>CM028329.1:19349745-21749745 GCA_016647705.1 Eucommia ulmoides
CCCATTAAGCGCTTCTTTGATTTTCTTGGATCTTGCCCTAGTAATGGGCCTAATCGGGACATGCAATGTGTCCTTTGATGTTACTTGTTGGTTCTCCTCACCATTTCCACCGCAAAAGTGGTATTTTTCGTCCGAAATGAATGCATTTGATTCTTTAGGTCAATATTGGCTTTTTTGGGCATTTTGGGAGCGTTTTGCTCTGTAGTCTGTTTCCACAAAAAATAAAAAGACATATTTTTCGTCCGAAACTGATACAGTTGACTTTTTAGGTCAAACTTGGTCTTTTTTGGCCTTAAGTGGGCGTTTTGCTTAGAATATTGTTTCCAACCAAACAAGTGGTGTTTTTTGTCCAAAGGGACACAATTGAATTTTCGGGTCAAACTTGGTCTATTTGGGCATTTTGGCGGTATTTTGCGAAGAAGGTCGTTTTTCACCCAAAAAAATTGTATTTTTCATCCGAAGCAGACACAATAGAATTATCTGGTCGAACTTTGTCTTTTCGGGCACTTTGTGGCCATTTTTCACGAAGGCGTATGTGTGTTGATTGCGGAGATATTAACAACATTACGGTAAAGTATCGACATCCCATTCCTAGGCTAGATGACATGTTTAGATGAGTTGCATGGGTCATGTATTTTCACTAAAATTGATTTGAAAAGTGGGTATCACCAAATTAGGATGAAAGAAAGTGATGAATGGAAAACTGTCTATAAAACTAAATATGGATTGTATGAGTGGTTGGTAATGCCTTTTGGGCTAACTAATGCACCAAGTACATTCATGAGGTTAATGAATCATGCATTGCGTGCGTTTATAGGCAAGTTTGTTGTGATCTATTTTGATGATATTTTGATGTATAGTAAGAGCATAGTTGAGCATATTGATCATTTTCATTGTGTGCTTGATGTTCTAAGAAAAGAAAAATTATATGCAAATTAAAGAAATGTTCCTTTTGCTTGGACAAAGTTGTGTTTCTTGGCTATGTTGTTAGTTCGGAAGGGATTGCAGTGGATGAGGAAAAGGTGAAGGCTATCAAAGAATGGCCCACACCTAAGTCACTCACGGAGGTAAGAAGTTTTCATGGTTTAGCTAGTTTTTATCGTCGATTTGTTAAAGATTTTAGTACACTAGCCGCACTACTCACTGAAATTGTCAAAAAATCTATGGGTTTTAAATGGGGTATGGAGCAAGATCGTGCATTTAATGAAATTAAAGAACGGTTATGTGGTGCTCATTATTACCATTACCTAATTTTTCTAAAACTTTTGAGATTGAGTATGATGCTTCAGGAATAGGCATTGGAGCTGTTTTGATGCAGGAAAATCGGCCAATAGCATACTCTAGCGAAAAACTAAATGGGGCAACATTGAATTACCCAACATATAATAAGGAGCTTTTTGCATTGGTGAGAGCATTGGAGACTTCGGACAAAAAATATAACTTTTTTGGGTGAAAATCGACCTTCTATGCAAAATACCCCCAAAATGCCCAAAAAGACCAAGTTTAACCCGAAAATTCAACTGTGTCCCTTTGAACAAAAAATACCACTTTTTTGGGTGGAAACAATATTCTGAACAAAACGCCAACTAAAAAGCCCCAAAAGACGAAGTTTGACAAGAAAATTCAACTGCATCCGTTTCGGACGAAAAAACCACTTATTTGGGTTAAAACGGACGACTGTGCAAAACACTCCAAAATTGCCCAAAAGGACCAAATTTGACTTGAAAATGGAACTGTGTTTGTTTCGGACAAAAAATACCACTTTTTTGGGAGGAAATGGCCTTCTACGCAAAATGCACCAAAAATGCCCTAAAAGACCATTGTATGACCAAAAAATTCAACTGTGTCCGTTTGGATGAAAAATACTACTTTTTGGGTAGAAACAGACTTCCATGCAAAACGCCTCTAAAATGCCCAAGAAGAGTAAGTTTGACCCGAAAATTCAATTGTGTCCGTTTCGGACGAAAAATACCACTTGTTATAGTGGAAACAACCTTTTAAGCAAAACACCCAATAAAGCCCCCAAAAAGACCAAGTTTGACCTAAAAAGTCAATTGTGTCTATTTCAGGCAAAAAATACTATTTTTTTTTGTGAAAACAGACTACAGAGCAAAACACTCCCAAAATACCAAAAAAGGCCAATATTGATCTAAAAAATCAAATGCATCCATTTCGGACGAAAAATATCACTTTTATGGTGGAAACGATTTTCTGAGCAAAACGCCAACAAAAAGGCCCCAAAAAAACCCACTTATTTGGGTAGAAACGGACCACTGTGCAAAACACTCCAAAATTGCCCAAAAAGACAAAATTTGACTTGAAAATTGAACTGTGCTGGTTTCGAACGAAAAATACCATTTTTTTGGGAGGAAACGGCCTTCCATGCAAAACGCCCAAAAAATGCCCAGAAAGACCATGTATGACCAGAAAATTCAACTGTGTCCGTTTGGACGAAAAATACCACTTTTTTTGTGGAAACGGTCTTCGATGCAAAACGCTCCTAAAATGCCCAAGAAGAGTAAGTTTGAACCGAAAATTCAACTATGTCCGTTTCGGACGAAAAATACCACATGTTTTGGTGGAAACAACATTTTGAGAAAAAACACCCACTAAAGCCCCAAAAAGACCAAGTTTGACCTAAAAAGTTAACTGTGTCCGTTTCGGACGAAAAAAAACAATTTTTTTTTTCTTTTTTTGTGAAAACAGACTACAAAGCAAAACACTCCCAAAATACCCAAAAAAGCCAATATTGACATAAAAAACAAATGCATCCATTTCGGACAAAAAATATCACTTTTATGGTGGAAACGATTTTCTGAGCAAAACGCCAACAAAAAGGCCCAAAAGACCAAGTTTGACTAGAAAATTCAACTGCATCCGTTTCGGAGAAAAAAACCCACTTATTTGGGTTGAAACGGACCACTGTGCAAAACAATCCAAAATTGCCTGAAAAGACCAAATTTGACTTGAAAATTTAACTGTGTCGGTTTCGGACGAAAAATATCATTTTTTTGGACGGAAATGGCCTTCTATGCAAAATGCCTCAAAAATGCCCAAAAAGACCATGTATGACCTGAAAATTCAACTGTGTCCGTTTGAACGAAAAATACCACTTTTGGGTAGAAACGGTCTTCCATGCAAAACGCCCCTAAAATGTCCAAGAAGACCAAGTTTGAACCGAAAATTCAACTGTGTTCGTGTCGAACCAAAAATACCACTTGTTTGGGTGGAAACAACATTATGAGAAAAACGACCACTGAAGGCCCAAAAAGACCAAGTTTGACATAAAAAATCAACTGTGTCTGTTTCGAACGAAAAATACGTCTTTTTTTTTTTTTTTTTTTTTTTTTGTGGAAACAAAATACAGAGCAAAACGCTCCTAAAATGCCCAAAAAGGCCAATATTGACCTAAAAAATCAAATGCATCAATTTCGGACGATAAATATCACTTTTGTGCTGGAAATGGCTACCCGGGAAAAACTCCCACAAAAGACCAAAGAATATCAAGTTTGACTAGAAAATTCAACTGCCTCCGTTTCGGACGAAAAAAATCACTTGTCTGGGTTGAAATGACCCTCTATTTAAAACGCCCCCAAAAGGCCAAAAAAGACAAAGTTTGGCCAGAAAATTGAACTTTACATTTAGGATAAAAAATACCACTTGTTTGAATGGAAACGACACTCTATGCAAAACGCCCCCAAAGTGGGCAAAAAGACCAATTTCGATCAGACAACTCCACTGTGTCTATTTCGGACGAAAAATAATACTTTTTGGGTGGAAACGAACTTCTACGCAAGACGTCCTAAAAAAGACCAAAAAAACCAACTTTGACCCGAAAATTCAACTGTGTCCGTTTGGACAAAAAATACCACTTGTTTGGGTGGAAACTACATTTAGAGCAAAACGCCCACTTAAGGCCAAAAAAGACCAAGTTTGACCTAAAAAAACAAATGCATTAATTTTGGATGAAAAATACCACTTGTTTAGGATGAAATGGCCTTCTGGGCAAAAAAAAAATCCAAAAAGACCAAATTTGTCCTGAAAATTGAATTATGTCTGTTTAGGACAAAAATTACCACTTGTTCGGGTAGAAACGACTCTCAATGCAAAACGCCCCCAAAATGCCCAAAAAGACCAAGTCGACTAGATGATTCAACTGTGTCTATTTCGCACAAAAAATACCACTTTTTTGGGTGGAAATGGCCTTCCATGCAAAACGCTCCTAAAACTCCCAAGAAGACCAAGTTTGACCCGAAAATTCAACTGTGTCCGTTTCGAACGAAAAATATCATTTGTTTGGGTGTAAACAACATTTTGAGCAAAACACCAACTAAAGCCCCAAAAAGACCAACTTTGACTTAAAAAGTCAATCGTGTCCGTTTCGGACGAAATATACCACTTTTTTTTTTGTGTGAAAACACACTATAGAGCAAAATGCTCCCAAAATACCCAAAAAGGCCAATATTGGCCAAAAAAATCGAAGGCATCCATTTCGGACGAAAAATATCACTTTTATGGTGGAAACGGTTTTCAGAGCAAAACGCCAACAACAAGGCCCCAAAAGAAAAAGTTTGACTAGAAAATTCAACTGCATCCGTTTCGTACGAAAAAAAAAACACTTATTTGGGTTGAAACGGCCCCCTGTGCAAAACACTTCCAAAATGCCCAAAAAGACAAAATTTGACTTGAAAATTAAATTGTGTCCGTTTAGGACAAAAAATACCATTTGTTTCGGTAAAAACGACCCTATGTGCAATACGCCCACAAAGTGCCCAAAAAGACCAAGTTCGACCAGATAATTCAACTGTGTCTGCTTCGAACTAAAAATATAACTTTTTTGAGTGAAAAATGACCTTCTATGCAAAATACCCCAAAAAGATCAAGTTTGACCCGAAAATTCAACTATGTCCATTTTAGACAAAAAGGACCACTTGTTTCAGTGAAAATAATATTCTGAGCAAAATGCCCACTAAAGCCCCAAAAAGACAAAGTTTGACATAAAAAGTCAACTGTGTCAATTTCGGACAAAAAATGCCACTTTTTTTTTTTTTTGTGGAAACAGACTATAGGGCAAAACGCAGCAAAAATGCCCAAAAAGGCATTGACCTAAAAAATCAAATGCATCTATTTTGGATGAAAAATATCACTTTTATGGTGGAAACGGTTTCCTGAGCAAAACGCCAACAAAAAGATCTCAAAAGACCAAGTTTGACTAGAAAATTCAACTGCATCCGTTTCAGACAAAAAAAAACCACCTATTTCGGTTGAAACGTCCCTCTATACAAAACGCTCCCAAAATGCCGAAAAGACCGAATTTTACAAGAAAATTGAACCGTGTCTGCTTCGGACGAAAAATACAACTTTTTAGGGTGAAAAACGACCTTCTATGCAAAATACCCCCAAAAAGACCAAGTTTGACCCGAAAATTCAATTGTGTCCTGTGGGACGAGAAAAACCACTTGTTTGAGCGGAAACAATATTATGAGCAAAACGCCCACTAAGGCCCCAAAAATATCACTTGTTTGGGTGGAAACAACATTTTGAGCAAAACACCAACTAAATCCCCAAAAAGACCAAGTTTGACCTAAAAAGTCAATTGTGTCCGTTTCGGATAAAAAATACCACATTTTTTTTTGTGAAAACAAACTACAGAGCAAAACGCTCCCAAAATATCCAAAAAGGCCAATATTGACCTAAAAAATCAAACGCATCCATTTCGGACGAAAAATATCACTTTTATGGTGGAAACGGATTCCTGAGCAAAACGCCAACAAAAAGACCCCAAAAAACCAAGTTTGACTAGAAAATTCAACTGCATCCATTTCGGACGAAAAAACCCACTTATTTGGGTTGAAACGGACCACTGTGAAAACACTCCAAAATTGACCAAAAAGACCAAATTTGACTTGAAAATTGAACTGTGTTTGTTTCGGATGAAAAATACCACTTTTTTGAGAGAAAACGACCTTCTACGCAAAATGCCCAAAAAGACAATGTATGACCAGAAAATTCAATTGTGTCCGTTTGGACGAAAAATACCACTTTTTGGGTGCGAATGGTCTTCCATTCAAAACACCCCTAAAATGCCCACGAAGCGTAAGTTTGAACCGAAAATTTAACTGTGTCCGTTTCAGACGAAAAATACCACTTGTTATGGTGGAAACAACCTTTTAAGCAAAACACCCACTAAAGCCCCCAAAAGACCAAGTTTGACCTAAAAAGTCAATTGTGTCCGTTTCGAAAAAAAAATACCATTTTTTTTTTTTGTGAAAACAGACTACAGAGCAAAACATTACCAAAATACCCAAAAAGGCCAATATTGACCTAAAAAATCAAATGCATCCATTTTCGATGAAAAATATCACTTTTATGGTGGAAACGGTTTTCTGAGCAAAACGTAACAAAAAGGCCCCAAAAGACCAAGTTTGACTAGAAAATTCAACTGCATCTGTTTCGGACGAAAAAATCCACTTATTTGGGTTGAAATGGACCACAGTGCAAAACACTCCAAAATTGTCCAAAAATACCAATTTGACTTGAAAATTGAACTATGTATGTTTCGGACGAAAAATACCACCTTTTTGGGTGGAAACGGCCTTCGACGTAAAACGTCCAAAAAATGCCCAAAAAGATCACGTTTGACCAGAAAATTCAACTGTGTTTGTTTGGACGAAAAATACCACATTTTGGGTGAAAACGGTCTTCCATATAAAACGCCCCTAAAATTCCCAAGAGTAAGTTTGAACCGAAAATTCAATCAGTTTTGGACTAAAAATACCACTTGTTTTGGTGGAAACAACATTTTGAGCAAAACACCCACTAAAGCACCCAAAAGACCAAGTTTGACCTAAAAAGTCAGTTGTGTCTGTTTCGGACAAAAAATACTACTTTTGTTTTTTGTGAAAAGAGACTACAGAGCAAAACACTTCCAAAATACCCAAAAAGGCCAATATTGACCTAAAAAATCAAATGCATCCATTTTCAACGAAAAATATCACTTTTATGGTGGAAATGATTTTCTGAGCAAAACGCCAACAACAAGGCCCCAAAAGACCAAGTTTGACTAGAAAATTCAACTGCATCCGTTTCGGACGAAAAAAAAAAACACTTATTTGGGTTGAAACGGCCCTGTGTGCAAAACGCTTCCAAAATGCCAAAAAAAGACAAAATTCGACTTGAAAATTAAACTGTGTCCGTTAGGACAAAAAATACCACTTGTTTTGGTAGAAACGACCCTATGTGCAAAACGCCAATAAAGTGCTGAAAAGGACCGAGTTCGACCACATAATTCAACTATGTCTGCTTCGGATGAAAAATATAACTTTTTTGGGTGAAAAATGACCTTCTATGATAAAAACCCCCAAAATGTCCAAAAAGATCAAGTTTGACCCGAAAATTCAACTGTGTCCCTTTCGGACGAAAAGCACCACTTGTTTCGATGGAAACAATATTATGAGCAAAATGCCCACTAAAGCCCCAAAAAGACCAAGTTTGACCAAACAAGTCAACTGTGTCCGTTTCGGTCAAAAAATGTCACTTTTTTTTTTTTTTTTTTTTTTTGTGGAAACAGACTAAAGGGCAATATGCCAACAAAAAGACCCCAAAAGACCAAATTTGACTAGAAAATTCAACTACATCCGTTTCGGACAAAACAAACCACTTATTTGGGTTAAAACGGGCATCTATGCAAAAATGCTCCCAAAATGCCCAAAAAGACCAAATTTGACTTGAAAATTGAACTGTGTCCATTTAGGACAAAAAATATCACTTGTTTGGGTAGAAATGACTCTCTATGCAAAACGCCCACAAAGTGCCCGAAAAGACCAATTTCGACCAAATACTTCAACTTTGTCTGCTTCGTACAAAAAATACATTTTTTTTTGGGTGAAAAACGACCTTCTATGCAAAATACCCCCAAAATGCCCAAAAAGATCGAGTTTGAACTGAAAATTCAACTGTCTCTTTGGACAAAAAATACCACTTTTTTGGGTGGAAACAATATTATGAGCAAAACACAAACTAAAAGGCCTCAAAAGACCAAGTTTGACTAGAAAATTCAATTGCACCCGTTTCGGATGAAAAAACCCACTTATTTGGGTTGAAACAGACCACTATGCAAAACACTCCAAAATTGCCCAAAAAGACCAATTTGACTTGAAAATTGAGCTGTGTCTGTTTCGGACAAAAAATACCATTTTTTTGGGTGGAAACGGCCTTCTACGCAAAATGCCCAAAAAAATCACGTTTGACTAGAAAATTCAACAGCGTCCCTTTGGACAAAAAATACCACTTTTTGGGTGCAAATGGTCTTCCATGCAAAACGCCCCTAAAATGCCAAAGAAGAGTAAGTTTGAACCAAAAAATCAACCGTGTCCATTTCGAACGAAAAATACCACTTGTTTGGGTGGAAACAACACTTTGAGCAAAACACCCACTAAAGCCCCTAAAAGACCAAGTTTGACCTAAAAAGTCAACTGTGTCCGTTTCGGACGAAAAATACCACTTTTTTTTTTTTTTTTGTGAAAATAGAATACAGAGCACAACGCTCCCAAAATACCCAATAAGGCCAATAATGACCTAAAAAATCAAATGCAGTCTTTTGGGCCGAAAAATATCACTTTTATGGTGGAAACGGTTTTCTGAGCAAAAGGTCAACAAAAAGGCCCCAAAAAACCAAATTTGACTAAAAAATTCAACTGCATCCATTTCGGACGAAAAAAACCCACTTATTTGGGTTGAAATGGACCACAGTGCAAAACACTCCAAAATTACCCAAAAAGACCAATTTAACTTGAAAATTGAACTATGTCTGTTTCGGACGAAAAATTCCACTTTTTTGGGTGGAAATAGCCTTCGACGCAAAATGCCCAAAAGACCACGTTTGACCAGAAAATTCAACTGTGTCCGTTTGAGCGAAAAATATCACTTTTTGGGTGGAAACGGTCTTCCACGCAAAACGCCCCTAAAATGCCCAAGAAGAGTAAGTTTGAACCGAAAATTCAACTGTGTCCGTTTCGGATGAAAAATACCACTTGTTTGGGTGGAAACAACATTTTGAGCAAAACACCCACTAAAGCCCCAGAAAGACCAAGTTTGACCTAAAAAGTCAACTGTGTCCGTTTCGGACGAAAAATACTACTTTTTTTTTGTGAAAACAGACTACAGAGCAAAACGCTCCGAAAATACCCAAAAAGGCCAATATTGACCTAAAAAATCAAATGCATCCATTTCGGACGAAAAATATAACTTTTATGGTGGAAACGATTTTCTGAGCAAAACGCCAACAAAAAGGCCCCAAAAGACCAAGTTTGACAAGAAAATTCAACTGCATCTGTTTCGGACGAAAAAACTCACTTATTTGGGTTGAAACAGACGACAATGCAAAACACTCCAAAATTGCCCAAAAAGACCAATTTGACTTGAAAATTGAACTGTGTCTGTTTCAAACGAAAAATACCACTTTTTTGAATGAAAATCGTCTTCGATTCTAAACGCCCAAAAAATGCCCAAAAAGACCACGTTTGACCAGAAAATTCAACTGTGTCCATTTGGACGAAAAATACAACATTTTGGGTGGAAACAGTCTTCCATGCAAAACACCCCTAAAATGCCCAAGAAGAGCAAGTTTGAACCAAAAATTCAACTGTATTCGTTTCGGACGAAAAATACTACTTGTTTGGGTGGAAACAACAATGTGAGAAAAACGCCCACTAAAGGCCCAAAAAGACCAAGTTTGACCCAAAAATTCAACTGTGTCCATTTGGACGAAAAATACCACTTGTTTAGGTGGAAATTACATTCAGAGCAAAACGTCCACTTAAGGCCAAAAAAGACAAAGTTTGACCAAAAAAATCAAATGCATCAATTTTGGACGGAAAATACCACTTGTTTAGGCTGAAACGACCATGTGGACAAAAATTTTCCAAAAATGCCCAAAAAGACTAAATTAGTCCTGAAAATTAAATTGTGTCTATTTAGGACAAAAATTACCACTTGTTCGGGTAGAAACGACCCTCAGTGCAAAACGCCACCAAAATGCCCAAAAAGACCAAGTTCGACTAGATAATTCAACTGTGTGTATTTCGCACGAAAAAAAACCACTTTTTTGGGTGGAAATAGCCTTCCATGAAAAACGTCCCTAAAATTCCCAAGAAGACCAAGTTTGACCCGAAAAATTCAACTGTGTCCGTTTCGGACGAAAAATACCACTTGTTTGGGTGAAAACAACATTTCGAGCAAAACTCCCACTAAAGCCCCAAAAAGATCGAGTTTGACCTAAAAAGTCAACTGTGTCCGTTTCAAACGAAAAATACCACTTTTTTTTTTTTTTTTTTTTTTTGTGAAAACAGACTACAAAGCAAAACGCTCCCAAAATGCCTAAAAAGGCCAATATTGACCTAAAAAAATCAAATACATCCATTTCAGACGAAAAATATCAATTTTATGGTAGAAACGGCGAACTGAGCAAAATATCAACAAAAAGGCCCCAAAAGACCAAGTTTGACTAAAAAATTCAACTGCATCCGTTTCGAACGAAAAAAACCACTTATTTGAGTTGAAACGGGCATCTGTGCAAAACGCTCCCAAAATGTCCAAAAAGACCAAATTTGACTTGAAAATTGAATTGTGCCCGTTTAAGACTAAAAATACCACTTGTTTGGGTAAAAACGACCCTCTATACAAAACGCCCACAAAGTGCCCGAAAAGACCAATTTCAACCAAATAATTCAACTTTGTCTGCTTCGGATGAAAAATACAACTTTGTTTTGGTGAAAATGACCTTCTATGCAAAATACCACCAAAATGTCCAAAAAGACCAAGTTTGACCCGAAAATTCAACTATGTCCCTTTGGACAAAAAATAACACTTTTTTGGGTGGAAATAATATTCTGAGCAAAACACCAACAAAAAGGCCTCAAAAGACCAAGTTTGACTAGAAAATTCAACTGCATCCGTTTCGGACGAAAAAACCCACTTATTTTGGTTGAAACGGCCCACTGTGCAAAATGCTCCCAAATTGCCCAAAAAGACCAAATTTGACTTGAAAATTGAACTGTATCTGTTTCGGACGAAAAATATTACTTTTTTTTGTGGAAACGAACTTCTACGCAAAACACCCCAAAAATGCCCCTAAAATGCCCAGGAAGAGCAAGTTTAAACCGAAAATTAAATTGTGTTCGTTTCGGGCGAAAAATACCACTTGCTTGGGTGGAAACAACATTATGAGAAAAACACCCACTAAAGGCCAAAAAAGACCAAGTTTGACCTAAAAAGTCAACTGTGTCTGTTTCAGACGAAAAATATTTTTATTTTTATGGAAACAGACTATAGAGCAAAACGCTCCCAAAATGCCCAAAAAGGCCAATATTGACCTAAAAAATCAAATGCATGCATTTCGGACAAAAAATACCACTTTTATAGTTGAAACAACTTTTTGAGCAAAAACGCCAAAAAAAAACCAAGTTTCACTAAAAAATTCAACTGCGTCCGTTTCGGACGAAAAAAACCACTTGTTTGGGTAGAAATGACCCTCTCTGCGAAACACAGCCAAAAGGCCCTAAAAGACAGTTTTTGCCTGAAAATTGAACTACATCCATTTAAGACAAAAAATACCCCTTATTTGGGTGAAAACGACACTCTGTGCAAAACGTTCACAAAATGGGCAAAAAAATCAAGTTCGACTAGATAATTCAACTGTCTCTGTTTCGGACGAAAAATACAACTTTTTTGGATGAAAAATGGCCTTCTTCGCAAAATATCCCCAAAATGCCCAAAAAGACCAAGTTTGACCTGAAAATTCAACTGCGTCCCTTTGTAGAAAAAACACCACTTGTTTGGGTGGAAACAATATTCTGAGCAAAATGCCCACTTAATGCCAAAAAAGACCAAGTTTGACCTAAAAAATTAATTGCATCCATTTTGGACAAAAAATACCACTTGTTTTGGTAGAAACGACCCTCTGTGCAAAACACCCCCAAAATGCACAGAAAGACCAAGTTCGACCAGATAATTCAAATGAGTTTGTATCGCACGAAAAATACAACTTTTTTGGGTGAAAACGGCCTTCCATGCAAACCGTCCCTAAAGGCCCAAAAAGACTACGTATGACCTAAAACGTCAACTCTATCCGTTTCGGACGAAAAATACCACTTTTTTTTTGTGGAAACAGACTACAGAGAAAAACGCTCCCAAAATGCCCAAAAAGACCAATATTGACTTAAAAAAATCAAATGCATCCATTTCGGACGAAAAATACCACTTTTATGATGGAAACGGCTTTCGGAGCAAAACGCCAACAAAAAGGCCCAAAAAGGCCAAGTTTGACTAGAAAATTAAACTGCGTCCGTTTCGAACCAAAAAAATCACTTGTTTGTATTGAAACGACCCTCTGTGCAAAACGCCCACAACGTGCCCAAAAAGACCGAGTTCGACCAGATAATTCAACTGTGTTTGCTTCAGACGATAAATACAACTTTTTTGGGTGAAAAACGACCTTCTATGCGAAATATCCCCAAAATAACAAAAATGACCAAGTTTGACCCGAAAATTCAACTGTATCCCTTTGGAAGAAAAAAACTGCTTGTTTGGGGGGAAATAATATTCTGAGCAAAATGCCCACTAAAGACCCAAAAAGACCAAGTTTGACCTAAAAAGTCAACTACGTCCGTTTCGGACGAAAAATTCCACTTTTTTTTGTGGAAAAAGACTACAGAGCAAAATGATCCCAAAATGCCCAAAAAGGCCAATATTAAACTAAAAAATCAAATGCATCCATTTCGGACGAAAAATATCACTTTTATGGTGGAAACAGTTTTCAGAGCAAACCGCCAACAAAAAGGCCCCACAAGACCAAGTTTGACTAGAAAATTCAATTGCATCCGTTTCGGACAAAAAAAACCACCTATTTGGGTTGAAACGTCCCTCAGTGCAAAATGCCCCCAAAATGCCCAAAAAGACCAATCGACCCGAAAATTCAACCGAGTTTGACAAAAAATTCTGCATCCATTTCGGACCAAAAAACCCACTTATTTGGGTTGAAACGGGCATCTGTGCAAAACGCTCCCAAAATGCCCAAAAGACCAAATTTGACTTGAAAATTGAAATGTGTTCATTTAGGACAAAAAATACCACTTGTTTGGGTAAAAACGACCTTCTATGCAAAACGCCCACAAAGTGCCCGAAAAAACCAATTTCGACCAAATAATTCAACTTTGTCTGCTTCGAACGAAAAATACAACTATTTTGGGTGAAAAACGACCTTCAATGCAAAATACCACCAAAATAACCAAAAAGACCAAGTTTAACCCGAAAATTCAACTGTGTCCCTTTGGACAAAAATAACACTTTTTTGGGTGGAAACAATATTCTGAGCAAAACGCCAACAAAAAGGTCTCAAAAGACCAAGTTTGACTAGAAAATTCAACTGCATCCGTTCCGGACGAAAAAACCCACTTATTTTGGTTGAAACGGCCTACTGTGCAAAATGCTCCCAAATTGCCCAAAAAGACCAAATTTGACTTGAAAATTGAACTGTGTCTGTTTCGGACGAAAAATATCACTTTTTTTTGTGGAAACGAACTTCTACGCAAAACACCCCAAAAATGCCCCTAAAAGGCCCAGAAAGAGCAAGTTTGAAACCGAAAATTAAACTGTGTTCGTTTTGGGCGAAAAATACCACTTGCTTGGGTGGAAACAACATTATGAGAAAAACGCCCACTAAAGGCCAAAAAAGACCAAGTTTGACCTAAAAAGTCAACTGTATCTGTTTCAGACGAAAAATACATTTTTTTTTTTTATGGAAACAGACTACATAGCAAAACGCTCCCAAAAGGACAATATTGACCTAAAAAATCAAATGCATGCATTTCAGACGAAAAATACCACTTTTATAGTTGAAACAACTTTTTGAACAAAAACGCCAAAAAAGACCAAGTTTGACTAGAAAATTCAACTTCGTCCGTTTCGGACGAAAAAAATCACTTGTTTGGGTAGAAATGACCCTCTCTGCGAAACACCTCCAAAAGGCCCTAAAAGACAAAGTTTTTGCCTGAAAATTAAACTACGTCCATTTAGGACAAAAAAATACTCCTTGTTTGGGTGAAAACAACACTCTGTGCAAAACGTTCAGTAAACGGGCAAAAAGACCAAGTTCGACTAGATAATTTAACTGTTTCTGCTTCGGACGAAAAATACAACTTTTTTGGGTGAAAAACGGCCTTCTTTGCAAAATATCCCCAAAATGCCCAAAAAGACCAAGTTTGACCCAAAAATTTAACTGTGTCCCTTTGTAGAAAAAACACCACTTGTTTGGGTGGAAACAATATTCTGAGCAAAATGCCCACTTAATGCCAAAAAAGACCAAGTTTGACCTAAAAAATTAATTGCATCCATTTTGGACGAAAAATACCACTTGTTTTGGTAGAAACGACCCTCTGTGGAAACGCCCCCAAAATGCACAAAAAGACCAAGTTCGACCAGATAATTCAAATGAGTCTGTATCGCACGATAAATACCACTTTTTTGGATGGAAACGGCCTTCCATGCAAACCGCCCCTAAAGGCCTAAAAAGACTAAGTTTGACCAAAAACGTCAACTCTATTCGTTTCGGACGAAAAATATAACTTTTTTTTGTGGAAACAGACTACAGAGAAAAACGCTCCCAAAATGCCCAAAAAGACCAATATTGACTTAAAAAATCAAATGCATCCATTTCGGACGAACAATACCACTTTTATGATGGAAACGACTTTCGGAGCAAAACGCCAACAAAAAAGCCCAAAAAGGCCAAGTTTGACTAGAAAATTAAACTGCGTTCGTTTCGAACCAAAAAAATCACTTGTTTGTGTTGAAACGACCCTCTGTGCAAAACACCCACAACGTGCACAAAAAGACCCAGTTCGACCAGATAATTCAACTGTGTTTGCTTTGGACGATAAATACAATTTTTTTGGGTGAAAAATGACCTTCTATACGAAATATCCCCAAAATAACCAAAAAAGACCAAGTTTGACTCGAAAATTCAACTGTATCCCTTTGGAAGAAAAAAAACCACTTGTTTGGGGGAAATAATATTCTGAGCAAAATGCCCACTAAAGACCCAAAAAGACCAAGTTTGACCTAAAAGGTCAACTGTATCCGTTTCGGAATAAAAATTCCACTTTTTTTTTTGTAGAAAAAGACTACAGAGCAAAATGATCCCAAAATGCCCCAAAAGGCCAATATTGAACTAAAAAATCAAGGGAAAAGTACGATTTAGACCCTCTAACTATTGACACATTTCTAAGTGGTCCCTCTAAATTTGAACATTTCATTTTAAACCCTCTACGTATCATAACGTTTCAAATTCGTCCCTCCGTCAGAGATGCCGTTAAAACTAACAGAATCTGAGGGGTAAAATGGTCTTTTCACGTTTTTTAAATTTTTTTAATCATTTTTAATTTTTTTTCTCTCTCTTTCTCCCCTTCCTCTCTCTCTCCCGCCACCTCCCTCTCCCTCCTTCCCTCTCCCCGCCACCTCCCTCTCCCTCCTACCCCACCCCACTCCCTCCCACCCCACCCTACTCCCTGCAACAGGGGGTGATTCCACCCCCTAAAACAGGGGGTGGCGCCACCCTCTGTTGCAGGGGGTGGTTGCGACCCCCTGCAACAGGGGGTGGCGGGGGTGGCGCCACCCCCTGTTTCAGGGGGTGGAATCCACCCCCTATTGCAAAGGGTGGTTGCCACCCCCGTAACAGGGGGTGAGTTCACCCCCTGTTTCAGGGGGTGGGGTGGGGTGGGGTGGGAGGGAGAGAAGGGAAGGGGAGGAAGAGGGAGAGAGAAATGGCGGGGAGAGGGAAGGAGGGAGAGAGAGAGAGGAAGGGGAGAAAGAGAGAGAAAAAAAATTAAAAAAAAATTAATTAAAAATGATTAAAAAATTTTAAAAACGTGAAAAGACCATTTTGCCCCTCAGATTCTGTTAGTTTTAACGGCATCTCTGACGGATGGACGAATTTGAAACGTTATGATACGTAGAGGGTTTAAAATGAAACGTTTAAACTTAGAGGGACCACTTAGAAATGTGTCAATAGTTAGAGGGTCTAAATCGTACTTTTCCCAAAAATCAAATGCATCCATTTCGGACGAAAAATATCACTTTTATGGTGGAAACAATTTTCTGAGCAAAACGCGAACAAAAAGGCCCCACAAGACCAAGTTTGACTAGAAAATTCAACTGCATCCGTTTCGGACGAAAAAAAAACCACCTATTTGGGTTAAAACGTCCCTCAGTGCAAAACGCCCCAAAAATGCCCAAGAAGACCGATCGACTGGATAATTCAATAGTGTCTATTTCGCACGAAAAATACGACTTTTTTGGGTAGAAATGGCCTTCCATGCAAAACGCCCCTAAAATTCTCAAGAAGACTAAGTTTGACCCGAAAATTCAATTGAGTCCATTTCGGACGAAAAATACCATTTGTTTGGGTGGAAACAACATTTTGAGCAAAACACCCACTAAAGCCCCAAAAAGACCAAGTTCGATCTAAAAAGTCAACTATGTCTGTTTCGGACGAAAAATACGTCTTTTTTTTGTGGAAACAGACTACAGGGCAAAACGCTCCTAAAATGCCCAAAAAGGCCAATATTGACCCAAAAAAATCGAATGCATCCATTTCGGATGAAAAATATCATTTTTATGGTGGAAATGGTTTTCTAAGCAAAACAACAACAAAAAGTCCCCAAAAGACCAAGTTTGACTAGAAAATTCGACTGCGTCCGTTTCGGACGAAAAAAACCATTTGTTTGGGTTGAAACCGCCCTCTGTGCAAAACGCTTCCAAAACGTCCAAAAAGACCAAATTTGACCTGAAAATTGAACTGTGTCTGTTTAGGACAAAAATTATCACCTGTTTGGGTAGAAACGACCCTTTATGCAAAACGCCCACGAAGTGCCCAAAAAGACCGATTTCGACCAAATAATTCAACTTTGTCTGCTTCGAACGAAAAATACAATTTTTTTGGATGAAAAACGACCTTCTATGCAAAATACCACCAAAATAACCAAAAAGACCAAGTTTGACCCGAAAATTCAACTGTGTCCCTTTGGACAAAAAAATCACTTTTTTGGATGGAAACAATATTCTGAGCAAAACGCCCACTTAAGGACAAAAAAGACCATGTTTGACCTAAAAAAACCAATGCATCCATTTTGGGCGAAAAATACCACTTGTTTGGGCTAAAACGGCCCTCCGTGTAAAACTTTCCCAAAATGCACAAAAAGACCAAATTTTACCAGAAAATTGAACTGTGTCTGTTTCGCACGAAAAATACCATTTTTTTGGGTGGAAACTGCCTTCCATGCAAAAAGCCCCTAAATTGCCCAAGAAGACCAAGTTTGACCTGAAAATTCAACTGAATCCGTTTCGGACGAAAATTACCACTTGTTTGGGTGGAAACAACATTTTGAGCAAAACACCCACTAAAGCCCAAAAAAGACCAAGTTTGACCTAAAAAGTCAACTGTGTCCGTTTCGGACGAAAAATACCACTTTTTTTTTGTGGAAACAGACTACAGGGCAAAACGCACCCAAAATACCCAAAAAAATCGAATGCATCCATTTCGGACGAAAAATATCACTTTTATGGTGGAAACGGTTTTCTGAGCAAAATGCCAAAACAAATGCCCCAAAAGACCAAGTTTGACTATAAAATTCAATTGCATCCGTTTTGGACGAAAAAAATCACTTATTTGGGTTGAAACGGGCATCTATGCAAAATGCTCCCAAAATGCCTAAAAAGACCAAATTTGACATGAAAATTGAACTGTGTCTATTTAGGACAAAAAATACCACTTGTTTGGATAGAAACGACCCTCTATGCAAAACGCCCACAACGTGCCCGAAAAGACCAATTTCGACCAAATAATTCAACTTTGTCTGCTTTAGACGAAAAATACAACTTTTTTGGGTGAAAAACGACCTTCCATGCAAAATACCACCAAAATGCCCAAAAAGACCAAGTTTGACCAGAAAATTCAACTGTGTCCCTTTGGACAAAAAATACCACTTTTTTTTGTGGAAACAATATTTTGAGCAAAACGCCAACAAAAATGCCCCAAAAGACCAAGTTTAACTAGAAAATTCAACTGCATCCGTTTAGGACGAAAAAACCCACTTATTTGGGTGGAAACGAACCACTGTGCAAAACACTCCAAAATTGCACAAAAAGACCAAATTTGACTTGAAAATTGAACTGTGTCTGTTTCGGACGAAAAATACCATTTTTTTGGGTGGAAACAGCCTTCTACGCAAAATGCCCCAAAAATGCCCAAAAAGACCATGTATGACCAAAAAATTCAATTGTGTCCGTTTGGACGAAAAATATCACTTTTTGGGTAGAAATGGTCTTCCATGCAAAACTCCCCTAAAATGCCCAAGAAGACCAAGTTTGAACCGAAAATTCAACTGTGTTCGTGTCAGACCAAAAATACCACTTGTTTGGGTGGAAACAACATTATGAGAAAAATGCCCACTAAAGGCCCAAAAAGACCAAGTTTGACCTAAAAAATCAACTGTGTTTGTTTCGAAAGAAAAATACGTCCTTTTTTTTTTGTGTGTGTGGAAACAGACTACAGAGCAAAACGCTCCCAAAATGCCTATAAAGGCCAATATTGACTTAAAAAATCAAATGCATCAATTTTGGACGAAAAATACCACTTTTGTGGTGGAAATGGCTATCTGGGAAAAACTCTAAAAAAAGACTAAAAAATATCAAGTTTGACTAGAAAATTCAACTGCCTCCGTTTCGGACAAAAAAAATCACTTGTCTGGGTTGAAATGACCCTCTATGCAAAATGCACCAAAAGGCCCAAAAAGACAAAGTTTGGTCGAAAAATTGAACTTTGTCTGTTTAGGACAACAAAAACCACTTGAATTGAATTCTGCTTATCCTGTCTTCTCACCCTGACAATTCCCAGAAATTTATATTTTTCCTTAGTTGATGATCTTTTGTTAATGCAGAAGTTACTCCCTCCCATGACAGAACTTGGGAATCAGCTGCTTTCACTATCCTACTGGGAGGACCCTTCGAAATCATTGGCTTGTTGTTCGATTTTCACATATATCATTTACGAGTAAGGTGTTTGTTGAATCCCACATTGATGTTGGGTCTCCCGATATTCGTTCGCAGTGGTTTATCTAAGTCCACCCTACATATGAGGGTGCGTGTTGAATCTCACATCGCTTGTGTTACCTGATCCTGGGCCATATATAAAGACAAGGGCAATCCTCCTCTTACAAGACGTCTTTTGAGAGTGAGTTAGGCACACTGGGTTTTCTACATGGTATCAGAGCCAGACTTTTGTCTGATGTTGGGCATGTTAAATCTCACATCAATGATGGGCCCCCCGATATCCGTTCGCAGTGGTTTATCAAAGTCCACCCTGCGCATGGGGGGGCGTGTTGAATCCCACATTGATGTTGGGTGTAAAACCTGTTATAGGACGTACGTCATAAATGGTCGCATTATAGAATATTAGAGAATTTTAGGGTAAAAATTTTATTGATAAAAACTCAAAACAAAAGTTGGGGGTCAAATTGGGAATTTAAGAACACAAAAATTTAAACTTGAGATTTGGATTGGCAATTAGGAATCAAAGTAAAAATATTAAGGGCAAAATTATAAATATTGGAACTTTTAGAACTAAAACTTATCGAAATAAGAATCCTAAAGAAAATGAGGGGAGGAAAGTGTAATTTAAATTTATTTATTTTTTATATATATCTGTCTATACCAACACGGCAAACCGACGGGATACACCGGCCAAGGAGGGGCGATCGAGGGACGACGTGGCAAGCTCAGAATTTGTTTAGCCACTAATTTCATGCATTAAAAACCCTCCTACATGCACTGAAGTGAGGAAATCGAAAAAGAAATAAAAACTCAAAAATTCTAGAGAGAGAGAGAGAACCGGAACGGAGGGGTCGTCGGATCGACGTTCCTCCGGCAGCGTGGTCGTGTGGGCATTGTAAACGATTCCAGGGAGAGAGAGAGAGAGATTGGTGTGGCCGGTGGCGTGGCTCGTCAACGGAGTGGCAGTGCGCGTGTTAGCGTCGCCGATGAGCGGAGTTGCGGATCGCCGTTCGACCATCGACGATCGTCGAACAGGTGAGTATTTATATGTATTTCTCCAATTAATTGATAAATGTATGCATGCATGAGCGTAACGAGTTGGGTTGGTAAGTTTCCGGTGGTGTGCTCGGTTTTCATTTTCCGGCTGCATGTGGGTTTGCGTGTGTGTGTTCGGATTTTTCTGGCAACTGTGTGCGAGTGTATGTGTGTGTGAAATGTATAGTGCGTCGACGAGAATCCAGCAAAAGGGAAGGGAAAAAACGAGATGGAGAGAGGACGATCACCACGGTGACGGTGGTGGGGGGTTGGTTGCAGCTGCGGTGTGCCATTGCGTGTGTGTGGGACTCCATCGGCAGGGATCGTTGGTCCTGTGGCGTGTCGTCGGTAGTGGCATGCAAGCATGGTTGCATGCATGGGTGGTTGTGTGTATGTCACAGGGTACGTAGGTACGTGAACAGTAGCGGCTGGGTGTGCAGTAGAGCTGCTGAGACGGTCGGAGGGGGTGTCGGATGGACGTCGTGGGTGGTGCGGGGGTTGACAGGCGAGTCGGCAAGGAGGGGGAAGCCACCGGCGGTCAGCAACGGTAGAGAGAGAAAGAGACCGGCCGTCGGGGCTGAGAAGAACCAAAAAAAAAAGAGAAAAAAAAAAGAAAAAATTGCACAACTGATCCCAGCAAAAAGGGAAAAATTCCACTTCAAATGAAAACCCTTTTTTCGCGGCCCGTGAATAACTCGGAAAGGATCTCGTTTGCTGTTAAATTTATTCTAGTTTTGTTAAAATTCAATCTTAGCCTAAAATCTTTGTAACCAGAGTAATAAATTGGGATCGTTCATATTACGGGATTTTTTATATAATAAATAATGGAACAAAATTATTAAGAATAATAACAAATATCATAGATAAAATATGGGGAATGGAAAATGCGGAACTTAGGGCCTGCCTTACATGACTAGGTGATTTTACATAAAATATTAACTTAGACCCTATCATTTCTAGGTTCGCAGACGCCAACACCTCGGTAAGCTTTGGACAGTGAAGTTTTGTAGTGCCAAAAACGAGGTGAGTGTATTGTCTTCTCGCCGAATTATTTGTATATATACATATATGATGAAAACTGGTTGTATTTAAATTAGAAGCTTTTAGAAAAATTATGTGGTGATTAGACGATATTATTGAGTGATGTTGATCTGCTTCGGCGGAGTGATGTTATCCTCTTCGGCGGAGTGATGTTTATCTGCTTCGGCAGAGTGATGTTAGACGTTTGTACTGCGCAGTAATTATTCGCTTCGGCGGAGTGATGGGTGTTCGTAGGAAGGCATATCCTATGGATGGTACGGTACTGTTGCAAACTCCCGATCGTGAGGTTAAAACGGTCACCATGGCTAGCCAGTGTGTGTTGTGGTGGATGAGTGGTTTGGGGTGTGATGTTTTGTTTATATTGGGTAATTTATTATTTATTTCAGGTGATTGATATGATATTTATACTGCATAGTTTTAAAAATGGAACTTATATATATTACTTCATTTTTACTGCATATATGGTGCTTATGCTGAATCCATGTGTAAATGTTGTGTTATCTAGAAGGTATTATTATTATTAAATAAGAATGATTTTATTGAGAAGGCAGTACACTCGCAGGTGAAAAGGCTAGGAGTCGGTCCCCTACTGGCACGGGGTAGAGTCCGTTGATGGTATAGCACGGAATTAAAATGTTTCGGGAAGTGCTGCCTGAGGCGAACCTAGGAAAGGTTCATCGTTTGTTTTTTTTTTTCCTTTTGCTGTTCTAGAAGGGATTTCAGGGACGGGTGTGTCTCTGGCTTGGAAAGATGTGTATGACTTATATTTTGATGTTTGTATAATTATGAATGCATACCGTCACTTTCTAGTTGGTTTGTCGCCTGGGTAATGTCGTGTCGACTTCACGCCGGCCCCACAAGTGACGGGTGTCCGGGGTGGAGTGTGACATTGGGTCTCCCGATATCCGTTCGCAGTGGTTTGTCTAAGTCCACCCTACACATGAGGGGGCGTGTTGAATCCCACATTGCTTGTGTTACCTGATCTTGGGCTATATATAAAGACAAGGGCAATCCTCCTCTTACAAGACGTCTTTTGAGAGTGAGTTAGGCCCATTGGGTTTTCTACAGTGTTTATTGAGTTAATTGTCAATCAATTTTCATAGCACTAATTTAGTGTTTTGGAGTACAAAATTACAGCTCAGCATTGGAATTGCAAATGCAAATGAATCATTGTAAAAAATCTAAGAATTTACGCGCTTTCGTTTTCAATTTTAATGACACAGATTCAATTCCATGTTCCAATGCACTAATTGTCTTTATATTGCAAAATTAACATAATGTGGCCTATTTAACAGCGATTTTCACATAAATCGCGATCTTATTACTGAAAATAAATCCATCAAATATGGAATTTTCTTATTGATGAATTTCATGTTTGAATATAGGAGAATAGCATCCATTCGAGAATCAGGTTTCTATTCTTCGAATAAATAAAACTACATTTTTTTTACATGGTGCTATTTTTCAGGGGATGGCTGGGGTATGTGTCAGCATTGCTTCTAATATTTTTTTGTCGTCTTTATGGTACTCACACGTTATCTTCGCCTAAGAAAAGCAATTAATGAACTCAAGGTTATAGCACCTCTGACAATGAACACCATGGAACAACTTTTGTCTGTTCAGAATGCAATCTCTCGAGCTGAGGAGCTAATCCAGGATGGGAACATTGTTCTGCTCAAGTTCCACGGCCTGTTATTGTCCATTTTACCCCAGGTATTTTTACTTTATCCTTTTTTACTTGCAGGAAACTTTTTTCTTTTTGTTTGGGGGTGTTTTTTTTTGGAGGGGGGGGCGGTCAAGTATGTCATACTCTGCGAAAAAGGGCAATTTATTCAAGTCAAATGGGTTGAAAAAGAAAATGTGTATTTGAACTTGTTTCTTCCGGAAATTGAGCACAACCATATGTTGTTGTATCAAATGCCGCATCGATCTAAGCCTTGTGCACTAGGCTACCCTTTATGAAACCTCTTGATTATGTTTTATTATTTTAGAAATTTGTACAGTTACAAATCTTCTTCCTTACTATTGAGTTTTGATCTCTTTTTTGGAGGGAGCAATCACATGAATATGGTGGACTTCCCTGACATCAACCTTGTGATTTGTTGGAAGAGCAATATGTAGAGCAATTTCATTGTTTTGCAATTTTTTTGAACTTTTAATCCCATTGACTTAAAATTTACTTTGCAGTCCTATAATATTAAAATACCAACGATCACCCCTTGCGCATTCCTCATAATTACTGATGTCTTCGACCAATTTTATTTTGATTTTTTTTTTTTTTTTTAAAAACTTTAAAATGCAATAACATTTGATACATTTCTTTGTTTAGAAGAAAGATTTTGTTCGGAAAAATGCCAAGCTCTGATTTTTTCAAACCTTCTAAGCACTTTATCAAATCTCTGATTTCATCTTCAAGTTAATTAAGCATTTGAATACTGGGAGATAAAATAGTTGCACCACAAAGATAAAGATAAAAGCAGAAGCATAAAAAGGACGACACGAAGATTTTACATGGAAATCCCAAAGGGTCAAAAACCAAGGCGCCGCTTTGCGGTACAACTCAATCCCCACTAGAAAGCAATTTGTATGGAGCTATATGCGACTCAACGTGACAATTCTAGTCTTACGTTGGTAGTTACTTCCCTTGGAGATTCTTACCCATTGCATTACTTCCCTTGTGTACCCACGCTGGGTTCAATTCTGATCCACACCTCAGCTCGATCTTTGTCCTTGCCAGCTTCAAATCAATTTGCAACCCTTGATCTCATCCCTAAAATGATTACTTCTTTCTAGGAGATATTTTGCTTCATAGACCTTGTAAAATCTGATCTTTGTTGCAAACAGGCCGATTAATCACAACTTGTAAAGGGCAGGAGATTGCCATACTTCAAATTAAAAACAGTAAACACCATCAAATTAAAAATTGGAAACACCATTGTAATAAATAATTGTTCCCAATTTTTAATTTTTTTTTTTTTGTTTCTGTTCCCACAAAACATCGAATAGAAGCAGAAATGTGAAAACAAACACCAATTCAAATACGAAAAACATACTTCAAATTAAAAACAATAAACACCATCAAATTAAAAACTGGAAACACCATTGTAACAAATAATTGTTCCCAATTTTTAATTTTTTTTGTTTCTGTTCCCATAAAACATCGAATAGAAGTAGAAATTTGAAAACAAATACAAAACAAACGCCAATTCAAATACGAAAAACATATATGAATTCGTTCTCAATAGAAGCACATCCATTCAGGTTGCAATATTTCATTAATATCACACAGGGGAATCTTTCAAGGTATATGTTCTGTGATCCAAAATTCATGTTTCTTTCTTTCTCTTGGGTTCACAAGGTCCACTTTGAAGGTGCAATTTCAACTTGATTTAACCACGGCTTTCTTTGAACAAGCGCAGTACTGACGATATTTTCTAGTTAGTTTTTTTGTTCTGAACTTTCTTATTATTATCATTTTTGGGATTTTTTATTAGCTCAGTAGCTTTATTGTGGATCATGGAGGTGTAAGGCTTCATCTAGTCTTTGACTTTATTGTTTCTGGGATTTTTAATTCATGGCCTTTTCACTAAAGCATGTGGAGGTTATACTTGTTACAGTTGGTTGTTTGATAAGTTTAATCAAGTATCTAAACTCCAAAAGGTGTAGTGTTGTTTTTCATGATATCAGATATTTGGGAGCGTATAGAGGATCACATATTATTTTTTTTATTGAAATTATATTAATTCGCTGTTGGTTTCTATCGAATCTTCGCAGGCCTTTCTGGTTTAAGTGGCTAGTGCTTCATTGCCAGTTGGTCATTGATTTACGGACTTTAGCCCTATTTGTATGATTATTTGGTCCATTCTTTTTTGTTCTTTTTGGTCCGTGTGATTTCATGCTTAGAAGGTCTGTTTTCTCGTTATTGTGATATTGCATTGGCTTATTTTTACTTATTTGTGCTAGTGGTTGATCAGTTGGGATATGAAAGCTCACTGTTGTAGGAGATATTTTTCTTGCTATTCTTGCTCTGGTTTTGCACACATTTTTTGACAATAATGTTTTTGAGTCTATATGTTTTTTAACATTTCGCTTCACTTTGGAGGGTCTTCAAGTTAAATCGGCCCCCAAATTTTTTTGTACGCTTACCACTGACAACCTCTATGGTTGGTGGTTTTTTTTTTTTTTTTCTTATGGACTGTCTTATTATTATCATTATTGGGATTTATGGGGTAAGTCTTTCACACTTTCTGCCTACAAAAACTCTGGGATGTTTAATAGCATTATTGTGGATCATGGTAGTGGTTGGTGGTGTAAGGCTGGAGGCTTGGACTCTGGATTTCTTTATCTCAGCAAGTTTCCTCACATTTGGGAGTAGTGATTCATTGGTTTTTGCATTATCTTCGAGTTTGTTTGTGGAGGTAAGTGGAACCTTTGATATGTTGGATCAAGAATCTTTGCTGCCCATGCATGAGGCTAAGGATTCATTGTGAATTGGGCATTGATTTGTGGACTTCATCCCTATTTGTATGTGGTGGAATAATTGATTGATTGTTTTGTATATAGGAAGTCAAATATATAGATTAAGAAAATAGTTAATTGTCATTAGTTAGTTACCATTTTTAGTTCCTAAGTTTTCCTATATGTAGTCTCATATTGTGTGATTAATAAAACAATACGATTGATTATTGTATTCAAGTTGGCATCAAAGCTAAAACAAAACCCTAGCTACTGTTCGTCAGCCCTTCACGAGCCATCGCCGCCGCCGACCATTTATAGCTGTCGACGACCTTCGTCGGCCTCCTACAACAACCGACAAAGGTTCGCCGACCCTTCTTACAGCCAAGCGACGACCGAAGGCTCTCCTACAGCCGACGACGAAGCCTCGTCGGTCCTCCACAAGCCGTCGACAGCCCTCGCCGGCTCCCTACAGTCGTCAACGAACACTTGCGGCCCTCTACAACCGATGACGAAGCCTCGACGGTCCTTTATTCGTCGCCGACAACCTCGCTAGAGCCCTAGCAGTTGACGACTTAACCTCGCGAGATTTGTACGAAATAGATCTCACGATTACAGCTTCAATTGCAACTCCTTCTTACCGACTGTTCTTAAAAGCCAATCAGTAAGTCAACTCAATGAGCCAACTCAGTGAGCCGACTCAACTCAGCATTAAGCAGCCTGGTTTCGCGAGGTTCGATTGTAGCTTCGATTTCAGGTACTGTCTCGAGAAATTAGTTCGATTGCAGTTCAGGACCTTGTCTCGCGTGACTAGCTTGTTGATGGTCAACCCGACAATTCTCAAACTCTAACAATTTTCCTGCCTTCACCATGTTTAAAACTGCTTTGGATGCTGCTAATGCTAACCCCAGCAGCTTTCAACACCGAACAGTGGAACACCCACGTATATGGTATGACTACTGCAATAAGCCCCGTCATATAAGAAAAACATGCTGAAAATCCATGGGAAATCAGAAAATTTGAAGAACAACAAGTCGGGAGAAAAATCTAACCGATCCTATCCTTCTGCGTATGAAGCTGCAACCACTCCATTCAACAAATAGCAGATTGGTCAACGTCTGAAACTGCAGACTGTCAATCCATCACTCGGTACTTCTAATGTTTCCTTAGCTCAAACAGATAGCAACTCTAGAACTTTTTCTTGTTCCTTAAATACGGCGCCTTGGATTATCGATTCAGGTGCTTCTGATCACATGACAAGTTTTTATCACATTTTCAATACCTATTCACCGTGCTCTGGTAATGAAAGAATTAGGATTGCATACGGTAGTTTCTCACCTATTGCAGGTAAAGGCCAAATAAAAATCTCAGATAGTATTAATCTAAAAATGGTTCTTCACGTTCCGAAACTTACTTGTAACCTCTTATCTGTAAGTAAACTATTGTGAGATTCTAACTGTCATGCCATGTTCTTTGAATCTCAATGTTTTTTTCAGGACCAGAGCTCGGGGAAGACGATTGGCAGTGCTAGACTGGTGGATGTTCTTTATTACTTCGAGGATAACTCTTTGAGGAATAAAATAACTCACGACCCCAGTGGTATGAGTTCAACTTCTGTTCGTGATAAAATCATGCTTTGGCACCTTAGACTAGGATATCCAAGTTTTCAATATTTTAAACATTTGTTTCCGACTTTGTTTAAAAATGTGGATTATTCTTCTTTTCATTGTGAAAGTTGTTTATTTGCAAAAAATCAGCGTACTCCTTATATTTCAAAACCATATCGTGCGTCCAAACCTTTCTATTTAATTCACAGCGACGTATGGGGTCCCTCAAAAATCACAACACTATCCGGAAAAAGATGGTTTGTGACATTTATTGATAATCACACATGTTTATGTTGGATATATTTGATGCGTGCAAAATCTGATGTAGAAGCGTTATTTAAAGATTTTTGCATTATGCTCGAAAACCAATTTCAAATGAAACCTAGCATTCTAGGCACAGATAATGGAACAGAATACTTCAATGAATGTTTAGGTAGTTTTTTGAAAATAAATGGTATTCTATATCAATCCACATGTCGTGACACGCCCCAACAAAATGGCATCGCTGAACGAAAAAATAAACACTTACTTGAAGTCGCACGTGCACTCATGTTTTCTATGCATATTCCAAAATATTTGTGGGACGATGCTCTTTTAACAGCTTCATATTTAATAAATCGCATGCCTACACGTATTTTAAACTTCACCACACCATTTAAAAATTTCAAAATACATTTTCCAGCTTCTAGGATATCAGTTGACCTGCCTCTTAAAGTATTTGGTTGCATCTCCTATGTTCATATCCCTAGCCAATTTCGGTCTAAACTTGATCCTAGAGCAGAAAAATATGTTTTCATCGGTTATGCACCAAATCAAAAGGGGTATAAATGTTACAATCCACAAACAAAAAAAATTCATGTTAGTATGAATGTCACGTTTTTAGAAAATGTTTCGTTCTTTGACAAAACTTCCCTTCAGGGGGAGAATCTAATGGAAGGGAATTTTTGGGTCACTGATGATCCTCTTCCTACCACAGTCTTAGAAATTTTTACTCCAACTCAATAAAAAACAAGTGATAAAAATATTGAAAAACAAAAAGGGATCCCTACTAGTACACTAGTACCGAGCATGATTCCCTCACAAACAGATGAAGAAATATCACGATCACTTACTGAGTTGTGGGTTTATACTTGGAGAGGTACAAAGAACAATACATATCAGCCTACCGTTCTAGCACAAGGTCAATCCAACTCTCCAAGTAATGATCCAAGTAATCCTATCTCTTTATCACCTCCTAATGAACCTTCTCATTCCAGTATTCCTTCAGATCTCAATATTCCTATAGCCATAAGGAAAGAAGTTAGAACCTGCACCAATCATCCCATATCTAAATATGTATCCTACACAAAATTTTCTGAACCTTGTAGAGCCTTTACTTCTAAAGTTACCAATCTATTTATTCCAAGGAACATTGAGGAAGCACTAGGTGATCCAGGTTGAAAGTTAGCAGTTTTGGAAGAGATGAATGCTCTTAAAATGAGTGGTACGTGGGAAATAATTGATTCGCCAAAAGATACAAAGATAGTCGAATGTAAGTGGGTATTCACAGTCAAGTGTAAGGCAGATGGAAGCGTAGAATGGTACAAAGCAAGACTCGTAGTTAAAGGGTTCACACAGACATATGGGATAGATTACCAAGAAATATTTGCTCCAGTTTCTAAGATAAACTCGATTCGGATTCTATTGTCCCTAGTAGTGAATCTTGATTGGCCACTACACCAATTAGACGTAAAAAATGCCTTTCTAAATAGATACTTGGAGGAGGAAGTGTTCATGAGTTTACCCCCCGGCTTTGAAAGAAAGATAGGACAAGGAAAAGTGTGCAAGCTAAAGAAAGATAGGACAAGGAAAAGTGTGCAAGCTAAAGAAGTCACTATACGGCCTAAAACAATCTCCTAGAGCGTGGTTTGAACGCTTTGGAACCACTGTAAAAGGTCACAGTTATCAACAAAGTCAAGTAGATCATACTATGTTCTATAGACATATTCAATTGATGGTAAGATTGTCATTTTAATTGTCTATGTAGATGATATCATCTTAACAGGAAGTGATAGTGATGAGTTGAGAAGACTTAAAAGGAAACTTGCGGATGACTTTGAGATCAAAGGCCTAGGTCCGTTGAAGTATTTTCTTGGAATGAAATTCTCTAGATCAAAGGAAGGCATATTTGTAAGTCAAAGGAAGTATGTACTCGACCTACTGAATGAAACAAGGCTACTCGGGTGCAAAGCTACAGAAACCCCAAGTGAACCGAATGAGAGGCTACAACCGACCAAACCTGAAGCAGTGGTAAATCGAGAACAATATCACTAGTGGGGCGGTTAATCTACTTATCACATACCTATCTTGATATAGCTTTCGCGGTAAGCATAGTCAGCCAATTCATGTACTCACCAGGACAAGAACATTTCGAAGTTGCCTATAGAATCCTGAGGTACTTGAAGGGTACACCCGAAAAAAGAATCTTGTATAAAAAAATGTGGCCACCAACTGGTAGAGATATATACTGATGCAGATTGGGCTGGGAGCATCACAGACAGGAGATCAACATCCCGGTATTGCACTTTCGTTAGTGGGAACCTCGTCACATAGCGAAGTAAAAAACAAAATGTCGTAGCCAGAAGTAGTGCAGAAGCGGAGTACAGATCCATAGCTCACGGCATCTGTGAAGTGTTATGGATTAACAGATTATTAGAAGAGTTGAAGATGTCCAATCCAACACCTATGAAAGTCTACGGTGACAACAAATCAGCCATTGCAATCGCTTACAATCCAGTGCTACATGATCTAACAAAACATGTGGAAATGGACAAGCATTTCATTAAGGAAAAGATTGAGAGTGAACAAATATGTATGCCGTATATACCGACTACCGAACAAATCGCAGATATTCTAACAAAAGGATTATCGAAGAAGAGATTCGACTACCTAGTACGTAAGCTGACAATGGAAGATATCTTCATACCAGCTTGAGGGGAAGTGTTGGAATAATTGATTGATTGTTTTGTATATAAGAAGTCAAATATATGGATTAGGAAAATAGTTAATTGTCATTAGTTAGTTACCTTTTTTAGTTCCTAAGTTTTCCTATATGTAGTCCCATATTGTGTGATTAATAAAACAATACGATTGATTATTGTATTCAAGTGTATGAATATTTGGTCCATTCTTTTTTGTTCTTTTTGGTTTGTGTGATTTCATGCTTCGAAGGTCTGTTTTCTCGTTATTGTGATATTCTACTGACTGATTTTTACTTATTTGTGCTAGTGGTTGGGATGTGAAAGTTCACTGTTGTAGGAGGTAGTTTTCTTGCTATTCTTGCTTTGGTTTAGCGCACATCTTTTGACGACAATGTTTTTGGGTCCATCCATTTTTTTTTAGCATTTTGCTCCAATTTGAAGCCATTGGGGCAGGCAATAATTGACACCCTGTTCGATGAAGCAATATTCGGGGGATTGGATCTCTCCTCTTACTTTACCCATCCCTACCAGGTGAGGTGATGCCTTCACTTCCACTCTCTGGAGCTTCAGTTGTAATGGTTCTCTCAGCCCCAACTCCTCAGACAGAGTAGAGAGATGTCCCCAGGAGAAATTTCTCGCCCCAATTGTGGATCCTTGGTAGGGCGAACCAAAACCAAGAAGAAGCCAGAGGAAGAGGTTCCCCTAGAATCCACCTCGGAGGTTGTACGGGGACCCTCCTTTGGATCCTAACACTTGGGTTCCCTGGTTCTGTGCTCACAACGCTATTTTAATTAAAGAGGATTTAGCGCTCGAAAGCCCTTCTATTGCCTTGTCGGTCTTGAAGGGAGCCATTCTCGCAAAGGACCGACAGATTCTGCAAGGTCTGAATATTACTGCCATATTTCAATAATAAAGACTATCACGTGTTTCTTAATTTACAAAATCTAGATAAGGAAAAGAGATCTACATGTTTACTAACTAATGCAATAACAAATCACTATATATTTAATTATATATAGCCTGGAAATCCTCAAGGATTCCTGCCATAACTTAATGCCAGCCCGTGGTCAACTTTTCAATAGGTTTTAATATGGCCCCAAAACCAAAAAGCAGCTCATGGTTAGCCCAAGAATGACCTTGCACTAACAACTAATAGAAGTTGCGGTTACTTTAGTTCACAATTTTGTGTATTTCATTCTTATTCTTTTTTCTTTTTTTTTTCGTTCTTACTTGAAAGACTTACTCCTATTAGTTTTCTATTTGTAGTATTTTCTTATGCCATGAACAAGATGTGAATTTATTTTGCTGTTAAATTTGAGATTCAGTTTTATCTTGCAATTGCATTTATGTGTAGACTGAGATACAAAAAATCCATATCCGAAATCATTTTTTATTTCATTTTTTGTAGGTAAATAAGAAGATTTAAGACTCAATCAGAATCATTATTTCTTTCTACTATACGATCAAAAAAAGGTGAAAGATCCTTGAAGTGGATGGGACGGTGACAAGTCAACTAATTCTTCAACATACCAGGATTTCTATGTGGCCTGATAAGTTCTAGGCATAATTCAGTTGTGTTACTATTAAAGACTATGCCAACAATTAACATCCCATATAACTAGTTGAATCTAATAAATGGTTCTTTGATCCACTTAGTAAATTTTTATATTTGTGATTGCAGGTCGATTGACTTTAGCTGATCATGCTCTCTACCTCGAACCTCTTCGTGTTGTATCTTAAGATAAGGCAAAAATATATGACCTCACCGATGATTTGAAGCAGGCCGTTAGACCAGAGTTGACAGGTCCATGGGGGACAAGGCATTTTGACAAAGGTATAAGTCAATATCCTTGTGATTCACCATGAACACTCCCTATGCTAGCCAAATTTATTCTATATGATTTGTTAACATACACCTATATACTATGAAACATTATTTTGGTTGATCCTATTTTTTATTTTTTTAAATCATGAAGTTATATTTAGATTGCTGGTGTTGCTTTTAAATTTTCTAGGGTTTTCAATGTAGATCGGAATCTATTGTGATGGAGTTTCCTGAGCTTAAAGGACATCCTCGTCGTGACTATTGGCAAGCTATTATTCGCAAAATATTATATGCCCACAGATACATTCATAAGTTTCAAAGGTTGACCAAGTTGAATCACTTCGAAAAGCTATACTTGGAATTCTTTGAGTTCAAGCCCTTAAAGAAATGAGTACTACTATTTCTCTTAGATTTGACTCTCTTATTATGTTCAATGTTTGTGATCAACTTCCAGGTGGAGACCTTATACTGGAAACACTTGCGGACATGTCAAACTCGAGAGAGTTAGACCGGACAAACAGTCCGAACAATAGAGGTGGAATGTATTCAATGTCAGCTTCGGGCATGGCTTCTAACTTGGGGTTTGTGTTTAGAACAAGTTCTAGTGTTCCTAATGAGGCATGCCTTGTTGTGGGTGAAATAACAGTTGGAGAGATGAGTCCAATGGAAAGGGCTGTTATGGAATCCGGAAACAACTATAAGAAGGTGGTGGTTGCATAGGCAACAGTTGACGGATTCAAAGTTGATGGCCTTGACACCAAGATGGCAGTAATAAAGGTGTTACTGTTACAACATACCACTATTATTGTTATTATTATGTGACTTTTGTTTTCATGCTGGGGTTTGGGATTTTTATAAATTGGTAAAGGGCAGTGGAACTGCTAAATCAAGTGGTTAGTCTAGGGAGTTTTGAATTAAGTCTTTTTTGCTATGCGGGCATATCATTTGGCATTAGTACTAGCACATTCTGCTTATCCTGTCTTCTCACCCTGAAATTTCTGGGAAATTTCTATTTTTCTTTAGTTGATGATCTTCTGTTAATGCAGGAGTTACTTGCTCCCATGACAGAATTTAGGAATCGGCTGCTTTCACTAGCCTATTTATAGGAGGCTTCGAAGTTATTGGCTTGTTGTTCGGTTTTCACATATATCATTTACAAGGTGTTTCAATTGAGTTAATTGTCAATCAATTTTCATAGCACTAATTTAGTGTTTTGCGGTACAAAATTAGAGCTCAGCATTGGAGTTGCAAATGCAAATGAACCATTTAAAAAAATCTAAGAATTTACGCTCTTTCGTTTTCAGTTTTAATGACACGGATTCAATTCCGTGTTCTAATACACTAGTTGTCTTTATATTACAAAATTAGCATAATATGGTTAATTTAACAGCGATTATCACATAAATCACAACCTTATGACTGAAAATAAATCCATCTGATAAAGTAAAAAGGTGATATGAGAAGAATGAGAAGGCTTAACGTTTGAGTTAGCCTCTATCTATTTATATTAATAATTAGGGAACAGTACAAGAGACCCTAAACAATGTGGGAAACCCTCAACAGTACTGATAAGACATGATTACCCTTTTAACACCCCCCCTCAAGCTGGAGCATATATATTGTATGCTCCTAGCTTGTTATAAATATACTTTATCCTTGAACCCCCTAACGATTTAGTGAACAAATCAGCTAACTGATTAACTAACTTTACATGTTTAGTCTCAATCTGCTTCTGCAATACTTTTTCTTGAATGAAGTGGCAATCAACTTCAATATGTTTTGTTCTCTCATAGAAAACTGGGTTAGATGCAATGTGAAGTGCTGCTTGATTATCACATACCAGATCCATCGGTGAAGAGTGTTCAAATCCGAGTTCTTTCAACAAATGTTTCGACCAAGTTACCTCACAAGTAGTATGGGCCATCGCCCTATATTTTGATTCTGCACTTGACCGAGCCACAACTGTCTACTTTTTACTCTTCCAAGCCTAATCTGCATCTGTATATCCCTTAATTTGAGTGTGACCAAAATTTTGGTACAACAAACTACATCCTGGAGAACTTTTCAAATATCGAAAAATAGGAATTACTGCATCCCAGTGATAAGTTGTGGGACGATCCAAGAACTGACTGATAACACTTACAGCAAACGAAATATCTGGTCTAGTAACCATCAAGTAGTTCAAATTTCCAACTAACCATCTGTATTGCGTTGTATCTGTCAATGGTACACTTTGATCTGCCAATAGTTTATTATTTGGATCCATAAGTGAATCAATCGATTTAGCTTCTAGCATTCCTGTTTCAATCAACAGATCGAGAACATATTTGCTCTGACACAGGTAAATACCTTGCTTTGATCGGGCAACTTCAATCCCCCAAAAATACTTCAATTGACCCAAATCTTTGGTTTGAAATTTGCTATGCAAAAACGTTTTAAGTTCCTGAATACCCCAGTGGTCATCTCCGGTAATCACGATATCATCCATATATACAATCAACAATATTCGCCCAATTTTACTGTGCTTATGGAATACAGAGTGATCTACTCTACAACGGCGAAGACTTCACTGCATCTCCTAAACCATGCTCAAGGAGACTATTTGAGGCCATAGATGGATTTCTTCAAGCGACATACCAAACCAGACTCCCCCTGAGCAACAAACCCAGGAGGTTGCTCCATGTATACTTTCTCAGTTAAATCACCATTTAAGAACGCATTCTTGATATCAAGTTGATGCAACGGCCAACGAAAAGGTGGTAGCCAAATAGATGAACAAGTGAACAAAAGCGAGTTTGGCAACGGGAGAAAAGGTCTCAAAAGAATCAAGACCATATACCTGAGTGTAACCTTTGGTAACTAAACGAGCCTTGAATCGAACAATGGTGTTATCCGGATGAACTTTGACTGTGTATACTCATTTACATCCAACGATTGTTTTGTCAGGCGGAAGCGAGACGAGATCCCAAGTACCATTCTGACATAAGGCTAGCATTTCCTCCTCCATTGCGGTCGTCCAACCAGGGTGAGTAAGAGCTTCTGTGACAGACTATGGAATAGAAACAGAGGATAGATAAGCAACAAAAGAAGAATATGAAGGAGATAGGTATGCATGTGAAACAAAGTTAGAAATAGGATGTTGAGTACATGTACGCTTACCCTTTCGGACAGCTGGGTATGTCCAAATCAGACGCGGATGGATGAACTAGCGAAGAATCTGAAGACACAGAAATGATTGGCTCAACGGTGGGGACTATCTTCTAGCGACAAGAGTATACATCTAAAGGCGATGAACGACGACTAGGCAGGATAAGTGGGGGAGCGGAAGGGGATAGTGTCCGGTCTGGCAGGCTTGATAAAGGAAGAGTGACATACAAATCATCCCTAGAGGATAGGCCAGAAAAGTAAGGGGTGGACTCAAAGAATGTGACATCTGCACATATAAAAGAGCGACGGAGAGAAGGACTATAACACCGATAACCCTTTTGTCTGCAAGAATAACCAAGGAAGACACATTTGATGGCACGAAGATCTAACTTATCCTGGCCAGGAGTCAAGTGGTGGACAAAACAAACACATCCAAAGATACGGAGAGATAAAGCAAACCAGGATGATCGAGGAAAAAGAATAGAATGAGGGACTTTGTCATTCAGGGTAGAAGATGGTATTCTAGTGATCAAGAAGTAAGCTGTAAGAACTGCATCTATCCAGAATTGTTTGGGAACATTCATCTCAAACTTATTTTCATTCATTTTCTTGATTACTATGTGTATTAATAACCTTCAATTATGTATTGTTTGAGTTGCAAGGATAGTTATTTCTTGGTTTTGATTAACTTTAGTTTTTTGAGTTTTTTACAATTGCAGGCCTTTATTTAATTATTTATTCCATATATTTGTTAACCGAGTAAGTTTTCGGAACATCGGCTTTCGTTGTTTATTTTACCTTGGCAATAATATCAATATTATAAGGAATGGAAAGTTTATTGATGGATAGTTGTTTTCCTTTGTTTCTACAGGTGATATATGAGTTGCTAACATTCAAGGAATTATATTATATTGTATTGAAGATCTGAGATTCCTTCCATACTTCTGTTAACCAAGTAAGTTTATGGTATGTTGGATATTTGAGAGGTATGAATGCAAAGTTTATTGAGTTTTTTCCGATCCAAAATCTTACCTTGGGTAACTGCCTTATATTATCATTCAACGAACTTATTTTATGCAAGTTTACGTAATAAACAAAGTAACTTTTGGTGATTTAAGAGATTGTGATAATGATTACAATGTAATCTAATCATTGTAATATTTTTTGTTAAATTATTTGCTCTCTCACTTTCTCTTTTAACATTCTACTCTATTTTAAGGTATCTCCTAAATTGTGATAATTATTTTTTTACTCTTGATTATGATTACGTCTAATATTTTGCTATTTGTGTTGCTGAAGTTCTATTTCTAAAACTATTCACTAGTAAAGTTTTACATCTTGGCATGTATTTAGCAGTATTATGTTTTATTTTGTAGTCCATTATAAGTCAGAACTTGCATTTTTTGTCGCAAAATCGTTGTGAATATCTACGCGATTTGCAAGAACCACATTATGGATCTCTATGAGTTTTCCTCGCTAATTTGGTTTTTCAAAAATCTGTACATAGTCTATAGAATTGTTTGTTTTCTATTTGTTATGTGATTAGTTCACTTTAATTTGAGTTTCGAACTTGATGGATTAGGTATTGAGTGCCAAGCTAACAGAGTTAGTGCCACAATCGAGGAATGGGTATATATATTTTATAGAAGCTTATTTTCATTCATTTTGATGATGACTATATTTATTAATAATCTTCAATTTTGCATTGTTTGAGTTCACAGGATAGTTGTTTCTCGATTTTGATTCTACTTTGTATTTTGAGTTTTTAAGATTGTAGGCCTTTAATAAATTATTTATTCCATATATTTTTTAACCAAGTATGTTTTGATTGTATAAGCTTTTGTTTTTTTAATTTTACCTTACCAATTATATCAATATCATAATGAATGCAAAATTTATTGGTGGATAGTTGTTTACATTTGTTTCCACATGTATGAAGATATGGGTGTCTAACATGCAAGGAATTATATGATATCATATTGAAGGTCAGAGATTCTTTCCAAACTTCTGTTAACCAAGTAAGTTTATGGTGCATTAGATATCAAAGAGGTATGAACATAAAGTTTATTGAGTTCTTTCTGATCCAAAATCTTACATTGGGTGACTGCCTTATAGTATTCTTCAATTAATTTATTTTATACAAGCTCACATGATAGACAAACTAACTCTTGGTAATTTATGAGATTGCGGTAATGATTACAATGTAATCGTTTCAAATCTTAATTGTTATTTTTAGGGTTAATTACACTTTACCCCCTTGTGATTTAAACGTTGCCACTTACCCCCCCTATGGTCTTGGACTTAAGTGTCACAGTTACATTTTCCGTTAACTCTAGCGGTCAATAGACAGAAGTCAACGGAAATCTGTTAAATAGTATGAAATGACATTTATACCCTTAATACTATTTAAAACATTGGGTAAGGACTATTTTAATACTATTTGAAAACTTAAGGGGACATAAATGCATTTTTTCAGATCATCTCCCTTCTTCTTCGTCTGCTCTCCGTCTTCGCCGTCCACTTCGCCGTCCTCTCCATTTCGATTTCGATTTCGAAATCGAAATTGAAACCCTCAACCGTCACGTTCGTCTTCGCTGTCGTCTTTGTCTTCTTTTCCGTGTTCGCCGTCACGTTCGATTTCGATTTCGAAACCCTCAAAACCCTCACGTCTTCGCCATTTCTCCGTTTCGATTTCGAAATCGAAATTGAAACCCTAGTTCTATGTGTATGTATGTATGCATATGTATGTGTATGTATATGTATATGTATATGCGTGATGTTTGGAGTGGCCGGTGTCGATGGTTGGGCGGGGTGGCCGGCGCGATGGGTAGTGGCCGGTATGGGGGTGGCTGGTAACCCAGAAGAGAGAGAAAGAAGACGTAGGAAACTTCGCCGCCACCGGCACCGTCGTCGGGAGGGGAGAGAGCAGAGGAAGAAATACATTTTTGACCCTTTAGTTTTTGAAAATTTTGCAAATAAATCCCTTGAATTAGTTAGAACAAAATGACAAAATTACCCTTAATTTAAAAATAAACAGATACAATTACCCTTGATTTTAACCGTGGCACTTAAGTCCAAGACCACAAGGGGGTAAGTGGTGACATTTAAACCACAAGAGGGTAAAATGCAAATGGGCCACCAAAAAGGATAAAGTGTAATTAACCCTTATTTTTATAATTGGAGGCCTTTAATTAATTATTTATTCCATATATTTGTTAGTCAAGTAAGTTTTCTGAACATCGGCTTTCGTTGTTACATTTTACATTGACAATTATATCAATATCATAAGGAATGTAAAGTTTATTGGTGGGTAGTGGTTTACCTTTGTTTCTACAGGTAGGGTCCATAGGGAGATATGAGTGGCAAACATGCAATGAATTATATGATATTGTATTGATGTCAGAGATTCCTGTCATACTTCTGTTAACCAAGTAAGTTTATAGTGCGTTGGATGTCAGAAAGGTCTGAATGCAAAGTTTGTTGAATTCTTTCCGATCCGCAATCTTACCTTGATTGACTACTGCCTTATACCATTCTTCAAAAGACTTATTTTATGCAATTTCATGTGACAGACAAACTATCTTTTGGTGATTCATGAGATTGAGATAATGATTACAATGTAATCTAATCCAATTGTAATTGTATTTTTTTTGTTAACTTATTCTATTTTCCTCTTTCTCTCTCAGCACTCTACTCTATTTATGAGTATTTCTTAAATTGTGTTAATTATTTTCTTACTCTTGCTTATGGTTTTCGTGTAATATTTTGTCATTTATGTTTCTGAAATTTTATTTCATAGAACTTTTCTGTAGTAATGTTTTTTTATCTAGGCATGTACTTAACAGTGTTATGTTTTATTTTAATACCAATTATAAATCGATCCTTGCATTTTTTGTAGAAGACATCGTGGTGAATAACTGTGCGATATGTAGGAACCACGTCATGGATCTCTGTGAGTTTTTTGCTCTAATTTTGTTTTCCAAAAATCAGTAGATAGTCTATGGAATTGTTTGTTTGTTGTTTCTTATGTGATTAGGGTATTTTAATTTGAATTTTGAACTTATGGGATTAGTTATCGAGTGCCAAACTAACCAAGCCACTGTCACAAATGAAGAATATGTATGTGTATTTTGTAGAAGCTTATATTCATTCATTTTGTTGATTACTATTTTTATTGATAACCTTCAATTATGTACTGTTTGAGTTGTCAAGATAGTCGTTTCTTGGTTTGATTCTACATTTGTTTTTAGAGTTTTTTATAATTGGAGGCCCTTAATTAATTATTTATTCCATATATTTGTTAACCAATTGAGTTTTCGGAACATCAACTTTCGTTGTTTCATTTTACCTTGACAATATTATCAATATCATAAGGAATACAAACTTTATTTGTGGGTAGCTTTTTACTTTTGTTTCTATTGATAGGGAGATATAAATGGCTAACATGCAAGTGATTATTCTGGTAACCAAGTAAATTTATGGTGTGTTGGATATCTAAGACGTATGAATGCAAAGTTTATCGAGTTCTTTCCGATCCCAAATATTACCTTGAGTGATTGCCTAATAACATTCTTCAATAAACTTATTTTATGCAAGTTCACGTGATAGATAAAGTAACTTTGGTGATTTATAAGATTGTGATAATGATTACAATGTAGTTTAATCAAATTGTATTTATTTATTTTTTGTTATATTATTCGCTCTCTCACTTTCACTCTTAACATTCTACTCTATTTTAAAGTATCTCCTAAATTGTGATAGTTATTTTTTTACTCTTGATTGTTATTACGTATAATATTTTGTTATTTGTGTTGCTAAAATTTTATTTCTTAAAATTTTTCACTATTAAAGTTTTATATCTTGGCATGTATTTAATAGTGTTATGTTTTATTTTGTAGTCCATTATAAATTGGTCCTTGCATTTTTGGTCGTGGATATCGTTGTGAATAACTGCGCGATTTGCAAAAACCACCTCATGGATCTCTGTAAGTTTCTCCTCTAATTTTATTTTACGAAAATCTATAATAATCTATAGAATTGTTTGTTTGTTGTTTCTTATGTGATTAATGCACTTTAATTTGAGTTCGAACTTGATGGATTAGATATTGAGTGCCAAGCTAACAGAATCAATGTCACAATCGAGGAATGGATATGTGTATTTTATGAAAATTTATTTTCATTCATTTTGATGATGACTATGTTTATTAATAACCTTCAATTTTGTTTTGTTTGAGTTCACAGGACAGTTGTTTTTCGATTTTGATTCTACTTTCGTGTTTTGAGTTTTTAAGTTTGTAGGCCCTTAATTAATTATTTGTTCCATATATTTGTTAACCGAGTAAATTTTTGTTGTATCAGCTTTTGTTTTTTTAATTTTACTTGACAAATATATCAATATCATAAGGAATGCAATATTTATAGGTGGATAGTTGTTTATCTTTGTTTCCGCATGTTGGGAGATATGGGTGTCTAACATGGAAAGAGTTATATGATATTGTATTGAAGGTCAAAGATTATTTCCATACTTTAGTTAACCAAGTAAATTTATGGTGCGTTAGATATCAGAAAGGTATGAATACAAAGTTCATTGAGTTCTTTCCAATTCGAAATCTTACTTGGGTGACTGCCTTATAGCATTCTTCAATAAACTTATTTTATGCAAGTTCACGTGATAGACAAACTAACTTTTGATGATTTATGAGATCGTGGTAATGATTACAATGTAATCTAATCAAATTGTAATTGTTAGTTTTTGGATTAGAGACCCTTAATTAATTATTTATTTCATATATTTGTTTACCAAGTAAGTTTTCAGAACCTTGGATTTAGTTGTTTCATTTTACCTTAAAAATTATATCAATATCATAAGGAATGCAAAGTTTATTGACGGGTAGTGGTTTACCTTTGTTTCTACATGTAAGGAGATATGAGTGGCAAACATGTAATGAATTATATGATATTGTATTGAAGGTCGGAGATTCCTTCCATATTTCTGTTAACCAAATAAGTTTATGGTGCGTTGGATGTCAGAGATGTCTGAATGCAAAGTTTATTGATTTCTTTCCTATCCCCAATCTTACCTTGGGTGACTGTCTTATAGCATTCTTCAATAAACTTATTTTATGCAAACTCACGTGACAGACAAAGTAAATTTTGATGATTTATAAGAATGTGATAATGATTACAATATAATCTAATCAAATTGTATTTTTTTTGTTAAATTATTCACTCTCAACTTTTTCTCTGATAGTTATTTTTTTACTCTTGATTATGATTACGTGTAATATTTTTCTATTTGTGTTGTTGAAATTTTATTTCTTAAAACTTTTAAGTGGTAAAATTTTATATCTTGGCATATATTTAGCAGTGTCATATTTTATTTTATAGTCCATTATAAATCGGTCCTTGCATTGTTGGTCATGGATATCGTTGTGAATAGCTTCATGATTTGCAAGAACCACATTATGGATATCTGTGAGTTTTTTCGTCTAATTTTCTTTTTCGAAAATACGTACAAAGTCTAGAATTATTTGTTTGTTCTTTTTGATGTGATTAGTGCACTTTAATTTGAGTTTTGAACTTGATTGATTAGGTATTAAGTGTCAAGCTAACAGAGTTAGTACCACAATCAAGGAATAGGTATGTGTATTTTATGGAAGCTTATTTTCATTCATTTTGATGATGACTATGTTTATTAATAACCTTCAATTATGTACCATTTGAGTTCATAGCATAGTTGTTTCTCGATTTTGATTCTACTTTTGTGTTTTGAGTTTTTAAGATTGTAGGCTCTTAATTAATTGTTTATTCCATATATTTGTTAACCAAATAATTTTTGTTATATCAATTTTTATTTTTATTTTAATTTTACCATGATAATTGTATCAATATCAAGAGAAATGCAAAATTTATTGGTGAATAGTTATTTACCTTTCTTTCTTCAGGTAGGGAGATATGAGTGTCTAACATACAAGGAATTATATGATATTGTATTCTTTTTTCCTCTCTCTCTCTCTCTTTTTACGTTGTACTCTATTGAAGAGTATTTCCTCTTATTCTTGATTATGATTACTTATAATATTTTACTATTTCTTTTTATGCAATTTTACTTCTTAAAACGTTTTGGTCGTAAAGATTTATATCTTGCCCTGGATTTACCATTGTTATGTTTTATTTTGTAGCCAATTATAAATTGGCCATTCCATTTTTAGATGCGGATATCGTTGTGGATAGCTGCGGGATTTGCAAGTACCAGATCATGCATCTCTGTGAGTTTTTCTCCTCTAATTTTGTGCTTCTAAAATATGTACATAGTCTATGAAAATTTTTTTTTTGTTTGTTTCTTATGTGATTAGTGCACTTTAATTTGAGTTTCCAACTTGATGGATTATGTATCAAGTGCCAAGCTAACAAAGCCAGTGCCACAAACGAGGAACACGCGGTTGCTTGGAGTATGTGTATTCTATGGAGGCTTATTTACATTCATTATGTTGATTACTATATTTATTAATAACCTTCAATTTTCTACTATTTGAGTTCACAAAATAGTTGTTTCTCAATTTTGATTATACTTTTGTTTTTTGAATTTTTAAAGATTGGACACCCTTAATTAATTGTTTATTCCATATATTTGTTAGCCAAGTAAGTTTTTGGTCCATCGAATTTCATTTCTTAATTTTACCTTGACAATTATATCAATATCATAAGGAATGCAAAGTTTATTGGTGGATAGTTGTTTGCATTTGTTTCTGCAGGTAGGGAGATATGATTGTCTAAAATGCAAGGAATTATATGCTATTGCATTGAAAGTCAAAGATTTCTTTCATACTCCTGTTAACCAAGTAAGTTTATGGTCTTTTTTGGATATCAGAGAGGTATGAATTCAAAGTGTATTGAGTTATTTCCGATCCGAAATCTTACCTTGGGTGACTGCCTTATAGTATTCTTCAATAAACTTATTTTTATACAAGTTCACGTGATAGACAAACTAACTTTTGGTGATTTATGAGATTGTGCTAATGATTACAATGTAATCTAATCAAATTGTAGTTGTATTTTATTTTATTTTTGTTAACTTATTCTCTCTCTCTTTCTCTTTTGACTTTCTACTCTATATAAGATAATTTCTAAAATGTGATAATTATTTTTCTACTTTTGATTATGACTACGTGTAATATTTTGTTATTAATGTTTGAGCAATTTTACTTCCTAAAACTTTTCAGTGGTAAAGTTTTATATCTTGATATGGATTTACTAGTGTCATGTTTTACTTTTTAGCCAATTATAAATCAATCCTTTCATTTTTGGAAACGGATATCCTTGTGAATAACTATGCGATTTGCAAGAACCACATCATGGATCACTATGAGTTTTTCTCCCTCTAATTGTGTTTTCCAAAAATATGTTCTTAGTCTATGGAGGAGTTGTTTTTTTCGTTTTTTCGTATGTGACTGGTGCACTTTAATTTGAGTTTCGAACTTCATGGATTAAGTTTCGATTGCCAAGTGATTGAAGCATGTGCCACAAATGAAGAATGCACATTGGTTTGGGGTATGTGTATTTTATTAAAACTTATTTTCATTCATTTTGTCGATTACTACGTTTATTAATAACATTCAATTCTGTACTATTTGAGTTCCGTGTCTCTATTTCAATTCTACTTTTGTTTTTTGAATTTTTTTTTTTGGATTGGAGGTCCTTAATTAATTGTTTATTTATATATTTGTTAGCCAAGTTCCTTTTCAATGCATCGACTTTCGTTTTTAAATTTTACCTTGACAATTATATTAGTATCATAGGGAATGCAAATTTATTAGTGGAGAGGTATGAGTGGCTAAATGCAAGGAATTGTATGATATTGTATTGAAGGTCTGAAATTCCTTCCATACTTCCGTTAACAAAGTAAGTTTATGTAGCGTTAGATATTAGAGAGGTATGAATGCAATGTTTATTGAGTTCTTTCTGATGCCAAATCTTACATTGGATAACCGTTTTATACCATTCTTCAATAGACTTATTTTTTGAGAGTTCACGTGATAGAAAAATTAACTTTTTGTGATTTATGAGATTGTGATAAAGATTAAAATGTAATCCAATCAAATTGTTACTATAATTTTTTTGTTAACGTATCATCTCTCCATCTTTCTCTCTTGACGTCCTACTCTATATAAGAGTATTTCCTAAATTGTGATAATTATTTTCCTATTATTGATTATGATTATGTGTAATATTTTACTATTTATGTTTTTGTAACTTTACTTTTTAAAACTTTTCAGTAGTAAAGTTTTATATCTTGGCATGAATTTTCCATTGTTATTTTTTATTTTGTAGCAAATTATAAATCAATCCTTGTATTTTTTTTATGCGGATATCGTTGTAGATAACTGCACGATTTGCAGAAATCGCATTATGAATCTCTGCGAGGTTTTTCCCCTCTAATATTGTTTTGTGAAAATATGTACATAGTCTATGGAATTGTTTTTTTTATTATTTCTTATGTGATTAGTGCACTCTAATTTGAGTTTCGAACTTGACCGAAACTGACTAGATTTAAATATGCGCAACACTTTAATCAAAATCTGACCAGATTAGGCGATACAATTCGGCCAAGAAGAGATTAAAGTAGAAACAAATGAAAATAGATATCGAACAATGAAAAATATGGATAGATCAAAATATGATTTTAGAACCTTGCTCTGATTACCAAATGATGTGAACCTCATTAAGAATTAGTGAGATCTGAAACCAAGTTAAGATTTCTTCGTTAGGATCGAACTAAATTCAGATTTAAAAATGAATGACTAAAATACAGAATATTGATAGAATACAAACCTTGACCTTGTGATTTATAAGTGAATCACGAACCGAAAGTATAGAGTTAAATGCCTCAAGAAATTCTTAATAAATTCAGAAAAAGTTATCTAAAGAATTTAAGAGAAAACTCTCACACTTATTAATCAAGTAATGTCTAAAATTTGAAACCTACATTGTCTCTTAAATAGGCAACCATAAAGAAAAATCCTAGAGCAACAAGGAACCTAGTAACAAGAAAACCCTACTCCTAATCTAAACGAAAAAGACTAATTCCTAATCTAAAACAGAAAAGGCTAATTTGACATTCATACCTTACAAATCAGCAATAAATGATCTAAAATAAAATTGAAAAATTATAAAAACAAATAAAGTCTATAATTAATTAAATAAAGGATTTTAAATCCGCGGTGCACACGCCGAAGCCCATTCAAGTTCACGCCTAAGCCCATTCACTTACGTTGATGAGATGGACTAGGTGATCGTCATTTGGGCCTAATTTGGACTTCATCATTTTAGACTCAGGCCAAATCTCTTAAATTAATCCATTAAGTGCTTCTTTGATCTTCTTGGATCTTATCCTAGTAATAGTCCCAACTGAAACTTGCAGCAGATCCTTTAATGGTATTTGTTGATTCTCATCATATGGGAAATACTTTAAATTTCAATCTCAATGATGCTCTTTCTTAGGACTAAATGGAAACCTTGTTTCCTCCTTTTTTCATTACCGAGCCTAAATTAGGTAAAAAGGTTTTGGACTCGTACGAAATGCTATCTCTTTGAGGTTGAGTTTATTTTGACAGTCTGTTGGGCAAACCTTAGATGGATTTCAAAGGTTACCTCAAACAAAGAAAATTTTGAGTCTTGGAAGTCAGCTTATGTTCTTTATAAATGCGTCATGTCTGTGTGGATCTAAAAGGATTTCCATTTGGTATGCTTATTAAACTATTATTTATTTAGAAAGAGTATTTGGAAGTCGGCGGGCGGACGGCCTAATATCAACATCTACTGTCGGGCTCCTAATAAGGTCTATAACTTGGTTCTGAAATTGGATGCAGATGTAATGGAGTGCTCGTGCCTTGGAGATAATCACAACATCATATATATGTACAGAAAATGATGACGTAAAGTAAAATGCAGAATTTAAAGAACAATAACTAAAATCAGGAATTTAAAGCAAGAATTTAAACAAGAATATGATGTAGTAATCTAAAGCATGAAATAAATATGCTTATGCACTTATGCAATGAAGAAGATTTTTTTTTTATTAATTTTTTTTTACTTTTTTTTTTTTGGGGGGGGGGGGAATGCATTTATTTTAACTGACAAAATGAAACAAACTTCTAGGACTTGGATTTAATTTAAAATTATTTATACACCATTAGGCTTGACCCTCATTAAGTCCCCAGCAGAATTGTCGGCTGATGCGCCCTGGATTTGTTCGCAAATGACAACACCAACCGAGTGTCAGTGTTATATTTAGAATCCCGTTCATTTTTTAAAACGACATATCCTTTTGAAAATGCTTTTAGATAAGATTTAATTTTAAAAAAAAAAAATATGAAAACAAGTTCAATGGCTTTTCTAAGCATCGATTTTGAATTAATTTACTTGGGCCAAAAACAAATTAATACTTGGAGTTGCCACCTAGCATTGATTTTGAAAATGTGTGTTAGGTCACCGGGTTTTATAGAAAAAAGAAAATAAAGAAAGGATTTTTTTTTTTAAATGATCCAAAATTTGACTCAAAAAAGGTCTTAACCAGAGTATTCTTTAAGTTCGGGAGTCGGTTACACTCGAGAAAGGTATTGGCACCCCAGGACACCTGTTCAATAAGGCCACTCACTGTCTAAGTATTTTAAGTTAAAGTAAGTCCTAGCTTTGTTTGATTTTGTTAGTTAACACAATATTTTCCCCTTATTTTTTTGATTTATGTTATGACATGCAAATAAAGACTAATGAACTTATATGCACAAACCAAAATAAGTAAATAAAATAAAATAAGTAAAATAAACAAAAAAAAAATGTTCCCCTTTTAAATCACCAATCAATTATGGAAGAATCGACAAACTTGATCCCGGGGGGAATTTTTTTTTATTTTTTTTTTTAAGTTATGATGGAAAAACTTTTGTATTAGAAACAAAGAAAAAAAATTAAAGTAAAAGACTTCCAATTTTTTTTTGAAAAAAAAAAGATGTTTTCCTTTATTTCGGAAAATAAAAATTAAAGATTAAGAAAAAAAATTATTTTTGTTTTTGAAAAAAATATTTAAAAAAAAAAAAAAAAACCTTTGGTTTTGAAAAAATATTTCTTTAAGAAGAGACTAGGGTTTGAGATGACTAAAAATGAAAAAAGTTTATTTTAAAACAACAAATGATTAAGAAAACAAAAGAAACAATTATTTGAAAAAAAATAAATTAAAGAAACATTTTAATATTCTGAAAGAAAATTAAGAGTTTTGAAGAAATTTTGAAAAGGAATTTTGTTTCAAAAACATTTTAAGTAGAAAAAAAAGTTTTTGTTTAAAGAAACAAACTTGTTTTAAAAACAATGGGAGAAAAGAGTTTTAAGAAAATAAAATATTTTTTAGAAATTTTTTTGTCTTTTTGTGAAGAAGACATTTTTGAGAGGAAAACATTTTTAAGAGAATTTTTTTTTAGTCTTTTAAGAAGAAAATACATTTTTTTATGAAGAAAAAAACATTTTCAGAAAAAACATTTTTAAGAAAAGAAAATATTTCTTACTTTATTTTCAAAGAAGAAAAATCATTTCTTAAGAAAAATATTTTTATTTTAAAGATGAAAGAAAAATTTGAAGTTTTTATCAAAGAAGTTCATTTTTGGTTTTCTTAGATGAAGAAGCAGTTAAAGTTTTTATCAAAGAAGATAATTTTTTGTTTTCTTAGACGAAGAAACATTTCTTTTTGAAAAGAAGAAAGAAATATTTTGTTTTTTGAAGTTCCATTGTTTTGGAAGAAGACAATGAGACTTGATTTTTTTCTTAAAAAACAAATAAGTTTTACATATATTTTTGTCATAACAGCATTAACTAAAATCATTTGGGGAAGAATTTTCATTAACCCTCATATAAAATTTCTCACAAGATGGAAAACCTAATAGTTATGTATAAATATATATGTGTGTGTGTGTGTGTGTGTGTGTGTGTGTGTGTGTGTGTAACGCCAGTCTTAACAATGAATGGCTAAGAAAAGAAAAATGTTTTTGAAGATGACTGCACTTATCTCGTCATTTACATCAAATGAAGAATCAAGAGTCTTCTTTTATTCGACCTTTTTGATGCAAACATCACTAAGGATTAGTGAGACCTAAAACCAATTTAGGGTTTATTCGCAAATGATCAAACTAAATTCAGATTTGTAACGAAATAAGAAATACAGAAATTGAAAGATCGATTACCTCGACCCAACTTTTATGAATGAAACGCGAACCAAAGGTATAGAGTAACCACCATGACCCAATGATTATAAGTGAATCACGAACCGAGGGTATAGAGTTTGAACGCCACAAGAAATTCTTGATAAGTTCGAAAAAAATTCTTTGAAGAATTTAAGAGAAAACTCTCACAATTATATTAATCAAAAGTAATGTATTTTTTTCATGGGATACAAGTCTCTTAAATAGATAAAAGAAAAAAACCCTAGCTAGTGAATAGTGCTCGTGAACAGTGGCGATGAATATTAGGCGGCCACAATATAATATAAAAGAAAACCCTAGAGGAACAAGGAATTTAGAGACATGAAATCCTACTCCTAATCTAAAAAGGAAAAAACTAATTCCTAATCTAAAAAGAAAAAGATTACTTGACAATCAAGTCTTACAAATCAACTTAAAAGAATTGAAAGATTTAAAATAATAAAATAAAATAAATAAAATAAAATTAGTGGGTCTCATCCTAGGTTCGTTCAGGTTTACGCTTTAAGCCCATTCGCTTGTCTTGATAAGGTGGACTAGGTTTTGATTGTCCGATGGGCCTAATTTGAGCTTGACCATTGTAGACTCGACCCAAATCTCTTAAATAAGAGTGCTTCTTTGAATCTTTTAGCCATTGCCCTTGTTATTGGGCCAACTGGAATATGCAACGGATTTCTTGGTCCAACTGATATATTCTCATCATTCCCTCCCTCTTGAAAATGATTTGTCCTCAAATCTTCACCCATACCAAACGAAGATAAGTCAGTCACATTAAAAGTAGCACTTACATTAAACTTACCTGGAATGTCCAACTTGTAGGTATTGTCATTGATCCGTTCTATCACTTGAAAATGGTTATCCCCCTTTGGAAGTAGCTTAGAACGCCTTTGTTGGGGGAAATTGTTGCTTCCTCATATGCAACCAAACCCAATCACTAGGTTTAAATACAACCTTCTTGCGCCCCTAATTAGCTTGGTTGGCATATTGCTCCGTTCTCCTCTCAATATTTTGTTGGGCCTTCTCATGGATCTGCTTAACAAAATCAGTCTTCTTCTTCTCATCTAAGTTGACACACTCATGCATAGGTAAAGAAGTTAAATCCAAAGGAGTCAATGAATTAAAACCATACACAATTTCAAACGATGAAAACTTAGTCACAGAATGCACACTCCTATTATATGCAAACTCTACATGCGGCAAAAAATCTTCCCATGTTTTCAAATTCTTTTGTATCATAACATGCAATAAAGTAGATAAAGTCCTATTAACTACTTCAGTTTGACCATCATTTTGTGGGTGATAAGTAGTAGAAAATAAAAGTTTAGTTCCGAGCTTACCCCCACAAAGTCTTCCAAAAATAACTTAAGAACTTAGCATCTCTATCTGAAACAATAGTCTTAAGCATGTCATGCAACCTAACTATTTCCTTGAAGAACAAATCAACAACATGTAATGCATCATCGGTTTTATGACATGGAATAAAATGAGCCATCTTAGAAAACTTATCTACAACCACATATATAGAATCTCGACTTCCTTTTGACCTAGGCAAATCTAACACAAAATTCATAAAAATATCAATCCAAGATTCACTAGGTATAAGCAAAAGAATATACAAACCATGAGGCTTAACCTTAGACTTAGCTTGCCTACAAACAATACACTTCTCACAAATTCTCTCTACTTCACGTTTCATATGAGGCCAGAAGAAGTGTTCATGCCAAACATCTAAAGTCTTAGATATGCCAAAATGCCCTATTAAACCACCCCCATGAGCTTCTTTAACAAGCAAGTCACGCAATGAACATTTAGGCACACATAATTTATTTTCCCTGAACAAAAATCCATTATGCCTAAAGAACTTACAAAATGCCACTTTCTCACATGCATTGAATACATTACCAAAATCAAAATCATCAATATACAAATCCTTAATGTATTCAAAACCAAGTAATTTGGCATCTAAGGTAGAAAGTAAAACGTACCTTCGAGATAACGCATCCGCTACAACATTTTCCTTACCTTTCTTGTACTTGATCACATAAGGAAACATTTTGATAAACTCCACCCACTTGGCATGTCGCATGTTTTGCTTTTGTTGACCCTTTAAATGTTTCAAAGATTCATGATCCGTGTAAATCACAAATTCTTTTGGCCAAAGATAGTGTTGCCAAGTTTCCAATACCTTAATCAACGCATACATCTCTTTATCATATGTATGGTAATTCAAGGCTATGCCACTTAGTTTTTCACTAAAGTAGGCAAGCGGACGCCCTTCCTACATTAGAACGACTCCAATACTTATTCCTGAAGCATCACATTCAATCTCAAAAGTTTTTGTAAAGTTAGGTAAGGCAAGCAAATGTGCATTAGTAAATTTTTTCTTAATTAAATCAGATGCCTTATCTTGCTCATCACCCCACTTAAAACCTACATTCTTTTTGACAACTTCAGTTAAAGGTGCGGTTAGGCTACTAAAATCTTTCACAAACCTCCAATAGAAGCTAGCCAGCCCATGGAAACTTCTCACATGTCCCACACTTGTAGGTTTCGGTCAATCCTTGATTGCCTTAACCTGTTCTTCATCCACCTCAATTCCCTTAGCACTAACAACGAAACCAAGAAATACAAGTTTATCCGTGCAAAAAGTACACTTTTTGAGGTTAGCAAACAACTTTTCTTTTCTCAAAACATCTAAAACATGTTTATAATGTTCAAAATACTCATATAAGTTTTTGCTATAAATCAGAATGTCATCAAAGTATACAACCACATATTTCCCAATAAAAATACGCAAAACATGGTTCATTAATCTCATGAACGTACTAGGTGCATTGATTAACCCAAAAGGCATAACCAACCACTCATATAAACCATATTTTGTTTTGAATACAGTTTTCCACTCATCACCTTCCCTCATCCTAATCTGATGATATCCACTTTTAAGATCAATTTTAGTAAACACACAAGAACCATGCAATTTATCAAACATATCATCTAATCTAGGAATGGAATATCGATACTTTACCATGATATTGTTGATGGCACGACAATTCACACACATTCTCCACGTACCATCTTTCTTAGGTACAAGAAATAATGGAACCGCATAAGGACTCATGCTTTAACGTACATGCCCTTTTTCCATAAGCTTACTAATCTACCTTTGAAACTCTTTTGTTTTCTCGGGATTGTTTTTATATGAGGGTCTATTTGGAATGGATGCTCAGGGTACGAAATCAATTTGATGCTCGATTCCCCTTATTGGTGGCAAATCATTTGGCACCTCTTCGGGAAACACATCATCAAAATCCTGTAAAATAGAAACAACAACACTAGGAAGAGAAGAGTTAAAATCGTTAGTAGTAAAACAAACCTCTTTGTACAAAAGTACAATCAAAGGTTGATTTGAAAATAAAGCTTTTTTTATCTCACTCTCTCTCGCATAAAAACTCACTTGTTTCCTTTCTTTTTTTCCCTCGTATTCTGAATTTTTTTCTCTCTCACTCTTTTTTTTTCTCTCGCTCTCATTTTTCTTGTCACTCTATCTTTTTAACCTCACTTGATCATCATACACTTATTTTGGCGATAATGGTATAAGAGTAATTGACTTTTTATTACGTACAAATGAGTATCTATTGGTATAACCATAATGAGTTACTTGTCGATCAAATTGTCATGGTTTTTCCAAAAGAATATGTCCCGCATGCATTGGCACCACATCACACAAGACCTCGTCTTTGTACTTCTCAATTGAGAACGATACGAGCACTTGTTTAGTCACTTTAATTTCTCCACAATCATTCAACCATTGTAACTTATATGGCCTAGGATGTTTTAAAGTTGGCAAATTCAACTTCTCCACCAAACTAGTGCTAGCCATATTAGTACAACTCCCCCTATCAATAATCATACTACATACCTTTTCATTGATATGGCATCTCGTATGAAAGATGTTTTCATGTTGTATCGTCTCATCTTTTTTGACTTGTGCACTAAGAGCTCTTCTTGCAACCAACAACTCTCTATCAACCGGGTATTCAACATCACGTGCATCCTCTAAAGGTGGCATCGCATCATCATCCGTCTCATCTTCGGTCTCAATACCTCCATCATCCCTCATAATCATCACTCGCTTGTTTGGACATTGAGATGCAAGATGACATGTTTCTAAACACTTAAAGCATTTAATTTCTCTATCTCTAGAAGGTCAGGAATCAGTTTTACCTTGGTTTGGTGCACCTCCAGCTTTGTGAATTTTGGAAGGTTCGGCCTTGGGCTGTAACTTAGGCTTCCCATCCATCTTGCTCTAATTCGGTTTTCAAGAAGAAGAAGAACCCGATTGTTGTCCAACTCGTGTGGAACCTTTTCGCTTTAATTGTTGCTCCACTTTGATGATCATGTGCACCATGTCACTCAACTCAACATAATGCTACAACTCTACCACATTTGAAATGTCACAATTTAGCCCGATTACAAACCTAGCCATAATTGCTTATCGGTCTTCTTCCACATTGGCTCAAATCATGACTATTTCCATCTCTTTGTAGTAGTCTTCCACACACTTTGAACCTTGTGTAAGACTTTGCAATTTCTGGAACAAGTCTCAATAGTAGTGACTTGAAATGAATCGCCTCCTCATAGTAGCTTTTATCTCTTCTTATGTCGCGATAGGTCTTTCACCATTCCTCCTCATACTCAAGGTAAGTTGATCCCACCATACAATAGCATAATTGGTGAATTCTATGGCAGCCAACTTCACCTTCTTTAACTCGAAGTAGTTGTAACAATCAAACACCAACTCCATTATCTTTTCCCACTCCAAATAAGCTTAAGGATCATTTTTGCCTTAGAAAGATAGAATATTCACCTTGATGTTTCCCAAGTTGTTATCAATCCTCTCCCCACATCTATCTCCTCTATTTCCATATCTACGCCCAAATCTGCCCAAACTCACATTAGAGATGCGATCATCTTCATCTAAGTCATCCCCATCATCATCTTCATATTCATACCGAGGCAGATTTCTCTCTCGTCGTTGTACATTAAGAGCTTTAGGTGGTTTGCCCCCTTTGTGAACTAGACCCAACTTTGTCTAGTCGCTCATGTACTTCATCAAATCGAGAGTTCAATCGTTCAAACTTTCGCTCCCAGACTTTGTAGAAAACTTTGTCGTCCATCATTTCTGGTGCTTCATCAGACGAGCCTTTATTTGTTTGTTGAGACATGTTTAATAACCTGCAAAACAAAGTTATCAAACCTCATAAACACTCTCTCACATGTTTTCCTCAAGATTGATGGAATTCACGCTCGTATTTCACTCAAATTCGACTTTTACTTTCTTATGAGCTCATACTCTCTTGCCTTTTTTCACTCTTTATTCACTCTTTTAGTTCTTTATTGAACTTAACCAACCTCAATCAAAAAAATTATTGTAGCAATCCAAACTCAACAAATCGATTCACTATAAATGAGATTTTAGGAACGAAAACAGAGTGAACAAGAAGAACACAAAGAAAAGTTTATGGACTAGAATAAGAAGAAATAATTCTCAACTTTTTTTTTGGGCTGCTGATTTTTTGTTTTTTTTTTTTTTTTTTTTTTTTGAAATAATGAAATTCAGCAACCTTTAAAAATGAGATTTGACCAGAATAAAGGTGCACCGTGTTTTTTTATAAAGATCTAACCAGATTTGAACATATTAAAAAAAATGTACAGTACCTTAAACAAAGTTGGACCAATTTTGACGATATAATTTGGTCAAGATTTTTTTTTTTTTTTTTTTGCAAGGAATAGATATTAATTAATGAATGAAAAAAGAAAAAGGATAAATGAAACCTGATTTAGACCTTACTCTGATTCCAAATGATGCGAACCTCACCAAAAATTAGTGAGAACCAAAACCAACCTAGGGTTTTTTCGTAAAGGATCGAACTAAATTTAGATTTGTAAGGAAATAAGAAATATAGAAATTGAAAGATAGATTATCTCGACCCAACGTTTATGGAATGGAACGTGGTCGGCTGGTGGATGAACAGTGACCATGTGTTTTGGGAATGGAATGGGAATAATGAGAAACAATTTTTTTTTGTTTCTCATTTCTTAAGAAAAAAGTGGGCACAATTCTCAAATGGGAATGAAATGGAAACGGAAACAAAAATTATCAAACGCTATTTCCAAACAGAATTCCCAAAAATCTGGGAATGGAATGGGAATTTCTGGAATGGAAATGGTTACCAAACGGGCCCATAGTTTTTGGGCTAAAATGAAATGTAGTTGAAATTGATAAAATTTCTTGAAATTAAGAGGTGTAAAGCGAAATTAACTATATCCAATGTGATATTCTATGAAAATGCACTTCAAATTTAATCAATTTAGTCCCCAATTAATTTTTTGAAAATTTGATTTTAGCCCAAAACTTTATTTCTTTGCCAAGTTTAACCGAATTGCCGAATTTTGGATTTCTTTTTTCTCAAAACATTAAATAAAAATTAAACACTTGAATCTCAGGCACAAATTTGTCCCTTAAAACATAATTTAAATTTATCCAAATTTGCACTTTAGACCTTACACTTTTACAAAAAGCGAAAGCAAGCGGGACAAAATGTAGTGTCTACACATAACCGTCTAAATTCTTCTCGAGCCGATCCTTGGGATCTCATGGCATCAAGGTATTTTTGATCCCTATCATCCTTAAGTCTTGGGAATAGGGGACATGTCCCGAGCTCAGCCTAGAACTCGAGGTTCGTGCCCGAGTTCCTTGGACAAAAACAAGGACAACACTTATTACTGACCACAATCAAATGAAACACGAGTATACGATTTCAACGTAGTCCAGAAAGGTCATCCTTATAGTGACTCGAGCTTGTCGCGAGATGCCCCCATGTTGGGAGCAGTTACATTGCGCTCGGGAGATATGCCATGTGTAGGGAATGAGAGGTTAAATCTCTTGAATAATGGTCCATTGTGCCCATATTCCACTAAAATCGAGGCACTAATGTCTATTGACTTAAATTTATGGAAAACTTGTCAAACACGTTTTCCATCTCCTATAAAAAAACTATCAGGGGAGGGGTCTAGCCAAGGTATGATGGTTTTTCTTAGCCGTTATCTATCAAATTTCGACCAGAACACTACTTATTATCACGTTGGGGGTGTAACTTCCATAGGGTTCGCCCGTGGTGCATTGTTTTGTAGAACCCAAAACTCAAGGATGATTGAATTCTAAACCTTAAGGAACCATATATGATGATCCAATTTTTTGGCAAGATCAATATGTTAGGTTTTTAATACCCTTATTTTTTTTTTCGTGATTAAACGATTTTGCATGTTTTTATATTACAGTCATCTTGATTTAAAATAAAATAAAATCATATTCTAATATTATATTAACATGAGTGATATAATTATATTAGAATATCAGTAAGTTTAAAAATTAAAATGATTTTGTTAAACAAAAACTTTAGAAGACGCGCATTAAAAATTCCAATATAAAATGGTTCTGGCTTATTTTGTTACTAGGGGTTGAGATTGAATAAAAAAAAAACCCTAGCGTATTGGTCGAAGAAAGTGTTGCTTTCCAAAATTTTGGATCCGTTAGGGAGAGGGATAAACCCATTACACGTGTCTCGTGTCGTTAAGGACCAATAAAAATAGGAAAAATCATCGCACATGCCACTGCATTCGCCGACTCGTGCATTCTTCAACAATTTCCGCTTCAATTAAGCACATCTATTCATTATCTCCCATTTTTCCAATTCTTGGCCGTAAAAATGGTGGTCTTGGCATCCAAAACCCTAGTTTTGCCAACTTCCAACACTTTGTTCCCATGGACATGCTATTCTCAAAGGATATGCCGTTGCTTTAGTGTTCAAATGGAGCCTTCTAGTTTGAATTCTGATTTCAATCTGTCTCTTGTTGCTTCACAGCCTCTGTTTTCAAGGCAGCAACCAGCGAACAAGCATTCACTTCCGATTAGAGCTTCAGTCACAATTTCTAAAGCTGAACTTGAAACTGTGTCCACGGCGAGCCCTGTTATCGGTGATGAAAAGGTAGGCGTTTTGTTGCTCAACCTTGGCGGTCCTGAAACGCTTGATGATGTCCAGCCATTCTTGTTCAATCTCTTTGCTGATCCCGTAAGTAGTTTCTGCTTTCTTTCTGCTGAACTTCACTGCCCAACATTGTTGTACTTCTGTAAGTTCTTCTGTATTTTGGGATTGAACAGGATATAATTCGACTGCCCAGATTGTTCCGATTTCTTCAAAAGCCATTGGCTCAGTTCATATCTGTTGCTAGAGCACCTAAGAGTAAAGAAGGCTATGCTTCAATTGGAGGTGGTTCTCCTCTACGACGGATAACCGATGCACAGGTAGATTTCAATATTTCACACACATATATACATATATGTCTATATATATAGCGTGATTTCTGTATCGATAGTCCGATGATTTTGCACTATTTGGCGATACAACTTGCAATCCTATTCCTTTTGTAATTCAAGTAATCATCAGTTCATTTCTGGCCAATGAATTGTGCTAGTATAGTCGGCCTTCTAACAGTTAGCACTGAATAAGCTAATAATATATAATAGCTGGTATATTTTCATGAAACAACTTTGTTTCATGTCAGGTAATTAAACATAACTGAAAAAGTGATCTCATAGTATTAACTGTATCAAAATCCAATTATGATCATTTACAAATTTATTGCATTTGTAATATTTAAGGGAACCTCAATAATTCTGATAAATATTAGTTAGTTTTCTGCTTCTTTCAATGACGAATTAGTAGAGAGCAGACCGTTATTGAATGTTCTTTTTATAATTCTGTCGCACTAATTTATATAGGAAGGGTGTGACAAAAACTGTCAACACGGATGTTACTGTGTGTGCCAGAAGGAGTATAGATTGTGAAAAGCATTGCATGGTCAATTATTTGGTGTACTGAAGTCAATAACATGGAGGAGTCATCTGTCTTTCTAGTTAACTACTCTGTTCTCTTGTGAAAGTCAGAAAGAACAAGCTACTGTCTCAAGATTGAGTACAGAAGAAGACAAGACCTGTCTTACAAGCAAGGATCTGATTTGTGCAATACTTTCCACTCGTAAACTCGGTAACGAGCGTAACCTTCTCCGAAACTATATAACAACTTTGGACTTCAAAAAGTTACAACATTGATAATAGATGTTTCTGATTTCATTTTGCGGTCCATAGGCCATAGGCTGCTCTAAGTTTGCACTTTGCGGCAATGCAACTAGGATATGTCATATGAACCACTTTAGAGAGTGAAGTTTTGGGATGAAGCTCTTGGAATCGGAAAATATTGGTGAAGAAAGGGACTTTTGAATAGGAAAATATTGGGAAGAGAAACGAGTTCTTATGCTAGTACAAATGGTTAAGGTCTTCGCGCTATGGTAATTGAGACAGAGTTGGGAAGTTCTTTGTTTCAGAAAAACTTATGTTGCAACCTTTCAGGCTTCGTGCTTGGAATTTGGAAGTAGGATTTATAAGAAAGTGTGAAAAGACTGTAGTTACTGAACATGTTCTGAACCTATCTTGATGATACGAAAAGACTGTATCTCTGTTGAAGTTCATTCTCTATGGCGTCTAGTGCAAGTAGGCATTTATACAATTCTGAAATTTATACAATTCTGACAGTAAGTATGGTTTCTCATTGGCCTTTGTCAATACCAGCATTTAATTTGCTTCTATTTTCTGGTTCAGGCTGAAGAGTTGAGAAAGGCTCTTTCTGCAAAAAATGTCCCAGCGAAGGTGTATGTTGGCATGCGTTATTGGCATCCATTCACTGAAGAGGCTATTGAACAGGTGCCATTTCTAAACTTCTGCTTTCAGATATTGTTCCATCTTTATATTGAATTCAGATAATAAAGCTCGTCGACTTTCTCTTGTCTATCCAGATTATATGACCAATAGTTTTTCTGTATTTTATTTGGCATCAATTAAATAGTCATAGCACTTTGCATTGTGAAGTATTTGGTTTTATGGGAGTCAGTAGTATACACTACGTTTGTCATGGCTTGAAACATCATTCTTGATTGATCTGTTTAATGACATTAGAAGAACCGAAGAATGGAAAGGAAAAATTAATGTGAATCACTTAGAAACCAAACTTATATTAATAGAAGCACCCGGAAACACATATGGAAAGTGGAAACATAGCGCAGGAACAGCTTCGGTACTTTGAACCAACATGGATATGCCATCCACTGTGTTGGAACTTGTCAGTTACACAAATACATTGAAAACTACTGCAGGTAAAGGCTATTCCCTGTTTATTTGAATATATGATGATTAAACAGTGACTATATAATGATGATACTTGTATTCTTGGTCGTTGATTAATGTGGTAATGCCAATTTGATTTTTTGTACTCCAATTTTGATGCTTTCTGACCTGTTGTTATTTTTTGAGCTGACACTAATACAACCTGATTGCACTAGTAATCCTGATCTGTTTTCTCTTTGAATATGTAATTATGTTTCTACATCATATTTTCCTGCTGTGTGAAGCTATCAGTTTGTTATTTTGTCAAAAATTCAAATCTGATTCAATCGGAAATTTGTGGTTTGCTGAATGTGTCGTTTACACTATTGTACATTTCAGTCAGAAACATATAAAACTGTCAAGTACGTTATCACTACTTCTTGTTCACAGTCTCATTTATGATACTTTTCAAGCTATTTTCGTACAAATTTGTGATTCTTCCAACCTATATTTTTCTTTTATTTCCTTGTGAAGATTAAAAGAGATGGAATTACAAAACTAGTCGTACTTCCTCTTTATCCTCAATTCTCAATATCAACCAGTGGTTCAAGTCTTCGGCTATTGGAGAGTATATTCAGGTGATGAATGGACCACATTTTGGATTGATATTGCATTTGCCATTATAAAAAGCCTCAAAGCTAATACTCTTCCATCCACATTCATGTAAATCTCTTAGGGAAGATGAGTATCTCGTGAACATGCAGCATACAGTTATACCTTCCTGGTACCAGCGTGAAGGATACATAAAAGCGATGGCAGATTTGATCGAAAAGGAGTTGGGAAAATTTGAATGTCTTGAGAAGGTATTTTGCTCTTCATGTAGTGCAACTTCAAGTTAATTTTATTCAGATGTTATTTGTCAATCTTTTAGACTGTTTTGAAAATGACTCAACCACTGTTTTCTATTTTAAATGTTCACATTTGCAGTTACATAATACTAATTGCACAGATTCTTTTTTGTGTTCTTTTCTATTTTTTTTTTTTTTTTTGTGTGTGTGTATCAACTTGCAGTATGCAGTTCAATCTAGCTAAGGATTCTACCTTAACTAGCTTTAAGGTTATCAGCCTGTGCGCTCCTAATTAATTCATGTCTGAAACGAAATGTCATGTGCATGGATTTTGATTTTACTAGTAGTTGACTGGTTCATTCCATCATTACATAACAGTGGTCGACACTGTTTAGTAATATGTGAATTCCATGCATGAACTCTAGTTACTCTATCAAGTTAGTTTATACTTTCTATATATGTGTAAAGTAAAAATTTATTAAAAGGCTCCTAAGGGGCGGAATCGATGAACAACAAACTCCAACTAAGACTCATAGGCAGTATAACTATTCGATAATTGTTGAACTTTGGGGAAACTTACCCCTCCAACAAGGAAAAACAATCATATAAAGAAGCTCCTATCAACTTGGCATTGTGTTGGAAGTTTCAGGCAATTGGAATTTCGAAGCTGCACTTAAAGCTTGTCAACGATTTATATAGTTGTACAAGCATAGGATACATCATAATGCATGATTTCTCCTTAAGGATAGTACTACCACCGCCCATTTGTCTTTTTTATTTTTTTATCTGTTGAAGTTCCCCTCAGGGTGCGTTGGAGTAAAGGGATTTGATAAATCCATGGAATTTTTAAATGATGGGATTCAAAATTCTGGATTTTGAACGCCATCATTTTTAATTTTTTTGTTCGGATAACTTTTTAAAATCAATAATTTATTTGTGTAATTTCACAATTCCATTGTTTGGATTTACAAATATTTGTAAACAAGAAAATTCTGAAATTCATGGAATTACAAAATAAAACTTGGGTTGAAACTACAATTTCAAAATAAAGTCAGGTTATTCATGTAATTTTATTAATGCTTCTCTCTCTCTCTCTCTCTGACCCTTCTTTGAAATTCCATTTTAAAATTTCAATGTATATTACAAATCCCCCTTATTAGTACCCACCAAACAAAGGATTCAAAAAAAGGAATTTAGAAATTCCTTTTTCAAATGGAATCCCTCCAAATCCCTTACCCAAACTCACCCTTGTAGTCTTTGAGAAACCATGTGAACTAGGAAGGTAACTAGATATATTCTTGTTGTACCCTTCTTCCTTTCTTTTCACTTCTTACCATTCTCCAATTCTCCATAAGAGGCATATTCAGCTCATTAACTTGCTCTTGTGAAAACTGGTATTTCTTGCATGTCATCAGCATCATCTTTGGGGGACAAAAGTGTCCTCTTTCGCATGTTAAGGTGGTTTACTTTATCCTTTCTTTATCCACAGTTATTATTTCCAGTTTGCTTTTTTTTTTTTTTTTTTTTTTTTCAAATAATTTTTCTTGTAGTATGAGTTCTTGAGGAGTTGACATTCATGTCTAGCTAATAAAAAAGACCAAAGTTTTTTTTTGACGTAGTACAGACTAGAGAGTACTGTCATTTTGATTTCCTATACCTTGTCAACTCAACTCATGCACTTTCATGAAGCATATTTGCTCAAAAATCATGAATGAAAACTACGGTGTACCATAACTATACTTATGTCTTCCATGTTGAGTCTTTGACAATGTTTGGATTAGTGTTGTCAGAGTAAGTTGAGTGACGTGATTAGTGAACAAAGATTTCTTGCACACCTAAGGCTAAGGGGCCATTTCTTGGAGCATTTGATTGAAATCTCGTTTCCTCTAATCATGAAAACATGTGTTTGAATCCAAGAGTTATCACCTTGTCAAAAATATATAAAATTTGGTCTGCATCAATGGACCCCCTAACATACTGAGTACTGTCTATTAAGGTTTGGGATTTATTGATAAGTAGACCTCTATGTGCTTAAGAGACTTGATTGGTGTAGCCCGTTTACTCGACTTCAATCTTTCTCTTCTTATCAGAAGGCTTGGACCTTATTGTTGCTAATATCTTTTGCTTGCCGAAAATGACAATTTATAATAGTTGCTTGAATCCATGGATGGAACCAATCCTTTAGCAGAAGGGGCACAGGCCCCTCCTCAAATTTTGAGTTTTTTTTTTACTACCTTATATTTGAACAATTCATTTAAATTTGTCCCTTTTAATTTTAGTTTCAGTCCTTAAATTTCCAAGTATAGCTTTTTGAATTTTACATTACTAACTCAATAGTTTTACCATTTTTACGTAAATCACTAATTCACAATATGTAAACTTAGCCCCTGTTTGCTTAGTGTTTATGCTCCTAAATTCTTGTTCTTGTTCCCAAAATTTTGAAATTTAAGAACATAAACATGTTTAGTTCGAATGTTTATGTTCTCAAATATTTCCAAAATTCTTGAAATTTGTGAAAGAAACAAACAAAAAAAAGAGTATTCAAAATTTGTTAGCCTCAAATATAAAAACGTGGTTTTTTTCCCATTTATATCTATTTAGGCCATGAGAAACAAAATAAGATACTTTTGCTATAATTCTTTATTTTGTTGTAATTGATCTTGTGGATGTGTTTTTATTTTAATATAATTTGCGAAAATTGATTGCCTAGAAGAAATATATAAGTCCATCCTTACATGTAAAGTGAAAAATATGAGAGCTAATGTTGTAACCAAATGTGCTTGTTTGCTTTTGTTATCATAAAATATGAAACAATTTAAGAGTCATTACTAAATGTATTTCTGTTCCCAAAATTATTGATGACTGAAAACATAATTCTCATTCCCTTTTTTGGGAGTAAAAACAGAAAAATAGAAACGTTAACCAACGCCACCTTAGGAGCTCTACATGTTCCTCATTTTGGTAGGGAACAATCATTAATTATAATTTGAGATTTTTGATTAATCTTGTGAATATTGGTCTAAATTTGTTAGTGATATATGGGTTTTCTGATTTCCATTTTTTTTAAATGTTGAATTAGCTGTTTGTTATATCAAATATTTAAATTGTTCTCTATAGTTAAAATTTGTCTCTAATATCCTACTCTTAGATATTGCCTAAAAGTCCTATTTCTTATTCTTTCGATTATCCCAAAGAAAAAAGAATTATTGTGCCCCTGCTATGATAGATTTCTAGCTCCGCCGCTGCTCGTACCCCTCTTGGTTAGACCTTGGTGATTTAAATTGAGTGGCACCTGATTTCTGTGTTTTTCTGTGGTGTAGGTTTATTGGGCAAAACTTTGCTTGAATTGAACTGATTAGTTAATGCGCTTGTGTTGTATGAAATATTTGTAAGCCTGCACCCTTATTGTATAAATGAGGAAATTAAGGTGGCGTTTGGTTAGTGTTTCCACTTTTCTGAACCCAACTGGAATGAGTTGGGTTGAGTTAAATTGGGTTGGGTTGAGAATTTTGGGAACAGAATTACGTTTGGTAACGACAATTTTTGTTTTGTGCTGAGAACAGAATGTGTTTGGTAACGATTTTATCCTAAAACATTTTTTTTTTTTTTTGATTTTTTTTTTGTTTGGTGGCGGCCGGACGACCGGCGGCGGCGGAGGTGGCCGGCGACAGACGGCGGCGGGTGGTGGTGGTCACCCGGCAGATGAAGTCGGAAGTTGAGAACTTTGGGTTGAGTTTTTTGGGCACAAAAAGAAACAATTTTTTTTTGTTTCTGGTTTCTTTAGGATTTTGAGAATCAATTCCTATTTTTTGGGTTGGGTTGAGTTGAGTTTTGTGTTTGCCAAACGCGTTCCCAAAAATCAAACCAACAATTTTTGAATTGGGTTGGGTTGGGTTTGGTTGGGAACACTAACCAAACAGGGCCTAAGTATATTATTGGGGTTTCAGCCTTTGCCCTTCATAAAACCTCTCTCTGGTCCCTTGCTGCCTTCTCTTTTCTTTTGAAGAAGGAAAGGGGAGAGGGAGGATATTATTACTCTTTAATTGAAGAATCAGTCAGAGGAGGACATAAGCAGCATGACCTCTAAAAAAGGGAAAACTGCTAATCTCAGCCACATCTAATAGCTCCTACGCCACTTTATCTGGCCATGTGGCAACTCTGATTTTGCTAGAAAAATGTAGATGATGGAATGTGGCAAAACCACGATCACACCCCCAATTTGCTAGCAGATCGCTAGTACATTAAACAACCATTTGATTAAAGCACTATTAATTGCGACTTTCAATAAATGCTTCACAATATGCATATCTGGCTGTATCATTTTCTTGTCATTCTCAACATATTTCACCCCGAATCTTGGTTGCAGGTTATGATTTTTTTCAGTGCTCATGGGGTCCCAGTTGCATACGTAGAAGAAGCAGGTGATCCATACAAAGCTGAGATGGAAGAATGTGTGGATTTGATTATGGAAGAATTAGAAAAGAGGGGGATAAATAATACATATACTCTTGCTTATCAGGTACATATTCATGAGTACTACGTCCTTGATAATTTTCAGCTAGACTTGAAATACTCTATTGATAAACTCGAATCAGATGACACTGTTAAATCTAGAAAGATACATAATTGAGATTAGTGGTAAAGACAGGATTCCATACCCTTAGAAGGCTGTTCTTTTGTTATTATATTTTAACATGTCTGTCTGCACTACAAATTATTGCTCAATAGATGTACTATATCTTTGTTTGCCATTGGTTTATGAACACAGTGTGCCCACAAGGTCAGGACTCAGGAGTCACATTGTGATTTGTAGTCCTGTTAAATAATTGGGAAAAGTACTGCAAAACAGAATGATAAGAGATCGTTATGTTTATTGACTTCTAGTGGCTACAATGCTGATTATACTCATTACATATACATATATATACATATACATATATATACATATACATATACATATATATACATATATATATATTTGCAATAAAGGCTGACTATTGGTTATTGACTTTGAAGATAAACTTAACATTGGGTTGATTTTCAACATAAGTTTATCCTTTCTGCACAAACTTCATTTGTAATTTAAACTAGTGTATGCTGTGCGAATTTGTAGTATTTAAAAATCAATTCCATAGCATAGTCATACTAATCCTATTATACATGTCAAATAAAGATCATAGCTAAAGACTATTACAATTAAAAGTTCCCCAAGAAACAGATACAAAATATCTACTGGAACAAAAATCTAGCATTTATATTGTAAGGATATGTACAACCTTAATTTCCATAAACAGACCCGCTAGAAAGGGAGTGAGGGGGTCATAATTGCTGTGGTAAAAAAAAAGTGAAAAAGGCAGCAAGAAAAGAAAATGGGGAAGGCAAAAGGAGAAAACATAGAAAGTGATAAGAATTGGAACCGAACCTCCTGCCACATCCCTCCAACCCCAAAGAAAAAAGAAGCTTCCTAAAGCCATTGCCTCCATCCATCCCTATATTTCTAACAATTTTTACGTATGCATCTCTCTTAAGTGAAAAGTAACATATCAAAAATATAAAATTCCAATTTTATATTTAATCAAAGTACATGATGTCAAACTAATCAATCCAAAGATAACTGTTTGATATAAAGCAGTCAATTTCAATGAAACATCTATTTTTTTATTAGCAGTATTTCTATTCAGGGGAAAATCTCGAGCTACAATAAGGTAGCAGTAAAGCAAAACGGAATGGTTTACAAAACTGCTACCACATTGACGCTAAATTACCAAAAGAGCTTCCCCAAGTACCATGCAGTTAATGGGGCTATCAAAAACTAGACAGCTGAGACAAAAGATCTAACTACAATCAGTGCTACTATTGATACTACTTCTTGAGAGCAGCTTCAAGGAACTGATTCCAGCAAAATCTCCCTCCACCAGCCCTAGGAAATTGAGGAAAAACTTCACAATTGCTAACAGAATCTGCGAACATTCTAGCCAACAAAACTCATGAATATACTCAAAATTATTATTCCAGTATGAATCTCCCATGGAGCCAAAAACAGTTAATCCACAACTCTTAACTTAATTACATAATGTCTCATGTTCATGGAAATTACAAGAGTCTAAAACTGTATTCAATGTTATACTCCCACATTCTCTAACCTCAGTAGAACAGTATAAAATTTCATAGCTAAAACATCCAATTCCAACCCCCTAAACCCAATTGCAGAACTACACCAAAATTTCACAGACGCGGTATCCTATTCATGAAATTTCACAACCCCCAATCCTTCTTCCAGTTAATCCTCACCCGGTGTTTGAGACGAGGTAGCGTGGGTGGTGATTGCTGCTATGGCATGAGGTAGAAGCTTATTCATTGTTGGAGATTTGTGGTCATCGTTTTGGAGAGGGAAGTTTTCTCATGTGTCGTTGGTCGGTAGATACTCGTGGAGATGGAGCGAATGCCAAAGAACAAGAGCTTGAGACTATAGAGAAATCATACCTGAGAGAATACTGGAGAGAGGGAGCAATACCTTTGTGAGGGCTGAGATGGAGCAGTGCTGGTGTGAGTGGCGAGAGGTCCTAGGGATAGTGACAAAGGCAAATAATGGTATTTGCAAGCATGAAAATCTGGTCCCTTTCGTTGGTTTGTCAAAGCGGTGGCATGGTTTAATTTTTTGCTTCTCAATTTGTTAGGATATCTAGGTAGTCATTTCTCTGTCTTGCCGAATGTTTGTAACTTCATCACCCATGGGTCCCGTACACAGACGGTTCTGGCGCATGGAAGAGACCCATACCCTTAAAACTTCAAGATGGTTATTTTGCTCCAATTTACATATTTTTTGCGATGTTGACGGCCCAAATGATTCCTAAAATATAAGAAAGATTATAATTTGAGATGTTGATCAAAGACCTTATAAAAGCTAGCAGCACCTCATCTATCTGTTGAAAATTTTATATTGAAGGTTTTGGATTGCCAAATCTAGCATTGTGGACGACACTGTTCTAGTGTTTTGGAGCTGTTGTTTAAGTACTTAAGTTCACTAGAAATCTGTCTGCTCTGGTAGCTGTAGTTGCATCCCATCATCCTCCATCAACGACTTGGTGTCAGTTAGTCACTGACTTGTTGATATGCCTAACCATTATTGCATGGTCAGTCAATAACTACCATTGGCATTCTTTGTTAACCATTATTGCATAGTGAGTCAATAACTACCCTTGGCATTCTTTGTTCTTCTCTATGCTATGAGACAGTTTTTTAAAATATCTCGTGGAACTGTCTGTTATATGCCAGATAGTTCAGATAAGCATGTAACTATGCAAGTCGTATACAAAGAAACGGATTAACAACAAAATTTAAGGATAAGTTTAGTATAAAATTTATATTATAGTGCGTTAAAAATAAGAAATATATAAAAAATTTATATATTTCTTAATAAGAGAAATGTCTCTCTTTGCTAAGGACTAAAAAAGAGTATGGGATATCTGAAAAATACTGGTATTTGCTATGGGACTTTTCTTCCTTTACATTGTTTCTTTAGATTTTAAATTTATCTTAATATAATCATATTTATTTGTCTTTGTTGAGAAATTCAAAACATGCCACATAATTAACCAATATGAAAGGAGAAACATTTTAAGAAATTGAATAATAGTTAAATCATATTTTTAACCAATAATGCACACATAATATGGTCAAGACACGGTAGCTCACTCAAGATATGATATCAGATTCGAGGCAGTCAATGAGTCTCAAATCCTTATACGAGTAGTGTCTAGGACTGTGGTTTATGCTATATATCTGAGTGCACAACACCTCTTTAGTAGTGTTTATGTTTCAAAGACTTCCAGTTAGGGAGAAAACTGAATGACCCCTTGTGGGCACTTTATATCCCGTTACCCCAGGCTTCATTCCTGCATTAATCATTATAAATTGGCCAGCAGAGGGATTTTTCATTTGCATTGAATAGTTAATTATCACATTTATGTGCAAGACTCTACCAAATGTAACGAAAATACCCTTACTGCTATCCAATATTTGTCTTGCTAACTGGAGGATCAATATTTGCAACATGACCTACCACTGCAAGTTTTCTTTTTCATCGAAGATTTTTTTCCCCTGTTATGCCCTTCTAAATTCCCTTTATAGCTGATGTCAAAGTGTTGTGTTATGTGAGCCCAACTTTCTTTTGATGTCCACCTTTCCCCCCTTTTTTCTACTTCATGGTTTACAACATTAACATTCAGCACTTCTCATATCAGCCGTAATCTGCAAAATTACACATGATGCTGGCTTTGGGGCAATCCGTAATCAACTGTCATTCATCATGAAAATTACGTCTGAAGCAAGTGGCATATAGAAATGATCTTATAAACCTCATGCCTTTTGACTTTTAATTGAATTGGCATGATGCAGAAGCTATAACAACCCCTTATGTTTCTTTGAATAGACTAATAGTCAAATTCATTTCAAAATGATTTTCGTATCATCTGTGGGACTTCCTTTTGTAGGCAAGTAATAATATTTATCATCAATTTTCCGTTGCGCAGTTGCACAGAGGTTTAACTAGAAGGATGTAGAGAGCATAGAAAGCAAAAAATTGAATCCTTCATTTCAGGTGTCAATATTTTTTTTTTAAATTTAAGCCTCAGATCAGGTCCCTCCCAGAGATTAGCAAATTTCTGGTTAGGGTTGTGAGTGGAGCTGATCTATCTGCTTATGTTATTTCTTCATATGGTGCATAATGTTTATTCTGCTTTTTCTCTGTGAAGGCTTAACAGAGAATTCTCTCATTTATTAAGCAGGCGGAATCATTAAACAAAATTTTAATGTGTGTTGCTTACACACACACACACACACACACACGCCTTCAAACTATAGGGGGATGTTAAGACAATATGTTACACACATCATTTTGGTGTTATATTGTTTTTGATGATTCGTTTTGTCAAACTATAGGATTGTTAAGACAATATTTTACGTATCTCAGTTTGGTGTTATATTGTTTTTGATGATTCCTTTTGATTTTTCCCAATTATTATAGTGACTTTGTGTGTTCATTGGTTTTGATGCAGAGCAGAGTTGGACCTGTTGAATGGTTGAAACCTTACACAGATGAGACAATCATTGAACTTGGCCAGAAAGGGGTAAAGAGTCTTTTGGCTGTTCCAATTAGGTATTCAGTGCTCTCAGTAGCTAATTTCTGACGATTATCGAATTCTGTGGTTTCAAGGTTTCATTTGTATGTTTGCTTATTAATTCGTGCTTAAGTTATCGCTATTCCCTGGGCTAAGACATTTTCTCTTATGACACTTGTCTGCCTCGTAGCTTTGTTAGTGAGCATATTGAGACATTAGAGGAAATTGATGTTGAGTACAAGGAGTTGGCTCTAAAATCTGGTATAGAAAAATGGGCACGTGTTCCTGCCCTTAATTGTGAGCCCACCTTCATCACAGATTTAGCGGATGCCGTGGTTGAAAGTCTCCCATATGTAGGAGCAATGGCAGTCTCAAACATTGAAGCTCGGCAGGTACAATTATTACTCTGCATTTAAGTTGGTAGCATAAGTCAAGTAGAATAGATTATTTTAGTCTTGAACAGACTGGAGTTGTCGGATAAAGTTAAACCATCATATGCATAGTACTTGTATAGATTTTTTTCCTTTTCTATAGAAGGCATTAATAGTGAAGAGTAGGAAACTATCATTTAATATTTAGCAAATTATACTTAAGTAGTACGAATAGTACAGACAGCAGTCAACAATGTTATATTAGTTGGTTTCTTCTTTCTGGCCTGTGACAATATTGATTAGTTGAAGAATGTCATAGAGAAGAATAGCCCTTAAACAAATAGTGATCAAGTAGCCAATGAATATAAAATGCATGTAGTTTGTTTGGACTTTTCATTAGGTATAGATTTATTTTGGATTTTTTTTTTGAGTGCATTAAGTGGAGATTTATTTTGAGTTTTATTTCCTTGAAATATTGTGATTTCAGCAATTACTTCCGTTTTAAGTTCATTGCATCTCCCCTAACTATTTATTTAAATTTGACCTAGCATTCCACTTCGGCTACTTTCTTATAAGAAAACCCGGTGTCATGAGAAAAGCTTTAATCAGAGTAGAAAAATAGTGAAGCTGAAGGCTGTCAACCAGTATAAAATTATTCAAGTCACAAGACAAGAAAAATTCCCGAGGGTAGGAGTTGCTTATATGTGGCCAGTACTTGACTGTCCCTGCTCGCCTAGAAGCCCGCTTACTCATTGCCTGGCTTTACAATCATGACTAGGCTGCACCTCTTAATGGTCGAGTTGCGAATAAAGTTGGTGGTGTGTGATACAGGAAGGGCGATCCAATCATGCTCCTAATTTTATTGTTTACAAAACTTTTGATTTGATTTTCACTTATACTATTTTTAGGTTTTCTTTTCCTATAAGCATTAGGATTAGTATGTTTCGTATTTTTGTATTATTTTCCTACAAGTATTAGAACTAGTCTGTTTTCTATTTTTATGTTTTCTTGTTCTACAAGTATTAGGACTAGTTTGTTTCTTTTTTCTTAAAGGTTTAGGATTTTCTTTTCCTAGTAGATTAGGGATTCTTATTATTCAATTCAATTATTCCATTAGCCAAACATAATATAACATTTGAAATTTTCTCTCTTCCCTGTGGGGTGAAGAATCTTTCTTGTGGATCAAGAGCCCTCGGTATGCTAGAACACTATCTAGCCTTTTTTCTTTCCACCAGAACAATATCTAGTCTTTTTACTGCCATTCGATTGAGCCAGTTGGCTTCAAAGTTTTGACGTACCTTGGCATGATGGCTCACGAATGGTGACGATAACACTTGATTCATTGTAGTCATGAAGAGAAATTCCTTATGAGGGTTGAAATCTTAGAAGGCAAGGGCGAGATTCTTCAGGGATGGCTACAATTGTAGGCGACAATAGACAAATTCACAAGTGACATGAACAGAGATCATGAAGATGGCAGTGATCGCAACGTTGATTGCGCTTGTGTTCATCTTGTTCAGAAGCACATCCCCTAAATATGACCGTATTACATATTTTGATGGTACACATAAATTTTGCAAAGTTGATTTCCTTTATTGGATACTTGATCTTAAAGATTATTTTGATTACATGGGTATGATTGAAGAATATAAAGTTAAATTAGCCTCCAAGAAACTGAGGTTATGCAGCAGGTTGGTGGTATGAAGTACAATTTTAAAGAACTTGTCAACGCAAGAAATGTTTTTGTTAATGGTCTAGAATGAAAGAGGTCTGCAACATATATTTATTTTGGAGATCGTTAAGAGGATTTGTCCAACACAAAACAAGAGTCCAAAGAAGTTAATTACTCCGTCTGTCCTAGTTCCCAAATTAATTGTTTAGGATGTCCCAAATTAATTGTCATGCTTTATCACTTCTCCTAAAATAATACTTTATCACTTTTCCTAAAATAATCCTCTTCTTAAGCTCATTGAAATTTCAAAAAAATTTATCATTTGAACACCATTCCAAATAAGGGTACTATGGTAAACTAAAAATATTCACACATTGCCTAAAATTTTGTGCCAGGCCAAATGTGACAGTAAATTTGGGAAGAGGGAGTATTAAATGTTGTTATGATCACCTTCCCTGAATGAGCATTTCTAATCGATCATTTTTCTAAGAATCCGTAGCCTTCTTTTTTTCTAGAGCCGCTGTAATAAAACTGCTTGATCTAGGACCGTAACCACTTCACATATATTTCAGTCCACTCACTTCCCATCCTTTGTTTTCTGGAATGAAAATTGCTTATGAGACCCTTTAGTGGCTATTGGCTTGTCTTTGTACTTGAATTTTTATGTCTCTAGAAGCTGATGATATCTTTGAACCGGATGATTTTAAGGTACACAAGTCTGTTGACGTTGTGTCAAGATTTCACAATTGAAAAAGAATTTCGTAAAGGTTTTTTAAGGTACACAAGTCTGTTGACGCTGTGTGAAGATTTTACAATTGAAAAAGAATTTCGTGAAGGTTCAAGATCCACCGCAAGAAATCATTGGAGATGCTCAATCAATAGCATACATGGAGGTAAAAGTTTCACAAGAAATTTTATTGCATCATGATGATCCCACCAACATTTAGACAAAATTGGGAAATCGTCAAATATGATTACATTAATCTTTGTTTAGAAGTTGATAGCATGTGGGGAGGTGAAGGTTTCAAAAGAAATTTTATGGTATCATGATGATCCCACTAAAGACATTTTGACAAAATTGGGAAATCGTTATATGATTACATTAATCTTTCTTTAGAAGTTGATAGTTTTGTTGTTCAAGTTGATGCTCAAGGAGACTCACAAGAAGCAAAATGCGACGAATTTCGAAATCATGGAGCGTAATACTTTAGAAGACTTCAACGACTTTTGTTCAAGTTGTTGGCTCAAGAAGAACCACAAGAAGTGAAAGGGGAGTTGTATTTCAAGATCATGGAGCATAATCATTCAAAGGGTTTCGTTGACACATTAAAATCTTCAATTCATGATATGTCTCAATATTGAGTGAAAAATTTGTGATCTAATTAACGGGGAAGAGGTCTTTCATATTGATTTTATTGGCTGGGCGATTACTTAATAAGATCAAATGTAGTGGTGGTGGATATCACAATTCAACCTAATGTTTGAGCAAGCTTCGTTTGGTTGTGCAATTTTTAAAATTTATTGCCGGAAGGGATTGAAAATTCAAAATTTTAAAATCCTTGCTTTGTTGTAATAGGAAACTTTAATATTTGAAGACAAACTTGAGGACGAGTTTCTTTGAAGTGGGGGAGAAATATATTATAAGACCCGAGTTTGTATCTTACATGGATAACCACGTTGAAGTTAGCGGTTAGAAGGATATCAATCAGACACATTGTAGGTGGGTTGACTATATACATCGATCACTTTCTAGTTGAAACACAAGTCCGAAGAACATAATTGGCGGTCAGATAGAGGTGGTCAATCGAATGCTAGGTAATTTGATAAGATATATCTGGAGATAAGTTAAGTAGTGGGACCTAGCTTTAGCCCTAGTTGAGATAGTTCTTTTGCCCAAACTTCCAAAGGTGAACATGGCAGTTGAAAACATGGGCAGATAGGATACGAACTATTCGAGGGGGAGTGCGTCAACAGTTGGAAGAAACTACAGTCAAGTACAAAGCCGCAACTGATAAGAAAAGATGGGAGAAGATTTTCGAAGAAGAGGATATGGTTATGGTTTATTCATGCAAAGACAAAATTCCAACAAGTTCTTTACAACAAATTGAAACCGAAGAAATATGCTCCCTATTGCATAATCAAGAAGATCATCGATAAGGCTATATGGCTGTGCTACTTGAAGACCTCTATATCTTTCACTTTTAACTTAGCCGACTTATGAGAATTTTCTGCTGGAATCCGCATCCTAACTTGAGGGCGAGTTATTTTCAAGTGGATGGGACTGATGTAGGACTTTCAATCTCCTAATTTTATGGTTTAGGAAACTTTAGATTTGATTCACTTTTTTCCTATTTTTATATCTTTTCTTCCTGGAAGACATAGGCTTAGGATTAGTTTGTTTTTTTATTTTTTTTTAAGGTTTAGGGTTTTCTTTTCCTACTACTCCAGGGATTACTTGAGGGTTACAAATATACCTTTCACAACCTCTTGTTAAAGACCACCTCTTGTTATTCAATTCAATTATTTCATTACAGGGTTACCTAATTTGTGGTATCTCTGCGGAACAGTGATCGGGTTCGTGCATGGCAGATCACAGTTCTCTGACGATTTGGATCACCAACTCTGGTGAACCAGAGGCTGGGGAGGGTAAGCGATGATCGCCGGAGGCTGGAGAGTACCAGCAAAGGCTGGATCTATGTGGTGAGGCTCGCCTGAGGCTGAAGAAGGGACGGCGACGGTCTCCACTGGCTGGAGAAGACTGAAGGTTGAAATCAACTCTCTGTCTCTCCCCCCCTCCGGAGTTCATGTGTGTCGGCTGCGTCGAGTAGGTTTTGGGTTTTCTTTCTCTTCTGATAAGCTCGGCATGTTCAAGGCTTTTTTGGAGGGTTAGGTGGGTTATATTATAAATTGGATTTGGGCCTTTAGTGAGTGTTGTACCCATTCGATGAAGGTACTAACCCAACAGTTAAACCCGTGAACTTTGCCTTTCCAGGAGTATATCCCGTTTGAGCCTAATCTCATCTCAAATGGCTCAAATTTATTATAAGGTCAAAGAAGTATTTATACCCCTGATCCACAGTAATATAAAAGAAGTAACATAACTCCAATACCCATGAGTTTTATACTTTTACCATTTACTTATCTTTGTCCATTTTGAATTTGATTATCGGTTCCACCCCTGGTAGGATTATCACCTAATTGGTTAAACCTACATATGTAATACCTTAGTATACTAAGGGCCTGATTGGTCGAGTACAAGGAGTTCACTCTAAAATCTCGTATAGAGAAATGGGCATGTGTTCCTGCACTTAATTGGGAGCCCACCTTCATCACCGATGTGGTGGGCCGTGATTGAAAATCTTCCATATGTGGCAGTCTCAAACATTGAAGCTAGGCAGGTATAATTATTACTCTGCATTAAGTTATTGAACAAGTCAAGTAGAATAGGTTATCAACTTTAGTTTTGAATGGACTGTGTTATCAGATAAAGTTTGAGTTTTCTTCCATAAGTTCTATTTTAAAACCAAATGACCTTTTAAGACCCGTTCAAATAAAACACTGTTCACAAGTCTTATTTTAAAAAAACTCCTAATATTTTTTAATGACAAAATTGCCCTTCAATTTTAATAAATAATGAAACAATAAATCTCATTCAACCCTCAGCTGTGCCTTTCTCTTTCTCACGCAGTCGTGCCTCACTCTCTCTCAGAGCCACAATGAAATCGTCGCCGTCGTCCTCGTTGACGTCGTCATTCCATCCATCATCGTCGTCGTCTCCTCCGTCCGTCGCCACTATCATCGTCTCCATCCGTCTTCATTGTCGTCTCCCATCAACCAGATGTAGCCTAGATTTGGTTAAATCTAACCAGATCTAGGCTAGATCTGCTTACCGCAACCAATTTATGTTTCCTTTGCCACCACAATCGATCCGATTTTCCTCCATTCATTGCCATCATCTACATCATTTGCTCTGTCCGTCTTGTGTTCACCGCCTCTTGTGCTCACCGCCTTCTCTGTTCGTTGTCGTCCATCGATCTGCTTGTCTATCTCCACTCTATTGCTTCCTTTTCAGTTAAGATGTAGGCCGGATCTTGTTACATCTAGCCAATCTAACTAGATCTAACCTTGATCTAATCGTTTTTTGTCGATTTCAATTATGTTCTTGTTTTTTATTTTTTTTGGATTCAATGGATTGAGTTGTTCAATTTTTGATTTTCAATTGATTAATAATCTTGGTTGATGATGGTTTGGTATTTGAATTTTTCTATATAGAAATTATACTTTTGGGATTCTATAAATTTTAGTAGATTTCACTTAATTTTTTTAGTGGATTTCCACTTAATTATTATGTAGATATGTGATTTTTTATTTTGGATGTTTGAATTTTTCTATGAATGTCTTATTTTGATTGATTTATTCATGAGAATATGGTAGGGTATAGTCTTGGTTGATGATGGTTTGGTATCTAAATTTTCCTATTCAGAATTTATATTTTTGGAATTTTAGAATTTTCCGTCGATTTCCACTTAACCATTATGGAGATAAGTGATTTTTTACTTTGGCTGTTTGAATTTTTTATGAATGTTTTATTTTTGAATTTTGGATTATGTATACGATGGTATATGATTTTTTATTTATTTTTAGTGTAATTGTTTTATTTTTATTATATTTAGTGGAATTGTTAATATTCAGTGGAATTATAAATTTTTAGTGGAATTATAGAAACTCAGTGAAACGTTTATCGATTTTTGATAATTAATTTGTTTATAAATATGATTTTGTATTGAATAATTTTAATCTTTTTAAAATTTGATGTTTTTATATTTTTTTAAATTTTCTAGTGGAATGTTTTAAAAATAAAATTTAATGGAACATATGTGAGGGTATTTATGGTATTTTATGGTATTTTCGAAATAAAAAATTAAATTCAGTGGAATTTTTATTGAAAATTAAAATTAAGTATATTTTACAAAACAATAAGTGAAATTTCAAAAATTTAAGTGGAATTTGTTTTTGTATAACATAAAGAAGGGGTAATTTTGGAATAAAATTATTTATCTACTTTTGACATGAATTTGATTTCACTAGTCCTTAAAAATTTGGTTTTTTTTTTCCTAATGTGGGAGCTCTCAACAAAAGTCCGAAGTTAAACCATCAAATGTGTAGTAAAAGGAAAATTATTCTTTAGTGTTAGTTTAGTTAGGAAAGAAAAATAAGAGGAAAGATAATAATTCACTTTAATATAATTTACTATTTTACTCTCATATTTTTTAAAAATAGATTAAAAATTCTATTATCAAAGGTATAATTGTAATTTTCCTCTCTTGAAAGATTCTACCTCATTTTTCGCCCAAATTAGTTAGGAAAAAAAATTGTTTAGGAAATTGTGCATTTTTCTAACTATTCTCTCCGTCATCTCCCAGTAGCAGTTCGAAGGTCGGCGGCGATAAATGAGCTCAGGATTTAGGGACCTGGTGTGAATTGGCCAAATAACTCCCAAGCATTAGGGTATAGGATTGATTGTCCAAATGAAATGACATAGGTAATGTCTATTAAATGACACATGAGGACAGAAATTGAATTGAATTACAAATTTGCCATCAAATGTAAGAAATTACCATAACATCCAACGTTGGAAAAAATTAACCAAAAAGCCACAGAAGAAAGGACAAAATCAGCCTCAATATTACAAAATCACCTTGACATTGGCTCTTTTATATATGTTATAGAAAAAATATTTTTATATATGTTATAGAAAAAATATTTTTTTTTAATTCTTTTATTTTCATAAAAATTCACTAAAGACCCTTATTTCAAAAAAATATATTTTTTATCCTTAATTTTGAAAATAATTATATTTACCCCACTCCACCCCCACTTTGCCAGCACCACATCCACCGCCGCCACCTGTTTTTTCACCTGTTTTGCTTTCGTGGTGGTACCGGATTATTTCACTGACATCAACAGCTTAGAATCGAACAAATCAGAGACCACGACGTATTTCACCGATGATTTTCAAAAGAAAGAGCTTGTCCTCAAGAGTGAAAAGATGATACTGGTGTGGAACTGCGGATTGAATACGACATTGTCGCGAATTTGATCAATGTTACGATTTCGCCGTCGTTGTCCAAACCCATCTCGTCGTTAATTTCTTATGGGTTGAATCTCTCGCCAATACTTCTCGTCGTCCAAACCCGGATCGACATTAACTGGACTAAATCTGTGCGCCAGTGCACAAATCTGGTGTTGGATCTGTACCCCAATGCACAAATCTGGTCTTGGGGGGGAGAGAGAGAGAGAGGTGGGGTGGGTTTTCCGGCGATGGTGAGGTGGGAGGGGGGAGAAATGGTGAGACCACCTTGGGAGGAGAGAGAGAGAGAGATGGGGTGGGTTTTTTGGCGATGGTGAGGTGGGAGTTTTTTGGCCGGGGGGGGGGGGGGGGGGGAGAAGAAGACACGGTGAGACCACCTTCTTTTATATAGAGAGAGAGAGAGAGAGGAGAGAGTTAAAAAAAAAAGGTTAAAATTATTTTATTTTTTTTTTTTAAAATAGGGGTGAGTGTAAAAAAAATAAAGTATAGAAAAAAAACCTTACGGGATATTTTTGTATTTTGATTTTAATTGTTTATTTATTTTTAAATGGGACACTTAATTTGTCATTTCAATAAAAATGTTAGTAATTTTTTACCTATAGCGGAAATAAGTGGCTTTTGACAAAAAATGATAAGAGGTTGACAAATATTTAGTAAATAACATGGAAAATTTTAATGGCAAAATGACAGGGGAGGTAGATGACATATACCCCAAACAAATGCACCCTAAGTTAATAATAGTAAAGAGTCGGAAACTAGCATTAAGTACTAGCAAATTATATATGCATGGTAAGAATAGTGCTTACTGTCAGTTAGTAATGTTAAAGTAGTTGGTTTCTTCTTTCTGGCATGACTATTTTTAGTAGTTGAAGTATGTCATGGGGAAGAATAGCCCTTAAACATATAATGATCAAGTTGCTAGTGGATATACAATCATGTATGTTGTTTAGACTTCTCATTAGTTATAGATTTCTTTCTTTTCTTGTTTTGAGTGTGCATTAGATTTATATTTATTTTGGATCTTATTTCCTTGAATATTGTGATTTAGCAATTGCTTTATATTTTATATTCAATGTTCATTGCATCTGCTGGAAGCATTTATATAATTTTAACCTAGCATTATACTTCTGCCTACTTTCTTATAAGAAAACCGGGTGTCATTGGAAAAACTTTATTTAGAGTAGAAAATCAGTGAATCACACAAAAAGTATCCAATTCACAAGAGAAGAAAGATCCCCAAGGATAGGAGTTGCTTATATGTGGCTAATCGACTGTCCCTGCTCTCCCAGAAGCCTGCTTCCTCATTGCCTGCCTTACGATCACCACAAGGTTGCACCTCTTTTGGAATAGTTTGTCCCAGGGTGACCTAATTCGTGGTACCCCTATGGAACCACGATTTGGTTCATGCGTATCCCAGTTCTTTGGTGATCTGGATGGCCAAATAATAAAGTAAGTTAGTTGAGAGGAAAGTTAGATTAGTTAACTAATTATCCAAGTGATCTACCCTTATCCTTGTCTATAAATAGATGTGATCTCTCATTGTAATTGTATGAGTTATGAATAATATTGAAACTCAAACCTCCTCTCTTCAAGTCTAGTATGGTATTAGTTGAATAGCCTCTCTTCTTCTTCCTCGTCTTCTTTGAATCAACGATTACTCAATCAATCGTTGATTCTCTTGTTCGTGAATCAATTGATTCGACAGGACTGAATCAATCGTGATCATGAGGAGTTCCAGAATGAGGACTGATTTCCAGATCTAAATCGATCTAAATCAATCGAGAGGACGATTGATTCTCTTGTTCGTGAGGACTGTTCCAGATCTGGTTCTTCTTTCGCTTGCTCCTATTCATTGTCGATTGAGGATAGATCTTCGATTGAGATCAGATCTAACATTGCAATTCATCTGAATTGTTCTTCCAGGTTAGTTCTCGATCTGATTCTTGATTGTCGATTGATTAATTGTCAATTGTTTTTCGATGCTTCTGTCGATCCAATTTTGTTCTCGATCCGTCTTCTCGATTCGAATCTTAGCTCAGCCGGCTTCATCGATTCGATTATCGATCAATTTGCAGACATCGATCCTCATCGATTCGTCTTATTCTTTCGATTGACGATTGCTCATCATATTGATCATCGTCGATTCATCATCGATTCCAATCGATTGTCGATTCATCGTCATTTTGCGAATTCGTCGATTTGCAATCTATAAAATCCATCATTGTCGTTTGGCAGATTTGTGACGTCGATCATTGTCGATTGACGGTTCATCGATCGTCGGTTTCATCAGATTCTTGCGCAGCAGGTTTGCAATTCATTCAGTGCACGAGCTAATCTCTTTTTCGGTGATATTGAATCGACGGTTTGAATCGCCAAATTTGTTTGCCAACTTTACCAAATCTTCGATTTTTGTTTCTCCGATCAAGCGTTTTGTTCCAGCTTGGTTTCGTCAAACAGTAAAGGGCCTGAATGCGTGCCAACTTGCAAAATTACAGTTTGCACCCTGCAGTTTGCAACTTGAATGCGTGCAGCTTGCAAATGGATCCAAAAATTGCACTTTGCACCCTGTAGTTGTTTGGCATTTGCATTGTTTCTGATCTTCGACCGTTTTGATTTGTTATTGGTAATTCGTGCAAGCTGTTTTGTGAATTTGCATCCGGCAGCTGAAAATCAAGTTTCTTTTTCATGGTGAATTTGCACACTACTACTGCTCAGTCTGCCATTGATGGTCCTTTGAGTCCCTTCTTCCTTCATCATTTTGATGGTCCTGGTCTAGTTCTCGTGTCACAGCAACTCACAGAAAATAACTATGCCTCTTGGAGTCGTGCTATGATCATTTCTTTGACCGTGAAGAATAAATTAGGTTTCATCGATGGCTCTATCCAAAAACCTAGCAGTGATGACACACAGCTTCTACATTCGTGGATCCGTAACAACAATATTGTCATTTCATGGATATTGAACTCCGTATCCAAGGAGATCTCTGCTAGTGTAATCTACTCAACCTTTGCTCAAGAAATCTGGGACAATTTGCAGGATCGATTTCAGCAGAGCAATGGCCCTCGGATCTTTCAATTACATTGTGAATTGATGAATTTAAGTCAAGATCAAAATTTGGTCAGTATCTACTTCACAAAATTGAAGATCATTTGGGATGAATTAAGTCAATTTCGACCTAATTGCACCTGTGGCTGTTGTACTTGCGGTGGTGTTCAGAAATTGCAGTCTCATTATCAAATGGAGTATATCATGTCCTTTCTTAAGGGACTGCATGATTTATTCTCTCAAGTTTGAGGTCAACTCCTACTTAGATAATTAGTTAACTCATCATATTGATCATCGTCGATTCATCATCGATTCCAATCGATTGTCGATTCATCGTCATTTTGCGAATTCGTCAATTTGCGATCTATAAAATCCATCGTTGTCGTTTGGCAGATTTGTCACATCTATTTATAGACAAGGATAAGGGTAGATCACTTAGATAATTAGTTAACTAATCTAACTAACTCCCAACTAACTAACTAACTTTAATACCAAATCTAGCGAATCTGAGGTTGGGGAAGGTAAGCGATGATTGTTGGAGGCTAGAGAGGGTCAGTGAATGTTGGATCTATGAAGGCGAGGCCTGGATCTGGTGCGGCGAGGTCGCTTGATACTGGAGAAGGGACAACGAGGGTCTTCTATGGTTGGAGAAGGCTGAAGGTTATAGTCAATTCTCTGTCTCTCCCTCCCTCGCTGTGGAGTTCACATCCGCCGACTGCATCAAGTAGGTTTTAGGTTTTCTTTCTTTTCTAATAAGCTCGGTGTGTTTAAGGCTTTTTGGAGGGTTAGGTGGGTTATATTATAAATTGGGTTTGGACTTTAGCGAGTTTAATTGGATTTAGGACTTTTTTTTTGTATCAAGTTAATTAATTTTTAACTCTCCTTAATTAATTTTTTTGCTAAGTGTCCTCTATTAAGGTTATTTTCTTTAATAAATTACAACTTTCGTTATATTTCTCTATTACCCATTCTTTTCCGTATTTACTCTTAATTATTTATAACTTTCAATATATCTCTATATACTACCTAAATATATTTACATTATTAACTTCTATATTTATAAGTGTAAAAAGATTGTAAATAATAAAAAAATTGACTAATTAAATACAAATGAAAACTTAAAGGGTACAAAATATAATTAGCTTTTTTTTTATGGTTCTTGTCCGGAAACGTGTTTGGTAATTAGCTTTTCTAGGAAAACCACAAGTAGACTTTCATTTTTTGGGCTTCTTTTAAAATTCGGAGATGAGTTCTTTCCAAAGTGAAAAGGAGTTTTTTTAATTAACGCTATTTTGTATGATAAGATTGTTCTTATTTTTGTTTTATTATTCTGAAATGATATTATTATTTTTATCTAATAATATTTTGATTTTTTATATGCAAGATGTAAGATATTTACATTTTATATTAATCATAGGTTAATATAAGCAAATACTTCTTTCATACGTATACTATTTTTTATACTTTAGTTAGTATCGGGAAGAAAGAAATGAATATAATGAATATCTATTTTAGTAATTTAATAATCTTTTAATGTTGCTACACAAATGTTTACCAAATGCTTATTGTGTGCTTCTACTTTTCAACTACTACTTTTTGTCAAATTTATCAATTAACTGACAATTCATTTTCAACAGTTTCTTTTTATTAGTTCGTTTTCAACAACTTATTTTGAAAAGTCGCGCGGGGGGTGGTGGTGGTGGTGTCAAAGTAGGCCTTAATGGTTGAGTTGCCATCGTCAGTGATATATAGTTGGTGTGTGATACAGGAAGGGCGATCCAAGAAAGCTTTCCCCTTGCGTGGTCTGGGAAAGGTGAGATGTACACCACCTTACCCTCATAAGAGACTTTTTACGTGGTTTTAACCCATGATGCCGGGCATCAAGTCCTAAAAAATTAAATTACTGAATCCTGAATTTTCTGAAGTGTTGGATCTGTTATTGTTGAATCCATTTGATGAAACAACACTTGGATTTTTTTTAAGGTAAGATACCAATACCCCAAAAAACCACTATGACCACCACCTCTTAATGATTTCAACTTTCGTGTACTTCTCTTCTCACTAGATTTTCCTCTATTTCTCTCTTCCCACGTTTTTCTGTATGATTTTCTCAAGTATCTCTTGCTGAATATTTCTCTCTATAATTCTTTTTCTCTCTCTTCAATTTTATGTATCTCGTCATATTTCTCTTCTAGAATTTTTTGTTTACAAATATCTATGTTTACCACAATATTCTACCTCTGGATTTTTCCTCTTTATAACTGTCTCTAAAATTTCTACTCGTGTATTATTGCAATATTAAGTATTGGACCTACTATTTCAGATATTAATCAAATATGTATTTTTAAAAACATATTCGATTACTAGTGTTAGAAGGTGTTAACCCAATAATTAAACCTGTGACCTTTGGTTTTCCAGGTGAACATCCTATTGAGTCTAATCTCATCTCTAATAACTCATATTTATAGTAAGTTGAAAGAAATAATTATACTGTAATACCCCTGATCCATGGTAACATAAAATAAGTGACACAACTCCAATACCCTTGAATTTTATACTTTTGCCATTAGCTCATCATTGTCCCCCATGACTTTGATTTTTGGTTCCGCCCTTGGCTAGGTTCATCACCTCATTGGTTAAACTTCTTTGTATGTGGTATCTTAGTAAACTAAGAGCCCGTTTGGTTGTCTAAATTATCCTCTTTGATGAAATATCTTATTTTTGATCAATTGATTTGTATATTTATCTATTTACCTAATTTAATCGAAGTTAATTATTGCTTGTTTGAACAAAGAAACATATAATTGTTTTAGTTTGGTAAAATTATAAATCTATATTTCAATCCAATTACACGAGAAAGTATTATGTAAACTAAAACTCAAATGGTCAGCTAGTTAATTTAAGTGTACATAGTTCTTACAAGCAAAAACTTAATTATAGCATCGGTATACTGACTAGTTGAAAAATAGCACAATTTGCAAATCGAAGGGAAACCAAATGGGCCTTTAATGTTCAATTTTGTCCATTTTTTCTTTCTTATTGTGATTGTTGTCTATATCACTACTGTGAAATTTAACTGGTGGTATATAAATTTTGCAGTCTCTAGTTCCACTCGGAAGTGTGGAAGAGCTATTGGCAGCATATGACTCACAGCGTAGGGAGCTGCCACCACCTGTGACAGTGTGGGAATGGGGTTGGACAAAAAGTGCTGAAACGTGGAACGGAAGGGCTGCTATGTTGGCAGTGCTCGTTCTACTGGTCCTAGAAGTGACCACTGGTGAGGGGTTTCTTCATCAGTGGGGTATATTGCCTTTGTTACGTTGACAAACCCTTTGCAACTTCTTTCTCCTCCTATATATCATCCTCCTGAACAAACCCCTCCACGCAACCCCCCCCCCCCCGCCCCCAAAAAAAGAAGCCCCCCAACAACACAAAAAAGGTGCCGTTTGTTTAGTGTTTCCATTCAATTTTCCTTTTTCCTGGAAACTTGATCAAAAACAGAAATATGGGAACAAATGAAATTTGTTTCTGTACTGTTCTCAGATTTTTAGAATAGATTTCTTGGAACAGAATTGAAATAATTTTTTTGTTCTCACATTTCAGTTTGTGTTTCTAGTTTTCTGGGAATGCAAACGAAAAAATAGAAAGAGAAACACTAAACAAAGCTTATTACTTACTATTGAGCATTTTGCAATGGCCATTACTATCAGCTGTCTTCTCATTATGGGAGATTTCCTTTTTTTCCCATGGCAAGTTACCCCCGCCGAAATTCTGGATACAAGAGAAAAAAATATGAAGGAAATCTCTCTTTTTTATTTTTTATTTTTTCTTCCTGTCGGGGGTGGGGGGAGGTGAAGAAAAAAGGAGGTTGCTTGAAAGAGAACTGTTCATATATACATATATATGTATGAAGCTTCTTTTTCTCCCGTTTTCCCCCCTTGTTTCATAGCAACAAAAGGCTAATATGTAAATTCTCATTTTTCCCCTTTATTTTCTTTCGATTTTAAGGGCGTATTAGGAAATCCATTTACACTATTCATGGTTCCTCTGTAAATGGGTGACAAGGATGTTGAGGCATTTTACATTAATGCTTATATACGAGTCTAGTATCGAGGGAAAAGAAAGTAAAAACGTGTGTTTCTTTTTAATCATTGTTTAGTCTTACGGAGCTTTCGAAGTCGCGTACCAAAGCACGTGAATTATATCTGGAATACTTGTTTTATTTTAATGATTATTTTTTCAGCTCATGATATAAATCTTTGCTTTGGTTTAGCCATGTAGATTTACTCTATCCCCTTCAAGAACATCCGACTATTTCTTATTATAGAGCCAATGCAAGGGTGATTTTGTCTTTTTGATTTGGCATTTTCATTATTTTCTTCCAATGTTGGGTGTTATGGTAATTTCGCACATTTAATGGCAAATTTGTAACTCACTTTAATCTTCGTCCTCGTGCGTCATTTAATGGACCATATCCATGTCCTTATTCGTAATTTTACTTGCCAATCAGAGCTTACCCTATTGCTTGAAGACACTCTTCATTTCACCATAAGTCTTCACCTCACCTACCGGTGACCTCCCAAATCATACTTGAATTTGAAAGAAAGAATGAGGAATCGGCGGCCGTGGCGACAGCGGTGGCGACGGCGACGGTGACGGTGATGGCGACTTACTTCCTGGAGGACACAATGACAGAGAGTGCGACGAAGTCAGAGAGAGAAAGACAGGGATCCGGAGCGCGACGAAGAGATTTTGTTGCTTCGGTGCCGTTGCTGACTGCCGAATTACCAATGGGAGACGATAGAGAGAACGATGAATTGAAGTGTTGGCGAGAAAGAGAGACGCAGAAGACAGAGAGAGTGGGTGAGGAAGCGATGTGGCTTAGGTGGCATCCCACTTCACGAAATCGTCGCCGCCTTCTCGACCCTAGTGCCTGCGATTGCGACGCGACTTCAACGATGTATAGATAAAACCCTCATTCTCTCATTTCTATTTTCTCTTTTTTATTTATATTATTTTCGATTCTTCCTATTTGTCCAAATGTAGATTTCATTTTCGCCTACATCTACCTTCCATTTTGCCCGATCTCATCAATTTCTAGTGGGTCTTTTTTTCTGTTTTCTTTTTTATAAACATTTTTAGGGCTTTTGAGGTTCTACATGAGGTGTTTTCCGCTCAAGAAATAGTATGAGTTCAGTAGATGCCACGTTCGTCACCTCCCACGAGAGTCGCCGTCGCGGGAGTTTCGAGACTCCTTTAGGTATTTATTTCCTTTTGCTTTATTTACTTTTTGGCCATTTATTTTGCTACGACCAAAAAAAATAAAAAATAAAAAAATAAAAAATAAAAAATTTAAAAAAAGTTGTTAGGCAAAATATATTTTAAACTCTCTAACTATTGACATGTTCCTATGTATTACTATCAAATTTATTCGTTTCAGTTCAAACCTTTTAAGCATGGAGGTAGTTTCAAAAGGTTATTCTATTAGATTTTTTATCCAAACTAATAGAATTAAGGGGCAAAATTGTAATTTTTTATTTTTATTTTTATTTTTATTCAATTTTCTAATTTTCTTTTTCTTTTTCTTTTTTCTTTACCATAGACGAAAGCTAGAGAGAGAGAAGAAGTAGAGCTCACCTGACGATTTGAGCGTCTGGGCTATGACCACGAAGCGATCTTCTGGATCGCCGTCAACCATTCAAGCAAAACAGAACCATTTATTACTACCGGAGTTAGATTCAGTTCTCAATTCTGCTCCACAATGCGAAAAGTCTTCTTCAATTGCAGAGTAATCGCCAGACAACCTCTTCTTGTTCCCCATCCCTTTGCAGATGACGACTCTCTACTCTCTCTCTAGAGTTCTTCTTCGTCATACTTAATCAACACCCAAAAAAACTACGAGTAATTCATTATTGTTGAGTACGTTTACGCATATCTGCATTTGATTATACGCATGGCGTCAAAATTATAAACGAAAAACGAGAATCCTTTTCGGTCCTTATCAAGGGTTTTCATTCAGTGAACATTCGAGTAACTATGAGTTTGAATTTGCGCTCATTGTTTTTTATTATCTTTTTAATTTCTTAGTTAATGATTCTACTTTGATCACTGAAATCTTAATTTCATGCGAGCTCGAATTTGTTAAATATTGTAGCTTTTACACTTCTATTGTTCAAATTCCCCGAAATCATCGCTATTTCGTGGCTTGTTTTTGTTGTTTGTATGCTTCTCAATTACTTATAGCGGCTAAGGATTTTTACTTGAATTCTAGGGTCCTTGGTGCTGGTTTCGATTAACCATATGGCCTCGCATCAATTAGAACCCACAAAAATGGAACTGATAATAACTGAATTCTTCGCAAAAAGCCTCCATATAATACTCGAATCGAGATGCTCTTACGTTTCATCGCGCAATTACAGTGGGGAACAAGCTATTTCATCTCCTTCCCCCTCCTCCTCAACTTCATCCTCGGCCAGTATCATGCCCAGGGACAAATCATTTAACCTAGCCCTTAGGGTTTATCCTGCTGCTTTAGAAAACATAGATTTTGGGCGACAAAGCAACCTCGAACAAATGGTGGTCGACGTGATTCAAGTGAAAAGTCCGAATGATTGGGAACCGATGATTTTTTTGCCCAAAAAAGGACTTGGCCGAAATTTATCATCAAAAGATCAATTGAGATTACCCCATTACCTGAATCTTGATCATGAGGCGTGATTAGAGAAGAGAAAAGATAATCGAGAGATGGGTTTTGCAGTATGAATGTGTGTATATGAAAATGTAAGTAGTGTATCAGAGAGGGGAATGTAGAAGAGAGAGAAATGAGAAGGAGAGCGAAGAAGACGAAAGACAAAAAAAGAAAAATAAAGGGAAAGAAAAAAGAAAAAAACGTAAAAAGATAGGTCTACCCCTTTAAAAAATGAATATTTTGTTGGTTGGATGGAAAAACTAATAGAAGAACCATTTAAAATCGATTATATGGTTTAAACTGAATTGAATAAACTTGTTGGATTACATAAAAACGTATCAAATAGTTAAAAGGTTTAAAATATAATATGCCCAAAGTTATTTATGCCCTTCCTCTTTTCTTATTTCCAGTTGATGTAGATAGCTTACACACGCCATCCACATCTTGTGATGGTGTTCCCTAGACCTCGGCAAATAGGTAATATTAGGCCACATTTTACTCCTCCATCAAATGCTTGACACCTGTTCTGCCACTCATGACTTGCTCTTCTTATTTGGTTTACCCAGCTAGCAATATGTTATACTTTGCAATTGTGAGTAGCTTCGGGGATGTTTTTCATTATATTTCTTGTTTTCCATGAAGAAACCACAAAATTGAAAACTATGCATCTAATTCTCTTGCATTTCAATTTTGTTGTATCCAATATACTGTTATGCACTTGTTTTTCAGATTATTTGGAGCATGTTTTACTTGTATTTTCTATATGATACAAACTTTTATTTTCCGTATGATGTTATAGATTAATTGGGTGGAAGCTTTGCTGGAAATTCATATGGGAATCTCTCTTATGGAGGAGACTAACAAAAATATGCCATGTATCAGCTATGTAACCTTTTTAAGCATTTGTTTTCAATTTAGTAGTCTTACGGTTTACTTGCATAATTACATGTACTTTACATAAGCAAGTGAATTTGGAAGCCTATAATCTATGAATGTTCTATTATGGTATGTTTGGATAGGGTATTTAAAAACGTATTTGGTTTCGAGCAGGTTTCTTAATTTTCCTAAAGAACTTTTGCGGATAAATATTGCTACTTCCTTCTTGAAATAAAATATTATACCCAAAAACACCCTTATAGTCCCTTCAGATAAGGACTTAAATAAATTCTTGGAATTTAGAAATGAATCCCATCATTTGCAAATTCGTTGTTTGGCTCAAGTTATTGAAAATTCAATTTTATTGATATAATTTCACCTTAAGGTGGAGAGGTACACCTTATTCAGAAGAATTTACCAAACACTCCTCTTAATTTACATTTTGAAAGTCCAAAGAATTTTACAAATTCCTTTTTGCAGTGGTGAAATTGGGAATTTAAACTTAAGATTTAGTCGAATCCTCTTCCACAGTCCTTACCCAAGAGCACCCTTAAGTCACTTAAATCAGTTAAAATTGAAGAGAATTATAGATTTTTCTAGGAGAAGGAACTAAAGATTTTATTCATTTATTGTTCTTCCTCTTTTCAGGTAATTGTGGTCAATCATGTTGAATCTATTATGGGCCTCATGTTCTTCGGAGTCTACTGTGTCTTTGTAAAGGAGTGCCTTTAGACTCTGCGGCATTCCATACTATAAAGTTATCGAGTGTTATTACGTAGCGAATAAATTTCAAACCATCTCAGCCAGATGACTACTTACAAAAAATATGGTCATGACTTTCCAAACTTGGTTACATTTCTTATATCGGAGATGTTAAATTCAGCAAGAGAGGAGATTTCAAACAGCCTTGTTTTGCAGGTATTCCTATACCTACTGCTTCCTACTAATCCTATTGTGTTTCAATGCTTTGTCAAGGTCTATGGGGTTGTCTAATTTATATTGTTTTGTATGGAATTGATCTGTCCATTTTTAGATCTATCTGTTATTTGATCAAATGTACATATTGTTTGTTTAAACTAGTAAATATACAATTGTTTTCGTTCAATTAAATTTTTTGAGTTATATCATAAATTATTGTCATTTTCAATTTTTTTTTTTTACTGTGATAGGTTATAGTGATTCCGAAGTTTTCACATAAATATTATGTATCCACAGAAAATTACTCTAATAAATAGTAGGTTAAAAGTATAGGTCTTTCAAATTGTGGAAGGCAATTTAATCCATATAATGCTCTCAACTCAAATATTAAAAATATATAGACTTGTGCCCAACACAACTCATTTAATAAAGATAATCTTCCGTGCAAATTTTATCATGTCACTGGCAATTCATGCCACGTTTCACATCTTTTGCCTATTACTTGGCACCAGTTAATGCCACTCAGTACTTTGTCTTCCTATTTGGTTCTTTTACCTTTTTCTATCGTACTTTGCAATTGCAAGTAGTCTAAGATATGCTTTCCCTTCCATTTCTTCTTTCTCAGTTCATATATTTGTACTTCTTTTGATTTACCTCGTTCCCCACTTCCGTATTCATGTGTTGTTGCAAATTATCGCTTTCCTAGGTTCTTTTTTTTTTTTTTTCAATAATAACTTTTTTAGTTATATTTGACAACGCTTGTTGCTTATGATTTAACTTTGATAATGTTGATTTGACTTTGATTATTCAAACATGCCCCCTGCTGGTTGTTGCTACTACATTTATAGTTATGAAAATAAGGGCTATTGTCAATATCATTTGTTCTTCGTTTGAAGTATCTACGTTGTCGTGTAATAGTTCCAACTTCGCAACTATATTTATATATTTATTTTCCGCATTAATTTATTTCTTTGTTCTTTTTACTACCTATGCGTAGTAGAAAAAGAGTCTCTCTCTTTCGATATATTTAGCAATTTTGGTTACTATAAAAATGGATTCCCTTGTTCCATAAGTCTTTTGAAACAACTGATGAAAAAGACTACAAATTTGCTATTGCACACGTCATAATGTACATTTTTAGTAGTGAACATGGGTAAACAATATGGGTTATATTAATGCAGTTACTTGTATTTATTTTTACTTCTAAAATACCGTCATTTTCACAATTCTACGTTCTTGTGGCAGGTATCTTGTTGGTCAATAATCCAAATTCTTGCCATATAGAGATGTTATTTGCAACACGTTTTCCCAACCAAAGCATCCAAAAGCATGCGTAACATCATTATTGTTTTTTCATTTTGATTTTCGTTTTCAAATTATCAGTTTATAGAATTATTATTAAACTATTTTCTTTGCAAAAATCTTTATATTTTTTTGAATAAATTATTTTTTTGATGGGTACGTGCGGAGCACATACCCTTTCCTAGTTTATTAAATAAGTGTGCTCTTAGCATTATTTTACCCTACTGAAAGCGCTAAGTAAGTCTAACCAACTCTATCGTTAGCGAAAGAATTGAACAATGAGGGAAGAAATTTAGAGAAAATTAGATATTTGGGAGAAAGAACTTATATATCATATCTCTGAAGAGGAATACAAAGAATAATAAGCTCTTATGGTTTGGAGCAAATGAAACCCCTCATTTTATAAAGGCTTTGGCCTTGGCAATGGATGATTAGATCAATTTGATCCAATGGTCGATGCAAGGCGTAGAATATTCCTCTAAAATATCTCTTGCATTAGAATATTCCTATAAAATATTCTAGATATATTTATGCAAAAAAATCTCTAGTGATGAGGAGTATTTTGAGAAGTTCCTAATAGCGTCACGTGGATCCTAAGAATAATACCATAAGATGTACATGCAATTCACGCGAGTCCAAACTCAACGAAAAGACCTAGATAGGGTCTAAGGAGATGCCAAGAACACCTACGTTTGAGCATTGCCTCGACTATCCCGTGGTCTTAGCTTAGGGTTACGTGTAGGAGAACCATCCTTGGGACATCCGATGATGCTTCAAATCCCATCTCATATTCAAGGCCTAACCCATGCTCAAGAACAATTATCGAATCTCACTTAATGAAAAGGAAATCAAAAATTGTGTAACAGTCCATAACTCCCTAATCTCGCGAATTTTGTGGGCATTAATGGAGAATGGTTGTGATTTATGGAAGACTTGTTAAACAAGCCTTCACTCTCCTATAAATACTACAGGAGTAGTCTAGCCAAGGTAATCACCAATTTTTCTAGTCAATACTTTGCCAATTTTTTTGCAGAAGCTCTACTTATTCTCAAGCCAGAGGTATAGTGCCAGTAAGTCCACTCGTGGTGCAATGTTTTGCAGGAACATTGAAGTTTAGGAAGATCATATTCCTGGTTTAGAGAAAACTATATCTGATTTAGCAATTTCGGACATTACCAGATCGACGTTGTTTATAGAAAATTATTAGTTTTTCATAATCATTGACAAATTTCATGGTCACCTTTCAATCTGGAATCATAACCAGTGAGCAAGAAAATTGTAAGTAACCAATTCATATGACAGATTTGGGTATTGGATTTTGTGGTGATTCCTTTACAAATTGATGAGGAAGTTGCGAGACATCTCCCAAAACATGCAAAGGATTGTCGGCAGACTCAGTTGCTACCACCACCACTATTGACATAAGGTTATGTGCCTCTTTAAACAAGGCACGAACCTTTGTGGACGAAGGAACAAGAGCCCGAAGTGAACGTCGTCGGGAGGAAGAATTACGAAAGTAATAAGAAGAGCTCATGTGTAAGCTTGAGTGAAGCTTCCACGAGCAGACGTAGCACCCCGAGGAGTGTAGGTGGCTCACCAATATCTATTCTTGACTAGATCCTACGGTGCAACCTATCGGTTCGAGGAACGAAAGAGTACGGTGCTTGTCCCAATAGCCACTCTTGCAAATGCTCGAGTCGCTCTTGCAAATGCCCATGCAAGCGGTAAATGGAGAGAGAGAGAATTGTTTCTCGATGATACCCTATTCAATGGAAGGGGTATCCAGTTCTCGATGTAGAAACCACCGTTCAAACTGTGATCATCAAGCAAATGCCTTTGGGATCAAGTCAATGCAATCAACGAGAAACTTGCGTAGATTGAAAGAGAGAGCCAACATCCAAATATATATTGAACATGATTGCACTACCTTTCATTGCTTGAGTCCTAAGGGAGAAGGTCCAATTGAACTTCAACTTGGCGTCTGAAATCGGGACATACCAGGGGAATATCGATCTTTTCAAGAGCCTTGACTCTTACCATCCCCACATGGATCTGCGTAGGGCATCAGATTCGATCAAGTGATATGATTTCCAGTTAACATTTGCAGGATTATTATAAAATGGTACAAGACGTTATAGCTGAGGCCCTTTGAATTATTTAAATCGTTGAGCACTGTTTTATTTATCGGTTTGTCAGCAATAAGCGTAGAGCAAATAATCTATCCCATCAATATCTTTGTTTGGTAAATGAGAGATGATGCCCTTGATGCACACTTGGAAAAGTTTAGGCAAGAGTCCGATCAAGTGGAAGATTTGAATGATGGCATGGCCGTAACAACACTTATGAGTGGAATAAGGAAAAACCTTCATTTACAAAATAGATTGAGCGTTGTCGAAGATCTTGGTTTTGGTGTTTGCCTTCTCAACATAGTACATCCTGGTGGAGGATGTCTACTAGGCCCGAGCAGAAGACAAAGAAGACCGAAAAGATAAAAGTGATCGATGAGTAGAATTACGAGAGAAATGGTCAAGATGAATCCCAACCAAAGAATAATAAGAATGATCGAGATCGGAACGGGTTTGATAAGAAGTCCGAGAGGGCAAGATCCTCTCTCTAATACGCCAACTACATTCCCTTGAATATGCCACTTAAAATAGTATTCATGAAGATTAGGTAAAAAAAACTTGTAAAATCACCTCAATCTTTGAAGAATAGTGACAAGGTCAACAATTTGGATACGTGGTGTGATTTCCACTGAGATCATGGGCACACCACTAAAAATTGTTACGATCTAAAAACACAAAATTGAGGAGCTAATCAGAAGAGATCACTTAAGGCAGTTCACAATTGACTAAGAACAAGATGAGAGAGATCACTTAAGGCAGTTCACTTAAGGCAGTTCACAATTCCCTGGTTGCAGACCAAAAAACCCATTCTTGGAAAGGGAAAAACGAGGCCCAAGGATTACGTATTCCAAGTGAATGAACTACCCGAGGTCAGAGGAGAGATTGGGACCATCCATGGTGGATTTTCTCGGGAGGAACCTCGGTTGCAGATTACAAACCCCTTCTTGGAAAGGGAAAACAAGGCCCAAAGATTATGTATTCTAGTTGTCCAAGGCTCCAATTATTGAGTGAGAGACGATCACTTTTATTGAAGAGGGTCTTCTGGGAGTCCACATCCCTCACGATAATGCTTTGGGAGTGACATTACAAATATCCAACGATAGCATTAGTCCTGTGCTAATTTATAGTGGTAGCTTAGTCGAGATCATTTATCTCTTAGCTTTCAACAAAATAAGAATTGAGCTTGACAAACTGAAGCTAATGACGACCCCAATAGTCAGTTTTGCAAGAAAAACTATAAAACTGGTGGGGCGGATAACACTACAACTTAATAAGGAGACAGAACCTAAACATTCCATAGTGGATGTTAAGTTTATGGTGGTTGATTATTTTTATACATATAATGCGGTCATTGGAAGACCTTAATTCAATGCATTGAAGGTGATCACATCCACCTACCATCTTTCTATGAAGTTTTTGGCCAACAATAGAGCCAAGAAGGTGCGCGTGAGTTAGAGTGTTGCTCGTGAATATTTCATAATCGAGATGGAGACCCCCCAATAGAAGCAATGGAGTCGAGAAGATGAGGCGGATGCTCTTATCGGGTATAGAGAAGCTAAACTAACCCCAACCATGCCTTGATGAGGATGTTATATCTATTCGAGTTCATCTGACGACTGGAAAATGCACCATGCAATCATAATTACGTAAAGATTTGAGAGACAAGTTTATTGACCTCCTTAGAGAAAATTGTGATGTATTTGAAATTTGCCCAAGATAAACCCTAGAATTTTAAATGCATTCTCTCTACATGAATTCTGATCGCCTTCCTATTTGGCAAAAGATGAGGAAGATTGGACTAGAGAGATAAAAGATCATTTAGGAAGAGTCCAAGAAACTATTTGATGCAGACACCATTGAGGAAATTAATTTTGGAGCGCTTACCACTAGCTCTAAATTGGTGTGAAAACTACTAAATGAACCAATTAGTTTTTTTTTTTTTTGCACTGATTACTTCTACTGGTATTTCGTGGACTAATTTTTCCCTATTAATGAATCGTTACCTTCCATACACGTTATCACCCTTAAAAACATAGAACAAAATATGGTAATAAAGTACCATTGAAACTAAACGCGAAACCTATAATTTCTCCCAAATTCAGGTTCATTCCAAATGGGTTGCTGATCTTCTTGTATGCCTTCTCAAGTTATAATCAGATCGACATGTAACCCCCCCTCCCCCCCCCCCGGGAACAAGGAGAAAACCCCATTTGTAACTGAGAAGGGCTATATTGCTATTGGATAATGCCTTTTGGATTGAAGAATATTGGAGCCCCATATTAAAGGTTAGTCAAGAAAATATTTGTTAACAAGGTTTTAAATATTGACCGTTACGTACCGTAACAGCCAATTCGTACCGGAAAATGGGTAGGCCGATACTGATACACGGCCGATTCCGGCATCTAGGGCTGAATCGCACCGTATCGGGCCGTTACGGGCCGATACGGGCCGTTACGGTCTGTAAAGAATAAGATTCTTCACCGACCGACCGACAGTTCGCTCACACTTTTCAGCTTTCTTCAACGTTCAAAGATTCTTCATATAATTGAGCATATCATTGAGCAAGGAGGAGAAAAAACTAGTAGAAGATAACGAAACACTTATCGATTAGACCGTATCCATCCAAAGAGCTCGTCAAACGTTGAGATTTTTGTCGTGGTGTCGCCAAACCCTAACAGAAACAGCTCACCGCCGCCGAACGTAGCTCTCGCGTTGCCGGCGACGTCTCCTCTCCTTCGTGTTGCAGCTCGTCGCCGTCGCCTACACTCCGTTTCTCTCTCTCTCTCTCTCTTTCTCTCTCTCTCTCCATTCAGGTGTAATGCTACTGATTTGGGCATGTGGGTTTTTGGCTGAAATTGTTTACAATTTAGTCCTAAAATTATTTACAAATTAGAATTTAGAAATAATTAGAGGGTTTAAAAATAATTTTTGTTTACAATTTAGTCCTAAAATTGTTAATTAACTTGTTTACAATTACAATTTAGTCCTAAAATTGTTAATTAGCTTTTTTACAATTACAATTTAGTCCTAAAAATTTTTAGGGAAAAGTACGATTTAGACCCTCTAACTATTGACACATTTTTAAGTGGTCCCTCTAAGTTTAAACGTTTCATTTTAAACCCTCTATGTATCTAACGTTTCATTTTAAACCCTCCGTCAGAGATTCCGTTAAAACTAACAGAATCTCAGGGGCAAAATGGTCATTTCACATTTTTTTAAATTTTTAATCATTTTTAATTAATTTTTTTTTAAAAAAAAAATTAATTTTTTTTCCCTCCTCTCTCTCTTCCTCCCCTTCCTCTCTCTCTCCCGCCACCTCCCTCTCCCTCCTTCCCTCTCCCTCTTCCTCCCATTCCCCTCTCTCCCTCCCACCCCACCCCCTGTTACGGGGGTGGTTCCACCCCCCCTGAAACAGGGGGTGAAAACACCCCCTGTTGCAGGGGGTGGTTCCACCCCCTGTTACGGGGGGTGAAAACACCCCCTGCTACAGGGGGTGATTTTTCACCCCCTGTTGCAGGGGGTGGGGTGGGAGGGAGAGAGGGGAAGGGGAGGAAGAGGGAGAGGGAGGTGGCGGGGAGAGGGAAGGAGGGAGAGGGAGGTGGCGGGAGAGAGAGAGGAAGGGGAGGAAGAGAGAGAGGAGGGAAAAAAAAAATTAATTTTTTTTTTTTTTTAAAAACAATTAATTAAAAATGATTAAAAAATTAAAAAAATGTGAAATGACCATTTTGCCCCTGAGATTCTGTTAGTTTTAACGGAATCTCTGACGGAGGGTTTAAAATGAAACGTTAGATACGTAGAGGGTTTAAAATGAAACGTTTAAACTTAGAGGGACCACTTAGAAATGTGTCAATAGTTAGAGGGTCTAAATCGTACTTTTCCCAAAATTTTAACTTATATTTTTGTAGCAATTTTTTTTTGTCATTATTATTTATCACATTATATATATATATATATATATATATATATATATATATATATATATATATATATATATATATATATATATATATAATGGTTAATGTAGTGTTAATTAGCTTCAATTATAATTTTAGTAAATAATATGAATTAAATTTGTGTATGTAAATTACAGAAAATTAAAATTTAACAATGTCGGGTGAAGAAGGATCACATCCTCCTAGTGATGATATTGGATGGAAATTCGGGATTCCTATTGGTGGTCCTAGACACATTAAAATGTAAATTTTCTGGTAGAGAGATAAATGGTGGAATAACTAGATTGAAACAACACTTGGCGGCCAAAAAGGGTCAAGTAGCTCCATGCCAAAGTGTTAGTGCTGATGTTAGAACGCTTATGATGAAACATCTTGAAGGTAACTTGGAGAAAAAAATGGATAAAAGAAAACAAAGAGAAGAAGTGATTGAACAAATTCGAGCTTCTCAACGTGATCAAGATGATCCTTACTATTTGAGTGATGATGATAACTCGGATGATCCGGATATGGCTTATGCACGAAAAGAAAGTATGAGGTTGCATAGAGAAGAAGAAGATAGAGAGAGATATAGGAGGGATGCAGGCAACCGATATGAGACCAGGAGTAATAGCGGGGTTGGTGAAAGCACCAGACAGGGAAGCACTACTACTCGCATTGCTAATATGTTTCAACGATCTTCTACTATCCATGAATCGAGTTCGAAAAAAACTTGGATTGATTCGTCTTCACCTAAAGCACGGTTGGCCGAGATTGATGTTGATCTACACCGTAGCAAAGCCCCCAAACAACAAAAGATCTCAACAAGGGTAATAAAAGGGTTGAGGAAAAAATTAGGGGTCGTAGTTAGTCAATTTGTGTTATACACATGTTTGCCAACAAACGTTGTTAATTCGCCATGGCTTGAGCCAATGTTAGATGTTGCAAGAGAGGTTGGAAAATGAGTGAAAGTCCCTACTCCTTACAAGGTGACTGAAGTTTTCTTACCTAGAGAATATGAAGAATTGAGAAAGTGGATCGAATCTCATAAACCAAGTTGGGAGGAGAGGGGCGTTACGATCATGTGTGATGGATGGAGCGGACCTACCCGGAAGCACATTATCAATTTTTTGATTTATAGTAATCGGGGGACTGTTTTTCATAAATCAGTGGATGCCACCGATGTTGTTAGCAGAACTGCTGATTATTACTTCGGGCTTATGGACAAGGTGGTAGATGAAATTGGTGAAAAATATATTGTCCAAATTGTCACTGATAATGAGCCTGCAATAAAAGCGACGGGAAAAAAACTTATGTTAAAAAGACCAAATTTATATTGGACAGGTTGTGCTGCACATTGCCTTGATTTGATATTGAAAGATATTGGAGAGAAAACTAATGTGCTGAAAGTCTTGGATGATGCAAGAAGAATATCACGCTTCATTTATAACTCTAGTTGGGTTCTTGATTTTATGAAGAGATTTACTCAAGGAAAAGAGTTATTACGCCCCGGGATCACACGCTTTGCCACCAATTTCATTATGATGGAAAGCATTGTAAGGTATAAGAATGCCTTACAAGATATGTTTAATTGTGATGAGTGGAAAAGTAAAAGATGGGCGAAGGAAAAGTGTGGAAAAAAAGTTAGAAAAATTGTGAACGACAATGGTTTTTGAATAAAAGCTTCAGAAATTTTAAAAGTTCAAGAACCATTGGTGAGGGTGCTTAGGCTTGTTGATGGAGATGAGAAGCCTACAATGGGATTTGTTTATGAAGCTATGGACAAAGCGAAGATGGCCATTGAAAAAAATTGTCGTTACTACAAAAAATAATCGACAAAAGATGGCAATTCCAATTATACCATGATTTGCATGCGGCTAGTAAGTAATTGACTAATTGTAAATTCAATTTTAAAAACTCTTGTTACTTGTTAGAATTAAACTTCCTTTAACAAAATGTGTTTTTTGTTTTGAATTCATGTAGGTTATTTTTTAAATCCTCAATTTCAATATGGTGGTAAACTTTCTAACCATAGAGAGGTAATGGAGGGAGTTCAAAATGTGATTCAAAGATTGGAGCCGAATATTGATAAACAAATTCAAGCTATTAATCAAGTTAGTTCTTTTTTTTTTTTTAAGTAACAACTAGCGACTAACAAGTTACTAAGTTTTCTATATTTTATTTGTGGGTTTTTGATTTGTTACGTTCTAAATATAGATTATGAAGTTTCGTGACAAAAAACATTCTTTTGGGACAGTATTGGCTCAAAAAGCAGTAACACGCACGAATCCAGGTAATACAATGAACAATTAACTATTAATATAAGAATCTCAATCTTCGTATCGTTTTAATTCATATCGTTTCTACAGCTGAATGGTGGATCCACTTTGGTGCATCTGCCCCTGAACTTCAAGAGATTGCAGTTAAAGTGTTAAGCCAAACAACATCGTCTTCTAATTGCGAGCGTAATTGGAGCACATTCAGCTTGATACATACAAAGACGAGAAATCGTCTAAAGTATCAAAAACTGAATAAACTTGTTTAAGTGGCTTATAATATGAGGTTGAAAATTATACATGCTACGAGATTAAGCCAAAGTGAAATTGAAGACAACTTCAACCCTATAAACTTGGATTATATCTTTGAGGAAGATGATCCACTATCTCCATGGCTTCAAGAGAGAGAAGAACCATTGTTAGATGATCAGGACAACTCCGGATGGTTAGACGTAAGCGATGATGAGGTCGCTACTGCCAGTAGCCAAGCACCTCGACGTTGGCAAAGTGATAGTCCATCTGGAGATGGAAGTGATACTGATAGTGGTCGTGGTTTGAGCCCATCTAGTGGAGAGTCTAGTGGTGATGATGGTAGAGGTGGATGTAGAGGAGACACTAGACGATCGCCGTATCATGGAGAGTTAGGAATGACTGGATTTGCAGACAATGTCAAACGTGGGGATATTAGTGAGCCACGAAGGCATTCTGTTTCTAGTGCAATTGAATCATCAAGAAGAAGACCAAACCCACAATCCTCAAATTCCGAAGAATATGATGACATGGCAAACCGCTTTGGTATGCTTGGAGTTGGAGGATACGGATATGGATATCAAGGGGATAATTATCATTAGTGGCCTCAACTACAACCATATCCTTACCCTTATTATCCCTCCTCGGAATATGTTTTGGCGCCACATTATGTGGGTATGGGTCCTTTAGGATGCCCACAACCTCCTACTATCCACCACCACCTTCTTACCAATACGGTGTCCCTCCTCCACATCAAGAGAGTTCGAGTTCTACTTTCGGTCACTACGAAGAAAGAGCAGAATCTAGCGGTACCGGTGGTAGTGGCCCTAGCAACACCATTTATGATCATTGCACCTTTAACTATTTTGGTGGTTATGGTGCTGCACAACAAAATCAGAGTGGTGATCATGCCGATGCCGACTATGAAGAGCCTGCGCGCAATTCGTTTTGATATTGATAATTTTATATGAGTGTATTGTTTTTGTAAATATGATGTACAAGTACAATTTACTCTTTTATTATATTTGTGTAATATATTTTTATTAAGTATTGTGTGCATCATCTTATTCTTTTAAGATTGTTAAGTACGACGGTTTTTCGTATTTTTTATGTCTTTATTGTGTTGTATATAACCTTAAAATGTCATAAGATCTATTATAATGTGTTTATTAAAGGTTAAATGAGTGAAACAATTATTCTTATTGAGTTTTTGAGGATGTTCTAGTGATTTTAAAAAATTCACGACCGTTACGGTCGATTCCCGTTATGGACAGACCGATACTCCTGATACCGTTACACCGCGACCGTTACCGTTACGTAACCCGATACCGCGATTTAAAACCTTGTTTGTTAACCTACTTGTAAAAGTAATGGAAGTTTATATTGATGACATGTTCGTGAAAAGAAAGTTGGCAATCGACCACCTGGAGGACCCACATGCATGCTTCGACATATTGAGGCAACATAAGATAAAGTTGAACCCGAGCAAGTACGTCTTCGGTATTGAAACAAAAAGGCTTCTTGGGCACACGGTGACAAAAAAATTAATCAAAGCTAGCCCGGAACAATTCAATGGCATCCAAGTATGGCTTCCTTAAGGTTATTTCAGGAGGTTCAGTGCTTGATATGCCAAACACTCAATTGATTCATCTCGAGGGCATCATATAAGTTCCTTCCCTTCTTCAAGACGCTTGGGGGTAATAAATTTTTTAAGTGATCTTCCAAAACTCGAAGAAGTATGTCTCGGCCCCACTAATCTTGACGATCCCGAGCCTTGGGCATGAGTTCTTTAACCTTTCAGCATCGGGAACAACAATCAGCACGACATTGGTGGTAGATAAATTTGAGATCCAAAGACCAATATATTTGCCATCCATGCATTGACAAACACAAAAACCACGTATTCTAAGTTAGAGATAAATGCTTACGAATTAATATTTTTTTGCTAGGAAACTTGGGCATTATTATTCCAAGCCCATCCAATAGTGGTTCTTACAACTGACCATTGAGGATTATTCTACATCGATCAGGGACGTCAGAAAGATTGATGAAATGGTCAATTAAGCTTGATGAGTTTTACATTGAGTATCGACACAAGACAATGATAAAAGGTTGGGCCTTAGCCTAATTTATTGTTCAATTGACATTTTTCGATGAAAGATCAATTGATAAAGCTACAAAAGAAAAGTCCAACCAATTAGGCTCAAATGGTTGGATTGCTTTTGTGGACGGGTCGTCCAATCACGACAACTGAGGGGTTGGGTTAGTGATATGTACACCCGAGGGTGACGTAGTAGAATACGCCCTCAGGTTAAGATTCAAAACTACAAACAACGAAGTTGAGTACGAAGCATTAATTTTTTCTCTTTACATCGTTGGAGAGCTCAAGGTTACCGAGGTGGAGAGCAATTGTGATTCACAATTAGTCTCCAACCAGATAATGGTGAATATGCCGCCAAGTAAATAAAGATGATTGTTTACCTAAATAAGGCTAAGTAGTTAATTCCAAATTTTACTACCTTTAACATCAAGAAAATCCCGAAGGAGGAAAACAAGCATACAGACTCTTTGAAAACTTAGCCTTGGTCTTTAAAAACTAAAGGATCGAAGTCAAGCATGGTTAACTTTTTTATTCCAGCCATGTACCTAAGATCCCAAAGAAAAAATGAGCTTGGTGATTGATTAACTCAACTGGATGGACCCAATCACCAATTACTTAAGGGACGACATGCTTCTTGACTAGAAGTATGAAGCCCAAAGAATTCGTTACAGGGCTGGTCGGTATGTCCTAATTTGAGGTACCGTATACAAGAGTTCGTACTCGGGGCCAATGATGCACTGTCTCTGAGTTGATGAAGGGAACTACGTCCTTCATGTGTACACAAAGGCATCTACAAAAATCACTCGGGGACATGTTTCTTTGCAAAGAAAACCCTCAAGTAGAGTTATTTTTGGCCGACAGTTTTGTCCAATCATCAATCTACCAATCACCGACCTAACTCCAATGGTCGGTCTATGGACTTTCTCACACTGGGAGTTCGACATCTTGGGACCATTTCCTATTTTGGTATTTCATAAGAAGTTCTTGATTATAGCCATTGACTACTCACCAAGTGGGTCAAAGCCAAAGCTATTGAAAAAGTAACCAATGCCAAGATCATGGATTTCTCTTGTAGGCAAAGCATCTACCAATTTGATATACCAAGTGTGATAATAAGTGATCATGGGACCTAATATGATTGCACTTTGTTCGAGACTCTTTGTTGGGAGCTCAGGAATCAGTACTATATGTCAACTCTAGGCCATCCTCAATCTAATGAACTTAAAAGTCACCAATAGGACGATCTTCTACGGTTTGAAAATTTGACTTGACTAGTGAAAGTCAAAATTGGTCGAGCACTTGCCCTTGGTCCTTTGGGCATATCACACGCTAGCTCTTAGATCCTGATTGGGGAAACACCATTCTCCATGACCTTTGAAACTGAGACAACTATCCTTGTGCAAATTAGTATGCTAATATTCCAAATTTAACTCTCCAATCCCGAGCACAATAGTGTCGAACTTGCCTTTAACCTTGACTTGCTAGCGGAAAAAAATAGAAAAATCTCAAATCCGACAAGCAGCCTAGAAGCAACAAATGGCTTGGTGCCACAAAAAAAAGAATGAAGTCCCAATTGTTTGAGGAAAGACACTTGGTCTTTCGCAAAGTCACCATCGCAATAGAAGAACGAGTAAAAGGCAAACTAGGCCTAGTTTAGAAGAACCTTACAAGGTCACTAGGGTTGCTTGGCCTTGGACTTATGAGCTCAAGAACATGGAAGGTCAACCTCTATGTAATCCATAGAATGTTGAGCATCTAAAAAAGTACTATCAGTGATTCATTTGTAAAAAAGATTCTAAGAGTTGTACTCAATTTTCTCACGCAAATAAAGGAACTATTTTTTTTTTTTTTTTTTTTTACAATTCTACTATACTATGTGCAATGATTTAACAATCCTACTTGACTGGACATAGTATAACTCATTTAAACATGCCCAATTGTAGTCACATAGGATAGAGAACTGACCAGTGCAACTGGGACGGAGTCCACCAATTAACCAAAAACCTAATGAAAGATGGGTAGCATGAGAATTAACTTGAAAAACCCTCCTGGAACAACTATTATGCTCGAGTATGACCCGATGGAACAGGACAACCCGAGCAAAGGGTTAGGGTAAGGAGATTATCCACCAAGATCTAAAATTTCTATTATTTTTACAAGTATGTTTTCCGCTAAGAATTCAACTATATTCTACAAGTATCAGTTGCTCAGATAATAGATGACCTAATTGACTAAGTAAACTTCAATAAGTGCTATGCTAGGCTCTGGATGGAAATGTCTACAAGATAGGAAAAAAGTTTAAAATTTCTTACAAGTGTTAAACCCTGGTTAGGTACCAACATATTTTTCTTTTCAAATTGTGATTTTTCTTGGATATGCTTCAGATAGTAAAGTATATAGAGTTTATAATAGACATTCTTTGGTTGTTGAAGAATCTATGTATGTGGTCTTTGAAGTGTCTAATCCATTTGTGTCGAGAAAGGATTTGGATGATGATGATGTAGGTATAATGATAAAGAAAAAGAATCAGGAAACTGAATTGGAAAATAATCATCAAATCCTCATAATACAATTACCACCAAATGAAGGGATGACTACTCTACGAGCTATAAGAACTCTTCCAGGTCATTCAGTAAAATAGATTATTGGTAATTTTGAAAGAAGTGTAAGTACTAGGTCCTCTCTTAGAGATGTTATTAATCTTGCATTTTTGTCTCAAATTGAACCTAAAAATATTAATAATGCTTTAATTGATGAATCATGGATTTCTGTTATGCAAGATGAATTACTTCAATTTGAAAGAAATAAAGTGCGGTCTCTTGTTCCTAGACTTGATTTTCATCCAGTTATTGGTACTAAGTTGGTTTATCGCAATAAAAATGATGAAACATGAATGGTAATTAGAAATAAATCCATATTAGTGACACATAGCTATAATCAAGAAAGGAGCATAGATTGTGGTGAAACTTATGCTCTTGTTGCTCGATTAGAAGCTATCAGAATGTTGTTACGTAACTTTAAATTTCAAATGGATGTCACGAGTGCATTTTTAAATGGTTTTATGATTGAAGAAGTTTATGTGGAATAACCACCTGGTTTTGAAAATGAAAAATTACTTGTTCATATTTTTAAATTACGTAATGATTTTTATGGACTCAAACAAGCTCCTTGAGCTTGGTATGAGAGACTTAGGCCTAGTTAGCGTTCATATCCCATCGCATCCCATTCCTAGATTTTTGAGATTTATGTTGAGGAACACCTTTTGGTAAAATTGTTTCTCATCCTACCCCATCCTAAAACTCTATAATTGATATTTCATTTTGTGAAGAGGGTGAGAAACAATTTTTTTTTTTGTTTCTTTTCATTCCCATCCCATCCCAAACCAAAAATAGGACACGTTGGTCATTTCTTCAATTGTTGGTGAGCCCTTCTTCAACTCCTGTTAGCCATATTCTTTTTTTTTTCTATTTCCTCTAAGCGACCATCTTCTTCATGGTTGTCGTCGTTTGTCTTCTATGGCTATCGTCGTTTGTATGCTTTAGCTACTGGCCATCGTTGTTCGCTAGTCGCCGTCCTCCTCTTATTCGTCATCGTCTTTGTCATCCTCTTCCTCACCATCGTCTTCGTCCTCCTCTTCCTCACCATCGTCTTCGTCGCTCGTTGCTATTGTCTTCGATTTTGAGTAACAACTCTATAATCTAACAACAACAAAATTAGAGTTTCGATTTCAAGTTGTAATCGATTTTGATTTTGAGCAACAACGATTTCGATTAGGGTTTCGATTTCAATTAGGGTGTCAATTTTGATTTCGATTGGGGTTTCGATTTCGATTTTGATTTCGCTCAGGGTTTCGATTTCGATTGGGGTTTCGATTTCGATTTTGATTTCGATTGGGGTTAAAGGATTAGGATTTTGATTTTGAATGGGGTTTAGGATTTTGATTTCGATTAGGGTTAGGGTTTGATTACTTAATGATTTCTCAGAATTAGTGTTCTTGATTTCCAGAACAATATCGTTACCAAACACGATTATGTTCTCAGAACCAAAAAAAAAATTATTGTTACGAAACACGATTCTACTCCCATTAAGAAACATAATTCATATCCCATCCTATCCCAAGTGGGATGGAAAATGTGGGAACACTACCAAATAGGCCCTTAGCAAGTATTTAATTGAGAATAGTTTTCGACGTGGTATAAGTAATATAACACTTTTTGTTAAACAAAATGATTCTGACATCTTATTAGTACAAATTTATGTTGATGACATCATCTTTGGTTATAATAATGAAGATCTTTGCCAAGAGTTTGCCAAATAATGTAGGTAGAATTTGAAATGAGTATAATGGGAAAACTAACATTTTTTCTTGGGCTACAAATCAAAGCAAATTAGAGAATGAATCTCTATTGATCAAGCCAAGTGTGCCAAAGAGTTACTTAAGAAATATGACTTTGATAATGGAAAAGAGTACAAAACTCCCATGGCAATGGCTACAAAAATCGATAAGGATGATAGGGTAAGAGTGGTAATGAAAATATGTATCGAGATATGATCGGTAGTTTATTATATCTTACTGTAAATAAACCAAATATCATGTTAGTATTTGTTTGTGTACAAAAATTCAATATTGTTCAAAAAGAGTCACATTTAATTGCTGTCAAATTAATCTTTCGATATTTGAAAGGAATTTGTGATCTAGGATTATGGTATCATAGGGGGAGTAATTTCTAGTTAGTCCAACGTTGATTTTGCCGGATGCAAAGTTGAGCGTAAAAGCATAAGCGGTTCGTGTCATTTCTTAGGACATGTACTAGTTTCTTGGTCTAGAAAAAAATAGAATCCTATAGCCTTGTCCACCACTGAGGCTGAGTATATGACAACATGTAATTGTTGTGCATAAATTTCTATATATTAAACAATAATTGCACGATTTTGGCATTTGTACGGAGGAAGTTCCCATCTATTGTGATAGTAAAAGTGTTATATATCTTAGTAAAAATCCTACACAACACTCATGAGCTGATCATATTGAAATACGTTATCATTTTATTTGTGATCACATTCAGAGGGTTGATATTTCTATAGAAAATGTTGATACTTCCGATCAACTTGCTGATATATTTACTAAACCTCTAGCTGAAGATCAATATCTAAAAATCATTCGGGATTTGGGAATGGTTAGAAATAATGATGTCTAGAGTAGACGCTTTGATTCTTCATCTCCACTTTTTGAGATGACAAAGAGGGAGAAATTATGATATTTTTCATGCATGGATTCATAAAGATATTTAGGTTGCGTTTGGGTAAGGGATTCGACAAATTCAAGGGATTTGTAAATGACGGGATTTCAAATTTCTGGATTTTGAAATCCTATCATTTATAAATTTCTTATTTAGATAACTATTTTAGGCGAATAATTTGACTGTGTAATTTAATAATTCCCTTGTTTGGATAAGTAAAATATTTGTAAATGTAATTTATAAATCATTGAATTTTAAGGGCTATTATATATATATATATATATATATATATATATATATATATATATATTTTCATCTTCCTCCTATGACAACCACCATTACCACCGTGGTTGACGGCAGCGGTTGGTCGGTGGCGGCGGCGGAGGCGGTGGTGGTGGTGGTCTGTGGCGGTGGCCGGATCTAGAAGGCAGAAGAAATAAGCTACAAATCCGTCTTTGGATAGATTTGTAAATGACACCTAAAATAAAAGGATTTAAAAATTCTCCCTTTATCCTATTTTTTAGATCTAAGGTTGTGTTTGGATAAGGGATTTGTTAAATGATAGGATTTCGAAATCCCATCATTTAACAAATCCCTTGTTTGGATAGAACAAAAACAATAGAACAAACACCAAACATTACCTCAATTGGATAAACTATGAACACTAAAATGAAAATGGAAATAGGAATCAAAATTAGAAATCGGGATACCCATGAAATTGGAACTCTAAATAGAGAAACCTAATCAGAAATTGAGAACCCTAAATTGAGAACCACGAAATTGGAACCCTAAATTGAGAATCCTAATCAGAAATTGAGAACCTTAATAAGAAATTGGAACCCTAAATTGAGAACCCTAATCAACAATACCCCACGAAATTGAACCTTTACCTGAAGATGAAGGAACGAAAATGGAACGATCGATGAAGGAACGAAGAAGACGAAGCTGCGATGACGACAACGATGGAGAAGATGACTGACGAAGCTGTGACGACAACAACGACTACAAACGACAACGACGAAGATGGAGAATACGATCGACGAAGAAGACGACGACGACGAAGATGAACGACGACGACAAAGATGGAGACGATGATCGACAAAGAAGACGTCAAAAACGAAGATGAACGAAGAAGACAGCGAAGCAGCGACGATCAATGAACGAAGAAGCGACGGAGATGATCGATGCGGAAGAAGGATTTTTCAAATAATGTCTATTTTAAAGGGATTTCAAAATCCCTTCTTTTACCATTTTTTTTAAGTTTAAAGGATTTTACAATTCTCTCTCTCCTAAAACCCAAACAAAGAATTTGTCAAAAGAGCATTTTAAAATCCTCTAAACAAATGAAATCCTCCTTACAAATCCCTTACCCAAACACAACCTAAGGGATTTTACAAATTCCTTCTAATAAATACCCAAATAGGGATTTGTCATAAAGGAATTATGAAATCATTTGAACAAATCAAATCACTCCTCCAAATCCCTTACCCAAACACAACCTTAGAAAGGGGGAGAAATAAAATTTTATGAATTATGATATGCTTTAAACATATATATTTTTTTTTTATCTCCCGTTGCATATTCCTAGAAATATTTTTCTCATTATAATCTTAAATGCGTTAAAAACCCGTTCTCGTATTGAGGGGGAGCTGATAGGTGTAAATCATCTATATATTTTCAAACCAAAATTGTTAGTTTTCGAGTACGTTTATTACGTTTTAATACATTTTAATATGTTTTTATTCTTTTTGTGTTAAAACAGGTGTGTGGGGTGAAAAGGTATGAAAACAGAGCGTAAACGATCAGATCGAACCAAGAATGGTCGAAGAACGGTGGAAATACAAGCACAAAGACAATATTCTGAAAAGAAGCCCACCGCCGCGGCGTCTAGACCACCACCGCGGCGGTGAAAATGCAGAGAAGGGCCTAATCTTGCTGGACATCCACCGCCACGGTGGTAAAACTGCAGGATGGTCTCTGAATCCACTACCTCCTCTACCGCTGCGGCGATTACTGAATCGACCTACCCACCACCGCGATTGTCTCTCTGGACACATTATTAGATATTTTGTGATATTTTGAGCCCTATAAATACCCTAATCTCCTCATCTTTTCCGATTTAATCACCCCCTAAGCCCCTTAGAACATATTTAGGGTAAGTTTGAGAGATTTTAAGGGAGAGCTCACAACCTGAGGAAGAAGATGAAGAAGGAAGTGATCGTTCTACGGTTTTAGCGCCAAATCTTCGGATATCGACTAAGTCATTCGTTTCTTTTATTTGTTTTCTTCATTTTCGTAGTTGTTGGGCATGTTTAGTCCATTTTACATTGTATATATGGTTATGGCCATTGGCTAAACATAGGTTGTTTAGGGATTAACACTATATTTATGAATATGTTGTTTGATTGAGTTTATGTTTCGTTAGCGGTTGTTCTTTGTTATTTTGATTGTGTTTATCAGTTTGTCATGATTATATGCTTAGATAGATATATTAAGAATACGGAGTTTGACACTCGAGAGAGGTAATCCCGGATTCGGACTAAGTTAAACACAACACGACGATCCAATAACCCGGGAGGGAGTTGGAGAGTGTGCAATCGAAGACGTTGGAGCAAGACTCACGTGACCTAGGGTCGTTAAGATGTTGAAGGGGACTTTTTCGTTAACATGAAGTCATGTATTCCCTCGTCTTATAGTCGAGAGAGGTGGCGGGGGAGTTTAGGAATTGAGATTGTCGGATAAGTCGAACGCCGTTAATGTGAACTAAAACGAGATCGAACACGTATTCGTAAACAAAGTTAATCCCTAGACAATCTATTCTCTCAAAACAATCTCAATATAGTATTAGTATAGTTAAAGTAGTATTTTAATATTAGTATTTAATTTTATATTTCATTTATTTTCGCCTAAATAAAATTAGGTTATGATAATTGCGGTAATCGATAATAATCAAAACTAATCCCAGTGGACACAATAACCCTAATTCTCACGAACTATACTAAAACTTGATCCGTATACTTGTAGTGAAAGTGGCGACGCATAATTGCGCCACTACGTTTTTGGCGCCGTTGCCGGGAATTGTGTTTTTTGGTTATTATTGATATTGTAAGTAAAATGACAAAATTTTACTTTAGGCATTTATTTTGTTTATAATTTTTTTGTTTGTAGTTTTTGTTTCTGTTTTCCAGCAGGGTGTTTGAAGATGTTAGATCGACCGGTACTCTTGCGTTTCTTTCAACAGGATCCCTAGTCATTTTACTGTGCTTGGGATCGTTACAAGGATTTGCTACTCCGGTTTCTGAATCACGGATTTCCGAGAGAGTGTCAACTACTGAACTTTCTTGACTGGTTATAAGCCGCAACCAGATTGTGGGTTGAAAGAAGAAATGGTACCACTTCTTTCTACCAACTAACTCCAGACGAAGCCTATTGGTTGCTAGAAGATATGACGGCCTTTGATTTTCATAATTTCAACACTATGACGCCATGGATTGACACGTTGGACCATGATGAGGATTCTTCCCCCAATCTGGAAGAAATATTCGCTACTGTCATGGGGGAGACTCATAGAGTCTTGAGGGAAATGAATGACCGGATCAACGAGCACGAGGATCGTCTTGATTATATCGAGACGGTCTGCGCCGACATCGATGTGACTGTAACGTCTTTGTAGACACAAATCGGTCATCTAATCTTCTTGATTGAGGCCGAGTTAGAAGCGGTGGCGCTTAGAGATACAAATGCCACATTCATCGAAAGCCACCACGAGAAACCGAAGACAAGCGGGAGGTACTGGGGTGAGATTGATGGAGATTCACACATTAATCGTTGTGAATTTTCACCGTTCGAATTTCAGTTGGTGACGCCGCACTCGATCCAAGACGATAATATTTATGAGGATCCGATGTGGCTCATTGATTCTTCACCGCCATTAGCAACATTCTTCTATGCCCACCAAGTACATGAGCCGGTGGAGCATCCTGTTGAAAGCCTGGGTCGATCAGAGACAAATCTCGCCAGTCTTGAGGGCGTACTGAACCAAGACCCATATGTAGTGTTGTACGACACTTACTATGGGCAGAAACCGCTCTTTGACGAGTACTTCGGCGTGTCGAGTTGACGACCTTAAACCAAGCGCTTCTTGGGAGGCAACCCAAGGAAAAATAAGTTAGATCCATCTCCGCCAATTTGAGTCGGATGCGAGATTCTCTCGTCTTCCAGGTACGTGTTTTAAACTCCTGTCTTTATTTTCATGCTATATTTTGTCTATTGGGATCGCTGATGGGTTATTTTGAACATCACCTGTTTTAAGTTGGTGGTGATGTGTTAGTTATGTTTTATTGTTTTCTATGTATGCATGCTTGTTTCGGATTAATTTGTTTAGTTTAGTTGTTGTTTTGTGCTGAGTTTTGACGTCATCTAGGCCTTTACCCGATGATGAGTCTGTCCCCTGGTTGTTTATTGAGGTCGAGCGTAAAGCTCATTCATGTGTGTTCTGTGTACTTAACGTATCGTTTTAGTAAAAGTTATTGTAGGTCCTAAATGCACGAGCACGTAAACTCAATATAGCACTATCTAATTGATTTGAAAACGATTATCCTTCACTCAATTTCATGACAATAGGAATTCTAGAACTTGATTTGGGAGAAATTTGAGGCGAAATCCTAGGCGAGATTGTTCAGGAGATATGATTTACGCATTCGTTTTTATCGCTTGAGCCTTTGAAGCCTACCTTGTAAAATGTTTATCCCTCGTTACCCTGTCGAAGCCTAATAGCCGTTTCAATTCTGAACACTTAAACAAATACCCTAACCGATTAAATTTTTTCCAAACCTTTATTGCTTAACCGAAGGCACAATTTTGAGTTAATCAAGCTAGTAGTTGCAAATGCTTCTTCTTGATATGAGCAGTTGGGATTAGGGTGAACTTTTAATTGGTTCGGTATTCGAGTACTCACTTGTCATTTTTTGTTCATATTTCATGCACACCCCTCAAATTATACAAATCAAATGAGTTTGGGGGTGTGTTAGATTGGAAAAAAAAAAAACTATGTAAATATAGTTTATTTTCGTTTCTTTTTTACAAGTGAGTACGTCAGTCTTAATTGTATTGTTCAGGGTTGTTTCAAAAATTATCTGTGGGGTTTAGAGAGTGAGAGCGCCAAGCGACGTGCCTTGGGTAACGTTAAGTTAACAACGTTAACCCGTTTTTTATTTCCAAAATACCCTTGGCCATTTTTCCAAAACTGAATCAAGTTCTAATGATCTTTTTGAACCTCCGAGCCTACATTAGTAGTAAATAGATCCCGGGCCAGCGTATAGATTCCCTATGCCTAAAAGGTTTTAGTCATGAACTTTATTAAGGGATAATCTCATCTAATTCATGGATAGTTGTATATTGGAGTTTAATCACACACACTTTAACAAGATCTAGAATGACACTTACTATTTTTAAACGTTGAAATTCTAGAACACCACATGGTGTGATTTATGCTTGAACTTGATAGGGTTGGGGGCCGATGAGGGAAAATCGTTTGGCCGGTAGATGATAATCAAAACTTGCATAATTTTTGTTTTTAGTGTTTTTCGTTTTTAGTTTTCCATTTCGTAATTGGTTTTTATATTTTCTTATATTGTGTGGGTGTTTTGCTTGAGGACTAGCAAAATTCCGAGTTTGGAGGTACTTGATAGGTGTAAATCACCTATATATTTTCAAATCGAAATTGTTAGTTTTCGAGTACGTTTATTACATTTTAATACATTTTAATATGTTTTTATTTTTTTTTGTGTTAAAACAGGTATGTGGGGTGAAAAGGTATGAAAACGGAGCGTAAACAATTGGATCGAACCAAGAACAGTCGAAGAACGGTGGAAATACAAGCATATAGGTAATATTTTGAAAAGAAGCCCACCGCCGCGACGTCTAGACCACCACCACAGTGGTCTCTCTACACACATTATTAGATATTTTGTGATATTTTGAGCCCTATAAATACCCTTATCTCCTCATCTCTTCCCATTTAATCACCCCCCTAAGCCCCTTAGAACATATTTAGGGTGAGTTTGAGAGATTTTGAGGGAGAGCTCACAACCCGAGGAAGAAGATGAAGAAGGAAGTGATTGTTCTACGGTTTTAGCGCTAAATCTTCTGATATCGGCTAAGTCGTTCGTTTATTTTCTTATTTTCTTCATTTCGGTAGTTGTTGGGCATGTTTAGTCTATTTTATATTGTGTATATGATTATGGCCATTGGCTAAACATAAATTATTTAGGGATTAACACTATATTTATGAATATGTTGTTTGACTGAGTTTATGTTTCGTTAGCGGTTGTTCTTCGTTATTTTGATTGTGTTTATCGGTTTGTCATGATTATATGCTTAGATAGATATATTGAGAATACGGGGTTTGACACTCGGGAGAGATAATCCTGGATTCAGACTAGGTTAAACACAACATGACGATCTAATAACCCGGGAGGGAGTTAGAGAGTGTGCAATCGATGACGTTGGGGCAAGACTCACGTGACCTAGGGTCGTTAAGACGTTGAGGGAGACTTCTTCGTTAACATGAAGTCGCGTATTCCCTCGTCTTATAGTCGGGAGAGGTGGTAGGAGAGTTTACGAACTGAGATTGTCGGATAAGTCGAACGCCGTTAATGTGAACTAAAACGAGATCGAACACGTATTCGTAAACAAAGTTAATCCCTAGACAATCTATTCTCTCAAAACAATCTCAATATAGTATTAGTATAGTTAAAGTAGTATTTTAGTATTAGTATTTAATTTTATATTTCATTTATTTTCGCCTAAATAAAATTAGGTTATGATAATTGCGGTAATCAATAATAATCAAAACTAATCCCTGTGGACACGATAACCCTAATTCTCCCGAACTATACTAAAACTTGACCCGTATACTTGCGGTGAAAGTGGCGACGCGTAATTGCGGCCACCATGAGCGTAGTTACATAATTATTATGAGAATTATCAAAGTTAATTGTCATCATAAAAAAAGGGGGAGATTATTGACCCTAGATGTTTTGATGGACAAATTAACGTTGATGTTTTTTATGGAACTAATGGTTTTATTGAGTGATTTTATAATTAAGTTCCAATTGAAACAATGAGAAAACTAATGGATTTTCAGATGACATTGTACGGAAGTTTGAGATAGTTTAAATGAATACACTAAAGATTTTTTGAACATAAAAGATTTTTTGTATTTCTAGGTAAAAATAACTCAATACTTTTTATGCTCTTAATGCAATCTGATTAGGATTATGCACGACACTTATGAAATAATTTGAATTATGTGAGGTATGGTTATAAGTGATAAGTTCAAGTGTCTAAACGTTTTTCCTAAAAGTATCATTTAAGAAAATATTTAAAAAAAAATGAAAAAAAAAGAAGCTTTTCTTGCTTGAATGGTCGACCGATGAGAAAGAAGGTCGTCTGGGAGAATCAAGATAAGAGTTTCAGCTTGGGTGTTTTTGGAGTTTTAGGCATAACGATCAACTAATAGGGTTGACGATAGATTCAGAGCCTAAAACGGTGGACCGATTGGTTGTCAACAACTAGAAAATAAGCCATTGATGGTACAACCGATCGACCATTGGCATAGTCGGTCGACCGAGTGAGTAATTTTCAGTATGTTTGACCAATCCTTTTTTGAGATCTTCAACACTAATCTTAAGCCTTTGAATGTTGTAAAATCTGTTTTTACGGGGTTTTGACTATATTTCATATATCTACTATATATTTTGAAAATTTTATTATTTCGTCCTTATATTATTTGATTCTATGAGATTTATCAGGAAAAACTATTTTCTATTTTTAAGAGGTTCAAATCAAAATCTTTTGTGAACTAAATTGAATATTTTAAAAGAGTATTTTTGGGTCAATTATAATTTTAAAAAGTATATTATATGGGGTCTATATATGACAATTATGAGCTTATATTTTGAAATATAGTCGTTATAGGCATTGTTTGCAATCTATATATATAGACCTACGTTTTTTTGGAGAAAATGAATTAAGAAGAAGAGTTTTAAATCAACATTTTTTAAAATAGAAGAGACTCATTTTGCTAAAATTATATTTGAGAGAGAAGAAGTTCTTGATCAATGCGTTCATCGTTTTTGTCCCCGAATTTTGTGCTATACTTTTGTCTCTACTGTTTTCAAAGAAACTCCAGTAAGATCTCTCCGATTACTTTCCGTGCTCAATATTTTTGTGGTTTAATTGATATATATATATATATATATATATATATATATATATAAATATTTGTCTGAGCTCATAGAAATTTTGTGTTAAGAAAGATCGTTTTCTATCTTTGACTATCCTACATATCTTGTGAAACGATTTTGTCAGCTTAATCTGATTTAGATACTCACTGTGCTTTAATTGAGTAAAATCATATTTATATTTTCACATAATTCTATCACGTAGTTTATCGGGGTATTAATTGAGCGTAATTTGTATTGAGGTGGTAAAAGCTCATGTGGGAAGAATCAGAATTTTTTATTTTTGTATTTGGTGAATGTGCGAGGATTAGACATATTGGGTTGATGCCTAATCAAAGTTTATGTTTGATTCTTAGCCTGTGAAAGAATTGAGTTTGATTCTTGTCTGTTAGCCTGTGAAAGAATTGAGTTTGATTCTTGTCTGTAAAACAATTAAGTTAGTCTTTAACTTGGTAAAAAGATAGATATGTTTGATTCTTAATCTAAAAAAGAATTAGGTTCTTCTTGAGCATAGTAAAAGGAAAATTATAAAGGTTTGATTTTGAGTATGGGAAAAGAATTAGGTAATTAGTCCTGAACATGTGAAAATGATTGTAAGGGTTTGGTTCCTCCTTAAAAAAAAATTAGGATTAGTGGATTGTGAAATCCATGCGGGAGCTTAGGGGACTGGATGTAGTCAAAGGTAACTTGCTGAATTAGAATAAATCTGTGTGCTTACTTTCTCTATCCCTATTTGTTTGGTTATGCATCTAGTTCAATACGTTTTCACTGTAACTCAAGATAATAACCAGATAGAGAAATGGTGATTGTTTGATTGATAATTTATTTGTTTAAATTTTTATAACTACCCAAATCACCCACTCTTGGGTAGATTTGTGGGACAACAACATTCATGTTTTAAAACTTTATAAAAAACATGTCTCCAATATGTTAGATGCATTCTACTAAATGTATTCATATTTTCAAACTTTATAAAAAACATGTCTCCAATATGTTCGATGCATTCTACTAAATGTATTCATGTTTTTAAACTTTAGTTACATGCTTTCGATATGTTAGATTTATTCTACTAAATGTATTCATAATTTTAAACTTTAGTTACATATCTTCAATATGTTAATTTCTACTAAATGTATTGATGTTTTAGTTAGAATAAAATAAATAGGAGACAACAATAAACTAGTACCTGATTTGGGTTGACACCGTAGAATGCTAGGGTTTGGTAGGTAGAAGAAGAGAGTTTTTGAGAGTTTTTTAGGGTTACTCAGCCTTTATGTGAACGGGATGGTCTTCCTAGATTGATTTGTTTACTGTGAAATTATATTTCTGTTCAGTACAACTTCAGTGTGCAGGTGCGTGTATTCCTCACGAGTGCGTATAAATATATTTTCGTCTTTTTTTAATGAGTTCGTTACCTTCTTAGGATTAAAAAGTTGATAAATTACCTGACTAAGGTCAATTTCAACTTATTTTTGGAACTAGAGTTAACCAGCCACGTCTCGACCGGTTTCGAAAACTATTTTATTTCTTTTTAATATAAATTACAAACCGTCCCTAAAAGGGCCAGTTTGTAGCACAAAAAAACAGGGGCCTGTTTTTTGCAAGCCCCCCTTGCACCTATACCCTATCCCCCCCCCCCCCCACACAAAACCCCTAAACCTCCAACTCCTCCACATAATATTTTTTTTTTAAAAAATAATTTTTAAAAATTAAACTAAAATTAATTTTTCAAAACAATATAATTTCTAAAAATTAATATATTTTTCTACTTTTAATTTTTTTTGCTAACAATAATCAATATAATAATTTATTTTTATTTATAATGTATTTAAAGATATTGATTTTGAAAAAATAACAACGAAAAACGCAATTCACCGTCACCCTATCCCATTTACTCCCACTTTTCTCCAAATTTAAATATATTATTTTAAATTTAATTTTAAATGTTTTAGAAAAAAATCATTAATTTTTAAGTAAATTTTATTATTAAGAAATAAAATATTTTATATTTGATTTCTTAAAAGTTGACAATTCAAACAGAGTTTTTAAATAATTCACTAATCCGTTTTTCAGTCTTGTAAGTTGCGTTATGGAGTGTTATATATAGAGTTTATAGAAAAAATTTGGTCTATTTAGGCAACATATAAGGTACTGTTTGTACATTCACCGGCCCCAAAGGACCATTTGAAAATTGACTGAAATAGACATTTTTTTTTATTTACATAAACTTCGAATTTTTCGGCAATTTTGAACGCACAAACGGTACCCGATTTGGAATTATTATTTGAATTAAAATTAAAATTAAAAAATTAAATTAAATTAAAATTTGAAATTAAATTAAAAAATATCTAAAATTAAATTAAAAAAATATTTGAATTTGGAAAAAAATGGGAGTAAATAGGAGAGGGAGACGGTGAATTAGATTTTTCGTTGTTATTTTTTCAAAATCAATATTTTTAAATACATTATAAAAAAAAATTATTATATTGATTAATGTTAACAAAAAAAATTAAAAGTAGATAAATATATTAATTTTTAGAAATTACATTTTTTTGGATTTTTAAAAATTATTTTTTTCAAAAAAAAAATATTATGTGGGGAAGTTGAGGATTTTTTTGGGGGGATATGGTTTAGGTGCATGGGGCATGCAAAAAAGCAGCTCCCGCTATTTGGTATAATTTATATTTAAAAATAAAATAGTTTTTGAAATTGGTCGAGAAACAGCTGGTTAGCTCTAATTTTGAAAATAAGTTGAAATTGGCTCTAGTTTGGTAATTTGTCAATTTTTTAATTCTAAGAAGATAAATAGATTTTTTTTTTTTGCACTATTTATTTAATTCTCGTATACTGTTACTGTTCGATTTCAGTACTTACTCACTCGGACTTTTCCGGGCCCTCCCAAGTGGAATGCGAGCCAGTTCTTCGCAGATCGGTGACCACAGCCTGGTCCTATCCACTTTATCTGTAGACCAATTTTAAGCACGAACGCACCAAAAATTTGGGACGGAGAGGAGAGTGAGGGCAAGGAACGAACTGGATTCCTGATTTCAGCTTTCAGGAATGGATTCTCTTCCAGGAATTAGAGTTTTCATTTCTACTACTGCTAGTGCGTGTACGAATTCCCTGTTTCCTTCAAACCGCTATTGTCTTCTTTTCCCTAGAGATTTCTCTTTCGATTTTCCGCTACGTCGGCGTGCTTCGCGACGTCTTCCGATGAGAACTCCGGCGATGGTCTCAGTGCTAAAACCCCCTCGTTCAGGTCGATATTATGTTGAAATCAAGGACTTTGTTTTGTTTTCCATTTGAATTTCTTGCCTGTGGCTGCTTGCAGACTAACCATTTTCCCCAGTTTTTATTTTTGTTGTATAGTATTGGGAATACGCAAATTGGAGCTTAGAATTGGTATCAAAAGAATCAAATCAAATTGCATTCACTTTATGTATGATTACCCGGAATTGGTATTAGAAATGAAACAAACGTGATTTCAACCGGATACATTTCCAATTCGACTGTGATGCTCCAATTTCGTACACATTATCATTTCTTCTGTAATCCATTTTAGATGTTCCCGTTTCTATCTCAAATAATGTTTTTTTTGCTTTATATTATGTTGTGGTCGAGGCTTTGGATTTGGATCCTAAAAATGGTTATTATGGAGGTGAAAGTTTTCAGTTGATACTGTTGTCATTATTGTCTCTTTTTTTCATGGCTAGTGGCTGAAGTTGCAGGAGATGATGTGCTGCAAACCTTTTTGAAAGAAAGGGGTTTGAATGGAGATTTTGTATCAAAAGTCTCTGATATGCTTTGGATGAGGGAGGTCACTAATTTTGAGGCAGACGCTACTATGCTGGCTGAAACTACTTCTTTGTCACAGGAGGTTTGACAATATGCTGTAGATATACAGGCGAATGCTTCTGTTTTACTTTCTCATTTTTAGCTTGTTAACCCCCCTCCCCCCCCCCACACCAAAAAAAAAAAAAAGAAAAAGAAAAAGCACATTGTTCTTCATCTTCATCCTTCACTATTTCACATGTAGCAGCCACATGATTGACGATATTAGAATGATCAAAGCATTTCTTGTACGCCTCTTTCTCACATTGCATTCCTAATATCATAGTTGTGAAAAGTGCAAACCTAGGCTCGCATGCTTCATGCCTCTCCTAGGTCAAGGTGCAAGGCATGCACCTTAGGGTGTGAAGTGCAAAGCTCCAAGGCGCGCCTCAGGCTCTCTTCTTCTTCTTCTTCTGTTGCTGCTATTGCTGATGTTTCTGTTTCTTCCCTGCTTCTTCTTCGCCTTTTGCTTTTTTTTTTTTTTTTTTACATTTTTACTGTTTCTTCTTCATCTTTGATTGTTTTTTTCATTTTCCATTCCTGTTCTCATTTTTTTTAGTTTAAGTTATTGTTGTTTCTAATGATTTCAGTTTTCTTGTTATGATTGTTGATCAATTATTTAATTTTATGCCGAAATATCTATTTATTAGGAATCAAAGTAGTTGTTTACTTTTATTTATTGGCTCATATGAAAGTGGAATTTATTTTTAATAATTGAATTTTAGTTCATTGTTTCACTTTTTGAATGTAGATTTGCAATATGATAACAATATGAATTATTGTCTATTTTTTTTGTTGTGCGCCTTACTTCACTTGCGCCTTGCGCCTAGTCTCCAGGGAACCTTTGTGCATTGGTGCTCTTAGAACCTTTGATAACTATGCCTCATAGTTCTTCTCTTCTTTGTTCAACCTTCTCAACAAGATGGGATTATATGTTTAGCACAGTCACACATTGCGGGGTCCTCAAAAACCCCCATCCACCACTGCAAATAATCTAAAAATCCCTTAAAATGCGAAAACATGGATTCAAATGCAAAATCATGATGGATAAATCTCACCTCAACCCTCTTACAACCCTTGAATCTTCTTCTAGGATCCTCATTGGACCATAATGTCTTCTAATGACAAATCTTTCCATAGTAACAGTATGTCAAGTCCATTGCAATTTTCGGGAATGCTCCCCTCTTTTCTTTTCCCCCTTTCTCTCTCTTTTCTTCTACTTGTTTCCTCTTTCTTAGTTGTCTTCAATGGGTCTTTGCAAGTAATCCCATCTAGTTTTCTTAATTCACAAGAACATAGATTGTAATTGTAAATGAAAAAAATTATGAGTATCTTTTCTTCTATGAGAAGGCTTCGATATATATTTTATACAATATACAAATGAGCGATTGTGGAAATTACTCCTGAACTACTGCCTCAATTTATTTAAATTGATTCTAATTGATTGATTGATTTAGTAATAAGATGCCAAAATCATGGAGCTTTATCACTCTCTTGCAAACTCGATTGCCTAGGAGACATGAGGCTGGGTTGCAGAAGAGGAAAGGGGGTTTTGTGAAGCCCTTTGGTGACTATATCCCCAAGTGGATCTGTAGAAGGGAAATTTTTACTCAGTGTGTACCAGTAAGAATATGTTCCCGTATAAAGTGATAATCTAATTCAATGTGCTTAATAAGAGCGTGTAACATAGGATTTGCAGCCATTTAAGTAGTGCTGATACAAGCGCATAGTAAGATGAAGGGTGTGGAGATAGGAAACTATAACTTCTGAAGGAGATGAAATGCCCAAGTGGATTCGGCACAAACATGAGCAAGAGAAAGGTATTCAACACAAACATGAGCAAGACATACGAACAACACATGCAATGCTTGGTTTGGTGAAAGTAAGGTACTGCAAGAGCTAACAAGTTGGTGATACTCAGTGACATCTAGTAGGAGATACCTGACATGAGATCACAATTGAGTCTTACCGCGTACTGGAGTGTTGACAAGGTTTGCTGTCAGTCATAGAGAAGCATGCTAGAGGATCCACACTATACTTGAGTTGAGAGAGGTCCACCAGGCAAGAGAGTAGTTTCAAGGCCAAAAAAATAAGATAGAAAACCAAGAAAATAAGATATAGAACCAAGGTCACTGAGTTTAAACTCCTTTCTAAGAGTGGTGATGAAGGATGAAACTAGATAAAGTTGATTTCCAGTGAGAATGATGTCATCAACACATAAAATAAGAAACATCACCATAGAGACAGATGGATAGTTAAACAAATAATGATCAATATGACACTGGGTGAAGCCATACGACAAGAGGAAGATTTTGAGGCATTGAAACCAAGTTTGGACGCTTGGTTAAGGCCATAAATAGCCTTTTGTTGATGACAAATATGATCAGGACAACCAGGGTTAACGAATTTAGGGGTTGAGTCATGTAGAGAGTTTCATCCAAAATATCGTGAAGAGTGACATTCTTTACATCAAGTTGACACATAGCCATCCAAAGGACTAAATGGCAAGACTGAGCAAGTAAAAACAATGGTAGGTTTTATTATAGGACTAAAGGTCTCATCAAAGCAACTCCAACCCATTGATGAAAGCCTTGGCAACTAGATGAGACCTATAACATTCAATAGAATCATCTGCCTTGCTCTGGACTTTGAAAACCCACTTGCAACCTACAACATGTTTTTTAGTAGGAGGGACAAACGCCTATGTATCGTTCTTCACTAAAGCATTAAATTCATTGGTCATGGTTTGACATCATTCAGGAACACAAACGACCTGTGTAGCAGGTCGATTCATTAGCGGGATGGAAGCTAAGCTAGAAAAGCCCGTGGTAGAGGAGACTGGATTGTGTGATTTGTCCGACGTCAACGGGTTCTGTCTTGATTACGAGTAACAATTGTATGCTGTGGCGGAAGCAAGAGTCTCAAGAACGATAATTGTTGTAGTAGTAGTCTCTGAGAGTTGGGAGTAGTAGTAGTCTCTGAGGGTTGGGTTTGCTTACAGTGATAATGGTATTGAAAAGGTTGTGAAGAGGATTCAGGGAACCTAGAGGGGCAACAAAGTGCATTTGAGTGACAATATGTAGAGGTGCCACAGGAGCCAGAGACAACAAAAGAACAAATGCCAAGGAGGATGAAACTGGTGGAGAGATGTTGGTAGAGGTGAATGGAAAATCTTTGTTCATTAGAACGAACGTGTCGAGAAATGTAGACTGGCATTTTTGCGATCCCGACGACGATACCTTTTATGCTGCAAATTTTAGCCTTAAAAAGACACATTCAACACTTCTTGGTAGAAGATTATTAGTTAAATAAGTACTTGAATGTGGATAACATGCGCAGCCAAACACAGACAACTCAGAGTATGGAGGAGTATAACTTTCAAGATGGGAGAATGGTGAGGACCATTGAAGTTTAGAGGAGGAGAGGCGTTGATTAGGTGAACAACAATAGAGGTTGCGTTTGGCCAATGGTTTAGAGGAACACAACTAGTGAGAAAGAGGTTCCGGTCCATGTCAACAATATGACGGTGTTTACGTTCAAATGGATGATTTTGTTCCAGGGTATCTGGACAAGAATGACGACGATGAATAGCAAGGGAGGAGTATAACACTTGAAAGGACCATTGTCATATTCCCCATCACCATCACTTTGGAATTGTTGGACGTGGGTGGAAAATTGATTATGGACATAGGTTATTTTTTTTTGAAATGGCAAAGGACTTTAAATTTTTGTTTCAAAAAGTATTGGCAGGTAAAATGAGTGTAGTCATCAGTGAACAACACATAGTAAATATAACTTGAGAAAAAAACACAGGAGATTGATATACTTAAAGTAAAAGGGCAAAAAGATTTTTACGCCATGAGAAATGGGAAATGGGAAATGGGAGGTGTGTAGATTTATCCAACACACACCTTGAGCAAAAATATGATTTAAATTTATAGTTAGAAGATAGAAACTTATTAGAGCCCAAGTAAGACATGATTATAATAGATTGATGGCCAAGGTTATAATGCTAACGTGAGGACGACCTAGGCGAGGTGGATAAAGCATGTAGACGAGGTGGGATGACAGGTAACTTGTAGAGACTATCATTATATAAGCCCTGATAGAGGAGACAACCACAGTTGAGATAAACAATATAGAAGTGATAAGCATCAAAAGTACAAAGAACATGATTGTCAGTGCAAAATTAAGCAACGGAGAGTAAATTTTTACGCATCGAAAGAACGACATCGACATTTTGAAGAAGAAAAGAAGATAAGCCGAGTGACAATGCTATGTCAACCGTATAGGTTATTGGTAGTTGATCACCATTGCCAAGTTGAACAGAGTCATGATTACTGTATGGTGTGCACTGCTCGAGAAGAGTTAGATTGCCTGTCATGTGTGTGGACACATTGGTATGATAGTCGGATCGAGAGTGACCATTGTGAAAATTGTGCAGTCTGATCGTCCTGAGGGTTGCACCTTAGGTGGAGCAATCTAGCTCCTCCAGCAAAGGCAGAGTTCAATAATTGAGGAACAAATGGCTGCACAAAAAAAAAAAAGAGTCGGTAGCAATTGCAGGTAGACTGACTAATTCCAAAACACAATTGACATTAAGACATGGATGAAAGTGCAAGAGCAGGGATAGGAAAACCCAAGGGATTGGAGCGGTTGGTGGATGAACGACCAATGTTTTTGCGACCTTTGTGGGGAAAATTATTTTGTGGAGCAAGGCTTGAAGATTCTGAGATGCAAAGAAAGCCGAAGGCATAGTTATTAAAGACTCTAGGCGCACCGAAGCACAAACGTCCCCTGGAGCCTAGGTACAAGGTGTAGGTGAAATAACATAAAAAAGGGAAATTGAAAAATATACTAGGAATGTGAAATGAGAAAAAAAACAAAAGAAAAAAGAAGTAGAAGACGAGAAGAAGAAGACGCACATAAGAAAACAAGAAGAAGACGACGACGACGCAAAACAAAGAAGAAGAAGAAGAAGAAACGCAGATACGCAAAACAAAGAAGGAGAAGAAGAAGAAAAGACATACTTGGACTAAGGTTTCCTTAAATCGTGCAACATATTTAGGTCAGAAAAAGTGTTTTAGTGCGGCTTGCCTCAGGCATGCCTTGCGCCGAAGCTCCATAGGCACGTGCTTTAGGAAAGCCGCCGCATACCTAACCCTGGAAAGGCATTGGAGTTGCGCCTCGCTGGACCTTTAACAACTATGGACAAAGCAGTAGGAGAAGAAGTGTTTGTGTTAGGCCTCATAGGTGAATAGTCAAGCACGTAGAGTAGAAAATGATGGCAGTGAGTTAAAACTCTCAATGGTAGTTTACATGCCAAAATTAAAACCAAGGCCGTTGAGAACAACATTAATCAAATCTTTGTTGGAGACATGCTCGCCTATAGCTGCGAGGGCATCAACAATATATTTGGCCTCTTGAACATATTCAAAGACAAATCGATTGTCACAATCGAGGGTTGTGAGTCGTTTAGGAAGGAGTTGGTAACAAATTTGTAAGAGAAGTGATCTTGAATGAGTGCAGATCGCAGCAGAGGATTTGCACCTAACCATCAAAGCTAATATGGGTTCAAATAGCATGGCAGACAGGCGCAGGAGACACTAAGGATTTTGTCAAGTTGAAGCTAGATAGAGTGGTTAGGTTCGTTGGTAGGGCAAGTGTAGGAGCCATCGATAAACCTAAGAGGATTGTGGCCGAGAGAAAAGCTTCCATTTGATGAAATCAGAGAAGAAAGTTGTCATCTATTGGTTTGATTGTGATAAGGTTGGTATTAGTGGGAATAATGAGGGTTTGGGGTACAACAAAGGTGGAAACGAAGGTGGTGGAGCCGTTGGTGGAATCAGTAGAGATGATTGAGAAGGACAATGGGTGAAAAGGTAGTTTGTTAAAAGTTTGGTGTGCAAACATGAAGTGGTAGAAAGTTATAGGGAAGGATTTGTGAATTTGTAAGGTTTGGGTTGTTTTTATAGAGTTAAGAAAGATTTGCGGTTGTTTCTGTAAATTTCAGAAGGGTGGTTTGTGGCAAAAAAGTGGGAGTAAGCTAGGGCTTTTCATGGTCCGGGTTGAAATCGGGCCTTACAAAGGAAATCACATAATTTTCTGACGCTCGAGCCCGGCCCTGCCCAGTCTTCAGGCCCTAATTCTGCCCAAGCCCTCCCGTTGTTGAAGAAAGGCCCAAGGCCGACCCTATAAATTTTTTTCTTATAGCTAAATCACTTTCTTACTAAAATAGCTTTTCTCAAAATTTAAAAAACAAATCCAAGCATAATCAGATATCCGTATACTAAACATCTCTATTACTGAGCCCAAATATATTCATCCTTTTTAATATAAGTTCACCTAACCAAAAATTAATAAACAAAAATAATGTCCACAAATTCATCTGACTGAAAATTATGCAATATCTATTATTAAGTTAGTTATATTATTATATATTATTTATTTTTATTTATGTTAAATGACTGGGCTGTCCCTACCCAAAAATAAAAACTTAGGCCCTAGAATATAAAAATGAGTGATACCATGTAAGTAAAAGAAATTTTGTATATCTATTCTTCTTTGAGAATGTTTCAATTTATACAGTATAGAATATATAAATGAGTGTTAATGGGAATTGCTCACTGCCTCAATTTATTCCTGAATTAATTCTAATTGATGGATTTACATTTAATGAGATGTTAAAATCATGAAGGTCTATCTGTAATTACTTATTTACCCTGATTAGTAGTCACGTGCTTGACTTGTTTCTTTTCTGTCTAAACTTTTAACGTGTTCATTTGTTCTAGATTGAAACACTGAATTGAGTTCTGGACATAATTGGGTAAAAATTGAGGGACGAAATTGAGACTTGGTTCATAGTTTAGGGACCACTGTTGAAAATGAACCCATAAAAATGAGTACACATATATTTAAATTGATTGTCACCAACAACGTTTTTGCATAATATATCAAAACAATTACTGCATTTCAAAGTCATTCTACCATCAACTCTTTTAGACTGATTCTTTCTGCCAACTTTTACCCAAAGCTACAGGTCAACCAATCTATTACTACTAAATGAGGTCTTGGAGGGACTATATTTGAAACATCTATATATAAATCAGGACAGATATACATTTGAACAGTCTGGATTAATTCTGAAGAATGGATGGTTGAGATTAAGAAATGTAATATTGGGGAGAAATAATCCCGCCCGAAATTTAGTCTTGGAAAACCCCCTCTGCATACTTCCCCATGTGCACTACCACGTTCAACCTGAATAGAAAATCCCCCACCCGCACCCATCCAACCCCATGTCTACACTAAACACCCAAACAAACAATCAAGCAAAAAAAAGTCCATGTCTACCGATTTTACTCCAGTCTAATGCCCACAACCCCCCTTTTTACCCACCACACCCACGTTCCATAACCCAACCACTACAGCGATAGTGTCACCCCTTTTTACCCACCACAACCACGTACCATAACCCAACCACACCATTGTTAGATTGTATGGCAGTTGAAGAATGGTAGCATATATATAGAGAGAGTATATTAGGTCATACATTCATAGATGTAGAGAGAGAGAGAGAGAGAAATTTTGGGGTTGCACAATGTGCTATGTCACTGCTGCCCACACCGACCACCACCGATACCATCTTCTCGTCAATCGAGAGATATGACGTCTTTGCCTTGAACCACCACTTAATCGCGGTGGACCTTGATTGAACACTTCAATCACGACGATTGAAGCTGGTAGCCCTATTTGTGGGCTAATTCTCCTCGTCTGCTTCCACCCATCTTAGTCGCGTCCCACACAAAAATCAAGGTGAGTCCGAAGACGAAAAAGGCAACATGGTTCGTGAAGAAGCTATGCCACATATTTGCAATTTATGGCTGAGGTGATTGAGAGTAGAGTCTGTCATTACGTGTGGAGAGAAAAACAGAGAAAGAGAGCATTGCGGTTAGGAAATTCTGGTTGTATACTTCAATCATAGCCGAGGAGATTGAGATTTGAGAGCGTAGTATGGCCGTGCCTTTTCCTTTTTGAGAGAGAGTCAGATAGTTTTGAGGCTTCCATGGTGGCTACTTTCTCAATTTCTCTCTCTCTTCAAGTACATAAATATACACCATATATATTTATACACCTTACACCATCCCAAGCAGGTGACCTCACCCCCCCAGTCATCAATTCTTCCCTCCTTATCAACAATTATCCACTATATTTTCAAGTTTACCTTTCATAAGTTGGCATTTTTACCCTTTTTGCATTCTCATGAATATGACCAATTTATAATTGAGGAGGCTTCACTCTGCAAGGCTTTAAAATATTTTTTTTCCTTCTAAACTTTCTGTCTCAAGTTTTTTTTTTGTGTTTTTTGTCCTTTTAACAGGGATTTTTATGTTTAACCCTTAAAACTTGGGATCGGTGTTCAAGTAATCTCATGGTTTTCAAATTAACATTTTTATGTCTCCAAATTTTATTTACCTTTCAACTTGATTCAATAAAAAATGGGTTATTATCTTTGAACAAAAAATGGCCATATCTAATTGTTTTCTTTTTTGATTTTCAATCTTTTAAACAGTGTTGATTTCCAAATTTGTCCACATATGTTATACAATTAAATTTGAGTATAACATTGACTTGTTTTTGGAGTTTCTCGCTAAAAAATGTGTCAAAGTAAAACTTTTTTTTTATTTTTTTATTTAAATAAAGTTAAAGGAAAATTAATAATTTTTTTTCTTCTATGATGATGGAAGATCAATATTATACTGCTACTAGGTATTTCAGTTATATATAGATTTTTCGGATTTCAGCATATGCTACTATATCAATGAACAATTTGAACTATAAATTGACTCAAATTAGTGCATAATGTTCCAGTTTGGTTACTAGAAAAATGCATTAATAATTAGTGCCTTTAGGCAAGGGGCATCGCTAGTAACTAACATGTGGCATACATGCACAAAGTGGTCATGGTTTGAATCCAATCTCAAGGTTATTGGGTTGAAACTTTAACCACTCAACTAGTGAACCTTGCACTGGAAGACAATTTCTTGTTTTTACACCATATCTGGTACATCCAAAACATTGATTGAATCAGTATTTTCTGATATTATCCCACCCTTATTTTACGTCTGATCAGAAGGTCAGTATTAGCTTCTCGTTATCTTCTCATTACTGTTTGATGCTTCATACGCACTTGTGATGGTATAATTAATTGATTTATATACTAGAATTCTTATTCATCTGTTTCCTTTTCTTTGGAAGAGTAGGTACCAGGAGAGGGTATTGAGGAAGTGATTGCGTCAATTAGTTTCATAAGATTGTAATTACAATTGGAGATGGGAACTCTTGCCACAACTTCTACTCTCTTCACCCATTCTCCCCCCCTCCTCCCAAACGCGCATATTTTAGTTCTTTAGAGGAATAAATGTCATCCATCTCATTCCGTCATTATTATAATTGTAATCGATTTAATGCTATATAAAACATGAAAACCGTATCAGCATGAATTTTTGACATTTATCAATATATCAGCTGATAGAATATTCGATTTGAGGGGTTGTTATTCCTTTTTACCATCTGAAAAGGGATGATGAATTCTGGTCACATTATCTAACATATGGGATTTCCATTTGTTTAAAGTTAACATTTCTTCTGGTCCTTAAGAAGTTCACATTCTCTATGCCAGGTGAGGTGCCCATGTCAAGGTTTGCACTATCTATGTTGAACTAAATGAAAACCAAAATTAGCATTGTTGAATTAATTGCTTAATTCTTTAGTTACTTTGTACAAGTATTTTGCCTCAGTTTCTTACTTTCTTTGTGTATCTTTCTCGTTGAACTTAGTCTCTGTAAAGAAAAACCTGAAAAGACTTGTAACATTGTTTTTTGCGAGTTAAGGTCTTATTGCTTTAATTTCTATTTATATTTTTGATAAGTAGCCAAAGTTTGATGCTAATGCATTCTATACTGTGCTATGTTTGTAGCCCTTGTGTGACGAAGATGAGGGTGGGTTTTTAAAACTGACAAAAACCCATGATTGGTTATCAGGTGACAACTCTGCACCGGTCAACAAGAAATTGACTACTAAGGTATCTTTTGCTGGTTGTTGTCACTCTGTCTTTACGTTATATTGGAGCTACTTCATCATTGCTGCTACTGCATAATATTTTTCACTTATTTACAATTTTAAAATAATAAACATGGACACTCTTGAAAGAAGCACATTAACATATGGTGATACTTTCTAATTACAGGAACTAGGGAACGATGGTGAAAGAAGGAAGAGATTGAACCTTCTCAACTATGATGCTGTATGTGCGCGCTATATTCATACTAATTATCTGCTTCGCTGCCTTTGCTACATCTATGTTTTTTCTCGTCACGGTCCCATAATAATAACAAAAAGTGCACATTTTGTCATCTACAGGTGCAAAATCTAAATTATTCACCTATCACCCCCCCAACTCTTCCCCCTCTTTGAAGGAGGGTGGGGTTATGCCTTAAGTTGAAGCATTCCCCTTTCACAGAAATCTAGTTGGTTATCCAAAACATATAGAAGGTTAAGGAATCAAACTCCATTATTATTCTGTTTACAAGATTTCTACTTATATACTCTACAATGCATAAAATCAGGAATAAAATACTAGATACAACTATTCTATTTTAAGCTATGCTAATTTTCAGGGATACACTAATAATTACAAAAATTACTGGTAGGAAATCTCCTAGGATCTCAGCAATATCTCTCCTAGAATTTCGACAATTTCTAAATCAAATTATTCTAATTTTCCAACACTCCCCCTCAAGTTGGTTTAAAAGTATCTTCCATTGCAAGATTGCCAAAAGTTCTCAAATTGTTTCTTATGTAGTCCTTTTGTAATTATGTTCGTAACTTGATCAACAGCTGGAATCTAGCGCATACAAATCTGTCCACTGTCTAGTTTCTCTTAGTAAGTGCTTGTTAGTTTCAACATGCTTCATTATGTCATGAAGAACTGGGTTATGAGCAATAGAATTGCTGCTTTATTATTACAATATAACTTCATGGGTAATAGATTAGAGATCTTTGAGTTTTCTAAGAGTCTTTTAATCCATAATACCTCACAAATTCCAGAGCAGCTGACCTAAACTCAGCCTCTGTACTACTTTTTGTCACCACATTTCGTTTCTTATTGTGCCAAGTAAATATCGGTACAATAGACAGATGTCAATATCTTGTTTGTTATACTCCCAGCCCAATTAGTATCAGTAAATACTTCAACTTGTAGGAGACCACGATTTTTAAACAGTAGAACTCTACTTGGAGTTCCCTTCAAATACCTTAGAATTCTATAAACAAAAAGTGTTTTGGTCCTCGTGAGTGCATGAATTGACTTTGATCCAATGGTTACAATTCATCTCCTGGAGTATTCCTACGAGATATTTACAAAAGAGCTTCTAGGCTAAGAATTGTGTAGAAGGCTATGGAAGATTATGGAGTGATATGAATTCTCTATAATACTCTAGAATATTCTAGAAACTTTGGAGCCTCCAAGATAACCCTCTTCTCCTAGCCTTATATATACAAGTCTTGGCTGGCTCCTATACTTGGAAATATTTCAAGTAAGGATGCCAAGTGTAAGGGACGCTCTATTCTCCCCACCTAATCTCTCGATGCCCTCGTTGCACCTTTGTCCTTGAACCTCTGGATTTGCTCCGCGAGTTGCCATAGTAAGTATTCGGGCTCCTAGCTTGCTTTGCTATCTGGAAGGTATTGGGCAAAAAGTTAGGATTAAGTATTGGTACATATGTTTCCCAAAACTGATCTTCTTTTCTCTCACTCTCTTCTTGAAAATAGGTTTGGCTAAAGTAATGTTTTTTTCCAAAAAGAAACACACGTGCTAATTTGAATCTTCCTATTTTTCAGGATATAACACTTGTACCCTTTTTTATTTGGAGCATACCCTATGAATTTTTTTTTTATGCTATAGGATCTAATTTAAACTGAAGATGACTCAGTATATGGAGTTATGGACAAACATAGTGATGCCAAATACTTTTAATGGTAAGTCCGAAGTCAACCTAGTCCCAGGACTATTATTTTGAGACATTTCAAAGGTGTTGTATATTGTTAAAACCTTGGATGGCATCCTATTGATTAAATAAGATCCCATAAATATTTTGGAGCATGCATAGAAAACATTATGACTTGACTTACTTCAAGTAAATGGCGATTAATCCTTTAAGTAAAATGCCCTTTTGTTGAGGTGTATCATGGCATGTGGATTGGTGTTGAATACCTTTTTCTTTCAAAAAATTCCCTAAACATTGGTTGAAATATTCCTTGCCATTATCAGTATGTAAAATACTAATTTTTGTTTGAAATTGATTTTCAACCATATTATCGAAAATAAAAATTCTTTAATATTCTACCTCAGATATTCACTCATTAAATATACCCAACAAAACCAAGTATGGTCATCTATGAAAGCGACGAACCATTTTTTTCAAATAAAATAGTAACTTTTGATGGTCCTCAAACTAGGGATGTCACTGGTTCGGTTTTAGTCCGGTTACATATAAAACCAAAATCACTAGAAATATATCAAACCAAAACCAAAACCGTAGATTCGGTTTTAAAACCAAGCCATTTAAATTTACACAAAACCAAAACCAAAACCGCGAACCGCGAAATCATTTAAGATTTTTTAATTTTATAAAAACAAAAACCGCAGATCGTTGTTTTTTATATATAAACAAAAACATAACTAAAATATCAAATATAAATTATTAATTGATTTTATTATATCTATTAGGGCACTATTAATTGACCTTTAATTTCAATTTTAATTTTTTTTTTAATTTATTTTATTATATCTATTAGGGCACAATTAATTGACCTATAATTAAATTATTCAATTACAATAAGACACAAAATTGTGCCCTAATATGATTTTTATTTTTAGGGCACTATTTGTTGTCCCTTTATATTATATATAGAATATTAATTTTTTTTTTCACTAATTTAATTTTATCGGGACACTATTTTTTGCCCTTAAACATTTGATTATATATTAGTTGTTAATAAAATAATAAGAAAATCAATATTAAAAATATAAAATTTACTTTTATGTGACACTTTCAATTTTATGCCTTGAAAAACACATTTATAGGGCATATTACATGTAGTGTCCTAATAAAAGTGCCCTAACAGACAATTTTTTTTTTTTTAGTGAGAGGGGCTAAAAGTGTAAATAAATAAATATATACATATATATTAATGTTAAAATGTAAATATATTTAAAAAATAATGGGTATATATGTATTAAAATATTTTTAAAATCTCGGTTTCATGGTTTCGCAGTTTGGTTCGTGGTTCGGTTTCGCAGTTTCTATTCTAAAACCAAAACCAAAACCGCTTCGGTTGCTACTTTCAAAACCAAAACCGCAACCAAACCATTTAGTCGATTTCAAAATCGGACCATTCGGTTCGGTTTCTTTCGGTTACCCATCAGTTCCGTTTTTTGTGGCATCCCTACCTCAAACGTCACTATGAACCAAATAAAAGGATTTTGATACATGGTAAGGTTTTGAAACGTAAGGGATTCGATGATTTTTTGATAAATGACAACTTTCGACTGAAAATAACAATTCAATTTTAAATAAAACCGGGAATAAATGTCTTAGATAAGTAAAACTAGGACGTCTTAACCTAAAATGCCATAACATAATTTGCTCATGAACAAAAATTGAATTGATACTACAACTTAAGCCTCAAGCTTGTCTATTATTAAGGAAGTTGGCATCAAATAGTTAAGGCCATCTATAATCCTAGCATTGCCAATCATCGTCCCAAGCTTCGGTCAAAAATTCACAATGAGAATCAAAGAATGTAACAAGATAATTAGAATCTTTGGATAATATACTTACAGACAAAAGATTACAGGAAAGGACCGAAAGGTACAGATTTCAAATCAACATCTTCAAAGATTTTTATCAAAATCCTTTCTTGCAATAGCTCATCCGTTCTTTGTTTGGTATGTGCCTGATTGGCAATAACATCAAAGGAGACAAGGGTTGGATTCTCCATGGATCCAACAACGGAACCAACAACCCCCTTTTTACCTAACATGGCACTCCTATGACTCTCCTCCCTCCAATTGTAAACACTTCACTAATTGAGGGAAGGGGTTGTTGGCCGACTATCCTTCCTCTCACTTTATCAAATTCTATATTAATTCCTTGAAGAAATTTGAAAATCCTGTTGTGCTCCACGGTTTCTTGTTATGATTGCAGTCATTAGGGCTCTTCCATCATAATCATTAAATACATCCAAGTCCTGCCATAGCCCTTTCAAGATTTTGAAATACTTAACGTTGTTTCCTCCCTATTAAACCTCACTGAATTGCAGTCGCAATTCATAAACTTTAGATTGATTACCAAGATCAGAGTACATTTGACTTACATTATCTTGGAGTTCTTTCACAGTCGGATAGCACGTAGTTAGCTGATGTTTTTATCCATGGCATTCACATGGCATGCCAGGACCATGAAATTCTATGCATCCCAAGTAGCATGCATCGGATCTTCCTTTGCTGGGGCTTTCTTTTCTCCAATCAGGTATCGATTGTTTCTCTCCCTCAAATATACATTCGAACAGACTTAGACCTACATAAAAAGTTTTCTCCATTAAGATGAACATATTTATATGGACAGAATGAGAATTGGAATTTGTGAACTAGATTTCTGTGGTTTTTGAGGTAACCGGAGTGGATTTGGAAGAAAAATCAGACATGATTTAAGGGAAGAAAGAAATTGAAGAAGGAAACTGGCAGAGTTGTAGGTACGCAAAGGTTGACAACGATCAGGTTAAATCGAGGAGTAAGTCCACGATTTTTTTATGTTTATTTGCAGCAGGATTTTTTAGGGTTTATTTGCAGCAACAAAGGGTTGCAGGTAGTATAGATGTCAAAACTGTTCCCTTCATCAATGAATGGACACAGGAAAAAGGAAGTGGTACACCTTGCTCTGATAGCATCAAAACTCGGAGAAAGGACAAGGAATCAGACTAAATTATAATTCTATGTTTACAAGATTCCCACTTATGGACTCTGCAATGCATAAAATCAGTAATAAAATACCAAATACAACTATTCTATTTTAGGCAATCTCCTAGGATCTCAGCAATATCTTGACCAAATTATTCAAACTTTCCAACACTTACTAGTCATGGATCTAAATTCGGTTTTTTCCTTCTGAGGTTGCTTATGCGGTCTATCCGCAGGTTTACATAAAATGCTTGTTGCAACTACTTACGGAAGTTATGGGCAAAAACTTTTGAATCTAGGTTTGATCTATCAAAGTGGAAAGAAAGAAGAAGATACGTAAAGGAGTATTACTTGGAAAAAATGAAAAAGGAAAGGAAGTAGGTGAATTAGTTTATTACATCAATATCTAAACTTGGAAAAAATGAAAAAGGAAAGGAAGTAGGTGAATTAGTTTATTACATCAATATCTAAACGCAGAAATTCGATATTATTGCCATTGGTTTTCATACTATAAGCTAAAGTACATGCTGATGCTGTTTTACTGTAACACCAGACATTTGTTCTAGGGAATTGACGATTGGAGTGCTTTGAATCCTAACATATATGTATGTAGGTAGGTCTGTCTTTAGCTTTCCTGACAATTGAGAGTAAAGTTCATTGAAATGTACCCAAAGCAAGACACCTTGATGCGAACCTCACCAAGAATTAGTGAGACCCGAAACCAACTTAGGGTTTCTTCGCTAAGAATCGATCTAAATTTAGATTTATAACGAAACAAAAATACAAAAGTTTGGATAGATTACCTTGACCCAATGTTTATGAATGAAACGCGAACCAAATGTATAAGTAACAAACATTGACCCAATGATTATAACGAAATCACAAACCAAAAGTATAGAGTTTGAAAGCCACAAGAAATTCTTGATAAGTTCAGGGAAAATTCTCTGAAGAACTCGAGAAAATATCTCTCAAAATTATATCATTCAAAGTCAAGTTGTTTTCTCATGGGCACACCCTTGCTTAAATAGGCGGCCTAGAGAGTACAAGAAAACCCTAGGCTATGGGGTGGCCAAGAAAAATAGAAACCCTAGTTGGCTTGTGTAAAATTCGCGGCCAAGGTGTACAAGAAACCCTAGCTGCCTTACATGCCCACTACAAGACAAAAACCAGAAAAGGAAAGGACTAATTGACATTTATGCCGTACAAATCAGCAAATAATGACCTAAAATAAAATTAAAAGACTACAAGTAAAAGTAAAGACTATAAATAATTAATTAAATAGTCTGAAATTCGCGGTTCACACACTTAAGCCTGTTCTAGTTCACGCCTAAGCCCATTCACTTACCTTGATGAAATGGACTAGGCCTTGATCGTCATTTTTGCCTAATTTGGGTTTCACCATTTTAGATTCAACCTAAATCTCTTGAATTAGCCCATTAAGTGCTTTTTTGATCTTCTTGGATTTTGCCTTAGTAATAGGCTCAACTGGAACATGCAACGGATTCTTTGTTGGTGCTTGTTGATTCTCATCACACCTCTTTACAGGCTCAACATACATGTATGGAGATTTATCTGTACTCAAAAGTATTTATCCAAATACTTGGTAAAAAGATGCATTTCCAAATAAGCCACCCAACTACTAAAGCAAGAACGAGTAGATTCTGTACTCCGGGCAAACTGGAAAATCTGAAAAAAAGAAAATAAAAATAAACGTACACCAATGCTTTCAATATAAAACAGGCAATTCAGTCTGTCAAAAGCTCTCCTTTTCTGCTCCTTCCAAATGAATTACATTGAGCAAAAGGGGGCAATTTTCATAGCCTTCCTGAACTACGCAAAAATAAAAATAGCATTGTGGATATTGCACACTTCACATTTATTTTCTGCTTCTGTGAGAAGAACTGCAGTGTCTTAAATTCAGAACATGCATTTACATTCATTGTTTCTCCTTGCAGCTTAAGAGGGAACTGATGCTTTTAACGGTCAGTGTGGGTATAGCATGTACTGGATATTGTTTGGTAGCATTGTCAGTCCAGGTAATCTAAAACAAAGGTAACTCACTCTGGTCGCTTGTACATCTACCAGTAATTGCCCGTGCTTAAGGGCATGCTTTTAATAAAAATTAATTGTGCAATTCAAAATGTTAATTACCTTAAATTTTCTGATCTATATTATAAATGGCATAGGCTCCATAAAGTAACTAAGGGATGAAAATATCTCTTCAATTAGAAGGTTGAGATTTACTCCACATCTTCTTTAATGGATCTCAATCGTTCTATTGACAGGATATAATGTGTGGAGGCCACTTATAATATAGATATCCTATGCTTCCAATTGTTAATAAGTTAAAGGGTAATTCGGTAGGGGCTCCAACGCCCATATATTAAAGAAAGTTATCCCCACCCTACTTTTTTTCCTTAAACGAAAATCCTAATTCAGGAAATAAATAATATTCCATGACAAAAATGCCCCTTATAATAAACACTTATCACCTCCACAACAAACATTCAGTCACCGTCACAAGCATAAAACTATTCACTATCATTGCACCCCCACCACACACACCTGCCATTGCATCAAAATTACCACTACCACCACCACCACGGCGCCTACCGCCTACCACTACTATAGCCACAACAACTATTCACCATCACAACAAATGTTCATCATCATCACAAATGTTACTATCACCACAACAATCATCAATCACCACCACTACCACAACAATATTTACTGTTTCCATCACCACCACCACCACAACTAGGGCTGACAAATCATGTCATCAAGTTGTGTTTCGTATTGTGTCATGGTTTGACACAAATATGATAACATGAAACATGAACACGACACAATAACATATTGTGTCACAAAACCTGAACACGAACACAACATGAAACTTACCGGGTCGACACGACACGATAATTTATCGTGTTATACAATAACACGAAACTTATAAGGTTTGACATGACACGATAACACGAAATATTAACAAGATAACCCATTACACATAAAAAACCTATTCACACAACTTAAAAAAAAAAATAAAAAAAATAAAAATAAAAATAAAAATAAAAATTATATGACTTCGAGAAAACAAACCAAACAAAAAAAGAAAAAAAAATCCACCAATAGAACAAAACAATCTATATGAATCACGCTTGAGAAATTACAGATATGAAGAAGAGAGAGAAGTGAGAAGTGAGAGATCTAGTGAGAACTTGGTGCGGCTTGAGTGAGAAGTGAGAGAACTTACAGATCTGATGAAGATTGAAGTGTGGAGCGGTAGACCATTGCGGCAGTGGCTTGGAAGGCTTGGAGGGCGGTGGTTGGAGGCTTGGCGGTGGAGGCTCAGCGGTGGCAGTGCTACTGAGAGTGAGAGGTGAGATCGGTGGATCGGCGGATGTGGTGGACTATAGGAGAATGATGGTGGATATGAACTGATGGAGGCGGCTAGAGGCTTGGAGTAGATGGGCTGGTGGAATCGTGGTGTGGAGGCTTAGAGCAGATGGAGTTTGGTCTCAGGTGGAGGAGGCAGCCGCTGAAGCTTGAATGCGTGAGATTGAGATGTGAGAAATGAAATAGGTTTAGGGTTTGGAGGATGCATATATAACATGGACTAAATTACAATATTAGATAAATTTGGGGTGGTATGTATAAATATTTATTAGTATATTCTTATTTTAAAATAAATTATGAGATTATCGTGTGATCTATTAGATTTTTTCTTATCGTGTAACCTGAATTCCTGATAAATTATTATCGTGTCATTTGTGTCGTTTATCGGGTTATCAGATAAATCCGATAAATTTGGGGTGGTATGTATAAATATTTATTAGTATATTCTTATTTTAAAATAAATTATGAAATTATCATGTGATCTATTAGATCTTTTCTTGTCGTGTAACCTGAATACCCGATAAATTATTGTGTCATTCGTGTCGCTTATCGGGTTATCAGGTAAATTTGATAACCCGACCTGTTTCTTATCACCTTGCTAGCCCTAACCACAACAAACATTCACTATCACCCTGCCACCCACAACAAACATTCTTAGCACCGCCACCACCACAATAAATATTCGTTATCACCGTCACCACCACTATAAATATTTAGTATCACCGCCATCATGGTAAAAAATATTAACTATCATTGTCGCCGCTGCCAACCACCACCACAACAAATAAACGAAAAATCAACAGCAAATATCAAAATTATACAATTAAAAACACAACAAAATACGACATTTTATTTTGACATGGACCAAAACAGATATTGAAATTTAAATAGTAAAAACCATGAAGAAAAAAAATTGAAAACGAAATCAAAACAACAAATTTATAGCAAATTTGTGACAACAAAAATTCAAATATGGACAACAAACTTTATATATACACCATAACAAATATGTAATATACGATGACTAAAAACCTGAAACCAGAGAGTCAGATCTGGTGAGAATGTGACCTCTTGCTGGATCTGGTTCGGCGTGAAGGTGGCTGTGTTTTGTCGAGAGAGGGAGATTGGCGGTGGGTTCGGTGCATGGAGTGGAGGTTGGTTCATCGTGATGGTGGAGCGGCGGTTGGTTTGGCCACGACGGTTTGCTCGGTGTCTTGGAGAGAGAGGGAGGGGGGGAGAGAGAGAGATGGTATTTCCGGTGGTGGTGATGCGCAGTGGTGGTGGTTTTGGGTATTTCTTGTGGTGGTTTGGGGAGATACGCAGTGGTGGTGGGTTTGCGGAGATGGTTGCCGGTGGTGGCATGGGATTTGTGGTGCTCGATAGTGTTGGTTGATTCGAAATAAATGGAGAGAGGGAGAGAGCCATGGATTTGGAGGGGATTGGGACTGCTTGGAGGAGCTTTTGGTTGGTTATATGGCTTTGAAGATGGAAATTAATTAGGATTTCCTTGTTTTTTTTTGAAATGGTAATTTTTGAATTTCAATTTTAATTTATGGTTTTATCTTAATTTCTTTTTTACAAACAGTGTTTTGTAAAAAAATATAAATAAAATAAAATTTGGGCCTATGGCCCATGCAAATTTGTTTCTTAAAAATGAGGTTTAGCTCCAATTATCTCTAAGTGAAAATTCTTATTGCTTATGTCTTGATAATCCATTACCATATTTCCAATAGCTTAAACAGTCCTTAATGCTGTGTTTTGATTTCAAAAGATCAGGTAAAAATTATTTTTTTCCTAAAAAAAATTAATTGAGTTTGGTGGATTATGGAAGAGTATTAGACTGCAATGACAAAGGTCCAATAGGAAAAATACTGGAAGTAGGATTGAAGAAGACTTGCTAAAAACCATGTGTTTTGAACTGAATATGACGCTCATCTAACATGAAAATACAGCCTTAGTTTGAGATAGAATATAAAGATAAACTGTTGAATGAAGAATTACAACTACTAGATTCAGGAAATAAGCTAGTAGAGAAAGACTTCTCACTTAACCCTTGGAGTTTCATAACCATTTTGTTTAGAATAGTTCTGAAATTGCAAGCTGCGTGTTGATGCCCCTAAATAATTTAAAAAAAAAAGGAAAAACAAAGCAAAAGAACTGTGCCAAAGTGTCCCACCAAGAATAAGACTGCCAAAAAGAAGAGATGAACACAGGAAGCTGTGGAACTTACCATTAAGCCTTTGAGGTCATGCCAAGTGCCAACCCTTTAGTTTCGAACCATTTATGCTATTGCATCTCATTGATTTCTTAGTAGCTTCAGGAAGGGTACTAAAAATGTTCTAATAATTTATTGAAGGAAAATATTTTACTTTACGACACCAAGAAATGTGAGGAAGAATCTGATAGCATCATTACATAGAAACTAACCTGCTTTGCTTTTTAATTGTCTAGGCTGCTGTGAGTTACGCAACAGGAGTTAGTTTCAGGTTAGTTTAGACCTTTGCTCACTGGTTGACATCATTTTCTTTTTTTTTGTAGCATTTTAACTGGCAAATTCTGAAAGTTTGAGCCTGTCAGAATTGCTTATATCGGATCTATTTAATGAAATGCTTTACCTACTTTGAGAAGCCACCCAGCCTTTAGCATGTATCGCGAGGAATTGGTCCCTTTCTTTGCTGAACATTTATCATTTGGTGCAAGTGTTAGGAATTTGTCTATAATTGTGAAGTCTCTACATGGGCCTCATTTTCTCATGTTTCCTTTTGTCTTGTGATGGAAACACTTTCTCATGTTTTTCGAGCTGGGCAAAACACATCTTGAAGTTAGTGTGTCCTCTAGAGACCTGATTTATCCCTGTACTATTTTCTTAATGCAGTTGCTTGTATCTTCAACTCTTATGCCAACATGCGGACAACATCTCTAAAGAAACAGTTCCCGGGGTTTTCAGGCAGAAGAAATCAAAGAAGTACCAATTTACTTCACTTTGCACTTTACCAATTTTTCCTCCCATCTGCAAACTAATTTTCACGTTATGATCAGGATTGGAATACGAAGCCAGGATCTGAAGGATCTGTTTGAGAGATCTTTTAAGGGTAGTGGTATTGCTCTGTCATCCCCAAGGCTTGTGATCCCTGGAGCGATATATGGATTGTGGGAATTGTCTCAAAGTCTTAACCATGGTTTCTTTGATTTCCAGGTTAAGCTTGAAGTGTCTCATGCGGAGAGTACGGTGGTGTTTGATTAATATTTCTGTTCCCTGAAAATTTGGAACTTTAACAGAAATCTGGAAACAGTTCAATCATATTACCAGATATTTGTTCTAAAAATCAAGGAATAGAACAGAAACAAAATTCGTTTGTTTCCTTAATGCTGTGTCTGTTCCCATTTTTCTGGTAAAGAGAAATAGAAATCTGAAAACACAAAAAGTAAAGAAATGGGGAAGTTGCATCTATTCCAATAACTCTTTTAACACTGGACAAGTTTTCATGTTCTTCTTTGCAGCTAGTGCCAGCAATGTTTGGGATGTTTGCATATAAAGCAGCTGCTCTGGTCCAAGTTTACAGGGACAATGAAGACCTGAAATTGATTTTTTCCGAGAACGAAGAAGAGTCGTCCATTTGAAATTGCCTGGAGCCCTTTCAGATGGCATGCCTTGATTTTCTTTGCTCTTCAAAGCTTAGTTTATTTTCCATTGTCCCACAGTTTGCAGGTATTGCTTACAGGAAAGCCTTGTATTTTTCATCTTTATGGCAGTCCACAGACACTGCAAAGAAGTTTTTCTTTTCGTTCTGTTTTCCATTTTCAGATCTGAGTTCATTTTTCAGATGGTTATTGGTGCTTTTTATTTTCAGGATTCTGTTCTGAAGAGTTAATAATAGTTCATTGAGCACAGCCCCTGCGAATTAGGGATGTTTGCTACCTGCCGAGTACAGAGCCAAAATCGACTGAGAGGATACACGTCACATGCCATTTTTTTATGTTCGAGAAATTTTGGAACTAAATTAAAAATTTAAAAGTAAGGTCTGTGTTTTAAAATAACATTTCAAGAGTACAATTAAGATTGAATAATGTCTAATCAAAATGCTAGAAATCTCAATTAATGCCCTTTATAGAGTAATGGAAACAATTTCCTGAATCGGAAATTTTAGGGACTTCAAAATTTTAGACTATTTTAATTGACTTTTAATAGGTCAATTGAAATCTTAATTAGAGTTTTTTAGGATTCAATTGGCTCTTGACAAATCTTAATTTGCTTAATTGAATTTTCATTTGAGATTTTGGAAAATCAAAGAGAAATTTTGGGGTCCGAATTTCAAGTTAAAAAAGATTAATTTCGGGCCCAATTAGTGATTTTTTTTTTTTAATTTTATTTTCTGAATTAACATATTTCCAAGCATTCAATTTTATTTTTCATAACTCAATTTTAATAAAAATATAATCGAATCAGCAGACAAACTCGCTTTCTCAGAATTAGTTAAATTAAAAGCATTCATCAATTTCTTAAGAAAATTGGGCACCATCGTCATTTGAAGCGTCCAATGGAGAATTGACTAACTCTAATTAGGCGAACGCGGCTTAAAATGCGGCTTAAAACGGTGATTTAAGGGCATTTCGAACGTTTATCGATTTGGAGATTTCGATATAGATATCCCTGGCGGGTACGGTACTTTTTCCCTTGGCTTCTCTGAACCAGAGTTAGTTGAGTCGCTCCAACAGGAGTTTATGGAAAGCTAAAAAATAGGGTAAAAAAAGTCTTGAAAACAAGAAACAAAAGACCTAGGTTGCAAGGCAAGGGAGGATAGAATCCCATTTCGACTCACCAAGGAGACGGTCTGTTATATCATTTCTTAAGAAGTGAGATAGATCAATGCCTAGACTAGGGGGGCGTCGACCCACGGGCCCTAAGTTGTTGGGAGCAAGTGAGATGTGTAGAGTACAAGCGAAAAAAAAAGCAAGACAAAGCGAGCGAATGATTTGAGCTCGACAATTCATATTCGATCCCGTTTGGGGAGAATGAATAAAAGCCCACAGAGTTGAGGCGAGAGCTTCATCTATATCTGTCGAGCGGTAGCAGTATGAGAGTAGAGTTGAATCATTAGGTGAAGCGAGACCAAACCTACTAGCTACTCAGATACGAATGACATAAACTACGTGCACAAGATCAAATCAAGAATTGAGAGTTAGCCAAGCAACTATTGAGTGTTGTCTCCCGTAGGTTTAACCTTGAAGTAAATGATATTCCCATCGAAGGAACGGAAGCAACAACCGAGAGGGGGGGAAATCATAAAGGCATTAGCGCTTTTTCCGTCCCATAACTGCATCTCCTCCGGTCTCGCATAAGGATTGGGTTATTTATGCCTTAGTCGGATTGCCACGGGAGTATGAGTCTTTTGTCACCACAATTGAAAATAGCACAACTGATATTAGTTTTGATGACTTGAAGGCGAAAGAAGGGGTATCATTAATTTCTCAAGTCCTGGTTGGGTTGGCTACTTAGATGCTTGGCTTCCAAGCCAAAAACAACCTTTCTCTTATGGAATATCAGAGGCGTTGGCAACATCAAATCAAGGAGGGTGGCAAAGCTTGTCTCTAATTAGGATCAAACTCAACTGATGCAACTCACAATAAAATACGTTTAGTTTAGGGGCAAACAAGTGTGCAGGACTGGGTGATTGTTGATTGAAAACTTGGCTTGAAGCACACTGCGCTGACACAAAAATCTAGGTGGATGGCCTTTTTATTTAAAAGAAGAAGATTCCAACAAGACCGAGACGAGACTCAAAGAAAGAAATACCAAGGCAACAACAAAAAGAAAGGAAATAGGCTAGACCGACTGATTGATTGATTCACATCTCTTACAATCTATACAATCCTCTGTTCTTGGAGCATAAGCAATTTGTTTAGTTTTACCTCCCTCCAACGGTATCATTTTTTAATTGGCTCTTGACAAATCTTAACTTGCTTAATTGAATTTTCATTTGAGATTTTGGAAAATCAAAGAAAAATTTTGGGATCCAAATTTAAAGTTAAAAAAGATTCATTACGGGCCCAATTAGGGAAATTGTTTTTATTATTTTTTATTTTCTGAATTTACATATTTCCAAGCATTCAATTTTATTTTTCATAACTCAATTTTAACAAAAATTCATTCGAATCAAATAATTGAAATATTTTTAATTTGACCAAACTTCGATTTGTTTTGGGAAGTGTAGAGTCCATGAAATTCACTGAATAATTTAGTGCTCTCTTTCAATTCCCAATCAAATTAGTTTTAGAATCGCGTATTGCGTGAGCTTAAAAAAAATTATAATAAATTCGTAATATTGAAGCATTAAGTGCATCGGCATCATTTGATTCCTTTGTTAGTAATATCTGTGAGAAAATGTATAAATTTTAGTAAATAATGATGTTTTATAAATTTTGAAAATAAATATACTATTAAAAATTACATAAATAATAAAAAAAAGTAAAATAATGTTTTTACATATTATTTTTTACTAATATACTACAAAATAATAAATAAATAACCAGAAATAAAATTAATTTTATCAATTTTTACAAGGCAAAAAAATTTAATTTAATTAATTTATATTGTATCTATTTTTTTTTTTGCTGAAATTATTATTTGAATCAGAATTGTTTTTTGAAGTAATTTAAAATGTAAACTAGGAAATTAATCATATATTTTTGTATTAATTAAAAAAAAAATATAACTAAAAAACTATTGAGTGGATCCACACATTATTTATTTATAAAAAGGACAGTCCGGTGCTACAAAGATTCCGATCCCGCTATGTGCAGGGTTCGGGGAAAAGTTGAACCACTTAGAACCCATAAAAAAAACTTGAAAAATGCATTTTTTAACATCATTAAAATATTCTCTCTCCTTCTATTTCTAAGTATTATATATATGTACATATACATATATATATATACATATACATATACATACATACATATATACATATACATATACATATACATACATACATATATATATATACATACATACATATATATATATATATATATATATATATATATATATATATATATATATTTTAAAATTTGTACTTTTATTTTGAATTTTTCTTTCCTTTTTTAATTTGTGGTAAATAAAAAATAAAAAATAAAAAATTTATAAATTTTATTAAGTAATGACGTTTTATAAAATATCGAAAAATAAATATATTATTAAAAATTACATAAATAATCATAGTAAAATAATATTTCTACAAATTACTTTTTACTAATACACTATAAAATAATAAACAAATAACCATAAATTAAGATTAATTTTATCAGTTTTTGCAAATCAACAAATTCTAATTTTATATATAAAGAAGTAAAAAAAAAAAAAAATAGAACTCACCAAAAAACTTAAAAAATATATTTTTTAACCTCATTAAAATCTTTTTTTTTTCCTTCTACTTTAAGTATTATATCATATGTTGGACGATTAATGACATAATTTTATTCAATTGCTGGATTCAATATTTTGTTTTTTGGTTTTCTCAATTTTATTTGTCTCTCTCTCCCTCAAGCCATTGTTATGGATGCATTTATATTAGAGAAATTTTGGGACTAAATTAATTTTTTTAAATTGAGGCCATAGTATTTTAAAATAACATTTCAAGAGTAATAGAAACAATTTTCCAAATTGAAAAGTTTAGGGACACAACTAAAATTTTAGAAAATTTCAAATGGCATTTAAAAGGCTAATTGAAATTTTAATTTTTCATTTAAATTATACTAGGATTGAATTGACTCCTGAAATACCCTAATTCGTTTAAAAATAAAAGAAAAACATGTCTTGAAAATCACATCTCATTTTCACTAAAAATAATATACATGATTTTTTTTTTTTTGTTAAATATTGGTTGTATAAATCCTTCAAAAACCTTCATTTTTACAAAATATCTGTCACGAACTTAGAATGTGAGTTGTCTCATATGCAAATATGAATTTTGTATACTTAGAGTCAATTAACATTTTTATTGTTGTTCACTTTTCATTCAGAATTATTCACATGTATTTTATGTCATCTTAATTTTTTTTTTTTTTTTTTCGTTTTCAATTACTAGATTTGGGTTTTCTAACTTTCACTTAGTTAAAATCCTCCAGTCATAAAATGCAAAACAATTAAAATTGTAGATTTCAATCCAACTAGCAATTTTTGTTTTGTAGCTTTTCATTTGAAGTCATTTCCTCATAGTTCTATACCATTTGAAGTTTTAGCTCTTAAGAAAATCGAAAAAAATCTCATATCAAAAGAGACACTTTACTCTCCTTTAGTCACGTCAAAATCATGTATATTAATAGACGCTCATGTGTTGACCTCCAAATGCATATCAAATCAGTGCCCATGTTACAAAATGTTAGTTTGTATTTTTTCTTTTCCGTATCTATTATACCCCATATTAATGCATGTTTCTTTTTTCAAAATACGTGCTCAAGTACGTGTTGGTACTTTTTTTTTTTTTTTTTATAAGTATATTTGTATGTGCTCATTTACCCAACCTATTATGTATATCATGTGATTTTTCTACATATTGAGTCATGTCATGTCAATACAAGTCTTTAAATGTGTGTCAAACCCCAATTTTGCTAAGCCACTTTAACATGCCAAGTACTTGTTTTCTTTTAAATCATCCAGTAATTACCTGAGCCTAAAGACACAATGTAATACTATTCTAAGAAAAATTATTTTGTTGTAATTTATAATTATAAATTTAGAAATAGAGTTAATTAATTACCATAAATTATCTATTCTATATTATAAATGGCGGGTGCATCACAAATTAATTAAAGTTGTCGATAAGCCTAAGTTCTCGGTAAATATATAACCCAAGGGATGCAAATATATCCTCAATTAAATGGATAATATTTTCTCCACATCTCTTCTAATTGATATTAAATGTTCTATCTGAGCCCGCAAACTTAGATTATAAACTAGTAAATGTCCGTGACTAAAGACGCAGCATTTATAATTTTAGTCTAATAAAAATTAATTTTTTGTAATCTAAAATAAAAAAAAAAGATAAAAATGTAAATGATGAATTAGCTTAAATTATCTAATTTATATTTTGTATAGTGTGGTTGCACAGAGTAATTAAGGTCATGAATACAAAGGTTAAGATCTTCCAATTATATAATGCAAGTTATGAAAATGTCCTTTTAATTAAATGGTTGTAATTTACTCTACACCTACTCTAATAGACCTGAACCATTCTACTCTAATAGATCTAACCTTTCAATTAATATTAGGTCTTTAATTCACATACTAATGTTACAGTTAACAACATTTACATGACATTTACATGTCAAGTTCATGTACATGCTAAGTTTAGTTCGATGTTTCAAAAAATCTCTGTTCGCCTTATTGAACCTGCAAAACATAGAAAAATGTATTTGGGATATCAATGTAGAATAAATTATCAATTAGGGCTACATATTCAAATTTTGGGCAGAGATATTTTTACATTAATTTCAATAGAAAAAATCCTCAATAACTTATTCTCATGTAAAAGGATGCTTAGCTGATTTGGTTGGGGGGGGGGGGGGGGAGGAAGAGAGGCGTTACACTACAAATCTGTAGGTGTATATGGGGTCCGACCTGCAGTTGAAGACAATAGCCACATGGGAGGATTGGCGGGTGCATCCCTGGATGCACGTGTGCCCATTTTTATTTTTATTTTTTGCTCTAATGAAGTGATTAAAATTTAGTCACGATTGTTAAAATAAAAAATACATCCCGTATCATTTTTCCACCAATTGGGCATTAGTTGTATTAATATTTCATAAATAAATGACATGAGAAATGTTTCAAATATATCGTAAAAAGATTTGAAAAATAAAAGAAAAACATGTGTCTCAAAAATGACATCTCATTTTTAATAAAATCCTTTGAAAGCCTTTATTTGTCGCAATGATTATTTTTTAGTATGATATTTCCACCAATTGGCCATTAGTTGTATTATTTTTCATAAATAAATGGCACGATAAATGTTTCAAATGTATAATAAAAATATTTTAAAAATAAAAGAAAAACATGTCTCGAAAATCACATCTCATTTTCACTAAAAATAATATACATGATTTTTTTTTTTTGTTAAATATTGGTTGTTTAAATCCTTCAAAAACCTTCATTTTTACAAAATATCTTTCATGAACTTAGAATGTGAGTTGTCTCATATGCAAATATGAATTTTGTATACTCAGAGTCAATTAACATTTTATTGTTGTTCACTTTTCATCTACAATCATTCACATGTATTTTATGTCATCTTATTTTTTTTTTTCAATTTCTAGAATCATAAAACGCAAAACAAGTAAAATTGTAGATTTCGATGCAACTAGCAATTTTTGTTTTTTTTTGTACTTTTTCATTTGAAGTCATTTCCTTATGGTTCTATTCCATATGAAGTTTTAGCTCTTAAGAAAATCGAAAAAAATTTCATATCAAAAAAGGCACTTTAATCTCCTTTAGTCACGTCAAAATCGTGTATATCAATAGACGCTCATGTGTTTACCTCTAAATGCATATCAAATTAGTGCCCATGTTACAAAATGTTATTTTGTATTTTTTCTTTTCCGTATCTATTATACCACATATCAATGCATGTTTCTTTTTTCAAAATATGCGCTCAAGTACATGCTGGTACTTGTTTTTTTTAGTATATTAGTATGTGCTCAATACATGCCCAACCTATTATGTATATCATGTGATTTTTCTACATTTTGAGTCATGCCATATCAATACAAGTCTTTAAATGTGTGTCAAACCCCAATTTTGCTTAGCCACTTTAACATACCAAGTACTTGTTTTCTTTTAAATCATCTAGTAATTACCCGTGCCTAAAGGCAGTGTAATACTATTCTAAGAAAAATTATTTTGTTGTAATTTAAAATTATAAATTTAGAAATAGAGTTAATTAATTACCTTAACTTATCTATTCTATATTATAACTGGCGCATGCAACACTAGTAGCGAATTATTTGTCGCTACAATACCGCAAGTCTACGGGTCAAGTTTTAATAGTATAGGAAGAGTAAGGGTTGTCATATCTACAAGAATTGATTTAAATGGTCGTTAAGTACCGCAATTATCGTAACTTAACTTTATTTAGACGGTCAATTTTTGATTTTTTTTTTATAAAAAATAAAACTAAACTAAAATAAATACAAAAACAAAATAAGTTATGGATTATCTATGCACAAAGGTTCTAGGGGCTTGATTTTATCTTGTTATTCCCATGTTTTCCTATTAAGTAATTATTAGTTAATTTCGTTTATTCAATAATCAAGATCTTTGTGTTATTGCTCTCTCACTACCTCTCCTGAACGTCAAGTGAGAGAATATATAATCACTTTAATACCGATATCCCTATCTAGTATTTAGGTGAAAATATTCATTATGTTCCAACCTTATAGATTACCCAATGTAGACACGGCATTTTAATCACCCCGCAAAAATTTTGTGTTTTATTTTATAGTGGACCTTGTCTCGCTTAACTTTGTTTTATTTCAAAATACAATATACAAAAAGAAAAAAAAAGAAAAAGGAAAAAAGAGAAAAAGAAGAGAGAAAAATCAAAATAAAGAAATGGGTTGAAAATTGAAAGAAGGAAAATGGGGAGGGGGGGGGAGTAATTAGAAATAAAAGAAAGAGAGAGAGAGAAAGGAAAGGAGAAAGAGAGGAGAGAGAGAGAGAGAGCTGAGAGAGAGAGAGAGACAATGGGAGGAGAAAGAGTGTGGGCCCTCCTTTTGCCCATGTGTGTGTGCATATACCATGAGAAACCAAGAGAGAAGGAGGAGAAAGAGAGAAAGCAAGTGAGAGAGAGGTGGGTCCCCCTTGGCCATGTGTAGGTGTGTGCACGTGAGGGAGAGGAGAAGGGGCTAGTGGCCCGCTGCCACGTGTCGCCGACTGCTTTGGCGGTAGAATGGGCGCGTGATCTCATGCGCCCGCAACCCTAGAGCTCTCTTTTGTCAATTTTTTATGATTTTACCCTTTCCCAGTCCAACTTGGACTGGGCTTTGGCGGTCATACCTATTTTTTAGGGTTTCCCCTGTATTTTTTACGCCCCATCTTTTCCTATAAATAAGACCCTCTTCTACCCACTTTATTCATTCAAAAATTGAGAGGAGTTACTCCCTTTAGAAGAGTGATTCTCAAAATCCTTACGGGAAGCCGTTTGCAAGAGAGAAAGACTCGGGTATCGAGATTCTTGGCATAGAACAAGTATGTTTTCTAATTTTTAATTCTTATTTCAGTTTATTTTATTTTCTTCATAATTTAAATTTCTGCAAGCTTTATTTATTTATTTATTGTCGTCCAATGACTCGATGAAAAACACCGGGATGAGGTTCCCCATCCTCAATCTGAGCCTTTACGCGTTTAGACGAGAACACCGTGTCGCTGTATTTTTTTACTTTTTGTATTTTTATTTTATTTTATTTATTTTGTTTACAAATTCATAAAGAAAAACTCAAAAAATAAAGTCGTCCGATGATCCGATGAAAACGTCGGGGTGGGTTTCTCGTGCTTAAACTTAACCCCTGATCGTCAGGTGAATGATGTTTTTATTTTTCTATAATTAATTTATTTATTTGATTTATTTTTGTTATCAAAGCTCAAAAAAATAAAAATAAAAAATAAAAATAAAAATAAATAATATATATATATATATATATATATATAAAATAAAATATTTTATTTGTAGGAATTAACCCTTACGAACCTTTAGATGAATTCGACGATTTGATAAATCGTGGGAGAGTTTTCCGTGATCTCGTTTCCATTCTCTGACTCGAGTGGAATTTAGAAGCAAATGGTTTTCGGAAATCTCTTCCTTCAGTAAATTTTTCGTAGGATTTCGTTTAAGTTTCGAAAAAATTAATTCAAACAAAATTGTTTCTGCGAATCTTCCTTTAATTTTCATATCCATAGAATTTGAGAAAATTTTAAATGAGATTTTCTTTAAATTAATCGGGCAAACTTAAAATAAGTATTTTTCATTCGTTTAATATATTTATTTTTGTATCATTTAAACAACATATTTAGGACACTTTCACTGCTTATACTTTTATTATTTTTTTATTTTTTCCACGCCACTTTTTTTATTTAGTCACAACAGGCACACTACTTATTTTTATATTAAATAATTAAATCGTTGCCACGCATAATCACATTAATTCATGTAGTGTTTCCATATTCGATTCCCATTATTCATATCGTTTCGCATTGAGACATTTCAATTAAATTCTTTAATTTTTTAGTCACTTTTGCATAAAAAATAAATTCATATAGATATTAGTTTTGCATTCATATTTTACTCTCATTAATCTATTTAGTTTGCCTAATTTAAATTAAAGAACTCTCTCGAAAACATACATAAAACCCCCCCGGGGACCATTCTTGTCAAATCTTTAATATTCGATAAGAGATTATACTGGGGGAACATTCCCAAAAATCCAAAAACTTGTTTCACCTTATTTGTGAAAATATCAAAAAGATTTTATAAGAAGGGAATGATTTCAAAATAAAATAAAACACTCGGATTAAACTGATTGGACTTAATTGGACATAAGGTACTGTTTTCGGACGGGCGTCTTGGGGTGCCTAACACTTTCCCTGAGTGTAACCGACCCCCGAGCCTTTAAATGAATTTTTGGTTTGACCGTGTTTTTTGGAGTCAATTTTTTACTTAGGCCTTTTAGATTGTTTTCTAAAAATTTGGTGACCTAACACACCATTGAAACCCAATACTAGGTGGCGACTCCTTATTTTTTAAAACGGCCTAAATATATCTTTTGAGAAAATCGGCGCTATAAAAACCCCTATCTCCTTAAGCCTATTTATTATTTAATATTCTTTTTCTTTTCAGAAAAACGGGGCCCGTCACCCAAGTTTTAAATATCTCCCGATCTATTAAAGCTTACGTTATGTTAAACCTAAGTCCAAACCCGAGATTACCTCTCTCGAGTGTCAAATCCCAAGTTCTCAAATCAACCAAAATATCATGTGGAATCATAAATTGGAGGCTTTATAAAGGCAAACACAATTGAATAGAAAACCTAATTGGTAAATCTAGAACTTGATCACCTCCCGATTTCACAAAATCCTAAATTCCCAACTAAATTACTTAGGTGTAAATTCTTTCTGGACACACAACAACTTAAATTATGCACTCTCATTTCCGATTACGAATTCAATATCTCCCGAGTATAAAATTCACAACCTAAAATCGTCAAACTCATTGGCCACATAAATCAAACACATTAAGTCTATGAGATGCATAAAATATAATTAAAACTAACAATTATCAAAGTAGTCTAAACATGGTTCAAACAAGACTACATCAAGCCCTAAATTAAATTACGAACACAACATAGATAAATCCATAGCTAATCTTCTCAATAAAATCATAAATGTAAGTATGTTTAACACAATATTACAAATATAAACTTAAAACAAAAGATTAGGGAGAGAGAAAGGAAGAGAAAACGCTTATTGTGGGTTTGAGCTCCAAATCTTCAACTCTAAGTGACTCCAATGGTGTTTTCCTCCTTGATTTCGCATCAAATCGCCACCATGGGGTGGTTACTCGCCCAAAATCACCCAAAATCGTTGGTTGCTCTCCCAAAATCGCCCCCTCATTGGTTTGAGCCATAAAGGGGTATAAATAGATCTGAAATGTAGGATTTTCGGGTTAAAGACGATTCAGACAGCGTTGCAGCGCTCGTTTTTGCGCTGCAATGCACTTTTTATAGAAACCAGCCCATCAACGCTGATGGGAGCGCGCTGCAGCGTGCTCAAATTTGCACTGCACTGCGCTTTGGATAGTGCCAACGCCTAGTTTGTATTTTGGCCGTAACTTTCTTGTATGAATTCCGATTGAGGTGATTCAAAAGTCTATAGAAAGATAAGACGTAGAGCTACAACTTACATGTTTTTAGTGTTTCCAAAATTGGATTTCATAGTAGTCAAAATCGGTCTTGAAGTTATAGCACCTGCATTGATTTTGCATCTTTTCTCCAATTTATTTATATTCCTACCAAAAACAACACAAAAACACCTTAAACTAACAAGAATACTTGAAAACATACAAATATTTGAACTCAAAAATACCTAATTTGTTGGTAAATAAACCACTCATCAAACACAAACTAATTAAAGTCGTGAATAAGGCTAAGTTCTCTGTAAATATATAACCCAATGGATGAAAATATATCTTCAATTAAATGGATAAGATTTTCTCCACATCTCTTCTTATTGATATTAAATGTTCTATCTGAGCCCGCAAACTTATATTATAAACTAGTAAATGTCCGTGACTAAAGACGCAACATTTATAATATTAGTCTAATAAAAATTGATTTTTTGTAGTCTAAAATAAAAAAATAAGATCAAAATGGAATTGATGAATTAGCTTAAATTATCTAATTTATATTTTATATAGTGTGGTTGCACAGAGTAATTAAGGTCATGAATACAAAGGTTAAGATCTTCCAATTATATAATGCAAGTTATGAAAATGTCCTTTTAATTAAATGGTTGTAATTTACTCTACACCTACTCTAATAGATTTGAACCATTCTACGCTAATAGATTTAAATGTCCTTTCAATTAATATTAGCTCTTTAATTCACTTACTAACGTTACAGTTAACAACATTTACATGTCAAGTTCATGTACATGCTAAGTTTACTTTGATGTTTCTAAACATCTCTGATCGCCTTATTGAACCTGCAAAACATAGAAAAATGTATTTGGGATATCAATGTAGTATAAATTATCAATTAGGGTTGTATATTCAAATTTTAGGCAAAGATATTTTTACATTAATTTCAATAGAAAAAATCCTTAATAACTTATTTTCACGTAAGAGGATATTTTACTAATTTGGTTGGGGTGGGGGGTGAGTTACACTACAAATCTGCAGGTGTATATGTGGTCCAACCTGCAGTTGAAGTCAACAGCCACGTGAGAGGATTGGCGGGTGCATCCATGGATGGGCGTGTGCCCATTTTCTTTCCTTTTTTTTTTCCTTTCATTTTTTCGTTTAATGAAGTGATTAAAATTTAGTCTCGATTGGAAAAATAAAAAATACATCCCATATCATTTTTCCACCAATTGGACATTAGTTGTATTATTTTTTCATAAATAAATGGCATGAGAAATGTTTCAAATAGATCATAAAAAGATTTAAAAATTAAAAGAAAAACACGTGTCTCGAAAATTATATCTCATTTTCAATAAAATCATGTACATGATTTTTTTTTTTGGTTAAATATAGTACTTTGAAAACCTTTGTTGTCATAAAACATCTTTCATGATCTTAGAATTTGAGTCATCACATGCATAATATATGAATTTTGTATACCTCGGGTCAATTAACATTTTCAGCGTTGTTAACTTCTTCATTTGAAATCGTTCACATATAGCTTTACATTATTTTAAGTTTCTGCACTCTTCGGTTTTTTTTCCCCAGTTTCTAGATTCAGTTTTCCCAACTTTCACATAGTTAAAGTCTTCCAATCAAAAAGCTCAAAACACAAAAGTTGTAGATTTCGATCCAATTAGAACTTTTTGTTTTGTACCTTTTCCTGTGAAGTGATTTCCATATAGTTCAATACCATTTAAAGTTTCATCTCTTAAGAAAACTGATAAAAAACTTCAAAAAGACACCTTACTCGCCTTTAGTCATGTCAAAATCATGTATATCACTAGATGCTCATCTATTTACCTCCAAGTATCAAATCGATGCTCATGTTACAAAATGTTAATACGTGTTTTATTTTTCATATCTATTATACCACATGTCAATACATGTTTCTTTTCTCAAAATACGTGCTCAAGTACATGCCAACATTTTTCTCTGGTATATTAGTATGTGTTCGTTTACCCTTTACATGTCAAAATACATTACCCAACTTATGTATATTCATGTGATTTTTCTATATACTAAGTCGATGTAATGTCAATACATGTTGTCTTTAAATGTATGTCAAATCACAATTTCACTTAGCCACTTAAGCAATGCCAAGTACATGTTTCCTTTTAAATCAACTAGTAATTACCTCTGTCTAAAGACACGATTTAATATTATTCTAATAAAAACTAATTCCCGGTAATTTAAAATTATAAATTTAAAAATACAATTAATTAATTACCTTAAATTATCTAATTTATATTATATATGGGCTACACAAATTAATTAAAGTAATTATCTAATCTATAAATGTCCGGGCTTAAAGACACGACATTTATAATATTAGTCTAATAAAAATTAATTACGTAATCTAAAATAAGAAAAATTAAAATGTAATTGATCAATTGCTTTAACTTATATATTTTATAATATATATGGCGTGGGTGCACAAAGTAATTAAGGTCACGAATAATAAGGATAAGATCTTCCAAGTATATAATGCAAGTTATGAAAATGTCCTTTCAATTAAATGGTTAAGATTTACTCTACATCTACCCCAATAGAGCTGAACCATTCTATTAACAAAAAAAAAAACAATGTGTGGAGTCCATGCCTTCTTGGTTTTTTAATATAAATACCAAGCTTTTGTTTCATTACTTCTTTAATTCACATACTAACATTATGCTTAACAATGTTTACATGTCAAGTTCATGTACATGCTAAGTTCAACTTGATGTTTTCAAAAAATCTCCATTTGCCTGACTGAACCTGTAGAACTTAGGAAATAGTACTTGGGATACCATTTTAGTATCTGGTATCAATTAAGGTTATATTCAAAATTTTAGGAGAGATGTTTTTACATTAATTTCAATAGAAAAAATCCTTATTATCTTATTCTCAATATCTGACTGACCGGGGGGGGGGGGGGGGGATACACTACAATTCTGCAGTGTACCTGGGGGTCCAACCTACAAGTTGAAGACAACAACTATGTGAGAGAATTGGCTTCTGCATTCGTGGATGTGCGTGTGATCATTTTTCCCTTTTTTTTTGCCTCTAATCTAGTGACTAAAATTTAGTCTCGATTGACAAAATTGAAATACATTTAGCATGATATTTCCACCAATTGGGCATTAGATGCATTTTTTCCCACAAATAAATGACATGAGAAATATTTCAAATATATCATAAGAAGATTTGAAAAATACAAAAAAAACACGTGTCTCGAAAATGACATCTCATTTTCACTAAAACTCATGTATATATTTTTTTTTCTATTAAATATTGCATATGTTTAAATCCATTGAAAACCTTTATTGTTGCTAGACATCTTTCGTGAACTAAGAATTTGAGTTTTCGCATCCATAATATACAAATTTTGTATACCTCAAGTCAATTAACATTTTTAGGGTTATTAACTTTTTCATCCGAAATCATTCACATGTAGTTTTATGTCATTTTAAGTTTCTGTAATCTTCGTTTCCTTTTCTTCTTTTTTTTTTTAAATTTCTAGATTCAGTTTTCCTAACGTTCACTTAGTTAAAGTCCACCAATCGAAAATCTCAAAACACAAAAGTTGTAAATTTTGATTGAACTAGTGATTTTTGTGTTTCGTACTTTTCATTTGAAGTAATTTCCCCACAATTCTATACCATTTACAGTTTTAGCTCTTAAGAAAATCGACATAAGTCTCATTTCAATAAAGACACTTTATTTCCCTTTAGTCAAGTCAAAATCATGTATATCAGTAGACACTCACGTGTTTACCTCTAAGTGCATATCAAATCCTTGCACATGTTACAAAATGTTAATATGTATTTTTTTCGTATCTAATATACCACATGTCAATACATGTTTCTTTTATCAAAATACACTCTCAAGTATGTGCTAGTAATTTTTTAGTATATTAGTATTTTCTCGTTTACCATTTACATGTTTAACATGGTACATGTCTCCTTTTAAATCAAGAAGTAATTAACCGTGCCTAAAGGTACAATTTAATATTATTCTAATAAAAATTAATTTTCTATAATTTAAAATTATAAATTAAAAAATATAGTTTATTAATTGCCTTAATTTATCTTGTCTATATTATAAATGGCGTTGGCTTCAAAAAGTAATTAAAATAATGAATAAGGCTAAGATCTCTCTAAATATATAATTCAAGGGATGAAAAATATCGCTTTAATTAAATAGTTTATATTTACTCCACATATCTTCTAATAGATATTAACTTCTGTCCACACCATTCTGACTTGTAATACAAACTAGTAAATGCCCGAGCCTAAAAGCATTCCATTTATAATATTAGTCTAATAAAAAATTAATATTTGTAATCTAAAATAAAAATTAAAATGTAATTGATGAATTTCCTTAAATTGTCTAATTTCTATTGTATATGGCGTGGACTGTACAAAGTAATTAAGGTCATGGCTATAAACTTTAATCTCTTCCAAGTACATAATGCTAGTTATGAAAATGTCCCTTCAATTAAATGGTCAATATTTACTCTACATCTACTCTAATAGATCTGAACCATTCTATTAATAAAAAATAATGTGTGGAGCCCATACCTTTTCGGTGTATGATATAAATACCAAGCCTTTGATCAATTACCTCTTTAATTCACATATTAACGTTACGCTTAACAACAGTTACATGTCAAGTTCATATGCATGCTAAGTTCACTCTAATGTTTTCAAAAATCTCTGAGTGCATGATGTAACTTGCAAAACTTAAGAAAAGGTACTTGGGATACCGGTGTAGTATCTGTCAAATACCCTCCTCCATGAGAAGAAGTTAATAATTTTTTTCTATTAAAATTAATGTAAAAACATCTCTCCCTAAAATCTAAGTATATAGCCTTAATTCATACCATATTTTTTCTGATCTCAGGATAATCCAATCTAATTTGGATCAAATCAAATCTGAATCTTTTTATGGATCATTTCAATAATTATAGCATCATGGGTCACATCTCCAGAGCTAAATTAATAACTGATTCACTGGAGCTTATAGGATATGAGTATTCCCATTTAGGCCCATTTCGGCCATTAACCCATGATACCCCAATATACGGGTTTCGTAGTGTTTTTTACCTTAATAAATTTTCTCTTGGCAAATTAGTTTGTTTGAACTTTGAAGACAAGTGACGAGCCAATTTTTGATGGTTTGAACAATGCCTTCTTTTCGTTGTTTGCCTCATCTCCTTTATCCTGTTTGATGTATTTCTTTAGTTTAGGGTTCTTTCTTAATTCCTTCCCTTGCTGGAGATTCCTCAAAATTTTCAAGTATACTTTTTTAAAGTATTCTCTAATCATTCAATTATTATTATTATTAGGGGTCTGATTGTCATCCCATTTTCTTTATAAGAAAGAGTTCTATAGTGGAATTGACTCTTTTTGTTTCATAGAGTATTCTCTGGTTAGGGGTCTAGATTTCATTTCTTTTCTTTTTTTTTTCTTTATAGTGTTTGTTGCTGCTATTTTTCTTTTAGGGTACTTTTCCCCTTTGAAGAACCTTTATTTTCCCCTTTGGAGGAAGAGAAATGTCCCCTATTTTTCTTCATATTGTTGTCTTCTGGGGAATATTTTTCCCTTTGGAGGGAGTTTTCTCATGGAATGTCCCCTTATTTTTCTTCATATTTTTTGTCTTCTAGGGTATATTTTCCTTTTTGAAGGGAATTCTCTAATGGAAAGTTCCCTTATTTTTTTCATATGTTGTCTTTTTGGGTACATAAAACCCTTCAGAGGAAGTTCTTCATATTTTTTTTTTGTCTTCTAGGGTACATTTTACATTTGGAGGGAGTTCTCATGTGGAATGTCCCCAATTTTCTTTATGTTGTTGATTTCTAAGGTATATTTCCCCTTTGGAGGGAGTTCTCATATACGTCCCATATTTTTCTTCATATGGTCATCGATCCATGGAGGATTCTTTTGTTTCTAGGATTCAACTTCTTTAACCTGTAGAGCTATAATTTCTTCTATGACATGTAATAATAGTAAAAATAACAAATATCTTCATCTTCAAGTTGCGATACAAATTTATATTTTTAAATTCATAAGTTATCCTCGTTTCCAACCTAAACTAACTTTATATCCTTTGACTCATTGTTTATTTCATATGTCATTCTTTAGAACTTCATAAAATTATTCAGACTCATTTTATTCATTCCTTTTGGAAGTTTGACATTATTTTCAAGAATTACTTGATATTGTGTAAGGTTAAGACACTCTCTACTTGTGAGTTCTCTACTTATAAGTTACGTGATGCCGAACCTTCTATTATTAATCTCATTTTTATAGTGCTTTGTTTCTGAGGTGCGTGAATATTTTATACAAGTCAAGTTTTTGGAAAAAAATAATAAAATAAATCAATCTTTGATTTCTCTTTGTGGTGCCAAACCTACTTGTCTTTTCCTTTAGACAAGATGATCAAAGTAAAAGAAAACAATAAATGCACACTTGAAAGTAATAAATGTTTCATACTTTATAGGTTATTTGGGTGGTAAGCTGAACTAGCTTTGCAGCTTTAGAATTATCATTTTATTCAAAGGAAAGGATTCACAAAATCAAATACTATGTTACCATTCATACAAATTTAAATTTCAAAATAAGTATAAATAAGGTGTGGCCAAGTATTCCTGAGGCGGGTGCATTTCATGATCTTAAGAATTTCTTCTACTATCTTTAACATCTAAATTCAGAGTTCATATGATAAAAGAAGTACTAATGGAGAATCATATATCTGTTAAATCCTATGGTTATGCTAAGTGGTGGTTTTTCCGTTAAATCCTATGGTTATGCTAAGTGGTGGTTTTTACTATCCACTACATATCAAGTATCTTCTAATTTTCATTAAGGATAAACTAGAGAGTTAACTCTGAATTAGTCTTGTATAATTCCTTCAACTTTTTGTTTCCTCTTTAGTATTTTTCGTAGGGCCTCTCCTTAATCTCTCTTAAAGTCTTTGATTGGTAAGAATTCATTTTTCTTATTTTTTTTCTCTTTTATTGAATCTTTATTTCATTGTTCGTATTTTTTTCTTACACACAGCCAGTCCCAAGTCTGGGTAAAGGAGGAGAGTTGTGTTAGGTAGCTGACAGCCAATAGAAAATTTTGTCAGAACTTATATGACATGAATCCAAAGACATTAAACATTGGGGCGTTCCCTACTAGCGACGCGCTACATTTTCGCTGCTCGGATGTAGTGAATAATGGGTTAGGGTGGGCTAGGGCGTTGCCCGGAAGTGACGCGCCGTGTTTTCGCCCGGATACAGTGTCAAATGAACGAGGGTTGCCACATTATGGTGGACTGGTGTAGATAAAGAAGTCAGTCTATGAGGATAGGCTTAGGTTGGTAACTTGGAATATAGGAACGCTGATGGGTAAGACTCGAGAATTGGTGGATATGATGTGTAGGAGGTGGATTAATATTCTATACTTGCAAGAAACTAAGTGGGTTAGAGAGAGAACTAGAGAAATTGGGAGTACGGGATATAAATTATGGTATACGGGGAAGGACAAACATAGGAATGGGGTGGACATCTTGGTAGATAGGGATTTAAAGGATTACGGTGTTGATATTAGGAGAATTAGCGATAGCTTGGTGGTTATGAAGCTGGTGATTGGAGGGGAGGTGATTAACGTTATTAGTGTGTACGCTCCCCAAGTTGGACTGCAAGAAAATGTTAGACGATAACTTTGGGAGAGGATGGACGAAGTCGTTCAAAGTATACCTAACAAAGAAAAAATATTTGTTGGGGGAGCCTTGAATGGACATGTCGAGAAGGAAAGGGGGACTTTCGAGAAAGTACATGGTGGTTATGGATTTAGGGAGAAGAATGCAATGAGTGAGATGATTTTAGATTTTGCTATGACATATGATTTAGTTATTCTAAATACATGCTTCAGGAAAATGGATGAACACCTTATCGCATTTAAGAGTGGTAAGAGGAATAACCAGATAAATTTTGTTCTTATTAGGGCGAGTGATCTTTTAATATGTAAGGACTATAAATTCATACCTAGAAAGAGTATTGCTACCCAACATAGACTAATGATAACTGATCTCAAGTTTCAAGGATAGAAATGAGAGTCTAAGATAAGTAGGTGTGCAAGGATACATTGGAGAGATATAAGAGGTAAAAAGATAGAGTTGTTTAAGGATAAAATTAGCAATGATGAGTTACGGAAGAGACATGAGGATATGAACAAAATGTGGATTGATATGACGATTTGTATTAGAGAGATAGGAAGAGAAGTTTTAGGAGTTTATAGAGGAGGAGGACCACGATATAAAAAAAATTGGTGGTGGAATGAGGAGGTCCAGAAAACAGTTCGAGACAAGAAAATAGCTTATAAAAAATAACAAAAATATCGAAGTCGGGAGAGTTTGGAAAAGTATAAACATGCAAAAATAGAGGCGAAAAAAGTAATTAAGGAATCAAAATTTAGGGCGTATGATAATTTATATCAAGAGTTAGATACAAAAGAGGGAGAGAGGGATATATTTAAACTTGTTAGGCGACGTGAACGAAAGATTAGAGATATTAGAAGTGTCAGATGCATTAAAGACATTAATGAAAATGCACTAGTGAAAGATTATGAGATTATGGAACGATGGAGAAGTTATTTTTATAATTTATTTAATGAGGATGATGTCGGGGAATCTAGACTAGAGTTGCCTAGTTTATTTTCAGATAAGATTTATAGGTTTTATAGAAGAATTAGGGTTTTGGAAGTTAGAATAACACTAAGGAAAATGCGAATTGGAAAAGCAGCAGGGTCAGATGAAATCCCTATAGAGGTGTGGAAAAGTTTGAGAAATATTGGGATAAAGTGGTTGATTAGACTTTTCAATGACATTTTGAGGACTAAGAGAATGCCTGACGACTGGAAAAGAACTATTTTAGTGCCCATCTATAAAAATAAAGGGGATATTCAACGTTGTACGAACTATCGAGGTATAAAACTTATGAGTCATACTATGAAACATTGGGAGAGAGTGATAGAATATAGAATAAGACATGAAACGCATAGAAGAGAACCAATTTGGATTTATACCCAACCGATCAACCACTGAAGCTATCTATTTACTCAGGAGATTAGTGGAAAAATATAGAGAAAAGAAGAGAGATTTACATATGGTATTTGTAGACCTAGAAAAGGCTTATGATAGGATACCCAGAGAAGTTTTGTGGTGGGTTTTCGAAAAGAAATAGGTATTCAATGTGTACATCGAGGTAATTAAGGATATATATGAATGTATAGTCACTAGTGATTGAACAGGAGGAGGAGATACTTGTGCATTTCTTATTAATATAGGCTTACATCAAAGATCATATTTAAATCCTTACCTTTTCATTCTAGTGATGAATGAGCTCATAAAACATATTCAAGATAGATTACCTTGAAGTATGTTGTTTGCAGATGACATCGTATTAGTGGACGAAAGTAGATTAAATCTTAATACTAAGTTAGAAAGATTGAGAGAAGCGTTAGAGTTTCAAGGTTTGAAGGTTAGTAGAAGTAAGACGGAATACATGCATTGAAAGTTTAGTAATGCCCGGAGAGACGGTTGTGCGATCAAAATTGGGGATGAGGAGGTGCCGAAGGTTGATCGTTTTAGATATTTAGGTTTAATGATTTAGAGTAATAGCGAAATTGAGGAGAATATTATGTATAGAATTAAGACAGATTGGTTAAAGTGGAGAAGTACAGTTGGGGTGATTTGTGATTGTAGGATTCCGTTGAAACTTAAAGGAAAATTTTACAAAACCGCTATAAGACCAACGATTCTTTATGATTTAGAATGTTGGTGATGAGAATCAACGACACCATCAAAGGATCCGCTACATGTTCCAATTGAGCCTATTACTTGGCAAGACCCAAGAAGATTAAAGCTGAACTTAATGAGTTGATTCAATGGATTAGGGCTGATTCTAACACGGGGCATTCAAGGCTTGGCCCAAAGGAAGATGAAGGCATAATAAATTTAATCCAAGTTACTGATTGGGCTGACCTGGCTTAATTGAGCATAATTTCATTAGCAATGAAGTGGATTAATGGCTACAGTTATGGGTTGAGTGGGCATGGAATTAAAAAAAAAAAAAGGTAGTGGCTGATCACTTTCCAAATGTCAAACCAATTAATTGGGTGATTGACTTTCCAATTCCTTTCCAATTAATTGGCTGAATTGACTTGCCTATTTCAAACCTTCTTTAGGCGTGATTGAGCAGCTAATTAGTTTTGATAGGATTATATCTTTATTCTTTTTCTTTTCCTTTTTTAAATTATTATTACCTACTTTCCTATTTTGAACCCAGTTACTTTCCTTTTCTTATTATGGACATATAGGGCTGAATATAGGATGATCAGTTTTCAATATCTGTAATCTTATTTTTTTCAGCCATGTTTTTATAAATAGCATGCAGTGATTGTAATGGAGGGAATGAATAAAATTCAGAAATTTGTGAGAATCTTTTTTTCTCTGTAGTTCTTTGAAGGACTATTCGAACTTATCGGGATTTTCCCGTGGCGTTCACTAATGACTTATCAAACGGATTTCCACCACCGTTTGTGGCGTCTTCCTTATACCGAGGTTCTTGTTTCGCAATAAACAACGGGTTGAGGTCATATATACCGAGGTTCTTGTTTGTCATAAACAACGGGTCGAGGTTTGTCTTCCAATTCTGATCGTAGAACGATCTTGGGTTCCTTTTTGTTGTCGGATCTCGTTATTTTTGGCAGGATTCACATCAGTTAGGAGGTAAAAACGAATCATGTCCAGAAAATCGAGGTGATAAAAGTGAGAATGCTGATGTGGATGAGTGGGAAGACGAGAATGGATAAAATTAGGAATGAAACTATTAGAGAGAATTTAGGAATAACATTCATCGAAGAGAAAATTAGAGAAAATCGTTTACGATGGTTTGAGCATGTGCATAGAAAACTCATAGAAGCACTAATGAGAAAATATGATTTAGTTCAAGTTCAGATGACTACTAGAGGGATAGGTAGACCTAAGAAGACGTTGGACGAGACTATTAGAAATGATTTGATAACATTAAACTTGATGGAGGGGAGGACCCTTGATCGATCTCTATGACGTAAATGGATACATGTAGCCGACCCTATATAAGTGAGACAAACGCTTAGTTGTTGTTGTAAATGTATTTTCTTCTTTCCAATCTAACATGACAATTTCTTTACTTTACATTTTGATTCTTTATTTTGGGTTCTGTTTTATTCTGGCGTACTTCTAAATGACCACCTCAATGCACATGTCAAAAATAACGATATTTTTCTTGATCATCCTCATCTTCCTTAAATTACTTGTTCATCTAAAAATCCTACTATCTTAAAATATCAACAATCATATTCTTCTTTCATCCCGTTGAATGCATAATCATTATAATATCTTCATATATTCATCATCAATGAACCTTTCTAAAAATAATATCAGTCTCAAAATTCTTGCGTTATTCATCTGATTCCAATTCAAGGATATACTTACATATACTTTAACTAAATTAGAAAAATAATTGAAGCGGCATGTCAGAACCAAGGTAAGGCATTTAATCATTTCTTAAAAATCAAAGTGTGGTTGTTTGTTTTGTTAAAGGCTCGTTGCGTCAATTCATGCATCTTCTCCTAAAGAATCAATCATTATCTTATATTTTATTCACGTGCATCGTATGGAGCTCGACAATTTGTTTTACAGTTTAACCGATTATCTAGTCTTACTCAAGTTTAGTAGGGGTGGGTGCAATTGAATCTGATTTTTTAATGTCAAATTTGTATTTAGACCTCAAATCATTTATGCTAATTTTACTACTTCATAGATAAAGTTGGGTCTTGTTTACTACTTCATAGATAAAGTTGGGTCTATCTCCAAATTCAACATAAAAGTTGGGGCTCGAATTATAAATTCAATCACCCACTAAAGCAAATAATTAAAAGTAAAATTTAGCTATTTTTTCATTCAGTGATATAACAATGTTATAATAAAAATTAATAATTCAAATCTTATTTTAAACGTAATGATATAACCGACGAATAACCAAAACCTTAAATAAAGGTAATAATCAGCATAATGGACCTTGTTAATAAATATAGCAAAGACGTAATATAAAAGATGTAAAATTTTATGATGATTGCAAATAAGGTACCATATAAAGGCAAACTGAAATCCATGCTGAAGTTAACGTCCAAATTGGATTATGAAGATTTCAAACCCCTAATGTTATTATATTTTCAATATGCTCTAGAAATATTCTTAACGATGTATTATGTAATTAAAGAGTCTATCATCAAACAACCATAATATTTGTTCAGAGCTAAAGTAAATCTACCTCTAAATACAAATCCAATATTGAATTTGATTAGGGAGAATTCAGCCAGAAGACACCAGTGTGCCACTGGTCTGGGATCTCTAAAACCGACCGGTCAGATGGGTCCCTCGTCACGCTCGCTTTGGGTCACCACAACTGGCCGAGTCTCCATATCCCACGGGGGTCAACACTCCTAGGGCATGAGCGCCATCATGCTCCAGCTTTCAAAGGGAATCAGAGTCTCATCTCCCTCCAAGGAAAGTCCCGTTGCCATAATGGTCCCGCGATCTCTGCCAACAATCCTACCACCTCATTGGTATGGAGGGCGAGATTCATGCCACTTGCCATTCTGGTACTTAGGGAATTACGGAAAGCTTGCCAAATGGGTCTTCCTCTACTTCCTATATAAAGGACAGAACCCTAGCGGTTCTAGGTATGAGTTATGCAACTATACGCTACCGTATATTCTAGCCATATTTCACCACCTTTCTTTTTATAAACTTGTACTGATTCTCACATCGGAGGTGCAACGTCGACAGGCTCACCCGCGATACATTATTTTGCAGGAACTAGATCGAGAGAAAGTGAGATAAGCTTCGTCGCCAACCACCATCCCCGGTCTTAGCACCCGACGTGTTCGGTGATCCGTTTCCAAGTATCATCAGATTGGTGTCGTCTGTGGGAATGATTACTATCATTCTTACGCTCTCAATTGAATGGTCGCCGTGGCTAGTCTTAATTATTTTCCATTCAATCTGTTTTATCTGTCGTATGATTTATGCAATAGTGGTTGTTTAATTATAATTGCTAATCTCCATGAAATATTTATGATCATGTATTATGTGGTAATTATGTAAGATACATGCCTAATGCTAATTGTTGGATTGATTGGATATATGTATTAAAATGGTTAAGATTCTACTGAGTGTTGGCTCATACCCTTACAATATTTATTACAGGATTTACCAGAAAGGAGCTGTGCTAGAAACCATAATTGAATTTGGGTTATATTTTTTGTAATATTTGTATTTACTATCTATTATTGTAAGATTAATCTGATTAATTGATAATTATAATTAACAACATAATTTGTAAAATTAATCAGAATTATAGAAAATAAAATATTTGTTATTCAGTTTTAGTGTTAAATCTCTTTAGGAGAAACCGAGTTGCGGCCTTAGGAGACCGAGTCGTTAAACAATTCATGATATTCTCCCCTTTGGATAGTGTCAAATTAAATTTACGACTTTACTTTTTACCTCATTCAAACCATTGATTAGTTTGGATATGCATTTTTGCTCAGCTTGTCTTTATCCTCCAAAAATTTGATTGTTGCTATTTGAATTAAGGACATTTTTTTTTTTTGCAAATGTCACTTGTGGCTTCTCGGTGATTTTCTACTTTGGATTTGGCAAATCGTTTCCATTTGTGACTTATGTTCTAGCACTATCGGTGTGTAATGCACAAGATTTGTGTGTGTTGTTCTTTAGATCCATCTCATTCGGATCTACTTTGTTAGTATCAAATTTAGCATTTTTGAAAGGAAAAGACAAGTTAAAATGGACAATTCTATTGCAATAATTACATATCAACTTTGACTGGTCATTAAAGATATTACTACGAAAAATAGTATGAGAAGTAGAGCATGTATCATTTTCTACAATAGCTAATTTACAATCATAGGCTTGTGATGAATATTGAGACGATGAAGCATCTCCATTTCCATAGTTTGTTTTGAAAGATAAGCTAAGGCCCCATTTGGTTAGTGTTTTCATTCCAACCCAATCCAACCCAACCCAAAAATTTTGAGATTGATTTTTGAGAACACATTTGGCAACACAAAACTCAACCCAACCCAACCAAAAAATTTTGGGATTGATTTTCGGGAACGCGTTTGGCAACACAAAACTCAACCCAACCCAACTCAAAAAATGGGAATTGATTCTCAAAATCCTAAGAAAATGAGAAACAAACAAAAAAAAAAAACTTGTTTTTTTTTTGTCCAAAAAACTCAACCCAGATGAGGGACACACTGGGAATAAAAAAAAATGTTAGTTGGTCCACTGATCTACTTTGGTTGAGCTCATATTCTTTTTCCTTTTAGTTCGTCTATTTTCTTTTTCATTTCACATCTCATCTTCCTTGTGTTCCTTTCCATCGCCTCCACTCGTTCCTATTCACTGCCGTGGTTCGTTCATGACCGTCGACCGGCCATCATCGTCTTCGTCGAAGCTCACCATCGTCGTGATTTCAATTGCTCACCAAGCTAGCTATTGTCGTCTTTGTCAAAGCTCACTGTTGTCATGATTTCGATTGTTCACCAAGCCGGTTATAGTCATCTTCATCCAAGCCATCGTCGTCTTCGTTACTTGATTTAGGGTTGCAGATTTCGATTTCGTTACTTGATGTAGGGTTGCAGATCGATTTCGTTACTTGATTTAGGGTTCGGTTTCCATTTCGATTTGATTTCGATTTCATTACTTGATTTAGGGTTGTAGATTGATTTCGTTACTGGATTTGTTGCATATCGATTTTGTTACTTGATTTAGGGTTCAATTTCTATTTCGATTTTCATGTCGATTTTCAATTTCAATTTCATTGCTTAAATCGATTTAGGGTTCGATTTTTTATTTTGGTTTAGGGTTTGTTCTTGATTTTGGTTTAGGGTTGGTTCTTGATTTGGGGGTTTGGTTGAATTTCATGAAATCAATTCTAGAGTTGGTTCTTGATTTTGGGATTTTGGTTGAATTTGGGGGTTTGGTTGAATTAATTCTAGGGTTGGTTCATGAAATCAATTCTAGGATAATATCATTACCAAACGTGATTCTGTTCCCATTACAAAATAAATTCGTCGTTACCAAACACAATTCTGTTCCCAGTAGAAAACTGAATTCTCAACCCTACTCAACTCAACCCAACCCAGTTGGGTTGAGAAAAGTGGGAACACTAACCAAACGCCACCTAACATACTTAAATTTACTTAATATAGCCTTGAGGTCATATTTTTATTTTTCAAGTAATTACATATTCATTTCAAGATCTAACATTTGTGAAGAAACTATAACAAAATCATTTTTCAAAACTCTTTTTCATTTTCATTCGATTTGATTTTCAAAATTAGTTTTTCATCTTCAATTTTCAAAATTTGAAGATCCGATTTTAAAACCTCGTTTTATTTCTCAAAAGTTCGAAAAGTATAAACATGTTTTTAAACCATTTATATCATTTTTTAAAAAATTATTTTTATTTTTGAGACAATCTATTTTAGAAAGCAAATCATTTATTTTCAAAATAACATCTAAAAACTTTTTTGTTTCACAATATTTTTTTATATCCAGTTGCATTTTAGATTTTTGAAATCCTGTTTTTTTTCTTTATTTCAAATGAATTGATTTTTTGTTTTAAAACAAAGGTTTTCTTTGGCAAAATTATATGTGAAAACAAATAATTTTCTATATCAAAGTGGACACTCTTGATGTGAACCTCATTAAGGATTAGTGAGACCCGAAACCAACTTAGGATTTCTTCGCGAGGATCGAACTATATCAGATTTATAAACGAATAGATAAGAACACAAAAATACAAAATTTAGGATAGATTAACTTGACCCAACGTTTATGAACGAAACGCGAACCAACGGTATAAGAAACGATCTTGACCCGATGATTATAACGAATCACGAACCAAAGATATAGGGTTTGAACACCACAAGAAATTCTTGATAAGTTTGGAAAAGTTCTTTTGAAGAACTTAAGAGAAAACTCTCACAATTGTATTAATCAAAGTAATGTTCCAATTTGCAGGTCTACAAGTCCCTTAAATAGGTGACCAAGAGAACAAGAAAGAAAACCTAATAAGTCTTGGAAAATTCGCAGGTTTACAAGAAGGAAAAAGGAAACCCTAATATCTAATACTAAATCAAGAATAAGGAAGTTTTCTAACTTGCCTTACATTCCTACTTGGAAAAGGAGAAGTTTACTTGGTAATCAAGCCTTACAAATCAGTCTAAAAGAATTAAAAGACTTAAACTAATAAAATAAATAAAATAAAATTCATGGGTCTCATCCTAGGCCTGTTCAAGTTCACGCTTTATGCCCATTTGCTTGCCTTTATGAGGTGGACTAGGCCATGATTGTCCGATGCGCCTAATTTGGGCTTGACCATTGTAGACTCGGCCCAAATCTCTTGAATAAGCCCATTAAGTGCTTCTTTGAATCTTTTAACCCTTGCCCTCGTTATTGGGCCAACTGGAACATGCTACGGATCTCTTGGTACAGCGAATATATTCTTATCAACTCTTATCATTATCATTATCATTGTTATTGGTACTACGCGAATCATTATCCAAATTAGCACATAAAGATCAATCACACTCATGAGCAAATGCATATAGAACATCATCATGTGAGTTGTGCGCCATAGTGATTTAAACTTAGGTAGCTAATTTAGCTCTGGTATCAATTGTTGGCCCAAAGTACTACACAAGAAGAGGTGGATTAGGTAATTTAAAAAATTAATCTAAATGTTCGTGACCTTTTCAAATCCTAATATGATTTTATCTTACGTATATTTTGAGAAGAAACAAGCACACGACCAAACAGAGAAGGGTTCGAGACAGTGACACATAAGATTTTATAGTAGTTCGACAAGTTACTCTTACCTATGTCTACTCCCTTAAGCTCTCGTGGATAATTCAATTCACTAAATCTGGACTCAAACACACTCTCGTTTGAACTAATTACACTTAAATTCAAGTTACAAAACTCAAAATACAAAAAATTCTTACAAAACTTCTACTAACACTTATAAATATCTATCAAAATTCAACTCAACTAAGTGCGATAGAAATGAACGCGATATTTAGATATTCAAATTTATAACTTTATGTCAATTTATCTAGTTAATCAATGTAAGCATGGCAAATAATCTAGATAAAATCAATTAAATTGTTTAACTTGATTAATATTAAGAGATCAAGTGTAAAACTGCGAGTTCAGATAAGTATTTATAACTGATGAGCGTGTTTTTGGGCGTCATCGAGTCAGCACCAAGGCCCTAACCATGTATCTACCATCGTCGTGACATAGCCACATTTCAGAGCCCAGATCCACGAGGGAGCATCTGCCGACCAAAACTGCTTCCCTAAAATCTCCTCTATACCCAGTGTAGACACCGCATTTTGTCCCGCTTAGTTAGTGTCGAATCAAGTACAAGTTTATATAAACTTTAAATTTTGGTTTAAAGGGAACGAATTTCTACTTTGAATCACACTATATAATACAGAGAAAGGCCAAAAAAACATAAGAAAACACAAAAAAAAAAACTATTAAATTAGACTGATTTTAGCTAAGTAAAAGTTTCGGATCAATCTAAAAATCCTACGATTTAAGGGGTCTAAAATGACATTATTAAAGGTTTATTTCATTAAATCGCCTTTAGTATGAATACAAATTAGCCACTACCCTTCAATTATAGGATATTCCAACAATTTACCTCGGTTACCTACTTTGACCTTGAAACATTTACTTTCACTAGTTCCGTCTGTTTAACACCAAAAACATTTGTTTAATTTGTACATATTACATAAAATACTACCAAGAAACAATCCAAAAAACCATGATCAAGGCATGGAAATATCATGACAAATCCTAAATTACCAAAGTGATTAAGGATTTGGACTTGGTTTGAAATTGACCAAACCAAAGTTGTTTTGACAAACCATCAAGGCCCATTGAATCAAGGGCCCAACCCATCATTAAATGAATCACAAATGAGCATTGAATATAACCAAGAAGCCCTAAGATATTCTCTACACAAAATGTCAAGGGAAGAGACCAAATCACTTAAGAGGTAACAAACCGTTATCGAAACTAAACCGATTTAATTCACCACTTAAGCAAGGCATTTAATATGCATTAAATTCCCATCCTATTAAGCATTAAACATTTGGTATGAAATAGATAGGCCATAGAAAAATGCATGAAAAGGAAAAAACTTTTAAAAATGGAATTATTTTTGTTAAGTAAACCAAAGAAAATTACTTGGGTGTTGTTCAATAGTGAATCTTCATTTAGACTACGGTACCATTTATGGACGGGTGTCTTGGGGTGCATAAGATCTTTCCCGAGCATAATTGACCCCCTAATGTGAAAATCTCTGGTACAAGACCTTTACGAGTCAAAACACATGTCATTTCAAAGGAAAAAATGAATTTCTGAAACTCCCAATGACCTAGCACACCATTTAACCCATGTTAGGTGGCGACTCTTTCTTAAACATAAAATCCGGCCCAAGAAGTTTTTCAAAATCGACGCCTAGAAAAGCCCTTGAAAAACCATTTCAAAATGAATGGATTTAGAGGACTTAGAGGGGTGCGTTAGCTAGCAACTCTGCTGGGGACCTTAGAGGGTCAAGCCTAGTCAGAGTCTAAATCAATATTCACAATTAAATAAAACTCGAGAAATACTTCTTTGATTTTAAAACATAAATAATTCTCTTCCAAAAATAATAAATTGTAATAAATAATAATGATAAGGAATAATAAAGTAAATAAATAAATAAATAATAATAATAATAATAATAAATAATAATAATAAGAAAAGATAAAATTTTAATTTATTTTTACATATCTTGTTTATACTTGCCTATATTTACTGTCTTTATATATCTGTCATTTACATTTCTATCTTTAAATACTGTATTTAAATTGTTGCTTTTAAATTCCTGCATTTTATTTCTATATACTCTCTCCAATGCACGAGCACTCACTTTGCATTGCATATCATGATGACAAACCCAAGCCGTAACCCTCTTAGAGATAGAGAGGCCGGCAGTAGGGGCTGAAGTTGGTGATTTCATCACATTGATCTAAGCTCCGAAACGCTTAGGACAAAAAGAGGAGTTAGTAGAAGCAAGACCGAGTGGATTTTTCCCCCAGGATCCGGCTACGATACTCGCCTTGCTCGGACCACCAACCAACGATGAATGTTCCTCCAGGGAGGACGCTGGAGATTTGAAGGTCTAGGAACCGAAGCTTTCTAGGATGCGCTAGAAGAAAATCCATAACCATATATAGTGAGCCTAGGATAGAGGATAACCAAAATCCTGTTGTACTTAGGACACTTATCTTGAAGAGAGATTTTGTTTTATCTTCTGTATAGTCATTTACATAATTGTTATACTAGGTAGACAGAACAAAATTTCTAGGATAAATAGGGGCATAATAACCGATGTAATAATTCTTGTTCTATCCCACGTATTGCTAGCTTGCTCAACCTCAAAAAACGTTTTCAAAAATCAGAATACGGAGCAAGCTGCGGGAAAGAATAAGAATCCTTATTTAACTTAATACAATAAGCTCAATATACAAACATTAAATCATAAATTCCCATTTCATCCATGATAATGTACTTAAAACTCACTCTAAATCATAAATAGACTTGCCTTTAAACAAAGCATGAAAATCCCACCTCGATAGGTAAAAATTAATAGCCTTTGCTAAATAAAGTTGTCTAAAATTAATCCGCTAAGATAACATAGAGTAATATAATTCGATTGTGCAAAATCACGTCGAGTTTACCAAGATATAAGAAAGTTTCATCACTTAGTAGAATCAAGACTGTGTGATCCAAATAATAAACATAACTTGGGTCACATTTCCCTAAGAGATACATGTCATATCCTAAGCATAGTGTCCTTTCTCATAAATCCTATACAGTAGGAATTATGCACCATTAGGAAGACATCTTGTTTAGCTTCAAAATGCCTTGAGGAGGGTTAAAACATTTTCTAATAGGAAGCCAGTTAATGCTCACCAGTCAGATTATCTAAATAAAGTCACCCTCAGAGAGACATCATGAACTCAAAGATATCTTAAACCTTTCATCGAGTCTTGGGGACTAATAATCCACCTTTGGAGGAATAAAATGATAGATCATGTCATTAGGTCCTAGGGGATAGTATCCATGTTTTGAGTAAGAAAATAAATAAGTCCTAAGAGAAATGATCTATGTTTGAGGAGAAAATATGGCAACCCCGTCATTAAGTCTTAGGAGAAATGATCTAATTATGTCATTAGGTCCTAAGAAAAATAATTCATCTCTAAGGAAGAAAAAGGCAAGCATGTTATTTAGTCCTAGAGCAATGATCCATTTGCAAGGAATAAAATTTTGTTCCTAAGTCCTAAGAGAAATGATACATGTCTTGAGAAAGAAAAAGTACATCGAAACATAGATCATTTTGTTCCTAAGTCCTAAGAGAAATGATACATGTATTGAGAAAGAAAAAGTACAATTCTGTAATTAAGAAAATGATCTATGTTTCGAGGAAGAAAGGGACAAGTCTGTTATTTAGTTCTAGGAGTGGTGACGCATTTTAAGGAATAGAAGTTATCATTTAGTCCTAAGAGCAAATGATCTATACTTTGAGGATAAAAAGTCAATCATTCCATAGGCCTAGATAACTATATCTTCGAAGTCAAAGACAAACCGAAAGTTGCAAGTTTCCCTATAGTAGCGCGTAAATACGTCACTACTTTCATCGCAAGTGTACGGGTCAAGTTTTAGTAGAGTGGGAAGAGTAAAGCTTGTTGTATCCACAGGGATTGATGTGGATTATCGTTGAGTACCGTAATTGTCATAACCTAACTTTATTTAGGCGATAAAAATATAATTTTTTATAATATAATTAATATACTAAACTAATTAAACTAATTATACTAATATACTAGTATGACGTTTATGGCAGATTATTGCCTAGGGATTAACTTCATTCACTTAAACATGTTCGTTTCAATCTAGTTTACATTAACGACATTCTAATTTATTCAACAATCTCGGTATCGTAAACTCACTCATTACCTCTCCCGAGTGTAAAGTGAATGAATATGTGACTTCGTTTCAATGTCGGAGTCCCGCTCGAGCATCTATACGACACTTAGTCACATGAGTCTCGCCCCAACGTTATGGGTTGGATACTTTCTAATGCCCTCCCGGGTCATTAGATCGTCGCGTTGTGTTTAAACCCTAATCCGAATTCGGGCTTACCTCTCCCTAGTGTCAAACCCCATATTCTTAATATATCATAACAAACATATAAATGAGGAAAAATGGTAAACACAATCAAGTAGACAAGAACAACCGTTAACAAAACATCAATTTTATATAAACAACGTTTTCATGAAGTACATCGCTCCCTAGACAATATATGTTTAGCTACACATGACCATAGCCATATATATAACTAGAAACAAGCTAAACATATTCAAAATATTCAAACAAACTAAGAAATAAAGGAGAGAAACGAGGAGACTAGCCGTTATTCGAAGATCCGACGCTAAAACCGCTCCGAGAATGCTTCCTCCTCTTGGCCTTAATGATATTCTCTTGGTTGAATGGCCTTAGAGCTCTCAAGACTCTCGAAAAAGTCTACTTCATTTGGGGAGAAGATGGATGATATTTATAGGATCCAAAATATCACAAAATATCCTAAAATATCCTAAAAGATTTGGCGCATGATCGTTGCAGTAGTGGGATCACTGCTGCAGTAGTGGAGAAGTCGGTAGGGTTCTGGCGGGTGACCACTGCAGTAGTGATTTCACCGTTGCAGCAATGGAGAATCAACAACTCTCTATATTTTCACCGCTGCAGCGGTGGATGCAGGTTCTGAATATTAATCTTTTTGCCCTTTTTCTCTACCATTCTTCCATCGACTTGCTCGTTGATGGACCGTTTTTGTCCCTTTTCACCCTAAATACCTAATTTATAACAAAATAAATAAAAACGTATTAAAACATAATAAAACGCTATAAAAATACTCGAAAACTACCAAAACTGGCTTAAGAATAAATAGATAAATTACACCTATCAAATACTCCCAAACATAGAATTTTGCAAGTCCTCGAGCAAAACACTCACACTAAAATAAAAAACACAACTAAATTAACTAACACAAAAACTAAACACGAATAAAAAACACAAACTACCTAAACATAACGATATGCGAGTTTTGAATTCAACCATCGACCAAAATATTTTTCCCTGAACAACCCCCAATCATATCGAGATCAGGAGTAAAATGCACCATGTGATGTTTTAGAATTTCAACATTCAATAATGGTAAGCGTCATTCTAGATCCTTTCAATGTGTGTGTGCAAAAACTCAATTATATAACCATTCAAAGACTGGATTGGATTATCCACTAACGAAGTTCATGACTTAAACTGATAAGGATTAGGATATCCATACGTTTGATTGGGTTCCACTCTCCACTAATGTAGGCTTGGAAGTTCATAAAGATCAAAATGACTTGGTTCAGTTTGGAACATTTGTCCAAGGGGTACATCGAGAATATAAAATAGGTTAACATTGTTAACTTAACGATACCCAAGGCACAACGCTTGGCACAAAATCACTCTCGAACCCTCATAGATAAATTTTAAACAACCCTGAACAATCATTTAAGATCGACGTACTCACTTGTCAAAAGAAATGGAAATTGAACTATATTTACATATGTTTTTTTTTTAAATAACAACCACACCCCCAAATTTATTCAATTATTACAATTTTACGGGTGTGGTTAAACGAAAGAAAAATGACAAGTGAATACTCTAATACTAAACCAATCACAAGTTCGCCCTAAACCCAACCATTCACTTCAAGTTGCATACACAAATGCTAACTTGATTCACTCAAATTGTGCCTTTGTTTTAGCGATATAGGTTTAGAAAAAGTTTAATTGGCCTGGGTATTTGTTAAGTGTTCAGAATTAAAACAGCTTATAGGCTTTAATAAGGTAATGAGGGATAAACATATAACAAGGTAAGATTCAAAGGCTCAAGCGAATCAAATGAATGCCTAAATCACGTCTCCTGAACTATCTCGCCTAGGATTTCGCCTCAAGTTTCCCCCAATCAGGTTCTAGAATCCTTAAATTGTCATGAATTTGGCTAATGGATAATCATGCTCAAATCAAATGAATAGCTTACATTGAGTCTACGTGCTCATGCAAATTAGGATCCACAATAACTTTCACCAAAACGACATACCAAGCACACAGAACACACATGAATGGGCATTACCCTTGACCTCAACAAACAATCAGGGGATAATATCATAATCGGGTAATGGCCTAAACGAACTCAAAACTCAGCACATGCAACAACTACTACAAACATAAACACATTTAAACTAATCTAAACAATCATGCAATACATAAAACTAAACTAACACAGCTAAAACCAAAAATACATAATAAAATACTACACATCACCCCCGAACTTAAAACAAGTAGTATCCACATTGACCTATCAACGATCCCAATAAAAGTATATTACATGATAGTGAAGATTGGGGTTTAGAACACGTACCTGGGAGGCGAGAGAATCTCGCCTCCGAATCAAGTTGATGGTGACGGATCTAATTTATTTTTGACTCGGGTTGTCTCCCAAGAAGCGCTTGATTTAAGGTCTTCATCTTGACATAGAGAAGAGATCGTCAAAGAGCAGCTTCCAGCCATAGTAAGTGTCATACAACACTATGCATGGATCTTGGTTCAGAACGCCCTCAAGACTGGCGAGATTTGGCATTAATCGGCTCGATCTTTCAACTTGACTCAGCTCCAATTCTTGTGCTTGGGAAGCATGAATGTACTGAGCTGTAAACGAAGTAGGATAGGTGAGCTATATCGGATCCTCGTAGATGTGATCGTCTTGGATCGAGGGTGGCATCACCAATTGGATTTCAAACGGTGAAAAATCACAACTATTAACATGTGATTCTTCATCGCTAATCTACACTTAGGTTTTTTTGTCATTAGCATGATCGTCTTCAATCTCACCCAAGTACCTCCCGCTTACATTCGGTTCCTCAATGTGGTTTTCACATGATATGGCTTGTGTTTCTCCTAATGCCACCGTTTCTAACTTAGCCTCAATAAAGTAGATATGTTGACTGATTTGTGTCTGAAGAGACGTTACGATCGCAACAATTTCGGCGCAAACCATCTCAATATTGTTAAGACGATCCTCGTGCTCATTTAGCCGATCATTCGTTTCCCTGAAGAAAATCTGAGTCTCCCCCATAACTGTAGCAAATATCTCTTCCAATGCGGGAGAAGACTCCTCCAGTTAGTTCGGGATGTCAATCCATGGCACCGAAACGGGTGGAACTATCCCCCAAGCTTTGGTAGCTTGTTGAATAATTCCAACAGTGAAAATCATACTCCGTCATGTCTTCCAACAATTGATAGGCTTCATTCGCGGTTAATTGGTCAAAATAGGTGGTACCGTTTCCTCCTTCAACCCAATTTCTTGTTGCGGCTAGTAACCCGTCGAGGAAGTTCAGTAGTTGACACTCCCTCGGGAAATGATGGTTTGGGAACTGGAACAACAACTCCTTGTATCGATCCCAAGCACAATAAAACTACTCGGAATCTCATTGAAAGAAACGCAAAAGCACTTATTGATCTAACATCTTCAAGTACCCTACAAAAAACAAAAAAAACTACAAAACAAAAATTATAAACAAAATAAATGACTAAATTAAAATCAAGTTATTGATTCACAATATCAACAACAATCTAAAAACCAATCACCGACAACGACGCCAAAAACTTGATAGCACTTAAATACGTCGCTACTTTCACCGCAAGTGTACGGGTCAAGTTTTGGTAGAGTGGGAAGAATAAGGGTTGTCGTATCTACGGGGATTGGTGTGGATTATTGTTAAGTACCGTAATTGTCATAACCTAACTTTATTTAGGCAATAAAAATGTAGTTTTTTATAATATAATTAATATACTAAACTAATTAAACTAATTATACTAATATACTAGTATGACGTTTATGAGAAATTATTTCCTAGGGATTAACTTCGTTCACTTAAACGTATTCGTCTCAATCTAGTTTACATTAACGACATTCCAATCTATTCGACAATCTCGATATTGTAAACTCACTGACTACCTCTCTCAAGAGTAAATTGAGTGAATACGTGACTTTGCATCAATGATGAAGTCCGCATTGAGCATCTATACGATACTTAGTCACATGAGTCTCACCCCCAATGTCATGGATTGCATACTTTCTAATGCCCCCTGGGTCATTAGATCGTCACGTTTTGTTTAAACCCTAATCCGAATTCGGGGTTACCTCTCCTGAGTGTCAAACCTCGTATTCTCAATATATTATAACAAGCATATAAATATATTATAACAAGCATATAAATGAGGAAAAATGGTAAACACAATTGAATAGACAAGAACAACCATTAACAAAATATCGATTTTATATAAACAATATTTTCATGAAGTACATCGCTCCCTAGACAATATATGTTTAGCTACACATGGCCATAGCCCTATAAACAACTAGAAACAAGTTAAACATATTCAAAATATTCAACCAAACTAATAAATAAAGGAGAGAAACGAGGAGACTAGCTGTTATCCGAAGATTCGACGCTAAAACTGCTATGAGAATGCTTTCGCCTCTTGGCCTTGATGATCTTCTCTTGGTTGAATGGCCTTGGAGCTCTCAAGACTCCCGAAAACGTCCAACTCATTTGGGGAGAAGAGGAACGATATTTATAGGATCCAAAATATCACAAAATATCCTAAAAGATCTGGCGCATGACTGTTGCAGCAGTGGGATCACCGCTGCAGCAGTGGGATCACCGCTGCAGCGGTGGAGAGGTCAGTAGGGTTCTGGCGGGTGACCGCTGCAGCGGTGGAGCACTTTGCATTTTAACCGCTGCAGTGGTGGGTTCACCACTATAGATGTGGAGAATCAGTAACTCTCTATATTTTTACTGCTGCAACGGTGGATACAAGTTCTGAATATTGACATTTTTGCCATTTTTCTCCACGTTTTTCCACCGACTTGCTCGTTTATGGACCGTTTTTATCCCTTTTCACCTCAAATACTTAATTTATAACAAAATAAATAAAAACGTATTAAAATATAATAAAACACTATAAAAATACTTGAAAACTACCAAAATCGGCTTGAGAATAAATAGATAAATTACACCTATTAACCGAGTCCTACGAAAACCATGTCAAAGCCTACGTTTGACCATAACGTATTTGGAAATTACCTGCTAGAGCTACATCTTCCTAAGATTGCATAAATACAGCACTAACATAATCATCCAGGTAGACAAACTCACACATAGTCAAGAATATAACTATGTATAAAGATAGGATAATTTGCATCTTTAAAAGTTCATTTGTAGAGGTCTAGGTTCTTAATCACTTAAATAAATCTAGAAAAATTTGCTTTAGGTGACTTTTGCTTAAATCCATCCGAGATCCGCTCGCATGATCGTAAAATGGACCGATCCCTACCTCTGTTGGAAGTACTCAAAACGACTCCAAAATTTCGATGATGCGAGAAGATATTACCTCCCTGAAACAAATGTTGAGCCTGATGAACCCAACCTTATTATTCCAAGAGGAGGACCAATTATTGTCACTTGGAAATACCCTTAGCATGATAAAATGTTGGAACGAATTACGAATCGAGAGGCTCCCTCATGGAAAATGGATTGCTACTAAAAATCACAATAGCCTTTCCAAATAGGAAGACGTTATTTGTGCCACCGCCGCAAGTCAAGACCTGCCTAGTTGGGAGAAGAACCTTGAACCTAAGAAAAACTTAATCCAAGAAGAAATTTTCAAGATATGGAAGCATATGGACTACATGAATGAATTTATTAATAAGATCAAACAGGTCATCTGGACCCTTATCTACCCAAAGCACCAACATTTCATCTTCTCTCTAAATTAAAATGGCTCTCCTTGAAACCGCAGTTAACTATAGACTCCAATTAAATTGCCTTATCAAATCTTTTAGCCTACCCAAACACCTAAAGAGAGGAAACGGTTCACCCTATTTCCTGTTCCACTCTCTCAAATCTACCGCTACTGCTTAAAAAATAAGTTGTTAGTACCTATTCCCCCTAACCAAGGAAAACCTCAGGATCTAAGGTTTAACCCTCGTACTTTCTGTCAGTGCCACTCTAGAGGGATTGTTCATCACACTAATCAATGCTAGGACCTGAAAAACCGTATCGAGGATCTCATCCAGATATGGATCATAAGTATCTCAAGAGAAAATTTGACCATCAAATAATAGGGAAGAAACATCTATGTCTTCATTTCCTTTAGTTTCTTAAGTAATTTCTAATAACCATGTATTATCTTATATACCTAATGTATTAGATCTACAAATCATTAAATGCAAGCTTATTTTATCTAAGGTCGACTCAAGTCTTCACACTCTAACTTTCATAAATTAATTTTCTTATCGTAATTCATAGACCGCGAATAATCAAAATAATGATAACATAATTTCAATACTAAATTAGGCCATTATCCAAAGGAAAATGTTAAAAGAAATGTCTTGTTTCAACCAGACGATGGTGAGATATTAACAATAAAATCTAAGAAAGTTAGAAGGAAAACTTAAGAGCTCTGATGTGGAATCGTTACATATGTTCTAACCCGGGGGTTATGAAGAAACCAAGAAGAATTTCATCCAACATACCTATCCTAAAGACTTTGGTTGACATCATTGTTAAGGAACCCTGAGAAGAGGAAAGTAACCTTAGAACCTTGCCTCGCCTTAGGAAAATTCTTAAGAGAGGGGCTGCTAATCAAAACTCTTCTCAAGGGAGAATCAAGTAGCCAAGGTCGTGTTCCAGGAAAGATTGGAAGATTCGATCAAAGAAATCCTTAGAATTTTGCGAAACCTAGCCTTACCCAAAGTTCCCAAAAGAAGTAAGGCATGTAACTAGAAGAATCTTTCAGAAATGAATCAAGTTGGAAGAAGACAAGAAGACCTCCTCAACCGAAATAAAATGATAAAATATCTAGGAGATTCATGATGAAAAGGATAATAGATAAAGTCTTAGAACCTGACCCCAGCAAAGAAAAGTTCTTGAAAGGTCATGCAGATTAACGAAAGAAGATAGTCTAATATAGACTAGGATTTTACCCAAAAATAACTAATCTCGATTCATGTGGAAACCTACTTAAAATAAAAAGTAGGAAAAACCTTGTAAGGTTGAAGATGATCAAGATTAGAAGAAGACAATGGGCCTTCATTAAGGTAATATTTAATAATGGGGAAAGTAGCCGAGATAAAGGCGAAATCAACGAAGACCTTGAGATTGACTCAAATTACTCTAAAGTTTCTAAACAGTGAGAGGTCTCAGAAAGTTTCTAAACACTGATGGGTCACACAAAAGAAAATCGGTGAATTACACTCTCTATACAATCCGAGTATTAAGTTGTAGGGGTGTCTCAACACCTAGTGACTTGGGCCAACTAAATCGGGATCACTACCCAAAGCTCCCTACAGGGATTGTATGGGTAGTATGAGTTCTTTCTTGCTAGAGTGAAGAAATAAGAAAAGGAAGAAAGAAAAACATAAATAACTTTCTCAACACTACCAGGATAAAACATTTGTTAGTCATTATTAACTTACAACTATTACTCCATAACTTCTTTTCTCCCTCCTCTGAGTTATCTCAGGAAGGTCCATTCCATCTTCCCTTAGTTCAAGACAGGAGAAGTGAAGCAAAGCCGTTGAAGAAACCATGGGTAGCATACAAGGCTTGGGTAATCTTGATAACAATCTCAGAAAATTATCAATTATCAGAACTTGATAGAATTAAAACTAGACAACCTCTTTAACTAATAACTATGGATATTTGGTCTAAATTACTATCGAACTTATCTTTATCATAATTTAGATTAATGCGATGCAAAAATCGCGACAATCATTGAGATGATTAAATGTTTGAATATGATAATCTGAGTATACTCTAATTAAAATAATCTTGTGTAAAAGTGAAAAGGAAAATATACATGGCACGTATAGGTATAATGCCTAAAATATTAGAAATGAAGGAAAGTATGGGAAAGGAATAGAAGAAGCTTTTCCAAATAGGTCATTCACTTAAAAAAATGTCACACCCCAAACCCTGGGGTCGTGAATTAGGCCCCGGGACGATCAACCTAGGTAGTCGACCGATAACCCAATTATGATTTTCCTTATTCCTTGATGCTTAATTTTATTTAATTACCTAATCTTACTAGGTGTGTTCCTCTCTAGTATTGATTTATTTTACAGTTACCGTGTATGCCTACCGGATGCTACTAACTAATTAAACACTTGATAATATCGTGGTAAAAATTTGATAATAAAACTAACTACATTGTTGGATTGGGCCTCTATATTACCTATAGAGCCCTTAGCAGCATCAATAGACACAAAATTAATAAAGGTTACAAATGAACCAACAGTCCAGAGGTTTGGGCCCTATAGGGCCCATTAGTACATGCCATACTTAAAATAAATAAGGTCTATAGAGACAGAAGATACCAAAATGATCCAACTGCAACAAAGTTAGAAGCGTGTCATGGTGCACGCTCAGACCGCAGATCACTCCTGTTCATTATCCTGTGCACTACCTGAGGATGGGGAAAAAGGGGGTGAGCTCAACTTGTTTAGTAGGAAACTCCATCCATTTTCTTACATTTTTTTTTTCTAATGTCTATAGGAAATACATGATTTTTATAAACATAATACTCTGGCTAGAACTTTATAAATAAAACAATATATAAGGCACCCGCACATCGTAATAAAACATGCTCTAAAAAAAATCCAAGTAGAAAAATTTAAAACACATATACAACAAGTGTATCATTGCAATACCTGGTGACTGAACTGTACCACTAGGAATCTATACCATCCAGTGAGATACTCACATAACCTGGAGAATCCCCCTCGCGATTTTAGGGATTTGCACCCAAGGTCAGCTCCACGGCGACCCAATATCCTCGGTCCTCACATGATATCATCGCAATACCATCAGCCAGATATATTTAACACACAAATATATATTTCCTTTATAATACCAGATTTGCCCAAGATTCAACTTTTTACCGCAAATCCTATTTCATTTGAAAACACATTTTTCAAATAAGCACACAAAAATACATACATATAATGCATGCTAAAAACACATAAGAGAATGAATGGAATCCCCTACCTCGAGATGTGTGTGGTCACCTAGCAAACTCGAATCACCCCACTCCATCTCACTCAGCTGCTAAAAGCAAAAATTAAATATCCTATTTATTAACATCATCACTTTATGCTCGTACCCTTAATGTCCTAATATTTCTTAAGGGGGTATTATGAGTTGTGAGAGCAATTTATTGTGAGCAATCAGATTTCCCACTCATTTTACCACTGTTAAAAATATGTTTCTATTCTTTTTATATTTTTTTATGAAACTATACATCTCAATCTTTAAAACGCACTTTGAATCCCAGATTCCGATTTTACTACATTTATTTATGATTTTTCAAAGTTCAGCAGACAAAGTTGTCAGAACCCTATGGGATTACATTCAACTAGCTTTCAGGGTCTGTTTTGGTACCATGTCAGGTTCAAAATACACTATATAATATCTCTAAATGATCCTTATTGAGTCTAGTTTCATTTTCAATCAGTTTCATATTTTTTTGATTTTTCTACGAATTGTTATAAATTTTTAAAGACAGGTTGCTTAGGTGAAAGTGCAGAGTTTGAACTTCCAATTTCGGTTCTTTAATTCTTTTTTATACCTAATGCCCCTACATCACATTTTTTACTCTTCTAAGACTTAAAATTCATCCCAAACTAATATACAACATTATAGTTCATCCAAGGTTCATTTACATCATGGTTTTCTTATATTTTCTCTCCTAAAACCAAAAATAACAAGGTTAAAGCTCTAAACCATACTTAAAAAAAATAAAAAAATATCAGATTTCATCCATGATGGTTTCACCCAATCTCATATTTAATTCAACCTAACAAACTCATACTTGACCAAATCCAAGTTTTACTAGGTTAGCTTTCCATCTTAACCTTTAAAATCATAAAGATTCATGCTAGAGTTCAATAAAATTTCTAGGGTTTAGAAACTTACCAAATGTGAGCTTAATCTTCCACCAAAACTTGATTTCACCAATGGATCTTCTCAAATTTCTTGATCTAAATCTCCCAAGACCTTTCTTCTCTCTTCTTCCTCTCTTGATCGCTCCCCTTCTCTATCTTTTCTCCTATTTCTATACTTATGTTGATGGAGTTTGGACAAAAAGGGTTTTGTCTTGAAATTTGGTCTTATCTCTCTCTCTCTCTCACGTGAGGTCTAGGGCCTTCTTCTCATTTTATTTATTTATTTACTTATTTGTCATGATATGTATAGGATCTTGGGTCATTGGTTGTGGTTATGGGTTATGGATACTAACTATGGATCTTGATTTGGATAGTTGATTCTCTCAAAACAAATTTTTGGGTCTTTCTAATTCTACTTGGGTTTTATATTTTAACCAAATTTTCGTACTTTTTATTTGGGGTATTTTTAAAATGGTCTAAAGTGGTCCAAATGTACACTTTAGGCCAAAAATTATGATCCCAAACCATAGTGGACCATTAGATAATTTAGTTTTAGGTAAATTTCATTAATTTGACACCTAAATTTTTTGGTTCTCACTAGAGAATTTATTTATTTATTTATTTATTTTTATTTTTTTGCACCAAAACTTTGATTTAATTGCTCTCACAACTTTATAATTATAATTTCTAAAATTTGAGAATGTTACAAAAACAACTCTCCCAAAACTCATCCAAAAGTCATTCAAAGCCCGAGCAAAATTAGTAGTGATCCCTATTCCGGGACTGATGTTCCCATTCTAGAAAATCTCTATATCACCAAGTAAGACACGAAACAACCCTCTACTATTCCTGTCCATACCTTTCCATCTTGCAACCAACCCCCAGAGATTCAAGTTGCAACGTGATAAGTGGTTTATTTACCAACAAATCTAAGTACTTTTAGATTCAAATATTTGTGTGTTTTCAAGCATTTTTGTTAGTTCAATGTGTTTTTGTATTGTTTTATAGATTTTTGAATAAATGGGTGAAAAAGTGCAAAGCCGGTTCAGGTGCAGTAACTTCAAGGCCAATTTTGGACACGATGCAATTAGATTTTGGAAAAACTCAAAACATAGAAGTTGTATATCTCTGTCTTAGCTTTCCATGGATTTTTGAATCACCTCAATCGAAATTCAAACGAGAACGTTATGGACAAAAGACCACCGCTACAGCGGTGAAGAGTCAGTGAACCTACTGACTTCCTACTACTGCAGTGGTAATTCCCATTCCTGCAGTGGTCCGGCATCAGGTGGCTTAGATATTTCTTGATATTTTTGAGATATTTTGGATCCCTAATTTATCACCTCTTTCCCCAACACCCTTAGGACATTTTTAGGAGTGTTTTTGGAGCTCCGAGACATATCAACCAAGAGGAGATCACAAATCCAAGAAGAGGAAACGATCTCGGAGCGTTTTTAGCATATGTTCTTTAGATAACGGCTAGTCTCCTTTGTTTTTCTCTTTATTTCTTAGTTTGGTTGGTAGTTTTGTTCATGTTTATCGTGTATATTGTTGAATATTGGGCTATGGCCATGTGTAGCCAAACATATATTGTTTAGGGGTTGATTTATTTCATGAAAACGTGCTTTGAATGAATTGATATTTTGTTAATGGTTGTTTATCTTTATCCGATTGTGTTTACCGTTTTATTACTTCCATTATATGCTTGTTATGATATATTGGTTGGTTTGAGAATACGGAGTTTGACACTCGGGAGAGGTAATCCCGAATTCGGACTAGGGTTTAAACACAACGTGACGATCTAATGACTCGAGAGAGTATTAGAAAGTGTGCAATCTATGAGGTTGGGGCGAGGATAATGTGATCAGTGTCATATAGACGCTAGATGGGGACGTCGGCGTTGACACGAAGTCATAAATTCATCCACTTTACACTCGGGAGAGGTAGTGAGTAAGATTTCGATACCTAGATTGTCGGATAGTGTGAATGCCGTTAATGTAAACTAGATTGAATCGAACACGATTAAGTGAACAAAGTTAATACCTAGACAATATTTTCCCATTAACCTCATAGTAGTATTATAGTTTAATAATTAATTTAGTTTAGTTGATAATTATTATAAAAAAACACTAAATTTGAGTCGCCTAGATAAAGTCAGGTTATGACAATCGAGGTACTTAGCGACGATCTATTCTAATCCCTGTGGATACTACAACCTTTAGTCTTCTTACTATACTAAAACTTGACCCGTACACTTGCTGTAAAAGTAGCGACGTGATATTCCGCTACCACAACGCAAGAAAGAGTAAAGGAGCAGGAAGCCTCGTAGAGGCACCGATCAGTTTTCCATATAAAAAACGACATGGAAATAACTAGGGGAGATGGTTAAGAGAAAAATGTACCTGATGCAAGAATTCTAGGGAAAAAAACTAGCATCTCTAGATCAACGCTACTTTCCCTAGGGAAACATTCGAGATTTGGGCATCATAAAATCATAAAATACATAAGAGTATCAAAATACTACACAAACACTATGCATCACGTCTCACGTAGACATGCATAACTTTCATATACAAGAAAAACATTAGGCATCATACTTTTAAACAAGAACCTGTGACATCCTTGGTAGGTGCGATTTTGTGCACGCTTACTTACGCTCGCAAGTATACGAGGTCTAAAGTTTTAATATAGTGGATCTTTGAAGATCGGATATCGTTCCCACAGAGAAAAGTGTGAATAATTGAATTAAATACCGCAATTGACATAGTCTCATGTTATCCTGACGACGGAAGACATGAATTGAAATTAAACTAAGCTAAACTACAATTAGTGGGTTAATTCTAACTAAGTTGATTAATTAGGGATTAATTTTGTTCACTTAATACACGTTTGATTTCGTTCGGTTAACAATAACGAAGTTTAGGTATCCGACAATCTCGGTTCGTAAACTCCTCCGTCACCTCTTCCGAGTGTAAGACAAGGGAATACATGACTTCGAGTCGATGCCGAGGTCCCCTTCAATGTCTTAATGACTCTAGGCCGCGTGAGTCTTGACCCAACGTCATCGATTGCATACTAACTAACGCCCTCCCGGGTCGTTAGGTCGTAACGATGTGTTTACCCTAGTCCGAATCCAGAGTTACCTCTCCCGAGTGTCAAACCCTAGATTCTCAAATCCAACCCTAATACCGTTACAAGCATATTAAGATCGTCATCAAATGATAAACACAATAGGAATTAAAACAACAACTGTTAAAGAAACGTATATTAAACCAAACGAGTATTTACACAACTACACATTTCCCTAACTAATCTCTAAATTACACTAACATGTTCTTAGCCAATACAACATTTAATCAAGAGGAGATCATCATTACCAACTATAAATATTAAATACAAAGATGGAAACAAGGGAAGAAAAGCCAAATCTCAAAGTGGAGTAGTCCACTTTCGCCAAAGAACGATCCTCCCGAGCTTCCTCTTCTCGCTTGATGAACTTCCTCTTCTTGCTCTTCAAGGATTGGCCAAGAACACTCTTTACAACTAATCTAATCTACTTCCTAAACTAATCTAATCTAACTACGAAGAGAGCTCCTAAGAACAACCAAGCCCTCTCCTACGTCTAAGGATTGTCTAAGGTGTAAGGGTTGTCCTTTTGGTTTGGTGGAGAAAGGGGTTAAAAATAGGGATTTGGAAAATATCTTCAAAATATCTAAAAATAGATATTTCTGTGCAGAGTGTCACCGCCTAAGTGGTGGTTCACCGCTTAGGCGGTGGACTTAAGTCAGTTAATTCCTGTTGGTGACTTTGCCTAAGCGGTGGTTTTTTCGCTTAAGCGGTGGCTGCTGGCAAGATATTCTGTTGTTTTCTCGCCTAGGCGGTGGTTCAGCCCTTCAGCACTCCAACATTCTGCCTCTTTTCCGCCTAAGCGGTGGAACTTCCACTTAGGCGGTGGTCTTCATTCACCGAAACCTTGTTTTGCACATTTTGTTCATCGTTTCTCCACCGTTTTCACTTGTTTCTCGCCCTTTGACGTCCTTTCACCTGTTCTACACTAAAACACACTAAAACACAATTAAATATAACTAAAATTCTTGAGAACTTACAAATCCGGTTTAGAAATAGATAGGTTTTTCACACCTATCAATACCCCCAAACTTAGAATTTTGCTAGTCCTCGAGCAAAACACTAACACTAAACTAAACTAACTAACAAACTAACTAACTAAAAATGAAAAATTAAACTAACACAAAAGAAGTATATGCATGTAAATATAGAGTTCAATCTAAATGACCAATTTGTTCCTCCCTCAACATCCCTAAATCGGATCAAGTTCGGGAAGTAACCCACACCAAGTGGTGTTCTAGAATTTCAACGATCAATATCAATAAAAACCATTCTAGATCCATTTGAAGTGTGTGTGTGAGAAATCATATGTATAACAAGTCAAATACCGGATTTAATTATTCAATCGTTAAGCTCATAATTTAAACCGTTGAAGGATTCAGGAAAACCATACGCTTGATTTGAGTCTACTATCCACTAATGTAGGTTCGGATATTCACAGAAATCAATAAGACTTGGTTTAGCTTTGGAGAACGACCACGGGTATCACTGGAATAAAAATAGCAATTTGGTTTAATCGATCGATACCCGAGGTAAAATCGTTTGTCGCTATCCTCTCTCATGACCCCACATTCTTAGAATACAACTCTGAATAAGAAACGAAAATCCTGGTATTCACTTGTCGAAAGAGAAGAAAATGAAAACTATATTCACGTTTGTTTTTTTTTTTTTTTTTTTTGTTTTTTAAACATATTCCTAAATTAAGTCGAATAATTACAGTTTTAGGAGAGTGCAAAAAGAAGTTAGAGAAACACACCCCCAAACTTATTCGAATTTGTAAAATTTTAGGAATATGTAAAAAGAAATGATAGAAACACACTCCCAAACTTACTTTAGGAGTGTGTAAAAAGGAATACAAAAGTGACAAGTGAATACACTAATACCGAATCAATAAAAATTTATCAAAAACCCGACCGCTCACTTGATTTCACTCAATTTTTAAAATTAGGCTTAGCGACATTGGGTTAGAAAAAATTTAATTGAAAGGAGTATTTGAAACGTTTTCAGAATTGATTACGTTATCGGCTTCAACAGGGGAAATAAGGAACGAAAATTTTCAGGTTAGCTACAACGGATCAAGCGAAAAAATGACGGCCTAAATCACGTCTCTGGAATTACCTTACCTAGGATTCCGCCTCAAGTTTTCCCTAAATCAAGTTCTAGTTTCCTCATTTTCTATCATGAGCCTAATATCGAATAATCAACGTCAATCATTCAGATAATTATACTTTGAGTTCAAATGTCGTGCAATTTTCGGATCGAGATAATTTTTACCCAATCGACATGTTAAACACACAAAACACACAAGGAAGGTATTACCCCCGACCTCAATATGCAATTTTTGGGGATAGTTCTCATCATCGGGTCTTGGCCCAAATGAACTCATATCTAACATGCAAACACAACTTTATACATACACAATACTAAACTAATTCTAATACTAACATACATAATTTAATCTAACACTAAACATGCAAAAACAAAAATTAAACTAACTAAACTGAACTAAAAATTTAAAACTAAAGCATTCAAAATAATAAAATACATACTCAAAATAATGGTTCATCCTTTTCTACAAAAAAATAAAAATGGATGAACATCCACTAAACTAATCATCCAGTCCATACCAATACAGGCTTGAACATGGCAGTATTCCAAAAGCAGCGAACCCAATAAACATATAGCATTAATGCAAACAAAATGGGTTGAACACATACCTAGGGAATAAGACTTATTCTCTACTGTTCACCTGACAGAAAATTCCTCTCCACCACTATCACGTCGGAATGGAAATTGTGGCAGTTGCAAAAAGTGCGACGGCAATGCCGAAGCGGTCACACATGAACCTGTGGATCTGATCTGGCGCACACACTAATCACAATGTTTCAACAAAATATGAACAATGTAGCAAGAAATTTTGTTTCACACAATTTAACAATCCATAGAAACTAAATTATCACCAAAAATCAAACCAAAATCCCAAAGTGATAAAGAAAATTATGAATATGGGGTTGAAAATTGATTTGTGGAGGATGATTTGGGGTGGAAAACACAAATTTTGGTAATGGAAGGATGATTTTTGAGTATTGGAACGGTTTGGAAGAGAGGTTTTAGAGAGAAGGTGGAGGATTTTGGGGAAGAAGCCTTGCGATTTCAATTTTTTGAACGAACAGGGGTTGTTTAACTGCAGAAGGTCCACCGCTTAGGCGGTGGAACTCTTTTCTTTAAAATTAAACCTTCTGACGAAATTCCGCTTAGGCGGTGGTTTTTACGCCTAAGCGAAATTACACCAGTGTGCAAACATTTTGTTCTGCTGTTAATCCGCCTAGGCGGTGATTTTTTTCGCCTAAGCGGTGGAGCATATTTTGAAAATTTGGTGCATCCTGTATTTTTACCGCCTAGCGGTGGTTCACCGCTTGGGCGGTGGGCTGTTTTCACCCACTCTGCATTTTTACCGCCTGAGCGGTGGTTTATCGCTTGGGCGGTGGACTTTTTTTTGCTTAAAAACACCTTCTCTGTATTTTTACCACCTAAACGGTGGTTTACCGCTTAGGCAGTGGGCCTGAAACTCCCACTTTTGTGTTTTTCTCAAATTTTCAAAATACGACTCCACCCCGTACATTTTTACTTCGCTTGTTCAACGTGTTTAAATTTAAAATACTTTCCCAAAATTCCACACTCCTAAATTCACTGCCGAACACGTTCCGAAGCCATGCTGGCTTCCAAAAAGAATAAATAATCAAATAAATAGTAACAAAAATCGGGTAATTTGATACCCTAAGTTTCATTTAAAAACAAATAGCGCTTGAGTTACCGTCCCCAGCTGGACTTTTGTGTCACTAAGTATTTTTCACCAAAATTCCCCATAGACAAGGAATTTGGGCTCAAATGCTTAGTCGGATCAAGATCATGGCTTTGAAGTCGGCTTTTCCTCTCAGTCCTCTTCATTTGCAATAAGCTCCATCTCGGGATTGAGATTTAACCTTTTTCATCGTTTCTCGCACTGCTTGATCTCATTAACACAATGAAACAAAAATAAAAATTAAAAACTAAATAAAAATAAATGTCAGGATTAACATTCGACCCCTTAGTCGCAATATCAACTTAGAATTCACACTAATCCCACGTCTACAACGCCAAAACTTGGTGTGTTGACGGAACTAGGATACGATACATTTGCTTTTCCTATATAAAACTTAAGTTCTGAGCCGATACTGCGTTTCTTTTGCAATATTCAAATAATAATTCACATTAATCCCCGGCAACGGAGCCAAAAACTTGGTAGGTGTGATTTTGTGCACACCTACTTACGCTCGCAAGTATACGAGGTCTAAAGTTTTAATATAGTGGATATTTGAAGATCGGATATCGTTCCCATAGAGAAAAGTGTGAATAATTGAATTGAATACCGCAATTGACATAATCTCATGTTATCCTGACGACGGAAGACATGAATTGAAATTAAACTAAGTTAAACTACAATTAGTGGGTTAATTCTAACTAAGTTGATTAATTAGGGATTAATTTCGTTCACTTACTACACATTTGATTTCGTTCAGTTAACAATAACGAAGTTTTGGTATCCGACAATCTCGGTTCGTAAACTCCTCCGCCACATCTTCCGAGTGTAAGACGAGGGAATACATGACTTCGAGTTAATGCCGAGGTCCCTCTCGATGTCTTAATGACTCTAGGCCACGTGAGTCTTGACCCAACGTCATCGATTGCATACTAACTAACGCCCTCCCGAGTCGTTAGGTCGTAACGATGTGTTTACCCTAGTCCGAATCTAGAGTTACCTCTCCCGAGTGTCAAACCCTAGATTCTCAAATCCAACCCTAATACTGTTACAAGCATATTAATATCGTCATCAAATGATAAACACAATCGGAATTAAAACAACAACTGTTAAAGAAACGTATATTAAACCAAACGAGTATTTACACAACTATACCTTTCCCTAACTAATCTCTAAATTACACTAACATGTTCTTAGCCAATACAACATTTAATCAAGAGGAGATCATCATTACCAACTATAAATATTAAATACAAAGATGGAAACAAGGGAAGAAAAGCCAAATCTCAAAGTGGAGTAGTCCACTTTCGCCAAAGAACGATCCTCCCGAGCTTCCTCTTCTCGCTTGATGAACTTCCTCTTCTTGCTCTTCAAGGATTGGCCAAGAACACTCTTTACAACTAATCTAATTTACTTCCTAAACTAATCTAATCTAACGACGGTGGAAGAGAGCTCCTAAGAACAACCAAGCCCTCTCCCACGTCTAAGGACTGTCTAAGGTGTAAGGGTTGTCCTTTTGGTTTGGTGGAGAAAGGGGTTAAAAAGAGGGATTTGGAAAATATCTTCAAAATATCTAAAAATAGATATTTTTGTGCAGAGTGTCACCGCCTAAGCGGTGGTTCACCGCTTAAGCGGTGGACTTAAGTCAATTAACTCTTGTCGGTGACTTCGCCTAAACGGTGGTTTTTCCGCTTAAGCGGTGGCTGTTGGCAAGATCTTCTGTTGTTTTCTCGCCTAGGCGGTGGTTCATCCCTTCAGTACTCCAACATTCTGCCTCTTTTCCGCCTAAACGGTGGAACTTCCGCTTAGGCGGTGGTCTTCATTCACCGAAACCCTGTTTTGCACATTTTGATCACCGTTTCTCCACCGTTTTTACTTGTTTCTCGCCCTTTGACGTCCTTTCACCTGTTCTACACTAAAACACACTAAAACACAATTAAATATAACTAAAATGCTTGAGAACTTACAAATCCAGCTTAGAAATAGATAGGTTTTTCACACCTATCAATCCTATATATCATTTAGCATCAGTAGGCCATCATCGATACGATCCTTATAGCCATACACCTTATTTGGGAGATCTAGTAGGCTAGCAGGCAATCCTCGGACATGTAATCTGTTCAAGTAACCTCACAATGTCACCATACCATTGTCCGTTTCTGATAGTAGTTTCAAACCAAATAGGGAGTTAAACAAGAAGTCGACCACACATAAGGTGTGTCCTAATAATAGACTATACCTATTCCGGTGGAACGTTTGGGTCTAGTAGGGTATCCTTAGAAAAATCAACCTCACCAGGGTTCACCATCATCTTCTTAGAGTTGAGTAAATTCTAGAATCGTTCGAGTATTCTAAGTACCAAGCCTCCAATAACCCAAAACAGAACAATATCATTCAAAGACTTAAACAAGACTACCAATCAGGACAATGATCGATCTTAACTAGCCCATGCTTAGGCAAGATACTCTATCGATTAGACTAGATTAAGATTGTTGCCAATAAACGTAGCTATTTTTGCCTACGACCTATATGACCCTTAAAATCATCTTGTACCTGAAACTACATTGCGTCCTGATTCTTGGAAATTTTCTAAGATACATAGGAAACCCAAACGAGTACAGTCGAAATAAAAGGAAAGAGAGGTATCAGATTCACGACACTTTCTCAGTCCATTATCAAGGCGCATATCTCGAACAGTCCTTTAACGTTCCGAAGGATAGTCTTTTCGCTTTCCTTGCTATTCAAACAATAGGGGATATTTGAGCAAGAACTACACTAGTCTTGATCTTTGGTGGTCTGCAAAGGTATAGGAAACCTATTTGAGGTTCGGCCATCCATCTGTATGAACCCCCAGCCATGGGCTAGAGCGCGTTCTCACAGTTTCCATCATCGTACATAGATTGGAGTTGACAAAGTCCATTGTACGTTCTCCACCAAGTGGTAGGGATCTAGGTTCACATTGTCACTCCCTATTAAAGGGTACTAGGGGGTAAAAATGACAAACAAATAAAGAAAAAATGAGTAATTCAATTTAGGTTGTTAAGGAAGGTCTTAAGATCAACTAAAGACAACAATTCAAAATCAGGTTGACAAATCCGGAATTCGACTAGTAATTCAGAATTCTTCAGGATTAGAAGGAATGAAGATTGAAAACTGCTAGGAGTCCAGCAAACTTGCATAGTAAATTACAACTTTCGATTTTCTATATGCTATATTTCTTTCGTGCCTAACATCTCAGAATCAATAGATGAAAAAACAATCAGCATAAGGAAAAATGAGAGGTAAGGGAAATACTGTCCAGCCTTAAGTGGTCGAAGAATTTACCTATTGTTCAACCTCAAGTGGTCGGAGAAGAATACCTGATGTCCATCCTTAACCAGTCGAAGAATTTATGTATCATCCTAGCCAGAGATTCCAACATATTGTCCAACCTTAAGCAGTTGACGATTTTACCACATCCTACTTCAAGTGGTTAAAGGTTCTACTATACCATTATACCTTCACGATAACTCATGATTTTGATGAACAATAGTCAATTTTGAAACCTAAAACATCAAATTCCCATGATCCTCCCAATCAATCAACAATACATCAAAAGCCTCATGAAATCCTATCCTGTGATCCAAATTCATCAAAAGGCCGTAGACCCAGAAAAACCATCGTGCACCCTAGAATACTTGATTTTCGATTTCGAGACAAGTGCCATATACTTTAGAATTACATTTTAGGATGGAGATTTTTGACAAGAAAAGAAGACCATGAACAGACAAAGATTTTCTGAATTCCGAATAAAGAAGCCAATGTACATTGTTCAGGGGACAAGACCAAAGAACGGAGACGGAGGTTCGTTTTCTTATAACAAGACTTTGATTGTTAAAAATGAAGGAGATAGACACAGGTTTCCTATATGCTGACATTCAAAGAAAAAAGGACTAAATGGAAAGGAGAAGGTTCACCATTCAATTCCAACAAACAATCCACAAGCCTTGGCGATACAGGTAATCCATTTTTATCAATACATGTTTATACACCATAAACAATTGCATGGTCTTTTATATTACAGCCAAGGGCAAACGCCTAAGACATTAACTTTACATTTCGAAAAAATATAATAATAAACACGTTGACGAGTGCATTTGGGGATTTACATCAATAACATCTCGAATTCATTTTTCATCACCTTCGACTAATGGTGAGAAGAACCTATTTAGATTCTCAATCCAGTAGCTAATCAGCCTCTTTCCCAGCCCGTAGGTTAGGGCATATTTTATAACGTTAATAATCATGAATCACACAATAGGAAGTGTCGGATTAGATTCCACAACAGAAAATATCCAATCACTTCCCCAGTCTATGACTGGGGCACATTTCATTCTATTAATGTTTTTCTAATGGAAACAACGTTCATTTAGTCTCACGACATAAAATGAAATGCCTGAATCATAATGAACTCAATTAAATTCATCAATTCAGGATGAACTACGTCTCGACCTGATTCCCTGTGAAAACATGTACATAGGAAACCTTTACAAGGTTTGGTCGTTAACTTTAGCATATTTCCTTTAAAGATTGTGAACTACGTATCAACTTGATTCCTGACAAAGTTTGGGATACGTAAGAAATCCTTGTGGGTTCGGTTAACAACCCAAAGACCAAGAACTACGCGTTAACCTGATTTCTGACAAAGCCTAGGATACGTAGGAAACCCTTGTGGGTTCAGTTGACAACCTAAAAGCGGTGAACTACGTTTTGACCTGATTCTCGGCAAAATTTGGGTCACGTAGGCAACTCTTTTAAGGTTTAGTCGTCAACACTTAAAAATCTTTCATTCAATCAAGGTTAAACTACATGCCAACCTGATTATCAGTTATCGGAGATACACATGCAACCTATAATACAAGTTCGGTCGCCATTAAATAAAAATATAACGAACTTGTTTCCTAAGGCCGACATGTGGTTTCTCCCTTTAGAAAATTAATACTAAAACTAAATAACCAATAATTTATTTTATGTAATATAAGAAATTTTACAATATACGGCAATAGTTATAATTATCGATTTATCGAATCAATTTTATAACAATAAATAATAAATACAATTATTACAAATTAAATAGAAATTTAAATAAAATTTCTAGTACAGTTTCATTCTCACCGGCTCTGCAATCAAAATTGTGGGGATGTGAGCTAAGGCTCAATAGAATTTCTAACTCTTTTAATATATGTATTTAACCTCCATATTGTGTTATTTATGTTATTGTTGTTGTTGAATTACACTTATTAATTTTCATGAAATAATTATGATTATGTGAAAATTATGTGCGATACATGCCTATTATTTAAATTTTGGATTGTGCTGATATTTTTAGCAAAATGTTTACAAGAATATAAAATTAAATTGGGATTTTAATATGGATATTGGAACTGATTATTTTTAGCCTTACGAAACAATCCACAAGGATCTGGGTTATCTACTGATTGTGAAACTTGTTACGAACATGTTGATTTGAATGTTGGATGAAATTAATCAATGTTGGTTATGGGATATGGCAGTGGACTTGAAAAATCATGTCAAGCAAGAAAATTATTGAGGTCATGGACCTGTTGGAATTGAGATAGACTCAATCTAAATTAAACTACAGTGATATTTAAAAACAATTGTTGGTTATATATATATATATATATATATATATATATATATATATATATATATATATATATATTGCTATGTTTTATCAGAGTGCGTAGCGGAAGTGTTTAGAAACATAAAATTCTATGACAATTAGTTATCTGTGTTAGAAGTTACCGACCAAAGTGTACCTGGTCTGTATGTTGTTGGACATAGAGTGGGCCGCCGCAGATGCAAAAGTGGCGACATATAGTATGGATTTTGTCGATTATGAATTATGGGTGACTTTTGATTACAAGACCATACATAGAGAATAATAATTCTAAAACTGAGCGTGACTAACATAACTGTGTGATGCGATTATGAATTATAACTGTTTTGAACGAAATATTTAGGACGAAATTTATTTAAGGGGGGTAGATTGTAATACCTGAGAACATTATATTTTGAAAATATTCTTTTATATAAGCTTAATATTTTGGGTTGTTTTATATATAATAAAATTTTATAGTATAAATATATATTTGATCATTTTTGGGGTTAAATGTTAATTTTAAATTGACTTTTAAAATTTTTGGAACTATTGTGTTATGCAAAATATATTTTAAAAGTTTTGGAATATAATTAATATTTTTTCATTTCAAGAAGGATAATTAGTGTAAATAAATAAATTAAAAAAAAATATAAATATGCGAGTGGATTTGTTTCCTTCTTAAAGAAGGAAACAAACCCAACCCACACACATGTATATATGTGTGTGTGAATGACACGTGTATAATAATAATAATAATAATAATAATAATAATAATAATAATAAAAATAATAATTCTATATATAAAAAATTATCAGTATATGGATATCCAGAGAGATATCAATATAGGAAGGATTTTAGCATAATTATATAGATGATATATAGAAAAGTCACCAATCATATTTTTGAATGTTTTTTATCAAGAAAAATATTTTGGTTTGGATTTCGGCTTGGATTTCAGGTAGAATTTCTAATTCTTTTAATATATGTATCTAATCTCTCTATGTATTGTGTGGTTTATGTTATTACTATTATAATTATCATTTTTCATGAGATGTTATGATACATATTATGTGAAAATTATGTGAAAAAGATGTTTATGTGCTTATTTGTGGATTGATTGAATGCAAGTAGTAAAGGGGTTAAAATTCTACTGAGTCTTGACTCACAACCCCACAGTTTTTATTGCAGGACCGATGAAAATGGTGTTGCGCATGAAATTTTATTCGAATTTTTATTTAATTTGTAATAATTGTATTTATTATTTATTTTTGTAAAAATTGACTTGATAAATCGATAATTATAATTATCGCCGTAGTTTGTAAAATTTATCAGAATTTATAAAATAAAATATTGATTATTCAGTTTTAGTGTTAATTATCCAAAGGGAGAAACCGTGTGGTGGTCTTGGAAAATAAGATCGTTACAAAAAATCCCCCATCAATTGGGATTGAATCATATCAAACTTTAACGTCCTCCATCAATTGGGATTAAATCATATCAAATGTTAGCATCCTCTATTAATCGAGATTAAATCGTGTCAACTTAAAGATCCCCAATCAATCTGAATTGAATAATGTCAACTTCAAAATCACCCATCAATTGGGATTTAATCATGTCAACTTCAAAATCAATCCCCCAATCAATGATGAACTAGGTGTCGACCCGAGTCCTGATAAATACCAAGATACATGAAACCTGTATAGGTTTGGTCATCACCTTAAATGAAATTTTTCTATCCCTAGTAGACTACAATTCGACCTGTCTTTGGTAGATCACGAAGGTATGTAGGAAACAAAAGTGAGTCTACTCGAAGTCAGAGATGTGTCAGCCTCACAATGTTCTCTCAGCCCTGAATTAGGGCGCATCTCCCGAGAAGTCCCTTGACTTTCCTGAAAAGTCAATTTTTAATCTTTTTGTTAAATAAACAACAAAGGATACCAATGCACGAACTACGCGTTGACATGATTCTTGGTAGATTACCAAGGTATGTAGAAAACCCTTGCGGGTGCGGTTAACAATCTGAAAATAGCACAACGAGGGTCGAAATACATTTCAACTAGATTCCTAACCTAGGAAATTAGTGTATGTAGATAATGCAGGTGGGTTTCAGTCATTCGACGATCATTATCTAAAAACCAGCGATATCAATATACATAAACAACCAACGGGGTTTCCATACTAAATCAAACATCAAAATCGCAAGCTCAATTTTAGATATATAGGCAACCCATGTGGGCTCTGTCGTATCCTCTAAACGCTCAGGAGATAGTCTTACGCCCCAGCTAAAGCTGCGGTACATTATATCTGATTTTTTCGTTGAGATTCTGTGACAGGACTTACCCCAGCTAGAGGCACATTATATCATATTTCTTTGTAGAGTTTCTTAATATAGTCTCGCACCAATCACAAGTAATTCAAAATTCAAAACTGAAATCCCTTATCACTGGAAATAAATAAGCATCGTCAAGCCCCAGTCTACGACTAGGGCACATTTTATCCGAGGTCAAATTTACCCCCAGGAAGTTTTCTAGTCCTCGTCAAGTAGTTCCAAGTGGGATATGGCCAAGAAACTCCACTAGGTGTCGAGTTTCCCCGAGAGTTTTCGCCCGTGTGAATTCTCTCAATCATTTTCAATCATGTATTGATATGATGACCCATGAATTGGTTTCTCTAACTAAGAACATTTTCCACTAAATATCAAATTAAATCACATGTCTGAACTACACTTGACGTGATTCTCAGTTAAGTCTAAGATATGTAGGCGCCCTAATGGGGTTCGGTCAATCCAGCTCATAAAAATGAACGTCGACCTCAGTCTCAGACTGACTAGACACCCTGAAATTAGTTTCTCTAACCCAGAACCATTCCATCCAATCTTAATTTACTTTATCTGTTAGAACTACATGTGGCTTGATTCTCATTAATTTGAGATATGTAGGAAAACCCTTTGGGTACGGTCACAACTAGGAGTCGAAGATCATTCGTCATCTTCTCCAAGTCCTATAGGATTGATCGTTCGTCATCCTTTAGAAATATAGTAATATAGTCACCGTAAGGTTGATCGTTTGTCATCCTTACCAAGACTTGTGGAACCAGGCATTCACGTCGTTCCATAGGTATCCAAGTCACAGTAAGGTTGATCGTTTTGCATCCTCACCAAGACTTGTGGAACTAGGCATTCACATCATTCTATAGGTATCCAAGTCACTGTAAGGTTGATCGTTCGTTATCCTTAACAAGACCTATGGAACCAGGCATTCACGCCATTCCATAGGTATCTAGAGTCACGATAAGGATTGATCGTTTACCATCCTTACCAAGACCTATAGAATAAGACATCCACGTCATTCTATAGGTATACAAGTCACCAGAAGATTGACCATTCGTCATCCTCACCAAGTTCTCTAGGATTGATCGTTCGTCATTGTGTAGGTATACAATTCATGGGAGGTTGATCATTCGTCATCCTCACCAAGATCTATAGGACTGACCATTTGTCATCCTTTAGGTATACAAGTCACAGAAGGTTGATCGTTCACTATCCTCACCAGGATCTACCGCATTTTGTCTTGCCCAATCAGTGTTGAATCAAGTACAAGTTCAATGAACTTTAAACTTAGGTTTAAAAGGGAATATATTTATACTTTGAATCACACTACATAATATATAAAAAAAATGCCAAAAAACATAAGAAAACACAAAAAATTGTTAAATTACTGATTTTAGCTAAATAAAAGTTTCGGGTCAACCTCGAAAATCCGACGATTTAAGGGGGTTTAAAATGACATTATTAGAGGTTGAATTTAATTAAATCACCTTTAGTATGAATAAAAATTAGCCACTACCCTTCAATTATTCCAATAAATTACCTCGGTTACGCACTTTAACCCTGAAATATTTATAATCATTGGTTTCGTCCGTTTAACACGAAAAACATTTGTTTCATTTGTTCATATTACATCAAATACTATCGAGAAACAATCCAAAAGACCATGATCGAGCCATGGAAATTTCATGACAAATCCTACATTACCAAAGTGATTAAGGATTTGGACTTGGTTTGAAATTGAACAAACCTAAGTTGTTTTGACAAACCATCAAGGCCCATTGAATCAAGGGCCCAACCCATCATTAAATGACTCACAATGAGAATTGAAAAGACCAAGAAACCCTAATATATTCTCTACACAAAATGTATAGGCAAGATACCAAATCAATTAGGAGGTAACAAACCGTTATTGAAACTAAACCGATTTGGTTCGCCAACTAAGCAAGGAACTTAATGTACATTAAATGCCCATCCCATCAAGAATTAAATTCTTGGGATGAAATGGATAGGCTACTTTCAATGAATGTAGATATTTTGATCAAAATATCTTAGGTTTAACTAAAATCCTTGAAATGTGACTACCTGTTATCGAAATCAAACCAATCTGGTTCGCCACCTAACCAAGGAACTTAATGGTCATAAAAATGACCATCCTATTAAGAATTTATTTCTTGGGATGACATGGATACGGTGGATTAAAAGAACCTAGATATTTTCATCAAAATATCTTGGGGTTAACTAGAAACCTTGAAATCTAACTATCGATTACAAGGCAAACTAACCATATTTGATCCAAATCCAACCAAATTCAAGCCCATCACATCATGAGTCATCATTAAACATTAATTATAGATGACTCATCAAGACTAAGTTCATTCACATTGGAAACATTAATGGCAACCAAACCGAAATAGTGAAACTAATCGATACTTAGCCCCTAAATCGAACTGGAAGTGTCATTTCATGCCATTAATGAACCCATGTTCAACCAATCATATTCAAGGTTGTGTAATGATTGCCAATGACCGCCAATCATTACTAATGATTGCCAATCATTGCAGGAATCTTCCGAAGATTTGGTAATCATTACCAAATCTTTGAGAATCCTACATAATCTTCAATATTCGTCCAAAACAAATCAAGATCAAGACAAGAGGACCTGACCCCTAGGCCAAACAGACCCTAATGAAGGATCTGATATGCTGTGCAGGCCCTCTGGCCTATACGTACAGGGGGCTGGGTTCTCATTTTTCAAGAGTTGGAACCTAGACATTCTCTCTCTAAAACTGGGCAATGCTCTCGTGTTTCTAACCATTCCTCTCCAATAACATCTCATTATTCTGCTGAAATTTAGTCCCGAAAGGAGTTCTTGAGGTTCTTGGAGTAAGAACTCAAGAAGTTGATGGCAACCGATCGAGTACAAACCAAGATCAAGAAGGAGAAAAAGGCATTTGTTTAGGGACTGACCACTCACCTAAACTAGGTATGTTTCTGGAATATATTTCAATATTGTCTTAAATTTCTACATTTTGCTTGTACATAGTATAATCATGTAGTATACAAGTTTTAATTTCATGTATATAACACATATAACCCATAATCAACTAAAAAATGTTTAATTTTTGTTATAATCATTAAACCATATCCAAATCATAAAAAATCATATCAAGAACATCCAAGAACATGTTATGAACATGTGAGGACCCAAATCATTTGAGAACATGTTAAGAACATGTGAGGATCCAAACAAAACATCTATCACACCATGAGTTGTGCATAGTCTATATGATTCATTCATGAACGCTTTAAACCGAACTCTTACTAGGTGTTAATCCAACCATATAACTGTTAATAACTGATTTACTTTATGCTAAATGTCAAGATCACAACCTAGCACTGAGTCTTCAGACTAGTGGACTGACACTTATATAGACACACACTACACCGGCAGACCCTTATGGCAAAAAAATTCAGGATAAAGGAAGGACCTCTATTCCTTTGGGGATAAGTATGCACCTTCTTCAAGAATGTTCTCATTTTTCTTAGGATTAGGACTTGCATATATATATATATATATATATATATATATATATATGGTATTTCTTTTCTTTTCTAAGTAATAACTCAAAATCAAATGCTAACTTGTCTAAACAAAAGAGTTTGGTTAAAGTGTTCTTGACAAAAATCAAAGAGATCATGTACATATCATGTTATGATACATGTCTTGTTAATAACTGAAATCAACTAAAACCAACCAGTTTTTACCTTACATAAACGAACTACGTAATGACCTGATTCTCATTGATTTGAGATATGTAGGCAACCCACGTACGGGTCCAGTCACATACCCAAATAATTTAGTTTAGTTTGCATGTTGGAACTACATGTCGACTTGATTCCCCGTGTTTACTGGGATAGGCAACCTTTATAAGGTTCATCCTCTTAAAAAATACAAAATCATTTTCATTCCATATAGCTTGCATGTTGGAATTACATGTCTACTTGATTCCCTGTGAAAACAAGGATATGTAGGAAGCCTTTATAAGGTTCGGTCGATTATATTTCTATTTCTTATAAACTATCATTGGGTTGTTGCTGCATAGATTAGTGTAGTTTACTGCTTTCATTACATCAAAAATACAAAAAATATTTTCATTTTTTAATCTTCTTTATTTGTAGTTGCATAATAGATTGTTAAACCTTGACAGCTCTATATCGCATAAAAAAATGCATAAAAAAGGAAAAAACTTTTAAAAAGGGAATTGTTTTCATTAAGTAAACCAAAGAAAATTACTTGGGTATTGTTTAACAATGAATATTCATTTAGACTAAGGTACCATTTACAGATGGCTGTCTTGGGGTGCGTAAAACTTGATGAGAATATATCTGTTGCACCAAGAGATCCGTTGTATGTTCCAGTTAGCCCAATAACAAGGACAGGGGCTAAAAGATTCAAAGAAGGACTTAATGGGCTTATTCAAGAGATTTGGGTTGAGTCTACAATGGTCAAGCCCAAATTAGACCCATCGGACAATCAAGGCCTAGTCCACCTCATCAAGGCAAGTGAATAGGCTTAAAGCGTGAACCTGAATGGGCCTAGGACTCAACCTACAAATTTTATTTTATTTATTTTATTATTTTAAGTCTTTTAATTCTTTTTAGGTTGATTTATAAAGCTTAATTGCCGAGTAATCTTTTCTTTTTTAGACTAGGAGTATAAGGCAAAATAGGAAACTTCCTTATTCTTTCTTTTGTCTTGTAGTGTGAGACACTAGGGTTTCTTTTATTTTTTATTGTAGCCGCACTGTTCATCGTTACTGTTCATGCGCGACACTATTCCCTAGCTAGGATTTTCCTTTATTGTTAGCCGTCTATTTAAGAGAGTTGTATTCCATAGGAAAAAGACATTACTTTTTTATGAATACAATTGTGAGAGTTTTCTCTTAAGTTCTTCAACGAACCTTTTCTTGAACTTATCAAGATTTTCTTGTAGCGTTGAACTCTACACCTTCGGTTCATGATTCACTTATAATTATTGGGTCGAGGTTTGTTCTCTTTATATACCTTCGGTTCGCGTCTCATTCATGAATTTTGGGTCAAGATAATCTATATTTCAATTTTGGTATTTTTAGTTCGTTATAAATCTAAATTTAGTTCGATCCTTCATGAAGAAATCCTAAGTTGGTTTCGGGTCTCACTAATTCTTGGTGAGGTTCGCATCGTTTGGTATGTGAACAAGGTCTAAATCAGGTTTCATCTATCATTTTCTTTTTCGTTCTTTAATATCTATTCATTCCTTTTTTTTTACCAAATTATATCATCAAATCTGGTCCGATTTTGTTTAAAGTACTGTGCGTTTTTTTTGTTCAATTCAAATCTGGTCAAATCTTTATAAAAAAATGCAGTGCACCTTTGTTATGATCAAATCTCATTTTTAAAGGTTGCTGAATTTCATTATTTAGAAGAAAAAAAAAAGTAAAAAAAAAAAAAAAAAAAAAAAAACTGAAACAGAAAAAAAGAAAAAAAAATAGTAGCAAAATTCAGTACAAAAAAAAATGAAAAAATCTAGCAGCCATATTGAGATTTAAATTCTTCTTGTTCTATTCTATAAGCTTAACTTTTGTGTTCTTCTTGTTCACTTTACTTTTGTCCTACATCCCATTCTTAGTGAATCGAATAATTGAGTTTGGATTGTCATAAGAAATTTCTGATTGAGGTTGGTTAAGTTTGATAAAAAAACTAAAAGAGTGAACTAAAGAAAGGAAAAAGGCAAGAGAGTGTGAGCTCATATGAGGGTAAAAGCCAAATTTGAGTGAAACATGAGTGTGAGTGCCATTAATCTTGAGGGAAACATGTGAGGGAGTGTTTGTGAGGCTTACTGACTTTATTTTTTAGGTTATCAAACATGTCTCAAGAAATAAACAAAGACTTGACCAATGAATCAATGGAAAATATGGACTTCATGGATGTCAAACGTTTTTACAAGGTCTTAGAGAAAAAGTTTGAACGATTGAACTCGCGGTTTGATAAAGTGCATGATTGACTTGAAAAAATTGAGTCTAGTTCATAAAAGGGGCAGCGACCTCTAGCTCCTAATGTGCAACGAAGAGAGAGAAATCCGCCTAGGTTTGATTATGAAGATGACCAAGATGAAGCAGATCATGCCTCTAATGCGAGCTTGGGAAAATTTGGACGTGGATATAGGAATAGAAGAGATAGATATGGGAAGAAAATTGATAATAACTTGGGAAGTATCAAGGTGAATATATCATCATTTCAAAGAAAAAACGACCCTAAAGTATACTTGAAGTGGGAGAAGAAGGTGGAATTGATCTTTGAGTGCCATAACTACTCCGAAGAGAAAAAGGTAAAACTCACTGTAATTGAGTTTATTGACTATGTTATAATACGGTGGGATCAACTTGTGATAAACATAAGGAGAAACCATAAGAGGCTCATTGAGACGTAGGCAATAATGAAAACTACTATAAGGAGGCGATTCATTCCAAGTCACCACTATAGAGACTTGTTCTAGAAATTGCGAAGTCTTACACAAGGTTCTAAGTGTGTGGAAGACTACTACAAAGAGATGGATATAGCCATGATTCGAGCCAATGTGGAAGAGGGCCGAGAAGTAACTATGGCTAGGTTTCTAATTGGGCTAAATCATGACATTGCAAATATGGTGGAGTTGTAGCATTATGTTGAGTTGAGTGACATGGTGCCCATGGCTATCAAAGTGGAGCAACAATTGAAGCGAAAGAGTTTCATATGATTTGGGCACCAATTGGGTTCTTCTTCTTCTTGAAAATCGAATTGGAGCAAGAAGGATGAGAAGCCTAATTTTCAGCCCAAGGCCAAACCTTCCAAAATTCACAAAGTTGGAGGTACACCAAACCAAGGTAAAACTGATTCCCAACCATCTAGAAATAGAGAAATTAAACGCTTTAAGTGTTTGGGAATAGGTCATATTGCATCTCAATGTCTGAATAAGAGAACGATGATTATAAGGGATGATGGAGGTATTGAGACCGAAGATGAGATAGATGATGATTCGATGCCACCTTTGGAGGATGCACGTGATGTTGAATACACGGTTGATGGAGAGCTTCTATTTGCAAGAAGAGCTCTTAGTGCATAAGTCAAAGAAGATGAGACGATACAACGGGAAAATATCTTCCATACTAGATGCGATGTCAATAATAAGGTATGTAGCATGATTATTGATGGGGGGGAGTTGTATAATTGTGGCTAGTACTAGTTTGGTAGAGAAATTGAAATTGTCAACTTCAAAACATCCTAGCCCATACCAGTTACAATGGTTGAATGATTGTAGAGAAATTAAAGTGAATAAACAGGTGCTCATATCATTCTCGATTGCAAGGTACAAAGACGAGATCTTGTGTGATTTGGTGCCAATGAATGCGGGGGCATATTCTTTGTTTTATTGTTAGTGCTAAGGGAATTGAGGTATATGAAGAAAAGGTTAAGGCAATCAAGGATTGGCCGAAGCCTACAAGGGTGGGATAGGTGAGAAGTTTCCATGGGTTGGCTAGCTTTTATAGGAGGTTTGTGAAAGATTTTAGTAGCCTAGCCACACCTTTAACTGAAGTTATCAAAAAGAATGTGGGTTTTAAGTGGGGCGATGAGCAAGAAAAGGCATTTAATTTGATTAAGGAAAGATTGACTAATACACCTTTACTTGATTTACCTAACTTAAAAAAAACTTTTGAGATTGAATGTGATGCTTCAGGAATAGGTATTGGAGTTGTTCTAATGCAGGAAGGGCGTCCCATTTCCTACTTTAGCGAAAAACTAAGTGGGACAACTGTAAATTACCCTACATACGACAAAGAGATGTATGCATTGATTAGGGCATTGGAGACTTAGCAACACTATTTTTGGCCAAAAGAATTTGTGATTCACACTGATTATGAATCTTTGAAACATTTTAAGGGTCAACAGAAGTTGAATAACCGACATGCCAAGTGAATAGAGTTCATTGAAATGTTTCCTTATGTGATCCAGTACAAGCAAGGTAAGGAAAACATTGTGACGGATGCATTATCTCGAAGGTACGGCTTACTTTCTACCTCATATGCAAAATTGCTTGGTTTTGAATACATCAAGGAATTGTATGTTGATGATTCTAATTTTGGTAATGTGTTCAATGCATGCGATAAGGCAGCGTTTGGCAAGTTCTTTAGGCATTGTTCAGAGAAAATAAATTATGTGTGCCTAAAGTTCATTGCGTGACTTGCTAGTTAGATAGGCTCACGGGGGTGGTTTAATAGGACATTTTGGCATATCTAAGACTTTAGATATTTTTCATGAACATTTCTTCTGGGTCTCATATGAAACGTGAAGTAGAGAAATTTGTGAGAAATGTATTGTTTGTAGGCAAGCTAAGTCTGAGGTTAAGCCTCATAGTTTGTATACTCATTTGACTATACCTAGTGAACCTTGGATTGATATTTCTATGGATTTTGTGTTAAGTTTAGCTAGGTCAAAAAGAGGTCGAGATTCTATATATGTGGTTGTAGATAGGCTTTCTAAGATGACTCATTTTATTCCACGTCATAAAACCGATGATGGATTACATATTGTTGATTTGTTCTTCAAGCAAATAGTTAGGTTGCATGGCATACCTAAGGCTATTATTTCTGACAGATATGCTAAGTTCTTAATCTATTTTTGAAAGACTTTGTGGGGTACGCTCGGAACTAAACTTCTATTTTCTATTACTTGTCACCCACAAACTGATGGTCAAACCGAAATAGTTAATATAACTTTATCTACTTTATTGCGTGCAATAATACAAAAAAATTGAAAATATAGGAAGATTGTTTGCCGCATATAGAGTTTGCATATAATAGGAGTGTGCATTCTGCAACTAACTTTTTACCGTTTGAAATTGTTTATGGTTTTAATCCATTGACTCCTTTGGATTTAACTTCTTTACCTATGCATGAGCATGTGAACTTAGATGGGAAGAAGAAGACTGATTTTGTTAAGCAGATCCATGAAAAGGCTTGACAAAACATTGAGAGGAGGACTGAACAATATGTCAACCAAACTAATAAGGGGCAGAAGAAGGTTGTGTTTGAGCCTGGTGATTGGGTTTGGTTTCATATGAGAAAGGAACAGTTTCTCCTACAAAGGCGTTCTAAGTTACTTCCAAGAGAAGATGGCCGTTTTCAAGTGATGAAACAAATCAATGACAACGCCTACAAATTAGACTTTCCAGGTGAGTTTAATGTAAGTGTTGCTTTTAATGTGACTAACTTGTCTCCGTTTGATGTAGGTGAAAATTTGAGGACAAATAATTTTCAAGAGAGAGGGAATGATAAGAATATATCAGTTGCACCAAGAGATCCGTTGCATGTTCCAGTTGACCCAATAACAAGGGTAAGGACTAAAAGATTCAATGAGGTACTTAATGGGCTTATTGAAGAGATTTGGATAGAGTCTACAATGGTCAAACCCAAATTAGGCCCATCAGACAATCAAGGTCTAGTCCACCTCATCAAGGCAAGTGAATGGGTTTAAAGCGTGAACCTGAACGGGCTTAGGACTCAACCCACAAATTTTATTTTATTTATTTCAAGTCTTTTAATTCTTTTTAGGCTGATTTGTAAGGTTTGATTGTCAAGTAATCTTTTCCTTTTTAGACTAAGAGTATAAGATAAGATAAGAAGTTTCTTTATTCTTTCTTTTGTCTTGTAGTGTGAGACACTAGGGTTTTTTTTATTTTTTATTGTAGCCACACTGTTCACGGGTACTGTTCATGCACGACACTATTCACTAGCTAGGGTTTTTATGAATATAATTATGAGAGTTTTCTCTTAAATTCGTCAATGAACTTTTTTCTGAACTTATCAAGAATTTCTTGTGGCGTTAAACTCTATACCTTCAGTTCGTGATTTACTTATAATCATTGGGTCGAGATTTGTTCTCTTTATACCTTCGGTTCGCGTTTCATTCATAAACGTTGGGTCAAGGTAATCTATCTTTCAATTTCGGAATTTTTAGTTCGGTTCATTCATAAACGTTGGGTCAATAACCCACCTGTCACCTGACCGAACTATACTCAAGGTGTTGGCCACTTTGGGACACCAACAATAGGACTTCAATAATCTAGACAAGATAATTTTCAATTAAATAACGATTACTGATAAATCACAAGAGTCATACTCAATTCAAAAATATATCTAACTCAAACCTTGAATATTTTCCAATCAGATATTATATCACCGATATTAACAAATAATATTAAAAAATATCAAATATATATCTATATATATAATGAAATTTTGAATTCGATCTTAATGAAGAAATTGTGGAAAGATCTCACCAGGATAAAAAGAGATTAATACAAATACGAAATTCAACCCGGATAGTAATCAACACAATGAGATTATTTTTCCAACTCTTTTTCACTCTTGTTGTATTTATCGTGAATGTTCGTGATATTTAATGGTTGATTTTTCAAATATTCCTAGCAGTCACAAAAATAAAATTTTCTTCTCTAATACAAATTTGTGGAGACCTGTGTTTTTGGTAAACAGTCGCCCGGGCCTGGTCACTACGACCCCCTTTGTGAGGAGGCACCCCTTCTCCCGAAGTTACGGGGCTATTTTGCCGAGTTCCTTAGAGAGAGTTGTCTCGCGCCCCTAGGTATTCTCTACCTACCCACCTGTGTCGGTTTCGGGTACAAGTACTCTTTTGTTGAAGGTCGTTCGATCAAAGATTTTGACCCCCTTAATTAAGTATTTATAATTTTCAATGTATTTGGACACTAAATAGCTCAAGATACATTAATAAAAATGTGCAGCTATTAAAGTCAAGAATCATTAAGGAAGATCTAGAAAATCGAAAACTCTAAAATTTCAAATAAAATAACATAAAAATATTTTTTATTTTTTTAAATCTTTAATGCTCAGATCCCTTTATAAAATATTTTGAAGAAAAGATAAATCATTTAAGAATATTAAAAATATATTTTATTAAAAAAATCGTTAAAAACAATGCACAAAGATACCCAAAAACGTTCACATTTTCGAATATTCTGAAAAAAAAAAATGGTGTACTGTCCATCAAAATGGTCGACTATTCCGTGTATTTTAAAGCAGTCTGTCTAATACTGTCAGGGTCAATTGACCACTTGAAATTCGAGTCCACTATTTGTCTCGCAAATTACCTAGACTTCTAATGAACATTATATCTTTCTTTTGAACTTCATTTTATTTATATCACTGCTTGTTGAAAAACTTAAGAAGTCTATTTTCATATGCAATTCATTTCAACCCAAAATTCCAACAATATATAATTATTTATGACTAAAAGAATGCACAATGGTCTTCCATAAAATGTTTGTAAATTGCACCTTTTATCTTTGATTTGCGTAAAACTCGAATTTTTAAATTTAGTTAACACAAGTTGATTGTTTTGGCCTGAACAAGAATTTTTATAGCATGTCTAACACCAATTTCATAAATCAGGCAAATATAACAAGTAGCACATAAGATCATGCAATTTTATCATGTTTAAAATGTTGTATGTAATCATAATCGTAATCGAATTAAACAACGATCAGATAAATGAAAAATTTATTTTAGCTATGAAATAAAAAGTAAAAATAAAATAAAAAAATCATTCCCAAGAAATCTTGATCTTCCAATCCATTTATTATCATTACCTCACCTACTTGATTTATCCTTTTATCACATCGCTAAATCTGTTATATTTCTCAATAAACAGATTAGTCTGAAAACCATCAAATTATTAATTAAACCCTTTTAAGGCTCTAACCCCAAGTGTATAACTCCATGTGAACTAATTTAAGATAGCAGCCACAAGCTGAGGCCGTTTATCCTATATAATAATCAAAGTTGAAAATAGGGCAATCATTTTCTCACAACTATAAAAAAACACAGCTAATTCAAACGCCTCTTCAAATTCCAGGGAAGAAACAGAGCAAAATTTATACATTACAAGACGGTATATTCCAAACAAGTTTTGTGCTGGATAGGCGATCGCTATACAAAACAATGGTCTTACGCAACAGAAGCATATATATGTGGTAAAAAACCAGCCAAACAGAAAGTAACTCCTTCCATGCTTTTCCCTTGCTCTTGACGGTCAAAAATTGCAAGCACCTAAACAAGTACTGATCTTCAAACCAACCAACAATTTTATCGTGCATGATTTGCATTCAACAGTGCTTGATAAACCATGTCGATAAATTGATCGTCCTGCAACGCAAACAATCGCTTCTCAGGTAGTAGATTAAGACCAATTCTTTTTTCTCAAGTGCATGCATCATGAGGCCAATGAACCAGGATAGTCAAATAGAGTACTTGCGTTAGTACAAAAATAACAAGAAATAGCAATAATAATAATAATAATAATAATACCAATAAATAGAAATAATAGCCAATAAAAGGAAGTGTAATAATAATAATAATAATAATAATCATAATGTCTATTAATGTTAAATGTCATATATGGGCTTGGCCTATTAGGTCAAACTCCTAATCTTAGGGTTCCACACTTCTCGTATAAATACTCATGTTCTATATCATTGTATTGTACACTTTTCATATACATCAATATATCATTCATCTTTTCCATATATTCCAATTCTCAATTATTCTAATATGGTATCAAGAATCAATGTTTCCTGACCCTATTCCTATTAAAATTTTCGAAACCCTAATCCTCTAAAGTCTTTCGCCTCCGTTTTTCTCCTATGACATTCATAACTGATACGGTCTCACCACTGCTCTGGTATTAGCTATCATCACACCACAACCTTCGTCTTGAAGAAATGAGCACAACGCCATCAAAATCACTGCCACCGAAGCTTCAATGCGTCCTCACGCGCCGTCAACGCCAACAGCACCACCATCAAATCGTCACTGATTTTAGGCTCTACTGCCTTAACCAAGGCTCCAAATCTATCAAAAATCATACCATCTGAATCGTCTCGACGAGACGATTCCTACACAAGAAAAACCATCCCCAGAGCTCCCCTCACGAGCCAAAAGAACCAACCTGCAATTGTCCGCGTCATATCCACGCGCTGATCTCAAACTCTCTGCGTTGTTTCTGCGACGTCAGTGCCACGTCATCGTTGACTTGCCACATCAGCCGCTAGCCCATCTACGTCAGCATCCAGTCAACACAGTTTGCCATGTCACGATTCAAGAGAGGCAATCTTCTTTTTTACCGGTTCAGACCTTTTTAGACCGAGTTTCTGCAAACTTGGATCGATTCCTTGGGTTTTTGGGCATTCTGATTCTGTATTCGCCCTATTTTTTGTGATAAGACTCACATAATATACTTTTCTTTATATTCGTGTGGTTTCTACACTGATTCATCCGTTTTTTGACTAGTTCTTGAAGATTCTGAATCTATCTGTGATCTCCGTTCAATCAAATTCAAATCATACAATATAGTTCCCTTTATATTATTGATTCAGTTCATCACGGAGATTTGATCAATTCAGGGGATTCTCAATTGGTTCTTCACAAGTATAGACTGATTCCTGGACAATTTCAGCGTTCTAAATCCATCCGTGGCAACAGTTTCTCCCGATTCATATCGTACAGTATACTTGGTTGTATATTATTGATCCGATTCAACAACGATGTCTGCGAGTTGCAGTTCTTCGATCATTTTCAATGTCAAAGAGGGTTTAGATCTTACCTCCACTATTGTTACTATGTTTATTGCAGATATGACTTCACTCCATCATATTTTCTCCAAGAATGATACAAATCTTTCCCCTGCTCTCTCACTTACTACTAGTAACTCTTTTTGATTCTTTGATTCTGTCTGCTGTAATCATATGACATTTGATCTCAACATTTTCTCAACCAAATTCTCTACTGTGAATATCACTAGTATTCATACCGCTGATGGTTCTCAAATGCGTGTTACTCATACCGGTCAAGTTTCTATTTCTCATCTTTCTATTCCTGACACGTATTTGATTTTGAAACTCACCTCAAATCTCGTCTGTTGGACAATTTTGTGAATTGGGACTTGAAGTCATATTTTCCAATAGTAGTTGTCGTGTGCAGAATCCTCGGATAAGAGAAACCCTTGAGACTGGTCGTAAAATTGGACGTCTATTTGAATTCAACAGTTTACACCTTCTATCTTAAACTCCACCATCATCGCCACAACCACATGTCACTTTATCAACCTGTGCAACCTCACCACCACCACCAGTATTCTCCCCATCTTCATCATCCTTATCTCCACAGCCACCATTGTTGCTATCACCATCCCATATTTGGTATTCTAAATTAGGCCACAATTCATCTAGCCAACTCAAATCGCTTATCTCTAGCGGATAGTTAGGTTCAATTTAGTATGAGTTCTTCAAATGTACCCATTGCCAATTTGCAAAACAACCAACCCTACCTTACAAAGAGAGTCAATATATTTCTCTTGCACCCTTTGATCTAATTCATTATGATGTTTAGGGGCCTTCTCCTCATGCCTTGATGGGCGGTTGACGTTACTTTGTTATCTTCATGGATGACTACTCTCGATATACATGGTTGTTTCTTATGAAACATCGATCTGAACTATTCCAAATATATTTTGAGTTTTCTTTTTTGGTTCAAACCCAATTTTTTAGAAATATCAAAGTTTATCGTTCAGATAATACAATAGAATACAAAGGTCGTGCCTTTCTTAACCTGCTTCGCAAAAATGGCACGCTCCACCATCGCTCGTATCCAAGCACATCCCAACAAAATGGACGAGCTGAACGCAAACATAGGCATATTCTTGACACAATTCATGCTCTCTTCATTTATTCATCTTATCCTAATCGTTTTTGGGGTGATGCTACCTTCACAGCTGTCTACACAATAAACCGTATCCATTCTGCTACACAATCCAGCACCAATTTCCATTTGAGCGTCTTTTCGGTAAATCCCCTTATTACTCTGAATTCAGTCTTTGGTTGTGTTTGTTTTGTTCTACTCAAATCACATGAACACAACAAACTAAAACCAAGGACTCGCCTGTGTTATCTTGGATATGGCATTGAACATAAAGGGTATAGGTGTTGAGATCCCATTTCTAAAACTCTTCGTATCTCTCGACATATCGTTTTTTGGGAACATCAAATGTTTTTTTCCTTATGATTATTTGACACGTCAACCATCACTAACTCCAGATTCTTTAATAATTCATCTATTGAGTTATTTCTTGAGGATATAGTTCCAAGTACTGTTGAGTCCACTCCAGCATCACCAGTTGAGCCCAATCTTACACCTTACGCTGAAACCACTCCAGAACTACCAGCTGATCTCAACCCTCCAAATACCTTGATCATGCCTGAGACTTCTCTTGTGGCCGATGATTCTGTACCGACTGCCTTTGAGACCTACGCTCCAAATCACCCCCGCCGCTCTACAAAGGTAACTCATCCTCCACCTTATCTTTCTGATTTTCATTACTTTTCTACTATATACTTCATCTGCATGAGCCTCAATTCTGTAAGGGGTCTAGTGTTGATCCTCTTTGGCAGAAAACAATGGATGAAGAACTTCAAGCCCTTGCCAAAACTCACCCCTGGGATATTGTTGATCTTTCCCCTAAGAAAACTCTCATTGGGTGCAAATCGGTATATCAAGGGTACTTTATTTCATAGGCTTCATTTCTTAGCCAGCATGCTCCTACTCTACAGGTTTATTCTGATGCCGATTGGCTGGAGATCCCACCGACTGACTATCAACCACTGGTTATTATTTCTTCTTTAGCAACTCCCTCATTTCTTGACACAATAAGAAACAAATTGTGATTACTCATTCCAGCACTGAAACTGAATATTGTGTCATGGTTGATGCAACATAAGAACTACTTTGGCTTCAGTGGCTCCTTGCTGACATAGGAATCTCTTATCCTACTGCCACTGTTTTACACTATGACAATAGGAGTGTTATATAGATTGTTCACAATAATGTCTTTCATGAGCGTACAAAATATATCGAGACTGATTGTCACTTCATCCGTCATCACATTCTCCAGAATACAATTCATCTACAATCCGTCAGTTCAACCGATCAAACAACAGATATTTTCACTAAGGCTCATCCATCCGGACGCTTTCACTCTTTGGTTTCCAAATTCAAGTCCACGTCTGATTTACCGTCTTGAATTTGAGAGAGGATGTTAATGTTAAATGTAATACATGCGTTTGGCCCATTAGGTCAAACCCCTAACTCTAAGATTTCCCACTTCTCCAATAAATACTTCTGTTGTATATCATTGTATTGTACTCTTCTCATATACATCAATATATCGTTCATGTTTTCCATACATTCCACTTCTCAATTATTCTAACAATGTCGAATCATGTATGAAGTTTCCAAAAGTCAGTTTGGATCCAGAATACCTCCAGCACCATGCAACGAAGATGGGATGATGAAAAGTGCACTGAAGAAATTTTATTCGAAGGATTAGCATGGTTCTACATGTAATAAACAAGTTCCATTAGTGACACTAATAAGCCTCAATGACCATTGTAACTTTTTCCGACTCCAGCACAATAACCAATCTGACCAAGGATATGCTAGTGTAACTCAAAATTGTTGGGAAATTATAGTTCCAGGTGTGTCCAAGTTGGCGGAAAAAACATAATCGCCTAGCTGTTTTTTTAATGATTCATCTTTCAAAACCAAGGTAAACAGATTCCAATGCAATTAAGAGCAATTATGGAAGCTCGAACAAACATACCTGAACAAGAACCTGAAGTGCATCGCGGACTTTTTCTCTACTAACAATCAATCCTGGACTAGGAGTAGGAACAGAAGTTGGAGTAAGAGATGGTGGGGGAGTGGGAGGTGGAAATGGCTGAAGCAATGGAGCACCATATGGGCGTTGCAGATTGCCAGGGGGGTGAAGTGGAGGAGCAGTAGGCATAGATGAAGAAACAGCAGGCACCATCAGTGGGGAAGAGGAAGGGGGACCAAAAAAGGAAGATGGCTTTACCAGATTGGTGGCCCGGTTGCCGCTGTTCACTTCAGGGGCATCAAGGATAGACATCAATGGAGTGGATACTGAAGGAGGCGTCTGGATCGTTGCCACATTGGCAGAAACAACAATGGGTAGACGATGAGGGATTGTTGCAGAAGACGGGTAAGGCTGTCCAGAACTTGCCAAGTTTAAAGCATTCCCGATAGTCGTAGCATTCTGGCAATGAAAACTTCAAAGTTTCAGTGAAGGAAAAATAAGTGGCGGCACAAAAGCTAGCACATTAAGCACAAAAAAGTATTATATGAAAAGTATAAACAAATTCCATGGCAAATAAAAGTTTTCTTCCTTCAACTCAAATATTTTCAACTGCTAGTGCCGAAAAGAATCCCTCTAACTCACCGTGCTTGTGATGACATTTGAACTCAAGTGCATGTTCCTAGCTCTTTAGACTTATATTTACTATCCAATGCCTGTGTGACCATCTCTAAAGCAACTCAAAAACCCAAATGGACCCTAACTAGAAACTGAAAGATCTAATCAAGTTGGGTCGTTGGATCAGGTTAGGCCATTTTATCATAAACACCCCCAGAAGGATAACCACCTTTGAGAGCAAGGACTTCAATTATGCTGAAGTACAAGACGGAAAAAGTGGGGGCCATAAGATGCATCTTGAAATAAAGTAAGTTTGTGAATGACAAACCAATTGCATGTCAGTGCTAAGAGATGGGTCTGAAAGGGGAGGTCAAATTAAGATAAGAAAGTAAGCATACACTGAAGAAATTCAAAAAGGAAGACTCATCAGGGATATCTGTGACAGTGGTGGTAGCAGATGATGGTGGCTCTAGAGGACCATCCATTACTTCCATAGATGGTACTGCTTCCAGTTCTTCAAACTCACTGCAACATTCAAAAAACAGAAAGTTAAAACATATCTATACCAAACATAACTTGCAACATCTATTGATTGTGTGAGTTGATAGAACATGATAATGAGCTTGAAATTTAAAACGTAATGATGTCAGGCAAGCAATTGACTAGATGTTTGTGCATATTACGCATTTGGAAAACAAAAACAAGTAGGAAATCAAAAAGGACGAACAAATCCACTTAGATCACAAATGTATTCAGCTTGACAACTAGATAATATGAAAATCCACGAAAGCAGCAATTTCCCTAGCGTTCCAGAACAAGGCAGAATAAAAATGTAGAAAAATTGGAACACAAATGAAAAGCCACAAAAGCATCAATTCCCCTAGTGTTTCAAAACAAAACAGGAAAAAAAAAATATAGAAAAATTGCACCACAAAAATAAAAGGAAATGACAATGAAGAGAAAACTAATTCAATTAAATCTAAAACCGCAGCACAGGAATCAATTATTCTTCTCTTGGACGCCTTGGAAAAACAATTCATGTCGGGTTTTCAGTTAGGATTTAAACTTGTGCAGTTGTAGCTTTCTTTTGCATGAAACAAGGTTTTTCCCAGTGTTTAAAAAGGTGGTAACATTTCTTTTGCATGAAACAAGGTCTTTTCCAGTGTTTAAAAAGGTAGTAACGCCTTGAACCTCACACACAAGGCAAAGACACAAAGACACCTAAGCCGTACACTTTGTGTAGCCCTGTCTGGAAAGGAATGAAGCATAAAAGGCTCCCTTTTGCACTTAGAATATTTTAACAAGTTGGATTCGTACTTCAGACATGTATACTAAATTAAAACCATTGACCACCAACAAAAATAAGAAACCACGTGATAGGGAACAAGAAGACATTGGCACAAGAGATGAAAGATTTCAGATAGATTTTATTTGATTATTTTTGCATTTCTTTAGGATCAAGAATATTTAATATTGCATCCTTTAGAAATAACTTTTCCCTACATAAAACGACAAAGGTTTCGTTATTGTTCATAGGCATAAGTTTAGCTAATCAAGTAATTGCTCAATTAAAGGATTTAATTATTTGTTGACATATGGATTCATTGGAAAAAGAATATAAATACAAGGCTTATTATATTTGGACATTGGAAGTTAACTTTGTACTGAAATACTTAAAATTGATTCACTCGTGTGTTTTCAATTCATTTTTGTTACTCGTCCTGCATCAAACAGTACCTAGGAAGCACTGACACCCCAAAGCAACTGAGGAATCTGTGTCGGACCCATTTCTTGCACAGAAACACTTGCTACACGCTTGGGAATGATTCCGACGTGCCAAAATAAGTTTCAATTATTTCACCTTATATTTATAATTGGACACAGCTGTGACACATCCTAGATACATCCCAACAAATCTCTGACACATGGACATGGCCAGTGGCATTTTTGTACTATTAAGTATTTTTTCTCAAATGTAATGTTTAAAAGAGATTAAAACCAACACACACCCTGTTATTTCAACAAATACCAAGGTCACCCTCTATCATTTTAATAATACATGGGACACCCCATATCATATTTTGTTGACAAAAATACCCTTACAACATAATATTTTTTGTTTTTATTTTCTACTCTCTCTCATGTTTTCTATTTTCTTTCACTTTTGTTCCGTATTATTTATTCAATTTGATTTATTTTTATTTCTTTATTTTTTTTGCATAGGGTGTTTATAGGGAAAAAATCAAAAATAAAAAACTGAAAACAAAAGGCAAAAAATAAAAATAAAAACAAAAGAAAATTTTAAATTTATGCACAATTTTATTTTTTGTTTGAATTTTTTTCCTCTTTTTTGTTTTGTAGGTTTTTCTTTTGATTTTCTTTTTTTCTTCCATAAATACCATACAAAAAATAAAACAAATGATATAAAAAAAATAGAAAACAAGTGAGACAGAGTAGAATATAGAAAATAAAAATAAAAAGTAGAAAATATTATGTTTCAAATGAGTTTTTATCAATAAAATGTGATAAGGCTGTTACGTAACCAGAGTGAAACGATAAGCGATGTCCCAAGTATTATTAAAATGATAGGGGTGTTCTTGGTATTTGTCAAAATGACAAGGATCGTCTTGGGTTTAAACTCATATTTGGAAAGTAAAAGGGGTAGAATCTACAATTTAACAAAGAATTAGATGAGAGATTTCAGCACTAATCAATTGATCGATCAACAGATGCCACCCTTGCCTTCCTTCTCCCCCGACGAATGACTGATGCCGACCAACCCACCTCTGACGACAAGAAACCATTAGTGACCTCTGTCACAATCCATGAACTCTCAAGTGACGGAAAATGGGCAACCACCGGTGACTGAAAGATTTTAGCCCTAATCAATCGATCGATCAACAGATGCCACCCTTGCCTTCCTTTCCCCCCGACGAATGACTGATGCTGACCAACCAACCTTTGACGACAAGAAAGCACTAGTGACCTCCGTCACCATACGGGCAACCACAGGCGACCTTCGCCCCTAGTTGTGAAATTTTTAGGAACATAAAACGAGTAAGTTTCCTCCCTTATTAGTTTCATCCTTCACTCACCCCCCCCCCCCCCCCTCCTCATGGTGATTTCCTTTGCCTCTTATCTCTTTTTAACTCTTTGTTGTTTCAAACAAGTACAACTATACCCTCTTTGGAGGTAGGCAACTAGGACAATAAGAATTGGAGAGTAGGGATAAAATGATCACTTCCCTCTTTGGAGGTAGGCAACTAGGACAATAAGAATTGGAGAGTAGGGATAAAATGATCACTTCAAGTGCAATATCTGCCTAAGTCTTATAAAGGATCATACACAAGGGTGAAGGCATATTTGTTGAAATTACCTTGTCGTGGAATATCCATTTGCACTGTTCTGACACATGAAATACAGTTGAGATGCAAAAGATTTTAGATAAAGTTAAACAAAGAGCAGACAATTCCCAACCAAAGGAAGAACAGTTGAGATGCCAAAGATTTTAGATGAAGTTAAACAAAGAGTAAACAATTCCCAACCAACAGAAGTTCCCTTGCCCCTTTCCTAGTGCAACTGCAACTGCGGTTGGTGTTGGTGGTCAAGCATTTAGTAAAGGGTGGTAAGAATCAAGGAAGAGAAAGATGATTGGATTTGGGATTGGAACTGGAAGCAGCAGTATTATTGAGAAGCATTGTTTCCACCATTACCGTTTCCCATATCTAGGCTCATGCTTCAAAGAGCTGTACCCAGAGACATTATTCAATCTAATTTTGCTTCCGCCATCTTTGACTGTTCAACACAATTTTGTAATTGTTTCCGCCACTACCCTTACAGCCACCATTGGATCAGTCATCTCGATCCAAACATCCACTAACGGTCCAAACATGGGATTCAAATGGAAAAATATTAGAAAAACAATTATTTCTATTATCCACTCACCTGTTCCGACGATGTTGTCAGAGGTTTAGCAACCTCATCGGAATGTCATCAGACATCGGCAATTTCGTCGGGGTGTCGCCGAAACTCCAGTAACGTTGTTAGAATGTCGCCGAATTTCTGGCAACGTCTTTGGAATGTTGTTGGAACTTCGAAAATCACCAGAACTCCGGTAGTCTCCCCAGAATGTTGAGCAACTACAAAATGTCACCAGAATGTACCTAGAATTCCGAATCTATCACCGGTAATTTCGTAAACATTTTCATTTTTATTGTTTGGTTATTTTTTCAACAAAGCTTTTGGAGTCCGATTATCTTTCCTTACGAATTTGTCGGACCTCCGGCAACATTGCAAGATTTTTATTCACTTATTTTTCGTAGAGATTTGTCTTTTATTTTATTTTTTAAAATATTCGATATCATTAATGAATATATTTTATTTGATAATTCATTTCATTCCTATTTTTAATGCCTAAGGCAACCAAACATGTAATGATCATCCCATTCCAATCCCATAAATATTCTAAACCTATAAGCATTTCATTTTTGTATCAAACACAATGTTAGACTATAATAGCAATTTTAATTAATCAATCAAATAATCAAAAAAAATTATGCAACCAAACAAAATAAGTAATCAAGGAATTGAAACCTATGCAAAGAAATTAAGCATCCAAAATTTCAAATGAATCAACTAAGAAGAATTATAAATTGATTAAATACCTTCCAGACCAGTTGCATGATTCTATTATCAATTATAATGTAACTCAAATTACTATTCATTGCACTAGTGAGCATTGTTTGTAAAAGAGATTGTGGATGCTTGTAAATGTAAAAAAGAATGTAATATTTGTAAATGTAAAAAATACCATAAATTTTTTAACAAAGTAATGATTTCACCATAACCTACATGTGATATTAACAAGGTGAGCCTTGGAACTTGAGCCTAAGCATACGAGGTGCAACCCTTACTAAAAAAACCCAGGACCGCACTAGGAGTTCATGTGCATTGGGACAAAGAGCGAGGTTAGTCGTGCCTTTGATAAAACTCAAATATCTATTCGTGGATTGAACCAATATATTTTCTGAGTATCTCTTGAGGAGACCTCTAAATGGACTTTGGAGATTGAAACATGCGTTATCAACTTGCAAGGCATGGAGTCATAATGGTCAAGATTGTCCTTTTTTAAGTTAGGGATCGAGAATCATCTTTTTAGAGCTAAAAAGCACATACACGAATAAGAGAAATGGTGAAGGCGGGATAGGTATAAGGCACACCCACACAAACACACACATATAAATACACATATGGTCAAACGCTTTAAAAAATAGACACTAAAATTCAAATCACTCCAAACATAAATTAAAGTGCCATTAATACATCAATAGACTAAACAAAAAACCCATTAAACATAAAAAAGATCTCCCAACCTCCACTCATTGCTCAATGAAGTCAACGTCATTACTACCATTTTCATAATCACCAACATTACCCTAGTCAGTGAAAAATACTCGTTCTAGATCAGTTTTATCAAGGGAATAATTTGCAACCTCAAATACTTTCATGAAGAAAAATCTAATGATTCTGCTTCACAGTCATCATTCTTGTTTCAGTCACTTACCTCATGCCTAAATCCTATTGATCTTTATCTTTCATTATCAAAATTGGATTTATTGCATATTTACTTGACATTCCATTGGATTTTAATGTTAATTCAATTCTCAATATGGAGGACATGCCACCTACTCTGTGTATTTTGGAGCCTTGTGTCGTGCTCCCTCAATTTCTTGCATGGGGAGCTGTTATTTCTATTGTATGGCATAGTCTTGCAAAAGGCGCTTTCTGAGCGAGCTCAAAAGCATGGCGTAGTACACATGCCCCTACGCTATGTAGGGGCAAAATGCTCATTTTGTGTACACCTCAGGCTGCTGGATGGAGCCCTGAGCGTAAATATTGGGTGAAGCATAGGGCTTGGGGCGTGAGCCTAACGGGCTTTTCCATTTTATTTTATTTTTAATTTCAATGAATTAAATGATAATTAAAATTAAGTTAATTTAGTTTTTTAACAAAGGTTAGCATTTAAAATAATTCAAATAACTATTAAAAAATAACTCTAAAATATGGCTAAACGTCTTGATCTTTCCTCATCTTCTCATTGGATGATTAAATAGATATCACTAGCAAGAAATGAACTTGTATCTTTACTTACTTAGGTTTCATCATCCTATAGAAGTTTCCATTCTTTTACTAGTAATTTAGCATAATTTTTTTATACATGTTGTCCATTGTTTTTCCCCCATCCTTTTACAACACTACTATGGCACGATATTCTTCCACCACTTCACCAAAAAAACACTCTTTTTATAAAGCATGTTGTTGAAGTTGATCCAATGCACCTCCCTCCTGGATTTCATGCATCTCCATTGAGTGGAATGATTGTTTTGGTGCTATTCAATTCATATAAGTTCTGCTTTGTCCTATATCTTGTTCCTTGGTGCACTACCCAAAGCTTAACTAGCTAGAATTGAGTTCTACGCAGCCAGGAGAATAATGGGGAATGAAGGGCATTGGATAGGAAATTTAAAAATATATTTTACTTGAGTAATCTTGCTTTTCTTTAACAAACATAATATTTAAATTTGCTTTCTTTAGGCATAAATTTAGGCAATGATGATTTGTTTCCAAATCAGTTTGTTGGGGGAAAGCCTATAAATGCCGGGATTGCTATATTTGTAAGATATTTGTTACTATTGAATTATTAGGAATTGATTCATTGAGTATTTGCTTTTCATTTATTTCAGAGAAAATCAATATTTTATCCTATTTTCCATATTTAATTAATAGGTTTTTAGCTCCATGTTTCAAATAATAATAGTTTTAAACTTTTTATATAGAAATTATTTGTGTTTTTAGTTCACATTCAAATTCAAAAATGTATTTACGACTTTCTTACCCTATAGTAGGCAGCTCTAAATGTTGTTATGAAAAGATTCATGGAGACATTTCAGGCAATTTAGTTTTGATTTATGCACTGCTTTTGTTCCTTAGCAGCAAAGTAATAGGGTTTTCATCACTTTGATTCCCATTCAAACCTCTTATTTCCATGCCTTTTCATACATGGTAACACTGAATACAACCACACAAATAAGAATGCTCCTGATAGTGGTATTTATTCCAGCCATTCCATGTTCAAATTAATATGTTTTAAGAATACATGATCGGAATACCAAAGGAGAATTCCACTGGTTGGGTATAGTGCACGTTAATGTGAAATTCAACAAAAATACACCATTGTGTGAAAGTGAAATCCAACATAAAGAACACATTAACATCAAGCAAACCCAACTACACATAACTAAACAGTGAATCATTGGCGCCCAACAACGATCTGTTTTCAAAGTACAACTATATGTGGAATTCAACAAATGATTGAATATTGGAGTATCACCGGAATGACACATAATATTAAGAACATGGTTTTGGACTTCCACTATAATATTTTTTTACATTCCACTATCAATTTGCAAAACCATCTAGGTCACCAACGAAGAGCACTATGAAACCCTACAATCCAAAAATAACATGAACTTCCAAAAAATAATACATGAATTGCAAACGTAAAGTAAAATAAAATGGATCAGCATTTGAAGCATTGATTAAAAAAAAGTGCTTTTGGCCAAATATGTGTGATACCGCTAAAACATAAAATAAAAACGTTGTTGGTATCAATATTCTGCAATTGATTCTGATTTCTAATGAATGTGTTTTTCAAAGCTGTACAAATAATCTAGGCATAAAGCTTACTAGTCATACCATAAGACTTTGGGAGAGGGTCAACCAATAAAGCCATATATTTACTTAGCCAGTCAAAGGAGAAATATAGAGAAAACAAGAAAGGTTTCCAGACAGTTTTCGTTGACTTAGAAAAAACTGATGAGTGGGTAACTGGAGAAGTATTGTGCTGTATTTTATTAAAAAAATAAAAATAAGTATTCAATGCTTATATTGATGCAGTCACTAACGTACTATTGTTTGAACAATACGAGAAGATACTTGTGTCTTTCCAATTAACAATGACTTACACCAAGGATCATCTTCAAGTCCTTTGTTTTCATTTTAGGAATGAATGAACTCACAAAACATATATTTAAGATGGAGAATTATGCATTATGTTTTTGCAAATAATTTAGTGTTAGTTGATGAAACTAAAAGAGGTCTTAATAATAGGTTGGAAAGTTGAATGAGAAGCATTAGAGTCAAATGGAAGGTTTTAAAGATTAATAGAATTATGACAGAATACAACAACAGCAACAACTAAGCCTTTGTCCCACTTAATTATGACATAACACATGCTTGAAAATTTAGTAATATTTGGAAAGATTTACATGGTGAAAGATAGCAGATCAATTGATCCTTAGGATTGATCATTTTAGATACTTAGGTTATTTACCTCAAGGCAATGAACAAACAAGAAGGACATTACGCATAAAATCATTGCAGGATGGTGGTTACAGACTTACAATGGAGACATGTAATTGAGATGAAATATGATCATTAGATACAATTGAAATTTAAGGGGAAATTCTACAAGACAACAATTAGAATAGCATTTCTATATGGTTCAGAATATCAAGTGATATACAAGAAGTATGTTTAGAAAATAAGAGCAATGGCGATGAAGATGTTAAAGTGGATAAATGGTAAGGGAAAAAAATATGGGTAAAATAAAAAAATCAAGTAATTACAAAGAGGCTAAGAATAGCAACCATTAAGGATAAGATGTGAGAAAATTGTTTAAAATGGTTTGGACAGGTGCATAAAACACCTGCAAAAGCAACAGCTAGGAAATGTGATTCATTCAAGTGGAGGATGTTAGTAGAGGTAGACCGTAAAAAAACTGGGAAGAGACACTTAGGAATTTGATGACTTTGAACCAAACGTAGGGGATGGCTCTAGAATTATCTTTATGGCACAAGCCAATTCATGTAATCGAACCTATTTAGGTGGAATAAAGACTTTTTTGTGCTTATTATTGTTTTAATGGATCTGTTTTTTTTTTTGTTTTTTTTTTAATTTTTAAAGTCGCAAGTTGAAAAGATGAACATGACTAGTTGAGTTCAGGGTGCATATTGATCTCTTTTGGAAAATGTTGGCAATTCCCAATAATTAAGCATCTTAATAGGATGTGCTCGTTGCTTTAATGTGGTAAAAATGGTACCCAAAAAAGGGTAGAAATAAAAATAAAGACGCGAAAAAAAATCTCTAGGATAAAAAGGGAAAACTACTCTTGTCTAGGACTGAGGACCAAAAGTGTATTATATTTAATTTTATTTTCCATCTTCAAGTCCTACATCACTAGGCTAGTATTTCATTGAAACCATATTTGAATGCAGATACATTTTTTTAGCCAGTTGTGAAAAACACATTGGTCCACGGGGATGAAAAACCAAAGGTTTGTAAGAGCGAGCCGACCATCATATTCGCTTTGAGATTGCGTCCTGAATGCAATTTTGCAAGTGTCTTGCACTTTTTAGCTGTTACAATCAGTTCTTCATGTTATATTATTGATTCTATAATTATTTGTTCAATCCAATTTTAGAGTATTAGTGTTCACCATCTTACTATTTTGAAAAAAAATCTTGCGTCTTTCGAAATAAATTTTGAAGGCGTAATTGTAAACCAAGGTTTACTTGGCCTCAAGGAGGGTGAAAACACCTTATCTTAAACATTGGTTCGAAAAATATCTATGGGCTCCATGATAATCCTGGAAAGGAAGGTGAGGTCGCACTATCCAAATGAACACCACAACCACCTAGCATAACAATTTACAGCTCATTTCAACTGGTCATGGACCCTCAACCCTAATTAGTAGAAATAGAAAATGTGAATTAAAATTGTCCTAAACAAAAATGAAATAATTATATCCGAAAGGAGGGGGGCAAAAGATCAATACCTTTTCGCTGAAGATACTTTAGACTTTGCAGGTACCTTGGAGTATGCATTAAGTATCCTGGCAATGAATCGGGGGGGGGGGGGTAAGAAAATGCAAATAAAAAATCTTCAGAAACATTTATTTCAGCAATTTAACTGATAAGAAAGAGAAAGAGAGCATTCAGAATGTAAATATGAATATTTATTGTGGAAGCTCCATTGTCCAACTCCAACCATGAAATGTACTCAAATGATGCCCCACTATTCAAGTCAGCAACTTTCACATAATGGAAATGCAGAGAGCCTAGGAATGATTGCCCGCCATACCCGTAGTACTTTAGGGGTTGCTCTGCCACATTGGTAGACTCTTCAAGATCCAGTGGGCCGCTTGGGTCATTACAACTTGACTGTGTTCCATAAAATCAAATAAATGCAGCCACGTAATATTCAAGTAAGAAATTGACTTGTTTAATCATGGTGACCAAAACAATAGTACATATTTAACCAAGTTTCTTGAATATTAAGATCGCTGCCCCATCAAGAAGCCACCAATATCAGGGTGGCTCAAGAATGATGAAGCAACAATTGAGATAAGAGAATCTGTATTTAAATATTATCATCAAGCCCAACAAATTCCCAATTAAAATAACCAAAAAGCCAAAACATGTCAAGGCTTCAAACCGATATTTATGTCAGTTTTCCGTTCGAGGAATCAGAGAACAACCTGACCACCAGGATATAAAAATATATGATCTATCCATTCATCTAGTCATTTTATTTTTCCGCTCCTTTATATTTCTGGCATCTTTGCTGGAGTGAGTGGGTGTGTGGTGAATGATCGTTTTGAATTTCGATGGCTTCGAAGTCTCTTGACCTGCTTGCAAAGGGCTCATGAGCCTTAGACCGATTGTGAGAGGCTGTGGTTCCAGAGGAGAGCTTTCCGAAATTCAGTCTTGGCTCGGCAACAACATTGACGATGGATGCAAAGGGATGAAGCGGGAGGTTATTGTGCTTATTGATGGAGAGAAGAGAACTTGTTCTACACTGCCACAGTGCAAGGACTAACGAGCATGCAAGTACATGGCGGTGGAAGAGAAGTCCACAACAATTTTTTCCATGTGAGGCTCCTGGAAATAGTGTCGAACCGAGCCTGGTTAGATGAGGCAAAGAGGTTTAGGGAGCTCGGCTTTGGGAAGAAGCTAAACATCTAGCCAAGATGTGGAATAGAGGCCTGGTTCCTGGCATTCCTGACTTGTCAACCCTGGAGAACTGGGCTGGTGCACCTTTCAGCAACAGTGGAGCAGGCCAGAGGAAGGTGCAGTCACCTCTTGGGAGGAAGATACGTTTCAGGAGGATAGACTTAAGTCTTAGACGATTCCAATATTAAAGAGTGTCCTGGTAGGTAGAGTGGGCAGTTCTGTGACGGATCCCCCTGCTACCATAGAGCTTGAGAGGTGGGCGAATCTTAAGCAGAAGGTTCATCTGGGAGTGATCATCAAGGAAATGGGCTCATGGAGAGTTAGAGTTCCCCTTTGGATGGAAAGGCAGCCAACACTGCTTTAGCTGGTACATCTTCCTCGAGAACCTGCTTAGACTTTTGGTTCAGATTTTGGCATCATAGGCCTAGTCGTATCCCCTCATCGGCTTGGCATTTGGAGTGTCATGGACTTGGTGCATTCCATGACCAGCCCTGTGCATGCAGAACGCACCACAGCACCAACACCGAAATGGACAGAGGTAGGCAGCAATCGAGACACAAATGCTAGGAACGGCAGTGACTGCTAGTAGAACGTTTGGATGCTGGTGAAGACAGTACAAGTTGGTTCAGGCATTGGTTCTTAGCTAAGGCAATGGAGTCAGCAACTCATTACTGATACTGTTATGGCTCCTCAACTACAAGTTGATTTATTGTTGTCACTTTGAAAAAAACTCCAGTATTATGAGAGGAACATGAATCTCGCCAGCAAGGGCAACATTGGGCAATGCCAAGTAGGCATTGGGGGCCTTTGGGGCAAGTCTCAAAAATGATTTCTTTTATTGGACTGCATGGGAACTTATGGAAATTGAAATGTGTAAGACTGTAGGATATTTGGGCTAATATGAACTTTATTGGTATTTGTACAGAACTGTCGCAGTTGTGAACTACCGGACTAATTATTTATAGTAGAGTAGTGTGCCTAGGTGTGGAAATAATGTGTTGAACTTACGATGGATTTGGTACGCGGTATTCAACTTGGGAATGGAATGGATTCAGGAATGACCATTCCATTCTTGCGTTTGGTATGTGAAATTGATTTCCATTCCCATTCCTAGGTATTCACTAATTCCACAACTCATGAGAAAACTCAATCCCAAATCAAATTAGGTTTTAGGTAATCCTGGAATTAGAATACTACACGCAATCGAGCCCTCCATATCATCTTTTGAATACTTGTCATCGATTTCACCTCCATTCCAAACGCAGATCAACTGAGCGAGAGAGCAAAGATCATCTGTGAGCTCAAGGGAGAGAGCCTTCACAGTCTTCACAGCTCCATGACCAACGATTCAGTCATCGATTTCACCTCCATGACCAACGATTCAGTCATTGATTCTTCATTTGTGAGCAACGATTCAGTCTTCATTCATGAGCCACAGAGTGAGATTCACTCATCAATTTCACCTCCATCGACTTCATCGATTCGTGAGCGTCTACGCAACTTCAGTCATCGATTTTATTCGTTACCGACTCAGCGACTGAGCTCGATTCAAAACCTCCATCGATTTCATCTCCATAGCTCTCAACAAATTCCATATCTTGATTTTCTGCTGATTTCATCTCCATCGATTCTCAATAGAAGTGATTCATACTGGAGGAAATTTTCTACTGATTTTCATAGTTTTCATTTGTTTGGGTTTAATTCATACTGGTGGTAATTTTCATAATGAAGGTAATTTTTTGCTGATTTTTGCTATTTTATTGCTTGGGTTTGATTCATAGTTCATAGTTTTGCTGTGAATTTCTAGAATCACAGCACAACAAATTCATAGTTCTGCTTCTTGTTTGGTTTAACTATAATTTGCTTTGATATGAATGTCACTTGCAGAGTTTGCTTGAGTCAAGGTTGGGATCAAAATTAAATATTATGTATTATTGCATCTTGATCTTAAAATTGTTCCTCTGTACATGTGTGATGTGTATTTGTGCTGAATTATAATCTTAAGTTCATGATCGTCTTCTTCTTGTTTGGTTATGTTTGAATATTCTCTATTTCACTTTCATTCTTGATTTATTGGTCCTTCAAATATCACATTTAATGCTTTTTGTCACCAAACGTAGGAATGATAATGACCATTCTAATATCACGTTTAATCCATTTTGTCACCAAACATAGGAATGGTAATGACCATTTCATTCCAATACCACATTCATTCTAATACCATACTCATTCCATTCCATTCCATTCCAGCATACCAAACATAACGTTAATGTAGCGCTTGTGGCCATGTTTGCATACTGCAGCAACTGTTGGAATTTGAATTCACATTGGAATTTATATATTTGGCCTACAGATATATGCCACAAAATTCTATAGCATATGCACATTTTGACATTGGCACCGATACTGGACTCTTACATCAAACAGTTTTTGCAAATGAGTCTGAAAATTAGGTATATTCCAATTTACACCTCCTAACCCTCATTAATAGGAACTAACTGGCCAATGTTTTTATTGGCAATGGGTTGAAGTAGAAAATATTAATAATATAGTTCCTAGTTCCCTCAATATTCCACTCACTATGACTCTTGAAACGGGAGATTTGGTAGAACAAATCCTCAACTTATCACTCCTTGTAGAGGAGAAACACTAAAACAAACAAGACTCGTAATTCAGAATATAGTAATGCTTCCTTCTTCTAGTCCAAAGCCTCCATTAATTGCTGCTTAATTGACCCTCCCTACCCAACGCGGGTCCACATCCATAGAAACAAAGAGAAACAGATACAGTCTCCAGAAAACATGGCCAGCCCCATCTACTTCAAGCACAAGCTCCTCTCTACTACTATACTATTAAGAATGATTAACACTTGCCCGCATCACCCTTACTCAGATGGTATTCAATCTTCACTAGCATAAACATTTTTAAGTCTTCGAAATGAGATCCTTGTAAGGACTTTAGGTCTTGGATATACAAGGATAACATAATAAAAGATTAGCTACCTCACGTCCCACAAAGTCTGAAATAAATCTTCATTTTTATCTCCAAAAAGGACCAACAATCTCTTGGAGAAATAATCTTTCAACCTAGCCAACATCAACAAGCTCAAAAGGAACACCAAAGAGTACTTTCTCAATTTGCATTGGCTATTCAAAATATGCATGAAACCAATTTTAATGGTGCCTCCTGATATGTAAATGAAATAAAATAAAAAAGGACATAGAGAAGCCGAAGAAGGCACATAGAAGGTGTTTCACCCCTGATACAATCTAAGGCTCTTGAGTTTGAATTGTGTAGGATGCACTTTTTGGTTAAGGAGGCAAGAAAATTTTGTTCTTAATGTCTCGTTCATAAAACATAGCATGTTTCAACTTTCAACTTTCAAGTGATAGCATCCTGATATCCTCGCATCCATATCAAGCTAATGTCTCCCTAGTCAAAGATCACTCATCTTACTTCTCAGCATACAGTAACGAAAGCAACACAAGATGATAACCATATATACAGTTCAATTAGTATATGCAGCCACCCCAACCACCATTAAATAAAACAAGCAATATTCTTTGATATGCCATGCCAGGCCAGGCATCATTGTCATTCAAATATATAAAGAGGAGCATAATTTTCTTTTGCAATCTCTTAATTCATGAAAAATGTGTAGCAAACACCCTTGTAGTACATACTCTGTATATTCTTCACCAGCCAATATATGAACGAAGCACATGCATATGATGTTCTAATATTAAGCTAAAAAATGAAAATAGACATATGGAAGTTACTGAAAAGAAGATTTAGTTTCAGAAAGTTGCATGGAAGATAATGATACCTGCTAAAGAGAGTAGCAACTTCTTCACATTCACGTGTATTGTAGAACCATATACCATTTACCTCTTGGGCTGCATTTCTATATAAGAGATATGGAACCTGGACTTCATACTCAAAATCTTCCAAGAGATTTTCAACCAAATTATCTGCCAAGATTAACACATTTACAATTCGTATCATGAAGGGAGGAAAAACACGAGAATCATTTAAATTTCTAGAACCACCAGGCACGTAAACCAAATCACGTGCAATCACATCAAATGACAACTTTGACTATAAAATGTTGTATGGAAGTTGTGAAGGCCCTAGAAGTTCTTCACATCCAGATTGATATATATCAGTCTAGTCATATAAGGGGCAAGGAACATTAGAAGTTATTTGCAAATGCCAAATCACCACTTACTTCATCCAAGCAAAGAAGAGTAAGCAAATATCTCACAAAGCAAAAAGGCACTGATATTCTGGGAGTTTAAGTCAATGCCAAGTACCATATAGGAAGCAAAAGATTAAACAAATATTTGAATTTCAAATAAAATGAATAAGATCACATATTGCCTCTCCTTCCACAAAGAACTAGCATATGCTTTGGTTTTCACACCCACTGCAACAAACCTAAAATATATTTCTTAGGGGATAAGATTGCTTAAAATAATTCTTGCAAACTAAAAGAGGCCAGTTTCATTTCCGTTTTTGTTTCAATTTCTTATAAGTAATCAATATAAACCAACCAACACCAAGTTTATCAATACGTTAACCCCCAGTATAGTAGTCAGAGGCCCAAAGCACACGAAGGCGCCAAAGTCTCCTTGAAAGACTTAGCACAAGGCACAAGTTGAGGCGCGCCGAATTGAAACTGCGCACTATGCAAAAATATTCAAATATTATTTAAAACGCTTAAAAGAAATATTGTTATTCAAAACTATGATTATATGACATGACTATATTATATTGTTGTAAGTAGCCATATAATAAGGCATGTCTAGTAAACCATATAAAAAACTGAGCAACTTCAAATTTCATAATCTTCTAATATTTGTAATATCAAAAAGCCCAAAATGTAAAGCAAACCAATGATTTCAAAAGAGATTGTTCAAGTGCCAAAAGAAAAATCAAGATACTAAAATCTAGATAATAGTGTTAACCATGAAAGCATTTGGAATGGAAAATGTGAGTTTCAATCCTTTATAATCAAGAGAGAATGAGAAAACCTAAGACTTTAGCTTTGGTAACTTTGATACCAACACACACCTCTATAGTTGAACACTCAAGTCAACTCATTAAGTAATATAACAAGGTAAATAATAATTAATTGGAGAACTTCAATTAGGCATGCCCAAGCTCCCTGCACACCTTGTCCGAGAGTAGACAAGGCACAAGAGGTCAACCTTTGTGCTTCTAGAGCCTAGGAGTGCTTTTGAAACTATAAACACTCAATCCATCTCCATCACCCCCACCCACCCAACTAGAGATGGCAGCCAAAATCCAACCCGGTGGTTACCCGCCCAATCCTACCTGCAATTTTGGGGTATTTTTTAAATATTCACCCAACGGGTCGAGATCGGGTTTTGGGTCAGGTATGGGCATTGTCAAACTACCCATCAGAGTTAGGGTTATTGAGAAATCTGTTTTCCCCATCTTGAAGATACTCCTCCAAGGCCAAATTTAAAAGGCGGAGATTATTATTTGAACCAGTGAACATGAAAAACAAAGTTGCAAAAAAATGGAAGAAATAAAATTAATCTCAAACCGCAGTTATGTGCTCGTTTCCTAATTCATTTCATCATCTTATTCATCTCATAGTTCATAGATTTCAAATCTAAAAGCTTAGGTCTAGGGCTAAGATCCTAACATACAATTGATTTGATCAATGCTAATCCTCCTCCACTTCCCACAAAGCCATGGCTTTGACCACATAATCGGAGCACACAACTACAACCGCCGCAAAAACCAGCAGACCCACCAGATTCATCTTGGACCGCGTGAACAAGTGCAACACAAAGCAGAGGACCTCGATAGGCAAATCCAACCACACCCTCACCGACCCATCTCTCCGGCAAACCCAGAGGGCTGATCGACACAAAGGCGGGCTCCAAAGAGAAGGAGGCGATGGGGACAGTCTAGAGGGGTCGTCCATGTTGCATAGAGTAGCAAAGACCACCAGAACGAGTCTCTGAAGCATTTTGTTAAACATCGAGAGTGTCAACTTCATGAGGGCCTATACGAATGCATGCATGTATAGTACGTAACTATGTATGTATATATGGAATGATAACCTAATCTCAACTAATTCAGGATGAATGTGTAGATTGGGTGTTCGAAGTGGAGAAATGTTGAAAAGGATGAACAGTGGCGTAGATTAAATAAAATCTAGACATGTCATATAAGACGTGGGTTGGGTAGGGCTTTGTTAACGTATTAAAACCTGACCAGGTGGGTAAATAAAATATCTAGTCGGGTAGGGTAGGGTTGAGGTTTTACTTCTGGCCACTGTTCGGGTGCATATTTATGCAAAACCTGACCCAACCCATTTCCATCCCTACACCTGACCCCACTCCCAAAAAAAAGCTTACCAGGGCTAATGAAATTATCCTCATGGGATTCACATACGTATTAGTTCCTCAATATCTGGAAGCTCACAACAACAAAAGCCACAGATCAATACACCCGACCCCACCCCCAAAAAAAGGCTTACCAGAGCTAATGAAATTATCCTCATGGGATTCACATACGTATTAGTTCCTCAATATCTGGAAGCTCACAACAACAAAAGCCACAAATCAATACACCCGACCCCACCCCCAAAAAAAAGCTTACCGGAGCTAATGAAATTATCCTCATGGGATTCACATGCATATTAGTTCCTCAAATTCTGGAAGCTCACAACAAAAGCCACTGATCACTACCTTGCCCAAGAATATTTATTTAATTTGTAATCTTTTATTTATTGTGTTCAATCATAATTAAGGAATTTATAATTGATTAGAACTTTACTGCCTTTCCTTATTTAATTCGTTCCCAACTTTAATTAGGGTTTTGCTATGTAATTGCCAATAAATAGTCCTTCTATTTGTTAGATTCTCCAGAATATTGAGTTGAAGCCATTGGCTTTTGGCATTTGTGCTGCCACAGATCCCTAGAGAGGGCACACATTTTGACCTATTTCAGTCTGCCTAATTGTCCTCATCACTAATCCACATCACCACTGGTCCACCTTTGTAACCACAAGATGCTTGGTCAAAAAGAACACATCCTACATTTCAACCAGCTGCCCTGAGTGTATAATTTTTATATTCATGGTAGAACATCTATAGGCCAGCTCTGAGATGAAAACAAAGCATCTCAAATCATGAAATAGAAATGCATATACCATAAAACGTGGAAATTAAAAAAAAAAAAATGAGTTCTAACCTGTGTTTCTCCGATTCATTACAATGAACTGAAATCGGGGTTGAGTATTCCTGAAACAGCAACAAAAAATCATTACAAAACACTGCACATTGCAATAACCGATATTCATGCCAAAAAAAGAAAGCCCATAAAGCAGAATTCAACTGCAATGCTGACTACATACCAACGCCAGCACGAAAACATAAGAATAAACAACCCTAAAGAGATCAACCCGGAAACTGAACTTTTTTACCATTATCAAACTCAAAACGCAATCCTCACCTCTTAACGACAAACAAAGATCCTTCCACGTCCTTGCGACTCTTCGATCGAACCAGGCACAACAAGAGCAAAACCATCAGAGAGCGAATAAACAGTACTTACAAGCACACAAACATACATGTAGGCAATATGTATTATTGTAAGCAAGTACCCATTGCCCAAGGTCGATGTTGAATTCGTAGAAGGTGACATGAGCTGCGGTGAAGAGAATTTCTTCGACAAAATGATCGATTCTTTGAAGCACTGTAAGATTAAGCAGTTTCGTGCTTTGTTGATCCAGATTCGGCATTAATTTGCCAGTTTGAGACATTTGAACTCCCTATCCTTCGTAAATTTGCATGTCCTTGTACAGATATACGAACGGAGATTCCTGCCCCTCTTGCCGGAAGAAAAGAAAAACCTAGATTTGCTTTTGTTTGGGTTAGTGAGAAAAAGAAGAGAGAATTAGATTTTTTTTTTCTTCCTCCGCGTTCTGTATGTTTTATGGTATGATTGTTTATTGAAAAATACCCCCTTGCATCCGATGTCTGTTGTTATGTCACTGGTTGCGGTAAAACTAGGGAGAGAAAAGACATTTTGGAACTTGTTATTCTTTGGTATGCCATTTCTTCAAATGCCACGCAAAAATTACCATGGCACACCGAAATGAAATACACACTCCAACAAAATAACTATACATTAGTGTATTACTTTTTTATTAAAACCAGTAGGTATGCAAGTGCGTTGCACGTGAAATACTATAATGTTATTTGATACATTTATGGTTATGTGTGTGATAAGTTATTTTATATCATTTGGAGGTGGAAAATAATTCTTATAGTTATAATGTTTATTCTTATAATTAAGTTATTTATACATCAATACTTGGTACATAGACGAAAATTCATATTTATGAGTGAGTTTAAAAATTTTCATCCTACCATCAGTACAATTTTGCCCATCAGATGTACTCTTGTCATCATCCAGTTTGTCAACAGAAGAAGATTATATCGATACTAAATTATCCACAAGGTTTCTCACTAAATGGTTGGGCGTATGAGAAGAGGCAGCAGCAGATTTAGAGGTCCATTTAATCTTTTCATTTGGAGCCTCGTCTTGATGCTGACAAGCCAAGGTCAAGAACAGCAACCAATGATTCCCTCATTCAAGACCTTACTACTTCAAATAACTGGTTCTGACCATTTGGAGATGGTTCCCCTTGTCTAGGTTGATCTTTTGGATTCTGCAATTGGCGAGACCCAGATTTGTTGGAAATAGAGTCATTTTGTGCTATTTTCTTGCTCGCTGCAGTCGAAGTTTGCAAATTGTGTGCATTGGACATGGACTGTGCATGTCCAAATTTTATATGGGAGGAAGGTTGTTGTGACATGTCTCAGTCATGAAGATTAGGATCCATTTGTGCCATACGGTTGTTTTTTATTGATGAATGTTGGGTCGTGTGAGTGAACATTGGTTTAGCATCAACCTTTCTCTTGATTGGCAAAAACGACTTCGGTGAAGCGATATCATTCAACAAGGCAACCATCCCTCCAGCATATTGGTTTAGCATGCCAAATTGCTGAAACCTTAAAGTACACCTAGTTTTTTAGATATTTGTAGCAATGATGGTAGCCAATGTATGAAAGATTATTGTAGGAAATCACTTACTGAATTGTCCCCATTAGTCACACCTTCCAAGCACTCAGCTATTATTTACTACAACAATGAACCAACACTTTCAAAAAGTAAATAAATTTGAAGTTAAATAATTTCCTAACAATAAAAAATAAGTAATAGTGATTCCCGACAATCTCCATATAATAAGTGGATACCTCAAGTTTGAAATATCTTGACTGCTCAGAAGTAAGTTGATCACGTATAGATTAAAGCTCCAGCAAATGGCAACCATGATATTTTTTCTACACTATGAGGCATACTTAAGTTATGCAATTAGAAAATTAAATCTTCGTGTAGATATTGACATTAATGTGAGCCTTATATGATAATGATGAGACATTTAAAACAATCATAAACTATATATGGGATAAATAGTAGTAACTTAGCGGTGGACGATTTCTTGGCATCGGCATCTGTATCCACATCATTTGCAGTAGGTGAATGAGGGTATATGTAATTCCTCGGAAGATTGGGTGAAAGAAAAATATGTCACTTTAAAATAATATTATTATACCCGAAAAAAAAGATTAGAAAATAAATCCCAAAAAAACACAGAATTTTTCCAATTACATTGGACCCACAATCACAAAAAACAGAGAAACCAAAAATCCTCAACAAAGAGTTAAGTCTCAATCGTCCTTGTGCTTTTTAATGCCCGTCATAAATTAATGTTGTCACCCTTTTTTTTCCTTCGTGATTGTTCGGTTGTTGTCTCCATATTCTAAAGGCAATTTTGATGTCAGCCTTGGTATGCAACGTGTTCAAATCAAGAGTGATGTCAGCATTGTCGTAGTAGTTCTTGATCCTCCACCTTATTCAACCCAAAGTCAATAGTGAGGTGGAAGTATTCTTTAGGAGTAAATGTTTCGTAAGGTCCGTGGGTATGTGCCAATCCAATTTTTTACCTATACATTGGAATCATAATAAATTAGAAATGTCAAAAGGAAACATATGTCTAATCAAACAAGACTACAAGAGTACTTCTGTAAATTTCAATAATTTACATTTTTATTTCATTTTGAATGAAAGTCATATAATATGAAGAATATAACTAATATATAAAACGTAATATAATATAATTACCAATGAGATAAATAGAAAGATTAAATTTGGATGTCATATGTATATTTTAAATGTATAAATAAATTCTACAATTGAAATTAAAATATATAAAGTGAAGAACTCCATGAAATAAATTTAACCACGTAAGATATGAGCAAATTAAGAATGCAATATTGAGATACGTGGCACGACATCAATGTTTAGATAGTACTCGTATATGTGATGAAATCCTGGTACACACAAAGAAGAAGTAAATAAGTTAAATATTAGGGGATTTATTTATGGAAAATATGTCAATATGTCGATGCATGCATATATATATATATACACATACACGACTATTGTTTCTTTTATTAATTAGTAATTATGATTAAAATTAATAATTTTATGTTACGTAGTAGTAACTACAAAGTAAGTACAAATATTTATTTTGTTTTATTACCTTTGAAGTTTCTGTTATAGTAAATCTGCAATAAGTTTTATACTATGTCGGGTATATAGAAGAATAGGAGTTCTTTGTGCATGATAGACCTGTAATTGTACTATATAGAGTGGGTTAGTAAGTTATGGAGATAGTTTGATTGATTCTGTCATTGTGCGTGACAAAAACTTACTGGTTGATCTTCAAGCGGGTTGAAAGTATTTTGATTTGTTTCTTTGAATGTGATCAACATGTGTGCTCTATGTATGCCTCATTCAGTGAATTGACAAGCATGAATTTTAATTATGTCTTCATTTTGAATTCCACTTCGGTAAATAATTGTTTTTAGGCACGGGAGCTGTTGTATCAAAAAAACGGTTATCAATTAAGTAGTAGCGGCTACACCCTTCTTAGCACATGTACTGCGTTCAGTTGAAATATTAGGAAAAACAAATATGAGTTTTTGTTCCGCGTCTTTCCTACTTTCATACATTTTGTTAGTGAATATTGTGACGTTTCTGTCCTCCATTGCAGTTGTACGTAAATTCGTATATGACTTTTGATGTGAATAGGAACATAAAGATTGTCATTGACGAAAGGAAAAAAAGAGAAAAGAATAAGAATAGAGGGAATTAATACCCATTTTAGTTCCTTTTGTACGTCAATATATGGATGTAGCCTTACTCCCTTATTTGATGTGGTAAATATAGCTAGCTGAAGTGAAATTGAACATTGAAGCTCATGAAAAGTGTGCAAGGTTGAAGCCAAAAGCAATATTCTAAGGAACTTGTTGTTTTACTAAAAAATATTTTCCTTTGCATAGAAATTCCTATTTCGATCTAGTACATGACATGTGTAAGTATTATGTTTACGACGAATAAGGACAAATGGGAAGAACTACAATATTTTGTGTTGACCTCTATTAATCGACTAATTAGTGTTTGATTAATTAGAGACGATGCAGATATATAGGGACATTTACACTAATATACATAGCAACAACATTTATTCGAGTAGGTGGCGTTCATGGTGTAAGTTTAAGTGAGAGTATCTTGAGAACCAATTTTCGCACCAATTTTTGCAGGAGGCGTTTGTAAAATTTTTCCTTTCAAAATTTATGTTCATATTCCAATATAAAATTTCAAAACAAACATTTATATGTGATCTAACTTTCAAAATATGAGGTAAGAATATATTTTTTTATGTTCATATATTTAGTTCTTCTTTTTGTGGGGAAAAAAAACTAGAGTAGGGCATAATTCTTTAAATCCCATTAATTTTGTTTTCTACTTAATCCTGAAATTTGAAGTGAAAACCCGTCGTAGAATATCAGAAAGGGAAACTATTTAGATTTATGTTTAAAAAAAATAAAAAAAATAAAAAAAATAAAAAAAACCACACCAAGTTTATCAGTAATTTGTAACAGTGATGGCGGTCGATATATTAAATATTGGTGTAGGAAATCACTTACTGAAGATTGATAACAACAAGAAACTCAAATCATATGCAAAGCTTGGTGATCAATCCAGTGATATGAAATGCATAGCAAATGCTTGGAGCAACATTTGTTGGCAAAAAACCAAGGACAATAAGTAAATTGGATGAAGAAGACGATAAATAATTTGTGTGAAATGGAACCCTTTAGGAAATAGGTGTCGTTTGAAGTGAGCTGCTTTGGTTGCTTAGGGAATAGGTGTTGTTTCATTGAATAAGAATTGCACAATAAGGAAATTACAAATTGGGTAGTAATTTAAAGTTTCTTTTTATATTGCACTATTTTGTTTCTTCTGTCATTTTAGTTCTTTTTTTTTTTCAATTTATTTTTTAGTCCCTTTTTTTTACAATTTATTTTTGTCTTCATAGTAGAGTCATTCATTATTCAAAGAAAAATAAAGGAAATTGAAAAAGTATGCAATTTTTTTTTTTTTAAAATAAAAGGTTTTTTTAATTAAATAATTTAAGGTGTGTCAAGTTTACAATATTTCTTATCATTCATAGATAATTTATTTGTTTGTTCATAGTATTGCATGTTTCATTGAATAATAATTGTTGATTAGTGAAATTACAAATTCGTTCACTTATTTTAATTTTTTTTATATTGCACTCTTTTTCTTTTCATTTCTCATTTTATTCCATTTCATTTTCTTTTTTTTTGGGGGGTCTGCATAGTAGTGTCACTATTTATTCAAAGAAAAATAAATTAAATTGTAAAAGTAGGCTTTTATTAAAAAAAAAATTGTAATTATTTTATATAAATTAGTTAAGGTCTATGAAGTGTGCAATATTTTCTCGTCATTCGGAGGTCATTTGTCTTTTTTTTCTTCGTTTTGGCGTATAGACATAAATTGATGTATAATTTTTACAATAGCTCTTTCCTTTTTTTTAACTGTGTCATTGTTTCGCAGATTTTGTATTGCTTCGTGCTCCATGAAAAATAAATAAAATTAAATATAAATATAAGAAGCAAACGAATAATAAGAAGAGTTAAAGCAAACATTCTTGTAGATATAGTAGGATCGGCTTACCATCTTATCAACAATATTGATGATTCCATCATTTATACTACAGTTAAGTTAAAACTCTCTTTAAGTACTTGAAGAACACAAGCAAAGAAGTACATTAGAAGAAGAAATGTTATAAAATATAATACTTGAACGAAACAGTGTAATTGATTATACATATAGTTTGCAACTTCAATGTTTAAGAATTTGTACCTAGAGAAAGGCATGTGTTCATTTTATGTAAGACTAATTGCTCAAGATTTCTTTGAAGACCACATTTTTAGTGTATGTGTGTCAAGAATAAACAAACCTGGCCAAGAAGCCCTCCAGTCGTTTATTATGTTGTATCCAAACATTGGCACGCCATATTTTGACATGAGTTCCAGATTTTCTAATCTACAAGGTTTATCACTCGACTAACAAAATAGAAGGATGGTAGATATAGTGTAATAACGCAAGAAATGACACAAGTAGAATAGAAGAATAAAATGTAGATTGAAGATATCCAATGATAGGATACAAAAAGGTTATGCAAAATGGCCTTTCACACACCACAACAGAACAAAGTTTGTTTTTGTCAAGTTTCAAACATTGTAAGAGATTAACATGCAAGAAAGGATCTCACAAATCAGACATTGCAACTTAATAAAGCAAGGAACAGAGTTATTGTGCACAATTTTATGCCTGAGTGTCCAACCAATACCAAAAATGTCAAAGCAATATGCAAGTAAAAACAAAATAATGTTGCTAAATGGGTGTAGAGGGACACAAGGAAAAACGAACAGTGAAATTGCACAGAACTGACAATCGAGAAATGAAGGGAAAAACGACCAAGGGTACAAAGGCCTGCGTGCGCCAGACGGCCCACACATGCAACGCGAATCTAATATCACGCGCAACCAGCGCCCCCGGCCCCCGTTCAGCTTGGCCTTGCACGTCTCATCTATCTTCAACAATTTAACTTGGAAATTGCAAATCCATCCAAAGTTGAATGTTGAGGGTAAAAAAATGCAAAGGGGTTCTTTAGTATACGTGTAGAGGGATTACACAAAATAGATTTACTCTGATGAGGGAGAAAAAATGTAAGTCAAGTCATCTAAGGAAGAGAGAGAATTAAGTCACGCAATCATCGAAACTGATTGTGTGACCACAAACGTTAGACTAATTGTTTCCATCTCTATAAGTTTTTAGCAACTATACCTCGCTTTCGATGTCTTTTGATTATCGTCAAATGATTTATGGACTCAACTATTTCTACAATTGATTAGCGTATAGTGGTAATTAAACATCATAAATAATTACCATAAATAACTTAATAAATATTTTCCATAATTTAGTCTAAGTTTGAGGTCAAGTCAATCCAATCGGTTGACAAACTCTCCCTTATGTTCGAGCAAACAAGGGCACACGTTCAACACGTCCCTACAAGCACCACATTCCATCATTCATTCCACAATCTCCCTAGAATCCCAAGATTGGTATATCCTTATTGCAGCCTTGCTCTATGAGAGGCTAGCGAGGTCTTAAAACCTTGCGTACGGATTGGACTCTGTACGACCTATGGGAGCACGTGCGGTAATATTGAGGTTCCTAAATTTGTGAGCCACTGTGTGACACCGACGGCCATTAGATCCGATTTTCCTACAATAATAAGTATATTTATCTATTATACGTTAAATGGGTGCATAGATAAAATGGCATATTCCAAAGGGATATATATAGAATAAATGTCATATGCCAAGGGAGTGTGTAGAGTATCTTATGCCAAGGAGGTGTATAGAGTAAGTACGTTATGACAAAGGGGTGTATGGTGTCATATTACAAGGGGATGTATAGTGTAAGTGTCATATTCCAAGGGGGTATACAAGGTAAGTGTCATATGATAATTGGGGTGCATAGAGTAAATAGATATGTATATACATGCTTCTTCAACTATTCTTTTAGGATCCAATATTGTTGTTGGCCCCATTAAGCTTTCAGATTACAAAAAATTACCCCTTATACCTCATGGATTTTCTTAGATATGTGTGACAAGAATGCCACAAATAAAATTAGAAGAAGATCGCTCAAACATTTTTTTTTCTCTTTTCTGAGATCAATTTGACTTCATTGCACTTTGTTTTTCTGTTCACTTTTAGTTGCTGAAAATTTCATCATGTCGTATACTTGATCTATAAAAAGGAAGATGATACTGCGGAAATGAACATTTGTTTCTTGACATGTTATTTCTGAGTGAAGATAAAAAGTTAGGACTTGATATTTTTTGAAATTGATGATTTGTGGAGATCATAATCTCAATTAATGTAAGATTGTTACTCACCTTTGCATAGCCATCTATTTCTGCGTGTTACTTAAACATGTTGTGTACAGATGAAGGATGCAGGAGGAGTAAATAAAAATTACGGTTATTTTGAGTATTTCTCTGTTGAAAGTAGGGGCAGTGTAAGTCAGTGCAACCACAGGCAAATAGTCGAACAGTTGGTGTGCAATTTTCAGGAATTTTGAAACATGCTGAGTGCAGATGAACGAGGCATGAGGAGTATGAAAATATACAAAAACAGAAAGATTAAGGGTAGCAACGGTAAGGGAGGAGGTAGAGAAGAAGTTACCTCTTTGTTCTTCAGTGAGTTGCGTCTACGAATGGGCAATTTGACAGCACTTACGTGATGGCGTCGATGTTGGTGAATGTAAGAGGCCATCGAGGCTGGTGAATTGGTGGTTGATTTTGTTTATTTCCCACTGACACTACGCTGGTGAACTGGCGACAACTTGACAGCACTTCCGTGATGGCGTGATATGCGATGGATGTTGGTGAACTGGCGGCTGATTTTGTTTGAGGACAGTTTGTAATTTTGTATTTCACAGGCACAATAGAGGTGGTTCGACAGTTAGTGCAGAAGTGGTTGATCTTTTGGGGTGTGGCGTTGGTTAGGTCACCTGCGCAAGGAATGGAAGGGTTTATACTTTCGTATTTCACACTTCACAGGCGCCATAGAGGTGGTTCGACAGAAGTGTTTGATCTTTTGGGGTGTGCAGGCTTGCGGTATATTTGGCGTCGGTTGGATCACTTGCGCAAGGAATGGAGTAGGCTGTAGATGGGTATAATACTGGAGATGTAGCGTTTGATTAGAAGAGTGGTATCCATGGTGCGTGAAAGGTACTATGGGTAGTTCAAAATGTTTCCAAACACAATCGTTATTTTTAATTGAAGTAGATAGATTAAAATTAAAATTAAAATTAAATTGGTTTCAAAATAAAACGTGAAAATTAAAATTTTCTATTTTATTTAACTACCATATTTTAAATTTTTGTTTTAAATTAGAGTGCCAAAATTGAAATTTTAAATTCAACTTAATGATGCCTAGAAGTGAATCACCAAACACGTCGGCTTCTGAGACCGAGAAGATAATGGACGACAGTGGTTGTCTCACCTTCTCTCGGTTTGGTTCCCGCAGAACAATGTACCGTGCATGGGCCTATCGGCATTACACCTCCGGTGTGAGAATCAATTAGGTTTCTAAGAGAAAGGTAATGTAGTATGGTAGAAAGCATATAATATTGCATATGATTTCACATAAAAGAACATATCTCAGACCTCTAGGGTTCTAACTTTTGTATCAGAAGTGGAGAAGACTCGTTTAACAAGTCTTCCTTAATTCTCTGGATACTAATGTGGTAAGTGGATTTGATCTCGGTTTCCTTTCCATAGAGATGGTGGTATGGCAGGTGGAGATTGTGGGACCGTAATGGAAACGGTGCTTTTCTTTGTGGGAGAGGCGGCTCTGATCGCCTTTGGAGCAGAAGCATGAAGGTACTCATGCCCTAGGAGTAATGACCTGAGAAGGGCGTGGAGATCCGGAATGGATATGGAGACCCGAGGTGGGAGTAGTGACCCGGAACGGGTATATAGAAGGGCCTATCCGACCGGTCGGTTCTGAAAATCCTGGGTCGGTCGTGTGTTTGAGGACATATGACGCCCTGGTATATTCTGGTTGAATGTCTCCTCATTAGATTCTATATATTCCCAAAGGTGTGATGATTTCATGCCTTGGGAATTCTTGGACGTTTAATGATGATTCGGCATTTTGTCACCTTTTCTTGGGATGCGCAGTGCCAGCGCTCTGGTAGCTGCCTAACGTCGCAGTTTGTCATCGTTCGAGAGTCTTGGGCATTAACTGCCACATGACTCGATTCGACCGCTGATCGATTTAACTTCCCATATGATGGTTGACGGGGAGTTGTGTTCGACCCGTTTAAATAGAAGAGTCTGTGAACTCTCGAGTCGTGTTCTCTGGGGCGTTGCTTATGTTTCTAAGTAGTTGTTATATCCAAATTATGTAATTCGTAATGGCAAGAGATTCTGGATCTTTTTCCTATTATTCAGGAAATGAGGGTGATGGTGAGGTTCGGCCATTGTTTTGAGTGTACAGTAATGTTGGGTCATCATTTATGATGTACGACAGCGATGTTGGCGTGGGGCCTTTATCAAGGGTACCTCATGCTGTGAGTCACGATGATGCCTACAGAAAACTCGGCGAGACCTACAAGTATATATTTCGGCGGGTGACGGTGTTGGGGTAACCGATTTGGTGGTGGTTCAAGGTGAAGGAGCGAAATTAGTAGAAACATGTCGTTTCTCTACTCTCAAGGTTGGGGTTGCTCCTAAGACAACGCCGACAGAGGAGCAAAGATGGGCAACAACCTCGTTGCATAGTGAGCCACCTGAGGAATTTCCATGTTCATGAGATGTATAGGTAGTTCCTTATTCCCCTGACCGTGTACATGATTACTTCTGATCCTTCGTGGAACGTGCTCCAATGTCCCACTGGGTGCACCGCCTTTTACGATAAAACCTTCCATGGTGGGGTAAGTTTCCTGCTTCACCCATTTCTTCGTGAAGTTCTCTATGTGGTCCAGTTGGAGCCTTCGCAGTAGCGCCCAACGCATAGAGGTTGATAGTGGGGTTCACCATCTTATGTTTGTGGAATGGCGTCCCTCTTTCGTTTTGTCTATTATTCTATATTTATAAGTTTGTTAGGAGTTCAATACCGTCTGACTGTTGGTACCAATTCTGGGCCCAGAGTGGGCAATTTATCATTGGGATCCCAGAGGTTGGTCTGAGGTGGAAGAACAGATGGGTCCTGGTGAAGGGGTCTTGGGACCGACCCTTGAGAAGAGATAGGGCCCACCTAATACCGAGGACGTGGAGAGATTCGAATAAGTTTGTGCCGTTACTACCTTTTTGTATTGAATTGTTTCCATTTAACTTTCTTCTTTTTTCGTAGAGCCTCCAGTCTGTCCAGCGCTTAGCGAGGCAGAGGAAGTGGTGGTCGCTCTTCTGCGAGGGCTTACGGAGGCCTAGAGGAATTTTACCTTCCTCAAGGTCACTTCATTCGATCTTTTCTTCATCGCCCCTATTAAGGTAGTTGGCTATCCAGATTCTGATTCTTTACCAGGATCTGCATTATCTCTTTCAGACGCGTCGTCTGGGGAAGGAGGTTTGGTCCCTTTTTTTTTTTTTTTTTTTTTTTTTTCATCTCCTTAGGTTATTTGCTACTTCATCTTTCAGTAATGGTTGACAATCTTGTTAGAGTAGAGTTGTTGGATGCTGAGCTGATGTAACTCCTTCATCTTTGCCAGCGGATTTCCCTGTGGTTGACTAAGGAACGGTGATGGTGGCTGTCCCTTTCGCGGCTTCCCTGGAGATAACTCTTCGTACTGGTCTCGACTCTTTCCAGAGAAGGAGATGTCCCACCGTTGACGTTGTTATCCGTGATAAGCTGGAGGCGAAGAAGATAATGGGGTCCCTTTCGATTACTTCCAGTAATAGGAAAAAGAAGGTGGGTAAACCTTCTGGGGAGAGGCTACAATGTTGTGATCCTGTGGAATGGTCCCCTAGGATCGAGGGGTCCTTGACTAGTGAGGAGATAATTTTCTTCCTAGAGGACAAGGTGAGGTAGGCTCAAGCTGCATTCTCTCCGAGGGATATTGAGATGGCTACCACAGAGTTGGGTAGTGATTCAGTGCTAACCTTGCTGCAATTGACCGTCACGGTAATAATGTTTTACTTTTCTCTAACTTTGATGATTGTTTTTAGAATTCATCTGACTTCTTTTGGTAGTTTCTAGGACGTGGTGCATTTATTCGCTATACTTAAAGAGTGGAGATGGATCATATCCTGTCCCTAAATCCTAGAGTGAGAGAAAGATGAGGCATGGGCTCATCTGGAAGAATGGGAGTGCTGGGTAGTGGAGGCTAAGTGCATGGCTTCCTAGGCTCTCTAGGAGGCCGAGAGATCGAGGAATAAGGTTGTTGTTGCTCAACAAAAGGTTGCTGATACTATGGAGATGATCATGTCACTAGAGCAACGATTCCGTGGGTCTCCCAAGTCTGAAGTGGCGGTGAGGCATCCTGGTGAAAAGATGCACGAGGGCATGTTGCTATTGCACCAGGCAAAGGGATGAGAAAAGTGGGGCACGATTAGGGAGGCGACCTTTAACCCAAAGGGCACCTGTATTTTGCTGTAATTTTGTACTTTCTATATTTTTTCTCTTCAGATCTGTTGGGTATGCCCCCGTCATGTATAAAATCTTTAATAAAGTTGTATTTTTTACTTTTTCTCTTTGATTGTCTGCCACTCTTTGGCCTTTTCATTTCCTAGGTGGAGTCTTCAACTAGGAAGACCCAAGCTAGAGCCTACTTTGCGTTAGTTTAATTGGCTGTCTTCTAGTCATATACTAAATTTTGCTTGTTCCCAAGACGATGATGGTCTGAGTGTGTCTTAGTATAGCTTTTTTGAGGTGTATTTGGACACAGCCTTTAAGAAGCATATCCGTATGTAGGATTTTGGGGATTTGTGAACTTTTCATATGTTAACATTTAATGTCGCATGCTCATTTGTCGTCATTAATGATGCGTGTCCCCTAGCGTTTCGTTTGGGTCGCTTATTTAAGGAGCGTCTTGTTACCTTATTCTTTCATCCCCAAATTCTTCTTTCATTCCTCTTACTTCTGCATGATGAGCCTTCATATAAGCTATGAAGATGATCGTGGTAACGAGTTTTGGAAGACAGATGTCTTTGTTCAACAACTATTCGATGGCCTCGATGCTCTTATTATCTAAAAGAATTCGAAGTTCTTTTTTGTCTTCGTGTATAACAACTGCCCTATCATTCTAAGGCATCTGGAGGCCAAAACATTATAGCTTTCTAAGCGATAGTTGAAGGCGGTCCAACGATCGAGTGCAATAGCAGATGTGGAGGAGAAAGTTTGTTGTTATGCCTGCGTAATATTTGACCGTTCGTTTGCAGATGAACTCAAATCCTTTCTCATTGAGGGGCAAAGAGCTTGTAGGGAGAGTCCTCTAGTGGTTCTTAGCCATCGAGGAGTACAACATCACCTTTTGTAGCTTATTGTGGGGATAGGAAAGAGATGTGTTGTTGCTGGACTGGTTCCAAGACAACTAGCTCTTTGGCGACTGGTGCCTTGAAGTCTCGCATGGAAAGTTCTAGGGATATGTCTTTACAGAGTGAGCTGGTTTCCAGGCTAGAAACCCCCACTTTCACCTATTGTGGGTTAATGGGTCTTAATCAAATGACCCATTAGCCCACTTTAGGAGATTTTTAGTTGAGGGGAATTTGCGTCTCTTCTTGATGTTGGGAGATTTCTAGTCGTTTCGTGGGTTTCTCCGACCCTCCTTCCTCGAGTGAGGGTAGCCATATTTCCTTGGGTAAGGGTAGGGGTAGATCTTCACGGAACTTGTTTAAACTGAGGAGATTCTTATTCTCAACATCATTTTTCTTGGCTATGTTGGGGGTCTCCCAAACCTCTTTTATTCCAAAGATTCTTCAGCATTATTTTTTTTCTTCCATATTTCCCATAGGGTATTTTATGTATTGCATTGGATGACTTGTGTAGAGATGTATTTAAGAGAACTTGTATAGAAAGCTTACTCATATGAATAAAAGATCTCTAATTCCTTTGTAGGGGTGTACACCGGTCAGGTGGCCTAACTTTATAGTGGATTTGAGACTTGACACGACTGAGATCGAGTCTGAAAATTTGCACCCGTAATCGACCAAACTATTGAAGAAAATCGATGTTCTACGGGTCTATGAATTTCGTTGGATTTGGGATTTTGAAAACAAATACATATTTGCCGATCCATACTTATCAATTTGTAGTAATAGTATACGAATTCATACTTAAATTAAAGCACAAAGCCACAAATAAACACTAAGCATAAGAAAATAGATATTTTGAAAATCCAAGTACTCACCTTCTATATGTCACTGTTTGTCGTTGCCGTTTCTCATCGTCAGTGATCTAGAATGGAAGAAGGTGAAAAGATTTTGAGAACCTAGAATGGTATTCATTGAATGGAGAAGAAGGAATGAACAATTCAGATTCTGGAATGAAGAATACATCAGACATCAACTAAGAACGATATAAGCAGTGGAGAGGAGAATCGAAGCAGAGGAAGTGGAGAGCGCTGGAGGAGCAAGATGAATCAATGAAAAATGAAGAATTGAAGTAGAGGAAGGAAAAGCAATGGAGGAGCGATATGAGAGATGAATGCTAAAACCCTAGATAACCTATTTATGTATGGATGGTTGGACGGGTCGGGTGCAATGGGTTTGGTATTGAGAAACCCACTGCCCAACCCTAAACCCGCAAAATAGAGATGAATGAACCCATGTTTCGACCCTATTGTTCACAAACCTGCAATCTACGGGCCGGGTCAGTTGGGTATGGGTGGGTAGGTTTGGTATTTCGATAATTTGCACACCCCTATTCATTTGCGTATCTACTTGATTTGTTTGTTGTGAATATTCTAATAACACAAAAGCTTTTAGATGTTGCCGCAAATAATTGAATCCAAGTCGTAGAATGTAAGAAATTTTGTGGAGTTGCAGAAGATAGTGGCCTTCAGTTGGGCTTGTTGTAGCGAATATATCCTTTTAGCGGGTGGTGTCTTTGTCTAGCAGTAGGACATGGGCCTTCACTCCTAGTCGACCACTACTTAGGTAGACACAGGTTATCAGGTTTGTTTGAGTATACGAAGGGTTCTTTCATCCATTGTACAAACTTATTGTTGGATTCGAAGTTGTTTGAAACTCGAATGGTTGTTAGTGGCTTCCGTTTTTCAGTGGCCTCCTTTATTAGGGTGGCTCGAGTTATTGGTAGTGATCCATTATACCAGAGCGATTTTTCAGTGCTTCTGACGATGATGTTCTCTAGCTCCTCACCAGCTCCTATTAAATGTAGGCTCGGGTTATCAGGTGTGACCGAGTGTACGACGGGGTATTTCATCTTGTCATCCTTCTAGACTGTTGCAGCCGTAGCTGTTTAGGGACCAGACTATTGAGGGTCATATCCTCCAGGCAATACGATTGCCAATTTAAGCTATTTAAGTTCGTATCCACCTTATTGGGCAAGTCACGTCATTGATCGGCGGTGACCCCTTTCCCTCACGAAGTGTGAGGTATCAGATTTTAGCCAAAATATTGAGAGCCATAGACGTCTGGGTGAGCCAGGCTATTGATGGTCGTAATCTCCCAGAACCGCATTAGTTTATTGAGGGTCGTAGTCACTTGTCTGCTGATTCAGGCTATTAAGGGTCGTAGCTGCCTTATCAAGCGAGTCGCGCCATTAGTCGACAACAACCCTTTCCCAAGAAAGATGTGAGGAATCGGATCGCAACCAGACTATTAAGGGTCGTAGCCATCTGGTGAGCTAGGCTATATTGATGGCCATAGTCGCTCGGAACTGAATTCAGGCTATTGAGGGTCGTAGCCGCCTATTTGCTAAGTCAGGCTATTGAAGGCCAAAGCTACCTTATCAGGCACATTCGTTGCTTCGTATCGACATATGTAGACACTTGAAAATATTTCAAGTAAAACATAGGTTTTATTGAGAAAAAACATTGATTGCATATACTACTGAAAATATTGCTTTAAGTGCTTTACATTCCATGGATTCTTCAACAGTCTTACTTCTAGCATTTCAAGTTCTTAGGTGTCTGAGATGATGACTTTGGTGACGCGGTAGGGTCTTTCCTAGTTGGGTCCCAACTTCCCTTATGCCCAGTCTTGTGTGGCAAGGGTAACTTTCCGTAGAACAAAATCACATTTTTTGAACGAGCGTGCTCTGATGCACTTGTTATAGTACTGAGCAATCCATATTTTGTAAGCAGTTTATCGAATATAGGCATACTCCCATTTTTTCTTCCAATATATCCAAGCTAAGTGCTAGCTTGCTTTGGTTTTTGTCGGGATCATAGTGGGCTGCTCTACAAGTTGGTAGGCCAAAATCGATGGGAATTACTAGTTCTGATCCAAATGCCATTGTGAATGGCATTTCCCCGATAGAGACCTTCAAGGTGGTGTGGTAGGCCCAAAACATAGAGGGATGATCATCCACCCATATGGTTTTGGACTTTTCTAATCGAGTTTTCAGTGTATGCAGGATAGTTCGATTAGTTACCTTGACTTGTTGGTTGTAAACACCGCATTTGTCCTGCTCATTTAGTTTCCTGAAGTATTGGGTCTAAAGTGCAAATTTAGATAAATTTTAAACTAAGGTTTAGAAAGAACAAATTTCCACCTTACATTACGTTTGATACTAAAAAAAAGGATAACAAACATAAAAAAAAAAGGTCAATTTGATCGAACTTCGATAAAAACAAAGGATTCGAGTCAATTTTGAAACGTCTAAAAGTCAAGGGGGGGACTAAAATTACAATATTAAAAGTAGATTTTTTATGAATATCACTTTTAATATGTTTAAATTACTTTCTACCCTTTAATTTAAGTAAATTTCACCAATTACATTTACTTCACGTTTTGACCCATAAAACTTTCGTTTTCACCGCTTTTGTCTAATTGACAACAAAAAATATTTATTTAATTTCCTCTTTGAAGTATTAATTTCCTAAATCAAGAAATTAAGCCTTGATTAAATATAGCATTAAATGATGTCTTAAATGGCATTAAATGAAAAGATATTATGGAAGATTTAGTGCATGGAGCATCCCATGATGATAAAATATTATCATTCCATAGGTAATTAGTGCCTAAGCTTAGTCTAAACGAGTCTTCATCATGGCCAAGCATTTAATGAAGTTAAATTTTATTTAATAAAACAATAAATGCATGCATTAAATGATGTATTTAAGAGGCAATATATTGGCAATATTTTTGAGCAAAATCTCACCATTAAACCTAATTACCTCGAGTAATTAGTGCCTACAAACCTAACTAAATTGACCTCCTTCATGGCAAGCCTTAAATGCCCATCGAATCATCCATTAAAACATGCATTAAATAGGGAATTATATGAGCATTCAAGATCAAAGATTTGGCAATATTTTTTCATAATGACAAAATCTACATAATTACCTACATGTGCTAGGTGAATCTTGATAATTGTCTAAGGAGTCTAGCCATAAATGGCCGTAAATGGTATTAAATAGCCTAATAAAACAAGTTGGCTATGCTTATGCACTCCCCAATGCACAGACATGCTATTGCTTATAAAAGACAACCTGTTTTCATTTGGAAGGATCTTTGGCCAGACCCCTTCTATCTCTAGACTCGAATTTCTCTCTCAGGTTCTTTGATTACTTAAGATTTTTACCTCTCAAACACACTCAAATCCTTCTAAAAAATCTCCTAAAGGCATTCTTGACACTCTTCTAACAAGAGTTCAAGAAGTTCTTCAAGAAAAACCAAGCCAAAGTAAGAAGATATTAAAGAAGAAGAATAAGAAAAAAACACTTAGGGAAGGACTACTCCCCTAAGTTAGGTAAGTTTTTCTTAAACTCCTTTTTAAGTTTGCTTAATATCATTTGCTTGTTTGTACATATTATTTTCTTTTTGGTTGTTTTCTTGTACATAGTGTGTCTAACATGTTTTGTGTAAAAAATAACAAAAACGCAATAATATATGCATAACATCTTTGGCCTTTGTCAAGAACACATGAAACCGGACTCTAATAAACTTAAAATAAACCACCGATGATGGACTGACTACTAACTACTAACTACTAATAAGTAACATTTATTTTTTTCGCTCTGACCCTTTTTACGCTGGCCTAGATTACAACCTAGCCCTATGTCTCAAGCTTGTGGACTAGCACCCTTATATATATAAGACTAGATCATGTACTGGCCCTACATCTTAGATCATGGACTGACACCCTTTATATATTATTATGTCTAGACTCTTGTGGCTAAAAGTTGGAATAAAGGGAGAACCTCTATTCCTTTAGGGATAAGTGTCCACCTTTTTCATAAACATTTCTTTCTTCTTAGTTACGAGTAGGGGTGACAATTATATTATATATTTTCTTCTCTTTTGGACTAACAAAGTAAAACTTAACACTAAACTTGCCTAAGCAAGTAAGTTCGGTCGGAGTGTTTTTGACAAAATCAAACATGCATATTCACTTACCATTTGTGTCATGTTTTGCTCTTACCTTTCTTGGATAAAAAATAAATAAAAAATAAGAAAAGAGTTTTCACATAAGAGTTTTCAACATGAAAATACTTGGTATTTTACTCTAAAAAATAAGTCTTTGTCTTTGTAAAATATTTTCATAAATAAGTGTTCTATACACTTTGTCTTTAATAATTTTTTTTTTTTTTTGTAAAACTTTTACTTGTTTGTTATACCTAAGACATGGTTTTTCACATTCCTACGAAAAATGTGTTCTTAAAATGTTTTACTTTTTTTTTTCTTCTCTTTAAAAATAAATAAACTAGTGTCGTTAAGATAAGTGTCCAAATAAAACTCCACTCGGGCTAAACTTATCGATTCTTCTATAATCGATAGGCGGTCTAAAAGGGGGACATCATTATTTATTTTCAATCTATTTTATCTGTTGTTGCTTTTTGTAAATAAAGTTTTCTTATTTTCTTACATAAAAAGACAAAAACATCAAAAAATAAAATAAAAAGGGGAATTAGTGTGTTAATCAAAATCGAAGGAAATTACTTGGACTTGTTTAAACATAGAGATCTATTTAAACTTAGGTAGCATCTTCGGACAGGTATCTTGGGGTGCCTAACACCTTTCTCGAGCAAAACCGACCCCTAAACTTAAAAGAAATTTCTAGTAAAGACCTAGTATTTTTCGAGTCAAAACTTTTCTTAAAATAAAAATGATTTTCAAAAAGCCCAGTAACCTAGCACACCATTTAACTTAATCCTAAGTGGAATTTTTTTTTTAAAATAAATATCGGCCCAATTGACGTTTTCAAAACTGACGCTTAGAAAAACCCTTGAAACCTTGTGTTCTAAAAATGAACGGATTTTGAGAACTTCGAGAGAGAGGAAACCAAATCGCATCTTCCTCTTCTTCTTGCCTTCTTCTCTTCTATTTTTTACAAAATCCAGGGTGTGTCAGTTGGCAAATTTGCTGAGGAATTTTGAGGGTCGACCTAGTTGGTGTTTAAATTTATCTTTACGGTTAAATAAAGTCGAAGAAATAAGTCTTCGATTTTAAAACATAAATAATTCCCTTTTATCTAAAAAAATTCTTTTATTTTACTTCTTACGTATTTTTGTTTTTATATTGCATTCTTTGTTTTCATGTCTTTACTTTTTTGCATTTACTTTACTGTATTTAAATTTCTGCATTTTACTTTCCATAAAATCTCTCCAAGTTACGAGCACCACTTTGCATTTACATATCACGAGAGAAACCCAAAGCCGTAGACCTCATCTGGAGACCGACAGTGGGGGCTTAAGTTGTGCAATTTAATCATGCTGATTTAAGCAAGGCCATGTGGTATATCAGCTGGGGACTAGCTTTAAAACAAACCTCGCTCAGATCACTAACCAACGATAGACATTCCCCTAGGGAGAACGCCGGAGGTTTGAAGATTTGGGAATCGAACCTTTCTAGGATGCAGTTAATAGAAAAACCGTAAACCACATATAGTGTAACTAGGATAAAATGGTACCCAAAACCCTTTTGTACTCAGGACACTATCTTGGAGAGATACATTTTATCCGGCTTTATATATTTTCTGTACTACTAATGCTAAGTTAATTAATTAATAGTTTATAATTAATTAATACTAATGCTAAGTTAATTAATTAAACTAATTATACTATACTACTAATATGAGATGTTTAGGAGAATGGATTATCTAGGGATTAACTTCGTTTACAAAAATGTGTTTGATCTCATTTAGTTATCAATAACGGTATTCGACCTATTCGACAATCTCTGTATCGTAAACTCACTCACCACCTCTCTCGAGTTTAAGATGAGTGAATATATGAATTCGCGTCAACGAAGAAATCCTCCTCAATGTCTTAACGACACTAGGTCACACGAGTCTTGCCCCAACGTCATGGATTGTATACTTTCTAACTCCCTCCCGGGTTATTAGATCGTCGCGTTGTGTTTACCCTAGTCCGAATTTGGGGTTACCTCTCCCAAGTGTCAAATCCTGATTTCTCACTATAAACAAACATATAAACATGAAAAACTGATAAACACAATCGAATTAGTGAAGAACAACCGTTAAAGAAACATTACTCAAACAAACAACATTTTCATAAATATTATTAATCCCTAGACAAAATCCGTTTAGCTCATGGCCATAACCATTTATACAATAACAAATGAGCTAAACATGCTCAATAAACTACCGAAGTTAAGAAAATAAAGAGAGAAACGAGAGAAACTTAGCTGTATGCCGAAGATTTGGCACTAAAAATGTTCAACAATCGCTTCTCCTTCTTCGCAACGTGTTCGTCTTTGTCGGATTTGGTTGAACACTCCCCAAAACAATCTCAAAATATTATAAACCCTAAGGGGTCTCTAATAGCAGAATGGAGAGGATGGAGGAAGAAATAGGGAACAAAATATCTAAATAAATATCTAAAATCTGTGTAGAGTGACTGCCTTAGCAGTGGAGGCAGCGGTGGGAGCAGAGACATTATGTTGTTTCACCACTGTGGCAGTGGATTTGTAGAGAGTTTCTACCCTTCTCTGCATTTTGACCACCGCGGTGGTGGGCTACAGGTTCTGAATTTTGTCCTTTTGTTTATTTTCCCACCGTTCTTGATCCGATTTGATTTTTTATGATCATTTTCATCCATTTTCACCTCACACACCTGATTTATACAAAAAGAATAAAAATATATTAAAATATAATAAAACGTAATAAAAATACTCAAAAACTAACAAGTTCGGTTTAGAAATAGATAGGTAAATTATACCTATCAAATACCTCCAAACTTAGAATTTTGCTAGTCATCGAGCAAAACACTCACACTAAAATAAAAAACACAACTAAATTAAATAACATGAACAACCTAAACATAAACAATCTAAACATAATGATATGCGAGTTCTGAATTCTTCTACCGACCAAAACATTTTCCCTTAACAACACCTAATCATATCGAGTTCAGTTGGTAAAACGCACCATGTGATGTTCTAGAATTTTGACATTCAATAATGGTAAACGCCATTCTAGATCCTTTCAACGTGTGTGTGCTAAACTCAATAATATAGCTATCCAAGATCGGATTGGATTATCCACCAACGAAGCTCACGACTTTAACCATAAATGATTAGGATATCCATATGCTTGACTGGGTTCCACTCTCTACTAATATAGGCTTAGAAGTTCAAAAAGATCAATAGGGCTCGGTTCGGTTTTGGAACATTTGGCCAAGGGTATATTGGGAATATAAAACAAGTTAACGTTGTTAACTCAACAATACCCAAGGCACAACGCTTGACACACTCACACTTGAACCCCCATAGATAATTTTGAAACAACCCCGAATAATAATTTAAGAACGTCGTACTCATTTGTCAATAAAAACGGAAATTGAACTATATTTACATATGTTTTTTTTTTCAAACATACCACACCCCCAAACTTATTTGATTATTATTTTTTCACGAGTGTGGTTAAAACGAAAGAAAAATGACAAGTGAGTACTTGAATACCAAACCAATCAAAAGTTCGCCCTAAACCCAACTGCTCACTTCAAGTAGCATATACGAATGCTAACTTGATTCACTCTAATTGTGCATTTAATTCAATGATATAGGTTTGGAAAAAGATCAATTGGCCAGGGTACTTGTTTATGTGTTCAAAATTGAAATGGCATTTAGGCTTCGACAGGGTAATGAGGGATAAATGTTTAGCATGGTAAGCTCCAAAGTCTCAAGCGACAAAATGAATGCCTAAATCACGTCTCCTGAACTACCTCGCCTAGGATTTCGCCTCAAGCTTCCCCTCAATCAGGTTCTAGAATCCTTAAATTGTCTTGAGTGTGGCTAATCGATAATCGGCCTCTAATCAATTAAATAATTATACATTGAGTCTACGTGCTCGTGCAAATTAGGATCCACAATAACTTTTACCAAAACGACATTGTCAAGCACACAGAACACACATGCATGGGTATTACCCTTGACCTCGAAAACAACTAGGGGGTAATATTATCATTGGGTAATGGCCCAAATAAACGCAAAACTCAGCAAACAAACAACAAAAACACAAACATAAACACCTTCTACCCTAAACAAACATGTAATACGGTTAAATAATAAAACATACTAACATACTACACATCACTGCCAAACTTAAAATAATCATTGTCCTCAATGACCCATCAATGATCCCAATAAAAGCATATAGCATGATAATAAATACGGCGATTTAGAACACGTTCCTAGGAGGCGAGAGCATCTCACCTCCGAACCAAGTCGGTAGTGACGGATCTAACTTATTTTTGGACTTGGGTTACCTCCCAAGAAGTGCGTGGTTTATTGTCCTCGGCCCGACACAGAGAACAACTTGTCAAAGAATGGCTTCCGCCCATAGTAAGTGTTGTACAACACTACGTATGGGTCTTGATTTTGTACACCCTCAAGATTGGCAAGATAAGGCTCTGATCAGCTCGTACTTTCAATAGGATTAGTTGCTGGCTCATGTGCTTGGTAGGCGTGAAAGAGCATTGCTTTTGGTGGCGAAGGACAAGTGAGTCACATTAGATCCTCATATATGTGATCGTCTGGGATTGATGGTGGCATCACAATTTGGATTTCCAATGGTAACGAATCACAATCGTTGATCCATTCTTGGGTTCCCGTCTCATTCGGATAAGCATAGTTGAACTCTCCCATGCTTCTTCCACTCATTTTCGATTCCTCACGGTGGCTTTCACATGATATAGCTTGTGTATCTGCTAGTGCCACCGTGTCTGACTCTGCCTCAATCAAGCAAATAAGCTAACCAATTTGTGTCTGAAGAGACGCTATGGTCGTATCTATTTTGGTGTAGGCCGTTTTAATATTTTCGAGACGATCTTCGTGCTCATTGATCCTGGCATTCGTCTCTCTCCAAAAAGTTTGAGTCTCCTTAATAAAATCAGCGAATATTTCCACCAGGGCGGGGGAAGACTCAACATATTGGTTTAGGGTGTCAATCCATGGCATCGCAGTGTTGGAACAATCCGCCAAGCTTTGGTAACTTGGTGAACAATTCCAACTCTGATAATCGAAATCGGCTATGTCTTCCAACAAACAATAAGCTTTGTTCGTGATTAGTTGGTCAAAAGAGGTGGTACCATTTCTTCCTTCAACCCACATTCTGGTTGCGGCTAGTAACCCATCGAGGAAGTTCAGTAGTTGACACTCTCTCGGGAAACGATGATTTGGAAACCAGAATAGCAATTACTTGTAACGATCCCAAGAACTATAAAATGGCTTGGAATCCTGTATAAAGAAAAGCATAAGCAATTGTTGATCTAACATCATCAAGTACCCTGCAGGAAGATAAAAACAAAACTACCAAGAAAAAATTACAAACACTAAAAAATGCCTAAATTAAAATTAGGTAATTTACTCACAATATCAACAATAATCTAAAACACAATCCCTGGCAACGGCGCCAAAAACTTGGTGGCGGAATTTCACGTCGCCACTTTCACTGCAAGTGTATGGGTCAAGTTTTAGTATAGATTAGAAGAGTAGGGGTTTTCGTATCCATAGAGATTGGTTGAGATTATTATCGAGTACTGTAATTATCATAACCTAACTTTATTTAGGCGATAAAAAATGGTGTATAATTAATTAATACTAATACTAAGTTAATTAATTAAACTAACTATACTATACTACTATTATGAGATGTTTAGGGGAATGGATTATCTAGGGATTAACTTCATTTACAAAAATGTGTTTGATCTCGTTTAGTTATCAATAATGGTATTCGATCTATCTAACAATCTCTGTATTGTAAACTCACTCACCACCTCTCCCGAGTGTAAGATGAGTGAATATGTGACTTCGTGTCAACGAAGAAATCCCCCTCAACGTCTTAACGACAATAGGTCACATGAGTCTTTCCCCAACGTCATGGATTGCACACTTTCTAACTCCCTCCCAGGTTATTAGATCACCGCATTGTATTTACCCTTGTCCGAATTCGAAGTTACCTCTCCCGAGTGTCAAACCCCGATTTCTCACTATATCTAAACAAGCATATAAACATGACAAATCGATAAATACAATCGAATTAGTGAAGAACAACCGTTAAAGAAGCACAACTCAAACAAACAACATTTTCATAAATATTATTAATCCCTAGACAAAATCCGTTTAGCTCATGGCCATAACAATTTATACAACAAGAAACGAGCTAAACATGCTCAATAAACTACCGAAGTTAAGAAAATAAAGAGAGAAACGAGAGAAACTTAGGCGTGTTCCAAAGATTTGGCACTGAAACTGTTCAACGATTGCTTCTCCTTCTTTGCAACGTGTTCTTCTCCTTCGGATTTGGTTGAGCACTCCCCAAAACACTCTCAAATATTATAAACCCTAAGGGGTCTCTAATGGCCGAATGGAGAGGAGGGAGAAATAAATAAGGAACAAAATATCTAAATAAATATCTAAAATCTGTGGAGAGTGACCGCCGCAACGGTGGGTTCATCGCCGTGGCGGTGGGTATGTCGGCAGTAGTTATGGCCGCGACGGTAGAAGCAGTGGTGGGAGCATTGACATTTTGTTGTTTCACCATCGCAGCGGTGGATCTTACCGCTGCGACGATAGATTTACAAATAGTTTATGCCATTCTTTGTATTTTGACCGCCGTGGCGATGGTTTCACCGCCGCAGTGGTGGGCTGCAGGTTTTAAATTTTGCCCTTTTTTTTGTTTTCCCACCCTTCTTCTACCATTCTTGATCTGATTTGATCGTTTATGATCATTTTTCTCCATTTTCACACCACACACCTGATTTATACAAAAAGAATAAAAACGTATTAAAACATAATAAAACATAATAAAAATACTCGAAAACTAATAAGTTCAGTTTAGAAATAGATAGGTAAATTACACCTATCAGAAGATGTAGAGGAACGATTAAATGAACCCATCAGGGTATCCCAATTAAAAAAGGACGTAGTTTCATTGAAAGAATCTGTTGGACATATAATAGAACTTTTGCAACAACTTCGTCAGTCTCAGCAAAATCTCGTAGTCTCAGTTCAAACTTTAGGTCTGATAGAACTAACAACAATGCATCAGCCTTCCAGTTCCTGAGGCCCTAGGCCGACAACTAGAGAGTCAATTCCTATGGGACCTCAACCATAGGTCATTCCGACTGTGATCGACCCTAGTCTAAGTACAACCTCAGATAAACCAAATGCTATCTTAGTCATACCGGAGACAACCAACCACATCAAAAGAGAACTAAGAGAACAATCTGAAAAGACCTTCCTACTGGCTGAAAAGTTACTACAGATGGAAAAAGAACTATAAGAGGTGAAAAAAAAAGAATCAGGAGTCAATGCCTTGTATCTCGATCTATCCTCGATACCTCATGTGAAGTTCCCAAATAACTTTACCATGCCCCTATTCATGAAGTACGATGGTTAGGGTGCCCATTGGGACATCCAACGATAAAAGTATATAATGTGAATGACAACATATTATACAAATAATCTTACTAAAATGCATACACAATAAGCAATTAACACTAATTAATAGGAGTTCAAACACTTAATTCATTTTTTTTTTCAATCCATGTAACAAGTTTTAAAATTAACACATGATCACTACTCGATATAAGCACATAAAAAACATGTTAGTACTTCTTAACTAAATGTGATTTTCATAATCACCCTGTACTGTTTCTAAGACAACAAATAAGTACATCATTTAGTATAAGTCTTAGAAACCATCACCAACTTACCTATTTGGCAAGTCGAGCAGCTCTTTAATAAATTTAATAAATTTAAACTGCAAGGGGTTAGGAGTACCTTTTATATGTTTCGGGGCAACTTTACTCTTTACCTTATTTGTACTGGTGATTGATTTGGGTGCACTATTCTTCTTAGCCTGTCTGTATCCTCTTTGCCTTTGATTATTTCCATTTGATTTATTGATGATTCCCTTTGCACGTATCGCTTGTAGCTTCCTGGTGATATCCCATCTTGGCTTTGGCACAATTTTTCTCTTTGCACATGTTTCTCGTGACTTCTTCGCAACTTTACTTCTTGTCTTTAATGCATCTTTTCACTTTATTTGCATCGCTTGTGGATCCTTGGTGACTTCCTGACTTGGCTTCGATATAACTTCTTTGTTGTTTATTCGGGTCTATTTCTGACATTATGTAACTCTGCACAAGACATTCCAACAGTTCTCTTCGGTATCCATTTCATTTTGGATCCGTTCTTGTTGGACATAAACTTAGGGTTCTTGAATGAACATGATACTTTAAAATGTCCAACCCTATTGCAGTAATAACATCTCAAATCTGATTTATCATAGAGAGCACGAGATGTAAAACATAAATAATTTTCAACAATAGAAGCATAACTATCACTGGCTTGTGATGAAGGATAAGATAATGAAACATATCCACTTTGCCTAGAAAAATTATTTTCAGAAGCTCTTGAAATAGACTTGAGGTCGGATTTTTATTTTTCAAATTTTTTCTTAAGTAAATCGATTTTTGAATCAAGATCTGACCTTTGCTTAGAAATCATGTCAAGATTATTTTTTAAAACTCTGTTTTCATTTTCAAGAGAATCCAAGTTAGAGAGCAAATTATTAATTTCAAAAACAACGTCTGAAAACTTTTTTGTACCACAATAATCATCCAAATGCATTTTATATTTTCGGACATTTTTTCCACCATTTTCAAAAGAAATAATTTTTCTTTTTAAACTCAAACTCTCTTTAGCAAAAAGTAGTGTGAGTGAAATTAAGTTTTCCATAACAATATGAACATTTTTATTATCATCATCTCCATCACTACCATAAGAATCATAGATCACATTATCATATATGCATTTACCACTATCAAAAGAGGATACACAAAATACATCATCCATGGTGTGTGCACGTGACCGGTTTAGCCAGGATGTTAAGCCTAATCGAGCTAAAACTAGCTCTAATACCAATTGTTGGCCCAGTGAGCTACTCAAGAAGAGGGTGAATTGGGTAGTATTAAAAAATTATCATAATAATAACACTTCAAAAATCAAACAATTAATTTTATCCTAAAATTAATCATTATCTTTATAGAAGCAGATAAGGGTAATAAGCTCTAGGTGCATACCCAAACAACACAAGATAAAATAAAGGAAATAAACAATGCAGTACACACCGATATATCCTGGTTCACCAAGCTACTTTTAGTTAATTCAGTCCTCTGAGCCCTACGGAGATTCTCACCCACTAAATTCAAGATTCCTTTACAGGTAAGTACCAAACCCTCACAATAATTCTTTTACAGGCTCAGAATGAACCTTTACAAAATTTTCTTTGCACAGGCTAAGGAATAACCTCTACTTTTTATAGGCTTAAGAATAACCTAATTCTTGTTGTACCTTAGGCTAAAGAATCAAAACCTCACAAACACTCCAAATATCCTTTTACCTCGTAAGGATTGAACTGTTACAATTCACTCACAAATTTAATCAAGGAAGAATTAACACCTAATCTTTTTATACCTTAGGCAAAGATCAAAACCTCAATCTCTTTACTAGAAGAGATTACAACTAGCTACCTTTGATTAGACACGCCCAGTAGTATCTAATCTAATACTCAACTTACCAATTACAAATAATTAGGATATTAAGAGTTAGAATTTAACCTGATCTAATTAGAAAATATATTTTGAAGTATAAAAAATGAAGTAATCTGGTCAAATTGGTCAATCGAGAAAAATAATCGGTCAACCAAATGAAACAGTAAGTTTTGAAGCTAAAATGAGGTGCTATTGATCCAGTCAGTCAACTGAATTAAAGAGGTCGGTCAACCGTTTGAAACAGTATTTGAATTGGCAAAGAAAGTGAGCACACTGATCTAATCGGTTAACCAAATGAAATGGATTGATCAATCATTTCAGTTAGTAGGTAAATCGAAGAGAAATTTTTAACAACCTAAACCAATCGGTCAACCGATTGGAGGTAGTTGGTCAATCGACTGGGCTGAAAAGAAATGGTAGATTTCAGTTCTGGACAGGTCGGTCAACCGACCTATGGGGCTCGGTTAACCGACTGAGGCAGTTGGGAAATCGAGAGATTTGGTCTCTTGGTCAAAATCTATCTATTTTTTAGGATTCTAAGGGAGAGATTTGGGGGATTGAAACCTAACTGAGATATTATCTACCTATTCTATTATCCCTATTGATTTAGTCCATATACTTTGAGATTCTTCTAATTTAAATGGATTAATATTTCCTATAATTATAGTTTTAAATTGAGAATAGTTTTGTGAACTTATTTGAGAGAATCATACGTTATTTTTACGTGAAATATGCCTAAATTGAAAGGTTATCATATATGGGGTCTAAGAGTATCTTTTAGAGACATATCTTTGAAAAACTAGCCGTTATAGGGCTTGATATTTGTCTATTAATATAGACCTACGGGAATTGAGATCAACAAATCAAGAATAATCAATTCTAGGTTTTCTAAGAGTTATATTTACACTGAGATTTTTGTGAGAGATTTATTCTAAGCTCTTGATCTAAAGTGCTTGAGATTTAGCATCACCGACTTGTAATCTATTGCTATACTGTCATTATCTTTGGTGTTTCCCGATGAGATTTTTCTAAATTTTGTTGTTTTCTTTGAAGTTATATTTTTATTGATTGCTTGGTTTAAGATTGTTTAGAAAATCGTTTTAAACTTAAAAGTCTGAAAATCTATTTTAAAGGATTTTATCTGATTATCTAATTATGTGCTTAAATTGTGTTATCCACATTATTAATTAATCAGATCTTATTTGGCTCACATTGTATCTATCACATAGTAATTATTTGGGACATCAATCGAGTATATTTGTATTGAGGTAGTAGAAACTCCTTGTGAGATAAAACTTATATTTTTTTTTTGTATTTGTGAATTTGAGCGGATTAGACATGTTTGGGACAATGTCTAGTCAGGATAGCTAGGTTTCAATTTCTTTCCTGTGAAAAAGATTAGAGTTTGATCTTTGTCCTAGAAAAAGGTTATGTTATTATTTTCCTTTAAAAAGAATTAGGTTTTGATTCTCCCTGTAATAGAATTGTTTGATTGTAAAGGTTCTTCCTAAACTTGAGAAAAAGATAAGTATAAAAGTATGAGAGAGTGGTAGGTTTTATCTTTAGCCTGTTAAAAAGATTAAGTTTTTATTTTGCCTGTAATAGAATTAGTTAGTCTTGAGCTTGGTGAAAAGATAGGGTTATTCCTGAGCTTTTGAAAAGGATAATTGTAAAGGTTAATTCCGTGTCTATGAAAAGAATTGAGATTGTAAGGGTTTGGTTCCTACCTGGGAAAAGAATCAGGGGTTTAGTGGATTGCGAATCTCCGTGGAGCTCGGGGACTGGATGTAGATAAGAGTAGCTTATCGAACTAAGATATATTGTCGTGTGCTGCATTGATTTATTCTTTATATTGTGTTTAGGTGTGCACTTAGTATTAAACACATATCTTCTGCGTAAAAAGATAATAATATGTTTAGGGAAATTGATTATTTGTGTTTAAAGGAATTAATTGTTTATTTTTAGTAACTACCCAATTCACCCCCCTTTTGGTAGCTCTTTGGGCCAACATCACTCTTCAAGTATTTTTTTTTCCAAGGACGTTAGACGTCACCACTAAATCAATGGTAAACAAGACATTGAAGCCCTGCGATATTACCACTAAACCAACAAATGCATCAAAGCCCAAAATCCTATTCAAATCCTGCAACCAGACTTTACCAAAAGGCTATAGACCTGAAAGCCATCGTGCATCATAGAAGACTTGGATTTTAATACAAAAGGTCGATTTTGAGACATGTTTGGTACACTAGGGTGAGTGCCGCCAGGATGAAGCTTTTGGTCGAAAGAAGAAGTCCATAGATAGACGAGGATTCGCCAGCTTCCAAACAAAAAAATCAGTATGCACCGTTTAAGCGACAAGACCAAAGAACGGAAATGAGGATTTCTTTTTCTTCTAACATTAATTTTACTCTTAATATACAAGAAAACAAACATAGGTTGTTTAAATATCGACATTCAAAGCACGAAATGTTCAAAGTAGTGACTAAATGAGAAGGAGGAAGTTCACCATCGAATTCCAACTATTGATCTATGAACCTTGGAACCACAAGTAAATCATTCCACCAATTCTATCTAGGGGTTAATGACAAATCAAATAGCTTGGTTGTTGCACTTGGTGGCAAATTTTAGGATCGGTTTCCCATTTCAAGAATGTTTTGCCGTCAACATCTGACAATGCGCTGGTGAGCGAGTTTATGGATTACCACATTCACTCTGAATTAATTTTTCATCACCTCTAACAAAAGTGAGACAAATTGACTTAACTTCTCTTATAGTGGCTAATTTGTCTCCTCCCCAGCCCGCAAACTGGGGTATATTTTACACCGGTTATATTTTTAGTTTTACGATAGGAGATGTTGAATTTAATTCTTTACGAAACTTGTCCGTTCACTACCCCAGTCAGAGACTGGGGCACATTTCACCCTATTTAGGATTTCCCTATGGGAATCAGACCCGGATGGCTTGACAAGTAGAATCGTCTTATAAATAAGGAGAACTGTGCTTCGACCTGATTCCTGACTTAGAAAATCAGGCTATGTGGGCAACCCTTATGTGTTCGGTCATACAATTAACCGTAACATAGAATTTATTCTTGTCTCTGGTGATTGATGCGTAATATTCCTGTCTTTGATGACAGGCACATAAAATTCATTCCTCTAATTGCAGAAACAAAAAATTCCTGTATCTGATGATGGACGCGTCAAATTTCTGTCTTTGATGATAGACACGTCAAATTCTTATCTCTGATAATTGATGCGTTAAATTCTTGTCTCCAATGATGGATATGTCAAATTCCTGTCTCTGATGACGGATGCGTTAAATTCTTGTCTCCAATGATGAATATGTTGAATCCCTATCTCTAATGACGGATGCGTTAAATTTGTGTCTTTGATTAAAGATGCGTTAAATTCACGTCTCTGATGATGGACGTATCAAATTCCTGTCTTTGATGACAGATGCTTTAAATTCCTATCTCCAATAACGGATGCATCAAATTCCTGTCTGATGACAGATGCGTTAGATTCCTGACTCTGATGACGGATACGTCAAATTTATATCTCTGATAACGGATGAGCAAATTCCCGCCTCTGATGACAGATGCATTAGATTCCTGTGTCTAGTGACGGATGTGTTAAATTCCTGCATCTGATGATGGATGCATTTGTTTAATGTTTTTAAACCAAGGAAAGCGTACTAGACTTTTTCTCACCAATTTACCGCTTCTAACATTAAGTTCATTTACTTTCTATATCTCGTGGAACAAAATGTGTGTGTCTCTTATCTTTGTCATTATGAGTAAACTCACATGATAAAAAGGGGCAACTGTAGACACTGCATTTTATCCCGCTCATTTAGTTTCCTAAAGTATCGGGTTTAAAGTCCAAATTCAAATAAACTTTAAACCAATGTTTAGAGGGAACGACTTTCCACCTTAGATTATGTTTGATGCTATAAAAAAGAATAAAACATATAAACATAAAAATCGTCAATTCGATTGAACTCCGGTAGAAAAAAATGTTTCGGGTTAATTTCAAATTTTTAAAAAGTTAATGGGGAATAAAATGACAATATTAAAAGTATATTTTTTATGAATATTACTTTTAATATGATTAAATTAGTTTTTCTCCTTTAATTTGAAGAAATTTCACCAATTACATTTACTTCATGTTCTGACCTCTGAAACTTTTGTTTTTACTGGTTTTGTCTAATTGACAATGAAAAATATTTATTTAATTTCTTGTTTGAACTATTAATCTCCTAAATCAAGAAATAAAACCTTTATTAGGGCAAGTGGTGCCTAATAAACTAAGATTACTAAAACCACACCTTCCTAAGCTTAGAAAAACATAAGATTCTTCCACCGGTATGCCCTTTGCAAGTTGACATTAAATGAAATATTAAATGTAGCATTAAATGATATCTGACATAGAATTAAATAAAGAGATATTATGGAAGATTTTTTGCAGGACCGTCCCATGATGATAAAATATCATCTTTCCATAGGTAATTATTTCCTAAACCTATTCTAAACTAGCCTTCATCATGGCTAAGCATTTAATGACATTAAATGTCACTTAATGAAGCAATTAATGCATGAATTTAAGAGGCAATATCTTCACAAGATTTTTGAGCAACATCTCGATATGAAATCTAATTACCTAGGGTAATTAGTGCCTACAAACCTAACTAAACTGGCCTCCATCATGACAAGATTTAAATTCCCATCTAATCATGCATTAAAGCATGCATTAAATGGCATTAAATATGGCATTAAATGACATTTAAGATAAAAAAATTGGCAAGACTTTTTTATCGTGACAAAATCTACATAATTACCTACATGTGCCTGGTGAATCTTGATCATTGCCTAAGAAGTCTAGCTATAAATGGTGTTAAATGGCCTTAAATGGCATTAAATAGCCTAATGAAAATTAACTGGCTAGAGTCGCAGATGCTAGAACAAAACATCTTGATCTTGTTCAACATATTTATCATTCCATTCTCACATACTCTCTTCCTCCCCGTAGTGGTAGTTGTGCCACGGTAACAAAGTTTGACACCTTCCTTCTTCACTTCATTATTCAGACACCAAATAGACTTTCCTACTCTTTTGGTAGAATACATGTTGTAAAACCTAAATCGTAAACGTACGTCATAAATAATTGCCAATTAGAAATAAAATAAAATAAAATAAAATAAAATTGAATTGAAAATGTTAGGGATCAAATTACCATTTTAGAAACTTATAAATGTTAAGTTGAACTCATAAAGAAGGCTTTAAGAAATTAGAGGGGGGAAAGAGTAAATATATATATAAAAAAAAAAAAAAATTCTAAAACACACGCAACGCCGTGAGTGTGAGACCGCTGGAAGGGAGATGAATGGAGGGACAAACGTGGCAGGCTAGGAGCATTCTCCACCACCAAATCCATGCAATATATACCTCTTCTGTGCATGGGCACTGATAAAAAAAAAAAAAAAAAACGCAGCTCCTCCGAATTCGAAAATTAGGAAAAAATTCTAGAGAATGAGAGAGGGGATCGGATGAGGATATCGGAGTTCCATGATCGGCGTTCCTCCGGTGAGAGAGCAAAGCGTGAATCTCATGGCTGCATGTGTGTGTTCCTGTGGCTGCTGCTTCGAAGCGATGGTGTGAATTTTCGGTGATTCGCTCGGCGGCCGTGGGGTAAGATCGTCGACGGTGCGATCGATCGCCGTCCGTCTCCATCGTCTGGTTCGCAAACGCCAGCATCCTGATAGGCTTGGGACAGTGCAGTTATTGTAGCACAAGAAGCGAGGTGAGTGTACTGTCTTCTTGCCAAACTATTTTCTGTATATATATATGCATGTTGATGACCTATGTGTTGCTTTACACTGTACGATTTCATAAATGATATGGATCCAACAAATTTTTGGAATTGTGTTGGTTTCTAAAAGAAGGCTTAAAAATAATTTTCGTGAGATATGTGTGGATTATATTTCTCCCCGTAAGGGGTGTGGATTATATTTCTCCCCAAATGGGGTGTGGATATTTCGTAGGAAGGCATTCCTACGAATGTTACGGTACCGTTGCAACTCCCGGTTGTGAGGTTAAAACGATCACTATGGCTAGCCAGTGTGTGTTGCGGTGGATGGGTGGTTTGAGTTGTGTGGTTTATTCATACTGGGTGATTTATTACTTTATTGTGATGGTCAGTAGGATATTTACACTGGATAGTTTTGAAATGGAACTTATAGATATTGCTTTATTTTCACTACATATATTGTGAAGATTTTTACACGCTATGTGACATCTAGATATTTGTGCTTGATCCATATCTAAATAATGTATTATTTAGAATGTATTATTATGTAAAGAATGTTTTATTAAAAGAAGACAGTACACTCGCAGGTGAAATAGCTAGGAGCCGGTCCTCTACTGGCACTGGGTAGAGTCCGTCGGCGGTTTAGCAAGGGGGAATTTTGAGGAGGTGCGGCCTAAGGCGAACCTAACAGAGGTTCATAGTCGTTTTTTTCCCTTTTGCTGTATTTACAAATATCAGGGACGGGTGTGTCCCTAGTTAAATAAGCTGTTTTATGACCTGATTTTGTGATTGTATAAGTACGAATGCATTCTGTTGCTTTCTAGCTTTGGGTTGTCGCCCAGGTGATGTCGTGTCGACGTCACACCGGCCCCATGGGTGACGGGTGCCCGGGGTGAGGGGTGACACATGAGATATCAATTAAACGTTTCCTCTGATGTTTTGCCTTATGGTGATTTTGTGTAGAGCCTTCTTGAGAATTTTAAAGTTCCCATAGATGAAGACAGTACTTCTTATCTTGTTCCAAATAATTTAATTTTAAATCCAAAAATAATAATATGATGGATATGAGTTTGTTGGAAATCGATAGGTTCGAAGAGGAAGATGAGCTAAAGAAGAAGATACAAAAATATAAGATGCTGGTGATGGTGAAAGAAGAATAATCTTTGAGGATTGGGTATATCAAGGACTCGATAATCTTCAAGATCAATTTGACAATGTTTAGCAATATATTGAGATTATGGATGGGCGACTTGATGGATTAACTACTCAAATAAGGAGGATGTCTACCTTAGTGGAGTATATTCATGGGATACTAATAACTTCAATCCGTATTATTCTCGGTCACCGCCTGGTTCTTCTAGTCTCTCTGGAGTGTACTATCCACAACAGCCTCATGGTCCCGCGGTCCCTCTAGTTCTTATTACCCAAACCCTAGTCCTGGTCCTTTGTGATAGTTTTTATTTACTATGTAATTTTAAACTTGATTCACCCTTGGATACTATCGTATTGTAATAGTTAATTCTAGGCTTTGGTTTTTCGGGTTGAATATTTGTTGTTTTTGTTAAGTTATTTATTTGAATTAGAGTTATTATGGATTAAAAATCTTATCTTCATCTCAAGTGATCGCTATTTAATCATTATATTATTATGGATTGTTATCTTATTCATTATATTGTCATCACAATGTTAATCATTATATTGTTATGGATTCTAAGTTATGCTATATCAGGTAATCCAATATTCCAAAAATTTTAAAAATTGTCACCCAATTTTTGAGATGACAAAGGGAAAGAAATTGTGATGTTTTCATAAAAATATGTTTTCGAATTCACATTTACTCACATTATTTATGCCATACATGGGTTTAATTTTTAAAGCAATTGGGTATCTTCAAAATGTTGTTGGCAAATTTCTCATTTTGTAATTAAAAACTTTGAGAAAATTGGGTATCTTAAAGATATTGTTGATAAATTTCTCATTTTGGACTCAAAATTGATTAAGCAAACCCATCCTCATATTTAGGGGGAGTGTGGTTGATATTATTTTTGAGAAAACATCAAGTTAATTGTTAACATAAAAATAGGAAGATTATTAACCCTAAGAATTATTTGATGATTTTGATAACACAAACAACTTGAAAGTTTTGTTGAACTGATGGTTTTATTAAAGATGTGATTATGAAGAATAGTCAGAATTTTCAAATGAGTGATAAGAAAAAAAATGAGAAATCAACACAAAAGTTTCAACATGATATCAATGGAAAATGAAGAAGAATGTGTCACGAAAGATTTTTGTATTCCAAGGTAAAACAAAGTTAACTCTTATAAATTCATGGTATAACCAGATTATGATCACTCACTACACATGAAAATAAACTTAATTGATTTTATGTGTTTGATTATGTGGTTAGTAGTGATGACATGTGTTTTTAAAAGAGGTTTTATGAAAAATGTAGTTAGAATTGGTTAACTAAATTGAAAAATTGGTCAACTAATTGTAACTGATTTTTGAAAAGTTAGTTAAAGCTGAAAATATGATCAAACAGTCGACTGGCATGGGATTCAATTGACCAGTAGATTTTGGTTTCAAAAAATGAGAAAAAAATAAATTTTGATCGACTAACTAGTTAGATTACAGATACAGTCTTGAATTTGATCGACTAAAATATCTTGAGAATGAGATATTTTTTGAGTGTTGGACATCAAACGGTCAGCTAACTACATGGCTAGTCGATCGATTGGTTTAGATGTTTTCAATTCTTCTGAGTGCTATTTCATAGTATTCTTGCCTTGATTTTCATGTTTAAATGTTTCTAAAAGTATTTTTAAATGATTTAAAATGTTTTTAAATGGTTAATTTATTTATTTATTTTTTAATTAGGGAAAAGTACGATTTAGACCCTCTAACTATTGACACATTTCTAAGTGGTCTCTCTAAGTTTAAACGTTTCATTTTAAACCCTCTACTTATCATAACGTTTCAAATTCGTCCATCTGTCAGAGATTCCGTTAAAACTAACAGAATCTCAGGGGCAAAATGGTCTTTTCATATTTTAAATTTTTTTAATCATTTTTAATTAAATTTTTTAATTTTTTTTCTCTCTCTCTTCCTCCCCTTCCTCTCTCTCTCTCCCGCCACCTCCTTCTCCCTCATTCCCTCTCCCCGCCACCTCCCTTTCCCTCTCCCTCTTCCTCCCCTTCCCCTCTCTCCCTCCTACCCCACCCCCGGAACAGGGGGTGGTTGCACCCCCTGCAACAGGGGGTGAAAACACCCCCTGTTACGGGGGTGGCGCCACCCCCTGTTGTAGGGGGTAGTTGCACCCCCTGAAACAGGGGGTGAAAACATCCCCTGTTGCAGGGGGTGAAAACACCCCCTGTTGCAGGGGATGGGGTGGGAGGAAGAGAGGGGAATGGGAGGAAGAGGGAGAGAGGGGAGGGAGAGGGAGGTGGCGGGGAGAGGGAAGGAGGGAGAGGGAGGTGGCGGGAGAGAGAGAGGAAGGGGAGGAAGAGAGAAAAAAAATTAAAAAAAAATTTAATTAAAAATGATTAAAAAATTAAAAAAACGTGAAAAGACCATTTTGCCCCTGAGATTCTGTTAGTTTTAACGGAATCTCTGACGGAGGGACGAATTTGAAACGTTATGATACGTAGAGGGTTTAAAATGAAACGTTTAAACTTAGAGGGACCACTTAGAAATGTGTCAATAGTTAGAGGGTCTAAATCGTACTTTTCCCTTTTAAATATTCTGTTGAAAATGCATCTTGGTCCTTTATTTTTTGGATTTTGGGACATCTTTGGTAAAACTTCTTTCCAAATATTTTTGGAGCCTATATCTAAATATTTATTTAAGGTGAATCTGGTCATTTTAAAGGCTAGATTCGTGGTCAAAGTAACTGTTATTGGCTATGCTCAATATTAAGGGTCTAAGGGAAATATTTTAGGCAAGATTTTTGAAATATAGTCGTTGGAGCAATATCTTCGAAATCCCTACATATTGACCTGTATTTTTCTATTTCAATAAATCTTGAAAATTAGATTTTTGAGAGACATAGAAAATTATATTTTTCAAAAAGAAAAAAATAATTGTGAAATTCTAAATCGTGAAAATGTTGATTTGATAAAAAAATTTCATTTGGAGGCACTATGATTATTTTGAGAAATTGAGAAGCATTATATTCATATTCAAATCATTTTTTTAGAGAATCTCGGTGAGATCGTGTTGAACCTAATTTCTTGATGGACAATTAAACATTGATATTTTATGGAACTAATGTTTTTATTGTGTTGTTTTAGATTAAAGTTCCATAGGTTGAAATGAGAAAAAAAAAATAGATCCAAAAGATAATCATTGAAGAATTCAGGGGGTGATTATTGAAGAATCGATTAAATTCAAGACGGGTGCAAGATGAAGGCAATGAAGATTTTCAAAGTATTGAAGATGTTAAAGGCAATTAGGCGAAAACAACTCATTAACTTTATGCTCTTAATGCAACCCGAATTAGGACCACGTACGACATTTTTAAATGAATAATCCTATTTGAGTTATAGTAAGAAGTGATAAGTTGAAAGTACTAATATATTTTTTATGAAGTGTTAAATCATAAAAATGTTTTTGGTAAAGAGTCTAATTGAAAAAATATTTTTAACACTTAAAATGATATGTTTTCGGGTTAATTCGGTTGACCGACAAAATGGATCGGTCGACTAACAAAAACAATAGATTAAGGGAGTAAAATGGATGACCCTATTGGCCAATTCGGTCAACTGATAGTTAGGGTCGATCGACTAAATATTCTAGTAGCTGAAACAAAGAAAAATAGGAAAATATTTTGGCCGAATCAATCAACCGACTAGACGGTCAATCAACCAACCGTAGGCAAAGCAGTGGTTAGAATTCTAACCATTGGAGGGTCCGTTAACTGGCTATAGGGTTGGTCAACTGATGGGTCAAACAGTCAAAGTTTGATTGTTTCGATTTTTTAGCCAAATCTCTTTGTTTTTAACGATTTTTGGTCCATATATTTAAGTATTCATTTGATTAAATTGGTAAAATTACTTCGTATCTTTATGAGTTTGAATCGAAAAAGTTTTGGAGACCAAATCGAGTTTTTCAAAAAGTTTTTTTTCCCAATGAAACGTACCTATTTTCATAGTATAAGATATATGGGGTATTAAAGGGTTATTTAAAGTTTTGGAATTTAAAAACTAGTCATTCGAGGTCTAATTAAAGGTCTATATATACTGACCTATGTTTTTCAAATTCATCAATCAAGAACACTCAACATTTGGCTATTATAATTGAGAATTTTACGCTGAAATGTATACGAGTGTTTGTATCAAAAGAGTTCTTGATCGAAGCGCTCAAAAATTTTAATCACCGGTTTGTGTTCACCATAGAGTTATCGTAATTGCTTTCACGAAATTCCAATGAGATCTTTCCAAGTTGATTAATTTACTTTCTTAGATTATTTGTTTAATTACTCGGATTAAGTGTTTTGAGAAAAAAATGTTTTCAAACTTTATATCGTGAAAATGTTTTAAAATTGTTTTTTTATTTGTGAAATCTGATTATTTATGATTTGTGGGTTAAATTGATTAAATCAGATTTGTGCCTCACATAGACTCTATCACCTAGTATTTCAAGATATTAATTGAGTATAGTTGTATTGAGGTGACAGAAGCTCATGTGAGAAGAAACTTATGAATTTTTTGTATTTGCGAGTTTGATTAGATTAAACATATTTGGGATGGTGTCTAATCTGGGTAGTTAGGGTTTGATCTTTAGCCTGAGAAGATATATATATAAAACATAAGAACTATTTTGGCCAGATTTGCCTAGTCGGTACTAACTCAAACCAAAATAGTTATTAATTCTATTTTTTTTTAAAGAACTTAAACATGTCAAAGTAATATTTTGACTATCACAAATAGTTATAACCCTTAGGTTCCAAATTTCAATAGAATGAGAACTAATGAAATCCTAGTCTCTCTCTCTCTCTCTCTCTCTCTCTATATATATATATATATATATTAGGAATTGAGGAGGAGAAAGAAACGATCCACCCCATACCGACCACCATCTATCACGTCGGCCACCCCAACAATCTACGCCGCACCACCACAACCGCGCCAAACCCTCCACCTCGCCGAACCACAACTACCACCATGCAACACACATCTCATCTCCTCTCTATCTCATATATATATAGTAGGGTATAACCCGTACCTGTAGCCACGGGTTTTAATTTTTTTATTATAAAAAATAACATATTTTCGCAAAATAAAAATAAAAATGGCATAACCCCCTCTATTTCTATACCATTCCCAAATTATCAACCCATGTTTTTGTAGTGAACGCAACATAAACAACATAACCAACAACAAAATTTAAAACACAGGCAAAAGACATCATCTACGAATCACCAGAAGAAATCGGATCTGAGAATAATCATCTCACTAATATTATAATTAGAACACAAAAAATCACATACAACCATGAGCGTGGATTAGTTGGTGCAAAATAGTAAATGAATTGTATTGTATCATATGCATTGAAGAACATAAGCAACCTTAGTAGAATCAAATTATCAAGGCAGAGCAAAGCCGTGCTTCTTGAGAGCAAGCTTGTCAGTTACCGATGTTGCCTTCCCTTAGCATAGGAAGCTCCTCTAGGCACCACGTGTAGTACGCGCAACCAGTTAATTAATTTAGTTTTCCATGTGAGGGAAAATATGCCTGGGTGTTCCAAAAACAATTAATTAATTTCCGTATGAGGGAAGAAATATCTTGGAAAATTATAATTTTGGTTGCAGTGGGGGCTTGTGTTATCTTTGACATTGGTTAAATTAAACGTTTGGCTCTTCAAGTTTCATATTTATTTCAATCCCGTAAAATAAAAAACGTCATCAATGATTTTGGATGAAAAATGAGTTGTGCTCAGCACATAACTTTCTAATAGGAATATTTCATTATTTTACTAATCCATTGAACATAAAATATTTTTCTCTAACCTTTACTAACTAAGATTAGTCAGAAGAATGAGAGAGAAAGCTAAATCATTGTTAGAGAAAAATGTCTTAGGTTTAGTGGAGTTGTAAAATTGTAAAAATATATCTATTAAAAGACCACGTGCTGATTGGCCTGAGAAGAAGATTAAGGTTTAATATTTAGCCTAAGAAAAGAAATAGGGTTTGATATTTAGCATGTGAAAAAGATCAGGTTAATCTTTAGCCTTTCAAAAGTTTAAGTTTTGATTCTTCCTGTAATAGAATTAGAGGGAGATGAGGTTCTTCCTAAACCCGTGAAAAGAATAAGTGTAATATTGTGAGAATGTGAGATTTTAAAGGTTGATTCTGAACCCATGAAAAGAATTAGGATTATAAGGATTTGGTTCCTACCTAGGAAAGGAATAAAAGGATTAGTGGATTGGGAAATCCTTGTGGAGCTCAAGGGACTAGACGTAGGTAATAGTAAATTTTTGATTGTTTGGGTATGTACTTAGTTAAACGTATTTATGTTACTTAATAAGATAATAATCAATTTAGAAAATTGATAACTTGTGTTTGAATTTTCTATTTAAATTTTTGTCACTATCCAATTCACCCCCACTCTTAGATAGAATCTTTGGGCCAACAACAGGTACCAGAGATGTTTTTAGCTCGATAGGTTTAAAATCCTATTTAAAAAGATCATATGGAACACCATGTAAACACTCTCGCTGAAGGAAAATCTATGCATTATTCTTCTTTATTTACAAGCAATAACTATGCCTTCTGGAAAGGCAGAATGATTGTCTTTCTACAAGCCACCAATTACGAGTCTTGGTTGGTCATTAAGGATGGTTCTTATGTTCATAAATAAAATTAGTAATTAAAAAGAAAGAACATCTATATTCGACTGATAAACAAAATTTATCTATTAATGGTCAAGCTATAAACCTTTTGTTTTGTTCTTTAGATGTAAATGAGTACAAAAGGGTTTATGGTTGCAAATTGGTGAAAGAAATGTGAAAAACATTACAGATCACACATGAGGGAACCAATCAAGTGAAACAATCCACAATCAATGGCTTGGTCTATTAATTTGAACAGTTTAGAATGGATGATGCAGAAATAATTCCAGAGAAGTACACTAGATTTACCAATATATGTAATAGTCATGCAACACTTGGAAAGTCATATTTCATGCTTGACAAAGTACGAAAGATATTGTGATCATTAACCAAAGTATAGGAATCAAAAGTAACTATAATCGAGGAAGTTAAGGACCTCACCAAATACATACTCGTTGAACCCATTAGTAACCTAATGACCCATGGGTCAGCTATTTATAGATATGAGGATGGATTAGGAAGCAACAAAAAGAAATCTTTGGCACTGAAAGCTCAAACGAATGAGGAAAACAATGATAGTGATAATATAAATCTTGACAGTGAACAAGAAAAAAATGTGGCGCTTCCCACCAATAATTTCAGAAATATGACCCGACGAATATTCTGAGGAAAGAAAAATTTATATATGAATAATGTTGAATGCTACAATTGTCACAAAAATGGTCACTTTTAATCTGATTGTCCCAAGCCAAAAAAGGATAAAGAGAAGAAAATAAAATAAAATAAAAAGGTGAAAAAGAGTAAGAAAATGTCTATGAAAGCCACTTGGGATGGCTCAAAATCAAGCAGCTCTGAAAAATCAAGTAGGGACAATTTATCCATGCTTGCTCTAATGGCCATTGGAGATGAGGCAACACAATGTTCTAGTTCTTGTCCATTAAACTTTGATGAATTATTTAATGTCTATCAAGAACTATCACATGATTATAAAAACTATGTTCATAGATAAATGCTTGACAAAGTATAATTTATTAACAAGCAAGTGGTTAAATTTGAATATGAAAACAATGAATTGAAATCCAACATTTTAGATCTAAGTTCTATTGTTCTCAAATTCACAGGTGGTGAAAATAATTTTAAAATGCTTTTGGGCAGTTCAAGAGGAATATTTTATAAAGTTGGAATTGGTTTTCAGAAAAATATTGAATAAAAGAGATTTCACAAATTCTTTTCTGAAACTTAAAGTCTTGTTGGATGTTTTAAATGTAATGTTACAGGGCATACTATAAATAGGTGTTTTCAAAGACTATCTAAATATAAACAAGTATAGGTTCCTATAGGAACTATGATTGTCTCGGCGAACAAGATCAGGCCCACTTAGATTGGGTACCACTTAGGAACTATTTAAGGTGCTCTTCGCAGGTTATTCTTAAAGCATCATTAGGTAAGAAAAAAATAATTCCTAGATAGTGGTTGTTCACGACACATGACGGGTGACAAATCTAAATTTACATATTTAATACCTAAAGACGGAGGTCATGTGACTTTTGTAGACAATGCCAAGGGTAAGATTATTGGCATACGTAATATTGGTAATAGGTCTACTACTATTGAGGATGTGTTATTAGTAGACGGTCTTAAACATAATTTATTTAGTATAAGTCAATTATGTGATAAAAGGGTATAATGTTATATTCGATAATAATAGATGTATTATTAAGAATAGGCATGATAGTAGTATTCTGGGCATGATAGTAGTATTTTGCGTGTAGCATCATGTGTTGAAAATGTTTACACTTATTTCTTCGAGGATTTTTGTCAAACAATTTATCTGTTTAAATGCTTTATCTGAAAATAGTTGGTTATGACAAAGACGTCTTGGGCATGCTAGTATGGAGTTAATTTATAATTTGTCTAATAAATGTCTAGTACATGGATTAGCTGCTCTAAAATATATTAACGATAAAGTATGTGATACATGTCAATTAGGTAAACAATCTAGATTATCATTTCAGAAGAAATTGCATGCATCCACATCAAAGTGTCTTGAATTATTACATCTAGACTTATTTGGTCCTAATGCCATTGCTAATTTAGGAGGGAAGCATTATGCATTCGTAATTGTAGATGATTACTCTAGACCAACATGGGTATATTTCTTATCTAAGTAAAGTGAGGTAATATCTATATTCTATAAGTTTTGTAAGCATGTACAAAATGAGAAATAGTCATGCATAATTAACGTTTGTAGTAATAGGGGCAGAAGATAATATAAAAAAGATGAAAATATTAGTTGTTGTGATAAAAATGGATATTCTCACAATTTCTCTGCACCAAGAACACCACAACAAAATGGTGTTGTGGAAAGAAAGAACAAGACACTTCAGGAAATGGTCAGGACTGTGTTAAATGAGAAGAATCTTCCTAAATATTTCTAGGTTGAAGCGGTAAGTACTGCATATCATGTTATTACTAGAGTATATATTCGAAAAGATTATTAACAAAACCCCTTATGAGATTTGGAATTTCAAAATCCTAAATACATCTTATTTTAAATTTTTTGGATGTAAATGCTTCATTTTAAACAGTAAGGATACTTTGAAAATTTTTGATGCTAAATTAGATTATGGTATTTCCTTGGGAATGCTTCGGATAGTAAAGCATATAGAGTCTATAATAAGCGATCACTAGTGGTTGAAGAATCTGTACATATAGTATTTGAGGAATCTAATCCATTTGTGTTGATAAAGGATTTGGATGACGATGATGCAGATATAATGACGAAGCAAAAGAACCAAGGAGTTGAAACAGGAAAAGAACCATCAAATCATAAGGATAAGGAGCCTAAAAATGAAGGGACGACATTACCATGAGCTATAAAGATAGTTTCGAGACATTCAGTAAAAGAAATTATTGTTAATTTAAAAAAAGATGTAAATACTAGGTCCTCCCTTAGAGATATTGTTAAACTTGCATTTTTATCTCAAATTGAACCTAAAACTATAGACGAAGCTTTAACTGATAAATCATGGATCTCTGCGATGCAAGAAAAATTACTTCAATTTGAGAGAAATAAAGTTTGGTCTCTAGTTTTTAGACTTGACTTTCATCCTGTTATTGGTACCAAATGGGTTTAACGTAATAAAAAGGGTGAAACAGGTATATGGTAATTAGAAACAAAGTAAAATTAGTAGCACATGGCTATAATGAAGAAGAAAATTGATTATGATGAGACATATACACCTATGGATAGATTAGAAGCTATTAGAAGGCTATTAGCATTTGCATGTTCACGCAATTTTAAACTATTTCAAATAGATTTCAAGAGTGCCTTCTTAAATGGATTTTTAATTGAGGAAGTTTATGTCGAACAACCCCCGGGTTCTGAAAATGATAAATTATCTAATCACGTTTTTAAAATACGAAAAGTTTTGTATGGACTCAAATAAGCTCTTCGGGCTTGGTATGAGAGACTTAGCCGATACTTAATTGAAAATAATTTTCGACATGGTCTAAGTAATATGACGTTGTTTGCTAAGAAAAATGAATATGACATCCTATTGATACCAATATATGTGGATGATATTATTTTGGGTTCTACTAATAATGATTTTTGCCAAGATTATGCAGGTCGAATCTGAAATGAGTATGATGGGAGAATTAATGTTCTTTCTTGGGCTACAAATCAAACAAACTAAAGAAGGAATCTTTATTAATCAATCCAAGTACACCAAGGAGTTACTGAAAAAGTATGATTTTGATGGTGCTAAAAAATACAAAACTCCCACGGCAACAACTACAAAAATAGGAAAAGATGATACAGGAAAAATCGTCAATGAAAAAACTATATCGAAGTATGATTGGTAGCTCGTGGTATCTTACTGCTAGTAAACATGATATTATATTTAGTGTATGCATGTGCACAAGATTTCAATCTTGTCCGAAAGAATCGTATCTAACAGCTGTCAAGCGAATCTTTCGATATTTAAAGGGAACTAGTGATATAGGATTATGGTATATTAGGGGGAGTAACTTTACATTAATTAGTTACTCAGACGCTGATTTTGCTGAATTCAAAGTTTAGCGTAAAAGCACAAGCGGTTTATGTCATTTCTTGGGACATGCCTTAGTTTTTTGGTCTAGCAAGAAACAAAATTCTATCGCCTTATCTACGATTGAAGCAAAATATATGGCAGTTGGTAATTGTTGTGCACAAATTCTATATATTAAATAATAATTATATGATTTTGGAATTTTTATGGAGGAAACACCTATCTGTTGTGATAATAAAAGTGTTATATGCTTACGTAAGAATCCAACACAACATGCACGAACTAAACACATAGAAATACGCCATCATTTTATTCATGATCACATTCTGAAATGGAATGTTACGATTGAATATGTTTATACTTCCAACCAATTTGCTGATACTTTTACTAAACCTCTAGCTAAAGAACAATTTATGCAAATTATTCAAGGTTTTGGCATGGCTAGACATAACGATGCATGGTTAGAATAATATTTTCTTCTTCGTCCCCACGTTTTGAGATGATAAAGGGGGAGAAATTTTATGATATTTTGGAATATTTGTTCTTCTAATTGTTTCAATCATATACGAGATAAATTTTGTTTAAGAGAACAATGTGTTACGCTATATTGAAAATCTTTTTGAAATATTTGTGTTTCCTATTAGTAGTGCTTAAACGAATTGAAAAAACTCATCTTCAAATTTAGGGGGAGAGTGGTTACATTTTTTTTGAGAAAATATGAAAGTTAATTGTCATTATAAAAAATGAGAAGATTGTTGAACCAAATATTTTGATGGACAATTAAATGTTGATATTTTATGGAACTAATTTATTGAGTGGTTTTATATTAAAGTTCCATAAGTTAAAATGAGAAAAATAATGGGTGGTAGGGGCGTGAAACATGCCTCTACTTACTCTCACAAGTATACGAGATCTAAGTTTTAATATAGTGGATCTTGAAGATCAGATATCATTCCTACAGAGAAAAGTGTGAATAATTGAATATTGCAATTTAGGTAGTCTCATGTTATCTTGACGATAAAAGACATGATTTAAAATTAAACTAAGCTAAATTACAATTAGTGGGTTAATCCTAACTAAGTTGATTAATTAAGGATTGATTTCGTTCACTTAATACATGTTTGATTTCGTTTAGTTAACAATAACGGAGTTTAGGTATCCGACAATCTCGGTTCGTAAACTTCTCCGCCGCCTCTTCCGAGTGTAAGACGAGGGAATACGTGACTTTGTGTTGACGAAGAGGTCCCCCTCAATGTCTTAACGACTCTAGGCCATGTGAGTCTTGACCCAACGTCATCGATTGCACAATAACTAACGCCCTCCCGGGTCGTTAGGTCGTAACGATGTGTTTACCCTAGTTCGAATCCAGGGTTACCTCTCCTGAGTGTCAAACCCTATATTCTCAAATCCAACCCTAATACCATTACAAGCATATTAATATTGTCATCAAATGATAAACACAATCAGAATTAAAACAACAACCGTTAAAGAAACATATATTAAACCAAACGAGTATTTACACAACTACATCTATTCCTAACTAATCTTTAATTAAACTAACATGTTCTTAGCCAATACAACATTAAATCAAGAGGAGATCATCAATATCAACAATAAACATCAAATACAAAGATGGAAACAAGGGAAGAAAAGCTAATCTCAAAGTGGAGTAGTCCACTTTCGCCAAAGAATAATCCTCTCGAGCTTCCTCTTCTCCATAGATGAACTTCCTCTTCTAGATCTTCAAGGATTAGCCAAGAACACTTCCTAAAACTAATCTAATCTAACAAAGGTAGAAGGTCTCTCAAGAGCAACCAAGCCCTCTCCCACGTTTAAGGTAAGGGTCTAAGGGTTTAAGGAGGTTTGGGGGAGAAAGGGGTTAAATAGACAAGGTTTGGAAATATCTTCAAAATATCTGAAAATAGATATTTCTGTGCAGAGTGTCACCGCCTAAGCGGTGGTTCACCGCTTAGGCAGTGACTTTAAGTCGGTTAAGTTTCTGTCGGAACTTTACCTAGGCGGTGGCTGCTGGCATAACAATCTGTCGTTTTCTCGCTTAGGTGGTGGTTTTCTCTCCTAGGCGGTGGTTCAGCCCTTCAGCACTACAACATTCTGCCTCTTTTCCGCCTAGGCGGTGGAACTTCCGCCTAGGCGGTGGTCTTCATTCACCGAAATCCTGTTTTGCACATTTTGTTCACCGTTTCTCCACCGTTTTCACTTGTTTATCTCCCTTTAACGTCCTTTCCCTGTTTTACACTAAAACAAACTAAAACACAATTAAATATAACTAAAATGCTTGAAAACTAACAAATTCGGTTTAGAAATAGATAGGTTTTTCACACCTATCAATGGGTAGAAAAGAATAATCATTGAAGAATTCATAAGGTGATTATTAAAGAATCAAATGAATTCAAGATGGGTGCAAGACAAAGGCAATGAATATTTTCAGAGCATTGAAGACGTTGAAACAATTAGGTGAAAACAATTCATTACCTTTATGCTCTTAATGCAACTCGAATGAGGATCACACACGATACTTTTAAATGAATAATCCTATTTGCATTATAGTAAGAAGTGATGAGTTTAAGGTCCTAAAACTATTTTTTATAAAGTGTTAAATCATAAAAATATTTTTGGTAAAGAGTCTAATTGAAAAAATATTTTTAATTATAAAAATGACGTGTTTTCGAGTTAATTTGGTCAACTGAAGAAATGGATCGGTTGACTAACGAAACAGTATCTTAAGTGTACAAAAATGGATGAGCCTACTGGCCAATTCGGTTAACCGATGGTCAGGGTTGGTCGACTAATGATTCCGGTAGCCGAAACAAAGAATAAAGCAAAAACATTCCGGACGAATCGGTCAACTGACTAGACAATCAGTCAATTGATTGATGAGGAAGTTATTTACCAACAAATCAAGTACTTGTGAGTTTTCAAGCATTTTTGTTTGTTTAATATATTTCTATGTTTTTTTTTTATAGCAATTATAAATAATTGGGAGAAAACATAAAAATATGGCAAAATGAGATGAATTGGGTTGTAATGGTTTGTCAGTAGTGCGGGAGTAGTAACTTCAAGCACGATTTTGACCACAATTTAGTGGCATTATGTAAAACGTCTAAAAATAAAAGTTGTATATCTCTTTCTTATCTTTCTGTAACATCATGAATCACCTCAATCGGAGTTTGGACGAGAAAGTTATGTCCAAAACATGAACAGGTGTCCAAACTGCTCGAACCAACCAGAGACACTGCCTAAATCGAGCTCCAGTGCGCCTCCTGCAGTGTGAAAATACAATAAAACCCTAATTTGAGCCCTATTTATACAGCTTTATGCCTCAAACCCAAGGGGGTGGCGATTTTGGGAGAGAGAAATACCATTGGTATAGAGATTTTGAGAAGAAAAACACTATTGTAGGCCTAAAAATTTATCGAGAGAGAGAGAGAGAGGGAGAGAGAGCTTGGAGTTGAAGATTATTGAAGATTTGAAGCCTTGAAACTCATATTCACAAAGAGTTTTCTCTTTCGTTTTCTCACCCTAATCTTTTTATTAAATTTTGTATTTGTGATATTGTGTTGAACATGTTTGCATTTATGAATTTCTTGAAAATATTAGTCATAGATTCCATTATGTTGAGTTAAAATTTATATCTAGGGGAATTTGAATAGATTTGTACGAACTATACGTTGAGACTTTAAGATTTTGTTAATTGAATTTCACGTTTCAATCATTGGTGATTTCTTTATGCTTATTCTCTTTATGCAAAAGATAAATTAGATATCATAGATGTGTGGGATTAGGCATCGAGAGAGGTAATTTTGCACATTGGGATAGGAGAAACACAACTCTGAGTATATGAGCGCAAAAGGCTATATAGTTTGGGTAGCCATTTGATGGGCAAGACTTAATGATTTCATAATTAGTTGAATTGAATAGACATATTAATTTGAGTATTATACAAAATACCTTACTCAACACTTAACAGAGGGAGTGAGGTTACTATAGAGACCCATGGTTAATGATTGAGCATGATTTTAATTAAAAAAAACTTGAATTGGATTAGCATAGTTTAGCAAAGTGAATTCAAAACCCCCTAGAACAATTGTGAATTGGAAGTCCATATTTTATTTTATTTTTCTTTTGATTTTATATTTGTTTTAGTTTTATTTTTATAAACCTTAAATTCGGACGCCAAAATAAAGTTAGGTTATGATAATCGCGTTATTTAGCGACGATTTAAACCAATCCATGTCGATATGATACTCTACTTTCCTTATACTATTAAAACTTAACCTATACACTAGCGGTGTTGCAAAATAAAGGCTACCAAGTTTTTGGTGTCATTGCCGGGGATTGACATTTTAGATTGTTGTTAATATTGTGAGTAAGTAACTTGATTTTAATTTAGGCATTTATTTTCATTTTTATTTTTTGTTTTAAATTTCCTTTATTGCAAGGTACTTGGAGATGGCTCATCGACTAGTCCTCTTGAGATTTTCTCAACAAGATTTTGATTCATTCTATTGTGCTTGGTACAGATACAAGGAGTTGCTTATTCGGTTCCCCGATCATGGTTTCTCGAGAGAATGTCAACTACAAAACTTCCTCGATGGTTTACATATCGCAACAAGAAGTTGAATGGAAAGTGGAATTGGTACCACTTCTTTCTTCTAACTATCTGTAGACGAAGCCTATTGGTTATTGGAAGATATAACATATTTTGACTATTGAAGTTGGAATTCTTCGACCTAGGCATACATATGTGAAAGCAACCATGAGGAACCGAATACAAATGGGAGGAACTTGGGTTTGTGTGATGTTGATGATTCTAATGAGGAAAAGACCCAATAATTGATCGACGATGAAGAATTACAAGACGACACTTGTGAGTCTTTACCTTTTGAGATCCTTGTTGTGATACCACCACCGATCAAAGACGACTACATCTACGAGGATCCGATGTAACTCACTTGTCCTCCACCACCTTTAACAACGTCCATTCACGCCCACCAAACACATATGCTGGAGCTGAGTCAATTTGAGACTACGTGCCAATCATTTTTACATCTCGCCAAACTTGAGGGCGTTTAAAACCAAGACCCATTTATTGTGTTGTATAACACAAACTATGGGTAAAAATCGCTTTTTGATGAGCACTTCTCCGTTATCAAGCCGAGGACATTAAACCAAGCGCTTCTTGGGAGGCAACCAAAGTTTTCAAATAATTGAGCCTAAAGATGCAGGCTATGGAAGAAAGGCCCATACCGGTCACCATGCTTAGAGCATCATTGTCGACCACACTAGGAGGCGAGATTGTCTCGCCTCCCCGATGCATGTTCTTATTCCATTATGCTTAATTTTAATACATGTTTGACTTTAAGTTTGGGGGTGAGACATATGTTGGCGTATGTTTGTTGGGTTTAGAAAAGGCTTGTGTGACTTTTTGTCCTATAACTTGTGTTTGTTTGGCTATGTTTTCAATTGTTTTTCTTTTTAAGTATGTTTCAATAAATTGTGAGTTTTGTTGAGATGAAATGACTTGATATCGATGATGATTATAGACACTTGATGTTTTCTTAGGTCTTTTGAAATGTATGTCATTGAGATTTTTGTGTGCTTGACTCGTGTTGATTGAAATTCACTCTTGACTCTTTACATTTGAGCACCATGAATCATGATCACTTGGCCTTTTGAGTACTTGGAGAACATTTGTGTGCTTTAGGTAGACTTTGACATCTCATGAACACTAGAACCCATTTGAATGAAACTTGAGGTGAAATTCTAGGTTATGTGTTGTTCGAGAGATGATTTACGCATTTCTTTGGCGCATTTGAGCCATTGTAGCTAACCTTGAAACTTGTTTATCCTTTGTTACCCCCTTGAGCCTTTTTCCCTAAATTCTTTTATTACCCTCATATGTACATCCAACCCACTAAATGCATTTCCACTTCTAGCATGGGGTATATGTGGAAAATCATTAGTGGATTGGGTTATAGCAAAAAAATAAAAAAATAAAAAAATAAAAAAATAATTCAAAGTCGTTGTAATATAGTAGTGAGTATTCTGGCCTGCTACCTTATATTTTCTTGCAACATTGAGGACAATGTTGATTTTAAATTTGGGGGTATGGTTCTTACCTATTTTGAAAAAAAAGAAGAAGAGAATAATGTGTGTTATGGTTCTTTACCTATTTTTTTTTTTTTTTTTGTTTTTAAAAAAGAGAATAATGTGTGTTATCGTTTGTTATGTGAATAATACCTTGTGGGATCGATTGAAAGAAGATATATGACGAAAGGGAGAGTCGGTGATTTTTTTTTCTTGGAAATATTGAAAGATCCATGAGTCATGATACATGCCTAGGGCGATTTGAGCCTAAAAACATGACATTTTCATCTACCTTTTACCCTAACCATGCATTACAACCCTCAAAGTCCTTTTGATCTCCAACGATATATGAACCTATGCATAATTAGTGGAGAGTGACACAAAAAATGGGCTTATGGTTGTTCTTAAATTCACTATCTAGTGTGTGTTCATTGTTTTCTTAGCACATAAATATATTCGAGACTCATTTGATTGGGTGAGAGTGATTGTGCATACACTCACGCATCGAGAGTCTTAAGTGAATGATATTGATGCTTTATGTTGAAATTCTACAAAGTCTCAATGGTTATATTTCTTTTGAGCTTGGTGCATTTTGTGGTCTTAGAGATTTTAGCACGGTTGTTGATTTGATATGTAACTCACACTTTTATCCTTAGCATCTAAGTAATTGATTTGTTTTGTCTTCTGTTTTCTTTTCTTTTACTTGAGGACAAGCAAATGATAAAGAGGTTATTTACCAACAAATCAAGCACTAGTGAGTTTAAATATTTGTGAGTTTTCTAGTATTTTTTTTAGTTCAATGTATTTTTGTGTTGTTTTGTAAAAATTATAAATAATTGGGAGAAAAGGTAAAAATATGGCAAAATGAGGTGAATTGGGTTGTAATGGTTCACCAGTAGTACAGGAGTAACAACTTTAGGCCCAACTTTGACTATGATTCAATCCAATTATGGAAAAACTCAGAACATGAAACTTGTATATAACTTTTTTAGCTTTCCATAACATCTTAAATCACCTCAATCGGAGTTTGGAGGAGAATGTTATGGCCACAATACGAATAGGTGTCAAAACTACATGAACCAACCAGAGATACTGCCTAAAGTGCACTCTAGTGCACCTCTTGTAGTGTGAAAATGTGAAAAACCCTAATTTAAGCCCTATTTATACCACCTTATGCCTCAAACCCAAGGGGGTGACGATTATGAGAGAGAAACACCATTGTTATGGATATTTTGGGAAGAAAAACACCATTTGAGGCCTACAAATGCATAGAGAGAAAGAGAGTGAGAGAGAGCTTGGATTTGAAGATTATTGAAGATTTGAAGCCTTGAAGTTCATCTCCATAAATAGTTTTCTCTTATTTTTTCTTACTTTAATCTTTTTATTAAATTTTTTATTTGTGATATTGTGTTTAACATGTTTGCATTTATGAATTTCTTGAAAATATTAGTCATGGATTCCATTATGTTGAGTTAAAATTTATAGCTAGGGGAATTTGAATGGCTTCGTATGAACTATGCGTTGAAACTTTAAGATTTTGTTAATTGAATTTCTTATTTCAATCATTTGTGATTTCTTTATGCTTATTATCTAATTTATGCAAAAGATAAATTGGATATCATAGATGTGTGGGATTAGGACTCGATGAAGGTAATTTTGTACATTGAGACCGGAGAAACAAAACTCTAAGTATATGAGCGCAAAAGGTTATATAGTTTAGGTAGCCATTTGATGGACAAGACTCAATGATTGGATAATTAGTTTAATTGAATAGACATATTAATTCGATTAATTGAACAAAATACCTTATTTGGCACTCGATAGAGGGAGTGAGGTTACTATAGAGACCCATGGTTAATAATTGAGCATGATTTTAATTAGAAAGCTTGAATTGGAATAGCATACTTTAGCAAAGTGATGTCAAAACCCCCTAGAACAATTGTGCATAGGAAGTTAATATTTTATTTTGCTTTTGCTTTTATATTTATTTTAGTTTTATTTTTATAAACCTTAAATTTGGACGCCTAAATAAAGTTAGGTTACGATAATCGCGGTACTTAGCGACGATTTAAACCAATCCTTGTGGATACAATATTCTACTCTCCCTATACTATGAAAACTTGACCCGTACACTTGCGGTGTAGAAAAATAAAGTGCTACCACCGATCGTAGGAAAAATAATGCTCAGAATTCTGATCGTTGGATGGTTGGTTAACTGGCTATAGGGTTGGTTAATCGATAAGTCAAATAGTCGAAGTTAGACTATTTCAATTTTTGAGCCAAATCTCCATGTTTTTAATGGTTTTGAAAGATATGTTTAAGGGATTTGAATGTTTTACTTATACATATCATATATTATTTATTTCCTATTTATTTGGTCCCTATATATAATTATTCTTTTAATTGAATTGGTAAAAATAATTCCTATCTTTAAGAGTTTTGAATTGAAAAAGTTTTGGTGAAAATAGAGATTTTCTAAATGTATTTTTAAGTGACACATACCTATTTTGATAGTGTATGATATATGGGGTATTAAAGAGTCATTTAAAATCTTGGAATTTGAAAATTAGCCGTTGGAGGTCTAGTTAAAGGTCTATAAATACAGACCTGCATTTTTCAAATTTATCAATCAATATCTCTATATAAGAAATAATTTTATGTTGAAATTTATATGAGAGTTTGTATCAAACGAGTTCTTGATCGAAGCACTAAAAAGTTTTGGTCACCGGTTTGTGTTCGTCACCGAGTTATCGTAATTGTTTCCAAGAAATTCTGATGAGATCTTTTCAAGTTGATTAATTTGATTTCTTAGATTATTTCTTTAATTACTTGGATTAAGTATTTTGAGAAAAATAATTTTCAAACCTAATATCATTATTTTTTTTAAATAGTTTGTTATTTGTGAAATCTTAGTATTTATAGTTTGTGCATTAAATTTATTAAATTAGATTTGTGCCTCACATAGATTCTATCAAGTAGTATTTCAGGACATTAATTGAGCATAATTGTATTGAGGTGATAGAAGCTCATGTGGGAAGAAACTAGAGAATTTTTTGTATTTGCGAGTTTGAGTGGATTAGATATATATGGGACGGTTTCTAATTTGGGAAATTAGGGTTTCATCTTTTGCATGTGAAAAATATTAGGTTAATCTTTAGCCTTTTAGAAGATTAGATTTTGATTCCTCCTGTAATAGAATTAGAGTAAGATAAGGTTCTTCTTAAAGCACTGAAAATGATAAGTGTAATAGTATGAGAATGTGAGATTATAAAGGTTGATTCGGAGTGTACGAAAAGAATCAGGATTGTAAGGGTTTGGTTCGTTGACACCGCATTTTGTATTGCTCGTTTTAGTTTTCAAAAATATCGGGTCTAATTTGAACAAACTTTAAACCAAGATTTAGAGGGAATGAACTTTTGCCTTAGATTACGTTTGATACTAAAAAGGATGAAAAACAAAAAAAATTCCATAATATCGTTAATTCAATTGAACTTCAGTATAAACAAAAGTTTTGGGTCAATTTCAAATTTTTTAAAAGTTAATGAGGACTAAAATGACTATATTTAAAGTGATTTTTCTGTGGATATCACTTTTAAAATGTTTAATTCAGTTTCTATCCTTCAATTTGAGAAAAATTTACCAACTACAATTACTTCACGTATCGACCCCTGAAACTTTCGTTTTCACTAGTTTTGTCAAATTGACGGCCAAAAATATTTTAGTTTAACTTTGCGTTTAAATTTTCAATTTCCAAAATCAAGTAATAAATCCTTGATTAGACAAATGGGTTCCCAAGACACTAAGTTTACTAAAAGCACACCTTCAAAGCCTTGGAAGAAGCATAGGATTCATCTATATGAGTGACCTTAGCCAAATTGGGAGCTTCCCAAGAAAGATATGCATTAATGTCAAGCATTAAATGATGATCTTATGGAAATATTTCCTCCATAAAATATGATATAGGTTATCATTGCCTAATCTAGCTTGGTAGCATGCCATCAGTCAAGAGCATTAAATGACATTTAATGAAGTCATTAATGATAAACATTAATTAGGCAATCTTATGGAAAGATTTTGCTAAAAAAATCTCATCATCAGAGAATCTCATCATTTCGCATAGGTTATTATTGTTTAAACCTAGCCTAAGTAGCTATTCATCAATAAAAAACATTTAAGATCATTTAAGGGCATTTAATGGGCCATTAATGACAATCATTAAATATGAGATCTTTTGGAAAGCTTTTGTTTAAGAAAATCTCATCATTAAAAAAATCTTATCATTACCTAGCAAATCCTTGTTGATCTCCACCATTCCCTAGCCTCAATTAGCATTAAATAGCATTTAATAATCATTTAATGCAAGTTGACAATGCCTGCGCATTGATGAATGCGCAGGCATGCCATTGACTATAAAAGGCAACATGTTTTCATAAGAGCCATACACTGATCACTTACTCTCTCTCTCCAAATTCAAAAACACTCTTAGGTTCCCGTGATTTCCTAAGCTTTCCACCTCTGAAACACCTCAAAAATCTTCTAAAAATCCTCTCAAAAGGTGACCTTGACACTCTTCTACAAAGAGTTCAAGAAACAGCTCAAGAATAACCAAGCAAAGACGGAGAAGAAGAAAACATTACTTAGGGAAAGACCACTCCCCTAAGTTAGGTAAGTTCTCTTAAAAATCTCTTTAGTTAGTTTGTTTGTTATCTTTGGTTGTTTTTACATATTTTCTTTTGGTTATCTTTTGTTGTGTTTGGTTTTGTACATATTTTACATAGTGTCTCTGTTTTGTGTCAAGAACATTAAATAACTCTTGGTATACATAGCATCTTTGTCTTTTGTCAAGAAACACAAGAAACCAAACTCAGTGAATAATCTAAAATTAACCTACTAATTATGGACTGCTACCTACTAACAACATTTACTTTTTCTGCTCTGCGCCTTCTACGCTAGCCTAGATCATGGTCTGGCTCTACGTCTTAGGCTATAGATTGACACCTATATATATATAAGCCTAGATCATGGATTGACCCTACGTTTCAGACCATGGAGTGACACCCTATATATATTACTATGTCTAGACCCTTGTGACAAAAATACATAATAAAAAGGGACCCTCTATCCTTCATGGATATGTGTGTGGTTTCTTCTTGAAACATTTCCTTATTCTTGGTTACGAGTAGGATTGACACTTAAATATATATGCTTTTCTTTTTTACTAACAAAAGCAAACAAAAACATTAATCTTGCCTAAGCAAGTTTGTTTGGTTGGAGTATTTGTGAAAAGAATCAAATGTGTATATCATTGCCATTTGTATCATGCTTTGTTCTTACTTTTCTTAAAAAAAAAATAATAATAAAAATAAAAAAACCTATTAAAAAAAATAGAGTTTTCACATAGTAAGTTTTCTACATGAAAAATACTCTGTGTTTTACTCTAAAAAAATAAATAAATATACTAGTTTTTTTGGTTAAGACTAAATTTTAGCTACACAAATAAAATCCCCCCCCCCGGGGCAAAACTTATTGATTCTTCCATAATCGATAAGCGGTCTAAAAGGAAGACATTTTTTTATTTTTTATTAATTTATTTATTTATTTTTTCTTCCTTAATGTTTTTTCTTATTTTCTTACATAAAATATACATTAAAAAATATTAAATATGGGAACTGAAGAAATTACTTGGACTAGTTTGAACTTAAAGATTTATTTAAACTTAGGTACTGTCTTCGGACATAAGTCTTGGGGTGCCTAACACCTTCCCCTAGCATAACCAACCCTTGAACTTTAAAAAAAAAAAACTCTAGTAAAGACCAATTGTTTTTACGAGTCAAAACTTGGGACATTTTTTTTTTTAAAATAAAATGATTTTTCATAATCTCGGTGACCTAGCACACCATTTAACTTAATACTAGTTGGAGACTCCATTTTTCAAACAAATCTTCGCCCAATGAATTTTTCCAAAATCGGCATTTAGAAAAGCCCCTAAAACTATATTTCTAAAATGAACAGATTTTGAAAGGAAGGAAACCAAATTGAGTTTTGCTCTTCTCTCCTATCTTTTTCAAAATTCGTGGTGTGTCAGTTGGTAACACCATTGGGGACTTTTGAGGGTTAAGCCTAGTTGGAATTAAATTTGTCTTCACGTTCAGACAAATTTAAGTCTTCGATTTTAAACATAATAATTTCCTTTTATCTAATTTTTTTTTTAACTCCTTACATGTTTCTTATTTTATATATTGCATTCTTTTATTTCATGTCTTTACTTTTCCATATTTACTTTACTGTCTTTACATTTTAGCATTTTATTTTTTATAAACTCTCTCCAAGGCATGAGCATAACGTTCCATTTGCAAATCATTAGAAAAATCCAAAGTCGTAGAACTCATTCGAAGGCCACTAGTAAGGGCTGAAGTTGTCCGATTTCATTACGTCGATCTAAGCCTCGAAACCCTATAGGATTTAGAAAGAAGAGTTAGTAGAAGCAAGGCCATATGGTATATCTACTGAGATCAGGCTTTGAAACTTGCCTTGCTCAGATCACAAGCCAACGTTGGATGTTCCCCTAGGGAAGACGCCAGAGGATTGAAAATTTGGGATTCGAACCTTTCTAGGATGCATTAGTAGAAAAGCAACGAACCTTATATAGTGAACCTAGGATATAAGGCTACCAAAAACACTTTTGCATTTAAGACACTATCTTGGAGAGAGACAATTTATCTTGCTTTATGTATTTTCTATCTGTATATATTTTACTCTGAAACCACGCAAAGGAGTTCTCTAGGACTAGCAAAGAACGAAATAGCCAGTTATGAATTTTTATTCCCTCTCACTTTTATGAGACTGTTCACAGTAAAACATTATTACCAAATTTGACTGTTGATCAAGCCATGAGAATGATAATAAGAATCCTTATTTTGACTATATGATGCTTTATTAGATTCAAAAACTTTATTTTGTCTGGATTCAGGCCTTACTTTAGTTTGAGATCGATAGTGGCAAGAATTGCGATGAGATTCCCTGATGAGAATATATTAGCTGTACCAAGAGATACATTACTTGTTCCAGTCGGCATAATAACAAGGGCAAGAGCTAAAATATTCAAAGAAGCACTTAATGGATTAATTCAAGAGATTTGGGCTGAGTCTAAAATAGTGAAGCCCAAATTCGGCCCAAATGACGATCAAGGTCTAGTCTACCTCATTAAGGCAAGTGAATGGGCTTAAAGCGTGAACCTGAATGGGTCTAGGATGAGACCCATAAATCATTTATTTTATTTTATTATTATTCAAAGTCTTTTAATTCTTTTTGGGCAGATTTAAAGGCATGGTTGCCTAGTAATCTTTTCCTTTTCCAATTAGGAATGTAAGGCAAGTTAAGAAGCTTTCTTATTCTTTATTTGGTTTTAGATATTAGGGTTTCCTTTTTCCTTCATGTAGGTGGTAGTGGAATATTACGTCGCTACTTTAATCGCAAGTGAACGGGTCAAGTTTTATAGAATAGGGAGACTAGGGTTATCGTATCCACAGAGATTGGATTAAATTGTTGCTAAGTACCGTGATTATTATAATTGAATTTTATCTAGGAGATTGAATTTAGGGTTTTTGTTTTTAGTATATACTATACTAAATTAACAATTAATTAAACTATAATACTAAGTAAATATTATATGAGAATAGATTATCTAGGGATTAACTTCGTTTAATTATACGTATTTGATCCAATCTAGTTTACATTAACGGTATTGAAACTATCCGACAATCTATGTATCAAAAACTCACTCACTACCTCTCCCGAGTGTAAAGTGAATGAGTTTTCGATACCTAGATTGTCGGATAGTTTGAATACCGTTAATGTACACTAGATTGTATCAAACATGTATAAGTAAACGAAGTTAATCCCAAGATAATCTATTCTCATATAATATATACTTAGTATTATAGTTTAATTAATTGTTACTTTAGTATAGTATATACTAAAAACAAAAACCCTAAATTCAATTGCCTGGATAAAATTCAGTTTTGACAATCGCGGTACTTAGCAACAATTTAAAATCCAATCCCGGTGGATACGATAACCCTACTTTCCCTATTCTATAAAACTTGACCCGTACAATTGCGATTAAAGTAGCGACGTAATATTCCGCTACCAAGTTTTTGGCGCTGTTGGCAGGGATTAGTTTTTAGATTGTTGTTGATATTGTGAGTAAGTAACTTGATTTTAATTTAGGTATTTATTTTATTTTTAATTTTTGTTTTAGTTTTTGTATATTTTGCGAGGTGCTTGGAGATGTCGCAACAACAAGTCCTCTTGAATTTTTCTCAGTGGGACTCCGAGCCATTTTATTGTGCTTGGGATTGATACAAGAAGTTGCTTATTTGGTTCCTCAGTCATGGTTTCCCGAGAGAGTGTCAACTACTGAACTTCCTTAATAGGTTACTAACCGTAACAAGAACTTGGGTGGAAGGAAGAAACGGTACCACCTTTTTCGACCAACTAACCGTGGATGAAGCCTATTGGTTGTTGGAAGACATGGCGGAGTTTGATTTTCAGAGTTGGAATTATTCAACAAGCTACTAAAGGTTGGGGCTATTTCGACACCATGGATTGACACCCTGGACTAACATGTAGAGTCATTCCCCACCTTGGAAGAAATGTTCACTGAATTTATGGGGGGAGACTCAGGTTTTCTGGAGGGCAACGAATGACCGTCTCAACGAGCATGAGGATCGTCTTGACAATATTGAGATGACCTGCGCTGAAATTGATGCGACCGTAACGTATTTTCATACACAAATTGGTCAGCTTATCTGCTTTATTGAGGCCAAGTCAGAAACAGTGGCACTGAGAGACACACACACCACAAGCATTGAAAGCCACCGTGAGGAACTGAATACAGGTGGGAGGAACTTGGCTTTGTTCGAAGACGATGAAAAATGACAAGATAACATTTGTGATTATCCATCATTTGAGATCTACATTGAGATGCCACCATCGATCAAAGATGATCACATCTATAAGGATCCGATGTAACTCACTTGTCTTCCCTCACTTCCAACTCCGTTCATTCAAGCTTTCCAAGTACATAAGCCGGAGCCGAGTCACGTTGAGAGCACGGGCCATATAAGACTACATTTCACCAAGCTTGAGGGCATTATGAACCAAGACCCATATGTGGTGTTATATGACACATATTATGCGCAGACGCCGCTCTTTGACGAGTCTTTCTCTGTGTCAAGCCGAGGACATTAAACCAAGCGCTTCTTGGGAGGTAACCCAAGTTTCAAAATAAATCAATCCATCACCGTCGACTATACTCGGAGGCGAGATTGTCTCGCCTCCTAGGAACATGTTCAAAACCCCTTCATTACTATAATGCATGCTATTTGTTGAGTTAGATGTTGGGTCACTGTGGACATTGTCCGTTCTAAGTTTGGGGGTGTTGATGTTTTGTATACTATCTAGTATACTATCTTTTTGTTGGTTGTGTAGTTTAAATTTAATTGTTGTTAAATGTTGTGTAGTTTAAGTTAAATTGTTTGCATACATGTTTGTGTAGTAAAAATGTGTTGATAGTTGTAGTTATTGTGTACTGAGTTTTGTAGTTCTTCTGGGCCATTACCCGATGATGATATTATCCTCTAGTTATTTTTCGTGGTCAAGGGTAATGCCCATTGATGTGTGTTCTGTGTGCTTGCCATCTCATTTTGGTAAAAGTTATCGTGGATCCTAATTTGTACGAGCACATAGACTCAATGTACTAGCTATCCAATTGATTTGACGTCAATTATTCAGGTGAAAGTTCATGACAATTTTAGGGATTCTAGAACCTGATTGGGGGAAACTTGAGGTGAAATAGTTAAGAAGACATGATTTAGGCGTTCATTTTGACCGCTTGAGCCTTTGAAGCCTACCATGCTATATGTTTTATCCCTCGTTACCCTATCGAAGCCTGTAAGCCGTTTCAATTCTGAACACGTAACAAATATCCTGGCCAATGAAACTTTTTCCAAACCTTTGTTGCTAAAACTTAAGGCACAATTTGAGTCAAAATCAAGTTAGTATTTGTAAATGCTACTTGAAGTGAACGATTGGGTTTTGGGCGAACTTTCAATTGGTTTGGTATTCGAGTTCTCACTTGTCATTTTTCTTTTGTATTCCCATACCCATGATATTGTACAAATAAAATAAGTTTGAGGGTGTGGTATTCTAAAAAAAGGAAAAAAGAAAGAAAGAACACCATATGTAAATGTAGTTCTATTTTTTTTTTGTTTTGACAAGTGAGTACAACGGTTTAAAATGTTAGTTCAGGGTTATTTCGAATTAATCTTTGTGGTTACGAGTGTGATTGAGCGCCAAGCGTTGTGCCTTGGGTATCGTTGATCTAATAACATTTACCTATTTTATATTCCCAATATACCTTTGGCCATTTGACAAAAATCGAAACAAGTCCTTTTGATCTTTTTGAACTTCCAAGCCTACATTAGTAGAGAGGAGAACCTAGTCTGGCATATGGAAATCCTAGAGTTAAGTCATGAAATTTGTTAGTGGATAATCCAATTCGGTAATTGGATGGTTGTATAATTGAGTTTTGGTACACACACTTGGAAAGGATCTAGAATGGCATTTACCATTATTGAATGTTCAAATTCTAGAACACCACATGGTGCAGTTTTATTCTTGACCTCCATATGATTGGGGGCCGATGAGGGAAAACTTTTTGGTCGATTAGTAGAAATTCAAAACTCACACGTTGTTGTTTTTAGTTCGTTTGTGTTTTTCATTTTTAGTATTTAAGTTCATTAATTCGTTCTAGTAGTTTGTTTTATTGTGTGCGTGTTTTTGCCTGAGGACAAACATACATTTGAGTTTGGGGGTATTTGATGAGTGGTTTATTTACCGACAAATCAAGTACTTTTAGATTTGAATATTTATGTGTTTTCAAGAATTTTTGTTAGTTTAATGTGTGTTTGTATTGTTTTATAGGTTTCTGAATAAATGGGTGAAAAGATGCAAACCCTGTTCAGGTATAGTAACTTCAATTCCCTTTTTGACAATGATTCAATCCTATTTTGGAACATCTCAAACCATGGAAGTTGTAGATATATGTCCTAGATTTCCATAGGTTTTTAAATCACCTCAATCAGAGTTCAGATGAGAAAGTTACAGCCAAAAGAAGAATCTAGTGTCGCCGCTTCAGCGATGGCCTTCACTGCTGCAGCGGTGAAGGGTCAGTGGACTTTTGACCAACCACCACTGCAGCGGTGAAGGGTCAGTGAACCTACTAACGTCCCACCATTGCAGCGGTCTGACACCACCTGGCAAATATATTTTGGGCTATTTTCTTAGATATTTTTTATCCCTACTTGATTCCTTCTTTCCCAACATCCTTAGCACATTTTTTGGGACTCCCTTGAGAGCTGAAAGGCATACCAACAAGGAGAGATCATCTATTTGAAGAGGAGAAATCAAGATCGGAGTGGAAATCACAGACGCGAAACTGTCAATTCTTTAGATAACAGCTATTCTCCTTTGTTTCTCTCTTTATTTCTTAAACCGTTATTGGTATTTGATGTTGTTTAGCTTGTTTATAGTTGAATATTGGACTATGGCCATTTATAACTAAACATATATCGTCTAGGTTTTGATGTAGTCCACGAAAATGTTGTTTGAATAAATCGATGTTTTGTTAACGGCTGTTTATTTTTATACGATTGTGTTTACCGTTTTATTACTTCTAATGTATGCTTATTATGATATACTGGTTGGTTTGAGAAACCGAGGTTTGACACTCGGGAGAGGTAACCCCGGATTCGGACTAGGGTTTAAACACAACGTGACGATCTAATGGCTTGGGAGAGTATTAGAAAATGTGCAATCCGTGAGATTGTGGCAAGACTCATGTGATCAGTGTTATTAGACGCTAGATAGGGACATTGGCGTTGACATAGAGTTTCATATTCATTCACTTTACAATTAGGAGAGTTCGTGAGTGAGTTTTTGATACCTAGATTATCGGATAATTTAAATATCGTTAATGTAAAAGAGATTGAAACGAACACGTTTAAGTGAACAAAGTTAATCATTAGACAATATATTCCCATTAACGTTACTATTAGTATTTTAGTTTAATTAGTTTAGTTTAGTTTTATTTCTTTAAACAAAAATCTAAATTTGAGTCGCCTAGATGAAATTCGGTTATGACAATCGTTGTACTTAACGACAATTTAATCCAATCCCTGTGGATACAACAACCCTTACTCTACCCACTATATTAAAACTTGACCCGTACATTTGCGGTGAAAGTCACGACGTAATATTCCGCTACCATGTTTTTCAATGAGCATTACGCTCAACCTTAATACGAAATGAATGCCACAAACTTGGTTAGAATACCACACCCTCAAACTTATTTGATTTGAACAGTTTCACAGGTGTGGGAATACGAAAGAAAAATAAAAAGTGAGTATTCGAATACCAAACCAATTAAAAGTTTGCCCAAAACCCAACTGCTCACTTCAAGTAGCATTTACAAATGCTAACTTGATTTTGACTCAAATTGTGCCTTAAGTTTTAGCGACAAAGGTTTGGAAAAAGTTTTATTGGCCACGATATTTATTACGTGTTTAGAATTGAAACGGATTATAGGCTTCGACAGGGTAATGAGGGATAAAACATATAGTATGGTAGGTTTCAAAGGCTCAAGCGATCAAATTGAATTCCTAAATCATGTCTCCGAAACTACTTTGCCTAGGATTTAGCCTCAAATTTCCCCCAATTAGGTTCTAGAATCCCTAAAATTGTCATGAACTTGCTACTGAATAATTGGCGTCAAATAAATTGGATAGCTAGTACATTGAATCTACGTGCTCGTGCAAAGTAGGATCCACAATAACTTTTATGAAAATGAGATTACGTAGCAACTTTCACTGCAAGTGTACGATTTAAGTTTTAATATAGTGGGAAGAGTAAGAAGCCATAGGGATTCGATTAAATTGTCGTTTAGTACCGCGATTGTCATAATTGAATTTTATCTAGGCGACTCAAATTTAGATTTTTGTTTAAAGAAATGAAACTAAACTAAACTAATTAAACTAAAATACTAATAGTGATGTTAATGGGAATATATTGTCTAGGGATTAACTTTTTTCACTTAAACGTGTTCGTTTCAATATCATTTATATTAACAGTATTTAAACTATCCGACAATTTAGGAATCGAAAATTCACTCACTACCTCTCCCAAGTATAAAGTGAATGAATATGCGATTTCGTGTCAACGCCGATGTCCCTATATAGCATGTAACGACACTAATCACATGAGTCTCACCCCAACCTCACAGATTATACACTTTCTAATACTCTCCCAAGTCATTAGATCGTCGCGTTGTGTTTAAACCCTAGTCCGAATCCAAGGTTACCTCTCTCAAGTGTCAAACCCTAATTTCTCAAACAAACCAATATATCATAACAAGCATATATTGGAAGTAATAAAATGGTAAACGCAATCGGATAAAAATAAACAACCGTTAACAAAACATTGATTTATTCAAACAAAGTTTTCATGGACTACATCAAACCCTAGATAATATATGTTTAGCTACACATGGATATAGCCCAATATTCAACTATAAACAAGCTAAAAAATATCAAATACTAACAAGGGTTTAAGAAATAAAGAGAGAAACAAAGGAGAATAGCCGTTATCTGAAGAATTGATGGTTTCGTGTTCGTAATTTCCACTCTGATCTTGATTTATCCTCTTCAAATAGATGATATCTCCTTGTTGGTATGCCTTGTAACTCTAAATGGAGTCCCAAAAACATGCTAAGGGTGTTTGGAAATAAGGCATCAAGTAGGGATAAAAAATATCTAAGAAAATATCCCAAAATATCTTTGCCAAGTGGTGTTGGATCATTGCAGCGGTGGTTGGCATCGCTACAGCGGTGGGAAGTCAGTAGGTTCACTGACCCTTCACCGCTATAGCGGTGAAGGACACCTCTGTAGCGGTGGTTGGGCAGAAAGTCCATTGACCCTTCACTGCTGCAGCAGTGAAGGCCATTGTTGCAGCGGTGACACTAGGAGCTTCGTTTGACCGTAACTTTATCTTATGAACTTAAATTGAGGTGATTAAAAAACCTATAGAAAGCTAAGACATAGATATACAACTTCTATGTTTTGATATTTCCAAAATCGGATTGAATCAGTGTCACAAAGGGCCTTGAAGTTATTATACCTGAATTGAATCTGCATCTTTTCACCCATTTATTAAAAAACCTATAAAACAATACGAACACGCATTAAACTAGTAAAAATACTTGAAAACACACAAATATTTGAATCTAAAAGTACTTGATTTATCGATAAATTAACCAGTCATCAGTAGGCCTGTGAATTTTCTAAGAGATATTAGGGTTTCTTTCTTATTCTCTTGGCCGCCCATTTAAGGGGCTCTGTAGACCTATGAATTTTACACAACCTTTTGTTTGATTAATATAACTGTGAGAGTTTTCTCTTAAGTTCTTCAGAGAACATTTCTTAAACTTATCAAGAATTTCTTGTGGCGTTTAAACTTTATATTTTTGGTTCGTGATTCATTATAATCATTGGGTCAATCATTACTTATACTGTTGGTTTGCATTTTGTTCAGAAATGTCAGGTCAAGGTAATCTATCCTAAAATATGTATTTTCATGTTCTTGTTTTTTCATTTATAAATCTGAATTTAGTTCGATCCTCACGAAGAAACCTTAAGTTGATTTCTGGTCTTACTAATTCTTAGTGAGGTTCACATAATTTGATAATCAGAGTAAGGTTTAAATCATGTTTCATCTATCCTTTTATTTTTTCCTTCGTTCATTGCTATCAGTTCATTCTTAGGTTAAAATTTTCTTGGTCGAATTATATAATCAAATCTAGTTAATTTTTTTTTGTTTTACCATGCATCTTCAAATCTTGATTTAAAGTTGCTGATTTTCCAATAAAATAAAATAAAATACAAAAACAAAAAAAAAAAAAAAAAAGAAACAAAAAGAAAAATGAATATTCAACAGCCCAAATTTTTTTGAGAATTATTTCTTCTTGTTCTATTCCATGAACTTTTCTTTGTGTTCTTTTTGTTCGCTTTGTTTTCATTCCTAAAATCTCATTTTTAGTGAATTGATTCATTGAGTTTGCATTGCTACAAGAAATTTTTTGATTGAGGTTGGTTTAAGTTTAATAAAGAACTAAAAGAGTGAATTAAAGAGTGGAAAAAGACAAGCAATTATGAGCTCATAAGAGGGTAAAAGCCGAATTTGAGTGAAACACGAGTGTGAGTGCCATCAATCTTGAGGAAAACACGTGAATGAATGTTTGTAACGTTTACCAACTTTGTTTTGCAGGTTATTAAACATGTCTCAAGAAATAAACAAACGCTTATTCGATGAAGCGCCAACAAAGATAGACTTAAAACTTTTCTACAAGGCCTTAGAACAAAAGTTTGAACGATTGAACTTGCGCTTTGATGAATTGCATGACCAACTAGAAAAAAGTTGAGTATAGTTCACAAAAGGGGCAGCTACCTAAAGCTCCTAATGTGCAACGAAGAGAGAGGAGTCTGCCTCAATTCAAATATGAAAATGATTATGGGGATGACCTAGATGAAGAAGAGCGCACCTTTAATATGAGCTTGGGCAGATTCGGGCATGGATATGGGAATAGAGAAGATTAGTATGGGGAGAGGATTGATAATAACTTAGGAAGCATCAAGGTGAACATTCCATCTTTCCAAGGGAAAAACAATCTTGAAGCTTATTTGGAGTAGGAGAAGAGAATGTAATTGGTGTTTGATTGTCACAACAACTCCGAGTTAAAGAAAGAGAAGTTGGTTGCCATAGAATTCACTACTATAGAGATTTGTTCCAGAAATTGCAAAGTCTTACACAAGGTTCTAAGTGTGTGGAGGACTACTACAAAGAGATGGAAATAACCATGATTCGAGCTAATATGGAAGAGGACCGAGAAGCTACCATGTCTAGGTTTCTAATCGAGTTAAATCGTGACATCGCAAATGTGGTGAAGTTGCAACATTATGTTGAGTTGAATGACATGGTGCACATGGCCATTAAAGTAGATAATCAATTGAAGCATAAGAGTTCCACACGAGTTGGGCAACAATCGGTTCTTCTTCTTCTTGGAAGCTGAATTGGATCAAGAGGGATGAGAATCCTAATTTTCAGCCCAAGTTTAAACATCCCAAAATTCACAAAGCTGGAGGTACACCGAACCAAGATAAAATCTTCCTAACTTTCTAGAAATAGAGAAATTAAATGCTTTAAGTGTTTGGGAATAGGTCATATTGCATCTCAATGTCCAAACAAGAGAGTGATTATTATGAGGGATGATGGAGGCACTAAGATCGAAGATGAGACGTATGATGATTCGATGCCACCTTTGGAGGATGCACATTATCACACCCCACCTCGGACACCCATCACCCTGGGGCCGGCATGACGTTGACATGACATCACCTACATGCCAAAACAACTAGGAAACGACAGGTGCATACATAACTACACAATCACCAAATCATGACCATATGTATATGTACACTCTCTAATTGGGGACACACCCATCCCTACAAAAATTATAAATACAACAAAGATAAAATGATCATGAACCTCTCATAGGTTCGCCTCAACCAGCACCTCCCAAAATACTCCCTCACTATCGCATCGTCGGACTCTACCTAGTGCCAGTAAGGGACTGACTCCTAGCTGTTGTACCTGCGAGTGTAGTGCCTTTTTAATTAAAACATTTTAGATGGATCAAGTATAAAAAATATAATATCATATATCAAATAAAAAAAATCTCATAATATATAAATGTCTCATACCACAAGGAAAAACACATTTTTCCTGTCACCACAGAATCGACGTCTATATATATATATATATATAACACCCCAACTAAACAGTGAAAATCAACCAGAATAATTCAACTAACTATAAAGTATAATGAAATCAGAAGATACCAATCCAGTATAAAAGAATATGTATAAATGTACTCATCCCAATCATCATATACAACAAAACGCCATATACGACAAATCACCATATACGACGAAACACCACATACGACACTACATCACACCACACCACACCTCGGCTAGCCATGTGATCGTTTTAACCTCACGATCGGGAGTTGCAACGGTACCGTACCACCCATAAGATTTGCCTTCCTAGGGGGACAAATAACCACCTGCCCGGACCATCCATCGGACAGGTCATAATATCAATAACCGCCTGCCGGACCACCCATTGGACATGACATAACAGCTCTCTGCCGTAGCAGATAATCAATGCTCTGATGAAGTAGATAACCAACGCTCTGTCGAAGTAGATAATCAATGCTCTACCGAAGCAGATAAATACTATGGCATCGTCAAATCAACAACATCATCAAATCAATAACATCATCGTCAAACTACAAATCAATAACATCGACCTCTATCTCTAAAATCGATTTAATCGAAATATTATTTTTTTCACCCTTTTTTAAAACCAACTAGATTCAACAAATCGTTTCTTTCCACTTTCTCTAAAAACCAACGTAATCCACATTTCCAAAACACCCAAATCCGCTTGATCCATATAAGTTATAAATTCGTCCAGTTTTTAAGTAAACACATTTTCCCATCATATATTTGAAAATAGATTTATAAGAAGACAGTACACTCACCTGGTGATCCGCTCCAAAAAACTTTTACCGAGTATACTCTACCGCTACTCCGGTGCCTGTGAACCTATTAGTGATAGAGCCTAAATTAATATTTTCGGTAAAAATAACCTAATCATGCAAATATAGACCCTAAGTTCCATATTTTCCCATTTCCCACATTTTATTTATGAAAATTGTTATTCGGTTAATTTCATTCCGTTAAAAATTTTACTGTATAAAATTTAGTAATACGAAGGGTCCCAAATTTATTATTTCGGTTACTAAATTTTAATGCTAGAATTTAATTCAACAAGACTAGAATGAACTTAATGAAAAACGTTACTCATTCCGAATCGTTCACGGGTTGCGAGATGGATTTTGAATTTTGTTGGGGTTATTTGTGTAATTTTCCATTTTTTTTTCCTTCTCTTCTTCTTCTTTCTTTTTTCTTTTCTTCTACTTCTCGTTCTTGTTTTCTGTTCACTGAGTATCACCACCGATCAACACCCTCACACCGCCGGCCACCAACTAACCAACCTCACACACACCCACCATATACCAACGCCCAACGACCAAACGATCGATCACACACACACACACGGTCGATGACATCCTCACACATACACACCGCCGGAGAGCAACACCACATACACACACCCACACACGACGAACATATGCACAGCCCACACATCGGACAAACCTATCCATACCGTCGAAGATCACACACACCTACCAAACAAAAGGCACACACACAAAATCATACCATCGGACCGAACCACATACCTATACAATCGATCGAACTACACGCACACACACACAGTCGGCAAAAATAGAGCACACACACATACACACACACACACACACACTATGTCTGAACAGTATACACACACACACACGTCCGATCCACTCCACAAGCTCACAGCAGCAGCTGAACCACACACCCACACATACACATAACCGATCAGAACAACGCCGATCACACACCGCCAGCCTGCACACATACACACACTTGACAACGGCGATACTACGACGACAACGCTCACACACCCACAACTCAAGTTGAACGATGGACTGAATGACGGATAAAATGCACACCCATACAAATCAGACTGAACGGACGGCTACCACCCATGCCGGATCGCACCCCACCGCCAGCGAACCTTCTCTCTCTCTCTATCTCTTCTCTGTTTCCTTATTTCTTCTTTTTAGGATTTTCTGATCTCAACTCTGGATGGATGTTTATATATGCATGGTTTTAGTGGTATAAAATTTATCCTTCATGAGCCACGTCAATCTCTCCCTTTCTCTTCGTTTCTTCTGGACTTTTCTCCTCTGCTTCGTGTGTGTATGAATGGATGTATATGTATATACACAATAGGGGGGGGAATGCTCACGTCACTACCCATTTGTTGGTATTATTTTATTTTTCTTAAATTACACTAACCTCCCCCCAATTTCCCTTTAGGTTATTATTTAAACCCTTCTCAAAATTTAATATTCTTAAAATTTCAAATTCACCCCTTAATTTTTTTTTCAAATTGAAAATAACACAGTCCAAGCGTTCTAAAATGCAACTAAAATGATGTACGTGCGAAATTGGGGTCTTACACACATGATGTTGAATACCCAGTTGATGGAGAGATTTTGGTTGCAAGAAGAGCTCTTAGTGGGCAAGTCAAAGAAGATAAGACGATACAATGAGAGAACATCTTTTATGCTAAACGCCATATCAATGATAAGGTATGTAGCATGATTATTGATGGTGGGAGTTTTACAAATGTGGCTAGCACTAGTTTGGTGGAGAAATTGAAATTGCCGACTTTAAAAGATCCTAGACCATATGGTTGAATGATTGTGGAGAAACTAAATTGAATAAGTAGGTGTTTGTATCGTTCTCGATTGCAAGGTATAAAGACAAGGTCTTGTGTGATGTGGTGCCAATGCATTTTTTTGGAAAGAACATGGAAATTTGATCGGCAAGTAACTCATGATGGTTATACCAATAGATACTCATTTATACTTAATAATAAGCCAATTACTCTTGTACCATTAATGCCAAGACAAGTGCATGTTGATCAAGTGAGGTTAAAAAGATAGAGTGACAAGAAAAAAAAGAGTGAGAGTAAAAAAGAAAATGAGAGAGAGAATTTTTTTGAAAGTGATAAAAAAAGATGAAACAAGTGAGTTTTTATGTGCGAGGGAGTAAGATGAAAAAAAGCTTTGTTTTCAAACCAACCTTTGATTGTACTATTGTACAAAGAGGTTTGTTTTACTACTAATGATCTTAACTCTTCTCTTCCTAGTATTGTTTCTCTTTTACAGGATTTTGATGATGTGTTTCTCAAAGAATGGTTTGCTACCAATAAGGGGAATCGAGCATTAAATTTATTTCGTACCCGGAGCATCCATTCTAAATAGACCAACATATAAAAGCAATCCCGAGAAAACAAAGGAGCTTCAAAAGCATGTTCGTGAGCTTATGGATAATGGGTATATACGTGAAAGCATGAATCCTTGTGCAGTTCCCTTATTGCTTATACCTAAGTAAGATAGTACGTGGAGAATGTATGTGGATTGTTGTGCCATCAATAGTATCATGGTAAAGTATTGATATCCCATTCCTAGATTAGATGATATGCTTGATGAATTATATGGTTCTTGTGTTTTTACTAAAATTGATATTAAATTGGATATCATCAGATTAGGATGAGGGAAGCTGATAAGTGAAAAACTGCATTCAAAACAAAATATGGTTTATATGAGTGGTTAGTTATGCCTTTTGGGTTAACCAATGCTCCTAGTATGTTCATGAGATTAATGAACCATGTTTTGCGTGTTTTTATTGGGAAATTGTGGTTGGATAATTTGATGACATTATGATTTATAACAAAATTAGATGAGCATGTTGAACATTTAAAACTTGTTTTAGATGTCTTGAGAAAACAAACGTTGTTTGCTAACCTCAAAAAGTGTACTATTTACACGGATACACTTGCATTTCTTGGTTTTGTTGTTAGTGCTAAGGGAATTGAGGTACATGAAGAAAAGGTTAAGGCAATCAAGGAGTGGTCGAAACCTACAAATGTGGAACATGTGAGAAGTTTCCATGGCCGGGCTAACTTTTATTAGAGGTTTGTGAAAGATTTTAGTAGCCTAGCCACACCTTTAACTGAAGTTGTAAAAAAGAATGTGGGTTTTAAGTGGGCTGATGGGCAAGAAAAAATATTTAATTTGATTAAGGAAAGACTGACTAATGCACATTTTCTTGCTCTATCTAACTTTATAGAACCTTTTGAGATTAAATGTAATGCTTCAGAAGTAGGTATTGGAGTTGTTCTAATGCAGGAAGAGTGTCCCCTTTCCTACTTTAGTGAAAAACTAAGTGAAGCTGCCTTGAATTATTCTACATACGACAAAGAAATATATGTGTTGATTAGGGCGTTGGAGACTTGGCAACACTATCTTTGGCCAAAAGAATTTATAATTTACATGAATCATAAATCTTTAAAACATTTGAAGGGTCAACAAAAGCTGAACAAGCGACATGCCAAGTGGGTGGAGTTCATTAAAATGTTTCCTTATGTGATCAAGTACAAGTAAGGTAAGGAAAACATTGTGGATGATGCATTATCTCAAATGTATGCCTTACTTTCTACCTTAGATGCAAAATTCTTGGTTTTGAATACATTAAAGATTTGTATGTTGATGATTTAGATTTTGGTAATGTATTTAATGCGTGTAAGAAAGTGGCATTTAGTAAGTTCTTTAGGCATATGGGTTTTTGTTTAGGGAAAATAAATTATGTGTACCTAAATGTTCATTGCGTGATTTTCTTGTTGGAGAAACTCATGAGGGTGGTTTAATGAGACATTTTGGCATATCTAAGACTTTAGATATTTTGCATGATCACTTCTTCTGGTCTCATATGAAACGTGAAGTTGAGAAAATTTGTGAGAAGTGTATTGTTTGTAGGCAAACTAAGTCTAAGGTTAAGCCTCATGGTTTGTATACTCCTTTGTCTATACCTAGTAAACTTTGGATTGATATTTCTATGGATTTTCTGTTAGGTTTAGCTAGGTCAAAGAGAGGTTGAGATTCTATATATGTGGTTGTAGATAGGTTTTCTAAGATGGCTAATTTTATTCCATGTCATAAAACTGATGATGCATCTCATATTATTGATTTATTTTTTAAGGAAATAGTTAGGTTGCATGTCATGCCTAAGACTATTATTTTGGATAGAGATGCTTAGTTATTAAGTTATTTTTGGAAGACTTTATGGGGGTAAGCTGGGAACTAAACTTTTATTTTCTACTACTTGTCACCCACAAACTGATGGTCAAGCCGAAGTAGTTAGTATGACTTTATCAACTTTATTGCATGCTATAATATAAAATAATTTGAAAAAATTGGAAGATTGTTTGCCTCATGTAGAGTTTGCATATAATAGGAGTGTGCATTTTGCAACTAAGTTTCACCGTTTGAAATTGTGTATGGTTTTAATCCATTGACTCATTTCGATTTAACTTATTTACCTATGTATGAGCGTGTCAACTTAGATGGGAAGAAGAAGGCTGATTTTGTTAAGCAGATCCATGAAAAGGCCTGACAAAATATTGAGAGGAGAATTGAGCAATATGCCAACCAAACTAATAAGAGGCGCTAGAAGGTTGTATTTGACCCTGGTGATTGGGTTTGGTTGCATATGAGGAAGGAGCGATTGATAAGTGGAATTTATCCATTTATTTCCAAACTGAATTTGGTAGTTTTAGAGTATTTTTATAGTGTCTTAGTTTGTTTTAATTAGTTTTTATTTGTTTTTGTATAAATCAGGTGTTTTGGACGAAAATGAGCTAAAATGGTTAAAAATCGAGCTAATCGGTGGAACGGCAGTGGAAGAACGGTGGAAAAACAAGCAAAAAGGTCTTCCAGCATCTGTAACTCCATCCCTGCAGCGGTCAAAGTGCAGAGAGTTGCTGCATTTCCATCGCTACAGTGGTCCAAATACAGAAAGCTCCATGCTGTAGTGATCACCCACCAGACAGCCTACCGACCTGCCCACCGCTGAAACGGTAAGCCCTAGACCTGTGAAGTATTTTTTAGATATTTTTAGATATTTTGTTCCCATTTATTCACTCTTCCTCCATTTTTGAAGATAGAACCAGTTAGAGACATTTGAGGGGAGATTTTGGGTGTGCTCAACACAACCGAATGAAAAGATCACATTTCCAAGAAGGGGAACGATCTCGGAGCGGATTTAGCATCAATTCTTCGGATAACAACTAGTCTCTTTCGTTTCTCTCTTTATTTCTTAACTTTAGTAGTTTGTTTGAGCATGTTTAGCTCGTTTATTATTGTATATGTGGTTATGACCAATAGCTAAACGTAGATTATCTATGGGATTAATATAGTTTATGAAAATGTTGTTTGTTTGAATTGTGTTTCGTTAATGGTTGTTCTTTATTATTCGATTGTGTTTACCGTTCTTCAATTTCCTTTATATGCTTGTTATGATATATTGAGAAATCGGGGTTCCACACTCGGGAGAGGTAACCCTGAATTCAGACTAGGGTTTAAACACAACGTGACAATCTAATGACCCAGGAGGGCGTTAGAAAGTGTACAATCCATGACATTGGGGCAAGACTCATGTGACTTAGTGTCGTATAGATGCTTGAGGGAGACTTCGGCGTTGACGCGAATATTCATTCACTTTACACTAGGGAGAGGTAGTGAGTGAGTTTACGATACCGAGATTGTTAAATAGGTCGAATATCATTAATATAAATTAGATGAAATGAAACACATTTAAGTAAATGAAGTTAATCCCTAGATAATCCATTCCCCTAAATGTCTCATATTAGTATTATAGTATAATTAGTTTAATTAGTTAATTAGATTAGTATTTTATATTTATAAACAAAAACCTATTTTTTATTGCCTAAATAAAGTTAGGTTATGACAATTACGGTACTCAACAATAATCGAAACCAATCCCTATGGATACGACAACCCCTATTCTTCCCAATCTATACTAAAACTTGTCATGTACACTTGCGGTGAAAGTAGCGATGTAATTTCGCGCTACCAACGATTTCTCCAACAATGGTGTTTTTAGCTACTTCCAAGAGAAGATAACCTTTTTCAAGTGATAGAACAGATAAATGACAATACCTACAAGTTGGACCTTCTCACTGTGTTTAATGTAGTTCTACTCTTAATGTGACTGACTTATCTCCGTTTCGTGTAGGTGAAGATGTGAGGATAAATCCTTTTCAAGAGGGAAGAAATGATGAGAATATATTAGCTGCACCAAGAGATCCGTTCCATGTTCCAGTCGGCCCAATAACAAGGGTAAGAGCTAACAGATTCAAATAAGCATTTATTGGATTAATTCAAGAGATTTGGACTGAGTCTAAAATGGTGAAGCCCAAATTCGGCCCAAATGACAATCAAGATTTAGTCCAACTTATCAAGGCAAGCGAATGGGCTTACAACGTGAACCTGAACGGGTTAGGATGAGACCCATGAATTTTTATTTTTTTTTTAATTTTATTTTAAGTGTTTTAATTCTTTTTAGGTTGATTTGTAAGGCATGATTGCCTAGTAATCTTTTCTATTTTCAATTTGGAATGTAACGGAAGTTAGGAAATTTCTTTATTCTATATTTACTCTTAGATATTAAGGTTTCATTTTTCCTTCAGGTAGGCTGGTGGCCGCAATTTACGCGTCGCCACTTTCACCGTAAGCGTACGGGTCAAGTTTTAGTATACGGACCTTTCGGTCAGGTATCATATCCACAGGGATTGGTTGAGATTACTATCGACCACCACGATTATCATAACCTAATTTTATCTAGGCGATAAAAATGTATTTAATTATTAATTAATACTAATACTAAGTTAAAATACTAATTAAATTAACTATACTATAAATACTATATTGAGATTGTTTAGGGGAGTAGATTGCCTAGGGATTAACTTTATTTACTTAAATGCATTTGATTTCGTTTTAGTTTACGTTAATGACGTTTGACGTATCCGACAATCTCGGTTTGTAAACTCCCTCGCCACTTCTCCCGAGTGTAAGACTGGGGAATATGTGACTTCGTGTCAACGAAGAAGTCCCCTTCAATGTCTTAATGACTCTAGGTCACGTGAGTCTCGCCCCAACGTCATCAGTTTCACACTCTCCAACTCCCTCCCGGGTTATTAAATCGTCGCGTTGTATTTACCCTAGTCCGAATCCGGGGTTACCTCTCCTGAGTGTCAAACCCCGTATTCTCAATATATCTAAATTAGCATATAATCATAGAAACACAACAACACAATAAAAATTATAAGGAACAACCATAAACGAAACACAAATTCAACCAAAACTATATTTTTATAAAAAATATGTTAATCCCTATTACAATCCATGTTTAACTCATGGTCATAACCGATTATTCATTAAAAACTGAGCTAAACATGCCCAACAATCTACCAAAGTTAAGAAAATAAAGAGAGAAACGGAAGAACTTAGCTGTAGTCCGAAGATTCGGTGCTAAAACCATCCAACGATCGCTTCTCCCTTATTGCAATGCGTTCTTCTCCTTCAGAATTAGTTGAGCACACCCCGAAACACTCTCAAAATCATAGGAGCCCTAAGGGGTCTCCTATAGTCGAGCTTGAGGAGATGGGAGATGAAGAGGGTTTAAATAGGGAGCACAATATCTAAATTGTGAAGAGCTGACCGCCGCAGCGGTAAGGTAAGTCTGTTTGATGGTCGCCTAGGCGGTGGAGAAGGTGGTAGATTAAGGACCATCCTACAGTTTTACTACCGCGGTGTTGGATCTCACCACTACAGCGGTAGATATTCAATGAAAATAGCCCACTCTGTATTTTCACCGCTGCAGCGGTGGTCTGGACGCCGCGACGGTGGACTTCTTTTCAGAATCTTGCCTCTTTGCATGTTTTTCCACCGTTCTTAGACCGTTTTTGGTCCGAAATGATTGTTTGCGCTCCGATTTCATGCCTTTTCACCCATACACCTGTTTTAATAAAAAAGAATAAACACATATTAAAACTTAATAAAAATGTACTAAACGTACTCGAAAACTAACAATTTCAGTTTGGAAATATATAGGTAATTTACACCTATCATAGGCCTGCGAATTTTCCAAGACATATTAGGGTTTTTTTCTTGTTTTCTTGGCCGCCAATTTAAGGGGCTCTGTAAACCTGCAAATTTCACAAAACCTTTTATTTGATTAATATAATAATGAGCGTTTTCTCTTAAGTTCTTCAGAGAATGTTTCTTAAACTTATCAAGAATTTCTTGTGGCGTTCAAACTTTATATCTTTGGTTCATGATTCGTTATAATCATTGGGTCAAGATCGTTACTTATAACGTTGATTCACATTTTGTTCATAAACATTGGGTCAAGGTAATCTATCCTAAATTCTGTATTTTTGTGTTCCTGTCTTTTCGTTTATAAATCTGAATTTTGTTTGATTCTCGCAAAGAAACCGTAAGTTGGTTTCAGGTCTCACTAATTCTTGGTGAGGTTCGTATCATTTCCATTTGTCCAAATAAAAATGTCAATCGTGTCTGTAAATTCAAGAAAAGGACTCCCCGTTTGTAGGGTAGTCATGTTGAAATTCGATATGGTTGTAATTTAAACAATTTGGAAGTAATGGAAATCTCGTTTCAAACTGAGTCACGAACAAACCCAAACGCCTTTGTAAACTATGATACTGACACAATTATTTCCAAGTAAGGAAAATTGCTCCAGACAGAAAAACTCCTGTCTCCTGTTCACCGGTTCGCACTTATGCACCGGTACGATGCCCTATCTAAATGGAAGATGTAAAGGAATGGTTAAATGAACCCATTTGGATAACCCAAATAAGAAAAGACATGGTCTCACTGAAGCAATCCATTAGTTAAATGGCTGAGATTTTGCAGTAACTCCACTAGTCTTAGCAAAACTCTGTAGTCTCAGTTCAGACCCCCGATCTAATAGAGTTACCAGTTACATCAACCTTCCAGTTCTCGAGGCCCTAGCCTGGCTATTGAAGAGTCAATTTTTTCAGACCACAACCACATGTTACTCTGACCGTGACCGACCCCAGTCCAAGTACGACCTCAATTAAACTAATTACTAACTTAGTCATACCAAAGACAACTGACTGAATTGAAAATGAGGTAAAGAGTAGTCTGAAAAGACATCCTTACTGACCGAGAAATTACAACAGATGGAAAAAGAACTCCAAGAGATAAAGAAGGGAAAATCAGGAATCAATATCCGATATCTCGATCTATCCTTTCCTTGGTACCTCAGGTGAAGTTCCCTAATTACTTTACCAAGCTTATGTTCACAAAGTACGATGGGTCATAGTGCCTAGATTGGCATATCCAACGATATAAGAACAAAATGGAGGCATACATCCACAATGAAGCGTTGGTCGTCCATATTTTCCTATAGTCATTAGACGAACCTGCTACCTATTAGTATGCAATAGTAGAAAAATAGATGGTGAAAACATTCCTCGACATAGTCAAGATATTCTATAACTAGTATGACTATAATCAGGAGCTTTCGCCAGACAAAATCTCTCTTCGAACCCTGACTCGGAAAAATTGGGAAAGCTTCCAAGAATACGATGTCCGCTGGAGGGATAGAGCTACACAAGTAATCCCACTGATGAAGGAGGCCAAGATGGTCTAAATGTTCATCCAGGCTCAACCTTACCCTTACTATGAGCCTCTAATGAATACACTAAATGACTTATTTTTTTATGTAATCCTTCGAGGAGAGTATGTAGACGAAGGTGTCAAAACTGGCGAAATTAAAAAACTAACAAAGCATGAAACTAAGAGAGCAACACCGCCTAAAAGAAAGGATCCCAAGGTAGCAATGGTCGGCCAAGGTCAAAGAAATCAGTAGAATGTACAACCCCAATACAAACATCAGGAGCTAATCTCCCCAAATATCAAACAAGCCCCTTAAAACCCAGAGACACCCCAGTTTGCACCATTTCAAGCACCTGCATACAATTCATCCCCATATTGAGATCCTATAAAGCTCCACCACCACCTCCAAACCTTTTCAACTACCAATCGAATCTTAGACCCAATCCACCACTTAGAGACCCAGATATTTTACTCCTCTCTCTGTAACCTTTTCCCGAATCTTCGATGAATGTATCAAAAACAAAATGCTCATACCTATATCCCTAAATTACCCAAACCATCAAAACCCGTTCTTTTATCCAAACCAATTTTGCTATCACTATTGAGTAGTCGACCACCACATTGATAATTGCTATACCCTAAGAAACAAAGTAGAAGACCTCATATAAGGCAATGTAATATGCTTCCCAAAATACGAGGAGATATCACAGATCAATTATCAGCAAAACCCACTACCAAAGCAAGATAACTCAGCTCCGATCGTTAATATGGTCGGACAAGATTGAGAGGTCGATGAACCAATATCTCCTATGGGTTGGAGAAGTGATTTTGAGGAAGAATAACTGAAACAAATAGATAGTAAAGGAAATGAACCCATAATAGACATGGATATGGAAGTAACATATGAGAAAGAAGAAACATCTCAAGGGCGAGAGGAGTTAGACCAAATTTGGGGAGAAATTGGCACGTTGAACAAAAATGTCATCAAAATAACTGTCATATTTGGTCAAGTCTTAAATGTATGTCAACCACCCAAGAAAGAACTCCCGAGATACGCATTACTACTCCCAGCTAAGAAGTGATTCAACCTTAATTACCCAAGGAAAACTAGCCAAGGGTATAGATCAAACCATACCTTGGAGACATCTTGGCGAAATAGTGTCGATTCCCCAACTAAGGAGAATTATAGCACCCTAGGTAGACGACTGAGTGTCCCTATATAGGATGATTTCTAGATTGACGTGGTCGACTATGGATTCATGATGATAGACCTTGAGAAGGTATGGGATTTTGGATTTTTTCCCTTCACCAACAACCTCAAGGATTTCAGAATGCGATAATGATCCAACCTGAAACTATCCTAACATTCAAAGCACTACAACATGAACTAGTGAAAATCTTGAAAGAGGTACCATGGGATTACTCTACTACCATAAGAACTGATAATGTAGTAAAGACATAGGACCAAGTAGGTGAAGTCGGAGGCATTACCTAGAGCAGATAGGTTGTTAACCACTCTAGACTTGTTAAAAATACTAGATAAGGAACTTAGGGGGATCCCTAAGAAACCTATCACTAAAGAAAAGGTACATGAGTTTCTAAAAGTGGTAAAGAACATTGAATACAAGATCGTCGAACAAATTAACAAAGCACCAACACAAATCTTGATGTTATCGATGCTAAAAACCTTAGAGGTACACCAGAATATGTTATGGAAAGTCCTCAATGAGTCCACATACTGAGCTCCATATCACAGGATCACCTCATTGATATAGTGGAGAATATCCTCAATACAAATCTCATGACCTACATTGACGGTGATATACCCTTCGAAGGAATTAGGCATATCAAACCTCTTAACATATCAAGGTAGTGATGGGATTTTATTCTCTCTAGAGTCCTAGTAGACAACGAATCAACACTTAATATATACCCTCTGAGTATGGTAAAAAGGATAGGGGTAAGTGATGACCGACTCTGAACCACTGCCATCACCATTCGGGCTTTCCATGGTGAGAAAAAAAAATCCATGGGAGAAATTACACTGCCAATTGTTATAGACCTAGTCACTTTTCAAGTGGACCTGTGTGTCCTAAACATACCAGCCACCTACAACTTGTTATTGGACGACCTTGGATACATTCGGTTGGGGTAGTTCTATCATCTCTTCATCAAAAGATGAAATTTGTCTTCAAGGACAATATTATAACTGTCTATACTGAGGAGACCCATGCCATCTATCGATCCCCAAGTGCTCCTGTAGTAGTAGCTGAGCATGTCAAGCAAGCAATCTCTTTCTAAGCCTTCAACATTGCGAATGCCCCATATGTCCAGGAGAAAAGTCTACCACCGACACCTAGATTGTCTGCTGCCACCATCATGATAGCTACTCATATGAACACCGTGAACTTCGAGCCAGAGGAAGAGATTCTTAAAAGTGAAGTAATGATGTAATCCCTACTTAAGATTAAGAAGAAGTTAGACACCCATGGGTTAGGGTATTTTTCACACCGAAAGAGGGGATTTGGCTGACGACCTTGAAAAAATAAGGATCCAAGGATGATACCCTCATATTCGGGTCAGTTTCTTGTTCGCCACCAGTATAGTACAAGTCGAGAAAGAAGAAAAGAAATACAAGCCCAAATTCATAGTAACCCCTGATTATACCGAGCCTAGCCCATCGGTATTATGGTCAGAAGATCTAGCCTGCACAATCAATGAGGAAGAAAACGACATCAGAACGACAGAACTAGTTAGCATCCTTAACAATTGGGAAGCCCATCCAATCCTAGTGCGCCAAGGACCTTGGTGGACAAATAATCTCATATATAATCCATATAATAATGAAAAACATCTTTTTGAAAAGTACAATCTAGATAAGAAAATGAATTAGGAGTTAATGGAAATCGAAACAGAAGATAACCATATTCCTGAGAACACTGAGAAAGTCTGAAGGACCTTAAAATAATTCTAGGAACAACCCATTCTGAACCAAGACGAGACCAAAACACTAAACCTGGGAAATCCAGGAAGTCTAAGAAAAACGAAGATTGGAAAGTCGATAAGTAACTAAGAGAAAGAAGACCTGATAGTTCTGTTGAAGGAGTACCAAGATATTTTTGTATGGCCCTACAATGACATGGTAGGACTATCGACTGATATGGTGACACACAAGCTTCCCATAAAAGAAGGAATCAATTCTATCAAGGAGAAACACCGTAAGATGCGACTCGAGATTAACCTAAAAATTAATGAAGAGATCGTGAAACAATTGGAAGTCCACCTCATCGAAGTCTACACTTATTGCGAATGGTTGAATAATATAGTGCTAGTACCAAAGAATTTGAGTTTGTGTTGACTATAGAGGTCTCAATGGGGCAAGCCCGAAAGACGACTTCCTATTTCCCAATATCCATATCATCCTGGACAATACTCACAGGTGCAGGATTTCATCATTCGTGGATGGATTCTATGGTTACAGCCAAATTCCAGTCAATGAGGAGGGCAAGCATAAGACCATATTCACCATGCCATATAGCATATTTTACTATTGATCCATGCCTTTCAGACTCAAGAATGCTGAGGCAACTTACCAAAGAGCCATGATGACCCTATTTTATGACATGTTCCATGTAGACACCCCATTTTAACTCGCCTATTTAAGTTTGCAAAAGTATTAAGTTTAAAGCGCAAATTTAGATAAACTTTAAACTGATGTTTAAAGGGAACAAATTTCTGCCTTAGATTACATTGAATACTACAAAAACCCAAAAAGACAAGAAAGTATAAAATTGATAATTTGATTGAATTCGGTATAAGTAAACGTTTCGGGTCCACCTCGAAAGTTCTTAAAGTTAAAAAGGGCTAAAATGACATTATTAAAGGTTGATTGTTTTCATGAAATCACTTTTAATATGAATGAAATTAGTTACTACACTTTAGCTTATGGAAATTTTGTTAATTACCTTTGTTACCCGTTATGACCCTTAAAATTATTACTACCACCGTTTTTGTCTTCTTGGCACCAAAAATACTTCTCTAATTTTTTGTTTAAAGTATCTGATAGGTGTAATTTATCTATTTATTCCCAAGCCAGTTTTGGTAGTTTTTGAGTATTTTTATAGCGTTTTAATATGTTTTAATACGTTTTTATGTGTTTTGTATAAATAAGGTGTTTGGGACGGAAAAGAGCTAAAACGATTGAAAATCAAGCTAACAAGTAGAACGAGGTGGAAGAACGAGTAAAAAGAGAAAATCTTGTAACTGCAGTCCACCGCTACAGCGGTCAGGTCACCGTTGCAGCGGTGAAATTACTAGGAGTGCAGAAAGTTCACCACCGCAGCGGTCAAGCCATCGCTGCAACTGTGAAACAACAGGATGCTCACTGATGAACTACCGCTACAGTGAGCAATCCACTGTTGCAGTGGTGACCACTGCCGACATACCTACCGCTGCAGCGATGAACCCACCGCTGCAGCGGTGACCCCTGCACTTGTAAAGTAGTTTTTTTTTTTTTAGATATTTTTAGATATTTTGGTTCCCTTATCTTCCTCCCTTCTCTCAATTTTGGCCATTAGAGCCTTTAGAGTTTAGATAGCTTAGAGAGAAGGAGATAGGTTTTTGGGGAATGTTCAACCAAATCCGAAGGAGAAGAACACAAAATGAAGAAAAGAAAGCAATCTCGAAGCGGTTTTAGTGTCAAATCTTCGGACAACGGCTAGTTTCTTTTGTTTCTCTCTTCATTTCTTAACTTTGGTTTATTGTTTGAGCATGTTTAGCTCGTTTCTTGTGTATAAACGGTTATGCCCATGAGCTAAACTTGGATTATCTATGAGATTAATATAGTTTATGAAAATGTCGTTTATTTGAGTTGTGTTTCTTTAACAGTTGTTTTTCACTAATTCGATTGTGTTTACCATTTTGTCATGTTTAGATGCTTGTTTAGATATATTGAGAAATCAGAGTTTGACACTCGGGAGAGGTAACCCCGAATTTAGACTAGGGTTAAACACAACGCGACGATCTAACGACCCGGGAGGGAGTTAAAAAGTGTGCAATCACGTTGGGGCAAGACTCATGTAACTATTTGTTCTAAAAAAATGCTAGAGGGGGACTTCGGCGTTAACGCGAAGTCACATATTCATTCACTTGTCACTCGGGAGAGGAAGTGAATGAGTGTATGATACGGAGATTGTCGGATAGGTTGAATACTGTTATTGATAACTAAACAAAACCGAACACGTTTTTTTTGTAAACGAAGTTAATCCCTAGATAATCTATTCCCCTAAACATCTCAATATAGTAATATAATATAATTAGATAAATTAGTATTTTAGTTCAGTATTTGTTAATTATAAACTCCATTTTTATTGCCTAAATAAAGTTAGGTTATGACAATTGGGGTACTCAATGATAATCTCAATCAATCCCTGTGGATACGACAACCCCTACTCTTCTAACCCTATACTAAAACTTGACCCGTACACTTGCAGTGAAAGTGGTGACGTATCTATGCATTGCTAGTATCAAATCCTCCAAAAAATTAAACCAAAAGCCTTGATCAGACAAAGAAATTTCCATAACAAATCCAAGTTACCCAAAGTAACTAAGGATTAAGACTCGGTTCGAAATCAACCAAACCGAAGTCAACATGACTTGCATAAAAAACCATCAAATCAAGGGCATACCAAGAATTAATGACTCATTTAATGATCATTAAATGTCCAAGATGTTTCTAATTTATTTCCCTTCCAAAATTTCTAAGGGAGAAACTAAGTTAGTTAAGGAGTAACTAACGGTTATCAAACTAACCGATCCGGTTTTCCACCTAAGCAAAGAATTTAATGAGATTAAATGTCCATCACATCAAATCACGTGTCCCTGTCATGCATTGAATTCCAAATGACACATCAAGACTAGATCCATTGAACCTCCAAATCATTTATAGCAACTAAACCGAAATAGTGAAAGTAACTGGTAATTAGCCAAATGCTCCCATATACAACTAATCATATCCAAGATTGTGTAATGATGAAAAATTATTGCTCATGATTGCAAAATATTTTCAATCATTGTCAATCATTGAACCTAGTCATGTAATCATTACCGAATCTTTTAAAGATCATAGAGAATCTTACCAAATCTTCAAGATTCGTCCAAAATCAAGACAAAAAGGGGTCACCACTAGGCCAAACAGGCCCTAAGGACCCTCTTGGGATATTCTAGACTTTGCCTATTGCGTAGGACTCTCGCTCCTATAAAAAGGGGCCCTTTTTTCATTTGGAAGAGGTCTTGAAACCAAACATTCTCTCTCTAAGCTCGAGCAATCCTCTCGGCTCACTAGGGTTTCCAAGATTTTTCTTCAATAAACACCTCAAACTTATTCTAAAATACCACCCTAGAGGAGTTCTTTAGGATCTTAGAGGGAGATCTCGAGAGGTTGATGACAACCGATCAAGAACAACGAAGAAATCTAAAGAAGGTGAACAAGGTATATCGTTTAGGGAAAGGCCACTCCCCTAAACTAGGTATGTTTCTTAGCGATCCTTTGATCTTGTCTTAAATATGGTAGTTTTACTTGTACATAGCATGTTCATATAGCATTTATACTTGTTTTTCCATATAAATATCGTATCTATCAAGTAATTAGATGAAAAATGGAAAAAATATGTCACAATTGTCAAACCATGTCAAAATCATCAAGAACATGTCAAGAACATCCGAGAACATGTTAAGAACATGTGAGGATTCCAATAAAACATCTATCACACTATGAGTTGTGCATAGCATCTGTGATTCTCTCATGAACACATCAAATCAAACTCTACTAACTGCTAATCTAACCATAATTGTTAATAACTAAGGTGGCACTCCCATCTCGAAAATTCCCATCTTATTCCCAGATTTTTGGGATTTATTTTTGGGCATAGCGTTGGTAAATTTTGTTTTTGTTTCCATTCCATTAAAAAATGAGAATTGTACTTACTTTTTGTTTTTTATAGGTTTGAGAAACAAAAAAAAAATTGCTTCCAAGATTTCCCATCCCATTCCCAATGCCTAAAAGGACATGGTTATCATTTTGTGATTTGTTAGTGAGATCCACACTTCAAACTTTGTAAGCCCCCTTTTTTTTTTCTTCTTTGTGTTCTTCGTGTTTGGTTTTTTTTTTTTTTTTTTTTTTTTTTTTTTCTTTTTTCTTTTTTCTTTTTCTTCTTCAACGATTGTCTCCATTCCATCTCCAGTTTATCGTCTTCCTCTGGCCAACACCTTTTCTCGTCGTCCTGTCATCGCTTGCGTCGTCTTCGATTTCAGCCGTGTTCGTCGCCTACGTCGTCTTTGTTTGTCCATCCGCCATCGTCTGTCGTCATCTTCATTTGGTGCTTATAGGGTTTTGATTTCGATTTCAAAATCAAAATCGAAACCCTATCAATCAAACGGTTTCGATTTCCGTTGTCGTCGTCTGGCCTCCCCATCAATCGAACAACATGTTTGATTTCTATTTCGAAATCAAATTTTGATTTCCATTTCCAAATCGAAATCGATTTCGGATTTCAATTTCCATTTCGAAACCCAAATCGAAATTCGATTATCGAAATGGTTTTGATTTCATTTTCGATTTCAATTGGATTTTAGGATTTCAATTCCGATTAGAAATTAGGGTTTGATTGCATGATGATTTCTTGATTGTGGTTTACTAGTTTATTCTTGATTTCTTGGATAAAATTATTCTGTTCCCAGATCCAAAAACACAATTATCGTTACCAAACACGATTCTGTTCCCAAGAAGGAAACATAATTTTCATCCCATCCTATTCCCTTCCCACTGCATGGGATGGACACGAAACGATTATCAAACGGGCCCTAACTTTACTTTCCTGCTAAACGTCAGGATCACAACCTGACACTAAGTTTTTAGGCTCATGGACTGGCACCATATATATATAATATGTGTGTGTCTGTGTGTGTGTGTGTGTGTATAGGTATATATATATATATATATATATATATTTATATTTATATGGTATTTTCTTTCATTTTCAACTAAAAACTCACATACTACCATTAATCTCAACAAAACAAAAGAGTTTGGTTTTGGTGTTCTTAACAAAATCAAGGATGTTATTCTCAAATCATTGTCTAATTCATGTCTTGTTTAATAACTAAAATCAAATAAAAATCATATAATTTTGCATGAACGAACCAAGTGATGACCTGATTCTCATTAAATTTGAGATACGTAGGCAACCCACATATAGGTTTGGTCACCTATCTAAATAAATTAGTCTTATATCTTGCATGGTAGAACTACATGTTGATTATATGTAGGTAACTTTTATACGGTTCGGTCGTTAAAAAAAATACCAAAAACATTTGCATTTTGTACTATTTTGCATGTTAGAAATACATGTCGACCTGATTCCCGGTAAACACAGAGATATATAGACAACCTTTATAAGGTTCGGTCGTTAGGAAAATACAAAATATTTTAGTTTCTTATATACCATTATTGGGTTATCACTGCTAATTTAGTTGTAGTTTACCTGTTTTTCATTACATCATACAAAAATGCATAAAAAATATAAAAAAAATAAAATATAAAGGGAATTATTTTGTTAACGAAAACCAAAGAAAATTAATCAGATGTTGCTTAAAGATGAACATTTATTTAGATTGAGGGTACCGTCTTCTAACGGGTGTCTTGGGATGCCTTACACCTTCCCCGAGCATAACCGACACTTGAACTTTAAAGAAATTTCTAGTAAAAAACCAAATGTTTTATGAGTCAAAACTTGGGCCATTTTCAAAGTAAAAATGAATTTCTAAAATCTCGGTGATATAGCACACCATTTAACTCCATGCTAGGTGACAACTTTATTTTCATATAAATCTCTACCCAGGGAACGTTTATAAGGATTTTGAGAATTTCAAGAGGGAGGAATGAAAACCTATTTTCCTCATCTTCCCGATCTTTATTTCCTCTTGCTTTTGAGGAAAATCCGGGGTGTATCAATCCACAAAGAAATTAATGGAGGTCTATTTTGGACGATATGATAGTGAAATATAGAGAAGACAAAGATCATTTAGAGAACTTAAAGAAGATGTTTGACTAACTTTGGAAGTTCCAGTTGAAACTTAACTTGCTTAAATGTGCGTTTGGGATTTATGGTGAACCGCCATGGTATTGAAATTGACCCTACCAAGACCAAATCCATAATCGAAATGCTAGCACCTAGAATATAAAAGGAGATTCGTGGTTTTCTTGGGAGGGTAAATTTTACCACCTGTTTTATTTCGAAGCTAACGAAAACTTGTGATAAGATTTTAAAACTGCAAAGGAAGGAGTCTATGAGAGGCCTTGACTACGCTATAATAAGGTAGGATCAACTTGTGATGAACAAGAGGAGAAACCATGAGAGGCCTATCAAGACGTGGGCAGAAATGAAGGCCATCATGAGGAGGCGATTTGTCCCTAGTCACTACTACATGGACTTGCATAAGAAATTACAAAACTTTATGCAAGGTTATCGGAGCGTGGATGATTACTACAAGGAGATGGATATCGCTATGATCCAGGCTAACGTAGAGGAGGATAGAGAATCTACCATGGCAAGGTTCTTGAACGGGTTAAATCGAGACATTACCAAAGTGGTGGAGTTGCAACGTTATGTGGAGTTGGAGGATATGGTTCATATGGCCATGAAGGTAGAATGGCAGCTTAAAAAAAATGAACTCTGTCATTTCAAAACCTGAGCTCCTCCAATTCATGGAGGTTGAATGGGAGGAAAGACGAATAGGCTATTTCAAAGTCCAAAACCAAACTACCAAAAAGGAGAAATGATGTGCCCAATGTCAACAAAGGTAAAACTAAAACCCAAACTCTTAACCGTGATATTAAATATTTTTGTTGTTTGGGAGTAGGTCACAAAGCTTCACAATACCCAAACAAGAGGACCATGATAACACTTGTTGATGGAAAAGTGGAAACCAAAAACGAGAGTAATGATAACCAGATGCTATCGCTTGAGGATGTTTGTGATGATGGTGTAGAGTACCCAGTAGAGGGAAAGTCATTTGTGGCAAGATGTGCACTAAGTGCCCAAGTCACGGAGGATAACATGGATCAACAAAGGGATAATATTTTTTTATACTAGATGCAATGTCAATAACAAGGTATGTAGTATGATCATTGATGGGGGAAGTTGTACTAATGTGGCTAGCACTACTTTAGTGGAAAGGTTGAATTTACCTACCTTGAAGCACCCTTGACCGTATAAGTTACAGTGGTTGAATGATTGTGGAGAGGTTCAGGTAAATAAACATGTGTTAGTTTCCTTTTCAATTGGGAACTACACGGATGGAGTATTTTTTTTATGTTGTCCCAATGCATGCGAGTCATCTATTGTTGGGCAGGCCATGGAAATTTGATAGGAAGGTCACTTTTGACGGGTTCAAAAAAGATGAGAAAAAAGAGAGTGAAAAGAGAAAAGACAGTGAAAAAATGAGAGAAAAATAGAGAAACAAGTGAGCTTTTATGCTAAGGCGAGTGATATCAACAATGTTTTTTAAGCAAACGAGCCTATATTTGTACTACTATACAAAGAGGCATGTTTTAGTAGTAACGAACTTGAGGATGTGTTCCCTAACGACGTGCCTAGTGGATTTTCCACCTATTCGAGGCATAGAGCATCAAATTGAGTTGGTGTCGAGCGCAACAATTCCTAACCGACCAGCCTATAGGAGTAATTCAGAGGAGATGAAGGAACTTCAAAGGCAAGTGGAGGAATTGCTGGCCAAAGGACACGTAGAAGAGAGCATGAGTCTGTGTGCGGTACCGGTATTACTTGTGGCTAAGAAGGATAGAACTTAACATATATGTGTTGATTGTCGAGCTATTAATAACATTGCGATAAAGTATCAACATTCCATTCCTAGTCAAGATGACATGTTAGATGAGTTGCATGGGTCATGTATTTTCACTAAAATTGATTTGAAAAGTGGGTATTACCAAATTAGGATGAAAGATGGTGATGAATGGAAAATTGCCTTTAAAACTAAATATGGATTGTATGAGTGGTTGGTAATGCCTTTTGGGCTAACTAATGCACCAAGTACATTCATGAGGTTAATGAATCATGCATTGTGTGCGTTTATAGGCAAGTTTGTCGCGGTCTATTTTGATGATATTTTGGTGTATAGTAAGAGCTTAGATGAACATATTGATCATTTTCATTGTATGCTTGATGTTATGAGAAAAGAAAAACTATATGCAAATTTAATGAAATGTTCTTTTTGCTTAGACAAAGTTGTGTTTCTTAGCTATGTTGTTAGCGCAAAAGGGATTGCGGTAGGTGAGGAAAAGGTGAAGGCTATCAAAGAATGGCCCACACCTAAGTCAATCATGGAGGTAAGAAGTTTTCATGGTTTGGCTAGTCTTTATCATCGATTTGTTAAAGATTTTAGTACACTAGCTACACCACTCACTGAAATTGTAAAAAAATCCATGGGTTTTAAATGGGGTATTGAGCAAGAGCGTACATTTAATGAGATTAAACAAAGGTTATGTGGTGCTTCTTTATTAGCATTACTTGATTTTTCTAAAACTTTTGAGATTAAGTGTGATGCTTCAGGAATAGATATTGAAGTTGTTTTGATGCAGGAAAAGTGGCCAATAGCGTACTTTATGAAGAAGCTAAATGGGACAACGTTGAATTACTTGACATATGACAGAGAGCTTTATGCATTAGTGATAGCACTGGAGACTTGGCAACATTACCTGTGGCTAAGACAGTTTGTCATACATACCGACTATGAGTCCTTAAAGCACTTGAAAGACAAGGTAAGTTAATTAGAAGGCATGCCAAGTGGATGGAATTCATTGAACCCTTCCCATATGTAATCAAATACAAACAAAGTAAGGAAAATATTGTGGTTGATACATTATCCAAAAGGTATGCCATTGTCTCTACTTTAAATGCAAAGTTATTGGGGTTTGAATATGTTAAAAGAGTTACATGGTAATGATGATGACTTTGCTAGTGTGTATGGGGCATGTGAGAAGACGACGTTTGGTAAGTTCCATAGAATGGATGGGTGCTTGTTTAGAGAGAATAGACTTTGTGTGAGAAGCACATAAGGGTGGTTTAATAGGTCATTTTGGTGTGAGAAAGACTATAGACGTATTACATGAACATTTTTTTTTTGCCAAATATGAAACGTGACGTGGAAAGTGTTTGTACTATATGTGTTGTGTAGGCAGGCCAAATCTAGAGTCTTTGGTAGTGAATTATTTTGTCGCTATGATACTGCAAGTGTATGGGTCAAGTTTTAATAGTATAGGAAGAGTAGGGTTATCGTATCTATAGGGATTGGTTTAGATCATTGCTAAGTACTGCAATTATCGTAACTTATCTTTATTTAGGCGTCCAATTTTTGGGTTTTTAAATTAATAAATCTAAAACAACTAAAATAAATATAAATATAAATACAAAAATAAAATAAAATATGGATTATCTATGCACAAATGTTCTAGGGGCTTGATTTCATCTTGTTATTCTCATGTTATCCTATTAAGTAATTATTAGTTAATTCCGTTCATTTAATAATCGAGGTCCTCGTGCTATTGCTCTCTTACTATCTCTCCTGAGCGTCAAGTGAGAAAATATGTAATCACTTCAATACTAATATCCATATCCTGTATTCAGGTAAACACATTTGTTAAACCCGACCTTATAGATTACACAAACTCTAAATATCTCCCGATCTATTAAAGCTTACGTTGTGTTTAACCTAAGTCCGAACCCGATATTACCTCTCTCGAGTGTCAAATCCCAAGTTCTCAATTCAACCAAAATATCAATGTGTAAGTGCGTGCACAATTACTCTCACCCAACCAAACGAACCTCATATTTATTTATGTGCTAAGGGGACAATGAACAATCTCTAGATGGTGAATTTAAGAACAATCATAAACCCATTTTTCATGTCACTCTCCACTAATTGTGTAGGTATATATGTTAATGGAGATCAAAAATGAATTTAAGGGTTATAATGTATGGCTAGGGTAGAAAGTTGATGAAAATGTCATTTTTATGCTCAAATCACCCTAGGCATGTATTATGACTCATGGATCTTGCACTATTTCCAAAAAAAAAAAAAAATATTTACCGACTCTCATTTTCTGTCATATATTTTCTTTCAATCAATCTCACAATGTATTATTCACAATACAAACTAAAAAACACAACTTTTTTTTTTTTTTTAACAAAAGGTGTGAACCACAACCCAAAACTCAAAGTCAACATTGTCCTGAATGTTGCATGAAAATAAAAGGCGACAGGCAGGGATATTCACCACTAAACTACGATTTTGAATTTTTTATTTTTTATTTTTACAAACAAAACAAATACAAAAAGAAACACACGTCTCAATCCACAAATGACTTTCCAAAAATATCCCATGCTAGTCCTTAATGTCAATGATTGATGCAAACATGCCAATTAGTGATGGGGGGTAAGGAAGTGGAAAAACATGTAATGGGTTGGTTGTATACATGTGGGTCATGAAAGAATTAGGCAATGAGGCTCAACGGGGGTAACGAGGGGTAAACAATTTTCTCAGGGTTAGCTTCAAAGGCCCAAACGATCCAAAACGAATACCTAAATCATCTATCCAATAATACATAACCTAGCATTTCGCCTCGAGTTTCACTCAAATGGGTTCTAGCGTTCATGAGATGTCAAAGCCTACCTACAACACATAAATGTTTTCCGAGCACCCAAAAGGCCAAGTGATCGTGATTCATGGTGCTCAAGTATAATAAGTTAAGAGTGAATTTCAATTAACATAAGTCAAGCACACAGAAATCTCAATGCAATACATTTCAAACGACCTAAGAGAACATAAAGTGTTTAAACTCATCATCGATTTTAAGTCATTTCATCTCAATAAACTCATAATTTATTCAAATAACCTAAAAAAAAGAAACTAAAAATATGACCATAAGAACACAGGTTACGCGAAGAAAAGTCACAAACAAGCATTCCCTAACCCAAACCAACATAAGTCGACATGTGTCCCACCTCCAAACTCAAAGTCAAACATGTAAACAAATAAAGTATAAGGGAATAAGAATAGATATTAGGAAGGCGAGACAATCTCGTCTCCTAGTTTGGTCTGCGGTGATACTCCGGGGCAGGTGACCAGTGTGGGACTTTCTTCCATAGGTTGCATCCTTAGGCTCTATTATTTTGAAACTTAGGTTGCCTCCCAAGAAGCACTTGGTTTAATGTCCTCGGCTTGACACAGAGAAGGGCTCATCAAAGAGTGGCATCTACCCATAATATGTGTCATATAACACAACATATGGGTCTTGGTTCAAAACGCCCTCAAGCTTGGCGAGATGTGGCAATGTTTGGCACGTATTCTCAACTTGATTTGGATCTGCTTTATGTGCTTGGCTGGTATGAATGAACAAAGTTGGAAGTGGTGGAGGACAAGTGAGCCATATCGGATCCTCATAAATGTAGTTGTCATTGATTGGCGAGGGCATCACTATTTGGATCTCAAACGGTGAAGAATTATAATTGTCATCTCGTGATTCTTCATTGTCGATCAATTCTTGGGTTTTCTCCTTATTCGAATCATCGTCATAAAACACACCCAAGTTCTTCCCGCTTATATTTGGTTCCTCCTGGTGGCTTTCACATGTGGATATGACTTGTGTGTCTCTCAGTGCCACCGTTTCTGACTCGGCCTCAATATACCGGATAAGTTGACCGATTTGTGTCTCGAGAGACTTTACGGTCGTATCAATTTCAGTGCAAGTCATCTCAATTTTGTCAAGACGATCCTCATGCTCATTGAGTCGGTCTTGAGTTTCCCTCCAAAAAACCTGAGTCTTCTGTATGAATGCAGCGAACATTTCTTCCAGGGTGGGGGAAGACTCCACAGGTTGGTGTAGAGTGTCAATCCATGGCGTCGAAATGTTGGAACTATCCCCCAAGCTTTGGTAGCTCATTAAGTAATTCTAACTTTGACAATCAAACTCTGTCAGGTCTTCCAACAACTAATAGGCTTCGTCCACGGTTAGTTCATAAAAAAAGGTTGTACTACTTCCTCCTTCCACCTAAATTCTTATTGCGGCTTGTAACCCGTCGAGGAAGTTCAGTAGTTGACACTCCTTCAAGAAACCATGATATGGGAACTGAAATAGAAACTCTTTGTATCTATCCCAAACACAATAAAACGGCTCAGAATCTCGTTGAGAAAATCTTAAGAGGACTTGTTGATGAGTTATCTCTAAGTACTTCGCAAAAATGAACAAAATCAAAAATAAAAATTAGAAAAAAATAAATACCTAAATTAAAATCAAGTCACTTACTTACAATATTAACAACAATCTAAAATACCAATCCCCAACAATGGCATTAAAAACTTGGTAGCGAATTATTTTGTCGCTACGAGACCGCAAGTGTACGGGTCAACTTTTAATAGTATAGGAAGAGTTGGATTGTCGTATCCGCAATGATTCATTTAGATCGTCGCTAAGTATCGCAATTATTGTAACCTAACTTTATTTAAACATCTAATTTTGGGTTTTTAAAGTAATAAATCTAAAACAACAAAAATATAAATACAAAAATAAAATAAAATATGGATTATCTATGCACAAATGTTCTAGGGCCTTGATTTCATCTCGTTATTCTCATGTTATCTTATTACCTCTCCCGAGTGTCAAATCCCAAGTTCTCAATTCAACCAAAATATTATGTGTAAACATTAAGAAGGCAAACATAATTGAATAGAAAACCTAGTTGGTGAATCTAGAACTTGATCACCTCCCGATTCACAAAATCCTAAATTCCCAACTAGATTACTTAGGTGTTGATTTTCTCCCGGACTCACAACAACCTAAATTATACACTCCCAATTCCGGTTACGAATTCAACCTCTCTTGAGTATAAAATTCATAACCTAAAATCGTCTAACTCATTTGCCACATGAATCAAACACATTAGGCCCAAGAGATGTATAAAATGGAATTAAATCTAATAATTAACAAAATGATCTAACACGATTCAAACGAGACTACGTCAAGCCCTACATCTAGATTACGAACACATCATAGAACAATCCAAAACTAATCTTTTTAGTAAATTTGTAAATGTAAACATGTTCAACACAATATTACAAATACAAAATCAAATCAAGATTAGGGAGAAGAAAAAGGAAGAGAAAATCTTATAGTGGGTTTGAACTTCAAATCTTCAACTCCAAGCTTGGATTTGTGCCTCCAATGGTGTTTTTCTCTCTAATTCCACCGCAAATTGCCACACTATTGGGTGTTTTCCTCCCAAATCTATCCCAAAAATCCCTTAACTATGTTTCCTCTCTCTAAAAATTCACTCTTGGGTATTGAGGCTTAATGGGGTATTTATAGGGCTCAAAATTAGGGTTTTCGGGTTGCAGGTCTAATAGGAGCACGCTGCAGTGGGGTTTAGCATGTTGCAGCGCACTATGGGCAGAAGACATTCCAAACTTTCTGACGGGAGCATGCTACGGCGGGCGTTGGGAAACACCAACCTTTGTTTTGTGGTTTAGCTGTAACTTCCCTGTCTGAACTCTGATTGAACTGATTCAAAAAGATATGGAAACCTAAGACAGAGATCTACAACTTATATGTTTTGAGATATTTTAAAATCAAATTGAATCATAGTCAAAATTTGCGTTGAATTTATAGCATCTACCTTCATTTTGCACTTTTTCTCCCATTTATTTGTATTGCTATAAAACAACACAAAAACATATTAAACTAACAAAAATGCTTGAAAACAGACAAATATTTGAATTTAAAAGTACTTGATTTTTTGGTAAATAAACCACTCATCAGTCTTACCACAGGATTATACACTCCTTTGCCCGTACCTAGTGCGCTTTGGGTTGATATTTCCATGGACTTTGTTTTATGCCTACCAAGGTCAAAGAAAGGTAGGGATTTGATTTTTAATATTGTTGATAGATTTTCTAAGATGACACATTTCATATCTTTAATAAAACTGATGATGCAACCCACATTGTTGATTTATTCTTTAGAGAAATAGTATGATTCCATGGCATTCCATGGAGTATCGTGTCTGATCATTATGTTAAGTTCCTTAGCTATTTTTGGAATGTCTTGTGGGGAAAGTACTTGGGCATTAAGTTTAGGCACGAGAAACCCACCCTAGTGTTTTCATTGCATCATCGAGCGACTTACTTTTTTTAGTTTTTCTTTTTATGAATTGTAAACAAATAAAAAAATAGTGCAAAACTAAAATAAGAAAAACAGCATGATATTGGTATCCTTGTCTAAAGGCTTAACGATTCAAATTGAGAATGGGAGCCTCATCCCAGCGTTTTTCATTGAGTCATCGAATAATTAAAAGAAATAAAATTTGTAGGAATTTAAATTGCGAAAAAAATAAAATAAGCTAAAAAATTAAATATAAACGCAAACATACCTATTTTAGGCCAAGAATCCTGATACTCAGATTTTTCCTCTCACAGATTGCTTCCTGAAAGGGCTTTGAGAATCACTCTTTTAGGGGTGCTACTCTCAATTTTTGAATGAATAAGTCAGGAGGAGGAGAACCCTATTTATAGGAAATGATGGGCATGAAAAACATGAGAAAACCCTAAAAACTAGGTTTGGCGGCCAAAGCCCAGTCAAAATTAGGCAGGGAAAGGGTAAAATTTGGAGAAAGCTCACAAGGAATGTTATGGATGCTAGGCGCATGTGAAACATGCGCCCTTTACCGCCTCCTCATGGCATGACACGTGGTGACGGGCCCTTGCTTTTTCTTACTTTCTCTTTCTTACCCCTCTCTCTCTCTCAATTGGTTGATAAAAGAGAAGAGGACTACCATAGACTCTCTTTCTTTCTCTCACATACACTTGGTTAACAAAAATTAGGTAGGCCCCACTGTTCTTTCTTCCCTCTCTATTCTCTTTCTCTCTCTCTCTCTCTCTCCTCTTTTTTCTCTCTTTCTCATTTTCTCTCTCAATTAATTGGACTCCCATCCTCCTTTCCTATTCTCCATCTCTCTCCCATTTTCTCTCAATTTTGGTAGACACCAAAAGCTGGGGGGTCTACCTCTCTCTCCTCGCTTTTCTATTTTTATTTACCCCCCCTTTTTTTTTTTCAATTTCACCCTACTTCTTTTATTATTATTTTTTTTTTGCATTTTCTGAAAATAAATAAAATAAGAACAGAGTTAAATAAAACCCAAGTTAACAATAAAATAAAACATAAATTTTTGCGGGCGGTCAAAATTTCGTGTCTACATACATGTTCCAAGTCTCTAAGAAGTCTCTCGTTGAGAGAGATGCCATTGTTTTTACCATGTAAGATCTGCACAGGCCAAACACCCCATGATGATGTATTGGTGGTTCACCTATAAATTGCTAACTATATCTTGGGGCGCATGCTTGTCGAAAGCACCAGCTAAATGAAAATACTCTACTTGATCGCTTTCAACATAATGGGGATCAACTGCGACCAACTAGAGATAATGGAACCATTTTGGTTGGTCTTAGAGGAGAAATTGTAAAGCCCCTTGGTTGGATCATACTTCAGATCACAACAAGCAAGGAGCCAAAGCATTCCACCATTGATTCACAGTTCGTGGTAGTAAACTATCTGTTGGCGTATAATGCAATAATCAGAAGATAATGCCTCGCTATTACATTGATGTACATATGATGCCAAAATTCCCAACCAAGAACGTTATTAGTGAGCTACGCAGAAGCCAAAATGTGGATCAAGAGTGCTATTTAGTTAACATGTGGCTTTCAATAGCATAACCCACTAAATAGCAATAAAAAAATGGGGAGACTGACGAAGACTTCTTACCCGGGGACATAACTGAATGCCCTGGACCAACAGACACCCTAGACCCTCGAATTGGGCAGCCTAACCAAATGCGACCTTGTCTTGATGAAAAACCAAAAGACGTCTAGATGTACCCAAGGAATTGAACCACACAATCCAGATTGGGAAACCCTCACTAGAGACAATAGCGAGCAGCTGGTTGAGCTACTAAAATCCAACCATGACGTGTTCACTTGGTCGCATGTGGATCTACTTGAGATAGACCCAAGTATCTATATGCACCAACTATACGCGGACCTAGCCTACCTACAAGTTTGATAGAAATGGTGAAAGTTTGAACCGAAGAGGTTAGTCGTCATCGAAGAAGAAACCAAAACGTTATGAGAGACAAACAAGATTAAAGAAATTAACTTCCTTCTTTGGTTGGAAAACGTTGTTCTAGTCAAGAAAAAGATGGAGAAGTGGCACATGTGCATGGATTTCACCGGCCTCAACAAGGTTTGTCCAAAAGAATGCTTTCCTCTCCCAAGTATCGATGTGATCATGGACACTATAGCCAGTTACGAGTCACTTACCTTTCTCTATGCCTTATCAAGGTACAATCATATCAGTATGTACCCTCTTGAAAAAGAAAAAATGACATTCATCACCAACAAGGGCCTTTATTGCTATAAAGTCATGTCGTTCAATCTCAAGAACTGTGGAGCCAACTACCAAAGGCTAGTGAACAAGATGGTCTCAAACTTCCTTGGAAAGACCATAGAGGTCTAAATCGATGACATGATCGTCAAAAGAAAAGTGGCCAGGGACCACCTAACTAACCTATAAGAGTGCTTTGTTGTACTCAGGAAGCACAAGATGATGTTATACCCGAGAAAATACATGTTTGGGGTTAGTGTGGGGAAGTTCTTGGTCACCTTGTGACTAGAAGAAGAATCAAATCCAGCTCGAAATAGGTTAGATAAATCTTGAAGATGACCTCCCCAAGGACGATTATGGAAGTGTAGAGACGATTAAGGAAGTGTAGAGCCTAACCGAGAGAGTGGAGGCCCTAAACCAATTCATTTATCAAATATCCGATAAATGCTTGCCCTTTTGCCAAACTCCACGTGGAAATAAGGGTTTGGAAGTGACCGTCGAGTGCGAAAAAGCCTTTCCAACGCTCAAGAAATACATCTCAGGGCTATCAATACTCACTACCTCGAAGCTTGGGTGGTAAATGATCATATACTTGGTATCCTCGGCCACTTCCATAAATTTGGTAAATGTAATTGAAGAACACAGGGCTCAGAGGCCCATGTATTACGTAAGTCATGTGCTGAGTAGAGAAAAATCTTGTTATCCACGGTTGGAGTTGATTGCCTACGCATTAATAATCTCAATAAGGAAGCTCTGACATTACTTCCAAGATCACCCAATGGTGGTACTCACCAACCAACCCTTGAGGGTTTTATTGTATCAACCGGAGACCTCCGAGCAACCACTAAAGTGTTCAGTTGAGCTTAGGGAGTTCCAAATCAAATATCGCCCACGAACAACCATCAAAAGGCAGACACTAACTGATATTATCTCAGAATTCACTTTCCCTGAGGAACAAGCCTCGAGAGATAGGAACCACACCCATAACTTTAACCAATATTTGATCAAATATTGGACGATGCACGTGGATGGATCGTTGAATCAAAGAGGTGTAGGGGTCGAAGTGATAATTCACATCTCCGAGGGTAACATTCTGAAGTATGCCTTGTGCCTTGGCTTCAAAGAAATGAACAACATGGCATAGTATGAAGTATTGATTTTTTCTCTAAGAATCTTAAAAGAACACGGGGCTACAGAAGCAGAAGTCTACTACGATTTCTTACTGATGGAAAATAAGGTCAAAAGGGAATATGTAGCCAATGAATCCAAGATAATGGTGTACCTAAGCAAATCCGCGCTCCTTATACGAGGTTTCTCAAAGCTTAATGTCAACAAACACGTAAACTCACTGGCTAACCTGGCCTCCGCCTTCAATACTAGGGGGCACAAGACCATCGTCGAGAACATTCTACAACCAAGCTACGATGAAGCCGAGGTAGAAGTTAAAATGGTAACGCACCAACCAAGCAGGATGGACCCCATCTATAACTACCGCGACATCAAAGTCCTCCCAGAATAAAAGAATAAAGTCATATGTTAGTGATTGATTGATTGTTATTTTATTTTGTTTAAATTTTTATAACTACCTAATTCACCCCCTTTCGGTATAGTCTAACAAGTGTCTTCTCACGAGAGATTCTACCAATGTTAACAAAATTAGACTTGATAGATATCTCAATCCACGTGATACAAGTGTTTTCTAAAAAATTATATCAATTTAAGCTCTTGAAAAAAGTGATACAAGTATTTTCCAAAAAACTATATCTCAAAAATCATTTTTTTTTTTTATCTTTTTAAAAAAATATTTTCAATGAAGAATATCAAAGATTTTCGAAAATAATTTTTCACAGAAATTTCCAATAACTTTCACAAACATAAAAATTAGTATATAAACAGATAACAATAGAGCATAGATTTTGAGCACACAAGTAATAATCAAAACGACCTATTGGGCCAAAGATCTACCCAAGAGGGGGTGAATTGGATAGCGAAGAAAATTTGAATAATAAATTTAAACATATGTTATCAATTTTCCTAATTGATTATTATCTTATCAAACAACGAAAATGTGTTCAACTAAGTGAACACCTAAATAATCAGAAATATAAAAATTCAGCACACAAAGATTTATCTTGGTTTGGCAAGCTACTTTTAGCTACTGATGAGTTGTTTATTTATAAATAAATCAAGTACTTTTAGATTCAAATATTTGTGAGTTTTCAAGTATTTTTGTTAATATGATGTATTTTTATGTTTTTTTATAAGAATTATAAATAAATGGGAGAAAATGTGAAAATATGGTAATTTGATCAAAAATTCTGGATTGCAGCTTGGTGTACAGGCTGCAGAGAAGAAAAACAAGTGGTTTTGGTCAGAACGTTGGAGCTGCAACGCAAAAATTAGGGATATAGCGCAGAAATAAGAAGAGAACAAAATGGCGTTCATTTGGAGCAGATCGAAAAAAATGAACAAATCAAGACAAATCGAACGAAAGTGTGAATAGTACCCCGCACGGAAAATAGTAAACCGTGTGAACAGTGAATTGCATGATTGTGAACAGTGAACCACATGAATAGTAAACTGCATGAGTTGGTACTGCATCACCAAAAAAATGGCCCTGTGGTGCAAGTTCCCAACTCACCGCGTTTTGGGGCTACAGCGCCATATGATTCATACTGCAGTGTTGCTCAATAAACTTCAAACCCATTTTTTACCATTATACAATCTGATTCTGGAAAATGCAAAACTTGAGAGTTATAGTAATTTTTCTTATCTTTCCAAATAATTTTTAATAACCTTAATCGGAGTTCACACGAGAACGTCATGGCCAAATTTCTAAAGACGTGCTATAGTGGGAAATACTCATGCTGTAGGGAAAGACTCATGCTGCAGTGCGAAAACTCGCGCTACAGTTCCAATTCACGGATGAAACCCTCATTTTGGAGCCTATATATGCCACCTTATGCCTTAAACCATAGGGTGGTGAGATTGGGTAAAGAAACACCATTCAAGAACACCATTGGAGGCACAAAAATGCTAGAGAAGGAGCTTGGAGTGAAGATCATTGACGATTTGAAGATTCAAAGCTCATCTCCACAAAAATAAGTATTTTCTTCATTTCTTTTACCCTAATATTTATTGAATTTTGTATTTGTGATATTGTGTTGAACTTGTCCGTATTTATGAATTTCTTGAAAAGATTAGTTATAGATTCCGCTATGTTGAGTTAAAATTCATATCTAGGGCTCGATGTAGTCTCGTTGAACCATGTTTTGAATATTTTGTTAATTGTTAGTTTTAATTCCATTTTATGTCTCTCCATATTTAATTCTTATGATTCATGTGGCCGATGAATTAGATGATTTAGGTTGTGAGTTTTATGATCGAGAGAGATTAAGTTCGTGACCAGAATTGAGAGTGCATAGTTTTAGGTTGTTGTGAGACCGAGAAGAGATCAACATCTAGAATTTTGATTCAATTGTGTTTATCTTATTAATTCTTTCAATTTATGCTCCCATATAATATCTTGGTTGATTTGAGAACTTGGGATTTGACACTCGGGAGAGGTAATTTCGAGTTCGGATTTAGGGTAAACACAACTTAAGTTTTAATAGATCGGGAGATTATTAAAACTTGGGTAATTTATAAGGTCGGGGTATAAATAATGTTTTCACCTAAATACTAAATAGGGATATCAGTAATGAATTGTTTTCATATTCTCTCACTTGACACTCGGGAGAGGTAGTGAGGGAGCAAGAGTGATCTTGATTATTGAATGAATGAAATTGGCTAATAATTGCTTAACAGGATAACATGGGAATATAGATATGAAATCAAGCCCCTAGAACAATTGTGCCTAGGAAGTCCATATTTTATTTTGCTTTTGCTTTTATATTTGTTTTAGTTTTACTATTTTTATAAACACAAAATTTGGTTGCCTAGATAAAGTTGGGTTACGATAATCGCGGTACCTAGCAACGATTGAAACCAATCCTCGTGGATTCGACACTCTAATCACGACTACACTATTAAAACTTGATCCATACACTTGCGGTGTAGTAAAATGTGTCGCTACCAGCTATGTTTAATCCATCGAGCTCCACAGGGATTTTGTAATCCACTAACCCTTTGATTCATTTTCTAGTTAGGAACCATGATGCACCCCAGATTTGGGAAAAGAGAAAAGAGAAGAGGAAAACACAATTTAGTTTCCTCCCTCTAAAAATCTATTCATTTTAGAAAACATAGTTTCAGGGGCTTTTCTGGGTGTCGATTTTGAAAATGTTCTTTTTACTGAGATTTGTTGGAAAAATAAAGTCTCCACCTAGCATTGAGTTAATTGGTGTGTTAGGTCACCGGAATTTTAAAAAATCGTTTTATTTTAAAAAAATGACCCAAGTTTTAACTCATAAAGCTAGTTGGTCTTTAACAGAGATTTCTTTAAAATTCGGGGGTCGATTATGCTCGAGGAAGGTGTTAGGAACCCAAGAGACCCTTCCGAATATAGTACCTATGTTTAAATAAATATTTAAATTCAAACTAGTCCAAATAATTTCCTTCGATTTTGGTTAACACAATAATTCCCATTTTGAATATTTTTTTAATGTATAGTTTATGTAAGAAAATAAGAAAAAACATTTAAGAAAAAGCAGCAACAAATATAATAGATTAATAATGAAAAAGAAAAACAAATGTCCCCCTTTTAGACCGCCTATCGATTATGGAAAAATCGACAAGTTTGGCCATAGATGGGATTTTATTTGTTTAGCTAAAATTTAGTCTTGACAAAAAAAACTAGTATGTTTACTTTTTTAGAGTAAAACACAAAGTACTTTTCATGTAGAAAACTTCCTAGGTGAAGACTCTTTTTTTTTCTTTTTTTTATTTTTTTGTTCTTCTGTTTGTTTGAGAAAATGAAGAACAAAACATTACACAAATGGCGCAGAGCACAAAATTAAATATTAGTTTTTTTTAATGAAATAAAAATATATTAAAAAGGGGAATTAAAGACCCCAAGAATTACATATGATGAAAAAGCAAAATAGGAAACAAACATCCTCAAACAATTGAGGGAATATAGCAATCAAATACAACAAAATGCATAAAAAGCATAACATACTATGCCTTCGAAGCACAATCATAAAGAACCGCAAATCAGCTTGTTGATCCAGCATTCCAGGAGCAAAAGAAAACAACAACCACTACTTACATATCAGTAGTCGAAAGCCATCTATCTCGAGAACAAAAGCACCACAGTGAAAGGAATATAACATTAGGCAAATAACAGTGACTGCATTCAGCAGCCAAGATCCAAAATGAACTAAACCATGAGTGATCTAGCGCAAGAACGATAACACTGCAGAACACAACCTTCACCAGGGGAAAACACTACATGCACAAGAGAATCAAGAACACTGCATAGAGGTAGAAAATTTAAACATAGAACAAAAAATTGCAAGGAATTGAAGCAACCTAACAATAGCAAACACAAAACTCTACTATCGTAAAATGCAAAGCCATAATAAAAAAATCACCCGTCAAAATCTGGGACGACCTTAATCGAATTTACCTGTGAGGGTGAAATAGAGTGTGAAAGTCAAATTTAGAAAGCAATTGGGGTTTTCACATGGACTTTGCGAATGATTTCTGGGCAAAGGGGGTTTGGGAGGAGATAAATCGAACCAAGAGGGGAGCCTGGTGGTGGTTGCAGCTGTAAATCGATGATCAAACCTGAGGTCGACCAAATACCTTCAGATCTTCTTATTTTGAGACAGATGCAGACAACCATAGTGAGCTGGGTAGCGGGATCTAGACAGATAGGAGATTTGACGACTATTCGTCATCGTTCAGGCTTATAGCAAAAGTCGAACGTATAGATTTCATGGAGAAAGTGCGAGAGAATCATAGAGAGAGAGCATTCGAGAAAGGTGAGAGGCAGAGAACCAATGTTAGAGGGTGGGGGATGGTGATTGATTAAGGATTGAGTGAGACAACGATAACCGTCCAAACCAGATCTAACCACTGTTATCCACCGCTAGCCATTGCCATCCTTAGTCGACCTCGCCACATCCTCTAGTAGCCATCACCTTTCAGATCTGGACATCTCGGTCTTCATAGCTTCGACCAGCCACAACCGAAGGTCTCTTTTTTGCTAACGTCAACCAGCCACCGAGATCGAGAATGGGTCTAGAGCTGAAGATTGGATTTAGGAGGCCGGCAGTATGGGGGATGTGAGCTCGAGGCTGGCAAGGGAGGTGGCGATGGAGAAGTCTCCACCGTCGCCTCTATCGAATAGGATTATTAGATAGAGAGAGTCTCAAGTAAAAGTAAATATTAGTTGTTAGTAGCTAGTAGTCCATAGTCCATAGGTTTATTTTAGGTTCAATGATTTTGGTTTCATGTGTTTCTTGACAAAATAAAAGATGCTATGACCAAGAGTTCTTTGTTGTTCTTGACACAAAACAAAGACACTATGTATAATATGTACAAAACCAAATACAACAAAAGACAACCAAAAGAAAATACGTACAAACAAGCAAAGATAACAAACAAACAAACTAAAGGGAAGTTGAACTTACCTAATGTAGGTGAGAGGTCTTTGCCTAAGTAATGTGATGCGAAGCTCACCAAGAATTATTGAGACCGGAAACCAATATAGGGTTTATTCGCTAGGATCGATCTAAATTCAGATTTATAAACGAAAAAGGAAGAACACAAAAATACATAATTTGGATAGATTACCTTGACCCAACGTTTATGAATGAAACGTGAACCGAAGGTATAAAGAGAACAAACCTAAACCAATAATTATAATTGAATCACGAACCGAAGGTATAAAGATTGAACACCACAAGAAATTCTTGATAAGTTCAAGAAAGGTTTGTTGAAGAACATAAGAGAAAACTCTCATAATGGTATTAATCAAAAGTAATGTAAAATTTGCAGCCTACATTACCTCTTAAATAGGAAGCCACAAAGTAAAAACCTAGAGCAACAAGGAATCCTAGAGAAACAAAGAACCCTACTTTTAATCTAAAAAGGAAATGATTAATTCCTAATCTAAAAAGGAAAAGGATAATTTGGCATTCATGCCTTAAAAGTCAACGATAAAATTAAACCACTATAAAAATAAAATCTATAATTAATTAAATAAATGATCTGAAATTCGTAGTGCATACGCCTAAACCCATTCAAGTTCACGCCTAAGACCACTTGCTTTCCTTGACGAGATAGACTGGGTCTTGATCATCATTTAGGCCTAATTTGGGCTTCATTATTTTAGACTCAGCTCAAATCTCTTGAATTAGCTCATTAAGCGTTTCTTTGATCTTCTTGGGTCTTGCCCTAGTAATAGACCCAACTGGAACATGCAACGGGTCCTTTCATTGTGCTTGTTGGTTCTCATGATCCCCCCCTCTCTTCAAAAGGATTCGACCTCAAATCATCACCTACATTAAATGGATAAAAAAAAAAAAAAACATTAAATGTAGCACTAACGTTATACTCAACTAAAAGATCCAACTTGTATGCATTGTCATTGATCCTCTCAAGGACTTGAAATGGACCATCCCCTCTAGGATGTAACTTGGTCTACTTATGGTCTAGAAATATTTCTTTTCTCACATGCACCCAAACCCAATCATCCAGTTCAAAGATAACCGTCTACGGTCGTAGTTGGCTTTGGTTGAATATTACTCGTTTTTATTCTCTATGTGTTGTCGTATGCTTTCATGGAGCTCTTCACCATTTAAGTCTTCTTTTTTCCATCCAAACAAGCCCTCTCATTAATTGGAAAAGGCAGCAAATCCAAAGGAGTTAATGGATTAAAATCATAAACAATCTCAAATAGTGAAAAATCAATAGTAGAATGAACACTCCGATTATAAGCAAAATCAATGAATGACAAACAATCCTTTTAATTTTTTATGTTCTTTTGAATTATGGTACACAACAAACTAGATAAAGTTCAATTAACTACCTCGCTGTGTTCATCCATTTGGTTGGGGGGGGACAAGTAGTTGAAAACAATAATTTAGTTCCCATCTTTTCCCACAAGACTTTCCAAAAATAGCTAAGGAACTTAATATCATGATCAGACACAATACTCCTAGGAATACCATGGAGACGTACTATCTCTCTAAAGAACAAATCAACGATGTGGGTCGCATCATCGGTTTTATTACAAGATATGAAATGTGTCATCTTAGAAAACCTATCAACAACCACAAAAATCGAATCCCTACATTTTTATGACCTAGGCAAGCCTAAAAAAAAGTCCATCAAAATATCCACCCAAGGCACACTAGTTACGGGTAAAAGAGTGTATAATCCATGTGGTAAGACTCTAAATTTGTCTTGCCTACACGTAACACATATAGCACGAACTCTCTCCACATCACGTTTCATTTTATCCAGAATAAGTGTTCATGTAACATGTCTAAAGTCTTCCTTACATCGAAATGACCATCAAACCACCCCCATGTGCTTCACGCACAAGCAGCTCACGTATAGAACTATTAGGCACACAAAGTCTATTATCTCTAAATAAGTACTCATCTAGTCTATAGAACTTACCAAACACTATCTTCTTAAACGCTCCATACACACTAGAAAAATCATCATCATTAGCATACAATTCTTTAACATATTCAAACCCTAATAACTTTGCATTTAAAGTAGAGACAAGGGTATACCTTCTGGATAGTGCATCAGCCACAATATTATTCTTACCTTGTTTGTATTTGATTACATAAGGAAAGGTTTCAATAAATTTCATCCACTTGGCATGCATTCTATTAAACTTACCTTGTCCCTTCAAGTGCTTCAAGGACTCATGGTCGGTATGTATGATAAACTCTCTTGGCCATAGGTAATGTTGCCAAGTCTCCAATGCTCTTACCAATGGCAAAAGGCTCCTTGTCATATGTCATGTAATTCAACGCTGCCCTATTTAGCTTTTCACTAAAGTATGCTATTGGCCGCTTCTCTTGCATCAAGATAGCTCCAATACCCATTCCTGAGGCATCCACTCAATTTCAAAAGTTTTTAAAAAATCAAGTAATGCTAATAAGGAAGTACCACATAACCACTCTTTAATCTCATTAAGTGCACATTCTTGCTTAATACCCCATTTAAATCCTACTGATATTTTAACAATTTCAGTGAGTGGTGTGGCTAGTGTATTGAAATTCTTGACAAATTGCTAATAGAAACTAGCTAAACCATGAAAACTTCCTCATTTGGTGATTGACTTAGGTGTGGGCCGTTCTTTGATAGCCTTCACCTTTTTCTCATCCACCGCAATCCCTTTTACGCTAATAACATAGCCAAGAAACACAACTTTATTAAAGCAAAATGAACATTTCTTTAAATTTGCATGTAGTTTTGCTTTTCTCAGAACATCAAACACACAATTCAAATTATCAATATACTCATCTAAGCTCTTACTATACACCAAAACATCATCAAAATAGACCACAACAAACTTGCCTATAAACGCACGTAATGCATGATTCATTAACTTCATGAATGTACTTGGTGCATTAATTAGCCCAAAAGGCATTACCAACCACTCATACAATCTGTATTTAGTTTTGAAGGTAGATTTCCATTAATCACCCTATTTCATCCTAATTTGATGATACCCACTTTTCAAATAATTTTTTTTTTTTTTTTGAAAATATATGACCCATGAAACTCATCTAACATGTCATTTAGCCTAGGAATGGGATGTCGATATTTTACCGTAATGTTGTTAATAGCTCGGCAATCAACACACATATACCAAGTTCCATCCTTCTTAGGCACAAGTAATACCAATAATGTGCACGAACTAATGCTCTATCTTACGTGCCCTTTGGCCAACAACTCATCCAATTGCCTTTGAAGTTTCTTCGTCTTCTCTGGATTAATCCTATAGGCTGATCAGTTAGGAATTATTGCACCCAGCACAAAGTCAATTTAATGCTTTGTGCCTCAAATAGGTGGCAATTCACGAGGCACGTCGTCAGGGAACGTGTCCTCATATTCCTACAACAACGAAACAAAAACACCAGGCAAAGATTCGTCAAGTTCGTTAGTACTAAAACAAGCCCCTTTATACAATAGTACAAATATAGGTTGGTTTGCATAAAAAACACTCTTGATATCACTCGCGTTTTTCAGTTTTTCTCTATTTTTTTTCACTCTTTCTTTTCTTTTCACTCTCTCTTCTCTTTTCTCATCTTTTTTTGATCTCTCAGTCTCACAAGTTTTTTCAACTCATTCTCACTTTTCAATTTCAATTTATCCTCATACACTCGTCTTGGACTCAACAACACAAGAGTCATGGTTTTATTGTCTTTGATAAATAAGTGCCTATTCTTGAACCTGTCATGAGTAACATTTCAGTCAAATTGCCACGACATGCCAAATAGTATATGACCCACATGTATTGGAACAACATCACAAAGTACTTCATCCTTGTACTTCCCAATTGAAAAGGAAACTAATGTTTTCTTATTTACTTGAACCTCTCCATAATCATTTAACCACTACAATTTATACGGTCATGGGTGTTTCAAGATAGGTAAATTCAGTTTCTATACTGAAGTAGTGCTAGCCACATTAGTGCAACTTCCATCATCAATGAATACTACATACCTTATTGTTGACATGGTATCTAGTTTGAAAAATATTATCTCTTTGTTGTTCCATGTCATCCTCCGCAACTTGGGCACTTAGAGCATGCCTTGCCACAAGTGACTCTCCCTCCACTGGGTACTCCACATCATCATCACGAGCATTCTCAAGTGGTAGCATTTGGTCATCATTACTCTCGCTTTTGGTTTCCACCTCTCCATCAACACAGGCTATCATGGTCCTTTTATTTGGGCATTGTGAAGCTATGTGACCTATTCCTAAACAACGAAAATATTTAATATCATGGTTACGAGTTTTGTTTTTTGTTTTACCTTTGTTGGCATTGAGCACATCATTTCCCTTTTTTGATAGTTCAGCTTTGGACTTTGAAACGTCCCATTTGTCTTTCCTCCTATTCAGACTCCATGAAGTAGAGGAGCTCGGCTTTTGAACAAAGTTCCTTTCATTTTAAGCTATCGTTTCACCTTTATGTCTATGTGAACCATGTCCTCCAGCTCTATGTAATGTTGCAACTCTACTACGTTGGCAAGTTCCCAATCCAGCCCATTCAAGAACCTTGACATTGTAGCTTCTCTACATTCCTTGACATTAGCCCAAATCATGTCAATCTCCTTCTCCTTGTAGTAATCATCCATGCTCTGATAGCCTTACATTAGGCTTTGTAATTTCTATTATAAGTCCCTATAGTAGTGACTAGGAACAAACTGCCTCCTCATGATGGCTTTCATTCCACCCATGTCTCAATACGCCTCTCATGGTTTCTCCTACAGTTTATGACAAGTTGATCCCACCATATGATAGCATAGTCAATAGACTCAATTATATCGAGTTTTACTTTTTTTTCCTCAGAGTAGTTATGGCACTCAAGGATCAACTTCACTTTCTTCTCCCACTCCAAGTATGCTTCAGGGTCATTTTTTCCTTGGAATAACAGTATCTTCACCTTGACGCTTTCCAAGTTATTATCAATTTGCACCCCATACCTTTCTCATATATTCCCATATCCACGCCCAAATCTGCCCAGCTCAAATTAGAGACGCAATCCTCTTCATCTTGGTCATCCCTACCATCATCTTCATATTTATACAAAGATGAATTCCTTTCTCATTGTTGCACATTAGGAGCTTTAGGTGGCTTCCATTTTGTGAACTAAACTCAACTTTGTCTAATTATTCATACACTTCAGCAAACCGCGAGTTCAACCATTTAAACTATTGCTCCAAGGCTTTGTAGTAAAGTTTGACATTCATCTTTTTTGGTGTTTCATCGGACGAGATTTTGTTTGTTTCTTGAGATATATTTAATAACCTGCACAAAAAAGTTAGCAAACCTCACAAACACTCCCTCACGCGTTTGCACTCAAAGCATGTCATTCTACTCGTGTATCAATCTTAATTGGTTTTTTCTTCTCGATATTAGTCTCACACTATCTTGTCTTTTTTCACTCTTTAGTTCACTCTTTTAGTTCTTCATTGAACTTAACTAACCTCAATCAGATATTTTTGTGACAATTCAAACTCAACAAATCAATTCACTAAGAATGAGATTTAGGACAAAAGTAAAGTGAACAAAAAGAACAAAAAAGATAACCTTACGGAATAAAACAATAAGAGTTTAAATCTCAATATGGCTATTCAAATTTTCGTTCCTTCTTTTTTTTTTTTTTTTTTTTTTTCTGTTTTTATTATGTTTTTTTTTTTTTTTTTTTTAAATAATGAGACTCAACAACCTTTAAAAAAAGATGAGATTTGGCCAAAACAAAGGTGCACCTTGTTTTTGATCGAGATCTTGCTGGATTTGAATACGTACAACATTTAATGGAAATTCGACCAGATTTGGAAAAATAATTCGATCACGAAAAAAATATAATTAGGAATGAATAGATATCAATGAACCAAAAAAAAAAAAAGGATTGATGAAACCTTATTTAGAACCTTGCTCTGATTACCAAATGATGCGAATCTCACCAAGAATTAGAGAGACCCGAAACCAATTTAGGGTTTATTCACTAGGATTGATCTAAATTCATATTTATAAATGAAAAATGAAGAACACCAAAATACAGATCTTGGATAGATTACCTAGACCCAACATTTATGATGAAACGCGAACCAAAGGTATAAAGACAACAAACCTCAACCCAATGATTATAAGTGAATCATGAATCGAAAGTATAGAGTTTGAACGCCACAAGAAATTCTTAATAAGTTCAAGAAAAGTTTGCTGAAGAACTTAAGATAAAATGTTCACGATTGTATTAATAAAATGTAATGAAAAATTTGCAGCCTACATTGTCTCTTAAATAGGCAGCACAAAGTAAAATCCTAAAGCAACAAGGAAGCCTAGAGAACAAAGAAACCCTACTCTTAATCTCAAAAGGAAATGACTAATTCCTAATCTAAAAGGAAAAATGATAATTTGGCATTCATGCCTTACAAATCAACAATAAAATTAAAACACTATAAAAATAAAGTCTATAATTAATTAAATAAATGATTTAAAATTCACAATCCACACGCCTAAGCCCATTCAAGTTCATGCTTAAGCCCATTCGCTTGCCTTGATGAGATGTGATGCAAACCTTACCAAGGATTAGTAAGACCTAAAACCAATTTAGGGTTTCTTTTGCGAGGATCGAACTAAATTCAGATTTACAAATGAAAAAGGAAGAACACAAAAATATGAAAAAGTATAGTAGTTTACCTTAACCTAATCATTTATGAATGAAACGCGAACCAAAGGTGTAAAGTAACAAACCTTGACCCAAGGATTATAAATGAATCATGAACTGAAGGTATAGAGTTTGAACGCCACAAGAAATTCTTGATAAGTTCAGAAAAAATTATTTGAAGAACTTAAGAGAAAACTCTCACAATTATATTAATCAAAATTAATGTCTCATCTTTACATCTCCTCTTTAAATAGGAAACCAAGGAATACAAGAAAAACCTAGCTGTGAATAGTGCACATGAACAGTGGCGGCCACAATTGAAAAATAAAAGAAAACCCTAGTATCTCACACTACAAGACAAAACAAAAGAATAAGAAAATTTCCTAACTTGCCTTACACTCCTAGTTTAAAGAAGAAGAGACTATTTGGCAATCACGCCTTACAAATTATCAAACAAATTATCTAAATTAAAATTACAAGACTAATTAATAAAATAAATAAGCTAAGAATTATGTGGCTCTTATGCTTAGGCCCATTCAAGTTCACGCCTAAGTCTATTCGCTTGCTTTGATGAGATGGACTAGGCCTTGATCATCATTTGGGCCTAATTCGGGTTTTACCATGTTAGACTCAGGCTAAATCTCTTGAATTAGCCCAATGAGTGCTTTTTTAATCTTTTTGGATCTTACCCTATTAATAGGCCTAACTTAAACATGCAGTGGATCCTTTAATAGTGCTTGTTGGTTCTCATTATCCCCCTTTCTTAAAAAAAAATCGACCTCGAATCTTCTCCTACATCAAACGAAAAAAGATCAGAAACATTAAATGTAGCACAAACGTTATACTCACCTGGAAGATCCAACTTATACACATTATCATTGATCTTCTCAAGGACTAGAAATGGGTCATCCCCTCTAGGATTTAGTTTTGACGGCCTACTAGAAATCGTTCTTTCCTCATATGCATCTAAATCCAATCACTCGGTTCAAAGATGACTCGTCTACGACCCATGTTGGCTTTGGTCGCATATTGCTCATTTTTCTTCTCTATGTGTTTTCGCACACTTTCATGGAGTTTTTTCAATATTTCAGCCTTCTTTTGTCCATCCAAATTAGCCCTCTCATTAACTGGAAAAGGAAGCAAATCCAAAGGTGTTAGTGGATTAAAACCATGAGCAATCTCAAATGGTGAAAAATCAGTAGTAGAATGAAAACTCCGATTATAAGCAAATTCAATGAACGACAAACAATCCTCCCAATTTTTCAAGTTCTTTTGAACTATAATATGCAACAAAGTAAATAAGGTTTGATTCACTACCTCCGTTTATCTATCTGTTTGGGGGTATATCATTTAGAAGGCATGTTTCAGACACTTTCAATTTAGTGACAACACATATACTACTTATGTTTTTTATATATTAAATAATTAAATCCTTGCCACGTATAATCACGTTAATTCAGGTAGTGTTCCTTGTTTAATTCCCGTATTCATATAATTTTGCATTGACATATTTAAATTAAACCCTTTAGTTTTTTTATGTCACTTTTACATAAAAAAATAATGTATAGTTTTTGCATTCATATTTTCATTCTTATTTACCTTTTACTTTGTCTATTTAAATTAAAGAAATCTCTCAAAAACATATATGAAACTACCTCTCGGGGATCATCCTTGTCAAATTCTTAATATTTGATAACAGGTCACATCGAGGGAACATTCCCAAAAATACAAAAAAAATAAAAATAAAAATTGTCCTACTTTATTTTTGAAAATAACAAAAAGATTTTATAAGAAGGAAATGATTTCAAAATAAAATAAAACGTTCGGACTAAACGAATTAGACTTAATTGGATATAAGGTACCATATTCAGTTAGGCATCTTGGGGTGTCTAACATCTTCCCCGAGCATAACCGACCCTCGAGCCTTTAAATGAATCATTGATTTGATCGTGTTTTTTGGAGTCAATTTTTACTTAGTCATTTTAAATTTGTTTTCTAAAATTCAATGACCTAGCACACTATTTAAATCTAGTGCTAGGTGGCAACTCTTTACGTTTAAAAATAGCCTAAGTACATTTTTGAGAAAACCGACAATTTTAAAAACCTTTTCTCCTTTAAGCTATCTTATTATTTAAATATTCTTTTCCTTTCAAAAAATTGGGGCGCGACAACTGGGGACTCCACTGGGGATAATTAGAGGGTCGAGTCCAATTTGTCCAAATAAGTCCAACTAATCGATGTCCGAATGTTAAATTTTATTTTTTTTATCTTTTCCTTCTATTTTTGTAAATAAATTGTGATGGTTTTTTTTTTTTTTCCTTTTCTTTCTTTCGTGTCGGGCTCCAGTACAAGTACGGTCGTCTTGTATCCATATTATTCCCACGTGATTCTATGAATATGTAGTACAATTGTGGGCAACCAAAAATAAAATCCTACCCCTAAATATGAAATGTAGTAGTGTGAGCAGATATCATTCCCATAGAGAGTGCCTAGCCTAAATTTGTGCTACGTGAACAATGATGGGGAAGGGTTTGATTATACGATAGAAAACTAATAAAATAAATAACAAAAAAATTTCAAACTTAATACCGAATTCAATCAGAAAACACACCTTGGTCTAAGTCAACATCAACCTTCGGAAATTCACAATTGTTCATCGATGCAAGTATATATATCAATTCACACTTTGAATATTCATCGTTGGAACTATTTTCCTATCTCTCTTTACTTGTAGTTAATTAGAAAACAAGCAATTAATCAATCCTAACTACTAAAAAACCTAAGACAAGCGCTAAAGGTTTAATATAGTAACAATATTAAGAATTAGAGAGATCGATGAAGCTAAACAACATAAGCACAAGCGGTTGTATTTAACTTAGTTGAGTGTCCTTCCTAGGATCTAACAATTTCTGATGCAGCAAATCATTAAATCTTAATTGTTTCACATATTAGAGGGATCAAACAATTATAGATTTGATATCTAAAGTAGTTGTAGATTGTAATGAATAACAAACAAATAGGCCTCCTAGTGATTAAACGAACGATCATGAAAATAGGCACAGAAGAACATTCAATACTCAAAACATAAATTGAACAATAAAAACAAATTAGATCTTACAGTCTTATTGATTCCGAGGCTTTAGTTTCCTTCGACCAAGAGAAAAGACTTAGCTACACAAGGCCATGGAAGATTACAAAATGAGAAGAAAAAGTGAGAGCTACTGTCCGAATTCAAAGATCACCACCTAGCTACTGCCCAATCTCTTTATACCACTCTCAAGAAAATGAATATCCAAGAACGAAAGAATAAATGGAAACTAATAAATGCAAACCAATATAGTTTTCTTCCTTTTTGGTGAAATTCCTTATTTTCTCTCCTTAATGATAAATGGACTTGAATGCATGAATTGAGTCATCCCACACACACCCCACTATCCTAAACCACAAGAAAAAAGGAAATGAATAATGTGTTTGAATGACATCATTACTCCTTGCTATATATTTAAAACTAATATATAGCAAAAAACTTAATACCGAATTCAATCAGAAAACACACCTTGGTCTAAGTCAACATCAACCTTCGGAATTTCACAATTGTTCATCGATGCAAGTATATATATCAATTCACACTTTGAATATTCATCGTTGGAACTATTTTTCTATCTCTCTTTACTTGTAGTTAATTAGAAAACAAGCAATTAATCAATCCTAACTACTAAAAAACCTAAGACAAGCGCTAAAGGTTTAATCTAGTAACAACATTAAGAATTAGAGAGATCGATGAAGCTAAACAACAGAAGCACAAGCGGTTGTATTTAACTTAGTTGAGCGTCCTTCCTAGGATCTAATAATTTTTGATGTAGCAAATCATTAAATCTTAATTGTTTCACATATTAGAGGGATCAAACAATTATAGATTTGATATCTAAACTAGTTGTAGATTGTAATGAATAACAAACTAATAGGCCTCCTAGTGATTAAACGAACAATCATGAAAATAGGCACAGAAGAACATTCAATACTCAAAACATAAATTGAACAATAAAAAAAAATTAGATCTTACAGTCTTATTGATTTCGAGGATTTAGTTTCCTACGACCAAGAGAAAAGACTTAGCTACACAAGGCCATGGAAGATTACAAAATGAGACGAAAAAGTGAGAGCTACTGTCCGAATTCAAAGATCACCACCTAGCTACTGCCCAATCTCTTTATACCACTCTCAAGAAAATGAATATCCAAGAACGAAAGAATAAATGGAAACTAATAAATGCAAACCAATATAGTTTTCTTCCTTTTTGGTGAAATTCCTTATTTTCTCTCCTTAATGATAAATGGACTTGAATGCATGAATTGAGTCATCCCACACACACCCCACTATCCTAAACCACAAGAAAAAAGGAAATGAATAATGTGTTTGAATGACATCATTACTCCTTGCTATATATTTAATTTTGTACGCCTTTGACCCTCATAATTTGAATGGCCTTAATTGATCCTTACCTCACTTTTTATCCTTGGTTCCATAGACTTAAATGGCTATTTAATGGTTCTAGGTTGATCAGAAAATTGGGTTAGTTCGCGGGTCGGGGGGTCAAGTCACGGGTCGGTATAGTTTCTCTATTTTCCTTTAAATTTAAACATCGTCAGTGTAGATATAGGAACTTCAAACCCAATTTTAACCATGATGTAATCTGATTCTGGAGAACCTCAAAACATTAAAGTTGTATATGTCTTTCTGTTATTTTCATATCATCTTGAATCACCTTAATCGGATTTCGGAGGTGAACGTTATGGATTGATTACAAACATTCCGTTTTGCTCCAAACGCCTTCATTTGTTTCCTAAATTAAAATATAAGTTTAGTGAGTACAATTAGGCACATAATAAGCATAAAATACTAAGTATAAATGAATAAATATATGGACATTTATGCACTTATAAAATTCCCCCACACTTAGCTTTTGCTCGTCCTCGGGCAAAACAACATAAAACTCAAAATAACTTTAAAACACCGTTACAATACAGAAGTATTCAATACATGCTCCTTAATCAACCCCCCATATTAATCTTAAATGTATAACAATGATAATCGAATTCAATTCGAACATGTTCAACTCCTTTCACTTCAATCCACAAATACTCTTGATCGGTCAATAAAAACATTCTGCAACTAACATAGTTAGGTCATGCACAAATCACCCCCCAACTACTCTTTTTTACTACTACAAACCGGGTAGCAAATTAGGAAATATTTTCATCTCTTTGGTAGGTGCATTTTATGCTCTGTCCTACCATTTTCTTTTTCTTTTTCTTTTTTTTATTGTTATTTTATTTATTATTTATTTATTTTAACTTTGTAGGTGCATTTTATGTTCCGTTCTACCTTTTTTTTCAAATTTTGTTTCCTATTTACTTAAACCCGAATTTAGGGCTAGTTTAAAAGGATTAGCTTAAGGATTCATTACACACTCCCCAATTATGTTTCGTCCCTAAGGTCATACAACTTCACAAGAGTACCGCTTCAATCCATTACTAAGATTTGAACACATTTATCCTCAAATTCTGAAGACATTATCAACATGTAAAATTAACACATGGGTTCATCAAAGAACACTAATTAAACACTTATGCACTATTCAAATGACTTTTTTTTTTCTTTTTTTTAATTAATTAATTAATTTATTTATTTTCAAAAACAAAATTGGACACAACCCAAATCTCTTCCCCCACACTTAAAACTTACATTGCCCCCAATGTAAGATTAAATGTAAAGAAAATACAAAAATAACCAAAATATAAATGCAAAAATAAGAAGAAAAAAAAAAAAAACAAACTCCCATTGGGTTACCACCCAAGCAACGCCTTTGTTTATTGTCGTTGGCTCGACTCAATGCTTCCTTTTTCAATCAGGTTCAAAAATTTCTTGTGCTAGCGAATTAATCATATCAAAGAATAAACAAGATTGTCAATACCAGGATTATCATCATAAATATTAAACTTAACAATTTCACTATCAAATTCCATAGTAAGTGTGCCACTATGAACATCTATCCTAGTCTTGGATGTTTTTAAGAATGGTCTTCCTAACAAAATAGGGGCATTTTGATCATTATTCTCTATATCAAGCACATAGAAATCAGCAGGGAAAACCAAATTATCAACTTGTACAAAAACATCCTCAACTACACCCTTAGGATAGGTATTAGATCTATCAGCCAATTGAATCACAATACCAGTTTTATTCAAAGGTCCAAGTTTTAAATAAGCATATACAGAATATGGCATGAAATTAATAGATGCTCCTAAATCTAACATGACCTTCTTGAATATAGTTTTACCTATCGTACAAGGGATAGTAAACGTACATGGATCTTTACACTTTGCATGAAGTTTTCTTTGAATAACTGCAGAGACATTCTCCCCAACTCTCACCTTCTCAAATCCTTTAAGTTTCTGTTTTCTCTTAATTATACATAATTCTTTCAGAAATTTAGCATAATGATTCACTTGTTTAATAGCATCTAAAAGCGGAATATTTACCTCGTATCTATGAAAAGTCGCATATAAATCTCTAATTTGCTTATCTTTTCTAGATTTTGCTAAAGCCTGAGGAAAATGAGGTACTGGTTTATAGTCAGAAAGATGTGGAAACTTACGCTTAGGTACATCGTCATCATTGGGAACGTTCATCTCATCATCATTGGGGACATTCCTTTCTGCAATGATATTTTTTTCCTTTTCTTGCTTCAATGATATAGGGACTGTCTTGACAGGAACCTCAACCTCTTTACCAATTCTCAAAATGACTGCACTTTCATTTTTTCTTGGATTTACAATCGTTTGAAAGGGTAATTTTCCCAAACTTTGCGCCTCTATCCAACTGATTGCGGTTTCCATCTAGCCCATCTGATTCTCTAAACTTTGAATACTAGCCCTTGCCTCTCGTGTTGAAATTGTTTCGGCTCCTATTGAAATTGCAAGGTATTGGTGGCAAGAGACTTAACAATTTCTTCTAAAGACATACCAGAATTAGAAGTTTGGCCCAGTTGTTGTCTAGGGGGTATGGATGATTGTATTGTTGGAAATTTGGGCGATTTTGAGTCGCTGGCTGATTAACTTGTGGATTCCCATAGCTAAAATTGGGGTGATCCCTCCATCCTGGGTTATACGTGTTTGAATAGGGATAATATTTCCTTTGTGCTTGTCCCGAAAATCCACCTTCCGCATTCACTTGCTCAATGGGTTTCTCTTGAAGAGTTGGGCACATATCGGTTGGATGCCCACAATCGAATAAATCCCACAAGCCTCCACCGTTTGTATGTTACCTAAGGCTATTTAACAAACAAAAGAGGTTAAACTAGAAATTTATTATTCAAGGGAGGATACATTTACCTCATTGTCATGTTCAGATGGTGGGTCAACCCTAGTGCCAAATTATTGAGAGTTTGCCGCCATGTTCGCAATCAAGTTTCTAGCAACATCGAGAGTCTTATCTACCAATGCTCCTCCACTAGCAGCATCGATCATGCTCCTATCAATGGGTAGAAGGCCCTCGTAGAAATACTAGATAAGTAGTTGCTCACTAATTTGATGATAGGGGCAGCTTGCACACAGCTTCTTGAAACGTTCCGAGTACTCGTACAAAGATTCTCCATTATGCTGCTTTACACCACAAATTTCTTTCCAAATGTTAGCAGCCCTTAAAGCTAGGAAATATTTCTGCAAAATCAACCACTTCATCTCTTTTCATGTGGTAATACTCCCCCCGGAGGGTAAATAATAGAGTCAATCCTTCGCTGCACCCCTTAATGAAAACAAGAAGGCTCTTAACTTGATTTTCTCTTCTGTCACCCCTGTAGGTTTCATACTTGTGCATACTACATAAAACTCCTTTATATGCTTATGAGGATCTTCACCTGCAAGACCATGAAAAGTGAGCAAGAGGTGTATAAGTCCAGATTTTAATTCAAAAGTAGTAGTAGCATCTAAAGTAGGGAACATTATGCAGAGGGGTTGTTGGTTCAAGTCAGGGACAACAAGCTCCTTCAAAGTTCAATTTTTAGCCATGACTTCTTCTTCCACTACTAAATCGAAATCATTGGCAAATAGGGAATTAAGAACTGGATCGTCCTCTTCTGATTTCTGTATAGCCTCATTCTTTAACTTGTGCAAGGTTCTTTCTATATCCCGATTAGATTACAAAACACCTTGTCTAGAAGATCGAGTAACTGGCATACACGGTTAGAAAGACAAAGATAAATCACAAAAAAAAAAAAAATCGAAAACCAAAAATCATGCCGAAGAAAAAAAAAATAAATAAATCAATAAAACAAATCGCCTAAAAACCCTAGAATTTAATTAGGCAAACTAACAACCTTGGCATAATTCATAAATCACATAACAGATCTTCATTTTAAAATATGTATCCCAAGATTTCCTTATATATGCTTATTTTATGAAACCATTACCAACATAAACAATATGCTAACTATTTTATTTTTTATTTTTTTTGGGAAAAAAAAATAAGCATACAGTAACAATTTGTGTTGTGAACAAATTATTATTATTATTATTTTTAAAGACTTGCTTACCATTAATTTGTTTTTTCATTTTTTTTTAAATATTCCCGAAAGGAAGTAAAAGAACACAAAAAGCACAAAAAATAATTCAACTAAAAGCACTCCCTGGCAACGGTGCCAAAATTTGGTGTGCTGTCGTAGGCAACCAAAAATAAAATCATACCCCTAAATATTAAATGTAGTAGTATGAGTAGGTATCATTCCCACAGAGAGTGCCTAGACTAAATTTGTGTTACATAAACAAGGATAGGAGGGTTTTGATTATACAATAGCAAAACTAAGAAAATCAATAAAAAAAAAATTGCAAACTTAAAACTGAATTCAATCAGAAAATACACCTTAGTCTAAGTCAACATCCACCTTCGGAATTTCACAATTGTTCATCGATGCAAGCATATATATCAATTCACAATTTGAATATTCACCGTTAGAACTATTTTCCCATATCTCCTTACTTGTAGTTAATTAGAAACAAGCGATCTAATCAACTCTAACTACTAAACAATCTAAGACAAGCGCTAAAGGCTTAATCTAGTAACAGCATTAAGAATTAGAGGGATCGATGAATCTAAACAATACAAGCACAAGCGGTTGTATTTAATTTAGTTGAGTGTCCTTCCTAGGATCTAACAATTTCTGACGTAGAGAATCATTAAATTTTACTTGCTTCACAAATTAGAGGGATTAAACAATTACAAATTTGATATTTAAACTAGCAGTAGATTGTAATGAATAATAAACTAGTAGGCCTCCTAGTGATTAAATGAAACAATCATGAAAATAGGCATAGATGAACATTCAATACTCAAAACATAAATTGAACAATGAAAACAAATTAGACCTTACAGTTTTATTGATTTCGAGGCTTCAGTTTCCTTCGACCAAGAGAAAAGACTTAGCCATACAAGGCCATGTAAGATTACATAATGAGAAGAGAAAGTGAGAGCTACTGTCCGAATTCAAAGATCACCACCTAGCTACTGCCCAATCTCTTTATACCACTCTCAAGAAAATGAATATCCAAGAACAAAAGAAGAAATGGAAACTAATAAATGCAAACCAATATAGTTTTCTTCATTTTTGGTGAAATTCCTTACTTCCTCCCCTTAATGATAAATGGACTTGAATGCTTGAATTGAGTCATCCCACTCACACCCCACTGTCTGAAAGAAAATGAATAATATGTTTGAAAGACATCATTACTTCTTGCTATATATATATTTTTTTTACGCCTTTGACCACCATAATTTGAAGGGCCTTAATTGCTCCTTACATCACTTTGTATCCTTGGTTCCATAGATGTAAATGGCCATTTAATGGTTCTAGGTTGATCAGAAATTTGGGTTAGTTCAGGGGTCGGGTATATTTTCTCCATTTTCTTCAAATTAGAACATCCGCAGTGTAGATATAGGAACTCCAAACCTGATTTTAACCATGATGTAATCGAATTATGGAGAACCTTAAAACATTAAAGTTGTAGCTATCTTTTTGTTCTTTCCATATCATCTTGAATCACCTCAATCAGAGTTCAGAGGTGAACGCTATGGCCTGATTACAAACATGTGTCAAAACTGCCGAAAACGTGCGATTTATTCCGTTTTGCTCTAAACGCCTTCATTTGTTTCCAAAATTTAAATATAAGATTAGTGAGTACAATAAGGCACATAATAAGCATAAAATACTAAGTATAAAGGAATAAATATTTGGACATTTACGCACTTATCATAATACAAAACGTGGAATGGGATTTTATACTTGATGGATTGATGATATATTAGGAAGTCTTAAAAATCAAACGAGTGCAAAGTTTCCAATACAGATTAAGTTATGAAAGAATTTTCATAAATCATTATCTGTTTTGGTTGTTCATTATCGGAATTGAGAACTTCGAACTCGAATGGATTTTAAGATAATCTAAGACCCACGTGGACTAATAAATGGGTTTGTTGTAAGAACACGATCAGACAGAAAAATTGGTCCCAAAAAAGAAATTCTGGTTCCCCCCATCTGAAGTCTGGTCTTTACTCTTAGTCGGCCCTAGAATGATTCTGGGATGACATCAAAAGACAATCCTAAATCTCTTTATATAGCCCATATAGCTCGAATACAAGAAACTATCGACATATTGAGGGAAATGGTTAACGAACTTATCCGGCCTCAAGAGATGCTTGTTCACCCGTCCAATGGAACTCCCATGACTAAATCACCAAATAGAAACCCTCCAAGTGTCGAGATGGAGAACTCAGTGCCAAATCCGAACCATATCGGCCCGAACTTCGCGGTGTTAGTCTATTATAGACGTCATATAAGCCATCATCCCTTCGTTTATGGAGCGCTGACATATCCTAACCAAGGGCATATCTATCAGGCCTCACCCAAAGGGTCAGACCTCTCATTGTTAGCCCAGTGAGCTATCCAAGAGGGGGGGTGAATTGGGTAGATAAAAATTAATTCAAGTAAATACTATAAGAAATTAAATGATTAATTTTTACCCTAAATTAATTATTATCTTTATAGTAGTGGAATTTTACTGGGTCACACCAAACAACACAAAAATAAATAATTTAAAGAATACAGCAAATCAGAAATTTATACTGGTTCACTAAGCTATTCTTGGCTAATCCAGTCCCCCGAGCTCCACGGAGAGTCACACCTACTAATCACTATGATCCCTTTAATCAGGTAAGAACCAAACCTTTACAAAATGATTATTTTCACAGGCTCAGAATCAACATTTACAATTCATTTTCACAAGCTCAGGAATAACCCTATCTTTTTCTCAGGTTAAAAATTAACCTAATTCTTTTGTACTTAGGCTAAGAATCAAACCTCACAAAAATTCTCCAAATATCCTTTTACCTGGTAAGGATTGAACCGTTACAAAATCACTCAAATTAATTCTATAAAGGTAGAATTAAAACCTAATCATTTTATACTCTAGGAAAATATCAAAACCTCAATCTCTTTACAGGAAGAGATTGAAACCAGCTACCCAAGACTAGACATTCTCAATAGTATCTAATTCGACACTCAACTCACCAATTACAAAATTGATAAGTGATTTTCCTACTCGGAGCTTTTACCACCCTAGATAAATTTAAACTCGATTAATGTCCCGATACTAGTGATAGAAAAGTGAGAATTTCATAATCTAATTTAAAAATAAAATAAAATGGGTAGCACGCAATTTTAGCACGTAATCAGATTTTCTCAAGAAATTGTTTCAAAAATAATTTTCAATTAAAAAAATTCAGAAAACAATTTCAAAAGATCAAATTCCAAGAAAAAATAATAATAGAAAGCAATAATTAATAGCAAATAACTTGGAATGATCTCACCAGGAATCCTCCGAATAAATAATGACTAGCAATGAAACTTCAAGTCAGTGACCGGAACAATAATTTTCCAAGAACAATTCTCAAGAATAAATCTCACAAAACTTTTAAATGAACACTCTTAGAAAGCTCTTTAAAATTGATTGATTTGATCTCTTGGGATATATCTAAAATAAAACACGCAGGTCTATATATATGGGAATAAAACAAGCCATCCAACGGCTAGTTCCCATAAATCATGACAAGTATTTACTCCAACAAACCCTATATATCATTAAAATTCAATCCTGATATAATTCACTAAATTATATCTTTTAAAACATTCAATTTAGTCCCTCAAACTTTTATTTAAACTCAATTAGATAAGATAGAAAGAATTTTATGTACCAAATTGAGAAATATCAAAAATACTTGAACCATATCTATAGGGATATTAAAATATCAATTAAATAACTCAAAATATATCAGATCCCTAAGATATCTCGCATATCTTAACCATAAAATAGCTACTTTTTGGATTAAAACCATCAAAATCTCAAATCCTGAAACCGATCATTGGTTAACTGACCAACACTCATCGGTCGACTGCCCAATTCAGAATGTAGCCCAAGCCAAAATCTCCATACCCATTGGTCAACTGTTGATCTCTTTCCTGTCGACCAGTCAATTCAGAGATTCAGAGTGTTTCTCTTTTGGCCATAGGTCGACTTACCTGTCGATCGACCAATTCATAGAGTTTACTATTTAAGCTCAGGTCGACCTACTTGTCGACCAAGAGATTCAACAAGTTCATACTTTAAGCTCCAGTTAACCTACCTGTCGACCGACCATGCTGAAACATCTCTCCTTAATTCGATTTTAATCCATTTTCTTCCATATTTTCACCCCTTTAACCGATTTTTTTTCTTGGTTAGCTCCACTAAATTCTTAAATCCAATTTTAATTAAATATCAATGTTTTTTTTTTCAATTACACATAGGGGTAAATAATTTAACTAATTATGATCCTAGAAAAGCACACATAATTTTGAAAAATATTTTGTGTCGTGTGTGATCCTAATCGGGATAATTTAATTGTCCATTAAAATCTTAGGATTAACACTCCTCACTGTTGATCTTCATTCACCTAGAGAGAGTCGTTGCTCCACTTAACAATTTGAATGCCAATCAATCGGCCCTGACCATTAAAACCAAAAATAAGGAAAAAGATGGACCCTCTCCAGCCAGGGTGCTAAAAATGGAGAGATTGGAGAGAATCGTAGAAGAATTGAAAAGGGAGAAGCCATCCAGAAAAGTGACGCACAAGGAGCTATCAGCATCACCCTCGGTGGTGTATCTGAAAAACTTCATAGTTCTAGAGTTCACAAAGTATGACAGTACTGGCCCCCCCTCCGAATGGCATATCAGCATCTACAAGGAGTTGAGAGCTCATGCTCGGAACGAAGACCTTTGCCTGAAGATGTTCCAGTAATCATTGAAATGATACATGACCCTGGACCTATCCCAGATTAAAACATTTGAGAATCTAGTAGAGGCCTTCTGTGAGTAGTATGTGTATAATAAGGATACTGCGTCGGACCATAATACCCTCTACTAGATACAGAAGAAGAAAGATAAAAGCTTCCGGAGGTACATTGTCCGCTGGAGGTAGGAGGCTTCCAAAATTGTCCCTAGGCTGGCGAGGAAGCTCAGTTAGAGATATTCAAGTAAATTCAAATGGCGTCATTCTATCAAGATCTCTCAAGCATAGCAGTGGATTCCTTTGGTGATACGATCAAGAAAGTCGAAATGATGAAAGAATTAATAAAGAGCAGAAAGATTGAAGCAGCCTCGCCCTATCCGCTGAAGAGGTCAGCCCCACCAAAGAAGAAAGAGAATGAAGTAGCCGTCATTATTTCTCCACAGAAAACCCTTAACCGGAATAACCCCCAAGCTTCCTATCCCCAAAACTATCCAAACCAAAATAACCAATACCGCAACTATCTCCCACTAAATAGCCAAAACCAATATTACCCCCAGAACCAGTCATATTCTCAAAGTCGTCCCCACTACTACCAGAGTGAACCTCCACCTTACGTAAACCATACTCCCTAATATTATCCCCATGTCTACCAAACACCCACTTACCATATATATTAACCAAACCAGAACCCCCCAACCTAAAATTCCTAACCACACCCTAAAGCCAAGAACCCAATATTACCCAATCTATCCACCTTGCACTACTGGGGAAAAATTTTGGAATGATAACGAGGAACTGCTAGACGTCCCAGTCTCAATCATAGAGCTGTACCAGAGTTGTTTAAAGTAGGAATGCTGACACCCCTTCCATCCTATGAGCCTAAGCCTGGAAGTATAGTTGCTTCTTCAAATGCTTTCTGTGAGTACCACTCGGGATCCAGAGGACATACGATTGAGTAGTGCTATCACTTAAAAGACAAGATTCAGGAGTTCATACGGATAGGATCCATCACGTTTCCTAAAAAACCTGAGACTGGTGCTCCAAATTGTCAGCATAATCTGCTGCTTGAACACCCCCCTTAGGAAGTGGCGTCAATCTAATTTTCACATAGGAGGTCGAGGAAGAAGTAGTTGCGATCAATATCGGTGCTATTTGTTTGTACCAAGAGGTTATTGACGGAGGGTTCGAATTGCATCTAGAAACAATGGTTAAAAAATTAGAAAAATTTCTATTGTTGTCTTTCCTGATCCAAAAGCGGATGAAAAGTCTCAATAATATCCCGTGGAACTACGAGATTGTCACTAAAACTAGAGAAGAAGAGGAATTGTTAATCTCAGCAGGAGAAACTGGTAGAATCACTCGATCTGGGAGGGTGTAAAGCATCGATGCAAATCTCAATGCTTTTACTACTTCTGTCCTCTGAAGTACAAAGACAGGCACTGCTGAAATCCCTGAACAAATCCCACTTGCCAAGCATGATCCCTTCAGAAAAATTTATCACTCTGGTCGAGCAGGTCCTGGGATCTAACACCATCACTTTCACCGATGATAAGATTGACGAAAATGGAATAGGTCACAACAAGTCCTTGAATATCACAGTCGAGAACCATGGGATATTCTTAGCTCGAGTGCTGATTGACAATAGATCTACGTTAAATATCTATTATTTGACAACACTGGAAGAAATGGGGATCGACCTATTGTATATTTGATCATCAAAAATGATCATCAAGGCATTCGATGGGGTTAGGAGAGATAGCGTCAGGGAGATTGGTCTACCAATTGAAATTGTCCTGATCCAGTTCAACGTAAAATTCCAAGTGCTAGATATACCAGCTTCATACAATCTGTTGTTGGGAAGGCCATGGATCAATAATACCAGTGTGGTGCCTTCTTTGCTACACTAGAAGATCAAGTTCATCGTCAATGACACGTTGTATGTGATCAATGCCAATTCGAAGGTTAAACCTTTCCATCAAGTGATAAGTTGATATGTCCCAGTAATAAATGAGGAGAAGGAAAAAGAGAAGATTGAAGCCTCATATCCCGTGTTTAACGTCGCAAATGCTACTTTCGTGAAGGAATGAGGACAAGAGTTGGTGTCATTACTGTCTAGTATTGTAGCCTTTGTTGCTAGAGAAATGAAGTCCCTAGACTGCATTCTCAGGAGAGGACTATTTAAGAACCTAGATGGAATAATAGAGCCGATAGAAGTCAAGGAGAAGAGAGGGAGATCTGGGTTGGGATACAACCAAACAAGAGTAGATAGAGCAAAATTCTTCCGAACGAAGAGGGACGAATTCTCGAATAGCTAGCCGATGGAAATCTTGCATATCTAGGTCACCCTCCCCTATCCGACAGGAGCCATCAATAGGGGGAAAGAGGCTATAGAGTTCAAGTTACACCCTAAGAGAATGGTGATTGAGAAAACTGTGAATATAATCCTGGGAAAGGAGGCAGGGCCAAGTCATGGGTATGGTTTTCGAAACAAGAGGGCTAAAAAGCTGCACAATTAGGATTCTTGTTCCCTCCTAATTCTCCCAGTGTTTCGATAAAATTGGGTAAAGTTTTATGTACTCGTCTTTCCATTCAGCTAGCCTTCTAGATGGAAAGGGATTTTGCTTTGTAATGGTTTTTTTTTTTTTTTTTTTTTTAAATTTAATTAATGCAATTTTGTTTTATTCAATCTATGATTTAAATGTTGGAAGTTTACTCTTTCAGGTTGCCTAAGTTACCAGTGTGTGATGCATGTGATATAACTAAGCTAGAGTGTTGTGACTATAATTTCAATGCAGAACTAGACTATAATCTGATAGGAGTGGAAATAGAATAAGACTCTTGCCAGCTAGATGATGGTGAGATTTGAAAAGCATTTGCGAAATTTGGGAATAAGCTTATTCCCAGTGCTAACGAGACTGAGTTGATAAACTTGGAGATCCTGGAGGAGTTGAAAGAAGTAAACATTGGATCAACCCTCACTACTCTAGAAAAGAAAGAGTTGAAGATGCTTTTCGTTTCCTACCAAGATATCTTTGCCTGGTCCTACGATAACATGGTAGGGTTGGACAAAAGTATTGTGACTGAAAAGCTACCGCTAAAGCGTGAGAGTAAACCGGTCAAGCAAAAGTTAAGGAAGTTGAGGCTTACTATCAGCCTCGGGGTCAAGGAGAAGATCGTGATGTAGTTCAATGCCCGGATCATCAAAGTCTATAATTATATTGAATGGATCACTAATGTCGTTCTAGTGTCAAAGTCCTCAAGAAAATTCAGAGTCTGTGATGAGAGGTTTATTTACCAACAAATCAAGTACTTTTGAGTTAAAACATTTGTGGGTTTTTAAGCATTTTTGTTAGTTTAATACGTTTTTGTTGTATTTTGTAGGAATTACAAATAATTGGAAAAAATCTGATAATATGGTAAAAAGAGGTGAATTGGGTTGTAATGGTTCGTTAGTAGTACATGAGTAGCAATTTCAAGCCGATTTTAACCAAAATGCAATCCAATTTTGTAAAAACTCAAAATATGGAAGTTGTATATCTATATCTTATATTTTCATATCTTTTTGAATAACCTCAATCGGAGTTCGAATGAGAACATTATAGGCAAACTACGAACCGACGTTGGATTTGCCAAAATCGTACTACAGCGCGAAAACGCGGGTTGCAGCACGTTTTCGGCAGTGTGCAGTGCCAAAACTGTTTGCTGTAGCGTGCTCCTACAGGCCTCGATCGTCTTCAACCAGGAAAACCCTATTTTTGTCCCCCTATAACTACAACCTTAAGCTCAAACCATAAGGGAGGTGAGACTTGGGAGGAAAACACAATTTTGAGGCAATTCTAGACGAGAAAACATCGGTTGATTGTGGTTTGATGCAAAATTGAAGAGGAAAACACCATTGGTGGCACTTGGAGTTGAAGATTTAAAGCCCACATCCACAATAAGAGTTTTCTCTTCCTTATCTCTCCCTAATCTTTTGTTTCAAGTTTGTATTTGTAATATTGTATTAAACATGCTTACATTTATGAATTTATTGAAAGGATTAACTATAGATCTATCTATGTTGTGTTCGTAATTTAATCTAGGGCTTGATGTAGTCTCGTTTGAACCATATTTTGACTATTTTGTTAATTGTTAGTTTTAATTATTTTTTATGCATATCTTAGGCTTAATGTGTTTGATTCATGTGGCCAATGAATTAGATGAGTTTAGGCTACGAATTTTATACTCGGGAGAGGTTAAATTCGTAATTGGAATTTAGAGTACATAATTTCGGTTATTGTGAGTTCGAGAGGAAATTAACACCGAAGTAATCTAGTTTAGAATTTAGGATTTTATGAAATCGGAAAGTGATCAAGTTCTAGATTTACCAACTAGGTTTTCTATTCAATTGTGTTTTCCTTATTAATGCTTCCAATTTATGTTCACATATGGTATCTTTGTTGAATTGAGAACTTGTGATTTGACACTTGGGAGAGGTAATCTCGGGTTCGGACTTAGGTAAAACACAACGTAAGCTTTAATAGATCGGGAGATATTTAGAGCTTGCGTAATCTATAAGGTCGGGTTTAACGAATATTTTCACCTAAATACTAGATAGAGATATCAGTATTGATGTGTTTACATATTCTCTCACTTGAAACTCAGGAGAGGTAGTGAGAGAGCAAGAGCACAGGGACCTTGATTATTGAATAAACGGAATTAGCTAATAATTACTTAATAGGAAAATATGGGAATAACTAGACAAAATCAAGCCCCTAGAACATTTGTGCATCGATAATCCATATTTTATTTTATTTTTTATTTATATTTTTTTAGTTTATTTTTATAAAAAACCAAAATTTGATCACCTAAATAAAGTTAAGTTACGATAATTGCGGTACTTAACGTCAATTAAACCAATCCCTATGGATACGACAACCCAATCACTTCATGTACTATTAAAACTTGACCTGTACACTTGTGGTGTGTAGCTACAAATAAAATTTGCTAACAAGTTTTTAGCGCTGTTGTCAGGGATTGGCTTTTAGATTGTTGTTAATATTGTGAATTAGTAACTTGATTTTAATTTAGGCATTTATTTTATTTTTAATTTTTGTTTTTAGTTTTGTTTGTTTTGTGAGGTACTTGGAGATGACTCATCAACAAGTCCTCATGAGTTTTTCTTAATGAGAATCCAAGCCGTTTTATTGTGCTTGGGAAAGATATAAAGAGTTGCTCATTCAGTTCCCAAATCATGATTTCCCAAAGGATTGTCAACTATTGAACTTACCCGACGGGTTACAAGCCGCGACAAGAACGTGGGTGGAAGGAGAAAATGGTACCACCTCTTTCTACGAACTAAGCGCGAACAAAGCCTTTTGGTTGTTGGAAAACATGGAGGATTTTGACTATTAGAGTTGGAATTATTCAACAAGTTACCAAAACTTGGGGGATAATTCCAACGTTTTGGCGCCATGGATTGACACCCCGGACCAACCTGTGGAGTCTTCCCCCACCCTAGAAAAAATATTCATTCTAGTCACAGGGGAAACTCAGATTTTTTTTAGGGAAACTCACGACCGTCTCAATAAGTATGAGGACCATCTTGATAATATTGAGATGACCTGCGTTGATATCGACATGACAGTAAAGTCTAATGAGATGCAAATCGGTCAACTTGTTCGCTATATGGAGGCCGAGTCAGGAACAGTGGCACTGAGAGACACAAAAGTCACATCCATACATGAAAGCCACCTTGAGGACCCGAATATGAGCTGGAAAAACTTGGGTATGTTTAATGACGAAGATTCAAATGAGGAGAAAACCCAAGAATGGATCGACGATGAAGAATCACAAGACAACACTTGTGAATCTTTATCGTTTGAGATCCCAATTATGATGCCACCACTAATCAAAGACGATCACATCTACGAGGATCCGATGTGGCTCACTTGTCCCCCACCACTCCCAACTCAATTCTTTCACGCCCACCAAGCACATAAGCCAGAACGGAATCAAGTTAAGAGTACGTGTCGATCAATGCTACATCTCTCCAAGCTTCAAGGTGTTATGAACCAAGACCCATATGTTGTGTTTTATGATACATATTATAGGTGAAAGCCACTCTTTGACGAGCCTTTCTCTGTTGTCAAGCCGAGGATATTAAACCAAGGGCTTCTTGGGAGGTAACCTAAGTTTTCAAATAATGGAGCCTAAGGATGCACGCTATGGAATAAAGCCCCCACACCGGTCACCTTGCCGGAGCATTATCGCCGACCTCACTCAGAAGCAAGATTGTCTTGCCTCCTAGGTATGTGTCTTATTCCCTTGTGCTTAATTTGAATATATGTTTGACTTTGAGTTTGGGGGTGATACACATGTTTGTGTATGTGTGTTGGGTTAGGAAATGATTATGTGTGGGATTTTTGTCCTATATCTTGTGTTCTTTTGACCATATTTTTAGTCTATTTTTCCTTTTGTTAGTTTGATTGAATAAATTGTGAGTTTTGTTGAGATGAAATGACTTAAAATCGATGATGACCTTAGACATTGGATGATTTCTTAGGTCGTTTGAAATGTATTGCATTGAGATTTCTATGTGCTTAACTAGTGTTAATTGACGTTCACTCTTAACGCGTTCTATTTGAGCACCATGAATCAAGACCAATTGGCCTTTTTAAGCATTTGGAGAACATTTATGTGCTTTAGGTAGGCTTTGACATCTCGTGTGCACTAGAACCCATTTGAGTAAAACTTGAGGCGAAATACTAGGTTATGTGTTGTTGGAGAAATGATTTTGGCATTCTTGTTGGATCGTTTGGAACTTTGAAGCTAACCCTGAGAAATTTTTGCCCCTCGTTACCCCAAATGAGCCTCATTGCCTAATTCTTTTATCTTCCCCAACTTCTCGTTGATGGCCCTAACTTGCTCATGCGAGTCTTTGTCGCCCTGTTGATCCGAGTCGCACTGTTGGAGCCTCATTTCTTCCCTTCGTAGGGGTGCTTCATGCATTCCAATTCCCATCCTTTCTATTGATACCTTTATCCCTAGCCAAGAATGTATGCTGGGGGCTTTTTGGAGCCCAGGGCTTCAGGGCCCCATCACCTATTTTGGCTCTACTGGCGTAGCTTAACCTACTTCGTGTGGAGCCTTTCTAGCTCCTTCCGAAGGCTGCATTGCGTGTAGCAGTGTTTTTCTTCTTGACGCTGCTTGCATCAGGCCCTTCACCCTTCATATGTGATAATTTGCGCTTCACTAATGAGTGGCGCAAATCCTTGTAGGACAAACGGCAAGTTGAGTTGGATTAGTCTATCCATTAAAATATCAGTCAGTTTGGGAGAGATCTCTAATTTCTCATTATTTCTATCAAGAGTGTGGTGATGTCATTGATAGGCCAACTTCACAGATAGTCGTGCAGAGTGCCTGCCTCTCGCTCTCATCTTCGCTGGTTATGATTTTAAATCTCAAAGTGACCATTTGCTTAGTGAATATTGCGAGAACAAATGTACATAATTCCCACGGAAGGCTCTAAGCGGATGATGCCTAAAAATTTATCACAGGACACATCACTTCTAAGATCCGGGAGGACAGAATGCCTTCTGGATTTTCTCACTTTCCCTCAGTTAAGGTTCTTACAAATCAATGCACTACAACTACGCCGGCCAACGTTGCACCTTCGATGTAAGAATGAATTGAGAGTTCTGATGAGAATCAATGAGCATCATCATAGGATTCGTTACATGTTCAAGTTGGGCCTATTATTAGGGCAAGATCAAAGAAAAATTAATGCAACACTTAATGGGCTAATTTAAGAGACTTGGCCCATATCTATAATAGTTAAGCCCAAATTAGGCCTATCGGACAATCAAAGCCTAATTCATCTCATCAAGGCAAGTGAAAGAGCTTAAACATGAACTTAAATGGGCCAAGGCATGAGGACCATTAAATTCAACATATTTATTTTATTTATTAGTCTTTTAATTTTAATTTAGGATATTTATTTGATAATTTGTAAGGCTTGATTGCCAATTAAATCTTTTCCTTTTTCCAACTAGGAATGTAAGGCAAATTAGCAAACTTCCTTATTCTTTATTTAGCAATTAGATTTTAGGGTTTCTTTTTTCCTCCATGTAGACCCACGAATTTTCAAGTGTACTAGGGTTTCTTTCTTATTCTCTTGGTCGCCTATTTAAGGGGCTTTGTAGACCTACGAATTTCACACTTTTGATATTGACTAATATATTTTGGGAGAGTTTTTTCTTGAGTTTTTCAAAGAACTTTTTCTGAACTTATCAAGTTTTCTTGTGGCGTTCAACCTCTTTGGTTCGTGATTCTCTTGTAATCATTGGGTCAAGAATTTTCTTATACCTTTGGTTCGCATTTCATTCATAAACGCCGGGTCAAGGTAATCTATCAACTTTCTATATTTTCTTGTGTTCTTCGTTTTCAAATCTGAATTTAGATTCGATCCTTTGCGAAAAAACCCTAAATTAGTTTCGGATCTCACTAATGCTTGGTGAGGTTTGCATCATTTAGTAATCAGAGTAAGGTCTAAATCAGGTTTCATCTATCCTTTTTATATTTTTTTCTCTTTCCTTCTTTGTAATCAGTTCATTCCTACATTAAAATTTTCTTGGCCGAACTATATAATCAAATCTGGTCAATTGTCATTTTTTCTTAGTGTGCATCTTCAAATCTCAATTTAAAGTTATCGTATTTCAAAAAAAAAAAAAGGAAAATTCAGCAGCCCCCCCCCCTCCCAAAAAAAATTTGAGAATTATTTCTTCTTATTCTGTACCATAAACTTTTCTTAGTGTTCTTCTTGTTCGCTTTGTTTTCGTTCCTAAAATCTCATTCTTAGTGAATCAATTCGTTGAGTTTGGATCACTACAAGGAAAATTCTGATTGAGATTGGTTAAGTTCAATAAAGAACTAAAGAGTGGAAAAAGGCAAGAGAGTGTGAACTCATAAGAGGGTAAAAGCCGAATTTGAGTGATACATGAGTGGAGTGACATAGTTTGAGTGTAAAAACGTGTGGGAGCATTTGTAAAGTTTGCTAACTTTGTTTTGCAGGTTACTAAACATGTCCCGAGAAACAAACAAAGGCTCGTCCGATGAAGCACTGAAAAAGATGGAAATCATGGACGTAAAAGTTTTTACAAGGCCTTGGAGCAAAAGCTTCAACGGTTGAACTTACGGTTTGATGAAGTGCATAAGCGACTAGACAAAGTTGAGTCTAGTGCACAAAAGGGGCAACCACCGAGAGCTCCTAATGTGCAACGAAGAGAGAGGAATCAGTCTCGGTTCGAATATGAATATGATTATGAGAGTGACCTAGATGAAGATGATCGCGCCTCTAATGCGAGGTTGGGCAGATATGGGCGTGGATACGGGAATAGAGGTGATAGGTTTGGGGAACGGATCGATAATAACTTTGGAAGCATCAAGATGAAGATTCCATCATTCCAAGGGAAGAACAACCCTGAAGCGTACTTGGAGTAGGAGAAGAAGATGGAATTGAACTTTGAGTGTTACAACTACTCTGAGCATAAAAAGGTAAGACTCGTTGTAATTGCATTTATTGATTATGCTATAATATGGTGGGATCAACTTGTGATGAATAGAAGGCAAAACCATGAGAGGCCTATTGAGACGTGAGTTGAAATGAAGGCCATAATGAGGAGGAGGTTTATCCCTAGTCACTACCATAGGGATTTGTACCAGAAGTTACAACGTCTTACTCAAGGATATCAGAGTGTAGATGATTACTACAAGGAGATGGAGATTGCTATGATCCGGGATAATGTCGAGGAAGATAGAGAAGCTATCATGGCAAGGTTCTTGCATGGGCTGAATTGGGAGATTCCCAACGTGGTGGAGTTGCAACATTATGTGGAGTTGGAGGACATGGTGCACATGGCAATAAAAGTGGAACGATAACTTAAATGGAAGGGAACTCGGTCATTTCAAAATCCGGGCTCATCGACTTCATGGAAGCCTAATAGGAAGATAGATGAATGGGCTGTTTTTGCGTCCTAAATCGAACCGCCAAACATAAGAGATAATGTTCCCAATACCAACAAAGGTAAAACCAAAACCCAAACTCGTAATCGTGATATTAAATGTTTTCGCTATTTGGGAGTAGGTCACATAGCTTCCCAATGCCCAAATAAGAAGACCATGATAGTACATGTTGATGGAGAAGTGAAAATCGAAAGTGAGAGTGATGATGACCATATGCCACAACTTGAGGATACTTGTGATGATGAAGTGAAGTACCCGGTGGAGAAAAAGATACTTGTGGCTGGGCATGCTCTAAGTGCTCAAGTTGCGGAAGATGACATGGAATAACAAAAGGAGAATGAAAATCAAATGAAATTGAAAAAGAGAGAATGAGTTGAAAAAAACTTGTGAGATGAGTTCAAAAAAAGATGAGAAAGATGAGTGTGAAAAAAGAAAAGAGAGTGAAAAAGAGAAAGAAAGTGAAAAACAAATTTAGAGAAAAACAGAAAAACAAGTGAGTTTTTAAGGATGTGCATAGCGGATATCTTCCTAATAGAGGGATTGGGCATCAAATCGATTTTGTGGCCGGCGCAATGATTCCTAACCAACCAGCCTATGGGCATAATTCGGAGGAGACAAAGGAACTTCAAAAGCAAGTTGAGAAGTTGATGACCAAAGGACACATACGAGAAAGCATGAGTCCGTGTGTGGCACGAGTACTACTTGTGCCTAGAAAGGATGGGACTTGGCAAATGTTTGATGATTGCCGAACTATTAACAACACTATGGTGAAGATTCGAGGACAAATCCTTTTGAAGAGAGGAGGAATGATGAGAATCAATTAGCACCATTAGAGGATCCGTTACATATTCAAGTTGGGCCTATTATTAGGGCAAGATCAAAGAAAAATCAATGTAGCACTTAATGGGTTAATTCAAGAGATTTGGCCTATATCTACAATAGTTAAGCCCAAATTAGGCCTATCGGATAATCAAAGTCTAATTCATCTCATCAAGGCAAGTGAAAGAGCTTAAACATGAACTTAAATGGGCCAAGGCATAAGGACCACGAAATTCAACGTATTTATTTTATTTATTAGTCTTTTAATTTTAATTTAGAATATTTATTTGATAATTTGTAAGGCTTGATTGCCAAGTAAATCTTTTCCTTTTTCCAACTAGAAATGTAAGGAAAATTAGGAAACTTCTTTATTTTTTATTTAACAATTATTTTAGGGTTTCCTTTTCCTCCTAGTAGACCCACGAATTTTCAAGTGTACTAGGGTTTCTTTCTTATTCTCTTGGCCACCTATTTAAGGGGCTTTGTAGACCTACGAATTTCACACTTTTGATATTGATTAATATGTTTTGGGAGAGTTTTTCTTGAGTTCTTCAAATAAGTTTTTCTGAAATTATCAAGTTTTCTTGTGGCGTTCAACCTCTTTGGTTCGTGATTCTCTTGTAATCATTGGGTCAAGGATTCTCTTATACCTTTGGTTCGCGTTTCATTCATAAACGCCGGGTCAAGGTAATCTGTCAACTTTTTATATTTTTTTGTGTTTTTTATTTTCAAATCTGAATTTAGATTCGATCCTTTGCGAAGAAACCCTAAATTGGTTTCGGGTCTCACTAATCCTTGGTGAGGTTCGCATCAAGTTCTAAATAGGGATTTAGCAGTAAGGTAGCTAGGAGAAATTATATGCTTGAGGGCAAACGAATGCATCTCAGAGCATATCAAAGCATATTATTGCATATACTTTGCGTACCTTTCATATCGCTTATTCTGTTATTTATAGACGCAAGGAGACTTGTTTGGCAAGTCTTCCCTGATTCTTGATGCACCGTTATGGTGATTGCGCTGATCTCGGCCCTATTACCATTGGTAATTTTAGGTGGATATCGTGGAGCTGTTATCTAGATAGAATAACAGTACTTTCCTTACTAAGTAGAGGCAACTCAGACTGCTTTCGATCAGAAGCATCATGGCGCTTACGCCCAGGGAGACATGACCCTGGCCAGGTGTGGAGAGAAGGCCTAGTCGACTTGGCGAATTTGAAGTCCCCGAGTCAGTCGCGTGTTTGTGACACGTGGCACCCTTTCAAGTCCAATCGAATTTTTCCTCATCAAAACCTAGGTCAGTCAACCAATCACTCGACCGTTTAGAGCCTAAATTAATCATTCAACCATGCAGTCAATCGATTAGCTAAAATTCCCAAAAATGCAATCTTGAATCATTAGTTGACCGCTTCACTTGTTGGTCGACCATTCAGGCCGAAAAACACAATTTTTGACTTTTTCAAGCATTATCTTTTATCATGTTTTTTGGAAAATCATTTGGATACTAAAGTTATCACTTTTGACAATATTTAAAATATTCTAAATTACTTTTTAAGTGTTGTACGTAATCCTAATAGGGTTGCATTAAAAGGACCATCTCGATTTTTCTGAGATATCTTCTTGATTTTTTATTTTTTTTTCATTTGGTCAATGGGACTAAAATATTAAATAAAGGTATTAGTTTCATCAAATATGAACGTTAATTAATTCATCAAACTGATCTAGGGCCAACATGCTATCTTAAGTTTAAACAAATAATTCACAATCGCTATTTTGTAATTGTGGGTCCGTTAGTTTTTTTGCATCATAGAACTCCTGAATGGAGACTAACAATTTACCCAAAACTTAGGCACATTTAATAATGTGTTTTTAAGTTTTTTTATTTTTTTATTTTTGGGGCTTTTGAAAAAAACACTTAACAATAATTTTAACGTCTTTTTATGTTTTAGAAAAGTAATTTAAAAATTAAAGGAGTAAAAATACTTCTTTTGAAAAATAAAAATTATTCGTTTTTTATTTCTTCTAACTTTATATGTGAAGACATTGATAGATTAGGATATCTTTACCCAATTTTTCATGTTATCAAACACAACTTTCCGAAATTTTATCGATTTAAGAGATCGTTTATATAGATAACATTAAGATATTATTTTCACGTTATTAAATAAATATTAATTTTTTGTTTTTATTTTAAAAAATATATATATATTTTTTTTAAAAAAACTATTTTTTATTATAAATAATACTTGAACAAAGTTTTACCAAAAGATGCGTTACACCATTTGTCTAATGACTAAATCCACAATACACAATAAGAAATTAGGGAACATATTTCAGTGTCCTATTTAAGAGAAATATATTCATCCCATTTTTTTCAACATACAAAAGGAACCAAAAGCAATACATCAACCACCAAACCTGAATAATAGATCTGGCTCAAAGAAAATACAATACACAACGTCATTGGATAGATCCCGTTTGATAAGTTTCTGCTTTTTCTATTTATGTTCTCAGAAAACTAGGAACACAAACATAAAAGCAGAAACAATACCAAACGCCACCTCCTTAACTTATCAATGCCTTTTGAGGGAGAAAGCGGAAAGCAGAACAAGAAAGATGAAGACGACTGCCGCAATAAAGGAAGCCACCACAGCTCCGCTGACACGCTGGCAGAAGTCGTTGAACTGTTGACAAATTGCCAACCAATTAGTGCTGGAATTACCGTTGTGAGCTAAGTAAACGATGGCGGCAGCAGCTCCGGCGGCGGCAGTTGTGAGAGCCACCATCACCTTCAATACACAAAATTTAGATCATAGAAATAAAAGATATGTCAAAATTAGTGTTTACTTTCATCTTATTTCATTTTATCCCCAATACTCTACATATATAACTCCCTCCTACTCTTAACTGAGATAAATTAACATTATGTTAAAAAATTATAAATTTACTAATTTTTTATTTTAAATTTAATGTATAAACTAAAATTCTCTCTCTCTTTTTCTCTCTTTACATCTTTTTTTTTTTTTTAATTGTTCTTTAATTTTTTGATAAAGATAAAAATAAATTAAAAATTAGGATGAAAATTATTTTTACATTTATTTTAGTATATTCTGCTTAAACATAATATGTTAAATTTCAATTTGCTACAAGTAGAAGAGAGTAAAGTGTATAAAATAATCAAAATAAATAAAATGAAACAACATTAAAGTAGAGAGGATAAGAGGTTAATCGCCAAAATTAATGATTGGCTTCAGTTGCTTACGGTGTCGAAGATGAGGAGGAGAAGTCTTGCTCCGGTTACATGCGGACGAACAATGCAGACTATGGAGAAAGGTAAGGAGAGGACGAGATATCCACTTGCTATTGCAACTGCAATCACAAAAAATCTGCATTTGTGTCCGCATATATTAACCAATTATAATTAGTTAACATCTTCCTCAGTATAGACACAATTATGCCTCGTGGACCAAATTAAATGGTTTCAAATTTTTAAGGAAAAAAAATGAAATATATCAAGAGCTAAATTGACAGTAAGTCCATGTTTGTTGAAAAAATCGAAGTGAGACATACGTGAAAGTTGGGAGATCATCATAACTGGCTTGGAACTGAAAAAACTGAGTGAAAAATGGCAAAGTCTGATCAGTGGTCCCCATAGTAGTGGTGGCGGCTAAAGCGGCAACGATGGCACATATCCTCAGAATGAAGTCAAAAATTGCCACACCTCTTTTGAACCCTCCGGCTGGTGGCGGCAGCGAGTAAGGGGTCGCTTTGGCTATAGAGGTAGAAGCTCCTCCTTTGGAGGATTTAGACTCTGTTATGTTGATTGCCGTTTCACCAGTGTTCTTTGCTGATTCCATTGGAAATTTGTAAAGACAATATTTAATATGAGAATGTATGAATATGGAGTCTGATGGAGTTGAGGTTATATAAGGGGGTTGAAGAAGAGAGTGGTTAGCCAATGGATTAGTTATCATTGGCATGAAACAGTGTTATGGGAAATTGGGTGCCGTTTGGTACAAATACAACGATAGAGGAGTAGTTGTTGCGAACTTGTTCCACTTAAATTACCAAAAAACAAAAAGAAAAAAGTTCGGCCAATTATTATTGAGAGGAATAGTTATGCCAGAAATCATTTTAGTGGTAGTTCTACATGAAGTTTTAATTTTATTTTATTTTTTAAATTGTTTGGTTAAGGAATTTGACAAATTCTTAAAAAAAATTTAGAATTTGATTTTGTAATTTTATAATTTTCAAGGACATAGAAGGAACTTATCCAATTGTTGCATTATTTCCTTACTCATAGAAACAATTAGGTCGTATAAATTGAAGGTTAATTATACTTTGCTCTCTTGTGGTTAGGCGTAATTGCACTTTACCCCCCTATATTTTTTTTAGTCCCTCCTGTGGTGGTAGACCAAAGTAAAACTGTTAAAATTAAGGGTCAATGTGTCATTTCACTTTGAAATTAAGGGTAATTTTGTCATTTCGTTCTTCTTAATTTAATGGGATCGACTTGAATATTTTGTTTAACTTAAAGGGTTAAAATATTTTTCCTTCTTCATTATCTTATCCACAACCGCAAGACGCAACCCTAATTTCCTCCTCCTTTCAGTCGATTGCTATGACTCTCTTTTTTATCTCTCACACACAACTGCAAGAAGCCCGATCATGTTCGTTGTCCAAAATCCAAATCATGTTCGTCGTCTCACCTTTTGCCTCGCCGTCATCGTGTTCGTCCAGTTCGTTGTTGTCTTGTTCGTCTGCCTAGTTTGCCTCACCGACATCCTGTTCGTCCAGTTCACCGCCGTCACGTTCGTCGAGATCTAACTTCTTTCCCACTGTCAGAAGAATAAAATTCCTTCTTTGCCTCCGCCAATTGCTCGTGAAATCGATGATGTTGACCCAAAGAACTACCCAAGAATGGGTGAATTGGGTAATTACAAAAAATAAAACAATTAAATCCTTTAAACACAAATAATTAATTTTTCTAAATCAATTATTATCTTGATACGCAGCGGAAATGTGTTTAATACTAAGTGCACACCCAAACACAATGTATGAAAATAAGTAATGCAGCACACAACGATATATCCTAGTTCGGTAAGCTACTATTACCAATATCTAGTCCCCCGGCTCCACAGAGATTTGCAATCGACTGAAAACCTTGATTTCTTTACCAAGTAAGAACCAAACCTTTACAATTATCAATTCTTTTAATAGGCCTGAAATCAATTACTAGGGTAAGATCCAAGAAGATCAAAAAAATGCTTAATGGGCTAATTCAAGAGCTTTGAGCTGAATCGAAAACAATAAAGCCCAAATTAGGCCCAAATGACGATCAAGACCTAATTCATCTCATCAAAGCAAGTGAATGGGTTTAGATATGAACTCAAATGGACCAAGGCATGAGGACCACGACATTCTCAGCATATTTATTTTATTTATTTGTATTTAAATTTTAATTTAGGTTATTTATTTGATAATTTGTAAGGCATGATTGCCAAATTAGCCTTTCCCTTTTTAGATTAGGAGTAAGGTTTCCTTGTTTCTCTAAGGTTTCCTTATTTGTTTGTATTGTAGCCGCACTATTCACCGCACACTATTCACCACGCACTGTTCACCGACACTGTTCATCGCACTATTCATTACCTATTTAAGAAAGTTGTATCCCATGAGGAACATTAGATTATTTTGAATACAATTGTGAGAGTTTTTCTCTTAAGTTCTTTAACGAACTTTTCTTGAACTTATCAAGAATTTCTTATGGCGTTCAAACCCTATATCTTTGGTTCGTGATTCGTTATAATCATTGGGTCAAGATCATTACTTATGCCATTGGTTCGCGTTTCGTTCATAAACGTTGGGTCAAGGTAATCTATCTTTCAATTTCTGTATTTTTAGTTCGTTCAAAAATCTGATTTAGTTTCGATCTTCGCGAAAAATCCTAAGTTGGTTTCGGGTCTCACTAATACTTGGTGAAGTTTGCATCACAAACCCTTACAATTATCGATTCTTTTAATAGGCCTGAAATCAATCTTTTACAAAACCCTGAATCTTTTCATAGGTTAAGAATCAACCTAACATTCTCTCACTTATCTTTTTCACAATGTCGGGACGAACCTCTACAATTCATTATTTAATTCAACCAGGATAAATATCAAACCCTAATTTTTTTTATAAGAAAAAGATCGAAACCTAACTATCTTGACTAGACACTTTTCCAAAAGTGTCTAATCCTCTCAAACTCACAAATACAAAAAGAAATGTAAGTTTCTTCCTACAATGAGCTTCTACCACCTTAATACAAATATACTCGATTAATATCCTAAATAATTATTATGTGATAGATGCAATGTGAGGCAAACAAAATATGATAAATAAATAAATTGGGTAACACAAGTTTAACACGTAATCAGATAATCAAGCAAAAATCTTTTAAAATAATTTTCAGGATTTTAAATTCAAAACGATTTTCTAACAATCCTAAACCAAACAATCAATATAAATATAACTTTAAAGCAAATAATAAAGTTTGGATAGATCTCACCAAGAAAACACCAAAGACAATGATAGTATCGCAATTAGAACACAAATCAGTGAGCCAAACAGCAAGCGCTTTAGATCAAGAACTTGAATAGAATCACTCGTAGAAACCTCAGTAAAAATCTCACTCTTATAAAAGCTCAAAACTGATTTTCATGGTGTATCTAATTCAATTTCTGCATGTCTCCATTAATAGCCCTCCAATAACTAGTTTTTCAAAGATATGTCATCAAATGACATCTAAGACCCTATATAACATATCCTGTCAATATAGGTATCTCACTTTTAAGTCCATAAAACTATTCTTAATTTAAAACCACAAGAATAAGAAGTATTAAATCATTTAAATTAAGAGAATCTCAAAATATATGGATCATATCAATAGGGATCACTAAATAGGTTGTTCATAAAGAGTTGTTTCCAACTAGTTTTCTTCAACGTCTTCAAAACTCTTCACATCTTCGTCATATCCATCTTATAACCTTTATGTTTTCTTCATCAAATCTTCTGCTTAATCAAATGCATAAAACTATAAATCTGAAACACTTGATAAAACTATTAGTTCCATCAAAAATATCAATACTCAATTGTTCATCAAAACCTTGGATTTAACAAATAAGATTACTTGAACCGTCATGAGATAGAAAGAGGCAACCCCGACGCTGCGTTGAATTCGACATCCTGTGATTCACTTCCAAGCTTCAGACCAGTTCCCCAGCCGGTAACCCCAAGAACATATGAACAACATTGGTAGAAAAATATGAAGATAAAACCATACCAAATCTACAAACTTAAATGTTTTTAAATATCTTGCAATAATCACACCAATTGGAAACAACATTCCCCAGCTTACCATATTTAGTATTCCATGAATCTAAATCAAACACAAAAGATAATTCGTAAGTTTTAAGGATTGTTCGGAGTCCGATGATGATATTTATCAAAAAAAAATATGTTTCTCTTCTTTGTGGTTTCATCTCTTGGTTCGCAAAAGATAGAGCAGGAGGTGGGGGTAGGGGTGGGAGATGATGTGGGTAGGTTCTCTATCGCCGGAGATGGAGCATGGTGTTGCGAAATCTAATTGCTATTGGTTACTCGCAAGTGCACGAGGTCAAACAAGTAATAAAGTGTGTGAGTGTGTATCGTTCCCTTGAGGATTAGTAAAAAGAAATTAAGTAAGTATCGTTTTTATTTAAGCGATTGATAATAAATTGGTGAGAATTTTGATTAATAATTGAATAATGATTGACGAGAAGATTAATTAAATAATGGACTTTTATGGAACCTTCGATAAAAGTAAAGCTCTATGGGGGATTGAAATCAGTTTGCTGAACTATGCTAATCCTCAAGTTTTCTAATTGAATTTGCATCCAATCATTTGCCGTAGGTGTCTAAATTAACGTCACTTACACCTCTTGAATGCCAAATGAGATAATTTGTATAATTATTTGAGTTAATATATCTATTCAACTCAACTAATTATCCAATCATTACATCTTATCCATCAAATAGCTACCCAAATTATATTAGTCTCTCGCACTCAATACAATAAATGTCGTATTTCTCCAGTTTCAATATGTAAGATTATCACCTCTCTAATACCTAATCTTACACATCTAGGATATCTAATTTATCTCTCGCATAAATTAGAAAATATGCACAAAGAAATACAAATGATTAAAACATGAAATCCAATTAACAACATCTTAGATTCTCAAAATATAGTTCTTACAAAGTCATTCAACACCCCCTAGATAAAAACAATTTAGCTAAGCATGATCATATTATTCATCAGCATATCTTTAATACCATTCGAACATGAACTCATTATTCGTAATAAATTATCAATCACAAATCTCAGATTTAGCATATACAGGAAGTAAAGAGATAAGAGAAAGAAGAAAAACTAGATTCGACGAAATGTTTCAAATTTTTAATCTCTATTCAAATCTCCTAGCCTCCAAAGCTGTGAGTTCTCCTTTTGAAATTCATGAATCCAGCTCTCCAAAAGTCCCGATCTAACTCCCTGTCCAAGGATCTTTCCCTATGAGATAAATTGTCCCATTTGATCTATCAGATCCGTACGTTGGCGCTGCAACCTCAAATCCTCATTGTAGCGCCGCTTTTAATCAGGGTTAGGGCAAAACCAACAGTGCTACAATGCCAAATTATCCAGGCTGAAGCGCCCAATGGTGTAGAACGACACCAAAAGATGGTAAACCTCCCCGCTGCAGCGCCATATATTTGGCGCTGCAGCGCTGAATGACGCTGATGTCCACGCAGCGCCACTTAGATGGTACTGTAGCCCCGAGCTACTACTTAGCCTCTTCTTCTTGATTTTTCCGTTTTCTCGATCCCTACACAATAAAACCGAATACAATTAGAAACTAATAATAAAAACACTAGAAATCATTCAAAACTACCACTTAGCTATAAATATATAATGATCAGAACTCGACTTATCACAAGGGTGGGGGGTAGGTCGCCAAAGATGGAACAGGGGTAGGGGTGGGTCACTATAGATTGGGGTGGGGTGGGAGATGATGAAGATGAAAAAAAAATACACAATAGCCCTTTAAATTTTTGAATGTATAAAACAGTCCTTACTAAAATATTTTAAGTGTATAAATGTCATTTAACACTATTTAACATATTTTTGTTGGCGTTTACATTGTGTAGACACGTTATTTTGACCGTCCTACAAAAATTTCATATTTTATTTTAAAATTTATTTTATTTTTATTTTCAAAAAAAAAATAGAGAAAAAAGAAAAGAAAAAAATGAAAAAAGAAAAGCAAGATAAAAGAAAAAAGAAAAAAAATAAAATTGAAAAAATGGAAAAGAAAAGGTTTCCTTGTCAAAATGGAATTAGGTTTCCTTTTCCCATTCTTTTTAGGTTTTGTTTCAGTTTTCTCGTCGAATTAGGACTAGGATTTCTTAGAGTTTCTAAGATTTTTCACTGCACATCCTTCCTATAAATAAGAGCCTCCTCCTCATAGTTTAAACACACAGAAATTTAGAGAGAAACTCTTTGGAGACATTCGAAAATTGAGAGAAAAATCCCTTAAAGAGTGATTCCCAAACCCTTTTTCGAGAAGCTGTCTGCGAGAGAAAAAAAGCCCGAACATCGGGATTCTTGTCCTAGAACATGTATCTTTTCTGATTTTTAATTCTTTTTTCAATTTATTTTATTCTCTTCGCAATTTAAATTCCTGCAAGCTTTATTTTATTTTTTTATATTTGTCTGATGACCCGATGAAATACGTCGGGATGAGATTTTTCATTCTCAATCTGAATCTTTGAGCATTTAGACGAAGACACCCGTTGTTTTTTATTTATTTTATTTCTGTATTTTTTTATTTTTTTTTTGTAATTCATAAAAAAAACAAAAAAAGAATAAGTCGTCCGATGATTCGATGAAAATATCGGGGTGGGTTTCTCACGTTGAGCTTAACCCCGAGCGTTAGGTGAAAGATGCTTCATTGTTTATTTTCTGTATTTTTTATTTTATTTTATTTTTAGTCTTGTTATCAAAACCCTAAAATAAAAAATAAAATACAAAAATTCAAAAATAATAAAATATTTATTTGTAAGAATTAATCCTTATGAATCTTAAGGTGAGTCCAACGATTCAATAAGCCATGAGAAAGTTTTCCGTGACTTCGTTTCCATTCCCCGACTTGAGTGAAATTTAGAAACGAATGGTTTTAGGAAATCTCTTCCCTCGGTAAATTTTTCGTGGGATTCCGCTTAAGTTTCAGAAAGATTAATTTTAACTAAATTGTTTCCACGAACCTCCCTCAATTCTCATATCCATAGAATTTGAGGGAATTTCTAATCGGGACTTCTTCAAATTAATTGGGAAAACTTAAAATAGATATTTTTGCATCCATCTAGCATATTTACTTCTTTTCTTATTTAGACAGTATGTTTAGTACACTTTCATCACTCACACTTTTTTTTCTAAATATAGTTTTTTTTTTTTTAATTTCATAAATTCATGTTACTTTTTCATATCTAGTCACGACACGTGTACCACTTACGTTTTTCGTTATAATTAAATCATTGTCACATAAAATCAGGTTAATTCACATAATACTCATATCAGTTTGCATTGACATATTTAAATTAAACCGTTTAGTTTTTTTTTTTTTTGTCATTTTTGCATATAAAATAAAATTCATATAATTTTAGTTTTTGCATTCATATTTTCATACTTATTCACTTATTTGAATTTGCCCTTTTAAAGTAAAGAAGTCTTTAGGAAACCTATATAAATAACCCCCCAGGGACCATCCTTGTCGAATCCTTAATATTTGATAAGAGGTCATACCGGAGAAACATTCCCAAAAATACAAAAAATTGTCCCACTTTATTTCAAAAAAATACCAAAAATATTTTATAAGAAAAAGATTTCAAAAATAGAATAAAGCGCTTGGACTGAACTAATTGGACTTAATTGGGTATAAGGTACCGTCTTTGGACGGGCGTCTTGGGGTGCCTAACACCTTCCCCGAGCGTAACTGACCCCCAAGCCTTTAAATGAATCTTTTGATTTAACCATATTTTTTGGAGTTAATTGTTTACTTAGGTCTTTTTTAAATTTGTTTTTCTCAAATTCGGTGACCTAGCACACCATTTAAATCCAATTCTAGGTGGCGACTCCTTATTTTTTTTAAAAATGGCCTAAGTACTTTTTGAGAAAACTGACGTTTTAAAAAACCCCTCTCTTTACGCATCTTATTATTTAATATTCTTTTCCTTTTTGGAAAATTGGGGCGCGTCAGCTGGCGACTCCACTGAGGATAATTAGAGGGTCAAGCGTAATATATCCAAATAAGTCCAAGTATTCCATATCCAAATGTTATATTTTATTTTGTTATCTTTTCCTTCTATTTTTTTAAATGTGTTGTGATGTTTGTTTCCTTTCGTCTTTTCCTTATTTCCTATCGGGCTCTTATATTGTTGTAAACCCTCCAACACAAGTACTGTGATCTTGTATCCATACTATCCCCACAGGATTTTATGAATACAAAACATGGAATAGGGTTTTATACTTAACGGATTGATAATGTCTTAGGAAGTCTTAAAAACCAAACGAGTTCAAAGTTTCCAATACCGATTAAGAAACGAAAGAATTTTATAAATCACTATATGTTTTGATCGATCATTATCGGAATTGAAAACTTCAAACTCAGACGGGTTTTAAGACTACCTAAGACCCACGTGGACTAATAAATGGGTTTGTTGTAAGAACAGGACGAGAAAGGAAAATTTGTCCCAAAAAAGCAATTCTGATTCCACTCATCCGAAGATTGGTCTTTACTCGTAGCCGGGCCCTGACTCATTCCAAGATGATATCATAAGGTAGTCCTGAATCTCCCCGAACGGCCTAGATGGCTCAGATGCAAGAAACTATCGACATGCTAAGGGAAATTATCAATTAACTTAGCCGACCCCAAGAGGCACCTGCTCCTCCATCTAGTAGAGCTATTGTGATTGAATCACCAAATGGAAACCCTCCAAGTGTCGGGATGGAGAACTCAATGCTGAATCCGATCCACGTCGACCCGAACTTCACGATATCGGTCTACTATATGGGCTTTCATCCCTTCACCTATGGAGCCCTGACATATCCCACCCAGGGGAATGTCTATCAAGCCTCACCAAAAGGCTCAGCGCCTACCATACCATAGATTCTCATTTACCCAAAGAGGGTCGTTGCTCCACCAAACGATATGAATGCTAATCAACTGACCCCGACCACTGAAATCGAAAATAGAGAAGAAGAGAATGGACCCCCTCCAGCCTGGGTTCTGAAAATGGAGGAATTGGAGAAAGCCATAAAAGAATTGAAAAGGAAGAAGTCATCCAGGAAAGTAGCGTACAAAGAGTTGTCAGCACCGCCCCGGGTGATGTATTCGAAAAACTTCGTAGTTCCGGAGTTCACTAAGTATAACGGAACTGGCCCCCAAGAGTGGCATGTCAGCATTTACAATGAAGAATTGAGAGTCCATGCACGGAATAAAGACCTTTGTCTGAAAATGTTCCGACAATCATTGGAAGGACCAACTCTCAGCTAGTACATGACCTTAGACCTGGTGTAGATTAAAACGTTCAAGGATCTAGTAGAAGCCTTTTGTGAGTAGTATGTGTACAATAAGGATGTCACGCCGGACCATGATACCCTCTACCAGATACTGAAGAAGAAATATGAGAGCTCCCAGAGGTATATTGCCCGCTGGATGGAGGAGGTTGCCAAAGTTATCCCCAAGCTGAACGAGGAGGCTCAGTTAGAGATATGCAAGTCAATCTAGATGTCGTCGTTCTATCAAGATCTTTTGAGCATAGCGGTGGCTTCTTTCGGTGATGCAATCAAGCAAGCCGAGGTGATAGAGAAATGAATAAAATATGGGAAGATTGAAGGGGCCTCACCTGATCCGACTAAGAGGTCAGTCCCGCCAAAGAAAATAGAAGATGAGGTAGATGTCATCGTTGCTCCCCAACAAACCCTTCACCAAAATAATTCCCAAGTTTCTTATCTCCAAAACTACCAGATCCAGAACAACCAATATTACAACTATCTCTCTTAAAATCGCCAAAATCAACATTACCCTCGGAACTAGCCATATTCCCAAAATCGTCCCCATTATTACCAGAATATACCTCCCCATTACCAAAACCACACTCCCCAATATTATCCCCAAGTGTACCAAACACCCTCTTACCATACATACGAGTCAAACCCAAATACCCCACTGCAAATTCCTAACCACACCCTAAGGCCAAGAACCCAATACCACAAAGGTTATCTACCTCGTGCTATAGGGGAAAACTTTCAAAACGACGAAAAATGAATTGTTGGACCTTCCGATCTCAATCACCGACCTGTACCAGAGTTGTTTGAAGCAAGGGATGATGACAACCCTCCGATCTTATGAACCTAAGCCTGGGACTAAAGCTGCTTCTTCGAATGCTTTCTGTGAATACCACTCAGGAACTAGAAAACATGCAACCAAGCAGTGCTTTTAGCTGAAGGACAAGATTCAGGAGTTCATACAGACATGAGCCATCACGTTTCCTAAAAAAACTGAGATTGGTACGCCAAACTGTCAGCAGAATCCACTACCTAAGCATGCACCTTCAGGGAGTGGTGAAGTCAATCTTTAAAAAAACGTTGGTGGAGATGAAAGCGAGTCATGTGCCTGAGGCTCGATTTGAAAAATCTGAAGGCTGCAAAATTGGGTTTTCTTGTTTGCTTTCAATTTGCTAGAAGTTTTGATAAAATTGGGACGTTTTCATATACTCACCACTCCATCCCGTTAGTCTTTTGGATGGAAAGGGATTTTTCTCTGTAATGGCTTTCAAATTTCAATAAATGCAATATTATTTGAAATGTTTGAATATTACTCTTTCAGGTACCCAAAATTGCCTGCATATTCTGTATGTGATGTAACTGAGCTAGGGTGCAAGTATATGATTTCAATACAGAGCTAGACCACAATCCAATGGGATTAGCAACAAAGAAACGTTCTGTTCAACCAAATAATGGTAAGATCCAAAAGGCTCCTAACCAAATTCGACAGCAATTCCAGAGTATTAGAGGATTCAAAAGTCAAGATTAACTTTCATTTCCCTAACGATTCTTTGATATATCGTTGCAAGCTGATCAAACCATCTCCGGTGGTTCTTTAGTAATTTGATAAAACCAAGTGTAAATATCCTGGTTCGCCTGCTGTCAGACCCCAATGGCAAGAAGGGAACACAATCATTCCAGGTCAATGATCCCAATGAATAAGCTCAAATGTTGCAAGAAGGTCTTAATTCGCAAAGAAGATCAAGTTCATTTTTAAGCTCGGTTGCTCCCAAACCATTGTAAGTTCGATCATCTATTTCAAAAAAAATGAAAAAATAAAAATTGTGGAGTAACCGAGCAAGAAGCGTTGGTACAAATATGGAAGAGATTAGAAGATGAAAGAAAGATGATAGTTTCATCCGTTCAAGGTTTTCGCCTCAACTTAATTTGGCAGGCAAACAATATTTTTCGGGATCATAACTTGATGGATTTGAATGGAATTAGAATTTATGAAAAGAAACATTGATCATGGTCGGGAAGTGTATTGGAAGCATATTTCTCTGCAATCCGACTCAAGATCTCACAGAAAATTGTATTAGACATTAAAGGTACTCGTTTAGTAATTTTTGACATTTGTCCTTTTTTTTTGGACTAAATCAGTTTTGCAGGACTTGAGAAAACATAGAGCATGCAAGAGTGTTAGAACCCGAAGCATCGAATTACATAAAAATTTGAAAAGACAAGAATCTAGTCAAACAAGTCAATAAGACCTTTATGAGGCATGTTAGGCCTTCCCCTAAGTTGAAAAGAGAAATCTAAGAAATAAAAAAAAAAAAAAAAAAAAAAGTCTCATTGAATCACCCCGAGACATGCTCTGCCCTAAGTTGGAAAGCGAAGCTTCTAAATTCAAACGGAAGAATCTTCTGATATTATTCTGATCTAAGCACCATCACCAAAAGTGATTACGGCCAAAAGGGGGGAACAGAATTATGAGTCATCAAAGGTAACAATTTTTCAGACTAAGGTTTTGTTTTGAAAGTGTTATTTTACATAGATCTCAAAAGGACTGGAAGCATGGATTTTCCTATCACTAGGACTTCTTACCTTCCTCCCGACTCAAATTGGAGACTCTTATTACTGAAATTTTAGAAGCTCTAAATGAGCATCCAGGTATGCATTTTTCCCTAAAAAAGGCATCCAATGAACTACACTAAACCTAATCCTCAGCGTAATGGCAACCTGTAAAGGTTCGGTCAGCTGAAAGTCAGCCCCAGCCGAAGGCTGGGACACATTTTATATCTTTGCTCTCTCATTTTTGCCCAGCCACAAGCTGGGGCATGTTTTATACCTCTGAACTTTCTTTTGTCCCCTAGCCAAGAGGACTGGAGCTTGAGCCATTTCCTATCACTCTAAATGGACACTTGTTCGTCATGAGTATCATCATGAGTCTCTTTTTTAACACTTTAAACGATCCTCTAAACAGACATTTGTTCATCATGAGTATCGTCATGAGTCGGCTTTTTATCACTCTAAATAATCCTCTAAATGGACATTTGTTCGTCATAAGTATTGTCAAGAGCCTTTTTTTCATTACTCTAAACGATCCTCTAAACGAACGATTGTTCGTCATGAGTATCGCCATGAGTCTCTATTTTTTATCACTCTAAACAGACATTTCTTCATCATGAGTACCGTCATGAGTCTTTGTTTTTATCACTCTAAACAACGGACAATTGTTCCTCATAAGTATCATCATGAGTCTCTATTTTTTTTTATCACTCTAAACAATCCTCTAAACAGACATTTATTCGTTATGAGTATCATCATGAGTCCTTTTTCCATTACTCTAAACGATCCTCTAAACGGACACTTGTTTGTCATGAGTATCGTCATGAGTGTCTCTTTTTTTATTACTCTAAACGATCCTCTAAATGGACACTTGTTCGTCATGAGTATCATCATGAGTCATTCTTTTATCACTCTAAGAGATCCTCTAAACGAACATCCGTTCGTCATGAGTATTGTTATGAGTTATTTTATTTTATTTGTTCTGTCGTTGAAAAAAAATATTTTGAAAAATTCAGAACATGGGACGTTCAAAATGACGTGATCTCCTATCTTTGTCAAGCAAGTGGGACTCACATGACAGAAGGGTAGCTGTAAATACGACATTTTGACCATCCCACAAAAATTTTATACTTTATTTCAAAATTTATTTTATTTTTATTTCCAAAAAAATAAAACAAAATAGAGAAAAAAAAGAAAAGAAAAAATGGAAAAAGAAAAGAAAGAAAAAAGACAAAAAAAAAACTGAAAAAAAAATGCAAAAGAAAATGTTTCCTTGTCAAAATGGGATTACGTTTCCTTTTCCCTTTCCTTTTAGGTTTTCTTTCATTTTCCTCGTCGAATTGGGACAAGGGTTTTTAGGATTTGTCACTCCACATCCTTCCAATAAATAAGACCCTCCTCCTCATAGTTTAAACATACAAAAATTCAGAGAGAAACCCTTCGGAGACATTCAGAAATTGAGAAAAAAATCCCTTAGAGAGTGATTCTCAAACCCTTTTTCAGGAAGCTGTCTGCGAGAGAAAAAAAGGCCAAACATTGGGATTCTTGGCCTAGAACATGTATGTTTTTCGATTTTTAATTCGTTTTTTAGTTTATTTTATTCTCTTCACAATTTAAATTCCTACAAGTTTTATTTTTTATATTTGTTTGATGACTCAATGAAAAACGTCAGAATGAGGTTCCCCATTCTCAATCTGAATCTTTGAGCGTTTAGACGAGGACACCCGTTGTTTTTTATTTATTTTATTTCTTCATTTTTTTTATTTTGTTCATAATTCATAAAAAAACAAAAAGAAAAAAGAATAAGTCGTCCGATGATCCGATGAAAATGCAGGGGTGGGTTTCTCGCTTGAGCTTAACCCCGAACGTTAGGTGAAAGATGTTTCATTCTTTATTTTCTATATTTTTTATTTTATTTTATTTTCATTCTTGTTATCAAAATCCTAAAAAAAAAAAAAATACAAAAATCCAAAAATAATAAAATAATAAAATATTTATTTGTAGGAATTAATCCTTATGAATCTTAAGGTGAGTCCGACGATTCGATAAATCGTTGGAGAGTTTTTCGGGACTTCGTTTCTATTTCCCGACTTGAGTGGAATTTTGAAACGAATGATTTTAGGAAATCTCTTCCCTCGGTAAATTTTTCTTGGGATTCCGCTTAAGTTTCAGAAAGATTAATGTCAACTAAATTGTTTTCGCAAACCTCCCTCGATTCTCATATCCATAAAATTTGAGGGAATTTCAAGTCGGGACTTCTTTAAATTAATTGGGCAAACTTAAAATTGACATTTTTGCATCCATCTAGCATATTTACTTCTTGAATTATTTAGACGGCATATTTAGTACACTTTCATCACTCACACCTTTTTTCTACATATATATATATATATTTTTTAATTTCATAAATTCATGCTAATTTTTCATATCTAATCACGACATGTGCACATGTTACGTTTTTCTTTATAATTAAATCATTGTCGCATATAATCAGGTTAATTCATGTAGTACTCATATCAGTTTGCATTTACATATTTAAATTAAACCCTTTAGTTTGTTTGTTTTTTGTCATTTTTGCATATAAAATAAAATTCATATAATTTTAGTTTTTGTATTCATATTTTCATATTTATTCACTTATTTGAGTTTGCCCATTTAAAGTAAAGAAATCTTTAGGAAACATATGTAAATAACCCCTCGGGGACCATCCTTATTGAATCCTTAACATTTGATAAGAGGTCATACCAGGGGGAACATTACCAAAAATACAAAAATTTATCCCACTTTATTTCAAAAAATACCAAAAATATTTTATTAAAAGGAAAAGATTTCAAAAATAGAACCAAAAGTTTGGACTAAACTAATTGGACTTAATTGGATATAGGGTACCGTCTTTGAACGGGCGTCTTGGGGTGCATAACACTTTCCTCGAGCATAACCGACCCCCGAGCCTTTAAATGAATATTTGGTTTGACCGTCTTTTTTGGATTCAATTGTATACTTAGGTCTTTTTTAAATTGTTTTTCTAAAATTCAGTGACTTAGCACAATATTTAAATCCAATGCTAGGTGGCGACTCCTTATTTTTTTAAAAAAAATTACCTAAGTACTTTTTGAGAAAATCGACGTTTTAAAAAACCCCTCTCTTTATGCATCTTATTGTCTAATATTATTTTCCTCTTGAAAAAATGGGGCACTTCACATTGACTGTTAAAGTTAACGAAAAGGTTAATTTTTGCACTTTAGTCCACCAGTACGGGGGGGTAAGTGGTACGAAAACAACACAAATGGGTAAAGTGCAAAACAGTCTAACTACAAGGGGCAAAGAGTAATTAACCCTAAATTAAATGATAAAAAATTATAGACGTTCATCAAAATCTTATTTTTTTGTGACTTGTATGCGGCTATATTAACCGAAAAGTTAATATTATTTGACAAAAAATAGCACCAGATGAAATATAATTTCTCACAGTTAGAGTATCTCTAACAGCTATTGAAGATGTTGTGTCATCCCATTTTTTTTTTTACCTTTTTTGGAAAAATGGGCTCCAACAGATGTAGGATCATCTGTGTCATTTTAGCACAAGTGATCTGTTTGTACCATACTTTGGGTTTGGTTGAAATTATATTAACAAAAAAAATTTATTTAGTCCTCAAAAGATATAAAAATTATAAAACAAACCCCACATTACAATAATAAAAAATTTAGTCCCCAGAGATTTTTTAAAAAATAATCTCATGTTCTTTGACCTTTTTTTTTTCCTTAATTTACATAAAATGTCATTCTATAAAATACGACAAGGTGTGAACATTTATATTTTTATTTTACTATTTTTAAACATTTTAATACATGTCAACAGGTTGATTGTGCTATTGTGAGTGTTCACAATTTTTATGTGAACAATTTTGTTCTTTGTTATGTTCACACGTTCTTCTATTTCACATTATTTTGTTATATTCATAAAAACTACGGGAAGAACTTTTATGTTCTTTTGTCATGAACATTCCGCTACTATTTAAAATAGTTGTGTATATTTTAGGGGATAAAGTGGAAAAAAATCAAAATTAAAATCAACCAAGAACAACAAATCAAAACACTGAAAATTAACCCTATGATCAACAAAAACAGACTGGTATGAACATTCACCAAACCACAATGAATATTCACCAAAAAACAAAATTGGTCTGAACGTCAAATTGGTATAAACATTCACCAAATTACAATGAACATTCACAAACAAACAAACAAAAAAAAAAACCGATATGAGCATTCACAAAGAATAAACAAAATCAACAAAAATAACATTCACGTTGAATAAATAAAAACTCCACAAAAATCAACAAAGCCCAACAAATTAAAATAGATCTGAAACGGCGAAGTACGTTTTTCGTTCTATAAAAAATTTCAGAGGTGAGCCAAACCACAATGAACATTCACCAAAAGACAAATCCAATATGAATATTCACAAAAAACAAACTGTCAAACATAAATAATCACAAAACAATAAGCAAAACTCCACCAAAATCAACAAGAACACACATCAAAACAAATCTACAACAAATCCACCACCATTGTCAGAATGGCGGCAAAGTGATCACCAAACCATAATAAAAATTCACCAAAACACAAACTATGTATGAACCTTCATAAAAACCGAAAGATCAAACAAGAACAATCACAAATCAATAAATAAAATTTCACCAAAATCAACAAGAAGCAGTTACGAATGGCAGACCAAATCTGGAATTTTCTATATTTGGAATTTAATTCCAAATCTAAAAAATGTGGTGTGTGTGTATGTATGTGTAAGAGAGAGAGAGAGACTTCTTGAGGAAATGACGTCAGAAGAAGAAAAACGAAGACGATGATGAAGACGGTAAAGGTCGGAAAGACCCTAATGTTCGTCGCAACCATTCACCAAATCTGGAAAATTCTAGATCTGAAAACTTACCACTATTTGTCGCCAAATCCGTTTGTCGCAGCCATTTTTTAAATCGAGTTTGGGTCATTCGGCTCAACTATTTACTAAAAAAAGACAGTTGATGTCATGGAATTTAGGGATGTAGCGCAACGCATGTGAATAAATGTGGCGGTGAACATGACCAGCTTGGCTTTTGACTATGGCGATGGTGATGGTTGGTGCGGTGGATGTGAATTCTCGGTTAATTTAGGTTATTCTTATAATTTGATTTCAAATAGTGTTTTTAGGTTAATTTAGATTCAAGTTGGTGATAATCTAAAATTTTATATTTGGTGCTTTAATTTGAAACCAAAAATTAATATTTGGTTGTTAAATTAAAATCTAAAATTTCAATTTTGACACTATAGTTTGAACGAAAAAATGAATAGCGAGTATTTTAAAAAATTTATTCAATTTACTTTTAATTTTAATACAAATAGACATCTAAAAAAATAGCACACCATTTTCACCTGAACTATTGAAGTACCCACCCAAATCAAGGAATGCCATATTACGCAAATGTCACACCAAATTTGGCCACAACTATTAGAAATGTTCTTATTATGTTACAATTGCATGCTTTAGGTATAATGTAAACACATTATTTCCTAAGAGTAGCAAGGTAAGAAACCATCAACAACTCACTCAAACTCTTGACTATCTGGAATTTTTTTTTTTCAAATAATGGCGTCACTGTTGTCTCATGTCCTTCTCAAATAACATTCTGGTATCTCTATTCTCGGGCATTTTTTTTATTATTCTCATTATCTTTACATAACCAAATACGAGGTATGGACAACATTCAGACGATAGTGGCACTTACTAAAATCCCCAGTCATGAGCTATGTCTTGAATTCCCAACCTAACTCCAAACCTTAGGATCTTCGCTACGTCTTTGAATTTATTCTTGGCAAATTCTCTATCACAAAGGTATGAAATTATTTTTTCTTGATTGCTTTGTTAAACAAAATAACTTTAATTTTTTAGTGAACTTGTCACTCGGAATTAAATTAACACCAATGTCAAAACACTATCCTGAGGTAGGTAATTAATTTACCAAACACTAAACATCACTTACATAATGTGTAGACAACGCATTTTGCCCGCCCAGTTAGTATCGGATTGAAAGTATAAGTTTAGATAAACTTTAAATGGAGGTTTAAAAGAAATGAATTTCCACCTTAGATCACACTGGATACTACAAAAAAAACAACAAAAACACAAGGAAACAAAAAACTATCAATTTTGACTGAATTTGGTTAAGTAAAAGTTTTGGGTCAACCTTGAAATTCATAAAGTTAAAGGGGGAATAAGATGACATTATTAAAAGATGATTTTTACGAAATCACATTTAATGTGAATAAATATTAGTTACTACCCTTTAATTTAACTAAATTTCACCAATTACCCTTGTTACAAGTTTTGACCCTTGAAATATTTACTATCACCGGTATCGTCCATTTTGACGCCAAAAATATTTCTTTAAATATCTGTTCAAAGTACTATTAGTCTTTTAAATCGATCCAAATACCTTAATCTATTCAAATAATTGTCATGACAAGTGTAAGTTACCCAAAGTAACTAAGGCTTAGGACTCGGTTCAAAAATAACCAAACCGAAGTCATCATGACTTGCAATCAAAGCCCATCACATCAAGGGTCCTACCAAGAATTTAATGACTCATTTAATGAGAATTAATTGCCCAAGATATTTCCATATATTTCCTACAAAATATCTAAGGGAGAAACCAAGTTACTTGAAAAGTAACTATCGATTATCAATCCAACTGATTCGGTTCGCCACCAACGCATGCATTCAATGAGCCATTAAATGCCCATCCCATCAAGCATTAAATTCTTGGGATGACATGGAAAAACCACATTCAAGGCATTTATATATTTTGATCAAAATATCTTAGGGAAATCGAATATTCAAGGCACCTATATATTTTAATCAAAATATCTTAGGGAAACCAAATTGATTGAAATATGACTGCATGGTTACAAGACAAACCAAACCAAATCAATTCCATTGGAAGGAATCAAATGCCCATCACATCAAGTGTCATTATCAAGCATTAAATTCAAAATGACACTTTGAGACTAAATTCAATGCACCTCCAAAGCATTAATGGAAATCGAATCAAAATAGTTCAAGTAATGGATACTTAGCCACTAAATCAAATCGAAAAGGGTCACATCACTCCATAAATTCCCCATGTACAATCCAATCATATCTAATGATTGCTAATGATAACAAATTATTGCCAATCATTATTTATAGACTTGGTAATCATTACCAAATCTTTGAAACTCCTACAGAATCTTCAAGATTTGTTCAAAACCATCAAACCACAAGGCATAAAAGGATGACCCCTGGACCAAACAGGCCCTAACGAATAACCTGGGATGGCCTGTGCGTTGGCCAATACGCAGGCCTCCCGTGCTTATAAATAAGAGGCTTGTTTTTATAAATTGAAGAGCTTGAACCCACAACTTCTCTCTCTAGGCTCGAATTCTGCTCTCGGGTATGTTGGGTTTACAAGCGTTCTATTCAATAAACACCTTGAAATTCTGTCAAAATACATTCTGAAAGGAGTTCTTGAGGATCTTGTGGGAAGATCTCAAGAAGTTGTCGAAGAATAATCGAGAACAACCGAGAAGATTCAAATAAGGAGAAGAAGAAAATCGCCTAGGAAAAGACCAATCTCCTAAGCTAGGTATATTTCTTAAAGGCCCTTCAATCTTGTCTTCGATACATTTATATTTCTTGTAATCATGTTTGTATAGTTCTTAGTCTTACATTCCATGTACATAGCATGTATATCAAGTAATCAAGTAAAAAAGGTCACAAACTTGTCAAATTCATCAAACTATGTCAAACATATCCAAAAATTATGTCAAGAACATCAAGAACTTGAAGAACATGTCCAGAACATGGCAAAAATGTCAATAACACCATGGGTGGTACATAGTGTATTTTATTTTCTGAGGAACAAATAAAATCGAACTCTAATAAGCTCAAAACAAAAGTCATCTCAAAATAAACTACGTACTGACCTAATCCTTGGTTATTCGCTAAGGTATGCAGGCAGCCCACATATGGGTTCAATCACCTGTCAAATAAAAATTAGTTCATCTTGAACAAATGAACTACATGCTGACCTGATCCTTAGTTACTCGTCAAGGTACATAGGCAACCCACGAACGGGTTCGGGTTACCTATCTAAATAAAAACCATTTCATCATAAACAGACGAACTACGTTTTGACTTGATTCCCCGTGATAACCGGGATACGTAGGCAACCTTTACAAGATTCGGTCATCAAAAAATACAAAAATATTTTCATTTAATATGATTTATTTTGTTACTACTGATAGATACTTAAACTTTTACATGCTTTTCTTACATAAAAAATGCATAAAAAACACAAAAAAAAATATTAAAAAATAGGAATTATTTTGTTAAACAAAACAAAAAGAAATTACTTGGAATTTGTTTAAATGTGAACATCTATTTAGGCTATGGTACTGTCTTCGAACGGGCACCTTGGGGTACTTTACACCTTCCCCAAGTATAATCGACCCCCAAACTTAAAGAAATCTCTGGTCCAAGACCTTTATGAGTCAAAACTCGGGCCATTTCAAAAAAAATAGAAAATGAATTTCTAAAATCTCGGTAACTTAGCGCACCATTGAACCCATTCTAGGTGGCGAATCCTTTTCTAACATAAATCCTAGCCCAAGGAAGATTTTCAAAACCGGCGCCTAAAAAGGCCCATGAAACCCATTTTCGAAAATAAACAGATTTTGATGATTTCGAGAGGGATGAATGAAAACTTGTTTTGCTCTTCTTCTCGTTCTTTACTTTCTTTGCTTTAAAAAAATCCGCGGTGCGTCAGCTGGTGACTTCACTGGGGACTTTTGAGGGTCAAGTCTAGTTTGAATCTAAATCTATGTTCACGATTAAACAAACACCAAGAAATATGTCTTCGGTTATTCAAACATAAATAATGCCCTATGAAATAAAAATTTCTTTCAATATGTTTATATACTCGCATGCATTTATTTACTATCATTCAAATTATTGTTTTTAAATATCTACATTTATATCACTACTTTTAAATTTTTGCACTTGCTTTCTGTATACTTTCTCCAAGGCACGAGCACCACTTTGCATTGTATATCATGAGAAAAAAAATAATTGTAAACCTCTTAGTGATAGAGATGACGGCAGTAGGGGCTGAAGTTGTGCGATTTCCCCACACCAACCTAAGCTCTGAAACCCTGTAGGACTAGAAAGAGGAGTCAATAGAAGCAAGGCCAGGTGGTTTATCCCCTAGGATCTGGCTTCAAAACTCGCCTCACTCGGATCACCAACCAACGATGGATATTTCCTATGGGAAGACATTGGAGGTTTGAAGATCTAGAACCAAACTTTTCTAGGATGCGTTAGTATAAAATCCATGAACCACATATAGTGAACTTAGGATAGAGGATACCCAAAACCCTATTATACTTAGGATACTATCTTGGAGAGAAATTTTATTTTTATCTTGTGTACGGTTATTTATGTAATTGTTATTCTAGATAAGTAGAATAAAGTTCCTAAGACAAATAAGGGCATAATAGAGAAATAAGAATTCTTGTTCTATCCCACTTATTTCTAGCTTTCTCAACATCAAAAAGCGTATTAAAAAATCGGAATAGGGAGCAAGTGGCAAGAAAAGAATGAGAATCCTTTTTTTACTTGTTACAATAAGCTCTTAATACAAAACATTGAATCATAAATATCCATTTCATCTGTGATAATGCATTTAAAACTTACTCTAATAAAATCATAAATACATTCACCTTTAAATAATACACGAAAATCCCACCTCAAATAAACAGTTAAAATATAGCCTTTACCAAACAAATCTGTCTAAAGTTCGTCTGCTAAGACAACATGAATAAATCTATGTCGATCGCACAAAACTACACCAAGCTTACCAAGATGAAAGAAAGTGTAGCCACTCAGTTAAATCAAGACTGTGCGATCCAATATTAAGAATACCTTAGGTCACATTTCCCTAAGATTTACATGAAATGTCCTAAGTGTAGTGTCCTTTCTCACAAAGGCCTATACAATAGGAATTATGAACCATAAGGAAGACATTTCGTTTAGGTTCCAAACTACTTAAGCAAGTCAAAACTTGTTCGACTAAGAAGCCATCTAAGGTTCACTAGTCAGACTATCAAAATAGGCTCACTCTCAGAAAGACATCATGAATTCAAAGGTGTTCTAGACCCCTCATTGAGTCCTAGGAACGACCATCTATCTTTCGAGGAATAAAAGGAGAATTTTGCCGTTAAGTCCTAGGAACAATGATCCTTTGTTTAAAGAAGGAAAAAAAAAATGTTGTCAATAAATCTTAGAAGAAATTATCCGTGTTTTAAGGAAGAAAGAGTACAATTTTTTTTATTAGGTTCTAAGAACAATAATCCATACTTTGAGGAAGAAAAGGACAATTATGCCATTAAGTCCTAGGATCAATGATCCATTTCAAGGGAAAAAATTGCCATAAAGTCCTAAGAGCAAAAGACTGATATTTTGAGGATAAAGGATCAATCATAACATAGTCCTAAAATGACTATAATTTCTAAATTTGGGGGATAAATCGAAAATTGCAAGTTACCTTAGCCCTACGAAACCAAATCCAAAGCTGAGTTATGTCTAGAACATGCCTTGAAAGTTGCATGCTAGAGCAACATCTTCCTAGGATCCCATCACATAAAGCACAAACATAATCATCCATTCATAAAGACATATTCATACATAGGTAAAGAATGCAATCATGCATAAGAATAGGATAATTTGCATCCTTAAAGTTCAAGGTCTAGGGGTCTTAATTACTTAATAATCCTAGAAAATCTACTTTGGGCAATTTTTGTTAAAATCCATCCAAAATCCGTTTGCAAGATCATAAAATGAACCCAATCCCTCTCTCTATCGGAAATACTCAAACCAAATTCATGTTTTTTTACTAATTTAAAGAAGCATTGCCTCATTATGAACAAAACCTGAGCCATATACAGCTTTCATATTCCAAGAAAAAGAAAAAAAGAAAAAAAAATACTATATCTATCTCTACCTTTCCCTTAACTTCTTAAGTCCCTTCTAATGAATTAGGTATTATCTTGTACGCCTATGTACTTGATCTACGTATCGCTAAATGTGGGCTTATTTTGTCTAAGGTCGACTCAGGTTTTTATACTCTAAATTTCATGAGTTAATTTTCTTGTCATAATTCACACGCCGCGAATAATCAAAATTTATGAAAGTATAATTTCAATACTAAATTAGACCATCATCCAAAGAAAAATGTTAAAATAGATGTCCTATTTCAAACAAACAATGGTGAGATATTGACAAAAAATATAAGAAAGTTATAAAGAAAACCTAAGATCCCTAATGTGGAATCACTACATATGTTCCAACCCGGAGTTGTGAGGAAACCCAAGGAGAATTGTAGTCAACATACCTATCAATATCTAAGGTCGTGTTCTCGAAAAAAAAAATAGAAGATTCAATCAAAGAATGTCCTTAGAAATTCACGAGACCTAGCCTTACCCAAAGTTCTGAAAAGGAGTAAGGCAGGTAACTAGAAGAATCTTTCATCCAAAGAAGAAAATAATCAATGGGGAAAAGACAATGAGACTTTACTGGATAAGTATCCAGGATAGGGGCAAAATCAATAAGGACCTCGAGATTGATTCAAACTACTTTAGGTTTCCAAAAAATGTAAGAATCCTAAAAGTATGTGTTAAGAGAAAAAAATAAAATAAAGATTGTTCTCAGAAATTTTTTAAACACTTAGTGGTCACACGAAGGCAATCGAGTGAATCACGTTGTTTATATAATTCGAGTATTAAGTCATAGGGGTATTTCAACACCTAGTGACTTGGGCCAACTGAACCAGGATCACTACCCAAAACTCACTACATGGATTATATAGGAAGTGTAAGTCCCTAGTTTCCAAAGTGAAAGAAAAATAAGAAGAAAAAAGAAATAGAATAAAAATGATTATCTCAACACTATCAGGATAAAACAATATTTGTTAGGCGTCATTAACTAATACTTGTTTCTTTATCACTTCTTGTCTCCCTCCATTGAGTCATCTCAGGAAGGCCCATTCTAATTTTCTTTAATTCAAGACAAAAGAAATGAATCGAAGGCATCGAAGAAACCTCGGGTAACATATAGAGCCTAGGGAATCTCGACAACAATCTTAGAAAAGATCAATATTATAACTTAATAGAATAAAACTTGACAATTTCTTCAAACTAATAACTACAAATATTTGGTCTAAATTACTATTGAACTTATCTTTATCATAATTTAGATTAATCCGATGCAAAAATCGCGACAATCACTGAGATGATTGAATGTTTGAATATGATTACCTGAGTATACTCTAATCAAAATAATTTTGCACAAACGAGAAAAAGGAAATATACATGGTGCGTATAGGTTAGTACCTAAAACATTTGAAATGAACTTGGAAAAGTACGGGAAAGGAAAATAAGAAGCCTTGCTAACTTACCATTTATTCGAACCCTCTATCAAAAATCATCCCAAAAGTCATTTAAAGCCCGAGCCAAATCAACAGTGATCTCAACTCTAAGCCAAATGTTCCCATTCTGGGATATCCTGATCTCAACCAATCAAAATGAAATAACCTTTCACCGTGCCTGTCCAAACCTTTCTATTTTATAATTGAAACCCATAAAAATGTTCGAAGAGAAATCCCGATCAGAATATCAGTTGCAATGCAAGAAGGAGAAAAGGAGCCGAAAGCCTCTCAGAAGCACTAATCAACCTTCCGTATCAAAGACAATATGGAAGCGCCCTAGGAGATAGCGAATAGAAAAAGGTATCTAGTGCAAACATTCTCTAGGAAAACATTCTAGGTAAAAGATTTGGGCTCCATAAAATCATACACTACCTAAGTCAGTATCGAAATACTACACAAATACCATGCATCACGTTTCACTTAGGCATGCATAACCTTCATACACATGAGGAAAATTAGGCATCATACATCAACAAAAACATATGGCATCATGTATATCATTTTGTATCAATAGGCCATCATCAATATAACACTTGCACCTATACACCTCATTTGGAAGCTCTAGTAGACTAGCAGGCGATCCTCAGACATGTAACCTTGTCAACTACCTCACCAGTCACCGTACCATTGTTCGTATCTAATAGTGGATTTAAACCAAATCAGGAGTTAGACAAGAAGTCGACCTCACATAAGGTGTATCTTGATAATAGATCTTACCCGTTCCTACGTAGCATTGGGGTGTAGTAGATAGAGTGTATTTAGAAAATTGACATTGCTATGATCCAATAGGATCTTCCTAGAGTTGAGTAATTTCTAGCATCGTTCGAGTACTCTAAGTTCCAAGCCTCCAATAGCCCAAAATAGAACAACGTTATTCAAAGACTTAAATAAACTACTAATCAAGATAACAATTGATCTTACCTATCTAAAAGACTCTATCCATTAGACTAGAGTAAGATTTTTTCCAATAAATGCAACTATCTTTACATATGACAAGTATTATCCTTAAAATCACCCGTGTTCGGAACTACATTACGGCCTGACCCTTGGTAACTCACCAAGGTACGTAGGAAACCCAAGAGGGTCTGGTCGAAATCAAAGAAGTGTCAACTTCATGACATTCTCCCAGCCCAGTATCAGGGCGCATCTCTGGAGAAGTCCCTCGACTTCAATGAGAAGTCGATTTCAATCTTCTTGTTAGGTAAACAACAAAGGATACCGTTGCGTGAACTATACTTCGACCTGATCCTTCGTAGATCACCAAGGTACATAGGAAACCCTGGTGGGTGTAGTCAACAATCTAAAAATTAGCACAGGAGGGCCAAACTATATTTCGACTTGATTCCCAACTTAGGAAATCAGAGTATGTAGATAACCAGGTAGGTTTTGTTGATCTGACAATCATTTTCCAAAGCAGCCATATCAAAATACATAAACAACCCAATGAGGTTTCCAGACTTAATCGAACATTAAAATCATACAATTTGGGATGCATGGTGGTAGCGCGTAAATACGTCATTACTTTCATAGCAAGTGTACGGGTCAAATTTTATTATAGAAGGGAAAGAGTAAGGGTTATCGTATCCATAAGGATTGGTGTAGATTATCGTTGAGTACCGTAATTGTCATAACTTAACTTTATTTAGGCAATAAAAATGTAGTTTTTATAATAAAATATACTAAACTAAGTAAATTAAACTAATTATACTAATATAGTAGTATGACGTTTATGGGAAATTATCGCCTAAGGATTAACTTCGTTCACTTAAACGTGTTCGTTTCAATCTAGTTTACATTAACGACATTCATCCTATCCGATAATATCGGTATCGAAAACTCACCCACTACCTCTCCCGAGTGTAAAGTGAAGGAATATGTGATTTCGCTTCAATGCCAAAGTCCCCCTCGAGCATCTATACGACACTCAATCACATGAGTCTCGCCCCAACGTCACAGATTGCACACTTTCTAACTCTCTCTCGACTTATTAGATCGCCGTGTTGTGTTTAAACCCTAATCGAAATCCGGAGTTACAACTCCCGAGTGTCAAATCTCGTATTCTCAGTATATCATAACAAGCATAAAAATATGGAATAACGGAAAACACAATCAGATAAACATGAACAACCATTAACAAAACATTAATTTTATATAAATAACATTTTCGTAAAGTACATCAGTCCCTAGACAATATATGTTTAGCTACACATGGCCATAGCCCTATATACAACTAGAAACGAGCTAAACATATACAAACATTCAACCAAATCTAAGAGAGAAAGAGAGAAACGAATAGAGACTAGCCATTATCCGAAGATCCGTCGCTAAAACCGCTCCAAGAACGCTTCCTCCTTCTTCGTGTTGTGATCTTCTCTTGGTCGAATGGCCTTAGAGCTCTCAAGACTCCTGAAAACATCTACCTTTGTTTGGGAACAAGAGGGACGATATTTATAGGATTCAAAATATCTCAAAATATCCTAAAGTATCTTAAAATGTCCGGGGCTGACCGGTGCAGCAGTACGATCACCGTTGCAGCGATTGATAGGTTGGTAGGATTCTGGCGAGTGACTGCTACAGGTGTAGAACTCTCTGCATTTTGACCGCTACAACGGTGGATGCAGGTTCAGATTTTGGCCTTTTTGCTCTTTTTCTCCACCGTTCTTCTACCACTTTGATCGTTTATGGACCGTTTTAGTCCATTTTTACCCCAAATACCTAGCTTAAGACAAAATAAATAAAAATGTATTAAAACACAATAAAATGCTATAAAAATACTCAAAACCTACCAAAACCGGCTTGGGAATATATATACAAATTACACCTATCACATGGGCGACCCATATGTGTTCTGTCACATTCCCTCGAATGCTCAGGACGTAATCTAGTGCCCAGCTAGAGCTAGGACACATTATATCAGATTTCTTCGTCAAGATTTCTTGATAAGTTTTACCCCAGCTACGATTGGGGCAACATTTGAAACTCAAGATTGAAATCTATATTTCCTCAAAAAGAAACAAGCATCATCAAGCCCCAATCTACAACTGGGGCACATTTTACTTGAGGTAACTTCCTACAAGTAGTTTGTTAGTCCTCGTCAACAGTCCCAACTAGGATATGGCCATAAAACTCCAATAAGTATCGAGTTTCCCCGAGAGAATTCTCAAGTAAGAATCCTCTCAGTCATTTTTTAATCATGGATTGATATGACGACCCAAGAATTGGTTTCTCTAAACAATAACCTTTTCCACCAAATGTTAATCTATATAAAATCAAATCGCGAACTACATTAGACCTGATTCTCAACTATCTAAGATATGTAGGCACCCTGATGAAGTTCGGTCAAGACAGCTCAATTAAATAAATCAAATAATCAATCAAATCAATTAATCAATCTTTAAAATTACTACTTTAATCCATCAATCAATATCTAAATTACTGCTTCAATCAATCAATCGATGTCTAATTAACTTTATTAGTTAGAACTATATTTGACCTGATTCTTAACTATCTTAAGATATGTAGGAAAATCCTCGTAGGTCCGGTCATACACTTAAACAAAACCCTAGAAACAAATTCCTATCTCTAGTGCTGGATGCATCTAATTCCCGTCTCTGGTGATGGAAGCAAAAAATTCCTGTCTTTGGTGATAGAAGCGAAAAATTCTCATCCCTGCTGATGGAAGCAATAAATTTCCTATCTCTAGTGGTAGAAGCAAAAAATTCCTGTCTCTAGTGATGGAAGCGAATAATTCTTGTCTCAAGTGATAAAAGCGAAGAATTCTTGTCTCTGGTAATAGAAGCGAACAATTCTTGTCTTTGGCGATAGAAGCATCTAATTCCCATCTCTGGCGATAGAAGCTGAAAAATTCCTATCTCTGGTGATAGAAGCTAAAAAATTCCTATCTCTGGTGATAGAAGCGAAGAATTTCCCTCTCTAGTGATAGAAGTGAAGAAAACCTGTCTCTGGTAATAGAAGCAAAAAATTCTTGTCTCTGGTGATAGAAGGGAAGAATTCCTGTCTCTAGTGATAGAAGAAAAAAAATTCCTATCTCCGGTGACGGAATCCAAAATTTCCTATCTTTGTTGATGGAAGCAAAATTCCTAATTATGGAAGCGAAATATTCCTGTCTCCGATGACGGATTCGAAAAATCCCGGCCTTTGAGGGTAGATGCGAGAACTTCACATCGAGGAGAGTTGACTAGAATCTTTCTTAACAAATCACTGTAAGCATTAAATTTATTGTCTTTACTTTTCATGTCTCGTGGAACAAAATGTTTGTGTCTTGTTTTTTGTGATTACGAGTAAACTAGCATGACAAATAAGGGAAACTATAGACACTGTATTTCGTCCTACCCAGTTAGTATGGGATCAAAAGTACAAGTTTAGATAACTTTAAACAGATGTTTAAAGGAAATTAATTTCTACCTTAGATCACATTTGGTACTACAGAAAAAATAACAAAAACATAAGAAAACATAAAACTGTCAAATTTGATTGAATTTGGTTAAGTAAAAGTTTCGGGTCAACCTTAAAATTACTAAAGTTAAAAGGGGACTAAGATGACACTATAAATGGATTATTTTTATGAAATTAGCTTTAATATGATTAAAAACTAGTTACTACCATTTAATTTAAGGAAATTTCACCAATTACCCATATTACCTGTTTTGACCCCTGAAACATTTACTATCACCGGTTTCGTCCATTTAACACCAAAAATATTTCTTTAAATATCTATTTAAAGTACTAATATCTATTAAATCAATCCAAATACCCTAATAAATTCAAATAATTTCCATGACAAGTCTAATTTACCCAAAGTAACGAAGGCTTAGGACTCGGTTAAAAAACAACCAAACCGAAGTCATCATGACTTGCAATCAAAGCCTATCACATCAAGGGCCCTACCAAGCATTTAATGACTCATTTAATGAGCATTAAATTCCCAAGATATTTCCTAGATATTTCTTACAAAATATCTAAGGGAGAAACCAAGTTACTTGAATAACTATCGATTATCAATCTAACCGATTTGGTTCTCCACCAAGCATTGCATTTAATGAGCCATTAAATTCCCATACCATCAAGCATTAAATTATTGGGATGACATGGTAGACCACATTCAAGGAACCTATATATTTTGATCAAAATATCTTAGGAAAACCGAATTGCTTGAAATGTGACTACACGGTTACAAGACAAACCGAACCAAATTAATTCAATTGGAGAGCATTAAATACCCATCATGTTGTTATCAAGAATTAAAATAAAAAATGACACTTGGAGACTAAATTCAATGCACCTCCAAAGCATTAATGGCAATCGAACCAAAATAGTTCGAGTAACCAATACTTAGCCACCAAGCCAAACTGAAAAGGGTCACATCAAGCCATAAATGCCCCATTTGCAATACAATAATATCTAATGATTGCTAATGATGACCAATGATTTCCAATCATGAGTAATGATTGCCAATCATTACCTTGGAATTTATAGATTTGGTAATCATTACCAAATCTTTGATAATCGTACAGAATCTTCAAGATTCGTCCAAAACCATCAAACCACATGGAATAAAAGGATGACCCCTAGACCAAATGATCCCTAAGGAACAACCTAGGATGGCCTGTGCATTGGCCAATGCGCAGGTGGACGCGGCCATTTAAGACGCTCACGTTTGACTTTACTCGCAAGTGCACGAGGTCAAGTTTTAGTATAGATGGATCGTGAGATCGAATATCGTTCCACTGGGGATAGTGTAAATTAGTTGAATACCATGATTTTTATAGTCTCATATTATCTCAACTTTTCAAAAAATGTTTGTATTTTAATTACAACTAAGATAAATTACAACTATTGGGTTAGTTCTAACTCTATTGATTATCTAGGTATTGATTTCTTTCACATAATACATAATATGATTTCATTTAGTTAGCGATAACGGTGTTTACCCTATCTGACAATCTCTGTATCTATAATTCGCTCACTCCCTCTTTCGAGTGTAAAGATAATGAATATATGACTTCGTGTTGACGCCAAAGTCCCCCTGAAATGTATTTTTGAACACATAGTCACATGAGTCGTCAACCAACGTCATGGATTGCACACTCTCCAACTCTCTCCTGGGTTATTGGATCGTCGCGTTGTGTTTAACCCTAGTCCGAATCCGGGGTTACCTCTCTTGAGTGTCAAACCCCGTATTATCGGTTTATCGTAACAAGCATAATATCAAGAATAACGGTAAACACAATTGGATTTTGACAAACAACCATTAAAGTAACGTATATTCAATCAAACTAGCATTTACATGACTTATAACAACACCTAGATACTATTTATTTAATACTACATGATCCTAGCCATATAACATACAAAACAAGAGTGGTTCGATATCATTTGATATGGAAAAATAATTACAAAGATAAAAACAAGGGAAGAACAATCAAAACTGAGAGTGGAACAGTCCACTATCGCTAAGTATCGCTCCGCAAATGCTTTGACTTCTTCCAAATGATGAACTTCCTCATTGATCTCTCAAAAATAGTTAAAGAACACTATATTAGGGTTAGGAACGTTCAACAACTTGTTTCAGGCGTGGGAGAGTGGTATTTATAGGCCTAAGGTTTCAAAAAGATCTAAAAATATCTTCATGTCAGTGCAGAGCTAACCGCCTAGGCGGTGGTTTCTCCGCCTAGGCGGAGGTTAAGTCGGTTTGCTTACCGCTTAGGCGGTGGGCTGGCACACAAAAATTCTAACGGTTCACCGCCTAGGCAATGGTTTCTTCGCCTAGGCGATGGAGAAGCACTTAGACATTCTGTCGTTCCTCCGCCTAGGCTGTGGTTTTCTTCGCCTAGGCAATGGAGCAGCTCTCCAACTTTCTGATACTTTTCTACCTAGGCGGTGGTTTCTTCGCCTAGGCGATGGAACTTGTTTATTTTTCAGCACATCCAGCATTCTTCAATGCCTAGGCGGTGGGTTTGTTGTTCTTGAAACCTTGTTTTTCCATCTTTTCTTTACCGTTTTCTCACCGTTTCGTTCGTTTGTCACTTGTTTACGTCCCTACACCTGATTTACATAAAAATAACTAAAACGAAATTAAAACATTAATAAAACACTCGAAAACTGATAAATTAGGCTTAGAAGTAGATAGGTATTTTCAACTTATCAAATACCCCCAAACTTGGAATTTTTCTAGTCCTCAAGCAAAACACCTTAACACTAAATCAAACTAACTACACTAATTAGCTAATTTCTAAACTAAAAATAAATAAACATTAACAAATTAGAAGTAAACACATGTGAGATTCAAGTTCAATTGAAGAAACCAAGTGGTTCTTCCCTCAACAACTTGTAATCAGATCAAGTTAAAGAATAACACACACCACGTGGTGTTCTAGAATTTCAACACTCAATATCAGTTAAAACTATTCTAGATCCATTTGAAATGTGTGTGTGTGATAACTCAAATGTATAACTAATCAAACACCAGATTGGATTATTCAGTAGCTAAGCTCATGACTTAAACTTTAAAAGATTTAGGAAAACCATACTCTTGACTGGGCTCAACTATCCACTAATGTAGATTTGGACATTCACAGAGATCAATAGGGCTTGGTTTGGCTTTGGAGAACGACCAAGGGTATCGTAGGAATAGAAAACAGAAAATTGTTATAGAATGAACGATACCCAAGGCACAAACGCTTGTCACTATATCACTCTCTCATAACCCCACACGTTTAAAACAAAACCCTGAATGAGAATTGAAGAAATTTGTATTCACTTGTCACAAGAAATGGAATTAAAAACTATATTCACATAGTTTTTTAGTTTTTTTTTTTTTTTTTTTTTTTTTTTTTTTTTTTTTTTTTTACGACAAGTACACCCCCAAACTTATTTGAATTTGTACAATTATTGGGGCGTGCAAAAAGAACTAAGAGACTAACAAGTGAATACTTTAATACTAAACCAATAAACTTTCGTCCGAAACCCCGATCGCTCACTTCAAGTTAGCATTAGTCTATGCTACTTGATTTCACTCAATTTGAATCTTAGGCTTAGCGACAATGGTTTGGAAAGATTTAATTGGCTAAAGTATAGATATGTGTTTAGAATTGAAAAGTTTATGGCTTCGACAGGGGAACGAGAGAATAATTTTTTTCAGGTTAGTTTCAAAAAGATTCAAGCGATAAAATTGAAGGCCTAAATCATGCCTTCGGAATTACCTCACATATAATTTCCCCTCAAGCCTCCCCCAATCAAGTTCTAGATTCCTTATTTCTATAATGAACTTATTACTGAATAATCGACGTCAAATTGTTCAAATAATTATACAATGAGTCCATGTTATCGTGCGATTTTTGGATCAAAATAGTTTTTACCTAATCAACATGCTAAGCACACAAAACACACGTGAATGGCATTACCCCCGACCTCAATATACAATTAGGGGATAATTTTCATCATCGGGATATGGCCCAAATGAACTCTACAACTCAACATGAACATACAACTTTATTCATTAACATATCTACTCTAAATCTAAAAACTAGCATGCATACACTAACTCATCATTACACATGCATAAACAAAAATTAAAATACATTAACAAAAACTAAACATTTCTAGTTTAATACAATTACAAAAAAAAAAAAAAAAAAAAAAAATCCTTACAAAATTTTTCATTATTCACATCACAAACATTTCTTCCTTCATACTCAATAAATACCCCCAAACTTGAACGAGGCAGTGTCCTCATTGTCTAGGCAGCGAACCCAATAACAGAATAGAGAAATAAAAATAGAAAATTTGGTTCCAACACACACCTAGGAGGTAAGACGTAATAGTCTTACCCCCTACCGTTCATGGGGAGGAAATGATGGTTGCAGCTCGTCTAGGTGGAAATGTGGCACTGGCGAATAGAGAGTCATGTCGACCCCAAGATGCTCGTATAAAAGCCGTTGGTTCTAATCTTGCTCCTGCGTGTATTGATCCAGGAAAATCCTCATGCAAGTAAAATCATTGCGAAGATTGGCGATGTCGAACCGGAGATCCTGAATATCGCGATTAGTCGGATTTGGTTAGCGGTAGTGGACTTCGGGCATTGGGGCCTCAGGTGGCCCTGCTTCTTCGTCTTCCAGGCCCTTCTCTCTCTCAACTTCCTACACAGCTGGGTCTAGGGATCCTTCCTTCCACAATCGGTTCATCATTGCATGATCGAGGGGATGTATAGGGGGCCAAACGCTATCCCCTTTGATCACTACTCCGGCGCGTCTGAATAGTTTAGTCAGAAACGAGGGAAGTGGAAGGCCAGTCTTCATCGATTGAACCGCATGAAGTATCGAATAATAGATATGCCACCCGACGTTGATTGGATTCCCCAGTTGAATGTCATGTAAAATGAAATCCCTCTCCTTGGAGACTTTGGAATAATGGGATGTAGGAAGCAGGTTCCCACACACGAAGTGGTGCCAGATTTTTGGAACCGATTTCAGATACCTCGCCTTAAATATTGCTTAACCCGACCCTGTGTTTATCTATTGAACATTGCCCATGGTCAAGGCCCGGATCACAATCTCCATTGATGGCGTGTAACTCCCAAACGGATTGTGCGAGGGTTCCAGCTCCTTCAAACCCAAAATTTCGTTGAAGTGCTCCGGACTGAATATGATGGGGCAATTTTTGACTCTCATCCAGTAGTCAGTGGTCTTGGTGATGTTAGCATAAAAATCTCGGACCACAGACACCTCGCCATTGGGGGGTAAACTGCAGAATTGTTCCCAACCCCGGCTACTTATGACATCTCAGAATTCTTCTTGAAGGGCATCCAAAGGCCCAAACCCCCTTTGCCGGATGCATGTTCTCTTGTAGTCATGTTTGTTGAAGTGTTCTTCGACTTGTTTGGATACGAATCGAGATGAATTGTAATCGGTTGCAGAGGATGATACTTCCTTGCGCGGATTTTTAGATGAACGACACTTTGACATTTTTTCTATCAATCAAAATCACAACACATACCACAACAATAACAATGGAACACAACAAATCAAAACATTTCCACCGAACACACATTGCCATTATAACAACCGCATACCAACCAAAATCGAATCAACAATAATTTCGTAATGTAGCCTAATATATACCATTACCATAGTGTATCTACACATAAACATGAAAATCTTCACCAAAAATCAACCCTAAAACCCCTAAGAACATGAAAAACGCGAAACTAGGGATTAAAGGGTTTAGGGCACGTTGCAAATCCAAGGATTTTTTGTAATATACATGCAAATCAAGAAAATATTTCAACAATTATATGAAAAGTAGGATCATAAACACTTACTTGTTGAAAAATTTCGGTCCAATCGCTTGAATGTGGTGATTTCGCAATGTTCGGCCCTTAAACCCTAGATTTTCGAAAATGGGGCAAAAAATCCGACTTGTGGAGGAGGATTCTTGGTGGAAATCAGAATTTTTCTCAAAGGAAAGATGATTTTTAAGGCTTGGAACGGTTTGGAATGATAAAGGTTGGAGATTGTTTGAAATTTTAGGGTTAAAGAGGCGATGTCTGCGAAGGGAAAAGGTTTTCTTTAAAACCTGTCTGATGCGTCACCGCCTAGGCGAATGGGCGCCTATTTATTTTTAAAAAAACTTACTGACGTTTCTCCGCCTAGGCGGTGGAACGTCAGTGTGAAAACCATGACAATCTGCCCTTTTTTCCGCCTAGGCGGTGGGTTTCCACCACAAGTAACTTGATTTCTTCATGTTTTCAAAACTTTTCTCTACGCCACTTACTTCCACTACGTTCATTAAACGATTTTTAGCATGCAAAACAATCCTAAGTATTTATACACCTTAGTTCACCACAAAAAATATTCCAAGACCATTACGATCTCCAAAAAGTAATTAGTACAAAAATTGGGAATGTTTGTTACCCTCAGCGACATATCAAAAGATTTGCTTGATTTAACGTCCCTAGCTGGACTTAGCAAATTGCATGATCATTCATCGACGAGGGAGATACACTCCAGAACTTGTTTTTCATTACCGATATAGCACTTGATCTTTTCCTCTTCACCTTCCAGTTCGACTGAACCGAAGGGAAATTTGCTTGAGCATTTTTCACCGAAATCCCTCATAGACAAGGTATTTTGGATAGAATGCTCCGTTGGATCATGATTCATGGTATTGAAATTGGATTCTTCTCTCTCTCCTTATCCTTTTCAAGTATGCTCGATCTCAGGATCAAGAGCCAAGAATTCTAAACTCCTTCTTCTTTACATGCACTGTTTGATCACGACTCATGAAATAAATTAAACAAATAATTTAAAAGAAAATAAAAGAAAAGAATTGTCGGATTAATATTCAACCACTTGGTCACAATATCAACCAAATTAAGACACATCCCCGGCAACGGTGCCAAAAACTTGGACGGTCGTCAGAAACAAAATTTGACAAACAACCAATCCCCAGCAATGGCGCCAAAAACTAGTACGCTAAGCGTTTTAACGCTCGCGTATTGATTACTTGCAAGTGAACGAGGTCTAGTTTTAATATAATGGATCTTTTAAGATCGGATATTGTTCCCACAGGGACGGGTTGAATAAGTTGAATATCGCAATTTGCATAGTCTCATATTATCCAGACGGTTCAAGAATTATTTAAAATTAAACTAATTAAAACTAAGCTAAACTACAATTAGTGGGTCAATCCTAACTAAGTTGATTAACTAGGGATTGATTTCGTTCACTTAATACATGTTTGATTTCGTTTAGTTAACAATAACGGAGTTTAGATATCCAACAATCTCGGTTCGTAAACTCCTCTGTCACCTCTCCCGAGTGTAAGACGGGGGAATACGCGACTTCGTGTCAACGCTGAAATCCCTCTCAATGTCTTAACGACCCTAGGCCGCGTGAGTCTCGCCCCAACGTCATCGATTGCACACTAACTAACGCCCTCCCAGGTCATTAGATCGTAACGATGTGTTTACCCTAGTCCGAATCCAGGGTTACCTCTTCCGAGCGTCAAAACCTAGATTCTTAAATCCAACCCTAATACCTTAACAAGCATATTAAAGTTGTAATAAAATGATAAACACAATTGGATTTAAAAACAAACAACCGTTAAAGAAACATATATTTCATCAAACTAGTATTTACACAACTGCATCTATCCCTAGCTAATATTTAACTAATCTAACATGATCTTGGCCATTGGAACTACAAACAAAGAGGGATTCATCATCATTTACAATATAACATTAAATTACAATGAGAGAACAAAGAGAGAAAGATCAAATCTTAAAGTGGAGTGGTTTCCACTTTCGCCGAAGATCGATCCGCCAATGTTTCCTCTTCCCGGATGATGATTCCCCTCTTTAAGCTCTTCAAGATTGGCCAAGGATCAAGATCCTAAGGTTAGGGACGTCTAAGTATCCAAGAGTCTTCAATGGAAATGAGCATAAAAAGGTTTTATAGATGCAAGATTTCAAAATATCTGAAAATATCTATTTGCTATGCAAAGGTCACTGCCTAGGTGGTGGAATCTCTGCCTAGGCAGTGGAGATGTCGGTTAACTTTCTGCCACTTCACCGCCTAGGCCGTGGGACTGCTCCAAACATTCTACATCTTCACTACCTAGGCGGTGGGTCTTTTCACATTTTAAGCATCCTCTGCATTCTCACCGCTACGACGGTGGCTCTTCGCCGTGGCGGTGGCTCTTGTGATCTTGAAACCTTATTTCTTCATCATTTCTTCATCGTTTTCCCACCATTTTCACTCGTTTGTCACTTGTTTACGTCCCTACACCTGATTTACATAAAAACAACTAAAATGCAATTAAAACATTAATAAAACACTCGAAAACTGGCAAATTAGTCTTAGAAGTAGATAGATATTTTCAACCTATCAGCAGGCCTCCTGTGCCTATAAATAGGGGGCTTGTTTTCATAAATTGAAGAGTTTGAACCCACAACTTCTCCCTCTATGCTCGAATTCTACTATTGGGTCATTGGGTTTTTAAGCTTTCTATTCAATAAACACATCGAAATTCTATTGAAATACCTTCTAAAATGAGTTCTTGAGGATCTTAGAGGAAGATCTCAAGAAATTGTCAAAGAACGATCGAGAACAACCAAGAAGATTCAAAGAAGGAGAAGAAGGAAATCACTTAGGGAAAGACCACTCCCCTAAGCTAAGTATATTTTCTTAAATGTCCTTCGATCTTATCTTCGATACGTTTATATTCTTGTACATAGGATGTTTACATAGTTCATAGTCTTATATTCTATGTACATAGCATGTATATCAAGTAATCAAGTCAAAAATGTTAAAAAACATGTCAAATTCATCAAACTATGTAAAAAATATCCAAAAATTATGTCAAGCAAATGAAGAACACGTCAAGAACATGAAAAACATGTCAATTACACCATGGGTGGTTGGTAGCGGGAGTTTTACGTTGTTACATTTACCGCAAGTGTACGGGTCAAGTTTTAATAGTATATGGAAGAATAAGGGTTGTCGTATCCACAAGGATTAGATGAAATCATCGCTAACTACCGCAATTGTCATAATCGAACTTTATGTAGGCGATTGAATTTTAGGTTTTTTATAGAAATAATAAAACTAAACTAATAACTAATTATACTACAATACTAAGTATGAAGTTTATGGAAATAGATTATCTAGGGATTAACTTCGTTCATTTAAACGTGTTTGGTTTAGTCTAGTTTACATTAACGGTATTCAAATCATCCGACAATCTAGGTATCAAAAACTCACTCACTACTTCTCTCGAGTGTAAAGTGAATGAATATAAGACTATGTGTCAATGCTAATATCCCTATCTAGCGTCTAAACGACATTGATCACATGAATCTTTCCCCAACCTCACGAATTGCATACTTTCTAATACTCTCCCGAGTCATTAAATCGTCACGTTATGTTTAAACCCTAGTTCGAATTTGGGGTTACCTCTCCCGAGTGTCAAACCCCGTATTCTCAAACCAACCACAATATCATAACAAGTATATAATGAAAGTAATAAAATAGTAAACACAATTGAATACAAATGAACAACCGTTAACAAAACATAGATTTATTCAAACGACGTTTTCATGAACTACATCAACCCCAAAATAATATATGTTTAGCTCATGGACACAACCACATATTCAACTACAAATGAACTAAATATCATCAAAACAACCAACCTAAGTGAAGAAATAAAGAGAGAAACAAGGGAGAACAGCCAAATCTGAATAATCGACGTTTCCACATCCGTAAAAAACCGCTGCGATCTTGTTTCCTCTTCTCCAAATCGCATTCTTATGTTGCTTGGTTGATATTGAAGCTCCCGAAATGTCCACAAAAAAGTGCCTAAGGTGTTGCGGAGAAGGGATAATTAGAGGGATCTAAAACATCTAAGAAAATATCCAAAAATATATTCGCCAGGTGGTGTCGGACCGCTGCAGCGGTGGGAAGCACAGCTGCAGTAATGAGAAATCAGTAGGCCACTAACATTTTACCACTGCAACGGTGGTTGGGCAGAAAGGTTTTTGCATTTTGATCGCTGCAGCGGTGAGCCTGCAGTTTCTGAACTTGGTCTTTTTCAACTTTTCTCTACGAACGTCCTACCGATTTGCTCGATTTTCAATCATTTTCACCCATTTTCGTCCCTAACACTTGATTTACATAAAAACAAATAAAAACGAATTAAAACCTATTAAAACATAACAAGAACACTCGAAAACTATCAAAATCGATTTGGAAATATATAGATAAATTACACCTATCGGTGGTACATAGTGTATTTAATTCTCTTAGGAAGAGATGAAACCGAACTCTAATAAACTCAAAACAAAAGTCATCTCAAAATGAACTACGTGTTGACCTAATCCTTGGTTACTCACCAAGGTATATTGGCAACCCACGTACGGGTTCGGTCACCTATCAAATAAAAATCAGTTCATCTTGAACAAATGAACTACGTGTTGACCTGATCTTTGATTATTCACCAAGGTACGTAGGCAACCCACGTACGGGTTCGGTCATCTATCTAAATAAAAATCAGTTCATCCTGAACAGATTAACTACATTTCAACCTAATTCCCCATGATAACCGGGATACGTAGGCAACCTTTACAAGGTTCAGTCGTCAAAAAATTTAAAAACATTTTTCTTTCATATGTTTTATTTTGTTACTGCTGATAGATAGTTAAACTTTTAAATGCTTTCATTACATCAAAAATGCATAAAAAAGATAAAAAAAAAAAAAATGAAAAAAAAATGGGAATTATTTTATTAAGAAAACAAAGGAGACTACTTAGAATTTGTTTTAACGTGAACATCTATTTAGACTGAGGTACCATTTTTGGATGGGTGTCTTGGGGTGATTAATACATTCCCCAAGTATAACCGACCCCCGAACTTAAAGAAATCTCTAGTACAAGACATTTACAAGTCAAAATTCGGGCCATTTCAAAAAATTAAAAGATGAATTTCTAAAATCTTGGTGACCTAGCATACCATTTAATCCATGTTAAGTGGCAACTCATTTTCTAACATAAATTCTGGCCCAAAGAGCATTTTCAAAACCGATGCCTAGAAAAACTCCTGAAAATCATTTTCGAAAATGAACGGATTTTGTGGATTTCGAGAAGGAGGAATGAAAAGTTGTTTCCCTCTTCTTCTTGTTCTATACTTCCTCTGCTTTAAAAAAATTCAGGGTGAGTCATAATTTTTTATATACTAGAATTGAAGTATATTTGCATTAATATGACGAAAACTTGGATAGGTCCTCATTTAAAATTCAACTCGCGTCCAAAATGTCATCATATTAGGTTAAAGACGATGATTGTCCATTGCATTTAATGTTTATCAATCATCTAAGTTGAAAGGTTTTGGCCTTGCAATTCTCTCATACATGGCTTCTAATTTAATTGCCAAGTAATTTTAGGACCGCGTTTAGCACGAGCCATTGGATTATGTACTTGTATATTTATTAATTTTATTTAATTTGAATGTTTATTTTATTAAAAAAAAATAGAGGGTTTTTTAGTATTACAATTAGTTTGAATATTTTGATGGATCATTGTATGTATTTTGTAGGGGTGGTCATGGGCCCGAGGGCCCGCCCAGCCCAAACGGCCCGACCCTATTTTTTTAGAGCTTGGACTTAGGCTTTGAGCCCATAAGCAGGGTCTGGGCCTAGGTGTTAGGGCCCGATCAATTTTAGGGTCGGGCTTGGGTAAGGTTAAAAACTTTTAGGGCCGGCCCAGCCCGGCCCAAAGAATAATTAAAAAAAATAAAAAAAAAAAAATATGTATATACACACACACACACACATTATACACACAAAACAACTTTAATTTTGATATTTCTTGTGGGTATGGTATTATAATTTTTGTATTTATTTTTTTAATTAAAAAAAATTATAGGGCCGGGGGGCCCTAGGGCCAGGCTTTGGACTTAGGTTTTTTTATAGGGCCGAGTTTGGGCATGGAATTAAGGCCCGGCCCAGACTCTGGCCTAGCAATTTTTTGTAATACCCTAGTCTAAGCTCGGCCCATGACCACCCCTAGTATTTTGTGTTCAAGAAGATAACGAATCTAAACATTTGTAACTTCTTGTAAGGATAGTTTATCTTTGGGAAAAAAATACTAAAGATATGTGTAATTGTGTTTATTTAAAAACTTTAAGGGCAATCATGAAAAATAAAAGGACAACCTCAGTTAACATTGAAATTCATGGACCATAAAACATAGATTCTAATACCAGACATCATGAAAATATTTACATGCTTATTTCTCATTGGCATGGTGATGATATCAAATGATGAATCCAAAATAATTTCATCAGATATCAAAATAAAAAGAGACTCATTTATTTATAAGAAAAATATTCAAGAATCAAGATTGCATTAAAACCCAATTCACACTGAAAACTAGAAAGGAATAGTTTCTTTATTAAAAATCCGATATTTTTTATGTATTCAGGAGAAAGAAAAACAAAATTTGGTCCATGTGCTTCAAATTTCACCATAACCCATTCCTAAAGTAATTTTTTGAGAAGTTTAGCAATTTCGCCCGAAATCCAAATTTGAGGTATAAGACAAAATTTTAAAAGATATTCAAGATGAGTGCAAAGTGAAGACATTGAAGCTTCTATGGAGCATTGAAGATTTTTTTTATTCTCAGATAAACCAACTCAACACTCTTATGCTCTTAATACAACCCGATTAGGATCACGCACGACACTTTAAAATGAGTAATATTATGTGTGTTATTGTCAAAAGTAATAAATTTAAGATCCTAAAAGATTTTATTAAGTGTTAAAATCATGAAAATATTTTTGATAAAGTGTTGAATTGAGAAAATGTTTTTAACACATAAAATTGAAAGTTTTTGGTCAATTTAGTCAACCGACGAAACAGGCCAATCGACTAATGTAAACAATAGCTTAAAGAAAATTGAAAGTGGAGGCTACTAGAGAAATCGGTCAACCGACGAAATGAGCGGTCGACCGACGGAAAGTGAGAAACGGTCTGATTTCTAAATGTTACAAACAAATAGTCGACTGTCATATGGGCGGTCGACCAACATGAACAGATTAGTCAACTTAACTGTTTCAGTTTTCGTAATCTTTTACCCAAATACTATGGTTTTAAACGTTGGAAATTAAGAATTTTTGGGAATTTGAGTATATTGCCATTGTATATCATATATTAATAAAATCTTAATTAATCCTTATATTAATTAATTATATGAATTAAATTGGTAAAACTACTTTCTATATTTAAGGATTTTGAATTAAAGAAGTTTTGGAGACCAAATCAAGTTTTTCAAAGAGTATTTTTGAATGAAATACATCTATTTTGATAGTATATTATATATAGGGTCCTGAAGTGTTATTTAAGGTCTTATGTACTGAAAAGTAACTGTTATAGGCATGGTTTGAAATCCATATAATGAGACTTGTGTTTTCAACTTTAATGAATCAAGAACAATCAGTCTTTACTTTAAAGAGAGGGTGAATTTGCTGAAATATTTCTAAGAGAGTGATATTGAAACTGTAATTGATCAAAGAAGCAAACGTTTTCATCACCGGTTTTATACTACACTGAGCTATCTTATCTGTTTTTTCAAGAAATCCTCGTGAGATCTTTCCAAGTTAATTTATGTGCTTTTACTTCGATTGTTTTTGTTAGAAAAATCGTTTTTTTTGCTTGCGAAATTGATTATATAATATTGCGTGTTTTAATTGAGTTATATCAGATTTATTTTATCACGTGGTATTTGGGACATTAATTGAGTATAATTATTTTTGAGGTGGTAGAAACTCATGTGGGAAGAAACTTGGTGTTTTTTGTATTTGTGAGTGTGAGTGGATTGGACATATTTGAGACGGCGTCTAATCAGGGTAGTTAGGTTTGATTTTTAACCTGTGAAAATGATTAAGTTTCAATTCTTCCTATAATAGAATTAAGTTAGTCTTTAACCTAGTAAAAATATATAGTTCTTCCTTAACCTGTGGGAAAAAAAAATTGTAAAGGTTTGATTCTGAATCTGTGAAAAGAATTAAATTAGTCCTTAGCGTGTAAAAAAGATTGCAAATGTATGGTTCCTACCTAGGAAAAAAATCAGGGGATTAGTAAATTGCAAAAACCTTGTAGAGTTCAGTGGACTGGACATGCCAAGATAAATCGTTGTGTTGTGTATTTTCTAGTTGCTTGGTTGTGCACTTAATTAAATATTTTTCGTTGTATTACAATATAATAATCGATTAAAAAAATTGATAACTTGTGTATTTAATAATTTAATTGTTTAAATTTTTGTCACTACCCAATTTACCCTCGTTTTGGGTAAATCTGTGGTCCAACTAGAAGTATATAATTATCATCCAAAAATCTAAAACTAATTTTGTGCAATTTTTATTTTTCTAATAATAAAAAGTATAATATATAATTAATTTAAAAATATGATTGATGTGTTTTTTTCTTTTATTCTCATTTTTTGTTCATTATTTTAAGTTTATTAAAAATAAAGAGTAAACAAAAAAGAAATTTTTTTATCTTTTGTTTATTAAAAATAGAGAGAAAAAAAAAAAAAAAAAACTAATAAAAAATAAAAAATAAAAAAAATGAAAGAGTAAGAGATGGAGAATAAGTATGTATGATACAAGAAAATGACAAAACTGTCTCTGAAATAACAAATTCCGTCAATGATTCTAACATAATTTTCAATTGGACAAAATTGAAACGAAATTTAAACATGAAGGACCAAATGTGTCAATTTAGAAATTTCGGAGTCCATTTAAACACCCAGCACACAAATAAGGGACCGGAATATAATTTTCCCTAAAGGAAAATAGATCAAGATTAAAAATAAAGATCTGAAACCATTAAACAAATAGAACGCAAAACGCTGATAGTAGGATACTAATACAAAAACAAAAGGAAGGCCCTGAAAATGAATAACTTGTATTTTGTAGAAATTTCAAAACAGCACTCTGCCCATTTTCCCTCTACTTACAAGCTCACATTTGAAAAAGAATAAACCACATGTGTAAACCATCCGTATTTAATGAATCACCAATGTTTATACTCTTGGCTAGCAACCAAATCCATCTTGTAAGAGAAAATATTAGGTTTTTAGCTAAAAAAAATTATACCCACAAAAAAAAAAAATGTAAAATCACAGCAATAATATAATTAATAAAACCATCCTATGGCCGCAACCTCCATCCGCGCTCTGCAAGTGCTTCATGCACCCGGAGCGCTGCTTCTGCAGTGTCATTTAACGGAGGATAACTCCAGCTCTCTGACATCTAAAAATTCCAATACCAAAAATAAATAAAAAAAATGAACAAATAATAAGAATAACAGCAAATTTGAGGGACCAACAAAGGCTAGTGGAATAAGGATGTGAAGGATTCAAAGAAAGGTAAACAATTGCAGAAGTAATACAAGGGAGTTCAACAACTTTAACTTAAAGGAAATTAAATTGATAAGAAAAATTGAGTGTTTTTGATAAAAGATAAAGCAATCACATACCTATTAAGTGTCGATTAAAAATAGGCAAAAAAAAAATTAAGTGATGTGACGTATCACGTATCAGTTAAAATTATACAATTTTCATTAATAAAAGTATCATTAACTATAACAATTGGAAAATATAAAGAAAAAATGCAATATAAAATTTTAGAGAGTGTAATACCAAGAAAAAATATAGAGAGAAAATTAAAGAGAATTTTTTTGAGAGATCAAAATGTAAAGAAACTTTTAAAAGTCAAAAGTTGTAAAAATACAAACTTATTCAAATCGAAAATATTTAAAAGAAAATTATTTATAACCAATACAATACTTAATAGATTCAACACTTAAATTTCAGAACTTCGAATTTAGTACTTGTCAACTTTCAATACTTAATTTTCAATTTTATCAAATAGACCCTAAGAGCTTAATTTTCAATTTTATCAAATAGACCCTAAGAGATTCTTTCACCTAAGGAAATAGGATGATTTGCAATGTTACTTACATTCTCAAGACCTGTAAATGGGCGAACAACACCTCTTTCTCGAAGAGATTTATGGAATTCTACAAACTTCCATGTACAACGCTCAGCACCAACAACATAAACAGGCTTCCTAAACAAATCAATAGAAACTCAAATAAAAATATGTAGTCACGGTAATCTAATAACAAAATTTAGTTGAAATTACCGAAAACCTATTTAATTTATTAAAAAAAATGCAAGTAATAGTCCTCAAGCATACCCAGTGCTGCAAGCCTCACTCAACATGCTGACAGAATCAGCAGTAACGACGAAAGCGTCAGCCCAAGCAAGATGCCCCATATGTGGGTTTGGTTCTAAAACAGCAAAAAGTAATTCTTCAGATATGTTTATGAATTAAGGTTACTGCTTCATTTTTTAATCAAATTACATTACCTTCACCATTCCATATATATATCTTTGGATGATTACCAAGTTCTTTGACAACAAAATTGGCAACCTATGGAAAACAAGGCCAAAATATAGAAATATAATAAATAAACCAAGCAGTGTGAAATTTATGCAAAGAATACCGATGCATGTATTACCTTCTCAGGAGTCCTCCTTGAAAAAGATATTCTTACACTTTCACAACTCGACAGAACATTAAGCAGAGAGACTGCTAACTGCTTTGCGAGGTCCGTACCATATCGGCAATGGCCTAAAAGTAAATTCAGGAAATTATATATGGCAATACATAATAAAAACTAAGAAACTAGCTTGTGAAACACACGTCCAACAGTGATTTGAGATTTGAGTCAACAGTCTGAATAAACATACGACCATACAACAACAACAACAACAACTAAGCCTTTGTCTGCTTCAATTAGATAAAACTTCTCTCTTAGCGTGTTTTCCCTTAATGTTGTCTGCTTCTCGTGACATTCTTTATATATTTTAATTTCCTATACAAGTGTTACACTAAATTTGTCATAAAGTTTCTATCACCACTGATTATTCACAGAAGATTCTCTGGTTATTCATTGTTTTTTTAACGTTTTTGGAAACACAGGAATGTCATTGATGTATACACAATTAACTCTCTAAGATCTCTACAAATTCCACCCTCCCAATCATCCTTGATATAGTTTGTGTTCTCTAATTCAGAGGGCACAACAGTCCATTGACAATATCTTTTAAGAGTGCCAATAAAAGTCTACGGTTTCCATTTTTTTCTTTAAAGTCCATTTTTTTCTTTAAAGTATGTCACAAAAGTCAAAAATCAAATCTACTAAAGAATTAAACTCCTCCAATCTGACTGACCCAAAAAACCATTTCTAGGGGTGTCTTTCGAATTCAAGTTGTTCATTTGAATTTTCTATGATCATTCTTCACAGTCACACTATCTTTTTCCAGTATTCAGAATGAAATTTTAATATTAATGCTGGACTTAAATTTAGCCCGAGTTCAATAACATTTTCATTGAGCAGTTTCTGTATACGGTCTGGTATAAATACTGGACCAAAAACATCCAGGGTCAATAAGATTGTGGAATGAAAACAAAATGTTATTAGAATGTGAAAAGAAAACTTACGTGTAGGCCCTCCAATATTGACCACAAGCATGGGCTTTGGCAGAGGTCCAAAGTCATCATGCCAGGAAATAGCTGCACTACGAAGTGCAGCAGAATCAACTTGATGGAGAGCTCCAACAGTGAGGACCTGAACCACGCCATTGGGCAATAACATGCAACACTCAATTGACTATAGAATTCTCAAATGCAGGAGGATATTTAACAAAAGTAGTTTATAAACAGGATATGCACCACATGTTTATCAGGAGGTTCACGTGGAGTTATCCACCGCCTAAGAAACTGAGGAACTTGCTCCTGTGCACAAGGGGTCAAAGGGTAATAATCATGATTGGGGGCGATCACCATGTCAAACCAATTTAAATGGGTCCTTGGATGCTGAATCTGAAACCAAAACGCCAAAGAAAAGGAAGATCAGATTAGATTACAAAAGAATTCTTAAGAAGTAAAAGACCCCTGTCAATACAGTTGGCATGAAAACATATTACAAATTGGGCTAATGAAAAGATTGAGACTGTGAGCCGAACATAAAGATGATATGATCTCCGAAGCAATATTTTCATATTAGTAATCATCAGAAACTAAGAAAGAACAAAATCACAGTTCAATTCAACTAGTTATTTCCATAAAAAGTCAATATCATTCACGCCATGCTGCACCTTTTCTATTAACACTTTCAATAATGCCCCAAAAGTCCTGAGAAATAATCAAAAGTCCGCTGGGTCCACCGTATGACATGCATGTTTTTCATATCTAGAATTCTAGGACACCCTTATGGGTGGTTACTAATACATTTCACAGTTTATTCCGGCTTTACTTTGTATTCTTAATATCACCCTGAACAGAAAACCGCTGTTTGACTTTCACAGCTATTGAATATATGCTTTAAGAGATACAAAACCTAAACATAAGGTGACCAAAACCTATCAATTGTCTGTCAAAAAGTCTTAATGCCTTCACTCCCGTTTTTGGTATCTTTTATGATAATAGGCTGTGCTAATTTCAGTTTAACATTTCTTTCTCAAACACGCCCATTGTGCCATGTCTCAGTTGCTAATACACTACCAACATAACAAGCACCATTAACTGAAGCGGTATGGGCCGTATGGCTTTTGAGGGGGAAGAGGGAACTAATTGCACCATTAATCAACAAAAAGAACATGGATCAAGGAGTAAGGAGTTTAACAGGGAAGAGAAGGTTGGTTTTCTTGATTTCATGGTCATACAAATTGGTTATGAGAGGTGAGAGACAAAAGTTGAGAAAGAAGTAGCTGGATAATGGTGCCTCAATTTTGTTGGAGGACAGAAAAAAGGACTAGAGAAAATCTGTGGACTTCACTGGTGGCTCAGGTGCCTTTCGTCATTAAAGAGAGACTAAAGTAAAGGGGGAGATGGGGGGGAAAAGCAGAGGTGAGGTTTTCTTGATGTCTAGTTAACAATTTCTTCCATGGATCATTTTGTCGTCATCAACAGTGCCACTGCATTACAATCTAGTCATATTGCAACTTGGCAGCGGCAAATTAACACTTTTTCGTTGTTTTTCTCTGCCTCTATGTATGCAAAGATCTACATAAGAGAGTACACATGCTATAGTACCAAACTTTTGGCATGGTTTTTCCACAGTAGCCACCACTCTCAGTTGTCATTTTGCTTCTCATCTGGATCAGGTGCAATGGTAAATCAAAAAGCTGGATATATATTCCTAAGTCAGAAAGTGTAACTAGAATGACGTAATATCTTCTTCAATCTTTCACTTTATTAGGAAATAAAATTTCATCATCCTTTTCGCTCTTTAAAAAGTGAAATTTCACCGACTTTTTCAATTCAAGAAACCTACTGAAAAGTAAAATTTTTGGTCAATGAAATTCCACTGTTAGAGAGCATATCTCAATGTCATTTGCCATTGGTCATTGGATCGTGGATGACTGATTATTTAATTCTTTTCGACGTTGGTTGAGTAGAATATACAACAAACATACTCTAGAAATTTGTTCCCCTTCTCTTTGAATAAGCTCCCAATTCTATCACATAAACTAAACTAAACTAAACTAAACTTGATGGATTTCAATGGACTTATCCGTGTCCATCAGAGGTCAACAATGTCTATTGTTTGAAAGATTTTAAGAAAAGATTCCGAAAATACTAATTGCAATGAAATCACAATTCTAGACTGTGAAGTTATGGTGTTCTAAAGTTTCTTCAAGACTTTTGAGACAATAATGTGCCTGCATTTATATGTTGCGCAGGGCCTTTTCACTAGTAAAACTTTACAATAATTCTTATACTAAAACTTATTGAATGGGACCTAGGGAAGCTTAAATACTTTGCTATGAAGTGTGAACAAACACCTATTGGAGAACGAATTTTATACTAGGAAGCACACACACAAATACGATGACGCACCCCGGATTTCGATAGCGGAAGTAGAGAATTGGGAAGAGAATGAAAACAAGTTTCATCCCTTCCTCTCTAAGTCGTCCAAATTCGTTCATTTTGAAAATGGTTTTTCAAGGGTTTTTCTTAGGCGTCGGTTTTGAAAAACTTCTTGAGCCGATATTTTTATAGAAAACGGAGCCGCAACCAAGCATGGAGTTAAATGGTGTGCTAGATCACCAGGATTTTAGAAATTCATTTTTCCTTTTGAAATGGCCCGTATTTTGACTTCCATAGGTCTATATATCAGAGATATTCTTCAAGTTCGAGAGTCAGTTATACTCGGAGAAGGTGTTAGACACCCGTCCGAAGACGGTACCTCAGTCTAAATAAATATTAACTGTTAAACACTATCCAAGCAGTCTTCTTTGATTGCTTAAACAAGAATAATTCCCTTTTCAAAGTTTTTTCTTCTCTTTATGTATTTTTAACATGATATAATGGAAAGCACATAAATACTATAGTTACTATTAGTCAGCGACACCCAATAACAGTTTATATACAGACAAATATATAAATACGCAAGCTATACTAAATGAAATGCAAACTAAGACTAAATTATTTGGATATGCGACCGAACCCGCACGTGGGTTGTCTATGTATCTCAAATGAGAATCAGGTCTTTACGTAGTTCTTTCTAGTTAGGGTAAAGGATATGGTTTATTATTAGAGGTGTGACCGAACCCTTATGGGTTGTCTACGTACTTTATGAGCTGCCTACGTACTTTGGATGGTTACCATAGATAGGTTGAACGTAGTTCAGTCTTGTTATGTTTGAAAAAGCTAGGTTGGTTTAGTTAAAGACTGAGTTAGTTTTAGTTGATTGGCAATTAGTTGTGGCTGAGAACAACCTTAGTTAGCTATTATTAACAGTTTATAGGGTTGTGAACAACCTGAATCACAACCCTAGTATATACATAACAACCCTTTGATTTTGTCAAGAACCTTAAACAAACTCATTTGCTTTGGTTAGTTTAGTGTTTGTGAATGAGTTGTTAGTTAAAAGTGAAAAGAAATACCATATATTTATGTCAGTCCTACTCGTAACTAAGGAAAAACGGGAAGGTTTCTGAAGAAGAATCACACATATCCCCGAAGGAATACAGGCCCTCCCTTTATTACGAGTTCTTAGCCACAAGGGTCTGTCGGTATAGTATATGTGTGTGTGTGTGTGTGTGTTTGTTTTGTTTAGCAAAAAAAAAAAAAGAAATACGATGTTCTTGGGGGTATCGTATAGACTATGTACAACTCATGGTGTGATAGTAGTTTTGTTCGAATCCTCACGTGTTCTTTAACACATTGTTGGATGATTTGACATTTTTGAATGTCTTGGCATGTTCTTGAATGCACTTGAATGTTTTTTTTTTCATGTTCTCGAGATGCTTTGAATGACTTTGTATGACTTGACCCTAATTTGGTTCTTATAGTTAAGATTAGGTGTTTGTTTGATGTTCTTGACAAAATCAAAAGCTTGTTTCGGTTGTCCTTCGGGTTTTATGTACATGAAAGTGTATTATCTACATGATCCTATTATATACAAAGCAATATACACAAAATCCGAAAGTAAGTGTATTATCTACATGAAAGTAAGTGTATTATCTTCATGATCATATTATATACAAAGCAATATACACAAAATCAACCAAGAATCATAGGGGGTTTGATAGGAACATACCTACTTAGGGGATGTGGTCTTCCCTAAGTGTTTACCTCTTTCTCCTCCTTGATCTTCTTGGTCGGTGGTTGATCGGTGGTTGACCAGTGGTCGTCGGTTCCTCGAGTTTTTAGCCAAGAACCCAAGAACAAACTACTTAGGGGATCTAGTCGTCCCTAAGTAGCTAGCCTCCTTTCCCTCCTTGCTCCTCTAGGCTCGGTGTTGATCGGTGATCGTCGATCCTTGAAATTCTTGTTCTAAGAACTTCAAGAACACCTTCCACGACTAGATTTTGGCACAATAACGACGTGTTACTTGAGAAATTCGCTTGAGAGGCCTAGGATCTGAGAGAGTTGCTCGAGTTTAGATTGAGAAGCTAGGCCTTCAAGACTTGCGGAAATGAGAGGGGTGGCCTGGTATTTATAGGCCTGGGGGCCTGTGCATTGGCCAATCCAGGGTCTTCCTTGGGCAGTGTTTGGCCAAGGGGGCTTGTTGCCTTGTCTTGGTTTGGTTTGGCTTGGAACAAATTTAGGAGATAAGGTTGGATTCTCGAAGATTTGGTAATGATTACCAAATCTTTTCAAAGATTTGGTAATGATTGGCAATCATTGCCAATGATTGCCAATCATTACCTTTCTACCAATGAAATTCCTTGCACATGGGTGCATTTATGACTTAATGTGATGAATCTGATTCGGTTTAGAGGCTAAATACTAGTTAGATCCACTATTTCGGTTTAGTAGTCATAAATACATCGAAGGCGCATTGTATCCAGTCCTTAGGTGTCACTTTGCATTTAATGCAAAGTGATGAGTCATGACTTGGAGGGCACTCCTACAGTTGGATTCGGATGGAATCGGATTAACTTTCCTTGTAACAGTCAGTTGGTTTCCAAGGTGCCTAGTTACCCTTAGATATTTTTGTGAAAAGATCTACATCCTTTGAACCTAGCCATGCCATGTCATCCCAAGCATTTAATGCTTGATGGGATGTGCATTTAATGCATTGCTTGGAGACTACTCATCCGGTTTAGTTTCGGTAACCAGTCATCACGATTCAAGGCTTTCGGTTGGTTTCTAAGATATTTTGATTAAAATATCTAGATACCTTGAATGTGATCTTGACATGTCATCCCAAACATTTATTGCTTGATGGGATGGGCATTCAATGCTCATTGAATGCCTTACTTTGATGGCGAACAGAATCGGTTTAGTTTCGATAACGGTTGATTATACCCTAAGTGTCTTGGTTCTCTTCCTTTGCCATTTGGTGGGCAACTTCTAGGAAGGCTCCTTGGTCATTCTAAGGCTTGATTTGTGGGCTTTAAAATGATGGCTAGGCCCTTGATTACTTGGGCCTAGGGTGGTTTGTCAACACTACTTAGATTTGGTGTAAATCCAAGTCAAGCCCAATCCTTAAATCACCTTGTGATTTAGGGCTTTGTCATGACCACTCAAAGCCTTGATTAAGGTGTCTTGGATTGTTTCATGCTAGTGTTTGATGTAATATGCATAAATGAAATGAATGTTTTTGGTGTTAAATTTGACAAGATTCAAGGGTTGTAAATGTTTCAAAGTCGGGGTGGGTAACTAAGTTAATTGTTTAAAATGTCCTATAATTTAAGGGTAGTGACTAAGATTTATCTATACTAAAGATGATTTAATGAAAATCAAACTTTAGTAAAGTCATTTTAGACGTCCTTAAAACATAGAAATTTCGAGTTTGACCCGAAACTTTTACTTAGCTATATTTTGTCAAATTCAACAATTTTTGTGCTTTTTCCATGTTTTTGGTTGTTTTTGTATAGTATGTAGTGTATCTTAGGTAGAAATTCAATCCCTTTAAACTCAGGTCTAAAGTTCATCTAAACTTATACTCGATTCGACACTGACGGGGCAGGACAAAATGTGGTGTCTAGATACGACATGATAAGGACACAGTGACATGACAAATCTTAAGAGTTTAGGCCATGCCAAGGCATGGACAAAGAAAATTTATATAAGATTTGCTCGTGTTTTAAAATACTTGGTTGGAGAGATACCCGGAGCAGCCTAGCAGTAAGCATACACCAAACCCCTCGTGGAGACGCAGGTTGAAATCTACTCCCCTCCCCAGGTGCTTCCAATTGAAAAACAAAAGAGAGAGAGAGACACGATCAGAACTTTTTATTATTATTTCTTTGGGCTATTATAGCCATGATATGTTTTTTACTTCTTTATGACAGCTCGTAGCATCACATGTCCACATCCCAATTTATAAATAGATAAAATCAATAAAAGTCCTGCGTTCTGAATATCTAAAAAAGCACTGAGACTAGAAACAAAGTAAGAGAAAATGGCATTTAACTACACTAAACTACATGCGGTATTTAACAAGTCTTGCTTATTTATAGAAGAATTTGCTGCACTTGCACTCGCATGTCTATGGTCATGTTCCTTATTTTTCTCTAGGTAATACACCTAAGCCACATATAAAAAATAATAATAGTATTGGTACTCAAGAAGTCGCTTGTGCTCAAATTAAAAATAAGACTTCGTCATATTGTGATAGTGATGATAAAGAAAATCGTAGTGGTAAAACTAAAACTAGTGATCCGTAAATTTAGACAAATTTCATGTAAAAAGACTTCGCAATTGCAATCCATTTGTTTCCAAGAGCTGTGAAAATGATAAGATGACCATGTTCCAATCCAACCAGAAAGGGTCCCAGTGACATACCTGGACGATGAACACGTTTTCAGATGCTAATCTTTTAATGGAGCTTGCAACAGAAATAGTATCTCTGCCAGATGCTACGACCAGCAAAGGTCCATCCCTGGAATAGTTACAAGATTATCCATGGGAGAGGTAGAGAGAGAGAGAAATTATCTAAAGGGGCGGAGCCATTTGAAGGCCAGGGTGGGCACATGAAGTTTTATGAAAAAAAACTCAGCACCTTGTATTTTAAAATTAATTCAATAGTGCCTTTGTTAATTGATATTGATCTCACAACAACCTCTCTCTTTTTTTCTTTTTTCTTTTTATTTCATTCTTTAGTATTTATACTTCTGAATCTAATTTTATTTTATCAAGATCAATGAAAATAGCCTCATTATCTTAAATATTAAAATCTTTAGGCATTTAAGTGTATATTATGTAACTAAATAGGCACTTATATAGTATCTTTTTCTAAGAATAGACTCCTTTGCATTCAAAGCATTTTCTTTTTTCCTAATTGATTTTTTAGTAGGGTATTTTTAGTGATACGCTCTATTATTTAGAAAATTTGTAATTAATAATTCAGATTTTATAAGAGACTAGTTTGCGCTTCTATTATTTAAGATATTTTAAAATAAGAGATAAAAAAACTAAAATACACAAATCATTGCAATAAACATTATGAAACACTAAAGAATTACCCACCCATACTATAAATTAAATGATAAAATTCAGCAGTTCTAAATTTCAACACATAATTTTATTTACCAAGCAGGCTTTTAGGTTTTTTGTGCCCCTGCTAGAATAAATTCCTGGCTCCACCACTGATTATCTATGTGGGTGCAAGTACTGAAGCATGCAACCACTGATTAAAAATTTGAACATTTTTTGTAGATTGAAATTATATGCTTGGAGTTAAAATTTTGAAGAATGTGAAATTTATTTTTCTTATGACAAACATTGATACTAAGCATTGAACCATAAATTTCTTATCTGAACAATAAATTTGAACTAAGCATTGAACAATAAATTTCTATAAACATTGATACTAAGCATTAAACAATAAATTTCTTATTTGAACAATAAATTTGAACATTGAACAATAAATTTCTCGTTTGAACAATAAATCAGAAGAAAAATAAATTTCACATTTTTCAAATTTTTCCAAAACTCCAAGCATATAATTTCAATATATATGACAAAAAAATGTTCAAATTTTTAAAAGGAGCGCTAAGGAAGGGAATGGTTTTTAACAAGTGTATATGCAAGCAAGGGTGTGAATATAATCATACATGACTTAGGTATGACCAATGATGTGGAGAAGATCAAACTTTGCATGTTTTTATTCCTTGCTTTTTCCGTGTAGCATGGTTGAAGTATGTAATTATGCTGTATTTATTAACGTAGTGTAAGGTAAGGTTGCTTTGAATGTCTCTTTTAAGAACAAATCTGAATACCTGGGAGTTTCCGGACATGTTCTTGTTGTTTGATATTTTGTACAAACAGGAGACAGTGGATCGTGAGGATGCTCTAATGTCATGATTATCGAAAGGGAAAGGTCTTGAGCTTCAAGCTTTTTTTTTTTTTTTTTTTTTTTTGTAGAGTTTTTAAGCAAAGTAATATGAGCCATTTTCCTTGAGAAACTATCTAAAGAATAAAGGCTCCCAGTAAGTTTTTTTTTTTAACTTATTTTGGGTGGATATTTGAGGCAGGATTTTAACTATTGACAATTAAATTTAGCACATACAGATTTTGGCTTATTGATGCCATTGTTAAGAGAGATGATGACACAGTTATCCGGTCATCCATTGCGATATGGCTAGTGGCCATTGATGAATCACACATCAAATTTGTGAGGCTTTTCAAACTAGTCTACATATGAAAGGAGCTACTCCACCTATTGACATATGGTTTTAGGTTGGAGCCACCAATCATTGTATTAGAGTTGGGTTTGGGAAGCCTTGTTTATTTGTCCCCAAGTTGTTTGGCTTCTCTCATCTGTCTTTTGATGTTTGTTAATTGCAACGCGTGCAAGCCGAAGTTGCATGTGACGGTAGGTGTTGAATCCCAATTTGCGAGGTTTTTCAAACTAGTCTATATATGAAAGGAGTTACTAAACTTTATACCATATGATTTTACGTTGGAACCTCCTAACAAATATTCCCTAAGGAATTATAATCACTTGCTTATTCCTCTTTTTGAGGCGCATTAATGAATTGTAATCACTTGTTTATTTCTCTTTTTGAGGCACATTAATTATGCCTCTGGAAGAAAAACTGTCCAAGATATGCCTTTTTGTCGATGCAAGAGTCCAATGTATAAGATGCATTTTTACTTTTTGCGAATTATGCCTCTGGAAGAAAAACTGTCAAAGATATGCCTTTTTGTCGATGCGAGAGTCCAATGTATAAGATGCATTTTTACTTTTTGCGAAGTAACCAGTGAATAAGATGCATATATAAGTAATACCGTCGTTCTTCTTTAGTGTTTGTGCAAAGAACTTAACCAACAAATCTAGATGGCACTACATGTAATCTAAGGTGTGGTAAATATAATTGTTCATGTTTAGTGTTTGTGGAAAGAACATAACCAACAATCCTCAAGTAAATGGTGCCTGTGTTCTTGTTTACAGTCTGGCATGGTTTTTGACTTATTTTCTTTGTATAATTTGTATAAATGCATTTTTTTCCCGTCTTTTTTTCCCCTTTTAAGGCTTGCTAGGAGTCAGTTATCCATATGCATGTGTGCTCATTAGTTCAGTTCCTCCAGATTCAGAGGACTAATTTTGAGTAAAAGAAATGAAGTGTTCGTAACCGAACTTCTGAATCATGTAACTAAAGAATTTTTGTGGCTAACCTCAGGAATTGCCTAGCTGCATGATTGATGCTAAGTTCTATAGTGAACTAAGATGTTCTCATAAGACTATGGTGTTATATAAATGGACAATGACATTTAAGAGACACTTATTGCCTAAATACAATCCAAGTGTACATAATATCTACAAATAATAAATTCTATGTTTCTTTAGGCCCATAGGGCCCGTTCAGCGGTTTAAATTATTCTATTTTAAATCCTATCTCATCTTGAATGAGCTGATTTGTATATCTCTTAATTCACAAAATGATTTTACTAACTTTTCATAGTGTTGAATGTCCCAAAAATGCAATCATTTTAGTTTGGTTAAGTTTTGTACTATCTCTTGACTTTAACAACACCATAGAAGTGCATGTAAATTAAGAAAAATAGTTACTTAAGTGATTTGAGTGGTTTAATAAAAAGAGAGACAAATAATAGAAAGTAAAGAGAGAGAGAGAGAGAGAGGGGTGCAAAAACGAAATCTAAAGCTTTTTGTGAATAGAGATAGGAGAGTTAAACAAGAATTCTCAATTCCCAGATTGAGAAATTTCAGGATTGTTGAAGAATGACCAAATTCATGTTTTTGATAGAAAGTATGCCCCTAATTTCAGGACTGTGTTCTTAAATTTTATGAGGAAACACCAAAATATAATAATAAATAAATTGATTAGTTATCAAATGACCTAATTCGCAAATTGTAGGTCAACCAAACAAGCCTCTAGTATAAGAAAGTCAATAGGTCAACAGTCTTGTTAAATTACCTTCACCTCAGGCAATTTACGTTTTATTTCTAAATAACTGGGTTCACAAGTCTTGTGAATATGGGTGCTATGTTTTATATGGGTTTTTAAAGATTCAACGTTGAATGACCTTCCCTTTCCATTTCCAATGGTAAGCATTAAAAAAACAAATCCCACCTCAAATAGGTTGGCCTACCATATGGTATAAGCCGACCGCGAAGAATAAATGCATCACTTACAATACATCAACAAAACACAACAATTACATTTGTTGTTCAGAATTATCAAGTTTTGACATCAACACCTTCTATTTCTAGTTCCAGTTGTATCCAATTCAACAATATAAAGAGAAGGTGAAGACTATATTATGAGCATGATAGATATCAGGGGAGAAAGACATACTTCTCAAAAGTCTCTCGAGCCATTGTTACGATCTTCTTCACATCAGCCTCTAAGACAGACAATAAGCCTACAGAGCCTCCATTTTCAGTAGGCAGAGGTGCAAATTTCTTCCCTCTGCCAGCCAGCAAATCATAAAATTGCCCGATGATGTAATATAATCTTTTATGGACAGAAACAGGAAGCCAGTGCAGCCACTCATTAATTCCTCCTCTTGGTCTTGTAACCCGCTGTATGTTTGGAAAATATAGTGCGACAGAAACTCAGCACCAAAAGGTATCATAAACAATATCTGTCAAAAGCTCCTTCAAAAATATTCTACTTAGCTAGAGAATAAATTAATGCATACCAAGTATCAATGTTAAAACATATATACAAACCTGCATTGAATTCATAATGTTTTAAGTATAATCTATATAATAAGATAGGACGGGTATAAGATGGGGATATTTATCAGCAGTGAGATATCAATGTAGATTAAGAATGGTCCAGATTAGAACACTCCAACCATTCCTAAACCCTACTTTTGGTTTCTCTTTCAGCCGTCACTCCCAATGCTCCTCAAAGGAAACTCTACCTCCTCTCTCTTGCAGTATCACATCTCTCTCTACCAAAACCAGCTGCTACCACAACGACGATACTACTCCCTCCGCAGAACAGACCACCAGCTCTTCCCACAGCATCACGTCACCCACGCATCACTCAATTGTTTCCATTGTCGATGACAATCTCAGGTAGGTAAGCTCCCTCTCCTTCATGTTTTCTCTTTGTCCCTCTCTCTCACCATCAACACCACCACTTTTGACTCCCACCAGAGCCGATCTTCTCTTGCCCACCCCTCTGTCTTGATGCTTCACCCTCTCTCAACGCTCGGGTTCGTTACTATAGCTCTCTCTCACTCCCTCACTTTCATTCTCGACAGTTCTGTCGTCAAAACCCTGATCCGCTCCTCGACCCCTGCTTCGCCTCTAGGCTCTGCTCGAAGCACTGCCTCCATGACTAATCTCCAATCTTTGTCCATCTCCCCTCCTCAACCTCTGTCCTTGCAAGGAAAATGGATGGAACATGGTTATTCTTGCACAATCCACAATCACTTTAGTTTCTATTTTTTTAATACTCCACAATAGATATGTTGATTCCTTGCCAACGTTGAATTGTTATTGTAATTTGACCCTCCCCAAACCCTGCAATGGCAAGAGCTTTCGCGTAGTGGGTTGCCCTTTTACGCTAATCTCAAAGTTCTTTTATGTTCTAAATTTTGTTTATGATCGAAAAATAAAAATAGGTTATTATGGATTTATATATAATTGCATAATTGTAAAATTTATAGAACGAATTGCTTAATTGATTTATAACTTATTGTGGAATTTTTATATTTAACTGATTTGTGCTTGCATCAGAACTGAGGAGTTCACTGGGATTTTTCTCAAGATTTAATAATAGGTGATTCTGATTTCTAAATAAGTGCTAGGTTTTGCGCCTCCTAACTGTTCAAGTTCATATTCTTATGTTTCATACTGCATGTACAATCCTATTCTTGAATCTTTTTTTTTCCAACGATTTTTGGGTCCATCTCTGTACGATCTCTTCGCCTTTATCCCAATGTTAAGTGTCCATTTTCTTTGTATTGGCTTGAATTTCTTTGTTTTGTTGGGCTTCTTTGATTAATTGTTAGGTGGTTCGTATGACTTCATGCAACTGAATGGAATGTATTGTATAATTGGTTTCTTTAGAATTTAATTTATATTGTGAAATCAAGGGTTTAATGTGGTGTTTTTCTCTTTAGTAGTTGGTTCGTAAACATGTATTTTCAGGGTTTTAATCATCTTTGTTGATGTTGAAAAGGTGATATGAAAAGAATGAGAAAGCCTAAACCATTGTGGTAGCCTCTCCCTCTATTTATATAGAAAACAAAAAAACAATACAGTAAACCTTAAACCGTACAGGAAATCCTAAATAATACAGGAAAGACAGAAATATCCTTTTAACACTCCCCCTCAAGCTAGAGTATACATATTGTATGCTCCTAATTTATTACAAATGTATTTTATCCTTAAGCCCCCAACGGTTTAGTAAATATATCAATTAACTAATCAACTTAATTTACATGTTTAGTTTCAATTTGCTTCTGCAATAATTTTTCTCGAATGAAGTGACAATTAATTTCAATATGTTTTGTTCTCTCATGGAAGCAATGTGAAGTGTTGTTTGATTATCACATACCAAATCCATCGGTGAAGAGTGTTCAAACTCAAGTTCTTCCAACAATTGTTTCAACCAAGTTAACTCACAAGTGGTATGGGTCATTGCCCTGTATTCCGATTCTACACTTGACCATGCCACCACAGTCTGTTTTTTACTCTTCCAGGAGACAAGGTTACCACCAACGAACACACAATATCCAGTAGTAGATTTCCTATCCGAGAGTAATCCGGCCCAATCTGCATCCGTGTAGCCCTTTATTTGAGTATGACCGAAGTTTTGATATAGCAAACCACAACCAAGAGCACATTTCAAATATCGGAGAATACGGATCACTGCATCCCAGTGACAAGTCATTGGACGATCTAAGAACTGACTGATAACACTAACAGCAAAGGAGATATTTGGTCTGGTAACCGTCAGGTAGTTCAATTTCCCAACTAACCGTCTATATTGTGCTGAATCTGTTAGTGGTACACCTTGATCTCCTAACAGTTTGGTGTTTGGATCATAGGCGAGTCAATCGGTTTAGCTCCTTGAATTCCTGTTTCACTCAATAGGTCAAGGACATATTTTCTCTAAGACAGGTAAATGCCTTGACTTGATCAAACAACTTCAATTCCCAAGAAGTATTTTACGTGACCCAAATCTTTCGTTTGAAACTTACTATTCAAAAACTTTTTGAGTTCCTAAATACCACCATGGTCATCTTCGGTAATCACGATGTCATCCACATACACAATCAACAATATTCTTCCAACTTTAATATGCCTGTAGAAGACGGAATGATCGACTCCACATCGTCGAAGACCAAACTCAGTGACCACTTCACTAAATCTTCCAAACCATACTCGAGGAAACTGTTTGAGGTCATAAATAGATTTCTTCAAACGACATATCAATCCAGACTCCCCCTGAGTAACAAACCCAAGAGGTTGCTCCATAAATACTTCCTCAGTCAAATCGCCATTTAAGAAAGCATTCTTGATATCGAGCTGATATAATCGCCAACAAAAAGTGACAGCCAAAGAGATAAACAAGCGAACAGAAGCGAGTTTGGCAACTGGAGAGAAGGTCTCAGAGTAATCAACGCCGTATACCTGAGTATAACTAAGCGAGCCTTGAGTCAATCAATGGTGCCATCCGGATGAACTTTGACAGTGTACACCCATTTACATCCAACTATTATTTTGTCAGGCGGAAGCGAGACTAGATCCCAAGTGTCATTTTGATATAAGGCAAACATTTCTTCTTCCATTACTTTTGCCCAACCTGGGTGAGTGAGGGCCTCTGAAACAGAATTAGGAATAGAAACAGAGAACAGAGAATCAACAAAAGAGGAGTACGAAGGAGATAGGTGTGCATACTAAACAAAGTTCGAAATAGGATGGGTAGTACATGTGCGCTTACCTTTCTGGATGGCAATGGGCATGTCTAGGTCAGAGACAGATAGGTCAGTTGGAGAAGAATCTAAGGACACAGAGTCGATGGGCACGACAGCGGAGAGGGCCTTCTGACGACGAGAGTAGACCTGCAAAGGAGCTGAAGAAAGACTAGGCGGGATAGGATCCGGAGTAGAGGAATATAGTGTAGGGTTTGGTACACTTGGCATAGGAAGCGTAACATCCAGATCGTCTCGCAAGAAAGACGCAGAAAAGTAAGGGGTAGCCTCAAAAAATGTAACATCCTCACACACAAACGAGCGACGTAAGGATGGATTATAACAACGATAACCCTTTTGTATGCGAGAATAGCCGAGGAAGACACATTTTAAAGCACGAGGATCTAACTTGTCCCTGCCAAGAGTTAATTGATGAACAAAACAAACACACCCAAATATTCGAAGAGGTAAACTAAACAAGGGAGAACGAGGAAAAAGAATAGAATGGGAAATCTTGCCGTTGAGGGTAGAGGACGGCACCTTGTTGTCAAAGGAGCGCTTGGGCGCACGCCCAAGCGAGAGGCGCAGCGAGGCAAGGGTCATGCGTCTTGACGAACCCTAGGCGACAAGCTTGAAGAAGGCGAGCGCTTTCTGTACCTGAGCGCAAGTCGCGACCAGAGCCTGAGGCGCGCCTTGTATGTTTGATGCCCTAATCCTTAATTAATAAAAACCCAGACCTAATTTTACTCGTTCGTGAGGCATTATTCAGTAGTCGATTGACCTTTGATCTTCGATTTTCCTCCAATTTTCCTTCGATTCTTGTTCGATTTTCCTCTAATTCTCCTTTGATCTTCGATTTTCCTTCGATTCTCACGACGCAGCATTCGAATCTCCTCCTCCTCCTCCTTCGATTCTCCTTCGAATCTTCTTCTGTTCGTTGCTCTGCCCCTCGAGTTCTTCTCCTTCAGTCCACGTTCGCTGCTTCAGTCCACGTTCGCTGCTTCAGTCCAGGTATATGCCCTCTGTTCGTTGCTCTGTTTGTTTAGTTTCCCAATAATTTCTTCTTCTAATTATATTCTTACATTCTGTTTTTTTTTTTATTGTTTAATTAATTGTTTAATTGTGTATTTAATTTATTTATGTTATTATTTGCCTGTTTAATTGTTTCCTTAGTTTATTTTTCTTATTATTTGGTCTGAGTTTATTTCTGTTATTATTTGGTTGTTTAGTTGTGTATTTAGTTTATTTTTGTTATTATTTGTCTGTTTAATTGTTTACTTGTTTCGGTTATTATTTGTCAATTTAATTGTTTATTTTTGTTATTATTTGTCTATTTAATTGTTTATTTTTGTTATTAATCGTTTGTTTAATTGTTTATTTAGTTTATTCTTATTATTATTTGTTTAACTGTTTATTTACTTTATTTATGTTATTATTTTTTTGTTTAATTGTTTATTAGTTAATTCATCACATGCGACCTATGAGTGTATTTTATTTTTTATAATGGAAATTTAGTTGATAGTTTAACTTCCTGATTTTAGATTTGCAATATATTAGTACTATAATTTTTATTTTATTTTCTTGATGTCGTGCGTCTAGCTTCGTTCAGGCTAGCGCCTCACCTTGCGCCTTGCGCCTAGGCTCCGAGATACCTTGTGCACTTCGGTGCGCCTAGAGCCTTTAACAACTACCGACGGCATCCTGTTGATTAAGAAGTAAGCGGTAAGAACCGCATCGCCCCAGAAATGTTTGGGAACGTTCATCTCAAAAAGAAGAGTACGAGCCACTTCTAGGAAATGTCGATTCTTACGCTCAGCAACTCCATTTTGCCGCAGTGTGTGAGGACAAGAAAACTGATGCAAGATACCAGAGTGTGACATAAAGGAAGTAAATGACTGAGAAAAGTATTTTCGAACATTATCACTTCAAAGAATAAGAACTGGTACATTACATTGAGTTTTAATTTTATCACAAAACGCACGAAAAATAGAGAATAATTTTGAACGATCTTTCATTAAATAAAATCAAGTAACTCTGGAAAAATCATTCACAAATGTCACAAAATAATGAAAACCTAATGTAGAAGTAACACGAGAAGGACCCCAAACATCTGAATGAACTAAACTAAATGGACTCAATGCTCGAACATGAGCTGGGGAAGCAAATGAAATACGATGATGCTTACCCAATTGACAAGACTCACACTCTAACGAAGACAAATGACGCAAATTAGGAACAAGTAACTTGAGGTTGCCAAGGCAGGGATGACCAAGGTGACAATGGATCTGGTGAGCAGTGGCAACAGCAGGGCAGGCAGTAGGTAGGATAGCAGGACTCTCGTCATGGTCATCAAAGTAATATAAGCCATTTTCCTCACGCCCGGTGCCAATCGTCTTCCGCGTCCTCAAATCCTGGAGAATGACAGAATCAGGAAAAAATGAGACAGAACAATTAAGGTGTTTGGTAAACTTACTGACTGACATCAAATTAAAAGAAAACGAAGGAATATACAAGACAGAGGATAGAAATAAGGAAGGTGAGGGTACCACTGTGCCAATACCACGGATAGAGACAGTGGAACCATCAGCAACTGTAACAGGAGACAATGAAGAAGATTGAATATGTGTAAGGAGGGAAGAAGTACCTGACATGTGATCAGTGGCAGCAGAATCTATGACCCAGGGTGTGGGTGTGGGAGGGGAAGAGCGAATTGAAAGACAGACAATAGAAGTACCTCGTTGAGCTAAAGAAGTAATGGGAAGAGATGCCTGCTGGGAAGCCTTATATTGAAGGACTTGAGCATATTCATCATCAGAAATGTCCTTGGCCGCCTGAGATTCTGGAATAGTAGGAGTATTTGGATCAGATGTCACTGTATTGGCGAACTTGGGAGGACAGCCAACTAAATCCCAACATGTTTCTCGAGTATGATTATCCTTTCCGCAAAAAGAACACTGTCAATGTGAGCCACAACCACAACCACTACATTCACCCCGAGGGCCACCACCACGAGAGAAACCACCACCACCACAAGAAAAACCACCACGACCAACACTGAGTGGAACACCACGATCTCATGTAGAAATTTGAGAAACAAACGCCGAATGCTCAGACGACGCAGACGAACTCAAGCCAGACACATTGTCCTTGGTAGTGCTATGCAAGACGCAAGACGCGAGAATACATTTCTGTGATAGTGGGAAGAGTAGCACTGGAAAGGATTTGAGATCGGACTGGTTCAAATTCTAGGCGTAATTCAGCCAAGAACTTCATGACAGCCATCTCCTCACATTATTTTTGCATTTCTTTCAGATCGATAGTCATCGGTAAGATAGTATTCATCTCCTCATAAAGGCTGTTGAATGTGGCAAAATAATCTGTAACGGATTGAGTGCCTTACTGAAGTTGGAAGTACTCTACCGATAAATCATACATCCTGGTGAGATTACTGGAATATAATACACAAAGATACTCCCATATATCTTTGCACGTATCTAGATGAGTATAGAGATTAGCAACTTGAGACTCCATCGAATTCCACAACGATGCTACAATCTGCGCATCAGCCTGAATCCAGTCGTCATACTTTTTATCATCTATTGCCGAGGCGGATTCCATGAGGTGACGATGTTTCCCTTGTCTGGTGAGGGCTATTTTCACAGCCTTAGACCAATTTAAATAATTGGTTTCGTTCAACTTATGCGTTGTTAATAGTTGAGGTGTAGTCATCGACATTAGTACCCTCCAATATAACAACTAACAAACAACTTGCACAAGGGAAACAAACCAACAACACAAATAACTGTAGGGCTTAAATGAAGAACATTATAAGCAGAACAGTACTCACGAACATTCGGAACATTAGATCTGAGCCAGAATAATGTCTCAAAGCTGGACAATCGAACAACCAGTACTTACGAACAATACGTGATCAGATCTAGCCAGAATACTCTCAAATCGGGACAAGCTGAGCCCTTACTTGTGAACAAAAACCCAGAAGGCCATGCGAACAGGACCCAAAAAGCCGGCGAACAGAACAGAAGGCGAACAACACGATTTTGCTGGCAAATAGAAGGCTGTGAGGGTCGATTTCGAGCAAACGACAGCTGGTGAGTCGCCGGTGATGGTCGGCGAAGATCGGTAACGCAGAGGAGACGGCGGCGACGTGGACGACGGCGATGGTAGACCGCAAGTGGGATCTGGTTCGCGATGATGGTCGCGAGGAAAGAACGGCTCGATTTTTTGGGGGACGACAATGGGGGCGGAGGGTTGGAATGACCTGGACGACGGCGGCGAGTCTCAATGTTTGATGGTCGGCGGCAGCGGCAACGAGGGCGAGGGCTGCTAGGGTTTCAATTTGTTTAGGGTTTTTTTTTTTTTTTTTCCGAATGAACAGTAGGCAAGGGAAAGAAAAGAAAAGAAAAAATTGGTTTGAACAGATCTATGAAATCAATCTCCTATAACCTGCTCTGGATACCATGTTGATGTTGAAAATGTGATATGAAAAGAATGAGAAGGCTTAAACCATTGTGGTAGCCTCTCTCTCTCTTTATATAGAAAACGAATAAACAATACATCAAACCCTAAACCGTACAGGAAACCCTAAATAATACAGGAAAGACAGAAATACTCTTTTAACAATCTTTTCCATTGACTTATATTCGAGGTCTATTAATCTTGTCCACAATTGGATTATTTATAATAGCTATGATCTACGGTATGGTTATTAGGCAAAAATGCATTGAGTACTTCACCAATTTTTTACACAGACTTCCATGAATTTCCGACATTGGCATTGTTAAAGACTGTTAGTACTCGAGTTTTGGTTGGTTTTCCATGCAAGGTCAAGTTTTATCCGATGAATCTTCTTAAGGATAATTATTTTAGTGCACATTTCATCCATTTAAAGAAGGTTTTACATTTATGCAAATATTTGGAATCTCGATAATTGGAGTTCCAAAATTTGAAAACGGAAAAATATCAATCCAAATGTAGATGAGGCGATCTTTTCTAATCCAAATTCGATTTATTAGTTTAGTATTCGTGTTTCTTTTAGAATCTCAGGCTCAGATTTAATTGATTTTTGTGCTTTTATTGTTTTTCATTGTATCTATCATCTCTAATTAATTGATTTATTTTTTTAATTATATAGGTTTGATGTGTTTTCTAGGTTTTTTGCATTGTAGCACTTGGATTCGATCAACTCAATCCCTCAAATGTTCAATTGGAAATATGAGAATTTTTGTAGGGACAAAAATGAGAGGGCTTTTGAGGCAACAGTATGTCCAAATACATGATTTCTTCGACAGTCCTCTCTCATCTTTTTCAATGAAATGAAGTGTAAGAAAGAGAGGAGTCCCTTTGGTCATATTTTATGCATCATTAAGGCTTAAAAAATGTATTTCCCCTCTTCTTTTTTTTGTGTTTCAAAATTTCTTTGTTAGTCAAAATGGTGATACTATCTATACTTTTTTGGGGGGAAGTGTTAGAAGAACTTGCTCTCATTTAGATTACTTATTAATATATTATCTAATACATTGATTAAGTTGATCATGCAAGCATAACAAAATTCTTCATGTTGAAAAGCCTAAAAATTGTTAATTATTGAACGAAATGGCATAGTTAGACTTAGACCAAATTGACTAAATTAATAGTCACCAAAGTATAAATGGACTCAGTTTAGTGGGTCAAAGAGCAGCTGTTTTTTTTTTTTTTTTTTTTTTAATGTGAAGTATTACAGCTATACACATGTTTTCCATATCCCTGTAAATTACTTTTTCTTCCATGGTCCATTTTAAATTTGAAATAATTGATGATATATGTCTCTTCTAGTGTTTAGTTTGGACTTTAGGGATCAAGAAGTCGAGAACTGAGTTTTAAACAGTCTGCTTTATCAACCGACCCAAGGATATCACTGGACAATGATTGATCATTGATGATTCGGTCACCTTAATTAAAAAGGGATCATTCTTAAGGTAAATATCCAAATTCAAAACCTTCCTATATATACTTATTTATGTGTTTTTTAATGAAACAAAGATGGACGTTGGGCTGGCCATTGTTAAGGTGATCTGTTGGGTATCCCAAGTTGTTTGTTACTTGTGTATTCCTGAGAGAATATAGTGGTTACAAATTAGATTGGTGTTTTCATCTGCATCTCTAGAGCTTGTTTTTGTGCCCGTAAAATTTGCTTTGCTTAGTAGCTTTCAGTTGGTTTCACTGTGTGCTACGTTGTAGATCTAACTGTAGTGTTATCCTTGGCTTAAGTTTTGTTTTCTTTTGTGTATTTGTAGGTTATGATTCTTCTTTATGTAGGAGAAAGTCTTTTTGACTCCCTAACTCGTAATACTTTTAATATGTGATTGTTTGTAATGTTCCAGTGTGATTTCTCTTTTGATTATGTGACCTTTTTATTATAAAATTATTTTGAGGTGTAATTAGTGATCAACTATAATATTTTTCTTGAATGAATATTGAATTAGTGCCTTTATAAATCACAACTTATTTGAATTTGGAAATATTTTGATGGTCTAAATCAACTATAAATGAATGGATTGGTTTAGATAAAATTTGGTTAAAAAAATTCTCCCACTTCATGTTGAACTCCGCAGTCCTTACATTCATACCCCCACTATCCCAAGCTTTTAATCCTGAACCGGTTGAAGTTTTACCCACCGTAAAACACCCCCCATCTATAAAACAACCAACATAATTTGGTGAATAAATTATGTTTGCACCCTTGAAGTATTAATTAAGTTGTATTTTGAACCTTAACATTCAACACTATTATATTGTTCCTTAAGTTTTGTATTTGTGTTAAGTTTCCATTTCAAGTAAATCTAATAAATTTGACACCAGTGATGAAAACATACTACTGATGGTTCAAATGTCCAATTAGTTGTGTTGGCATATTTTTTATTTTATTTTTTTCCATTTGTCATGGGATTCTTTGTGAACCATCTGTGATGAGATTCTTTGTGGACAACATTGAATTGATGACAAAATAGTACAATCAATAGGTTGTTTCATAGGTTACTTTTTTAAACTGTGCGTATGGAACAGGTTATATGCTAGTTTGCTCATATATCAACTTGTCCCTTTGTGTCTCCATGCATGCAAGAGATAGAGGGGGGGAGTAAGAAATTGTTTTTACTTTTTACAATGAGGTTTGTAATCTTATCTCGGCACATAGGAGAAGAAACTATACTCATTACACCCGACCTACAATTACAAAAAGCCCTTTGAACTCATCTCCCACCACGATCAGGGGAAGGACTCTTCCTCAAATATCTCTCTATTTGAAGTTCGAAAAAAATTAACAATGATTTACCATCTTCTTCAAATATATTTCTTTTGAAATTCGAAAAAATAGCAATTGTACTCCATCCGAAACCTATGAGACAAAGGATTGGGGGTAAAAAGGTTCCAGAATGTGTGCAAAAGCTGATAACGAACATTGCTAGTCAAGATGAAGGTATCCGAAACTCTTTGGCTCAATTCGCTAATTGGTGCTCCAGGGGTTAGATTTGTGCAAGGGAAAATTATATCCATGCATTCAGTGAGGTCACATATATAGCCATTGGGGAGGGGAGTTTTGTGCTTTGAACAGTTATTTTTCCATGGCGCAGGATCAGTTCGGCCCAATTTGTATGTCACTTGCTCATGTTTTGTAGATCCAATCCCAGAAAAGGAGAAGATAGGTAGAAAGGGATTGAAAAAACAAAAGATAGTGGGATATATTTGCAATAGAAGAAGATTAGGCAAAATTCTAAGTTCAGATTTATTAGGTTCCAACAAAGGTTAAAGCGGTAAGGGTAGTTAGATATTTGGATGGTTTGTAACTTCACAACGGAATGTTACCAACAAAGGTTGAAGTGATAAGGGTAGTTTAGATAATTAGATTGTTTGGCTTCAAATGTCGTCAAGTTTAAGGAGAAAAAGAGGAACCAACTCACTCATCTCATGCTAGAAAATTTTCTCAATGCAATCCCAATGAAAACAACAATAAGGAAGTCTAATATGGTTAATCAACTCCAAGAACAATGAAATTCTTGGTGAAGATTAACAAAGCACCAAAATTGTTCTTAAGAGATCAATTAATGTTATGGAGGTAGGAAAAATTCTCGGCATATATCTTAGTGAAGAGGAATATAAATTAACAGTTGCAGAAATGATTGATATAGAAAGGAATTCCAGAACTTGAGCTTTATGTTTTAAAATCTTGCCCGTAATTAGTCTGTAACACTCACTGGTTGTAGCTATAAAATTTGATTTACAACTTATAAGTGTGGGTGATGATTATTTAATTCAACGTTTGTGTTGTGGTTTAGGTGATTACTCTATTGTAGCCACTTGAAATCAGATCATAGGAGGTATTTTAGATTTTAGCTTTAATTGTTAATGTAGTTGAGTATAATTGGACAGTTTGTTTCTTGTTGGTAATTTATGGGACTAATCAGATTGGGTTTATATTTCATATTGGGGATAGCTGCTATCCTACGCACAAGTGATATTGGAGTTAGATTTGGAGCAATAGTGAGGCGCCTATGCAACAATTAATTAAGTACTTAATGAAGGATGATGGTTGAAAATGCTCGTGGACTTCTAAAACGGAAGTGGCTTTCTAATGTTTAGTGTGGATTAATATAGAACAAGAAAAGAGGAGCTTTGGTTGTAGTCCAAGATCATTGACGTGTGATCCGGTAAAGGCCTATTGTGGAGTAATTTCTTTGAATGTGGTGTATCAAAAGAAATGGCTTAATTTGGGGAATTGTGTAATGGTTTCTGCTCATTCATCAGTTAGAAACATATGGCACTTCATATTTTACTTTAAAACTACACACAATTGGACTATGGAACCTGTGAGTAGATCAGAAAGATGAAGATATAATGAGAACACATTGAGGTGATCGAATAACTGTGAGGACACCAACTTTAATGGAAGTTATGATTGATTGAGCAACTAAGACATAGAGAGAGAACATATAGGATGTGGAAGTTGATATAATGTAAATGGATGTTGGTGAGTTTGTCATTGCACAAAGAACACAGAGTCTTTGGCACTTGGCCTCTCTGTAATCCCTTCACTTTTTTGCGGCTGCTTTGGGCCAAGTGGGGTTATCTTTCTCGTGATCTCCTCTTCAGGAGGAACTTCGGCTGTACTTTTGGATTAGATTTCTAAGCTACAATTGAGTTTTTAGTCAACTCTTTGTAGTAGTGAAGTATTGGTACTCACCTTTATCGATAAATTTTGATTATCAAAAACAGTAAAGTCTAGAGGTTGTGATATTCTAGATGAGAAGTTGGATAAAAAAGAAGAGAGAGGGAAAAAATACAAATTTACAATGAGAATCGGAAAGAAAAGTAGGGATCTAAGTAATGTTAGATGTGTTAAAGATGATGATCAAAAAGTTTTGGTGAAGGATGTAAAAGCTACTTCAACAATTTATTCGATGAGAATACTAAATAACACTCAAATTTAAAATTAAGTACGAGTTTTTCGGTGTAAATGGATTCATATAGCATGTCCGATAAACGAAAACATGCAAAGATTTTTTTATTTTTTTCTTTTTTTTCTTTTTTGCAATCCATAATGAGGATACCTGGATAATCTGATGCTTCGATAAATAAAATGCTCCCTCAACCAACTACAAGTTGCAGCACCTACTTCTATATCACAAACTCGTGGAGCAAGTTACATATTAATGAAGCAACATATGTCTCATATCCATAGGCTCTTCTATTTATAAATACACCTATATCAGCAAAAATCATTCCTAGCTAGGCTATGCACACTTGTATACGGGAAATAAAACTAGATGCATTTATATTGTACCAGATGTTTATAAACTTGACTCTCTACAAAGCAATGAGAAAATGAGCTAATGGTCCATTTGGGTGAGTTATTTGAAGAAAGTATTTGATTTCGAGAGGGGATTTATAAAATTTTGTTGAGAAAAAATTATAAATCTCCTGGAAATCAAATAACTTACGCAACCGCATAATTCCTAAATGTATTGAATCACATAATTCCTCAATGCGATGAAGCACCCGACAAATAAAAATTGAAGGGGTGAAGAAAATCGATACTTTGGAAACTTGGAACTTATTCAACTACTTATCCTGTTCTTTTTCCGTTCAGTTCAGTTTCAAAATATTTTCTCAGCGACCGAATAGAAATTCGAAAATCAGAACCGAGAGCAAACGAGATATTCAAACTCACATATAAGGTATGCTTCTCGGAGAGTCCCAGAGCTCGGACCAATCCCATACTTTGGTTCTCAGATGCCGAGAAGCCGTTGCCAATGACAACGGCCCTCCTAATCACGCCGTATACTCCGCCTTCGAAGATGTCCGGCACGCCCATCGGCGGACTGCCTGGAGGCTCCGGTAACCTGATTGGCTTCATCTTTTCACTCTAAGAATACGTATACCAATATATGTTTATGGATCAAAATCCCTGTGTTACATGTATCTGCAGGCGCGAATTTGTGAGCGCTGGATGATGCATCTGAGGAAAAAGGGCTATTTAGGAATTTGGAATTGCGAGACAATCGAAATCAGGGATGGAGTTTGTTGATTGGAGAAATCGTAAATTGTTATTTCCTAGTATTTTTAGAATAAAAGAAAACATCATCCACCTTCGGTACGATTGGAAAAAGAAAAACCTAATCAATGAATAACCTAGAGAAACGGAATGATTCGATATTAAAATCAGTTAAATAGTTTGATTGTGATTTTAGTTTTCAAATTAGCAATCGAAACACTTTTAGTTTTAATTTTCGGATAGTAATGTCAAAATCGAACCTCTGATATTTTAATTATATTTTTGTGATAATCTTCATTTTTTTATATATTTATAGTTTAACCTTTAGTGTGCATATATATATATGATTTATTTTAATTACAGTTTAGAAACATTTATTGTCACAATTGACAGTTTTGTATTTTCGTTTTATTTTTTGGAATTTATATTTTATATTTTAATTATGATTTTATTTATATATAAAAATAGAAAAGTACACTTTAAACTTTTTGACTATTAACACATTTCTAAGTGATTTTTTTCTATTTGAACGTTTCATTTTAAACCCTCTATGTATCGGCACGTTTTTATTTAGTCCTTCTGTCAAAAATCCATCCAAAATAATAAAATTTGAGGACAAAATTGTCATTTTATATATTTTTTTAATCATTTTTTTTCTTTTCTTTTTTCTTTTTCTTCTTTGACTTCTCTCTCTCTCCCACTCAATTCTCTCTCCCTCTCTCTATCTCCCCCTCACAATCAGTGTTTCACCCCCGTAACGAGGGTGAAATACCCCCCTGTTGCAGGGAGTGAAACACCCCCTATATTCACCCCCCGTAACAGGGGGTGATCTAACCCCTGTTATGGGAGTAGTTCCAGCGGGGAGAGGAAGTGAGAGAAGGAAGAAAAGAGAGAGAGAGAAATGAAAAAAAAAAAAAGTGGTTCTGGCGGGGAGAGGGAGGGAATGAAGGAGGAAGAGAGAGAGTTGAGCGGGAGAGAGAAAAATGAAAAAAAAAAAAAAAAAAAAAAGAAGAGAAAATCATTAAAAAATTAAAAATATGTAAAAAGACTATTTTGCTTCTCCATTCTGTTAGTTTTAACGGATTTTTTTTTATAAAAGGACCATTTAAAAAAATGATGATACATAGAGGGTTTAAAATGAAACGCTCAAACGAAGAGAGACCATTTAGAAATCTGTTAATAATTAAAGGGTTTAAAATATACTTTTTCTATATAAAAAACTTTGGTTCGCAGTTTCGCGATTTTGGTTTTGGTTTTGTATAAATTTAAATGGTTCTATTTTAAAACCATTTAAAAAAACTAGCAGTTTTGGTTTGATATATGTCTAATGGTTTTGGTTTTACATGACGGACCGTAACCGAACCATTGACGTTCCTAACCTTCGGTGCAATTTTGGTATAATATAAAAAAAAATACCTTTTAAAAAAAGAGTAAATTCTATTTTATACTAGAATTTTGCTAGTCCTCAAGTAAAACACCCATACAATACAAGAAAATATAACAACTAATTATGAAACTAAAAACTAAAAACAAAAAATACTAAAAACAATAATGTGCAAGTTTTGAATATCATCTACCGGCCAAACGATTTTTCCCTCATCGGCCCCCAATCCTATCAAGTTCAAGAATAAAACACACCATATGGTGTTCTAGAATTTCTACGTTCAATAATAGTAAGCGTCATTCTAAATCCTATTAAAGTGTGTGTGATAAAATTCAAATATACAACTATCCGTTGATGTATCCCTCAATAAAGTTCATGACTAAAACCATTTAGGTATAGGGAATCGATAAGCCTGGCCTGGGATCTATTCTCCACTAATGTAGGCTCAGAGAAATCCAAGAATATCATTAGGACTTGGTTCGGTCTTGGACAAATGGCCAAGGGTATATCAGAATTAGAAAATAGAATAACGTCGTTAACTTGACGATACCTGAGGCATATACTTGGCACTCTCACACTCGAAACCCTATAAATAAATTGAAACAACCCTGAACATACATTTAAAAATGACGTACTCACTTATCAAAAGAAACGGAAATTGTACTATATGTACATAGTTTTTTTTTTCTTTTTAACGAACCCCAGCCCCAAACTTATTCGATTACAATTTCACAGGTGTGGTTAAAACGAAAGAAAAATGATAAATGAGTACTTGAATACTGAACCAATTAAAAGTCCACCCTAAACCCAACCGCTCACTTCAAATAGCATTTGCAACTGCTAACTCGATCCACTCAAATTGTGTCTTCAGCTCGGCGATACAAGTTTGGAAAAAGTTCAATCAGCTAGGGTATTTGTTTAAGTGTTCAGAATTGAAACGGTTTTAAGGCTTCGACAGGATAACGAAGGATAAATGATATTACATGGTAGGCTTCAAAGGCCTCGATCAAATGAATGCCTAAATCATATCTCCCGAATTACCTCACTTAGGATTTCACCTCGAATTTCCCCCAAATAAAGTTCTAAAATCCCTATTGTCATGAATTTGGTTGGCAAATAATTGTTTTCAAATCAAATAGACAGTTATATATTGAGTTTACGTGCTCGTGCAAGTAAGATCTACAATAACTTTTACTAAAATGATACGTCAAGCACATAGAACACACATGAATGAGCTTTAAGCTCGACCTCAATAAACAACCAAGGGACAGACTCATCATCAGGTAATGACCCAGATGAAGTCAAAACTGAACACATAACAACAACTAACCTAAACAAACTAATCCTAAACAAACATGCATACAATAAAAACAAAACAATATAAACTAACACATACTAAACATATAATACATCGTCAAAGAGCGGCTTTCGCCCGTAGTAAGTGTCGTACAACACTACGTACGGGTCTTAGTTCAGTACACCCTCAAGACTGGCGAGATTTGGCTCTATTCGGCCCGAACTTTCAACAAGACGCCTCACCGGCTTATGTACTTGGTGGGCATAGAAGGACATTACTAATGGCAGTAAAGGATAAGTAAGCCACATCGGATCCTCGTAATGTGATCGTCTGGGATCGATGGTGGCATCACAACGTAGATATCCAATGGTGAAGAATCACAATCGTTGATCTAGTATTAGGTTTCCAGCTTATTCAAATAATCATATTTAAACTCTCCCAAGCTCCTTCCACTCATTTTTGGCTTCTCACGGTGGCTTTCAATGCATGTGGCGTTTGTATCTCCTAGTGCCGCCACGTCTGACTCGGCCTCAATCAAGCAGATAAGATGACCAATTTGCGCCTGCAAAGACATTACAGTCGTATCGATTTCAGTGCAAATCGTCTCAATGTTATCAAGACGATCTTCATGCTCATTGATCTGGTCATGGGTCTCCTTCCAAAACGCTTGAGTTTCCCCTATAAAATTAGCGAATATTTTCTCCAGGGCGGGGGAAGACTCAATATATTGGTCTGGTGTGTCAATCCATGGCACCGAAAGGTTAAAACTATCCCCCAAGTTTTGATAACTTGGTGAATAATTCCAATACTGAAAATTGAACTCGGCCATATCCTTCAACAACCGATAGGCTTCGTTATCTGTTAATTGGTCGAAAGAGGTGGTACCGTTTCCTCTTTCAACCCAATTTCTGGTAGCGGCTAGTAACCCATTGAGAAAGTTCAGTAGTTGACACTCCATTGGGAAACGATGGTTCGGAAATCTGAGTAGCAAATCCTTGCATCGATTCCAAGTACTATAAAATGACTCAGAATCCCGTTGAAAGAATTGCATCAATACTTGTCGATCTAACATCTCCAAGTACCCTACATAAGAAATAGAAAACAAAAAAAAAGAAAAGATTATAAACACTAAAACATGCCTAAATTAAAATCAAGTTATTTACTCACAATATCAAAAATAATCTAAAACACAATCCCCGCCAACGGTGCCAAAAACTTGGTGGCGAAATATTACATCGTCACTTTCACCACAAATGTACGGGTAAAGTTTTAGTATAGATGAGAAGGAGTAGGGGTTGTCGTATCCGTAGGGATTAGTTGAGATTATTATCGAGTACTGCGATTGTCGTAACCTAACTTTATTTAGGCGACATAAAATGAGTTTATAATTGATTAATACTAATACCAAGTTAATTAATCTAATTATACTAATATTATATTGAGATGTTTAGGGAAAATATTGCCAAGGGATTAATTTTGTTTACAAAAATGTGTTTGGTCTCGTTTAGTTTACAATAACGGTGTTCCACCTATCCGACAATCTCTGTATCGTAAACTCACTTGCTATCTCTCCCGAGTGTAAGACAAGTGAATATGCGACTTCGCATCAACGAAAAAATCCCCCTCAATATCTTAACCACACTAGGTCACATGAGTCTTTCCCCAACGTTATTGATTGTACACTTTTTAACTCCCTCCTGGGTTATTAGATCGTCTCTTTGTGTTTACCCTAGTCCGAATTCGGGGTTACTTCTCTCACGTGTCAAGCCCCGTATTCTCTATATATCTAAACTAGCATATAATTAAACAATAATGGTAAACACAATCGAAATAGCAAAGAACAATCATTAACGAAACATAAACTCAAACAAACAACGATTTCATAAATTATATTAATCCCTAAACAAAATGCGTTTAGCTTATGGCCATAACCATTTATACAATGAAAACTGAGCTAAACATGCTCAACACCCTACCGAAGTTAATAAAATAAAGAAAGAAACGGAAGAACTTAGCCGAAGTCCAAAGATTTGCCGCTAAAACCGTTCAACGATCGCTTCTCCTACTTTTCAACGTGTTCTTCTCCTTCGGAATTGGTTGAGCACACCCCAAAACACTCTCAAAATATTAGAAACCCTAAGGGGTCTCCTATGGCCAGGGGTTAGAGAAGAAGCGATAAAAAGAGCTTAAATAGGGAGCAAAATATCTAAAAAGTGTGCAGAGGAACCGCCATGGCGCTGGGTATGTCGGTTAAGCCACAGCCTCGGTGGTGGACTCAATGGTGGGAGCAGAAACCTCTCTGTTGTTTCACCACCTCAGCAGTGGGCTTTTCAACATGTTTAAGGCCTTCTCTGCATATTAACCGCCGCGGCGGTGGGCTATTGGTCTAAATTTTGCCCTTATGCTTGTTTTTCCACCATTCTTGATCCGATTTGATCGTTTATGATCCATTTTCATGCATTGTCACCCCACACACCTGATTTATACAAAAATACATAAAAACATATTAAAACTTAATAAACATACTCGAAAACTAACAAGTTCGGTTTGGAAATAGATAAATAGATCACACCTATCATAGACCCTCTAAATATTAATACATTTTTATATATTCCAACAACCTTATTTCATTTCAATTTAAATCCTTTAAGTATATAACTGGTTTTAAAAGATCCATCTATTAGTTTTTCCATCCAAACTAGGCGGAAATGACACCATGTGCACATCATGTGATCTTTTTAAGGGGCATAAGGGTCTTTTTATAATTTTATTTTTTCCCCTTTCCTTCTTGTTCCCCATTTCTATCATCTCTCTCCTCCCTCCTCTCTTAGCTTTATCACCGCCTTAGCCCCCATTGTCCACCTCTGTACTTCACACACACACACATATATAAAAACCAACAAAAGCAAAATCATCAATAATCAATTCAGACAACATGATTGCCTAGATTATGTCCTTGGTTTGTTCGCACTTGGAATCAGCGCAAACGGTACAAACGGTCCAGTCGTGGTTCCAAGGTCACTTGCTAGTTTTGGTTTGGCAAAAATGGAGTCGATGCTTAGGGCACCGACATTTACAGTAGCCAAACTCGCAATGATTTCAACTGTGACGACTTTGAACATGTAATTTTCTCTCACAAATTCAACATTATTTCGAGTTCGCTTTGTTTACACTACACGAATCATCAATGAACTGTGAACTAAAACAAAAATGTATTTTATAAACTTCATAGTTGTGATTTTAATCTCAAATTTCTATTTTAGAGGAGTTCGATTTAATTTATTTTTTTTCAATTTTACTGTTTAGTGTCCATTATTTGTATTTGCAAAATTGATACCACTGGAGCTTGTTTAGTTGAGTAGAAAGTCGAGTAAATCAATAACTTTTTTAAGCATCCTTGTATGTATTGTTGTTGTAATGAAGATTCATCTATATGATTTTTAAGCATTCTCGTATGTATTGTTGTTGTAATAAAGAATCATTTATATGATTTTGAGCAAATTCTTCTCCTTACCCACTTCACCACCAGATTTTCTCTTCTTGCCCATTAGTTTTTGGTTTTTTCTTAAGCAATCAAATAAATTGATTGATGATGATTTTGCTTCTATTGGTGATATATATATATATATATATATATATATGTGTGTGTGTGTGTGTGTGTGTGTGTGTGTGTGTGTGTGTAAGTAAGTATATATGCGAAGTACAGAGGTAGACGACGGGGCTATGGTGATAATGGAGCTAAGAGAGGATGGATATGAGGAAGAAGGACGAAAGCAAAAATAAAAAAGAAAGAAACAAAAAAGAAAAAGAAAAAATAAATAAAAAGACCATTATGCCCCATAAAAAGGTTACGTGATGTGCACATAGTGTCATTTTCGTTCAGTTGGGACTGAAAAACTAATTGATTGGTCTTTTAAAACTAATTATACATTTAGAGGGTTTAAATCGAAACGAAATAAAATTATTGAACTATATAAAAATGTGTTAATACTTAGAGAGTCTAAAATGGAATTTACCCATAAAAAAATACACCAACATCCCATATTTTTGGTCTTGTTTTCAATTTTCAAAATTTTTGAAAATAATATTTTAAATTAATTTTAAAAACTATGAGCATTTGTTTGATTTAACTTTAAAAAATATTAAAAAAAACATATTTAATAATATATTTAAAACTAAAAAGTAACTTTTGGGTTATTGGTTCGGAAAAAAAAAAAAAAAAAAAAGGAAAGAGAGAAAAGAAAATTAATTTTATGAAATGCTAAATGTATAGTATTGAAATGTATAATACTAAAAGTATGTAATGTGATAGATTATAAAAAATGACATAGAGATTTTTATTTTATTTTTCAATGAAATACTAAATGTATACTATTAAAAGTAATTTTAAAAGAAAAATAGTTGTCTTTGTGTTTTTCAAAACAAAAAATAATTTTCAAAAACTGAAGTAAACATAGCCTCAATGTATGGAATATTCGTATCAAAGTTTTCCCTTCAACTTTGTCGATGTTATCATATAATATTTACAAAAATTCTAAAATCATTCCCAACTTATCTTGTATATATTTTTCTACACAATAATAATTTTCTCTTTTAGAAAGAACAATATGTCTCATCTAAGGCTCATTTGATAACACAATTAAGCACTTAAAACTGAATGCATTAAGTACTTATCGAATTAAGTGCGTTTGATAAAAAAAATTAAACAATCACTTCAAAAATAAACATCACGTAAAAAATTATTCAGAATTTTAAGTGATGTGTGATTCACTTAATTTTTTAGTATTTACCACTTAATACCACCGAATATCTAATTATCACAACCAACAGATTTTCCAATTGGACTAGATTGAAATCAAATCGTAAGTTGAGGGACCAAATGTATTGACTACGAAATTTCAGGGCCACTGAAATACCCACCCAAACTTAAAGGGCCAAAAATACAATTTTCCTGGAAAACAAATATGTTTTTTTATGCTCCTACACACAAGTCTCTCTTTCTCTCAATTGTTCTCGATCTCTTTCTGCCTCTACCCGTTATTGCATCTTTCTCTCAACATTGTCACCCACCACTACCACCACCACCTTATCACTCCATTGACCCTCTCACTGGTGCCCCCATCTATGTTTTCTTTTTCTATTGAACTGAATCTGTGCTGCATCTCTCTTAATTCTCCTTCACTATTAGTACATCTTTCTAAATTATTTTTTTTAATAAATCTGGGAACATAGATTTTGTTACAGTTTTTCTTTTTCTTTTTTTCTGAATATTCAGGGATTACCAAATGTCAACTTCAATTATTTTTTTCTGCCCAATGCTACCTTAATTTTACTATTTTCATGGAGAGTAAAGGATCTTCATTCAAATAAGGGTGAAAAAATTGTCGATCAGTTAGAACACTTTTGTTGTTGTACATTGAGGTAATTAACACTTAAATACCCTTATAGCCTCTTTAATTCAATTGTTTCTTATTTACTCTTTTTGCTTTTCTTTTCTCTTTTGAGTTTTTATTGGAAAAAAGTGAATAAAAGAAGTAAAATAGTGCATAATTTTTTTTTTGCATCTTTTAGGGTGGTGCAAGTACTAATTCTCTAAGGCCTAAAATTTGGATTCTCCTTAATTGTTTGTTTTAAATCAACCTCATATACTGACGGCTAGTTTGGTTGGATGAAATGGAATCAAGGTGGAATGAAATGAGAGAAAAAATGGATTTATCAATGAAGTCATTGTTCTGTTATCTTGTTTGGCTGTTATAGAATAAGATAAGGAATAGAATAGTGAAACGTAACAAAATTTTCATAATACATTTTAGATATCAATTATATATATATATATATATATATATATATATATATATATATATATATATATATATAATAGATTATTTATTAAAAAATGATTACAAAATATTAGTAATATCCCTTATGAAAAATATTCAAAATCTACTACTTTTTAACATACACAACTTTTAATTTTTAAAAGAAAAATTGTAACTGATGAATTTTCAACTAGAATATACCACTCAAGCTATACTTATCACATGATATTTACATATGGAAATAATATGACAATACTAAACATCAATATTTCAACAACAAAATAATAAATCTGCATAAAAAATTATAAGTTAATTTTATAGTTAAAAAACCTAATAAGATTTCAGTTAATTTATAAATTATTGATAATATAAGTTTTCATAAATATTTTATAAGTTGATTTATAAACTTATATTGTAAGACCCGAGTTTTGCATGTGCATAATTTTTAGTTACATTTTAAAACATTTAGAAAATGATAGAGTCTATTGTGTTATTTAAATTGGACTTTTAAAAAGTTTTGGAGGTTAATTTGCACTTTAAAAATTTACTTTTAAGAGTTTTAGGGATTTAATAAATATATATATAATATTGTTCTAGGGCTATTTATGTAATATTATAAATCATTAATAAATAATTATAATATTATAATTTTATGATAAGATCACACAAAACACACAAACAAAAAAAAAAAAAAAAAAAAACATAAAAAAAAAAACGTTGCCTTCCCAATTAGGGAAGGCAACAAAACAAAACAAAAAAAAATCATCAAAGTGTTGACAATTGTAAATTTTACTGAAACGACAATTTTTAGTATTTCGTTGATTAATAAAAAATTTAACGGTTAATTAGTATTTTCCTGCAAATAACATTATTAACAGGAAATTTTTTGTAGTTGTTGTTATAATAATTTCTGTACAATTAATATTAACTTAAGGAATTAGGCGTTAAAATAATTTCGTATAATAAAAAAACAAAAACAAAAAGGGAATGGAAAATTGTGCATTTTAGGGTCACGCGTTGCATATTAGGTTATTTTAAATAAATTCTTAGTTTAGGTCCTTGGTTGCTAGGTTCACAGGCGACGTCGCCCACGTAGCATTCTAACGATAGTATTTTTGGTAATACCAAAATTAAGGTCAGTGTACTGTCTTCTATGTAAATTGTCAAATTATATTTTCATACTAAAATGGGAAAAGAAAAATGGTTTATTAAAATTGATTACTTATAATGTTACGCGGATCAAGTAAATTTTTAAATGTAGAAAGTGATTATTACTATCTGACTATGCCATAGTTGTCCTCTCGTCAAGAGGGCAAGTCTTGCGAGATATGGATATTTGTTGTTACCTGTCAAGAAAGTCCTGTAGGGTGGATATTTGTTGTTACCTGTCAGGAAAGTTCTGCAGGGTGGATATTTATTGTTACTTGTCAGGCAAGTCCTGCAGGGTAGATATTTGTTGTTACTTGTCAAACAAGTCCTGCAGTGTGAATATATGTTGAGACCTGTTAGGAGTGCAAATCCTACAGGTTGCTACCCCTACCATTGGGGATGTTGAATAACCCTGACACTGATAGCCACCTTAGATGATACAGTTGTACAATTACGGTACCGTCGTAACTCCTAATCGTGAGGTGAAATGATCCTATGGCTAGTTGAGAAATATGTGTGCTGTATTTTATTATATATCCTGATTATTTGATTGGTTGATTTAAAAGTTTCATTTTATTGTAATGACAACAGTGGGATTTTATTCCGGCTGGGTGTGCGGTTATATTTATATTATGTTTGAAAAGTGGTATTTGATAAATACACTTGATCCATAAATTATTTTTATATTATGAAGACAATACATCGATAAAATATTTGGTTTCAGGTGCCGCAGCTAGGAACGGGTCTACTACTAACACTAGGTAGAGTCAGGAGGTGGGCAATTTTGGAGGGTTGGTTGGATAGGTGTAAACAGTGAAATGTTCAATTTTTTTTTTTTTGGTTTTGTTGTGAATATTTGGGACACGTGTACTCCTGAATTTTGAAGTTAGTAAATATATTTTTGAAGAAAAAAAATAGTGGTATATATATATATATGTGTGTGTGTGTGTGTGTGTGTGTGTGTGTATGTATATTTGTTGATTGGTTAGGTAACATCAAGTCAACGTGATGCCCGATCGGGCGATGGGGGCTGGTGGCGTGTATTTACGCACACCACTTTCACCGCAAGCGTACGGGTCAAGTTTTAGTATAGTTCAGGAGAGTTAGGGTTATCGTGTCCACATGAATTAGTTGAGATTATAGCTAAGTACCGTAATTATCATAATCTAATTTTATTTAGGCGATAAAAAAATAGTTTATAATTAATAAATACTAATCTAGTTAATTAATTATACTAATTAACCTATAATATTAATATGAGATGTTTAGGGGAATGGATTATCTAGGGATTAACTTCGTTTACAAATACGTGTTTGATCTCGTTTGACTTACGTTAACGCTGTTCAACCTATTTAACAATCTCTGTATCGAAAACTCGCTCGCTCCCTCTTCTGAGTGTAAAGCGAGCGAATATGTGACTTCGTGTTAACGCCAAAGTCCCTCTCGAGCGTCTTTTAAAACAGATAATCACATGCATCTTACCCCAATGTCATTTATTGCACACTTTCTAATGCCCTTCCAGATCGTTAAATTGTCACGTTGTGTTTAAACCCTAGTCTGAATTCGGGGTTACCTCTCCCGAGTGTCAAACCCCATATTCTCAATATATCTAAACAAGCATATAATCGTAGAATAACGGCAAACACAATCAAACAATGAAGAACAACCATTAACGAAACACCGATCTCAAATAAACAACATATTCATAAATTTATATTAATCCCTAAACAATCCATGATTAGCCAATGACCATAACCATTTATACAATGAAATATGAGCTAAACATGCTCAACAACTACCAAAGATAAGAAAATAAAGAAAGAAATGAAAGACTTAGCCGTTATCCGAAGATCCGTTGCTAAAACCATTAAACGATCGCTTCCTCCTTATTCGCGTTGATGTTCTTCTTCTTCGGGTTGTGAGCTTTCCCTCAAAAACCTCTAAAAAATATCCTAAACTAAGTCTAATTATAGAAAATGAGGAAGGAGAGAGAAGATAAGGGCTCAAAATATCTAAAAAGATCTAAAATTGCACTTTACAGCTACAGGGTGACCGCCATGGCGGCGGTGGAAATGCAGAGAAAATTCTTCCCATTCTGCATTTTGACCGCACTGACGCGGCTGTGGTGTCATTACTGCAGCGGTAATACTCGTTAGTAATTTGGTTGTAACGTTCTCGTCTAAACTCCGATTGAGATAATTCAAAAACCTAAGGAAAGATAAGAAAAATATATACAACTTCCATGGTTTGAGTTTTTCTAAAATCGAATTGAATTGTGTTCCAAATTGGCCTTGAAGTTACTACACTTGTACCAACTTTGTCTCTTTTCACCCATTTATTCAAACAAATCTATAAAACACTACAAAAATACATTAAACTAACAAAAGTGCTTGAAAACATACAAATATTTGAATCTAAAAGTACTTGATTTGTTGGTAAATAAACCACTCATCAAATACCCGCAAACTCAAACGTTTGCCTGTCCTCAAGCAAAACACCCACACAATACAAGAAAATATAACAACTAATTATGAAATTAAAAACTAAAAATGAAAAACACTAAAAATATTAATGTGCAAGTTTTGATTATCATCTACCGGCTAAACGATTTTCTAGAATTTCAACGTTCAATAATAGTAAGCGTCATTCTAGATCCTGTCAGAGTGTGTGTATTAAAACTCAAATATACAACTATCCATTGATTAAATGGAATTACCACTCAATAAAGTTCATGACTTAAACCATTACGGTATAGGGAATCCATTCGTCTGACTCGGGTTCTATTCTCCACTAATGTAGGCTTAGAGATTAAAAAAGATCAATAGGTTTTGGTTCGATTAAGGAACATGGCCAAGGGTAAATTGGAAGAGAAAACAGATTAACATTGTTATATTAACGTTACCCAAGGCACATCGCTTGACACACTCACGCTCGAAACCCCACAGTTAAATTGGAAACAACCCTGAACATACGTTAAGAACGTTGTACTCACTTGTCAAATTAAACTGGAATAAAACTATATTTACATAGTTTTTTTTTTAAACAAACACACCCCCAAACTTATTTGATTTGTACAATTTAAGGGGTATGTGAAACATGAATGAAAAACAACAATGAGTACTCGAAAACCGAACCAATTAATAGCTCGCCCAAAACCCAACTGCTCACATCAAGTAGCATAACAAATGCAAACTTGATTCACTTACATTGTGCCTTTGGTTTAGCGATATAGGTTTGGAAAAAGTTCAATTGGCTATGGTATTAGTTAAGTGTTCAAAATTGAAACGGCTATTAGGCTTCGATAGGGTAACAAGGAATAATGATATATCAAGGTACGCCTAAAAGGCTCAAGCGACAAAATGACTGCCTAAATCATATCTCTTGAACTACCTCACCTAGGATTTCACCTCGAATTTCCCTCAAATCAAGTTCTAGAATCCTTATTGTCATGAATTTGGGTGACGGATAATCGTTTTCAAATCAATTAGATAGTGCTATATTGAGTTTACGTGCTCGTGCATTTTGGATCTACAATAACTTTTACTAAAACAATACGTTAAGCACACAGAACACACATGAATGAGATTTACGCTCGACCTCAATAAACAATCAGGGGACAAACTTATTATTGGGTAATGACCCAAATGAAGTAAAAACTCAGCATATAACAATAACTACACTAAACAAACATGCACACGATAAAAACAGTAAAACATAAACTACAACTATAACATATACTAAAACATACTATACATCACCACCAACTTAACACAGGCAATGCCCAAAATGACCCGTCAGCGATCCCAATAACAGCATATAGCATGATAATGAAGATGGGAGTTTAAAATACGTACCTAGGAGGCGAGAGAATCTCACTTCCGAATCAAGTCGGTTGTGACAGATTTAATTTATTTTTGACCTTGGGTTGCCTCCCAAGAAGCGTTTGGTTTATGGTCATCAGCCTGACACGCCAAAGTACTTGTCAAATGGTGGATTTTACCCGTAGTACGTGTCAAATAACACTACGTACGAGGCTTGGTTTAATACGTTCTCAAGACTGGTGAGATTTGGCATTATATGGCTCGATCTTTCAACATCACACCTCACCGGCTCATGTACTTGGTGGGCATGAAAGGATGTTGCTAACGGCGGTGAAGGACAAGTGAGCCGTATTAGATCCTCATAGATGTGATCGTCTCGGATCAACTGCGGTGTCACGAGCTGGAATTCAAACGGTGAAAATTCACAACGATTAATATGTTAATTTTCATCGTCGCGCCACACTTAGTTTTTTTTTTTTTTAGTTTCATCAATGAATTCTCCCAAGCTCCTCCCGCTCATTTCTGGTTCCTCACGGTGGCTATCACATGATATGACTTGTGTATCTCCCAGGGCCACTACATCTGACTCGGCCTCAATCCAGCAGATGAGCTGACCGCTTTGCATCTACAAAGACGTTACGGTCACATCGATGTCGACGCAAGCCGTCTCAATATAATCAAGACGATCCTCGTGCTTGTTGATCCGGTTATGCATCTCCCTCAAGAATCTCTGATTTTTCTCCATAACTGTAACGAACACGTCTTCTAAGGCATGAAAAGACTCCTCATCTTGATCTAGAATGTCAATCCATGGCACTGTAGTGTTGAAACTATCCCCCAAGCTTTGGTGACTTGGTGAATAATTCCAACTCTGATAATCATAGGTCTCTATTTCCTCTAATGACCAAATGGCTTCATCTTCGGTTAGGTCGTAGAAAGAGGTGCTAGCATTTCCTCTTTCCACCCAATTTCTGGTTGCGTTTGGTAACCCATCGAGGAAATTCAGGAGTTGACATTCTTTGGGGAAATCTTGGTTCTGAAACTAAAGTAGCAATTCCTTGTATCGATCCCAAGCACTATAAAACGACTCATAATTTTATTGAAAGAATTGTATCAATACTTGTCGATCTAACATCTCCAAGAACCCTGCAAGAGAAATAAAAACAAAACTACAAAACAAAAATTACAAACAAAAGAAATGCTTAAAGTAAAATAGGGTCATTTACTTACAATATCTATAATAATCTAAAAACCATTCCCCGGCAACGATGCCAAAAACTTGGTGGCACGTATTTATGCATGCCACTTTCACCGCAAGTGTACAGGTCTTGTTTTAGTATAGTTCAAGAGAGTTAGGGTTATCATGTCCACAGGGATTGGTTGAGATTATCGTTGAGTATCGTAATTATCATAATCTAATTTTATTTAGGCGATAAAAAAATAGTTTTATAATTAGTAAATACTAATCTAGTTAATTAATTATACTAATTAATCTATAATATTAATATGAGATGTTTAGGGGAATGGATTATCTAGGTATTAACTTCATTTACAAATACGTGTTTGATCTCGTTTGACTTACGTTAATGGTGTTCAACCTATTTGACAATCTCTGTATTGAAAACTCACTCGCTCCTTCTTCCGAGTGTAAAGCGAGTGAATATGTGACTTCGTGTTGACCCCGAAGTCCCCCTCGAGCATCTTTTAGAATACATAGTCACATGCGTCTTACCCCAACGCCATTGATTGTACACTTTCTAATGCCCTCTCGGGTCGTTAGATCGTCGCGTTGTGTTTAAACCCTAGTCCAAATCCGGGGTTACCTCTCTCGAGTGTCAAACCCCATATTCTCAATATATTTAAACGAGCATATAATCATAGAATAATGGTAAACACAATCAAACAATGAAGAACAACCATTAACGAAACACCGATTTCAAATAAACAACATATTCATAAATTTATATTAATCCCTAAACAATCCATGTTTAGCCAATGGCTATAACCATTTATACAATGAAAAATAAGCTAAACATGCTCAACAACTACCAAAGATAATAAAATAAAGAAAGAAACGAAAGATTTAGCCGTTATTCGAAGATCCGCCGCTAAAATCGTTAAACGATCGCTTCCTCCTTCTTTGCGTTGATGTTCTTCTTCTTTGGGTTGTGATTTCTCTTAAAAACCTCTCAAAAATATCCTAAACTAAGTCTAATTACCAAAAATGAGGAAGGAGAGAGAAGATAAGGGCTCAAAATATCTAAAAAGATCTAAAATTGCACTTTACATACATGCTCGTGCAAGCTTTATATCTAAAAGTCCAATCGGCTAGGGTATTTGTTTAAGTGTTCAGAATTGAAATGACTGTTAGGCTTTGACAGGGTAACGAGGGATAATGATATATCAGGGTAAGTTTAAAAGGCTCAAGCGACAAAATGACTGCCTAAATCATATTTCCTGAACAACCTTGCCTAGGATTTCGTCTCGAATTTCCCCCAAATCAAGTTCTAGAAACCCTAATGTCATGAATTTAGGTGACAAATAATCATTTTCAAATCAATTAGACAGCTATATAATGAGTTTACATGCTCGTGCAAGTAGGATCTATAATAACTATTACTAAAACATAATGTTGAAACAATCAGGGGACAGACTCATCATTGGGTAATGGCCCAGATAACGTCAAAACTCAGCACAAAACAATAACTACCCTAAACAAACATGCACACGATAAAAACAGTAAAACATAAACTATAACTAAAACATACTAACAGATCACTACCAACTTAAAACAGGTGATGTCCAAAACAATCCATCAGCGATCCCAATAGACAGAATATAGCATGAAAATGAAGACGGGGGTTTAAAACACGTAGCTGGGAGGTGAGAGAATCTTGCCTCCAAATCAAATCGGCGGAGATGGATCTAATTTATTTTTTCTTGGGTTGCCTCCCAAGAAGCGTTTGGTTTATGGTCGTCAGCCCGACACGCCAAAGTGCTCGTCAAAGAGTGGCTTTCGCCTGTAGTAAGTGTCGTACAATACCACATACAGGTCTTGGTTTAAGATGCCCTCATGATTGGCGAGATAAGCCTCGGTTTGGCTCAAGCTTTCAACGACATGCCTCACCAGTTCATGTATTTTGTGGGCATGAAAGGACATTGCTATCAGCAGCAAGGAACAAGTGAACCATATCAGATCCTTGTAGATGTGATTGTCTTGGATTAACTGCGGCGTCACGAGCTAAAATTCAAATGGTAAAAATTCACAACGATTAATATGTGAATTTTCATCGCTCTCACCCAAGTACCTGCCACTTGTCTCCGGTTCCTCACGGTGACTTTCGCTGAATGTAGCATTAGTATCTCTTAGTGCCACCGCTTCCGTCTCGCCCTCAACGAAGCAAAGAAGATGACCGATTTGCGTCTGCAAAGATGTTACGGTCTCATCGATGTCAGTACAGACCATCTTGATATGATCAAGAAGATCCTCATGCTCATTGATCCGGGTCATACATCTTCCTCAACAATCTCTGAGTCTCTCCCATAACGATTGCGAGCATTTCTTCCAGATTGGGGGAAGACTCATTGTCGTGATCCGAATTGTCAATCTATGGCGCCAAGGTGTTGGAAAAATCCCCCAAGTTTTGGTGACTTGGTAAATAATTACAATTTTGAAAATCAAAGACCGCTAATCCTCCGACGACCAAATGCCTTCGTCCGTAGTTAGGTCGTAGAACGAGGTGCTAGCAATTCCTCTTTCTACCTACATTCTGGTTGTGGCTTGTAACCCGTCTAGGAAATTGAAGAGTTGACACTCCGTCGAGAGGCTATGGTTCGAAAACTGGAGTAGCAATTCCTTGTATCAATCCCAAGCACTATAAAACGACTCAGAATCTCGTTGAAAGAAACTCAAGAGCACTTGTTGATCTAACATCTTCAAGCACCCTGCAAGAAAAGAAAAACAAAAACTACAAAGAAAAAATTATACACAAAAGAAATGCCTAAAGTAAAATTTGGTTATTTACTCACAATATCTTTAATAATAAAAAACACAATCCCCGGCAACGGCGCCAAAAACTTGGTAGCACGTAAATACGACGCTACTTACACCGCAAGTGTACGGGTCAAGTTTTAGTATAGGTAGGGAGAGTAAGGGTTATCGTGTCTACAGGGATTGGTTGTGACTATTATCGAGTACCGTAATTGTCATGACCTAACTTTATCTAGGCTAAAATAAATGTGAATAAAATTAAATACTAATACTAATTTAGTTAATCTAATTAAATTAACTATACTAATACTAATATGAGACGGTTAAGGGAAGATATTGCCTAGCAATTAACTTTATTTATAAAAACGTGTTTGGTCTCGTTTTAGTTTACGTTAATGGCGTTCGAGTATCCAACAATCTTGGTTCGTAAACTCACTCGCCACCTCTCCCGAGTGTAAGATGGGTGAATATATGACTTCGCGTCAATGAAGAAGTCCCCATCAACATCTTAACAATGCTAGGTCATGTGAGTCTCGCCCCAACGTCATTGATTGCATAATTTTTAACGCCCTCCTGGGTCGTTAAATTATCGTGTTGTATTTACCCTAGTCCGAATTCGGGGTTACCTCTCCCAAGTATCAAACCCCGTATTCTCTAATTATCTAAACAAGTATAATAACATGACAACACGGAAAACATAATCGAAATTATTATAAAACACACATTAACGAAACACAAACTCAAACAAAACTACATTTTCATAAATATATTAATCTGTAGACAAAAACCCATTTAGCTCATGGCCATAGCCGGTTATACAATTAAAAATGAGCTAAACATGCTCAAACAACAATCCTAAGTTATGAAATAAAGAAAGGAACGAGAGAAACTTAGCCTAGTCCGAAGATTTGTCGCTAAAAATGTTTTGAGATTGCTCGCCCTTCTTTGCAACGTGATCTTCTCCTTAGGATTTGAATAAGCACTCCTAAAACCTCTCTCTAAAATATACTAAGCCTAATGGGGCTCTCATGGCTGGAGGGGAGGAGATGAGGGGGTATAAATAGGAAAAATATCTAAAATAAATATCTAAATCTATGTAAAGGTGACCACCGCGGCTGTGAGTAGGTCGATTTAATGATCGTCTAGGCAGTGGAGTCAATGGTGGATTTAGGGACTTCTCTTCATTTTCACCGCTGCGACGGTGGATCTCACCACTGTGGCAGTGGATGTCCAGCAAGATTAGCCCTCTCTGCATTTTTACCGCCGCGATGGTGGTTTAGACGCCGGGGCGATGGGCTTCTTTTCAGAATATTGTCTCATTGCTTGTTTTTCCACCGTTCTTCCACTGTTCTTGATCCAATATCATCGGTTACACTCTGTTTTTATACCGTTTCACCCCACATACCTGATTTAGTACAAAAAGAATAAAAACTCATTAAAATATATTAAAACGTAATAAACGTACTGAAAAACTAATAATTTCGGTTTGAAAATATATAGGTAATTTACACCTATCACCTACTGATACTGAAAATTGGTTGAGAAGCGTAGGGTACGTATTCGAGGCAATGGAAATTACTGATAATAGTCGACTTTCTCTTGCCACCTTCCAGTTGAAAGGAGAGGCCGAACATTGGTGGGAGGAAATGAAGAGGTTAATTTCAGTTTCACGTGAGAAAATTTCTTGGGATCGATTCGTTGTTGTGTTTAATGAAAAATATTTTTCTGAATCTTATCAGTTCGAGATGGAAGAGGAGTTCATATCACTGAAATAGGAAAAAATGACCGTTCTGCAGTATGAAATCCGATTCGATACCCTATCCTGATTTATTCCGGATTTGGTGAAAACTGAAGAAGCAAGATATAGAAGATTCTAGAATGGACTCGATCTGTAAATACGTTCTAGGCTGACAGGCAGACATATCAAGAGTTATGCAAAATTGGTAAACACGGAAAAATTAATAGAGAATGATGTACAAAAGTCACCGAGAACTGTGAATAGTATAAAAAGAGTAGATTCGAGTCATCCAACCGATATCCTGGTGGCACTTCTCCAGGAGCTATAGCACGACTGCCACTTTCTAGGGCCCCAATAATCGACCAATCAGTTAGGAGCTGAGGTCCACAACAATCATACTCTGGGCGGCAACAGAATGTATCCGGGCAGAGTATCGGCCAACAAGGGCAGGGAAAGAGCCGGATGTTTAGTCGAGTCGGGATACCTGTATGCTACCAATGTGGATCACCAAATCATTTTGCTAGGGACTGTCCCATGGTAGGCCTAATATGTTTCTGTTGTCATGAGTTGGGCCACATATCTTCGAATTATCCGAAATTTGTTGTTATATCTACAACCTCTGCGAGCAGTGTGGTAGTGTTGGCCCTAACAGTGTTTAGGGGCATGGTAGAGGATTGACCGGTAGACCTCCCAATCGAGGTCATGTATTTGGTACTACTAGGCAGGATGCCCAGGCTACCCTAGATGTGGTGATAGGTATCATGTCTTTATATGATAGAGATGCGTGTATACTTATTGATCCCGGTTCTACTCATTTATTTGTTTCGGTGACCTTTATGATGCATATAGGCAAATTTTCTACTTCTATATCATATAGTATCATTATTTCTAACCCTGTGGGTGAGTCAGTATTGATAAATAGTGCGTATAAAGACAATTCGCTTCGTATTGGTGATAGAGAACTGTCGGTAGATCTATTACCCCTAAGTATTCATGATTTTGATGTGATACTGGGTATGGATTAGCTATCCGACTATCATGTTGCAGTGGATTGTTTTAAAAAGAAAGTTACTTTTTGAGTCGAGAGCGAGCCGGAGTTCGTATTTTCGGGGGACAGAATTATCACCCCTGTTAGTTTTGATTTTAGTTCTAGCGGCCAGGAAATTATTAAAGAACGAATGTCAGGGATACCTCACGCATGTGGTTGATATCAGTCAGAATAAGGTATAGGTGACAGATATCCCAATGGCCGGGGATTTTTCCGATGTATTTCCAGAAGAGTTGCTAGGGTTGCCAGTGGATTGGGAAATTGAGTTCACTATCGAATTACTTTCAGAAACTTCTCTTATATCAATTCTACCATATTGTATGGCACCTGCTGAGCTAAAGGAGCTGGAAATTCAGTTGCAAGATCTGTTGGACCGCGGGTTTATCAGACCTAGTGTTTCTCCGTGGAGAGCCCTAATGTTATTTGTAAGGAAGAAGGATGGGACACTAAGGATATGTATTGATTACAGGTAGCTGAATAAGGTGACAATTCGTAATAAATATCCATTACTTGGAATTAATGATCTATTCAATCAATTGCAGAAGGCTAGGGTATTTTCCAAAATAGATCTTCGATCAGGATATCATCAGCTGAAAGTCAGAGATAGTGATATGTCGAAGACTACATTCCATACGAGGTATGGATATTGTGAATTCCTTGTGATGCCATTTGGGTTGACGAATGCCCCTGCTGCTTTTATGGACCTGATGAATTGGATCTTCCAACCTTACTTAGATTAGTTTATTATCTTGTTCATTAATGATATATTGATCTATTCTGAAAATAAAGAAGAAAATGCAGAGCATCTCAAGATTGTGTTGTAGACTTTGAGAGAGAAGCAATTGTATGCAAAATTCAGTAAATGTGAGTTCTGCCTGGATAGAGTTGTATTCTTGGGGAATGTTATCTTGAGGGATGGTATTCAAGTTAACCCAAGGAAAGTCGAAGCTGTGGTTCAATAGGAAAGGCCGAAAAGTGTGACCAAAGTTCGAAACTTCTTGGGATTGGCTGGTTATTATCGTCGATTTGTTTAGGGATTTTATGTTATAGCTGCCTCGTTGACTTGATTGACCAGTAAGGAATCTCAATTTGAGTGGACTGAAAAATGTGAACAAAGCTTCTAGGAGTTGAAAAGTAGTCTGATATTTGCGCCAATACTTTCTCTTCTGACAAAAGGCAGTGGCTTTGTGATTTATATTGATACTTCACACTAGGGGCTAGGGTGTATACTGATGCAACATGGTTATGTGATTGCATATACTTCTTGGCAATTAAAGAATCATGAGTTTAACTACTTGACGCATGATTTGAGGTTGGCGGCGATTGTGTTTGCCTTAAGACTTTGGAGACATTATTTGTATGGCGTGATATATGAGATATACACTGACCACCAGAGTTTAAAATATTTGTTTACTCAGAAGGAACTAAATGTAAGACAGAGGTGTTGGATAGAGTTGATTAAGGATTATGATTGTACTATCCATTATCACCCTGGAAAGACCAACGTTGTAGCAGATGTGCTAAGTAGGAATCGCCAGGTTCGGTCGTACACCTTCGAATTGTTCACACTAACCTATATGCCGAGTTGAGATCTCTGTGAGTCCGTTGGCGGTTGGTCAGACGGCAGCATTGCTTATGACTTTGACCTTGAGATCGATATTAATCGACCGTATTATAGAAGCACAAAAGTTGGATGCTTAATTGGGGAAGATCAGAGATGAAGTGAAGAATGGTCATAGAACCGACTATCGCGTTAGGGATAAAAGTTTAGATGACGACGAACAAGGTAAAAGTGATTCAGGAAAGACTGAAGACTGCTCAGAGTCGGCAAAAAAATTATGCTGATAAGCGTAGATGAGAGTTGAAATTTGAAGTGGTTGATTATGTGTTTTCGCGTATATCCCCGTAAAAAGGGCATTAACAGATTTGGAAAGAAGGGGAAGTTAAGTCTGAGGTATATCGGGCCATACGAGATTCTAGAGTGAGTTGGCACGGAGGCCTATCGACTAGCCCTATCGCCAGAATTATCTAGATTACACGATATTTTCCACGTATCGATGCTTAGAAAATATGTGCTAGACCCTTCGCATGTGTTGACTTCTCAACTAATCGAATTGAAAGAAGACTTGACATACGTTGAGGAGCCAGTCCAAATTCTGAATCGTAAAAATCAAGTATTGCGGACGAAAACGATTCCATTGGTGAAAGTGCTATAGCGCAATCATTTTGTTGAAGAGACAACGTGGGAAAGAGAAGATGAGATGAATTATAAATATCCGCATTTATTTGTTCAAAGTAACTAAAATTTCAGGATGAAATTTCTTTTAGGGGAGAAGGATTGTAAGACCTGACTTTTGCATGTGCATAATTTTTAATTACATTTTAGAACATTTAGAAAATGATATGGTCTAGTTATTTAAATTGGACTTTTAAAAAGTTTTGGAGGTTAATTTGCAATTTAAAAATTTACTTTTAAGAGTTTTAGGGATTTAATAAATATATATAATATTGTTCTAGGTCTATTTATGTAATATTATAAATCATTAATAAATAATTATAATATTATATTTTTATGATAAGATCACACAAAACGAAAAAAAAAAAAAAAAACATAAAAAAAAACGTTGCCTTCCCAATTAAGGAAGACAACAAAAAAATAAAAATAAAAAATCATCAAACTGTTGACAAGTGTCAACAGGTGGAAACACCAAAAAGAAAAAAAAAAGAAAAAATTAAGAAAGGTAAGGCGGTGGACTTGTGTAAAGTGTAAACACACACATATATAAGTATATATTGTATAATATATTCATGTGTGCCTCGACTAAAAAAGGAAACAACCAAAAAAAAAAAGAAAAAAAAGAGAGAAACCTTTCGGTAGAACAAAAATAGGTGATTCATTTTTATTTTTCTTTTATTTCCTTCTTAATTCATATATATATATATATATATATATATATATTACTAAAATGAAACATATATCACGATTAATTTATGGGACTAATTATATGGACATGTGTATATGTATAATTATATATCAAAAACATATATACGTGGGTTCAAGAAATATAGTAGGTATAGGTATATCTAATTTGCGAAGAATATAGTTTAAGATAGAAATTGTAAATTTTACCAAAACAACAATTTTTAGTATTTTGTTGATTAATAAAATTTTTAACAGTTAATTAGTATTTTCCTGCAAATTACATTATTAACTAGAAATTTTTTGTAGTCCTTGTTATAATAATTTCTGTACAGTTAATATTAACTTAAGGAATTAGGCATTAAAATAATTTCGTATAATAAAAAAAAAAATTGGGAATGGAAAATGGTGCATTTTTGGGTCACGCATTGCATATTAGGTTATTTTAAATAAATTCTTAATTTAGGCCCTTGGTTGTTAGGTTCATAGGCGACGCCGCCCACGTAGCATTCTGACAATAGTGTTTTTGGTAGCACAAAAATCGAGGTGAGTGTACTGTCTTCTATGTAAATTGTCAAATTATATTTTTATACTAAAATGTGAAAAAAAAATGGTTTATTAAAATTGATTACTTATAACGTTACGCGAATCAAGTAAATTTTTAAATGTGAAAAGTAATTTTTACTATCCGACTATGCCATAGTTGTCTTCTCGTCAAGAAAGCAAGTCCTACGAGATGTGAATATTTGTTGTTATCTGTCGAATAAGTCCTGTAGGGTGGATATTTGTTATTACCTGACAGACAAGTCCTGCAAGGTGGATATTTGTTGTTACTTGTCAGGCAAGTCCTGCAGGGTAGATATTTGTTGTTACCTGTTAAGCAAGTCCTGTAGGGTGAATATATTTTAAGACCTGTCAGGAGTGAAAATCATGCAGGTAGCTGCCCCTACCAGTGGGGATGTTGGATGGCCTTGACATTGATAGCCACCTTAGATGGCATAGTTGTACAGTTATGGTATCGTCGTAACTCCCGATCGTGAGGTGAAACAATCATATGGCTAGTTAGAAAATATGTGTGTTGTATTTTATTATATATCCTAATTATTTGATTGGTTGATTTAAAAGTATCATTTGATTGTAGTGACAACAGCGGAATTTTATTCCAGCTGGATGTGCGATTATATTTATATTATGTTTGAAAAGTGGTATTTGATAAATACACTTGATCCATAAATTATTTTTATATTATGTAGACAATACACCGATAAAATATTTGATTTCAGGTGCCACAGTTAGGAATGAGTCCACTACTGGCACTAGGTAAAGTCAGGAGGTGGGTCGTTTTGGAGTGTTAGATGGACAGGTGTGATCAATGAAAGGTTCAGTTTTTTTTGTGGTTTTGTTGTGAATATTTGGGACACGTGTACTCTCGAATTTTGAAGTGGATAAATATTTTTTTGAAAAAAAATAGTGGTATATATATATATATATATGTATATATATATATATGTGTACATTTGTTGATTGGTCATGTAACGTCAAGTCGACGTCACGTCCAACCTCGGGCGGTGGCAGCCCGGGGAGGGGTGTGACATATATTATCAAGGAAATTAATTCTTTTCTTTATTATAAATTAATTATTTTTATATTATGATAATTTATTGTAGATAAATGGATTTGGCTGAATGTAATGGGTTAAAGAGGACTTTTGTGGATTTTTTTATTCCAATGGGCTGAACTGATTCCAACTAATGAATTATGGAATACCATTCCATTTATTGTCATTCCAATGGAATCAATTTTTTTTTTTTTTATTTCATTAGACAATTAAATAATAGAATTGGAATAGATGATGGAATGACAATTCCATTCCACTCGGATTACGTTCAACCAAATGAGCATTCGGGCTCTTAAAAGGACCATTACGCATAGCATGCATCCCTCAAAAGATACAACACCCTTTCAATAATCTCCATAGATACATATAAAATATCTAAAGGTTAGAGGTTGAGACACAACATCCTTAGACCTTATAAAATAGATTTATCTTCAATCATGACCCTTTTTTTTATACATGATCATTCCAACAACTAAATCAAAATGCTTGGAAGTAAATATTTCCTAATGTTGTCTATAGACCAAGTAGAAATACTATATTCATGATGCACTGAAGGTCGTTTATGCAACTCATATCTCTAATAATTTATAGCAATGTGTCTTGGTGTTCCTCAACTATAATAGTATACACATACAAAAAATAAAGAATCAAACTTTCTAATTTATGATTCTATTTTTAATTAGATTGTTATGTTGCATATTAATTTATGATTATATGTGATAATTGTTTGCCTTCACATGGGACTAAACTGAAAAAAATAAAAAATAAAAAAATTGCAAGAGGTAAACCTTTTTAATCTTATTTGTCAAACACTATGTTTTATTGTCACTTAATTGTAGTTTGTTGAATCACGTATTTTTTTGGCTCATTTATATTTAATCATTTAATTTGTTGGTTGATTGAGTTTTTAAAATTTATCGTCTCAATGAAACTTGAATTTAATTTACCAATTTTCTTTTATGACGAAAATGAGATCAAATTAGGAGATTTTTTAACAAAGAACTCTCAATATTATTTATACTGTCAACAAATTTGAAAATGTATATCTTTGAAGTATGATAAGTCATTTTATTTTTGAACCATTAATTTATTTTGAATTGTATTGATAGTTCACTATTTTTTTTTTTTTGTAATATTTTTTACTTTCCTACCTTGTTAAGAACAAAATGTTAAAATGCATGGTGAATTTTGCGGTGGTATATTTGTAGATATATAGAACATAAAGACTAATCAATCATGGTCAGGTTGTTATCTACTATAGACTGAAGATATGCATTTTTTTCTTGTCCATTGATCATTGTATTTTCTTTAATTTGGTTGTAGTATCCAGGTGGCATTTGATTAGTTTTTGTTCTCAAAAAATTAAAAAACATTGATTGATCGTAAATATAAGGAAGAAAAAGTATATTTCTTTGACGCTCCTAGATACGTCTCTCTCTTTCTCTAAATTGTTCTCGATCTCTTCCTGTCTTCATCATCACTACATCTTTCTATCGATCCCTAACTTTTCGCGTATTAAATGTTAAAATGCATGGGGAGTTTCGAAGTGGTATATATATATATGTGTGTGTTTGTGTGTGTGTATGTGTGTATAAATTGAATTGTTGAAATTTATTCTTCTAGCATAATATATATAATCACAGAATATAAGCATTCAATTGTATAAATTATGTTGAGAAATGCTGTATAAATAAAGGGGTTTATCATTTTTCTAAAAACAAGACATTAGACAACTTTATATTATTGGTTATTTTTGGTTTTGGTTTGAAAACAAGAGTGTTGAACTTGGAAATGTTGTCTAAACAAAGGAAATTATGATTTATTTTTTAAAAAAAATAATGGTTATTGTTATGTTCATTTGAAACGGGAGTTGAAAACTTGGAAAACAAATAGTGCTTTGTCATTGTTTTTAATTGTTGGTCAATTTTTATTGATTGTTATTTGTTGTTTTGGTTATTGTTTGATTCATTTGAAAATAAGAGCCAGATCTTGAGAATGTTGTATAAACAAAGGGAGTTTCATCATTTTTTACAAAGCGAGTTTCATCATTTTTTTTTAAATTATGCACATTATTTATTTGTGCCTAATCATCGTTCATTGGAATTATTCGACAATTACAAAATTCAACAATTTGATGGTTCATCTACCTCTTTATTCCAATTCTAATTTTAGCATTGTTTTGTCCATATAGATTTTTTTTGTTTTTTTGTATAGTTTTCTTCTTTGATTGTTAATCACTTGGTTAAATTTATGATATTTGTTGGAGTTCAAATGTATTGGAGAATATGCTATTTTAACCGTCATTGGTCGAATTATGATATTGGGTTTGTACCACTTACCTCCCTTGTCTTTTTGCCGTTAACCTAATACATCCCTTGTCATTTTACACATATCGGTCAATCCCCTGTAGTTTTATATTTTAGATAGTCAAGTACCCCTATTGGTTTTAAGTTGTTGACAAAACAATATTATTGACAATAATACCTTTAGATAAATCCTTATGATAATTTATTTGAGTTAATATGTGTAGGAGATAATATGGAATGAGGAAAAGTATTTTGTAACTAAATAATTGAATTCGTTTTGAGATTTGTTCATGGTATGAACCAAGACAATTATTTAAAATAATCTGAATGTTTTTATTTATTGGTTTTGGTAGTTGTTTTACACGATTATATATTTTTAGGATGGGCCTTTTGGCATAGGCAATTACAAGTAAATATATATGTTACAATTTTATTATTATAATATATGTGTATAATTAGTAATTTTATTAATTATAAAATTATGAGTATCAAATATCACACTAAGAGTTATCTAATCTACACACGATATATAGGTGTGTGACGATGAAAGAAAATATAGAGACATATAGAGAAAAATATAAAGAAATAAAGACAATAGTATGAAATTGTTTGTTGATACATATATATTAGGGAATATGATTTTATTGAGATATAGAAATAGAGAGAAGTGATATTTTTTTTTCTTCATATTTTACATATAATATTTACTTGATGATTTACAAGTGATAGGGTTCGCGATTGTTCAATATAGTAATGTCCTGCCATTCACCAATATGGATAGAGGGGGCATATTTTTTCTTACGACAATGATTACATGCCTTGATCCACTAGACATGTATTTTTTCTTTATTATATGTTTTATTTTATTTTTTAATTGTTGTTTTTCTTAATTATTTAAAGAGATTAAAATAAGATATGATATTTATTTATTATTTAATTTATGCTCATACAATAATGTGAAATTTCCATAACGAAACCACCATTTTTTGTTTGGGTAATTCTACAGGATGACCTATTTTATTTTATTTTTATAAATATACACAACTTTTATAATGACATTAAAAATATTGAAATATTATTTTATTCCTAATGAATGAGATTTTTTTTTCTTTTCTTCATTTTTTCTTTTCTCCCCAAATATATAACCCCCCTGCCCCCTTCCCCCCCCCCCCCCAAAAAAAAACACATGCCCCCCCACAAAAAAAACCATGTCCCCCTCTTTTCTTCCCACCCTATTTTTTCCCATCTACTTAAACCTATCAAAACCTTTCAACAGTAGAGGCCCTACCAACAATTTTTATCTCTCTCTCTCGAACTATATATATATGTACGGGTATATGCCATTAAGCTTCCTTGTCATTTTGTATTATACCAGATATCTTCCCTGTCATTTTTTAAATACCAGAGACCTCTCCTATCTTTTACTCAAACACCACTTACCTCCCTTATTGATTTAAAAATAATTTTTTTTATTATAATACCATTTTTACCCTTGACTATTTAAAAAATAATTAAAAACTAAAATACATAAATAACTCTTTAATTTATATATATTCATCACCACCTCCTACCACCACACCCACCACGACCACCACCTCCTACCACCACCACCACCCTCCGCCACCTCCTACCGCCGCCACCACCTACCACCTTCTGCCACCTTCCACCACCACTACCCACCACCTCCCACCACCACTACCCACCCCCATTTTAAAAAATATATATTTTTTCTAACCATTTCATTAAAAATAAAAATAAAAATTAACCCTTTTTTCTCTCTCTCCGGTAGTGGTGGGAGGTGGCAGAGGATGGTGGGTGGTGGCGACGGTAGTAGGTGGCAGTGGCGGTGGCGGTGGGTGGTGGGAGATGGGCGGTGGCGGTAGCGGGGGGAGTTGGGTGGTGGTGAGAGGTAAATATAATTATTTAAAAAGTAAAAGGTAAAAAATATAAATTTAAAAATATAGGGGTGCTAATGATTTTTTTTTAAATAACCTAAGGGCAATTTTGTCCAAATGAAGGTAAATGGTGTTTGAGCAAAAAGATATGGGAGGTCTCTGGTATTTACAAAATGACAGGGGAGCTATCTGATATAGTGCAAACTGATAGAGGAAGTAAATGTCATATACCCATATATATACATACATACATACATAATAGCATATACAAGTGTCTAAAGACACGTTTTAAATTCAACCATGATCATAAATTGGGATTCACAAATAAAAATACATTTTACCCCAAAATAATAAAGTAAAAAGAGGTATAAAAGTAAATGAGGACAAAACAAAACAATCGAAACTATCAAAGTTAGAAACCAAAAGAACGTGAACATACTTTTGGGAGGAGAATAAGAAAAGAATTTTATTGAATAATCCAAATCTGAAAGTGATACAACTTGATGAATGTGAGGCCCAACTCTCGTAGTATTTATAGATAATACTAGAGAGGGAGAGAGCATATAATATAACAAACTAACTAACTTTAATAGAAAATACAACTCAACAGTCTAACTAACTAAATAACAACTTGCCACCTTAACATGTGGACTAATTTTCTTCCCACAATAACTGATTAAACTGACCTCTGATAATAATAAACGCATTTTTTCATTGCTGTATTTGTTTGCTAAGATTAAACTCAAGCTGGAATTCTTTGCGATATGTTTTTCTTGATATTCCCTCCCAAGATCATGGGTAGAGAACATCATGAGTTTGGACCTTAAGTAGTTGAATTGAGAAGTGCCAAGGTGTTTGGTAAAGATGTTAGCAACCTGATCATTGGAAGAAACATAAGCCACGTTGATATCATTATTAAGAACTTTCTCACGAACAAAGTGATAATCCACCCTAATATGCTTTGTGTGAGCATGAAATACAATATTAACATCAAGAATAGGGCAAATATATTATCACACCTTAGGGTTGGAATGGATAATTGAGGAACATGAAGATCTCGTAGGAGATATGTTATCAAAATGATTTCATTGGTTGCTTAATCGTAGGATCTATATTCTTCTTTAGTTGACGATCTGGGTATGGTGATTTGTTTCTCAAAGGACCAAGAGATAATATTGTCTCCTTAGTAGACACAGTATCTTGAGGTAAATCTTCTGTCAGTAGCATAACCTGCCCAATCTGCATCAGAATAGGTTGGTAGAGTGGAAGAACTAGGGATAAAGTGAAAACTATGATTTAATGTGCCTTGAATAAACCTCAAAATTCGCTTGACAATAGTAAAATATAGGTTGGTTGAATGATGTATGAATTGGCAAACTGTATTGACTGAGAAAGAAAGATCAGGCCTGGTAACAGTAAGATATTGCAATGCTCCAACCAAGATCCGAAACAATTATGGACATGAGAATGGTAAACTATTAGTAGGTTAAGGTTTGATATATTTACTGGTAGTGGGAGTTGAGGTAGGTTTGCAATCAGTCATGCCACCTTTAACAAGGATTTCAGTTGCATATTTGGATTGATGCAACAAAACACCCTTAGGAGTAGGTGTAATCCACAGACCTAAGAAATAGAATAAGGGGCCAAGCTCTTTCATACAGAATTGTGAGCTCAAATATGAAATAAGTTGAGCAATGGCTTTAGGTGAGCTTCTTGTAACAATTACGTCATCCGCATAGACTAAGAGTATGGTGATAGAATCTAGAGTGCAATGAATAAAAAAGTCTAGGATCTGCATAACTGATTTTGAAACCAAAACTCAACAAAATATTGGAGAATCTAGGAAACTAATCAAGTGCTTGTTTTAGGCCATATATAGATTTTTTAATTTGTAGACATGATTGGGATAAGTGGGATTAACAAAGCCTTGGGAGTATTGTATATAAACATCTTCTTCCAAGAAAAAAAGAAGAAGGTATTACTGACATCTAGTTGCTTGATTGTGCATTGATGTTGTAAGGTAAGAGAGAATACCATTCTCATATTAGGTTGTTTTACAAGAGGACTAAAGGTCTCATGATAGTCCAGTCCATGCTCTTGTGGATATTTAGCGGGTAATCTTTCCTTGTACCAGGTAATGGTTCCATTTGCATGATGTTTGATTTCAAATATCTATTTAAATTTATGGGAAGTCTATCAGAATGGGGTGGTACTAGAGAACAAGTGCCTTGAGTCAAATGAGCATTAAACTCTTCTGACATGGATTTTCTCCATTTTAACAGTTTGGAAGCACGAGAATAGGATTTAGGTTCAAAAGAAATGGTAGAGGTAAAAGAAACTCTATTTGGTTTGTGAATTTTTGTTTTAAACCTAGTGATCATGTTGTGAGCAGTTGGAGCAATGGTTTGTGTAACAATATTTATTTATTTTGAGTGATGATGATTGAGAATGAAGAGAATGGGTTATAATATCAGAATCAACAACTATTAGTTGAGAAAAGGGGGATGATGTTGATGAAGTTAGAGGAAAAACAATTGTTACTACTGGGGATATAAATGACAAAGGATGGATAGGGGAGAGTGAAGGTTGATGATACAAACATATTGATAGAAATAAAAGAATAGATGTATGAGTAAAGAAGAAATGATTTTGATGATGAGAGTGTCGAGGAAAAACACGCTAAAAAAACCTTACATCCTGGGACTTTGTTTGTTTACAAATCAAGACCCCTATAACCTTTAGAGTTAGCACAATAGCCAAGAACCAAACATTTGATGGACCTAGGCTGAAGTTTGTGAGTCTTGAAGGGGAAAACATAGAGAACCAAACACCTTAAGTGTGAATAATTAGGAGGTTGGTTGTAGAGGCAATTAAAGGGCAATTTATTTTTTAAGTAAAGGCTTGGGCAACCTATTGATGAGGAATTTGGCTATGAATAGTGCCTCCAATCAATATTTTTCAGGTAATTCAACTTGATGAAGTAATGCTAAGGTTATTTGAATGTGGTGTTGGATTTTCTCTCCACCACTTTATTTTGTTCTAGAGTGTGAAGACAAGTGGTTTTGGTGAATGGTACCATGAGTTTGCAAGTATAGACTAAACTGGTGATTCACATATTCCTTGCCATTGTCTATTCTAAATATACTTATTTATTTATGAAATTGAATTTTGACAAAAGTAATAAAATGCATATACTTTTCACTAGATGGCTGATGGACTTATACATCTGAATGGACAAAGGCCAAAGTTTCAGTAACTATTGTTGACCTTAGATGTTTTGATGAACCAATTAACATTTTTGTTTTGAGGAACTAATGTGTTTATTGGGTATTTTAGATTTTGGTTCTGGTGCTTAAATGAGAAAATTTGTCAAGAGGAGTGATAAAGACTGAGATAGTTGCAATGAAGATATTGAAGAATGTTTTAGCAAGAATAGATTTTTTGTATTTCTAGTTAAACAACTCAATTCTTCTTAAGCTATTAATGCAGCCTGATTAGGATGCACGCACGACACTTGAAATTAACATGAAATATTTTTGAAGTGGTCATAAGTAACAAATTTAAGATAAGAAATGATTTTCCTAAGTCTTTGATCAAGAAAATATTTTTAAAATAAAAAAGAAGTGTTTTTGGTCTAGACGGTTGACCACCTAGTAGACCGATCAACCGTTTGATTCAAAATTGTATTTTTCAGGGTTTTAGGTAATTCGGTTAACTGATAGGTTGAATGGTTGTTTCAAAGCCTAAAATAGTCGACTACCTAATCGATCTACTTGTGTGTAATGACTAGAAAATTATATGTTGAAAGGCCATCCATTCGATCGCTTGTTGTGCCGGTCAACTGACTTGGTAAAATTTAGTTTTTTGACTAGAACATTTTTTAAAGACCTTCCATCTATTTTCAATCATTGGAATAATATAAATATTATTTTAAAGAATTTTGATGAGGAAAAATTTGGTTAGACTTGAAAGGGCGTCACGTGTTCCAAACACGCGACTAACATGGGAGCTCCAAAATTGGCCAGCTCGACCAAGCCCCATCTCCACACCTGATAGGGTCATACCTTCCTGGGCATGAGTGCCACAATTCTCTTGCTCTCAATCAGTTTGAGTTATCTCCGTTGGATAAGGAAGGTACCATTACTTTCTCTAGATAACGGCTCCACGATCTCTTCCCGCAATCAACTCCATCTCTATGGCAACGGGACCAAAGTCAGTGGGATCGCCATAATGGAGCACCAAGAATTAGGGAATACTTGCCAAATGAGTATCCTCTCCTTCCTATAAATATGAGAACACATGATGTTTAAGTACATTATATATTCGTACTATTCATTCGATATACTGGAGCATACGCTTTGCGACATATTTATTCTAATTTCAAACACATTCTTTCTCCTAGCTACTACTTTTCTAGATTCCTTTTTTGAACTCTCAAATTATTTTCATACTAGAGGTGCAACACCAACAGGCCCACCCTTGTTAAATTGTTTTGTAGGAATATTCCAACAACTGCCAAGAATCCCCAGAAGAAATGGGAAGACGACAAAGAGGTACCGACCCTTATTCCTGAAAAGAAACAAGACATAAGTACAGAGCTTCTTAGAGTTAGGGAGGTTCCATGAAAGCTTACTCCGAAGCTAAGAGACTTCGGAAGAGCACATATAAATGAGACTTCTTTTCTTAGTGGTAAGGATAGGAATCAGAGACAAACATTCCCTTCATCCTCAATTCCTATGAGCCAGGTGAAACCTTCCCGGTCTGTTTGGACTCTTTATTAGAGGGAGATTAAAACCCATCCACGAATAAACACTAGGATAAGACGCCAACAAAGCAACAAAATTTTGCCCTAAGAACGACATTTATTGCCCCTGCCATCACTGTTGCCCTCGATTGCCAAAACACTTCTAACTATAACTCGATAGATCTTGCCTCCTCTAAGTCCAGATGACCCGAGGTTTCTAATGCCTCAGTAGCCACATGAAGATGGCCATAATTCATGGAGACAAAAAGGACTCTGAGTTCTCCCCAGTAACAAAGGCTTTGGAACGATCGTTTCTCCACTCTTTGCTGCTAAACAAGGCCTCCATTATTCGAACTACCTTACTAAAACCACCTCTAAGGTCTCTGTAATGGCCCATCAAGAAGTAATAAAAGAATAAGTAAATTATGGCGAAAAGAAGCAACCAAGTGCCCCTTAAATAGGTACTCCAAGAAGAAAATGCCAGAAGCACATGTTATAAATGACAGATGGTTGAATTTATGTAGAATCCCAAAAGACTGCACACAGATATGCACCTTAAAGGCTACACGTGAACATGCTCCTTAATGATTGAACAAAGATATGCACAGACTATTATGACCTAAAAAACAGGCAAAGCCATACACGTGGTTGGAAGCGACAAATTTGAACTCTGGTGTGAGCAGGTACCTGCCCAGCTCGATCTGGTCAAAGGACATACCCTGTTCGAATAAGATCCTACCAAGCCTCTCCAACTAAGGGATGTTATAAATTTCGACTAAGAAAATGACTGACTATACCAAAAAGCAAGAAAGGTTGAAATAAAGTGCAAAATTCATTAAAGGAATAAAATATCCACAAGAAAGATAGCATACCCCGTAGGTTAAAAGAAAAAAGAAAAAAAGAAAAGAATAAGGCTAAAATTACAACAATTTAATTGGGGGCTCCATTTGGGTCGGAGGGCCCCTCCCTAGAAAGACTCCTCACGGATCCCGTAGTTTTTTCATCCTTGATCACCAGCAAATGAGAAACCTGTTGGATAGTCAAGGGGGACTGGGCCTCAGCCAAATGCTCTGTAACGTGAGGCTTCAGTAGAACATCTTCAAGGGGAGGATACTTCAACAAACAAATGTTGAAGAGATCAATATCCGGATACTTATCTATCACACTGGACTTGGCATCCACGAAGCCATTCATCATGTACTTCAGCTTGAGGGCTCGCCTCCAATCTTGAAAGCTCTTAGATCGCATGCACTTCTAAATAGATCGATTAATGGTCCTTTCTACCCTGACTCTCTTATTTTCCAACGTAACCTCGACGCATCCTCAAGCGGCCTGCTCTTCATCAAGCTTAACCTGGACTGTACCCTTAGATTAGAAGATAGATGGAGTCTCCATTCCAGCGACAAGATTCTTGCTGCTGCCTCGACTGCTCCCCGCTAACGTACCACAGATTTTGAAAAGAAAAGAAGAGGAAAACACGATTTGGTTTTTCCTCTCAAATCTATTCATTTTTAGGAAAAACAGTTTCAGGAGCTTTTCTAGTTGCTGGAATTGAAAACATTTATTTAGACTGAAGTTTGTTTAAAAAATAGAGTCTCCACCTAAAATTGAGTTAAATGGTGTGCTAGGTCAATCAAATTTTGAAAAAATCATTTTTATTTTTTTTTGAAATGGACTGAATAAAAAAAATTGGTCTTAACCAAAGATTTCATAAAAGTTCTGGGGTCGGTTATACTCGGGAAGATGTAAGGCACCCCAAGACACCCGTCTGAACACGGTAACTAAGTTTAAATAAATCTTTAAATTAAATCAAATCGAAGTAATTTTCTTCCATTTGCTTAACATAAAATTTCCATTATTTATTTTAATCAAAAGAAAGAAAATACTTTAAAACAATAAAATAATAAAAGACAAATAAAACAAAGAAAAAGAATGAAAAAAATGTCTTCCCTTTTAGATCACCTATCAATTATAGAAGAATCAACAAATTTGGCTCCCAGAAGGATTTTTATTTGTTTCGATTGTTTAGCTTAGGCTGTTTTCGCAAAAATTTATGCCCATTTCTAAGAAAATAAAAAAGGATAAAATATTTAAATAAGTACAAAAACATTTTTAGGATTGTGGAAAACCTTGGTTTTTAAGGGAAAAGGAAAAACATTTTTACTTAATTTTGAAAGAACTTGGAAAGAACATTTAGAAAACGTTTATGAAAAGAAGGTTTTGACTTTAAAACAAAATATCTTAAAAAAAAAATATTTGTTGGTGAAAAGAGTTTGATTTTTTTTTTTTTTCAAGAATCTTCTCTAAAAACATTTTTAAGAAAGAGATTATAAATCAAATTTTGGCAATTTTTTTTAGAAAATGAAAAACAAGTTCCACAAGTTCGAAAATAAAAAAAAAAAAAAATCAAAAACGAAAAAGAAAAAAATTTGCAAAGACATTTTTTAAGAAAACATTCTGTTAGCCTAGATATCTACCCAATAGGAGGGTAAATTGAATAGTTAGCAAATTTAAACAATTAAATTTAAACACACAATCTCAATTTTCCTAAATTGATTATAATCTTGATTAGCAGCGAAAATGTGTTTTTGATCTAAATGCACACACAAACAATCAAAAACAATTGACAATGCAACACATAATGATTTATCCTGGTTCAGCAACCTAGTTTTACCTATGTCCAGTCCCCCGAACTCCATAGAGATTCGCAATCCACTAAACCTCTGATTCCTTTCGTAGGTAGGAATCGAACCCTTACAATCTCAATTCTTTTTACAAGCTCAGAATCAAACTTTACAACCCTGATTCTTTTCACAGGCTAAGAATCAACCTACCACTATTACACTTACCCTTTTCGCAGGCTTAGAAAGAATCTTTACAATCACACTTAATTCAATTACAGGAATAATTAAACCTAATCTTTTCAAAGAAAAAAGACTAACCTATCTTTTTCAGGCTAAAAATCAAGCTCTAATTTTTTTCTTAGACTAAAGATCGAAACCTTACTACTCTGATTAGACACCGACATAAACGTGTCTAATCCGCTCAAACTCACCAGTACAAAAAAAATAATAAGTTTTTTCTCACAAGGAGCTTCTACCAATTTAATAAAAATATACTCAATTAATGTCTAAAATAATAATATGTGATAGATTCAATGTGAGACACAAATATGATTTAAAATAATTAACACACGGATAACAGGTAATCAAATTTCTCAAATAAAAATCGTTTAATATATTTTCACAAAAAAGTTTGAAATCAATTTTTCTAAAATACCTTTTCTAAACAATTAATCAACAATAATCTACAAAATAAATAATGAGAGCTTGGAAGGATCTCGCAAGGATTTATTGAAAACATTAATGATTTCGCGATAGAGAACACAAACCGGTGGCACAAATGATGAGCGCATTTGATCAAGAACTTCAAGTATAATCACACTTATAAATATCAGTGATAAAATCTCTCTTAGAATGATAGAAGGCTGATTTTCTTGAATGCTCAAACTCAATCCCTCAAGTCTCTATTAATAGACTTAAAAACTAGGCCTCTAATAACTAGTTTTCAAATGTTATCACTCTAAATGACATCCCAAGATTCCATATATTATATAGATTCCAAATAGATATGTTTCATTAAAAAATACTCTTGGAAAAGCTTATTTTGATCCTTAAAATTTTTCCAAATCGAAACCATAGAAATAGGAAGTGTTTAATCACTTTAATTAAAAAGAATAATTAATTAAATAGACCGATTAAATAGGAATATCATAATACATGATATATTTCAAAAATACTTTGAATTCCCTTAAAAACCTCCATTGGAATCATCAAAACCAAAAATATTTGACCAACAAACGAACCAGTCAAAGGATTGACTGACCATGTCGGTCGACCGGCCAACCTTGCCGGTGGAACGATCCCTCTCAACGGTTAAATTAGTGACCATTGTGTTGGTTTGGTCGGTTGACCGATTAGACCAGAAGGTCCCATTTTCTTTCCATTTTGGCGACTAGATCAGTTAGTTGACTGATCCAAACTGTCGGTTGACCAAATTGACCAATAGGTCTCCCATTCCACCTCTTAAACACATTGTTTTGGTTAGTCGACCAACCTCTTTCACCAGTTGATCGAATTGACCCAAAAAATCACCATTTTATGCATTAAAACTATTTTTTCAGTTAGGTCCTTAACCAAAATCATTTCAAATATTTAGCATTATAAAACACACTTTAGACCCCTAAAATTATCATAACACACATAAGAATATTTCATTTTAAAGTGTTGTGCGTGATCCTAATTCGGGTTGCCTTAAGAGTATGTAAGTAATGAGTTGTTTTCACCTATTTGTCTTCAATGTATTTAATATTCTTCAAATCTTCATTATTTCCATTTTGCACCGCTATACATTCTTTAATGATTTTTCTTCTTAATTAAATTACATGAAATTTTTACTCTAAAATAACTTAGTAAAAACATTAGTATCATAAAATATAAATACTTAATTGTCTATCAAAACATTGAATTCAACATATTTTTTAGAAAAACTTCTTGGGAAAAAACCATTTTTGAAAGAAACGTTCTAAGAAAGAAATTTTAAAGACAATTCTGAAAGTGTTCCTTTAAAAAAATAATTTTTAAAAGAACTTCGTTTTGGAAGAATATTGAAAATCATTTTTTAAGAAGAGGCTTTCTTTCTAAGAACAATTTCAAAAAAATTTCTTTTAGAAATGGGAATAAGTTGGAAAATATATTTATAAAAGCGAAAGTTGAAGCATTTTTTGCAAAACTTTTGTTAAAGACACTTTTTTGAGAAATAATTTTAAGGGATATTTTTAGAAAAAAGAAAAAAAAAATTATTTGTTAGAGAAAACTTTTTAAAGACAAAGTTAACACAAGTTTAAAACAAAATATATATATATATATATATATATATATATATATATATATATATATATATATATATATATATATATTTGTAATGAAATTCCTTTAAAAAGAATCTTGAAAATCATTTTTTTTTTTTAGAAAACAAAGGGTGTTTTTTTTTTTGGAAAGTTTCTCTTTGGAATGGAATCAAGTTTTTTAGTAATAAAATATTTTTGAAAAAGATTTATAAAGAAAACAAACTTTTTCGAAAGAAAAATCCCTTTTAAAGGGAGCATTTTTTTAGGAATATTTTTTTCTTTTTTTAAGAGTAAAACGAAAGTTTATTATTTGGGAAGAAACTTCCTTTGGTGAAAGCTCGTTTTTCTCTTTTTTTCTTTTATTTGGAAAGAAACTAAAGACAATATATTCACATAAAATGAAATGCATATATTTTTATCAGTACAACCTTAACTAAAAACGCTGAAGCGTTTCTACAGATAGCCTCTCTTAACCCACCATTTAAAGCTTCCTCATATTCATAAAACCTAAAATAGAGTATAGGGGCCCTCTTTTATTCAACATTTTATTTAAAGAGGGCTCGACTTAGATTATATATATGGGGCGCTAACCAAACAGTCCTAAAACGCACAAGAAATTACCAATTAAACCCTCTCATCTTTCCATGCACCGAGCAGTCCTTTTGCCATTTCTATGACGAAAATACACCTCCTGTGTAACTTTCAATGCTAACATCAAAACACATGGATTTTTTTCGTAATTCCTGATGTCGTAAAATTAATATTTTTACAGTGTATTAATTAGTAAAATGTCCTTTTTTTTTACGACATGCTAATCATATTTTTTGGACGTGTGGTTCGTATTATGCGTGAATGTTACATGTAATATCAAATGTAACAATGTAACACTATCTAATATCGACAAATTTCAAAAACATATTTTCAATGGATGTTACATGCAACATCTAAAATCAATGATTATTTTAAAACATATTTTCAATGGATGTTACATGTAACATCTATATATCAATAACTATTTCCAGTTGATGTTATATGCAAAACATATTTTTTTACATCTATATTTTAGAGGGTGTTACATGTAACATTAATGCGATTTTCGATTTCTCTCACTAACACACATGTAACATCTATATTTTATAGGAAGTTACATGCAATATTAATCCGATTTCCAATTTCTCTCACTAACACATACCCACATTATCACATACTCACATTTCCCTCACTATATTTCAAGGGGATGTTACATGTAACACAGACCCACATTTCCCTTACTATATTTCAAGGGGATCTCTCACTAACACACTTGTAACATCTATATTTCACAGGATGTTATATGTAACATTAATCCGATTTTCAATTTCTCTCATTAACACAGACCCACATTATCACATACACAAATTTCTCTCACTTATATTTCAAGGGGATGTTACATGTAACACAGACCCACATTGTCACATACCCACATTTCCCTCACTATATTTCAAGGGGATGTTACTTGTAACATTATAGGGTGTAATATGTAAATAGTAAAAAAGGAACTCCAAAGGCTTTAATACCCAGGGGATGTTACATGTAACATTACATGGTGCAATGTGTAAATAGTAAAAAAGGAACTCCAAAGGCTTTGCAAAACATATTTTTACATCTATATTTCAGAGGGTGTAACATGTAACATTAATGCGATTTCCAATTTCTCTCATTAACACACATGTAACATCTATATTTCACAAGATGTTACATGTAACATTAATTTGATTTCTAATTTCTCTTACTAACATAGACTTATATTATCACGTACCCACATTTTTCTCACTTATATTTTAAGGAGATGTTACATGGAACACATACCCACATTATCACATACCCACATTTCCCTTACTATATTTCAAGGGGATCTCTCACTAACACACATGTAACATCTATATTTCACAGGATGTTACATGTAATATTAATCCGATTTTCAATTTTTCTCACTAACACAGACCCATATTATCACACACACATATTTCTCTCACTTATATTTCAAGGGGATATTACATGTAATACTTACCCACAATATCACATATCCACATTTCCTTCACTATATTTCAAGGGGATATTACATTTAATATTGTAGGGAGTAATGTGTAAATAGTCAAAAAGGAACTCCAAAAGCTTTAATACCCACTTCACCATTTCTCTCTCTCTAAAATAAAGAAAATCCCACCAGATTGAAACAGAGCATAAATAAGGTGACAGTATCCATTGAAATGCTCAGATTTGAGTTATGGAGGTGGTGGAGAAGGAGGATCTGAACGATGACGGTGGAGAAAGCGTTGGTGACGATGGAAAAGGCATCGGATCTGGACGGTAATGGCGGGAGTACGTCGGATTTTTACAGTGACAGCGACAAGGCAATGCTCACACGAAATCATGGGAAAGGAATTTCGGTAATCTCGTCACCAGCTATTTTTGAAAAAGGGACTAATCACTGCAAGAAATCGTCGGCATGAGAGTTTTTGATGTAAGGAAAGGGATGTGGATTTTATCGATAGTTTCACGCTAAAGGTGGAATTACCCGGTAATTTTCCCTATATATATGGTGCTAGTCCTAGGGCTTGACTTAAATATTATATATATATTGTGCTAGTCTAAGGACTCGACTTAGTGCTAGCCAGGCACTTGACTAAAATAATGCTGGAATTTTAAATCGCGGAAATGGGGTGAACATAAAAGTAAATAACAGAAAAGTAAAGGTCGGAAAGACACAGAGCAAAAACGTAAATGACAGGAAAGTAAAAGTGCGAAATAGAAAAGTAAATAATGGAAAAGTAATAGCAAGAAAGTAAAGTGTTTTGTTTGTGTTTGCTTAGATTTTTTTTTTTTTTTGGTCATTTTTTACTTGAAAAGCAAAAGAATGGTATGAGAGGGGTTAGGGAAATCTTACATTGATAAGGATGATGTCTTTTCCTAAATGTTTCCACCTCCTTTTTTGTCTTTTTTCTCATTCTTTCTTCTTCTTCTTCTTCTTCTTCTTCTTCTTCTTCTTCTTCATTTTTGACCTCTTTTTGTGAGGTTTTTTGAAAGATTCTTTGGAGTTTTTTTGATATATTTAGAAATCTTGAGAGAGGTTGTAATGCTTAGAATATAGCAAACATAAGAGAGTATTCGATCTTAAAGAGAGAGAGAAAAAGATTTGATCAACGTGCAAATTGGAAATAAAAACGACCCCATATTTATACTTCCTTGTATCTTGCAAGATCAAGAATGCATAGGCTATTCAGTGGGCATTTAATGCCCTTATTGATGGGGGCTACCCTTCTTATTGCATAAAAATACATTTTATCCCCCTACTTTTGGTACGGTGTGTAGAATCTTCAAATTTCATAAACTTAAGTTATACCACTTATTTAATGACCTAGGGAATCTCAAGTTTGGCTATATCCATTCTAAAGAAGTATCTGATGGTTCTTATTCCTGGTGTGCGCGCGCATAGCAATTTGTGTGTTTTGGGAACATTATGTCTAATTAAAGGCTTATTTCTTGATTTTTCTTAAATTAAAGTTTAATAATAAAATTAAACCATCCAAAATATAATTGGAACATTTAATTTTGAAAGATAAAATGTTTTTTGGTTTTTAATTTGACGAAATCGACGGAAACAGAAGTTTTTGGGGGTCAAAACGGAAAATAAGTGTATTTGGTAAAATTTCTTCAAATTAAGGGGTGGAATCCGACATTAAACATTTTAAAAGTGATATCCATAAGAAAACCATTTTCAATTGCATTAATTTGGTGCCCAATTAAGTTTTGGAAATTTCAATTTTCACCTGAAACTTTTGTTTATGACGGAATTCGATCCAATTGGCGATTTTTCTATTTTTTTTATACTTGTTTTTCATCTTTTTGAAATATTTAAACATGTAATCTAAGTTGAAAATTCATCCCTCTAAACATTGATTTAATGTTTATTCGATATTTTTACTTTAGACCCATTTTTTTTTTAAATAAAAAAGAGTGGGACAAAATACGGCGTCTACAGTTGTCCCTCATTGTCAGGCGAGTATACTCGTAATGACAAAGATAACAGATACAACCATTGACGCAACCCAAATTTTGATAACTGAAAAAGTAGAGATTGGGAAGAAAAGGAAACAAGTTCATTCATCTCTCTTTATCCTCTAAATCCATTTATTTTGAAAATGGTTTTCTAAGGGCTTTTCTAGGCGTCGATTTTGAAAAAATTCTTGGGTCGGGATTTTATGTTGAAATCGGAGTCGACACCTAGCATGGGGTAAAAGGTGTACTAGGTCACAAGGAGTTTTAGAAATTCATTTTTCGTTTTGAAACGACTCGTGTTTTGATTCTTAAAGGTCAGAGATATACTTATAGTTCAGGGTTCGGTTATGCACAGGGAAGGCTTTACGTACCCCAAGACATTTGTCCGTAAACGGTACTTTAGTCTAAATAAATATTGACTGTTAAACAAACTCCAAGTAATTTTCTTTGATTTCATTAACAAGATAATTCCCTTTTAATGTATTTTTGACATAATGAAAAGCATTAGGGTTTAACTATTTATTATGCAACTACAACTAAAAATGAAAATCTTTTTTGTATTTTTGATATAATAAAAGAAGTAAACTACACTAATCTAGGTAGAGACAACCCAATGACTATTTACAATGGACAGAAATATAAACGACTGAACCTTATAAAGGCTTCCTACATATTCCTGTTTTCACAAGGAATTAGGTCGACATATAGTTTCAACATGCAAGCTATATGGAATGAAAATGTTTTTGTATTTTTTAAGAGACCGAACATTATAAAGGTTGCCTACATATCCTTGTTTTCACAAGGAATCAGGTCGACATGTAGTTCCAACATACAAACTAGACTAAATTATTTGGATATGTGACCTATGTGGGTTACCTACGTATCTTAGATTAATGAGAATCAGATCATCATGTAGTTCATTTTCGTAAGGATTACTGGTTGGTTTTAGTTGATTTTAGTTATTAAACAATACATGAATCACAACATGATATGGATATGACCTCTTTGATTTTGTCAAGAACACCTTAATTGAACTCCATTGTTTAGACAAGTCAGTGTTAGTATGTGAGTTGTTTATTGAAAAAGAAATGAAATACCATATATATATGCCAATCTTAGTCGTAGCTAAGAAAAAATAGAAAGTTTCTGAAGAAGAATCACACATATCCCCGAAGGAATAGAGACCCTCCTTTTATCTCGAGTTTTTAGCCACAAGAGTCTATCGGTGTAGTATATAGATGTATATATATAAGTGTGTCAGTCTGCTAGCCTGAAGACTTAGTACCATACTGTGATCTTGATGTTTTGCAAAAAGTAAATCAGTTTTTTAAAAATATATAGTTAGTATTAACAGTGAGGAAAGAGTCAGTTTGAAGTGTTAATAAGATAATCATAAAGACTATACACAAATCATGGTGTGGTAGATGTTTGTTTGGATCCTCACATGTTCCTAACATGTTCTCGAATGATTTGGGTCCTCACATTTTATTAACATGGTCTTGGACGTTCTTTATGTTCTTGAGATGATTTTGTATGATTTGGACACGGTTTGATGATTACAACAAAAATTAAACGTTTTTAGGTAATTATGGGTTATATGTGTTATATACATGAAATTAAAGTATAATAACTACATGATTATGCTATGTAAAATAAATATTTATGAATTTAAGACAAGATCAAAGGATTTTAAAGACACATACCTAGTTTAGGGGAGTGGTCTTTCCCTAAAAAAGTAACCTTCTTATCATTCTTGATTTTCTTGGTTTGAACTCGATCGAACACCGTCAACTTCTTGAATTCTTGCTCCAAGAACCCCAAGAACACCCTACGGGACCAAATTTCAGCAGAATAATGGTGTGTTATTCAAGAGAAATTCTTGAAAATCCTAGCAACCGAGAGAGTTGCTCGAGCTTAGAGAGAGAAGCTAGGGTTCCAAGACTTGAAATTATGAGAACCCAGCTCATGTATTTATAGGTCAGGGATCCTGAGCATGGATGAATGTGCAGGGTGTCCTAGACCCTTTCTTAGGGTCTGTTTGGCCTAGGGGACATGTTCTATTGTCTTGATCTTGATCACCTTTGGACGAATTTTAAGGATTGTGGAAGATTCTCCCACATTTTGGCAATGATTACCAAATCTTTCCAAGATCTTTGTAATGATTGGAAACCATTTTCAATCATTAATCAATCTTGAATATGATTGATTTCTCATGGGTGCATTAATGGCTTAAAGTGACACTTCTGGTTTGGTTTAGCGGCTAAGTACCGAGTAGTTTCACTATTTTGGTTTGGTTGTTTTAATGTTTCCAAGGTGAAATATATTTGGTATTGATGAGCCATCTTTCATTTAATGATTTACGATGACTCATGATGTATTGGACTTGAATTTGGGTGGATTTGAATTGAATCGGGTTGGTTTGCCTTGTTACTGATAGTTATATTTCAAGGTTTCTAGTTAATCCTAAGATATTTTGATGAAAATATATTGATACATTGAACCTACCCAATCCATGTAATTCCAAGAAATAAATTATTTATGGGATATGCATTAAATACTTTGTCTAGGCGGAAACTTGGATTGGTTTGGTTTTGATAACGGGTAGTCACATTAAGGGATTTCGGTTGAACCGAAGATATTTTGATGAAAATATCTACATCCTTGAATGTGACCTATCAATGTCATCCCAAGTATTAATTCTTGATTGTATGGGTATTTAATGCATATTAAATCACAAGCATTTAATACTCGGTTTAGTTCGATAACAGTTAGTTACCTCCTAAGTGTTTTGGTTTCTTCCTTAGATATTTTGTGTAGAGAATATTTAGGAATTTCTTGGTCATTTAAATTATCCTTTGTGAGCCTTTTAATAATGGTTTGGGCCCCTGATTCATTGGGCCTTGATGGTCATGTCAAAACAACTTTGATTTGTTTAATTCCTAACCAAGCCCAAATCTTTAATTACTTTGGTAATTTAGGGTTTGTCATGAAATTTAAAATACTTTATCATGGTCTCTTGGATTGTATATTGATGGTATTTTAATATAAAATGCACAATTGAAATAATATTTTTTATGTTAAACCGATAAAACCAGTGATAGTAAATGTTTCAGGATTAAAGTAGGTAATCGAGGTAAATTGTTGAAATATCCTATAATTGAAGGGTAGTGACTAATTTTTATTCATACTAAAGGTGATTTAGTGAAAATCAACATTTAATAATGTCATTTTAGACCCCCTTAATTTGTAGAATTTTTGAAGAATTCAGTCTAATTTAACAGTTTTTGTGTTTTCTTATGTTAATTATCTGAAACTTTTACTTATCTGAATTCATTCCCTTTAAGCCTAAGTTTAAAATTTATTTGAAATTGTACTTGATTCGACACTGACTAGGCGGGACAAAATGCGGTGTCTATAGTTAGCCTTATTTGTCATGCGAGTTTACTCATAATAGCAAATAAGGGGACACTGACATTTTGTTCCGCTAGATATGAAATACAAAAAACATGTATTTAAATAGTTAACTAAGCAAAGTCAGGAGCATTTGACATTGCTGCCTTTACCCTACGAGAGCGGTAAAGGGTTTCCTAAAGGACGGCGACATGCCTAATCCTTGTGGATTTATAGCTAGGATGATTATCGATCACTCCTAATGTTCTATAATCTTATAGGATGATGAATAACAAACTTTAGATTATTTATTTTGGGAGGACGTTATGACTGTCTGATCCTACCTATCTATCTTCCTAGACGATGATAAACGGTCAATCCTAGAGGACTTGGTAAGGATGACGATTGATCAATCCAATTGTGATATATATATTATATTCCTAAAGAATGATGAATGATCAATCCTATAGGACTTGACAGGAATTGAAGAATGATCAAATCCCCTCGTAACTCGGGATACCTTAGAATGATATCACTTGCCTAGTTCTACAAGTCTTGGTGAGAACGACACTATGTTCAATCCCTCGTTTGACTTATATATTATACTCCTAAAGGATGGCGAACGATAATTCCTATAGGACTTGGTAAGGACGACACTCTATTTAAGCCCTCTCGATGACTACGGATACCTTAGAACGGGGTCAGTTGCCTAGTTCTACAAGTCTTGGTGAGGATGACGCTCTGTTCAAACCCTCCTGATAACTCAGGATACCTTAAAACGACGTCACTTTCCTAGTTCTATAGGTCTAGGTGAGGACGACACTCTGTTCAAGCCCTCCCGATAACTAGGGATACCTTAGAACGACGTCACTTGCCTAGTTCTATAGGTCACTTGTCGTCCCCTAAGCTTTGATAACTTAGTGAATAATTCCAATACTGAAAATTGAACTCGACCATATCTTCCAACCACCGATAGGCTTCGTCCACGGTTAATTGGTTGAAAGAGGTGGTACCGTTTCCTCTTTCAACACAATTTCTTGTTGTGGCTAGTAGCCCATCGAGGAAGTTCAGTAGTTGACACTCCCTCGGGAAATAGTGATTTGGAAACCAGAACAGCAATTCCTTCTATCGATCCCAAACACAATAAAATGGCTCGGAATCCCTTGGAAAGAAATACAAAAGCACTTGTTGATCTAACTCATCAAGTACCTTGCAGGAAAACTAAAAAAACAAACTACAAACAAAAAAGTTATAAACAAAAGAAATGCCAAAATTAAAATCAAGTTATTTACTCACAATATCAACAACAATCTAAAAACCAATCCCCGGCAATGACGCCAAAAACTTGGTGGCGGAATATTACGTCGCCACTTTCACCGCAAGTGTACGGGTCAAGTTTTAGTATAGATGAGAAGGAGTAGGGGTTGTTGTATCCACATGGATTGATTGAGATTATTATCGAGTACCGCGATTTTCATAACCTAACTTTATTTAGGCGATAAAAATGTGTTTAAAATTAATTAATACTAATTTATCTAATTTATACTATATATACTATATTGAGATGTTTAGGGGAAAAGATTATCTAGGGATTAACTTCGTTTACAAAAGCGTATTTAGTCTCCTTTAGTTTGCAATAACGACGTTCGACTTATCTGACAATCTCTGTATCGTAATCTCACTCACCACCTATCCCGAGTGTAAGATGAGTGAATATGCGACTTCGCGTCAACGGAGAAGTCCCCCTAATCGTCTATACGACACTAGGTCACATGGGTCTCGGCCCAACGTCATTGATTGCACACTTTTTAACTCTCTCCCGGGTTATTAGATCGTCGTGTTGTGTTTACCCTAGTCCTAATTCAGGGTTACCTTTCCCAAGTGCCAAACCCCAATTTCTCACTATATCTAAACAAGCATATAAACATGAAAAACCTATAAACACAATCGAATTAATGAAGAATAACCATTGAAGAAACACAACTCAAATAAACAACAATTTCATAAATATTATTAATCCCTAGACAAAATCCGTTTAGCTCATGGACATAATCATTTATAAAATGATAAATGAGCTAAACATGCTCAACAAACTACCAAAGTTAAGAAAATAAAGAGAGAAACAAAAGAAACTTAGCTATAGTCTAAAGATTTGGCGCTAAAACTGTTCAACGATTGCTTCTCCTTCTTCGCAACGTGTTCTTCTCCTTCGAATTTGGTTGAGCACTCCCCAAAACACTCTCAAAATATTATAAACCTTAAGGGGTCTCTCCTTGGCGAGCAGAGAGGAAAGGATATGAGAAGATATAGGGATCAAAATATCTAAATAAATATCTAAAACTATGTGCAGAGTGACTGTCATGGCGGTGGGTATGTCGGCTGGGTCACGGCCTTGGCGGTGGATGAGGTGGTGGGCGCAGAGATATGTCTGTAGTTTCACCACCGCAGTGGTGGATCTCATCGCTGCAGCGATGGGTTTTCAGCAACTTTAGGACCTTCTTTGCATCTTGACCGCTGCGGCGGTGGGCTGCAGGTTCTGAATTTTGGCCTCTTTGCTCTTTTTCCACCGTTCTTGATCCGATTTGATTGTTTATGATCTGTTTCCATCCCTTTTCACCCCCACACACCTGATTTATTCAAAAATACATAAAAACATAATAAAACGTAATAAACATACTAAAAAACTAACAAGTTCGGTTTGAAAATAGATAGGTAAATTACATCTATCAAATACCCCCAAACTTGAAATTTTGCTAGTTCTCGAGCAAAACACCCACACAATACAAGAAAATATAACAACTAATTACGAAATTAAAAACTAAGAATTAAAAACAATAAAAATAATAATGTGCAAGTTTTGAATATCATCTACCGGCCAAACGATTTTTCCCTCATCGGCCCCTAATCCTATCAAGTTAAAGAATAAAATACACCATGTGGTGTTCTATAATTTCAACATTCGATGCTAGTAAGTTACATTCTAGATCTTGTCTAAAGTGTGTGTGTTAAAACTCAAATATACAATTATCCGTCGATCAGATGGGATTATCCCTCAAATAAGCTTATGACTAAAACAAAAAAGGTATAGGGAATCCATAAGCTTGACATGGGTTCTATTCTCCACTATTGTAGGCTAAGCAATTCAAAAAGATCATTAGGACTTGGTTCGGTTTTGGAAAAATGGCCAAGGGTATATCGGAAATAGAAAACAAGTTAACGTTGTTAACTTGACGATACCCGAGGCACATGCTTGGCACTCTCACACTCAAAACCCCCATAGATAATTTTGAAACAGCCTTGAACAATACATTTAAGACCAATGTGCTCACTTATCAAAGGAAACAAAAATTAAAACCGTATATACATGTTTTTTTTTCCAATAACCATACCCCTAAACTTATTCGATTATTAGAATTTCACGGGTGTGGTTTAAACGAAAGAAAAATGACAAGTGAGTACTCAAATACCGAACGAATTAAAATTTTGCCCAAAATCCAACCGCTCACTTCAAGTAACATTTGCAACTGCTAACTTGATTCATTCAAATTGTGTCTTCGGTTTAGCGATAAAGGTTTGGAAAATTTCAATCGGCTAGGGTATTTGTTAAGTGTTCAGAATTGAAAAGGTTTTTAAGCTTCGACAGGGTAACGAGGGATAAACATTTAACAAAGTAAGCTTCTTAGGCTCAAGTGATAAAAACGAATGCCTAAATCATATCTCCTGAACAACCTCGCCTAGGATTTTGCCTCGAATTTTCCCCAAATCAAGTTCTAAAATCCCTATTGTCATGAACTTGGCTAATGGATAATCATTTTCAAATCAATTGGACAGTCATACAGTGAGTTTACGTGCTCGTGCAATTAGGATCTACAATAACTTTTATTAAAACGATACGTTAAGCACATAGAACACACGTGAATGAGCTTTATGCTCGACCTCAATAAACGATCAGGGGACAGACTCATCATCGGGTAATGACCCAAATGAAGTCAAAACTCCGCACACAATAACAACTAACCTAAAAACATTCTACACTAAACAAACATGCATACATAGAAAACAATAAAACATAACTAACATACTACATACTACACATCACCGCCAAACTTAAAATGGACAGTGTCCTCAATAACCCATCAGCGATCCCAATGAACGCATAAAGCATGATATTGAAGATGGGGATTTAGAACACGTACCTAGGAGGCGAGAGAATCTCACCTCCGAATCAAATCGGCGGAGATGGATCTAACTTATTTTTTTCCTTGGGTTGTCTCCCAAGAAATGCGTGGTTTATTGTCCTCGGCCTGACACATAGAACGACTCATCAAAGAGTGACTTTCGCCCATAGTATGTGTCATACAACACCACATACGGGTCTTAATTGTTTACGCCCTCAAGCTTGGTGGGATTTGGCATTGTTTGGTCCAAACTTTCAACAAAACTTTCCACCGGCTCATGTGCTTGGTGGGCATGAAAGAGTATTGCTTTTGGTGGCGAAAGATAAGTGAGCCACATCGGATCCTCGTAGATGTGATCGTTTGAGATCGATAGTGACATCACGATATGGATCTCCAATGGTGACGAATCATAATCGTCGATCCATGAGTCTCACCCCAATGTCTATACGATACTAGGTCACATGAGTCTCACCCCAATGTCATTGATTGCACACTTTCTAACTCCCTCTTGGGTTATTAGATCATCACGTTGTGTTTACCCTAGTCTAAATTTGGGGTTACCTCTCTCGAGTGTCAAAACCTGATTTCTCACTACATCCAAACAAGCATATAAACATGAAAAATCGATAAACACAATCGAATTGATGAAGAACAATCGTTAAAGAAACACAACTGAAACAAACAACAATTTCATAAATATTTTTAATCCCTAGACAAAATTCGTTTAGCTCATGGCCATAACCATTTATAAAATGAGAAACGAGAAAAACAAGCTCAGCAAACTACTGAAGTTAAGAAAATAAAGAGAGAAACAAAAAAAACTTAACCTTAGTCCGAAGATTTGACTCTAAAACCGTTCAACGACCACTTCTCTTTCTTTGCAACGTGTTCTTCTCCTTCGGATTTGGTTGAGCACTTCCCAAAATACTCTCAAAATATTATAAACCCTAAGGGGTCTCTCCTTGTCCAGAAGAGAGGAGAGGAGATGAGAAGATATAAGGCTCAAAATATCTAAATAAATATCTAAAACTGTGTGCAGAGTGACCACCGCGGCGGTGGGTATATCGGCTGGGTCACGGCCTCAGTGGTGGATGTGACGGTGGGTTTTTGACAACTTTAGGACCTTCTCTGCATCTTGACCGCCATGGCGGTAGGCTGCAGGTTCTGAATTTTGGCCTCTTCGCTCTTTTTCCACCGTTCTTCCATAGCTCTTGATCCGATTTGATCATTTATGATCTGTTTTCATCCCTTTCACCCCCACACACCTAATTTATACAAATATATATAAAAACATAATAAAATGTAATAAACACCCTAAAAAACTAACAAGTTCGATTTGGAAATAGATAGGTAAATTACACCTATTAGGTAGTGATCCTGATTTAGTTGGCCTAAGTCACTTGGTGTTGAGACACCCCTACAACTTAATACTCGGATTGTATAGATAACGTGACTCACCTATTTCTTTTTGTTTGTCCACTTAGTGTTTAAAAACTTTCTGAGACCAATCTTGGTTTTATTTGTTTATCTTAACACATGCTTTCAAGATTTTTATATTTTTTTTTAGAGAATTATGGTATTTTGAGTCAGTCTCGAGTTCTTCATTGATTTTACCCTTATTCTAACTAATTTCATTATTGACTACTATCTTGTTGTCTTCTTCAATCCTTGATTGTTTTTAATCTTTCAAGGTTCATCCTACCTTTTATTTTAAGTAGGTTTCCACATGGATTCAGATTAGTTATTGCTAGGGTAAAATCTTAGTCTATATTAGACTATTTTCTTTTGTTAATTATGTTGACCTTTCAAGAACTTTTTCTTTGGCGGGGTCAGGTTCCAGGACTTTATCCGTTCATCCTTTACATTATGAATCTTACAAATATTTATTCCTTTATTCTAGTTGAGGAGGTCTTGTTGTTTTCTTATAACTTGATTCTTTTTTGAAAGATTATTTTAGTTACCTGCCTTACTCCTTTAGGGAAATTTGGGTAAGGCTAGGTCTCGTAAATTTTGAAGAATTTATTTGATCGAATCTTCTAATCTTTCGTGGAACAAGACCTTTGCTACTTAATTCGCCTTTGAGAAGAGTTTATGATTAATGGCCCCTCTCTTGGGGATTTCTTAGGGCGAGGCAAAGTTCTAAGGTTAATTTCCTTTTCTCAAGGTTCCTTAAAAATGATATCAACCAAAGTCTTTTGGATAGGTATGCTGGCTGAAATTCTTCTTGGTTTATTCACAACTCTCGGGGTTGTAACGTATGTAACGATTCCACATTAGGGATCTTAGATTTTCTTTCTAACATTCACATATTTTTTGTTAATATCTCACAATCATTTGGTTGAAACAAGATATTTCTTTTAACATTTTCCTTTGGATAATGGTCTAATTTAGTATTGAAATAACGTTATCATTATTTTGATTATTCGCAATGTGTGAATTACAATAAGTAAATTAATTTATGAAAGTTAGATTATGAAGACCTAAATCGACCTTAGATAAAATAAGCTTGTACTTAGTGATTTGTAGATCTAGTGCATAGGCATATAAGATAATACTTGGTTTACTAGAAAGTACTTAAGAAATTAAAGGAAACGAAGATTTAGATATTTCTTCCCCTATTCTTTTGATGGTCAGATTTTCTCCTAAGATACTTATGACCCTTATCTGGATGAGATCCTCGATACGGTTCTTGAGGTCCCGGCACTAATTAGCATGATGACCAGTTCCTATAGAGTGGTACTGATAAAAAGTGAGAGGGGTAAACCTCAGGTCCTGAGGATTTCCTTGGTCAGGGGCAATAGGTGCTAACAACTTATTTTTGAAGCAATAGCGGTTGAATTAAGAGAGTGGAACATAGAATGAGGCGAACCGTCTCATCTCTTTAGGTGTTTGGGTAGACTTGAAGGCTTGATGAGGCAATTGAATTTGAGTCTGTAGTTGACTGTGGTTTTGAGGAGAGCTGTTCGGATATGGAGAAGAGATGAAAGGTTGGTGTTCCAGGTGGATAAGAGTCCAGATGACCTGTTTGATCTCATTTATAGGTTGGTTCATGTAGTCTATATGCTTTCATATCTTGGAAATATGTCCTTAGACTAAGTTTTCCTTAGGTTCAAAGTTCTTCTCCCAGCTAGGCAGGTCTTGACTTGCGGCGGTAGCACAAATAATGTCTTCTTGTTTAGCAAGGCTATTGTGATTTTCAATAACAATCCATTTTCCATGAGGGAGCCTCTTGATTCATAATTCATGCCAACATTTTATCATGCTAAGGGTATTTTTAGGTAATGGTAATTGGTCCTCCTTTTAGAATAGCGTGACTAGGTTCATCTGGCTCAGTATTTATTTAAGGGAGGTAATGTCTTCTCGCATCGTCAAAATTTTGGAGTCGTTCTGAGTACTTCCAATAGAGGGAGGGATTTGGTCCATATTACAATCTGTGCGAATTGATCTCAGATGGATTTTAGCAAAAGTCACCTAAAGTAGATTTTCTAGATTTATTAAGTGATTAACAGCCTAGACCTCTACTAATGAACTTTTAAGGATGCAAATTATCCTATCTTTATGTATGGTTATATTCTTGACTATATGTAAGTATGTCTACATAGTTGATTATGTTTGTGGCTAGGAAGATATACTCTAGCAGGAAACTTTAAAGCATGTTTTGGACAGACTTCGGCTTGGACTTGGCTTCATAAGACCAGGGTAACTTGCAATTTTTGGTTTGTCTTCAAGTTTGGAAGTTATAGTCATCTTAAGACTATGGCATGATTGACCTTTTATCTTCAAGATATGGATCATGCTTCCTAGGACTCTAAGGCAGAATTATCATTTTCTTCCTCAAGACATAGATCATGACTCCTAAGATTTAAAGGACAAAATTATCCTTTCTATTTTCTTTTGAAAGTAGGGATAATTGCTCCTAGAACTTGATGACAGACTCATCATTTTCTTCCTTAAAAACATGGATCATTTCTCCTAGGATTTAAATGACATAATTGTCTCTTCTTTTTCTACCTCAAACAATGGATCATTGTTCCTAAGACTTAATGGCGGAACTGACATTTCCTTAACAAAGTGATCACTATGTCTAAGACCTAATGACAAAATTATCTTTTATTTTTCCCTCAAAACATGGATCAATTTTTCTAGAACCTAATGGCAGAACTATCATTTTTCTTCCTCCAAAAATGGATCATCATTCCTAGGACTTGAGGAAAGGTCTAAGACACATTTGATTTAATGATATCTACTGAGGGTGAATTTGATAATCTGACTGGTGAACCTTAACTGGATTTCTATCAGAAAAGATTTTGACTTGCTTAGGCCGTTTTAAACCAAAACTAAATGTCTTCCTCATGGTTCATAATTCCTATCGTATAGGCTTTACGAGAAAGGACACTACGCTTAGGAGTGACCTGTATCTCCTAGGGAAATATGACCCGACGTATACTTTGGATCACATAGTCTTGATTTGACTAGGTGACCACACTTTCTTATATTTTGGTAAGCTTGGCGTGATTTTGCACGATTGAAGTAGATTCCTTCACGCTATCTTAGCGGATGGATTTTAGACGGTTTTGTTTAGCAAAAGCTAATTTTAGATGTTTATTTGAGGTGGACTTTTGTTTATTTCAAGAAGAAGGTAATTTGTGATTTTATTAAAGTAAGTTTTAAGTGAATTATTATAGATGCAAGGGCATTTATGATTTGTTGTTTGTATTTTTTATGGTTTATTGTATTAAGTGAAAATAAGAATTCGTGTTCTTTCGTGGGATAGAACAAGAATTCTTACATCGTTTATTATGCCCCTACTTATCCTAGAAATTTTGTGCTGCCTACCTAATATACCAATTACTTAAATAATTGTATAGAAGATAAAAACAAAATCTCTCTCCAAGATAAGTGTCCTAAGTACAACAGGGTTTTTGGTTATCTTCTATCCTAGGCTCACTATATGTGTTTATGGCTTTTCTTTTAGTGCATCCTAGAAAGCTTTGGCTCCTAGACCTTCAAACCTTCAACATCCTCCTTGGGGAAACATCCATCGTTGGTTGGTAGTTCGAGTGAGTCGAGTTTCGTAGCCGGATCCCAGGGAAGAAACCTACCCGGCCTTAATTCTACTAACTTATCTTTCTATCCCAAAGGTTCTCTCGAAGCTTAGATCGGTGTGATGAAATCATCGATGTCAACCCCTACTACCGGCCTTTCTATCCCTAAGAGGGTTATGACTTGGGTTTTTCATCATGATATGTAATGCAAGAGTGAATGCTTGTGAGTTGGAGATAGTATACAAAAATGGAATTCAAGAATTTAAAGACAAGTAATTGAAATGCAGTATTGAAAATAGTAACGTAAATGCTGTAAAAAAAAATACAGTAAATAATCATGCTAGTATAAACAAGATATGTAAAAATAAATTTTAACTTCAATTTTTAATTTATTTTATTATTTATTATTATCTATTATCATTACTATTATCATTATCATTATCATTATTATTATCATTATTATTATTATTATCAATATATTATTATTTTATTATATTATTATTTTATTATTTTTTTATTTATTACTATTATTATTATTATTATTATTTTTTAAGGGAATTACTTATGTTTAAAAATCAAAGACGTATTTCTTGGGTTTTATTTAACTGTGAATATAAATTTAGACTCCGATTAGGCTTGACCCTCTAATAGTCCCCAACAGAGTTGCCAACTGACGCACTTCGAATTTTGATAGTAGAAAAAGTAGAGATCGGGAAGAAAAGGAAACTAGTTTCATTCTTCTCTCTCTAAGTCCTCCAAATCCGTTCATTTTGAAAATAGTTTTTCAAGGGATTTTCTAAGCGTCGGTTTTAAAAAACTTCTTGGGCTGAGATTTTATGTTGAAAACGGAGTCGCTATCTAGCATGGGGTAAATAGTGTGCTAGGTCACCGGGAGTTTTGGAAATTCAATTTTTTTTTTTTTTTTTTTTGAAATGACATGTGTTTTGAATCTTAAAGTTCTATGTACCATAGATGTTCTTAAAGTTCAGGGGTTGACTATGCTCAAGGAAGGTTTTATGCACCCCAAGACATTCATCCGTAAATGGTACCTTCGTCTAAATGAATATTCATTGTTAATCAAACTCTAAGTAATTTTCTTTGATTTCTTTAACAAAACAATTCCCTTTTTAAAAGTTTTTCCATTTTTACGTATATTTGACATAATAAAAAGCATTAAGGTTTGACTATCCATTATGCAACTACAACTCAAAATAGAAATATTTTTGTATTTTTGATATAATGAAAGCAGTAAACTACACTAATTTAGGCAGCGACAACCCAATGAAAAGTTTTTAATAGACAGAAATATAAACAACCGAACATTATAAAGGCTTCCTACATATCCCTGTTTTCACTGGGAATCAGGTCAACATGTAGTTCCAACATAAAAACTATATGGAATGAAAATGTTTTTGTATTTTTTAAGAGACTGAACCTTATAAAATTTGTCTACATATCCTTGTTTTCACAAGGAATAAGGTTGACATGTAGTTCGAACATGCAAACTAGACTAACTTATTTGGATATGTGACTGAACCCGTACGTGGGTTGCCTACGTATCTCAAATTAATGAGAATTAGGTCATCACATATTTCGTTTCTATAAGAATTATTGGTTGGTTTTAGTTGATTTTTAGTTATTAAACAATACATGAATTACAACATGATATGGACATGACCTATTTAATTTTGTCAAGAACACCTTAACTGAACTCCTTTGTTTAGACAAGTTAGTGTTAGTATGCGAATTGTTAGTTGAAAAAGAAAAGAAATACCATATATATATATATATATATATATATGCTAGTCCTACTTGTAGCTAAGAAAAAGAGGAAGGTTTCTGAAGAATAATCACACATATCCCTGAAAGAATAGAGGCCCTCCCTTTATTCCAATTTTTAGCCACAAGGCTCTGTCGGTGTAGTATATAGATGTATATATATATGGGTGCCAGTCCACTAGCCTGAAAACTTAGTGCCAAGCTGTGATTTTGACGTTTAGCATAAAGTAAATCAATTTATTAGCAGTATATATTTAGTATTAATAGTTATTAATGAGTTAGTTTGAATTGTTCATGAGAGAATCATTGAGACAATATACAACTCATGGTGTGATAGATGTTTTGTTTGGATCCTCACATGTTCTTAACATGTTCTCAGATGATTTAGGTCCTCACATGTTCTTAACATGTTCTTGGACGTTCTTAATGTTCTTGAGATGAATTTGTATGATTTGGACATGGTTTGATGATTACAACGAAAATTAAACATTTTTAGTTGATTATGGATTATATGTGTTATATACATGAAATTAAAGCATAGTAACTACATGCTATGTACAAGCAAGATATATAAATTTAAGACAAGTTCCAAGGATGTTCAAGCCACATACCTTATTTAGAGAAGTGGTCTTTCCCTAAACAAGTAACCTCTTATCCTTCTTGATCTTCTTGGTTTGAACTTGATCGATCACTGTCAACTTCTTGAGGTTTTGCTCTAAGAACCTCAGGAACACCCTCTGAGATTGAATTTTAGCATAATAACAATGTGTTATTCAAGAGAAATGCTTTAAAATCCTAGAACCCAAGAGATTTTCTCGAGCTTGGAGAGAGAAGCTAGGGTTCTAAGACTTGAAATTATGAGAACCATGGCCCTGTAGTTATAGGCCAAGGATCCTGTGCATGGATGAATGCTCAGGGTATCCCAGACCTTTCCTTAGGGTCTGTTTGGCCTAAGGGACACGTCCTATTGCTTTGATCTTGATCACATTTGGACGAATTTTAAGGATTGCGGAAGATTCTCTAAATTTGGTAATGATTACCAAATCTTTCCAAGATCTTTGTAATGATTGGCCATCCTTAGTAATGATTGGAAATCATTACTCAATCTAGAATATGATTGGTTGCACATGGGATCATTAATGGCATGAAGTGACACTTTCGGTCTGGTTTAGGGGCTAAGTACCGGTTTGTTTCACTATTTCGGTTTGGTTGCCATTAATGTTTCCAAGATGTAATGTATTTGTTCTTGATGAGTCATCTTTCATTTAATTCTTAACGATGACTCATGATGTATGGGACTTAAATTCGGTTGGATTTGAATTGAATTGGGTTGGTTTGCCTTGTAACTGATAGTTGGATTTCAAGGTTTCTAGTTAACCCTAAGATATTTTGATGAAAATATATTGATACCTTGAACCTACCCAATCCATGTCATCCAAAGAAATAAATTATTGATGGTATGTGCATTAATTTCTTTGTCTAGGTGAAAAACTGGATTGGTTTGGTTTCGATAACGGGTAGTCCCATTTCATCGATTTCGGTTAAACCTTAGATATTTTGATCAAAATATCTACATACCTTGAATGTGTCCTATAAATTTCATCCCAAGTATTTAATTATTTATGGTATATGCATTTAATGCATATTAAATGCCTAACTTAGGTGGCGAACCAAATCGGTTTAGTTTCGATAATGGTTAGTTACCTCATAAGTGTTTTGGTTTCTTCCTTATATATTTGTGTATAGAATATATAGGGGTTTCTTGGTCATTTACATTCTCCATCATGAGCTTTTTAATGATGGTTTGGCCCCCTGATTCATTGGGCCTTGATGGTCATATCAAAACAACTTTGATTTGTTTAATTCCAAACCAAGCCCAAATCCTTAATTACTTCGATAATTTAGGGTTTGTCATGACATTTAAAAGACTTTATAATGGTCTCTTGGATTGTATCTTTATGGTATTTGAATGTAATTGAAACAATATTTTTGGTGTTAAACTAACAAAACCAGTGATAGTAAATGTTTCAAGGTCAAGGTAGGTAACCGAGGTAAATTATTGAAATATCCTATAATTGAAGGGTAGTGGCTAATTTTTATTCATAATAAAGGTGATTTAATTAAAATTAACCTTTAATAATGTCATTTTTGTCTCCCTTAGAATGTAGAATGTTTGAAATTGACCAAAACTTTTACTTATCTTAATTCAGTCTAATTTAGTAGTTTTTGTGTTTTCTTATTTTTTTGGTTTTTTTTTTTTTTTTGTATTATACTATGTGATTTAAATTAGAAATTCAATCCTTTTAAACCTAAGTTTAAAGTTTATCTGAACTTGCACTTAATTCGACATTGACTGGGCGGGACAAAATACGATGTCTACCACCATTTTGTTTCACGAGACATAGAAGGAAAATTAGCCTAACCTAGAGTAGTCTAGGTTGGTTTTTGATAGGGAAGGAAATGAAAAGGGAGTTTTCCAAGATAGCTTAGAAATCATCGAAAGTAGTAAAAATAGATGGTGATTCGGGGTTAACCCAGGTAACACTAGAGATAAGTAGGTTTTAGGTGGGTAATTAGTTTAGATGGTGATTCAAGGTTAACCTAGGTAACAACTAAAGTAGTAAGTTTAGATGGTGATTTAGGGTAAGCCAGCGTATTACCGAAAGTTATAAAATTAAATTATGATCTAAGGTTAGCCTGAGTAACACAGAAAGCTGTAAATTTAGATGGTAATCCAGGGTCAGCCTGGGTAACAGCGGTTTAGATAGTGATATAGGGTTAACCTGGTAACACCAATTTAGATGGTGATCTAGAGGTATCCTGGGTAACACCGAAACCTAATAAATTTAGATGGTGATCCAAGGTTAGCCTGGGTAACACCAGTTTAGATGGTGATATAAGGTTATGTTGGGTAACACCAGTTTAGATGGTGATCCAAGCATAGCCAGGGTAATACCGAAAGCAAATAACAATTCCTACTAAGTGTATCAGGAACCAATTCTAAGGAGGGTTAGTAGACCGGTCTTAGAGGAATCACTACAGTGTAGGAGCAATGAATGTTGACCATCAATATCTTCTAAATAAGATCGAACCCGACCAAGGGTTTCCTACATATCTCATGCATGCCAAGAATCAGGTCAAATGTAGTTCACCAAGTCCTACCATAAAAGGCTTGGTACAAAGCTCTAAGGAAGGTTGACTGAGCAGTAGTGTAGGGTCAGAGAATATTGATTATCAATATCTCCTTAGTTTGATCGAACCCAACTAGGGGTTTCCTACATATCTTAGAATAGCTAAGAATTAGGTCAAGTGTAGTTTGACATTAAACAATGGTGTTCTAGGGTTAACCTAGAAGTCAGTGAAGCATACAATTTATAAGGTGATACATAGTTAGCCTGGTTAACATTGTAGGAAAGTAATTTAGGATGGTGATCTGGGGTTATCCTAGGTAACACCAAAATCAAGTAAACGATACTCCAGGGTAGCATGGAACTACTGATAATAGTTAAACATCATACAAGTGGGGTGAATAATGTTGATCATCAATATATCCTATGTTTGGCCGGACCCACCCAGGGGTTTCCTACATATCCTAGGATAGCTAAGAATCAGGGCAGAAGTAATTGCCAACATTTAGATGACTTTAACAATAATGTAAATCAGGAATGGGTGGGAAAAAGTTATTGGTTAGAGAAATCGATTCTAGGGGATGCCATCTCAATCTAAGACTGAAGATGACTAAGATGGTTCTCAGAAGGGAAATCAAAAGAGAAACTTAACATACAATGATGTGAATTTTTAGGGTAGCATCCCACTTGGAGCTTTCGAGGAAGTTTGGAGGACTGCTTGAAGAAAGTTAACTCGGATAAAATGTGCCCTAGTCCCAGATTGGGGCTCGGTGGTATGAACTTCTCAAAGTAAGTCAATCATGATATTAAATTTGTCCCAGCCCATGGCTGAGGTAAATCAAACCAAGGAATCTCGAAAGATAAACCCGATATAATATGCCTCCGCCCCAGGGTGGGGTAAATGGGTACATCTTGAGTGTTCGTGAAAATGTGACAGAACCTATGTGGGCTGCTTACATATCACGAATCAAGCATTTAGGTTAAAAAACACATTTTTTTAGATAATAAAACTTTAGTTTGAAAGTGTGACCAAACCTGCATGAGTTACCCATGTATCCTAATTTAAGTAAGGAATCAGGTTAGGGCGTAGTTCTGGCGATGACGATTTTGTTTTTAAGTGGTACAACTGGACTTGCATGGGTTGCCTTAGTATCCTGATTTTTACCAGGAATCAGGTTGAAATGTAGTTCACTCTATTTTGTGATTCTCAATTTTCAATAGTAAGGAAAGTAAGAGGTGTTCCCTAGAAAAGTCGCGAAACTTCCTCAGGATGAAATGTGCCCTAGCCCATGGCTGAGGCCTAGAACACAAGTGTTTCCCACCGTATGGGGTAAATAATGACTCTCATAAACACGGGTTTCTCCTGCTGCTAGGGCAAGGAAAGAACATCCTAATCTCCAACCACTTAGGTAAGGAAAAGATATTTAATATCTCCACCCATTTAGAAGAATGTTAAGATCTCCACCCGTTATGGAATGGAAGGAACGTTGAGATCTCTAACCATTTTAGTAGGAAAGTGATATTAAGATCTCCAAATTTTTGGTACAAGGAAAGAATCTCCCCTATCTAGGTAGGAAAAAGATGTTAGGGTCTCCGGCCTTTTGGGGTAGGGAAAAGATGTTAGGGTCTCTGACCTTTTGGGATAGGAAAAGGATGTTAAGATCTTCAACCATTTATGCAGGGAAAGGATGCTATGCTCTTTGAATTTTTGGGGTAGGGAAAGGATGTTAAGATCTTCGACTATTTAGGTAGGAAAATGATGCTAAGGTATCCAGCCTTTTAGGGAAAAGAAATGATATTAAGATCTCCATCCATTTAGGCAGGAAAATGATGCTAAGGTCTCTGACCTTTTGGGAAAAGAAAAGGATGTTACGATCTTCGACCATTTAGATAGGGAAATGATGCAAAGGTCTCTGACCTTTTAGGGTAGGAAAAGGATGTTGGGGTCTTTAGCCTTTTGGGGCTGGGAAAGGGTGTTAAAATCTCTAACCATTTAGGTAGAAAAATGATACTAAGGTCTTGTCTGGCCTTTAGCAATAGGAAAAAGGTGTTAAGATCTCCAACTATTTAGGTAGGTAAAGGATGCTAAGGTCTCCGGCCTTTTTGGGGTAGGGAAAATATGTTAAGATCTCTGACCATTTAGGTAGGGATAGGATGCTATCTTAGGGTCATTGATTTTGTAGAAAAGCCTGTGCCTATATGAAAAAAAAAATGTTACCAAATGATTTTCAAAACCTAAAATTCGATGATTGCATGTCTCTTTTGTTATATGGACCTACCTGACTTTCATGATGTACAAGACCTATTTGAAGACCTGAATAATATTTATGATGTCATGAAAATAACATGAAAATATTTATTTTGGAAATGAATTTGAAGGATTTTTTTTTCTTTTCTTTTTTTAGAAATTTATTGCTCTTGGTTCTTGTGCACGTTGTCACCCTGTTCATACTCGAGCATATCTATTAGCTTGTTATAGTTACCGAGTATGATGACTAGATGGAAAGGCGCTTCTCTGACTTTTAGCCGCTTAAGGCATGGCACTTGGCGCGTTGAAGAAGTTTTGAAATTCCTTAGATGATCTTTCTTGGCAAAAGGCTCATCTACTTGTGACTTTATTTCTACTTCCCGAGGGTGAGAGTAACGACATCTCTAACATGAAAAATCAATTGGTTCTTTGTATCTTTAAGGCTTCTAAAAGTTTCCCAATTTTTCAGCTTAGGTAAACAAGAAGGACTTTGAGATGGCTCATGATCGTTTTGGTTAGATAGTTTACCTGATGCCTATTTTTTATAATGGCACAAAAATCAAATGGATTCTTCTTCTTCTTCCAAATTACAGACTTGGTTCCAGTTGCATTTGGTATTTCATGCAAATATATGCAAAATTGTTTTATTAAAACACCCATCCGAATGAGGTCTTCGACCCTATGTCGAAGATGGTAACACTGGTTAGTATGATGGCCAGCTTCTCCAGAATTCTATCAAAAGATACTGTGAGGGATAAATCTTGGAGCTTAGGGGTTTCTCGGTGAGAAGCAATTGCTTCTAGCAACTCATTTTTTAAGCAGCCACGAACGATTTTAGGGAGTGATAAAGGAAGCGGGGTGAATCATTTCTACATTTTTTTTTTATTTTTTTTTTTTTGGGGTGAGATTAATGGTTTGAGGTGAAGGCATACATGGTCCAGGAGGGTAGTCTGTCAAAAAAATTGGGTATGGATCTGGTCTTGACTTGTCGGGTAAAGCATATAATGCCTTTTATCCTAGGGGCTGGTAAACAAATGATACCTCTAGATCTTTTTCCTTAGGTGAAACTACTTTCCCAGCCTCACATTCTACAGGCTTCTGTATTATTCCAATTTTGATACCGTCTTCTATATATTCTCCTCCAAGACTCGTGTCTAAGAAATGCTTGCTCAAAGTGTCGAGTAAAGGTCTGTAATATGGATGTGGCTAGGCTTGTACGAATATCTAAACCATTTCTTTCTCATTTATGGGTGGCACTACCTGCACTGCCTTATATCTCCACCAGACAGCGAATTCTCAAAAACTCTTATCGTTCTTCTTTGTCAGCATTTAAAGAGATTTATTATCGGACAAAGTCTCTCGGTTGCACCCACACTGGTGGCAGAAAACTTTGACTACGTCAAGGAATGTTTTTAATTTCTCGTATTATATAGTTCTATAACATCGGGTAGTCGACCATTCCAATGACTGTTGGAATATTTGGACGTCTAGTGATTCATTGTAGATATAGGCACCTATCTCATTTTTGTACCTTTGAATATATCAGTCTGGGAATCCGAATTTATCATATTTTGTGAGGCTTGGCATCATGGAGTTATATGGGAACTTTATTTGGTTGAAAAATGGGAGGAGAAAGATGAGTGATGAAACAGATGATAGTCTGATGTTCTTGGCATCAATTGTCTGTTCTCATTTTTTTTACCTCTTTAAATTCTTTTTTCATTTGTTATAGTTTTTCTATTAGTATAAAAGCTTTCGCAAAATTTTTGTTTGGCTTCTTTCTCAACGACTTAGGCCGAATTCAGGGTGGAGGGTCTCGCCAGCTCTAGATACATTGTTGCAGACATGGCTTTCCCGACCATCGGGATGTGCGATGATGACAACCTAACAAAATGGGGTACACAAGAGCTACAACAGTTAGTCGTGTTTGTCGAATTTGTTGAAGAAGCTCATTTATTTGGCTAATATCTTCTTTTAGAGAGGTCACCTCTTCTCTTAACTGCGATACTTTGGTAGGCCCATGGGGTTTTCCATCGATATCATCCATTTGATTGAGAAGGCGAGCTTTGGCATGAGAGGCTGAGAATAGAGGTTAGGAACTTCCTTTTGAGGAGCGATTTCCTTGAATTATTGACCCAATTGGCTTTTTACCTTTAATACTTACCCTAATTCATGATTATTGACCACTTTTAGGATGATGTGGATGTAAATGAGTATTGTTTGAAAACATAGATCTTGATAGAAAATTGCTCAGACTTAAATTAGGGTAAAACTTTTAAACTTATAACTAATAGGATTATGACACAATTATTCCAGTATGGGGGGAAGTACTTGAAATTACAGTCTCAATAATACCCTTTCCTTGGACTAAAAGGAAATCTGGTTTAAAGTTCAAGAATTTTGGACCCATACACATTGATATCTCTTTGAGATTGAGTCCATTTTGATAATCTAGCTGGTGAACCTTTGATGACTTCTTACAGAAGGCTACTTTTAACAAGATTTTTAATCTGCCTTGATGAATTATTGAGGCAACTTTTTTATCTGCATTATTTTGGAGGCAAAGGTATCTATAACTTATTAAGGCAAGCTTTTTTATGTGCATTATTTTGGAGGCAGAGGTATTTATGAATTATTGAGGTTAAGGACACATTGAGTCACAAAGAGTTTTTACACTACGAATTACATACGCAAAATAGGAATTTCCATTCATCTCCTACGACTTGTTCACTAGTCTGATTTTTTTCAATAATTTTTTACTTTGAACAAGCTCACAAAATATGAGAGAGAGCGGGAATTCCTATATTGTCTATTATTCCCTTTATTAGCCATTGAGATTTCTTTTATGGTTCCAAAGCAATATATATATAAATGGACTATAAATAAAGTAAAGAAAATGTTTCTCTCCCAAAACAGTGTCCTATGCAAAAAGGTTTTTTCTTTTTTCTTTTTTTTTCTAGATAGTAGTCTATCCTAGGTTCACTATATGGGCCTCTTGGATTTTCTTCTAAAACATCCTAGAAAGGTTTGGCTCGAAGATTTTCAAACCTCTGGCTTTCCTGAAGGAACATCCATCTTTGGTTGGTGATCCAAGCAGGGCACCAGTTTACCAGGATTTTGAAACAATCATTTTTTATTTTTATTTTGAAATAGCCTAAGTTTTGACTCGAAAAACATTTGGCCTTCACCAGAGATTTCTTTAAAGTTTGTGTGTCGATTATATTCGGGGAAGGTGTTAGGCAGTCCAAGACACCCGTCCGAAGAATGTACCTAAGTTTAAATAAATCATTAAATCAAATCAAATCCATATATTTTTCTTCAGTTTGCTTAACATAAAATTCCCCTTATTTATTTTTTGATGTTTGTTTTATGCACAAGAAAAAACACGCTTTAAAACAACAAAAAAAGAAAAGACAAATAAAACAAAGAAAAAGAATAAAAAAAAAAATATCCCCCGCTTTTTAGACCGCCTATCGATTATATTAGAATAGACAAGTTTGGCCCCCGGGAGAATTTTTATTTGTTTCACTTGTTTATCTTAGGTCGTTTTGGCAAAAACTTATATGCATTTCAAAAAGAAGAAAAAAGGGTAAAATATTTTAATAAGTATGAAAACATTTTTAGGAATGTGGAAAACCATGTTTTTAAGGAAAAAAGAAAAACATTTTTACTTTATTTTGAAAGAACATTTAGAAAACTTTTATAAAAAGAAAGTTTTGACTTTAAAACAAAATATCTTTAAAAAAACATTTGTTGGTGAAAAGAGTTCGGCAACAAAATGTTCAAGAATCTTCTTTAGAAAAAATCTCTAAGAACCAATTTTAAGATAGAGATTATAAATCAAATTTTGGCAAGTTTCTTTTAGAAAAGGAAAAACAAGCTTTAAAATAAAAGAGTAAATCTAAAATAAAATAAAATTATAAAGATATTTTTTAAGAAAACATTCGTTAGGCCATTTTTGAAAGAAACATTTTAAGTAACAACTTTAAAGAAGATTTTGAAAGGGTTCCTTAGAAAAAATAATTTTTAAAAAAACTTTGTTTAGGAAGAATCTTAAAAATCATTTTTTAAGAAGAAGCTTTCTTTTTAAGAACAATTTCAATTTATTTATTTATTTATTTATTTATTTTTTATTTTTTATTTTTTTTAAGAAATGGAACAAATTAGAAAACATATTTATAAAAGAGTAAGTTAAAGCATTTTTTTTTTTTCCAAAAAATCATGTTTTAGAGAAAACTTTTCAATGACAAAATTTGGAAGATTCCATATTTAAAGGAAACACAAGTTTAAAAAGAATTATTTTTTTTTAAAAGAAATTCCTTTTTTAAGAAGAACCTTGATTTCTTTTCTTTTCTTTTTTTTTTTTTTGGAGAAAACTAATTTTTTTGATGAAAAGTTTTCCTTGGGAAAGGAATCAAGTTTTTATGCGGAAAAACATTTTTTTTTTCTTCGAAAAGATGTATATAGAAAACAAACATTTTTGAAGAAAAAAAAAATCCCTTTAAAGGGAGCACTTTTTTAAGATTTTTTTTTTTTTTTTTTTTTTTTTTTAGGGTAAAACAAAAGTTTCTTCTTTGGTAAGAAACTTCCTTGTGTAAAAACTCCTTTTTCTCTTTTTTATTTTTTTGAAAGAAAGTAAAGACAATATATTTTTAGAAAATGAAATTCATATATTTTTGCCAACACAACTTTAACTAAGAAAAGAAAAATGTTTCTGGAGTAGGCCACCCGTAACCCACCATTTAAAGCTTCCTCGGGTTTGAAAACCCTAAAATAGGGAATACGGGGCCCTCCCTTATTCAACATTTTAGTTGAAGAGGGCTGGACTTAGATTATATATATAGTGCCAGTCCAAGAAATCGACTTATATATATATATATAGTGCCAGTCTAAGGACTTGCTAGAGTGCCAGGCCAGGGTCTTGACTAAAATTATATGTATAGTGCCAGTCCAAGGACTCGATTTAGTGCCCGGCTAGGGACTTGACTAAAAAAAGAAAAAGTACAAGAAATTTAAAGCACGGAATGGCACCGAATAGGAAAGTAAATAAATAAGAAGTAAAGCGGGAAAAGGCGTAGAGTAAAAAAGTAAATGATAGGAAAATAAAAGCACAGAATGGCGCAAAACCAAAAAGTAAATAACGGAAAATTAAATAGCAAGAAAGTAAAGTATTTTGTTTATGTTTGCTTAGAAGGTTTTTAGGTTTTTGTCATTTTTTTACTTGACAAGTTAAAAAATGGTGTCAAAGGGGGTTAGGAAAAGCTTACCTTGTTAGGGATGATATCTTTCCCTATGTGTTTCCATTTCCTTGTTCTTCTTATTTTTTCTTTTTATTTTTTCATTTTTTTTTTACCTTTGTTTGTGAGGGTTTTAGAAAGATTATATGGATATTTTTTGAGAGCTTTAGAAAGCTTGAGAGAGGGAGTAATGCTTAGAAAGTAGCAAACCCGAGATGGTGTTTGAGAGCTTTGATCAAGGTGAAAGTTGGGGATGAAAAAGACCCCATAATATACTACAAGGAAGCCTGCGTACTCAGGAATGTACAGGCTATCCTGTGGGCATCAAATGCCATGATTGATGGGGGCTACTCTCCCTATTGCATAAAAATTATATTTTTACCCCTACTTTTGGTATGCAATGTAAAATCTTCAAATTTCACAAAATCAAGTTATACCGCTTATGGTAATGACCTTGAAAAGCTCAATTTTTCCTATCACCACTCCCAAGAAGCATCCGATGGGTTGTCTTATTCCCGGGGTGTGAACGTAGCAATTTGTGTGTTTTGGGCACATTATGTCCACTTAAAGACTTATTTCTTGATTTTGTTTTTTAAATTGAAAGTTTAAAAATGAAATTAAACTATCTAAATATTATTGAAATGTTCAATTTTGAAAGATAAATGTTTTTGGTCCTCAATTTGATGAAATCGGTGAAAGCGGAAGTTTTTGGGGTTAAAATAGAAACTAAGTGTATTTAGTGAAATTTCTTTAAATTAAGGGGTGAAAACCAAAATTAAACATATTAAAAGTGTTATACATAGGAAAACTACTTTCAATTTTATCAATTTGGTCCCTAATTAATTTTTGGAAATTTCAATTTTGACACGAAACTTTTGTTTATGCCGGAATTCAATCCAATAGGCGATTTTGATATTTTTTTTTTGTTTTTTTATTTTATATTTTTGAAATATTTAAACATGTAATCTAAGGTGAAAATTCGTCCCTTTAACGTTAGTTTAAAGTTTGCCCCGAATTTTCACTTTTGACTCGATTTTTTTTAAAGTAAAAATAAGTGGGATGAAATGCGGTGTCTACACCTGATGTGCCTGTTTAGACTTCATGAACCAACAATTCCTCTTCTCTAGTTGGGACCTTAACACGTCTATCTCTTTTCGAGACTGGAATCAGTGGGTCACCATAATGGCGTACAAGGTTAAACAAAATAAAACTCCCCCCGGGGGCCAAACTTGTTATTTTTTCATAATCAATAGGTGATCTAAAAGGTGGACATTTGTTCTTATTTATTTTTTATTTTATCTGTTGTTATTATTTTTTTTCTTATTTTATTACATAAAAAAGACAAAAATATTAAAAATGAGAAGTAATGTGTTAACAAAAATCGAAGAAAATTACTTGGACTTGTTTCGAATTCAAGATTTATTTAAACTTAAATACCATATTTGGACGGGTGTCTTGGGGTGCCTAATATCTTTCCCGAGCATAACCAACTCCCGAACTTTAAAGAAATCTCTGGTTAAGACCAATTATTTTTCGAGTCAGAACTTTGGCCATTTCAAAATAAAAATGATTTTTTAAAATCCCGGTGACCTAGCACACTATTTAAATCAATACTTGGTGATGACTCTATTTTTAAAATAAATCTTAGCCTAAAGAACGTTTTTCAAAATCGGCGCCTAGAAAAGCCCCTGAAACTATTTTTCTAAAAATGAACAGATTTGAGGGAGAGGAAAGAAAATCACTTATTCCTCTTTTTGCCTTTCTTTTTTTCAAAATCTGAGGTGCGTCAATGGCCTAGGCTAAAAAAGAAAAAAGTGCAGGAAAAGTAAAATGCGAAAAGGCATAAAGCGGGAAAGTAAATAGTTAGTAGTTAGTGGTTATGTTAGTTGGTTTAGGTTCTTTAAGTTTAGTTTCTTGTGTTTCTTGACAAAGACAAAAAATGATATGCAAAATGGGGTTGAAGAAAAGCTTATCTAGCTTAGAGGGATGGTCTTTCCCTAAGAGTTCACCTTCTTCTCCTTCTTTCTCCTTCTTCTTTTGTTTTCCATTATTGTATGGTTTTTGGCCTCTTTGTAAGAGGGTTTCAATATTATATTTGGAGAGATTTTAGAAATCTTTTTTTTTTTTGGTTTTGAAGGGTGTAAAGCTTGGAAATCAAAGCAACTCGAGAGAGTTTTTGGGCTTAGAGAGAGAGAGAAATTAGAGAGGTGTGTGGTCCCTTGAAAAAAAGACCTATATTTATAGGGAATGGATTTCTTGTACATTCTTAGATGTGCAGGCAAACCAGAGGGCATTAAATACCCCCAATTGATTGTGGGCTACCCTCTTAGGGTGTAATCATGACATTTAGAGCCTCTATAAATGGTATTGCATGTAGAATCTTTCATATTGCCACAACTAATGCATACCAATTACGAAAACAACTTTAAGATGCTCAAATTTTGCTATTGTAACTCCTAAGAAGCATCTAGTGTTTCGTCTTATTCCCGAGGGGTGTGCTTGTAGTGATTTTTATGTTTTGGGCACTCATTTGTCTAATTAAAGACTTATTAATTGATTTTCTTAAAATGAAAGGTTTAAAAATGAAATTAAACCATCCAAAATATTATTGGAGTGCTTAATTTAAAAATAATAATATTTTTTGTAGTCATTTTGATAAATTCGGTGAAAACGAAAGTTTTTTGGGGTCAAAACGTAGTCCATCATCAGTGGTTTATTTTAAGTTCATTGGAATTCAGTTTCATGTGTTCTTGACAGAGCCAGAGATGTTATGCACAAATCATAATGTTCTTGACACAAAACATGTTATGTACAATATATACATGGTCTAAGACTCTAAGAACAACCAAGATACATTATATACAAACAATGTAAAACTACTTAAATGACAAAATTAAAGAGGAGTTTAAGGAAACTTACCGAACTTAGGGGAATGGTCTTTCCTTAAGTGTTTTCATTCTTTACCTTCTTTAAATCTTCTTCCTTCTTCTTGGTTGTTCTTCAATAACTTTTTGAGCTCTTATTGAAAGAGTCTAAAGAACACCTCTTTGGAGCCTTTTTGACAAGATTTAAGTGTGTTTGAGTAGAAAGTTTAGGAAATCCCAAGACCCGAGAGAGAAATTTGAGCTTATAGAGAAAAGGGACTTGCCAATTTTTTTTTTAAATGAAAACAGGCTGGTATTTATAGGCAATGGTTAGTCTGCGCATTCACCAATGTGCAGGCTTATTCAGTTTGTTTTACATAGCCTTTAAATGTTATTTATGGCCCCTTTAATGCCATTTAATGCTAGTTGATAGGCATGTGCTCAAGATTCACCTATATTTCCTAGGTAATCAAGTGAATTTTGGTAATGATCACAAGATCTTTGCCATTAATGTTTATTTAATGCTTTCACATGTGCCATTTAATGCATATTTAATGCTTGATTTGAGGGATTTCAATTCGGTTTGCTTGGTAAGTACTAGTTACTCTCGGTAACTAAGTCACTTGATTTGATTTTTGCTTAGAAAATATCTTCTTCATTTAGTGCTCATTATTACATTCACTGAATGGAGACATTACTGGCCATTCAAGTCATTTAATGCCATGACTTGACTTTGATTTGAAAGGTATTAAATGCATTGATGTGATGAAAACCGGTCTGGTTAGCTTTATAATGGCTAGTTACTTCCAAATAACTAGATTGTTATTAAGATATTTTGGGTAGGAAATCTTGCAAAGATCTCTTCCATTTAATGCTCATTAATGCATACATTTTATTGAGACATTATTAGCCATTCATGACATTTTATGCCACGACTTAACCTTGATTTGAAAGGTATTAAATGTCTTGATGTGATAAAAACTGGTCTGGTTAGCTTTGTAACCGCTAGTTACTTCCAATCATCAAGATATTTTACTAGGAAATCTTCAAAAGATCTCCTATTAAATTCCCTCATTAATTCCTTCATTAAATGAGGTTTTTAAAGCTTGATTAGACCATGATTTGATAGGTCTTAAATGCTTTGATATGGTGGAAACATATTTGGTTAGCTTTGTAATGGCTAGTAACTTCCAAGTAACTATATTTCATCATGATTTTCTTGTTAGAGAGTCTTGCTAAAAGATCTCTTATTGAATGCCATATAACATCTCCATAAATGCCATTTAATGCTTTATTAAATACATGATGTGAAGGGTCTTAAATATTTGACATGATGGAAACCGGTTTGGTTAGTTTAAACTATGTCTTTAGGCACTAGTTACTTTAGGTAACTAAGTTTCATAATGGGATCTTGGCTTAATCAAGGCGTTTTGCCTGATTTTAGACATTAGTACTTTAAGAAAATTTAAAGAAATATTTTTTGTGTCAATTAGACAAAAACCAGTAAAAGTAAAAGTTTCAGGGGTCAAAACGGGAAACAAATGTAATTACCAAAATTTTCTTAAGTTAAATGGTATAAACTGCTTTAAGTATATTAAAAGTGATATTTCATGGGTGTTGTTATATGTATTTTGATGATGTCAATATATGTATTTTAATGATATCACAATATGCGTTGTGATGATGTCAATATTAGTAATATGATGATGTCACAATAATAATATTAGACACAAATTATATGTTCCAATGTGTTTTAATTGGATCATACCTTGAGTGTACTAACCAATGTGATATCTTAAGTACAGGTATTAAGATTCAATTATACATTGCATGTGCTAACCATTGCGGAATCTTAAGTGTGAAATACAGGTATAATTTTGATACGTAGAGCACAAGACTTAGGTAAGATTAAGTATATAAGGTTAAATTTATAAGATATTACTCTTGAAGAAATTATAAACTTTGGCTCATTAGGATGTACACACACACTGAAAGTGTATACATTCATGATATTATGATTTGAACATGATCATTATTTGATTATATCATGATACATGTGATTAGATTGTCCAACGCATGATTATTTGTTAAATTCACATCTTGATCACAATATGCTTAATATGAGAAAACTTGTTTTCAATATGATTAAAAAATATATTGCATGTATTGCTTGATACAACATACTAAAAATAGTTATTATACAATAACAACATGATATATTTGATCTAATATAGTCAACTTATATTTATATCATGATATGATGTGTTCAACATACACCTTACATACATTACATGTTTAAAATGCTCAATATATGCTTACGATGATAATTTGATAAATACATGCATATATGGAATTTTCATATTTTGATCAATATTCTTAAAATGAGAAAAGTTGGTTTTACATGACTAATCTTATCGTCATTGCTCATAATATATTATATGATTGATTAAGATATGTTCATGATATATATATATATATATATATATATATATATATATATATATATATATATTATATAATCAAGTTGATAACATTAGATTGATGATTAATTGACATTTTTACAATATTGCATGAAAAATCATGGTTTTGCATGAAATCTACAATACCATATGTTTGATCCTATTATATCTCATGCAAATGATTCATGTGATGATATATATATATATATATATATATATATATATATATATATATACATATAATATGACTCATATACATGGTATTTAAATGTCATACACGAAATTTGTATATACATTATACATATATGCTAGATTCCATGAGAGTATAAACAAATCTTATTTTAGTAACCTTATTTGACTTTTAAAATAATTCTCATTAATAGTATGGAACCAAATCTTTCTAATATATGATATTTATTGATCCATCTACTTATTTTCTAAATTTAGATAAATTATAAGTTATATTTATGATCATTATAATGACTTTATACTCTTTATTCAAATTACCAACAGAAAATGTGGATCTTGACTCTTGTGTATTCAAAATGGCATAACTCACTCAATACTTATCCAAAATTAATGAATCATATATGGTTGGAATACTAATTTAAATATATTTCACACCATATTAATTTCATGTTTGAGTTGTCCAAATCTGAATATTTTCTCAGAAAACAACGGTTGGTTTGAAAAATGTAGCCTGAACCTTTTCACTTAAATGACCACATCTCACTTATTTGGAGTCCAAATGAAGTGATTCTTTTTTATATGGAAAGGCAATTAAATACGATTTAATTATGTTTTAGTATGAATTTATTAGATCTATCCTTATTGTCCAAATATAGCCGTTTGTCCGAAAAATTAGTAACCGCCAGTAAAAATCTGAGCTAGACCTTTGTCTATTCGAAATAACATATATTTATCAAATATTGACCAATTATAATGAGTAATATATGGTTGGAAAGCTTATTCAAATGGATTAAAACTATAATAATTTCATATGGTTCATACTTATATTATTTGGAAGTTACAATCAATTTTATCAGGTTAAAAGTTGCAGATTTTCTTGAAATTTGACAAAGACTTTTGCAAAAGAACCTCACATGCTATCTTTACTTAATAAGACAAGTTATAACGGTTGATAATTTTTTTCTAACCTATTTGGATGATATTAATACATATTTTAACATTACATTAATGGCTATTTAGCTGTAACATTATTGATAAGGTTGGATTTTATCAAAAGGGAAGATATATGTCTTGATTATGTCTCCCATGAGTATTAATGATTAAAAGCCTATTTTGAATTTGAAGTGCATATCTTCCTCCATATATACTTGGATATATTTTACAGGAATAATATAAAGTATTGATAGAATCAAGTATTCTTGAAAGAGTAAAAAACTTGATAGCTTAAGAGAAAAATCAACAAGCTAAAATTTCTCTAAGTCTTGTTTCTTCATTGTTATTATTGAGTTACTATTATACTTAAAGTTCTTCTATAATTTATTGAGTGATATTTGTGAGAAGCACTAAATACTAGTGAGTCAAAATATTATAATCTTTATAGAGAGTGTTTAGAGTTCCAAGGTCAGTTTTGTAAGTTAGATTACAAAACAATTTTGAGTGTTGTATTGAGAGATTGTACTTTATATAAACATCCAAGTAAGGAAGATCCTCAATATCAGTTCATCAAAGATCAACTTGTGAAGAAGTTGAAGAAGACCAAAGGAGGCGCCTTTGGTGGTGACGGATCGATCTCACCGGAAAGAAGATCACGTAGAACGGTTTGATCTTCACCCGTAAGAAGATTATGAAATGTTTCTATTCACCCATAAGAAGATTGAAATATTCTAAACGGTTTGATCTTTACCCGTAAGAAGATTGTAAACGGTTTAATCTTTACCCATAAGATGATTAAGGATTAGTGCACTACAACTCTCCATCGGGAGCGCGGAGAAGTAGACTAGGCAAAAGGGTTTTGCCGAACTACTATAAATTTCTTGTGTCTTGTGGTTTGGTTGTCTATATCCCTTACTTTTTACTTTGATTATTTTGATTTAATTGATTATTCCGCTGCACACACAATCACAAGAATTAACAAGTTTGATTTGAGATTTTAGTAGAAAGATTTTACGAAATGTTTTTATATATCCAATTCACCCTCCTCTTGGATCAATTTCTGGGTCAACAATGGGAAATGCACTTTCAATATTGTCATTTTAGTCACCATTAACTTTAGAAATTTTAAAATTGACCCGAAACTTTTATTCATACCTAATTTCAATCGAATTGATGATTTTATGAACTTTTTTTTTTTAGTATCAAACTTATTCTAAGGTGAAAATTCTTTCACTTTAAACCTCAGTTTAAAGTTTATTCGAATTTGCACTTTAAACCTGATACGTTTTTAAACTTAAAAATGAGAAGGACAAAATGCGATGTCTGTAGAACGGAGACTGGTAGGGGAAAAATCATAAATTCATTGTATTACCATATCATATAAAATCAAATACTTATTAAAGGATATTTCTATTCGAATTTTGAAGGGCAAATAGCCCCTTGGGTCCTCTATACATTAATGTCGAGTTAAACTATAGTTTTGAATATTGCAAATTGTATTTGGGTGTTGAAGGTAAAATATTAAGTTGGTGTGCTTTAAATAGTAGATAAATTTAATGGGCGATGTGTTTCTTAGAACAAAAACTATATAATTATTATATAAGGATTTTTTTAAAATAAAATTAAAATTTTTGGACTAAGTCGATGCACTAATTAGACTAGTAATTATCTTCAATTTAATAAACAGAAGTCAAGTACATACATGACCTAAAATATTTTGTGCCCTTATTGGAATGAGGGTGACTTTGATCTAGGGGAAACTCGATCAGATTGTCAGCTAAACAAACACTAAACTAAAAGGGTAGTTGTATGTGTACACCTTGTTTTACATACATTGTTGGTCCAAATATCTGCCCAAAAAAAGGGGTGAATTGGATACTTTTAAAAATTTAAACAATATCTAGTCAATTTTATCTGATTAAGCATAAAAGCATTATTTCTAGACACGCACAAACAAATAGGGATAGAGATACTTGATATTGTAATTTATAATAGTTCAACAAGTAACTCTTTCCTACGTCTATTCCCCTGAGCTCTCGCAGTGAATTAATCTACTAAATTCTAATTCTTTTCCTACGTGCTTATCAAACTTGTACAATCCCATTTGAGTAAATTCCCTTTATACTTAAACAAACTCACTCAGACCAAGTATGTTTAGGTCTGAGCTACAACTTCACAAAAATTAAAAAGAAAATTAAAAATTTCTCATGGAGAGTTTCTTCCAACACTTATCAAAGAATAAATTCAATGATCAACCCAAATTAGGTGATAAAACTATGCATGATTCACAAGATAACCAATTTAAGCAACCATAATACACAAATTCGTATTTAAGCACAGTGGAGCACATAATCAAATAACTGAATAATTCAAATCGTTTTAACTCATAAATTTATTTTCTAAATAAAGACTGATGAGTTTATTAGAAAATAATTTTCTCAGATTCACAATTAGATTTCAAATATAAATTTATGATCTAAGCACAATAAAATTTCAAATAAGCACAATACAGATCAACACAATGTATCACAGAGAGAATAAAATTAAACTAGAGAACAATCATTGAATTCCTAGTAGAATATTTGAATCGAAAACTCAGAACATCAGTTTCACAAATTATCTTCAATAAGTTTTTTGCTCAGAAAAACTTGCACAGATTTCATAAGAGTTCTTTAGATGTTTCACTCAATTTCAAGCTCTCTTGATTTTTCTCTTTGAATACAAGAATTTATATCTTTTTCTCTTTTAAAAATTTTGATTATTAATGCTCAAAAATCTATTAAATATTTGACGAAAGCGCAACTTAAAATAGGCTAAACTTTGAAAGATCTCTATCGTCTATTTTTAACTAGTTTTTCCCTGATTCTCTCCCTTTAACCCTATGTATAACAACTCTTTTAGGTATGAATAGTATTGATCCTAAAATTTTGATGAATAATTAAGTATTGATGTTTTGGTGAAACTAATGTTTGATTAAGTGTTTCAGTGATTTAAAGTTCTAGTAATGAAGATATCAAATTGAAACGATGCTAAATGAATATATCAAGATGATGAAGAAGTATTAAAAATTTGAAAAAATTAGGAAAAATAACCCAAGTAAATCTTAACTCTTAATATCCCATTTAGGAACACACACACGGCACAAAATGAATTTTATCTTTTATGTGTGTTTTGGTTAAGTGTAATTATTTGCCCCTGTATGAATTGAAAAAAAAATATTTTTAAATGACTAAAATAGAATATAAGAATATTAGTGGAGTTTATTTAAGAGAGAAAATGGATAAAGGGGTAAAATCGTAAAAGAAAGTGAGTAAAAAATGAGATCAGAGAAAAGATCCAGAAGGGAGCAGTCGACTGAGAAGTCGACCGACCAATGGTGGCTGAACTCTCTGAATTGAAGAGTCGACCGACAGGTTGACCAGTGAAAACAACTGAACTCTCTTAATCGAAGGGTCAACCGACAGGTCGATCGGTGAAAGCATGACAAACTCTCTGAATTGAAGAGTCGATCGAGCGGTCGACTGATGAACTACATGGGCTACTTCCAGTATCTTTCAGTTGACTGGGCAGTCGACTGAACGCGTAGTTTCAAGATACTGTTTGATCCGAGTTTAAATCCAAAAGTAGCTATTTTTTGTTAGAATTTGAGAGAGATTTCGGGGATATTATCTATATTTAAGATATGGTTCATATGCTAATTAAATCCTTTCAATATGATTCATTAAATATTAATGTTTCTCAATTTGATACTTAAAATGGATTCTATACTTATTTATTTTGATTGAGAAATACTTTGGGGTTTAATTGAGTGTTTTGAAAATTGTTATTAAGTGAAATTGAACCTAAATGAAGTCCTTATGTTATAAGGGTCTATAAGAGCTTTTAAATGTCATGACACTTGTAAACTAGCTGTTAGAAGGCTGATTATATGTTCTTTTAAATAGACCTGCGAATTTTATTAGAGATAAAAAAGTATTCTAAGAGAGTTAATCATTCTATATAATTTTGAGAGAGCTTTTATAAGAGTTAGTATTCTACGTTATTGTGAGCTATTCTAAGAGTGATTCTAATAATCAATTGCAATCTATTCTTGCCGATACTGGATTTGAAGTTATACTGTTTTAATCATTATTTATGTGGATTTCGGGTGCAATCTTTCCATATTATTTATTGTTTATTATTTTATATTTTGGAAATTGATCTTAGAAATTGTATTTGATTTTTGAAGAAAATATTCTTTCAAACAATTTCTTGAATTTGATTACGTGCTCCAATTTGCTACCCATATTCTTGTTAAAATCAAATTTCTGTATCTCACATATTTCTATCACTATTTGGAATATTAATTGAGTTTTTATTTATCTGGGGTGGTAGAAGCTTCGAGTGAGATTTACTACTTATCAATTTTTGTATTGGTGAGTTGTGACGGGTTAAATATCATTGGGAATATTTAATCAAGGGTAGTTGGGTTTTAGTCTCTTCCTGTAAAGAGATTGAGGTATTAAATTCTTCCTGAATAGAATTAGTGTGAGTGTTTTGTAAAGGTTTCATCCTTACCTGTGAAAAAGATAGTTGGAGTGTTTTGTGAGGTTTTGATTCTTGTGCCTTAGTGTTAAAAAAATTAGGTTATTCTTTAACCTGTAAAAAGTAGAGGTTCTTCCTTAGTCTGAGAAAAGGAAATTGTAAAGGTTAATTTTAAGCCTGTAAAAGAATCAGTGTGTGAGTTTGATTCCTATCTTTAAAGGGATCTTGGTTTTAGTGGGTGTGACCTCCGTGGAGCTTAGGAAACTAGATTAGTCAAGAGTAACTTGGTGAACCAGTATAAATCTTTTGTGTGCTTCATTACTTCTTTGTTATTTTTGTTTTTTGGTGTACACTAAGATTGATTATATTATTCCGCTGTATTATAAAGATAATAATTAATTTAGACTTAAAATTAATTATTTGATTTATTCAAGTTTTATTCTGATTATTTTTTAATTACCCAATTCACTATCCCTCTTGGGTATTCTACTGGGCCAACAAATAGTTCATAAGTCAGGCAAAAAATATAGGTCAAGAAATTTTACCGAACATATCACGAAATTAGAAAATTTGACGACCGAAATGAATTTATAATAAACCCTCAATTTCAAAAATGTTTCTAATAAAAATATCTTTCAAAATATTTTTAATAAAATATAATCATTTCAGATTGTTTAAAAAATAGTTTAGAAATATTTAACGCTAAAACTGACAAAACAAAATTCTTAGAAAAACGTTCAAATAATTTGAAAAATCAACAAGGATCAATCGACTGCCCAACAATTTCAGTTGATTGTTTTGAGTTTTCCCTCAAGTACTTTCAATTATTTAATCACACACATTTAATGTACTTAATCACATATTGACATGCAGTTAGTGATCCCAGTCGAGTTGACATGATTTTAAACAGTATGACTCTTATTTAACTTAATAATACAAAAATTATTTGTTCTTCAAAATATCTTCTTTATCATGTCATTGTCTTGCATTATCCCGATCATTTATATTCTTGTTCAATACTTCACACTTTGAAAAATCACCATCTTGGTCCAATATAATTCTGAGTAATATCCTTTTAATAGTGTTATTACATTTCAAAACATTCAAATTAATTGAATCATCAAAACCATCAAATTAAAACTTGAACCCTTTAGGGTTAACATAAATATACACTCAATCACTTAGTATGCCTAAGGTTTGCTAAATTATACATTTAATCTTTCAAGTTCTACGTTTGTTTCAATTCTGCAGAATTAAAAATGTTGTTAATAATTTTGGATAAAAAAAATGAGTTGTGCTCAACACATGCCTTTCTAATGGAGATATTTTTATCATTTCATCACTCCACTAAATTTAAGGCATTTTTTTCCAAACAATGATCAAACTTTTCTCTCTTATTTTTCGGAAACATCGTTGTTAGGAAAATATTCTGGAAAAATATTTTACATTTAGTAAAGTGATGAAATGGAAAAAATATTCTCATTAAAAAAGAACTTACTAAGCACACCCCATTTTTCATCCAAAATCATTAGCAACGTTTTTAGTTTTGTGGAATTGAAACAAATATAACACTTAAAATGACCAAATGTGCAATTTGACAAAACTTAGTGTAACACTCATCTAAGATTTTAAATAAAAATAATAATTCCCCCCCTCAAATTAAAGAAAATATACAAAATTAAAGAAAAATAATTAGGATAGGAGAAAGAGAAAACTTGATCCTCTAGCACATTTATTTATATTTCTAAAGAAAAATAATTAAAAAATGAAAAATGACAATTATTTTGGAAGGGTAATACCTCATCCCTGACATTTTCTATGAAACCACAAAAAACTATGTTGGCCAGTGATCTACCCAAGAATGGGGGTAAATTGGGTAGTTATAAAAATTAAATCAAATAATTATCTTTCAACAATTAAATTTTTAAATAATTAATTTAATCCTAAATTAATTATTATCTTTATATAGCAGTGGATAAGTGTAATTAGCTCTAAGTGCACACCCAAACAACAATGAATGAATAAAATAACAATGCAGAACACCTCAATATATCCTGGTTCACCAAACTACTCTTGGTTAATCCAGTCCTCCGAGTTCCATAGAGATTCGCACCCACTAAACCACTAAGATTATTTTAAATAAGTAGGAACCAAACCTTTACACAATGATTATTTTACAAGCTCAGAATCAACTTTTACAATTTCATTTTCACAGGTTAAGTAAGAATCTCTATCTTTTTAACAAGTTAAAGATTAACCTAATTCTTTTATACTTAGGCCAAGAATCAAATCTCATAAAAAATACTCTAACTATTATTTTCACCGGTAAGGATGAAACTGTTACAAATCACACTCAATTAATTCTAATCAGGAAGAATCATGCCTAGCTCTTTTCAAGGGAAAAAAGTAACCTAACATTTTTATATCTTAAGTAAAGATTAAATCTCAATCTCTTTACCAGAAGAGATTGAAACCCAGTTACCCTTGATTAGACATTCCCAACAATATCTAATCCGCACAAAACTCACAAATTACAAAAATCGTTAAGTTTATTCCCACTTAGAGTTTCTACCACCTCAAATTAATTTAAACCCAATTATGTCCTGAATTTACTAGTGATAAAATTAAGTGAGAAAATTAAAATCTGATTATAAAATAAACGGATAGCATAGAATCAAGTATGTAATCAGATTACCACAAAAATCATTTTAAAATAATTTTTATGCACTTTAAAATTCAAAAAACGATTTCACAAGATCTAAAATCCAAGCAAGTAAAATAATATATAATCACAATAAAGAATGAAAGCTTGGAACAATCTCACTAGAAAAACATCGAAAGAATGTAAATTGTATCGCTAAACAACTTAGATCGGTGACACCAAATCAATTAGCGCTTTAACTCAAGAACTTCAATACTAAAATAATCTCAAGATAATCTCTCAGTATAATATCAGAATAATAATTCTCAGAAAACTTAGGAACTGATTGTTCTTGATAGAAGTGATGTGATGATATGTGAAAAACGCAAGTCTATTTAAACAGATTTGAAACAGGCCCTCTAACAGCTAGTTCCCACAAGATATGACATTTAAATGCTCATATAGACCCCATATATCAATATTACTCAATTCCGGTTAATTTCACTTAAATATGATTTTTAAATCATTCAATTTAGTCCTCAAATTATTTCACACTCTCAAATGAAAATGATAGAAAGTATTAAATAGACTAAATTGAGAAACACTTAATATAAGTGTATCATATCTATAAGGATATGTAAGTATGAATGATATATCTATAATATGTTCAAATCCCCAAAATATCTCCAAGATATCAACCAAAAAAGGGTTAGTTTTGGATCAGATCCCGAAAACCCTCAAACACTGAAATTGCCCAGTCGGTTGACCGACCAATGAACCATCGATCGACCGATCAATCGTTTTAGGTTGTAGCCCAATCCATTTTCATACGCTATTCGGTTGACCGATCCCCCATGGGTCGGTTGACCGATTGATTCAGGTTGCTCTCCAGTCCATTTTTTGGCCCTAGTCGGTTGACCGATCATTAATGGTTGGTTGACCGATTGATTCAGAGAGTTCACTTCTCAGCCATCAGTTGAACGATCTCTCTTGGTCGGTTGTGTTGATCCCAAAATTTTGATGAACAATTAAGTATTGATGTTTCGGTGGAACTAATGTTTGATCAAGTGTTTTAGTGATTTAAAGTTCCAATAATGAAGATGTCAAAGTGAATGGATGCTAAATGAAGATATTAAGAAGAAGTATTAAGAGTTTGAAAACATTAGGGAAAACAACTTAGGTAAATATAAACTCTTAATATCCCATTTAGGAACACATACACGGCACAAAATGAATTTTATATTTTATGTGTGTTTTGGTTGAGTATATTTATTTGCTCCTATGTGAATTAAAAAGAAATATTTTTGAATGACTAAAATAGAATATAAGAATATTAGTGGAGTTCATTTGAATATAAATGTGGATAAAGAGGCAAAATTGTAAAAGAAAGTAAGTTAAAAACGAGATCAGAGAAGAGATTCAGGAGAGGCTAGTCGACTGAGGAGTTGACCGGAGAAAGTAGATGAACTTTCTGAATCTGCGAGTTGAGTGGGAGGTCGACCGATGGAAGCTTGGTGAACTTTCTGAATTTGCGAGTTGAGTGAGCAGTCGATCGATGTAAGCTTGGCAAACTCTTTGAATCTGCGAGTCGACTGAGGAGTCAACCGATCAAGTGCATAGGCTACTTCCAGTATCCTTTAGTCGACTGGGCAGTCGACTGAACGTACAGTTTCTGAATATTGGTTGATCCAATTCTAAATCCAAAAGTAGCCGTTTTTGGTTAAGATTTGAGAGAGATTTTGGGAATATTCTTAACATTTGAGATATGGTTCATATACATATTAAATCCTTTTAATATGGTTCATTAATTATTAAAATTTCTCAATTTGGTACATAAAATGATTCTATACTTATTTGTTTTAATTGAGAAATACTTTGGGGATTTAATTGAGAGATTTAAAAGTTATTATTAAGTGAAATTGAACCTAAATGAAGTCCTCATGTTATGAAGGGTCTATAAGAGTATTTTATTGTTATGACACTTGTAAATTAGCCGTTAGGAGGCTGATTACATGTACCCTTATATAAACCTGCGAATTTTTTAAGAAAGCTAATCATTGTATTCATTCTAAGAGATAAAATCAGTCTATATTTGAGAGAGCATTTATAAGAGTGATCATTCAATTATACTGTGAGCTGTTCTAAGAGAGTGATTCTGATAATCAATTGCGATCAATTTGTGTTGATTCCGAAATTGAAGTTATATTGTTTTCATCATTAATTCTGTGGATTCCGAGTGAGATATTTCCATATTGATTATTACTTGTTTATTATTGTCTTTGGAAATTGATCTTAGAAATTATTTTTGATTCTTTAAAGAAAAACATTCTTTTAAACAATTTCTTAAATCTGATTATGTGTTCCAATTTGTTACCCATATATTATTAAAATCAGATTTTTGCATCTCACATAATTCTATCACTAGTTGGGATATTAATTGAGTTTATACATATCTAGGGTGGTAGAAGCTCCGAGTGATATTTACTTATCAATTTTTGTATTGATGAGTTGTGACAAGTTAAATATCATTAAGGATATTTAATCAAGGGTAGCTGGGTTTCAGTCTCTTCCTGTAAAAAAATTGAGGTAGTGATTCTTTCTGGATAAGAATTGCGTGTTTGTGAGTGATTTTGTAACGGTTCAATCCTTATCGGGTAAAAGGATATTTGGAGTGTTTTGGTGAGGTTTTGATTCTTGAGCCTAGGTGTTAAAAAGAATTAGGTTATTCTTTAACCTGTAAAAAATAGATGTTATTCCTTAACCTTTGAAAATGAAATTGTAAAGGTTGATTCTGAGCTTATAAAAGAATTAGTGTGCGAGTTTGGTTCCTACTTTTAAAGGAATCTTGGTTTTAGTGGGTACGACCTCCGTGGAGCTTGGGAGACTGGATTAGCCAAGAGTAACTTGGTGAACCAGTATAAATCTCTGGTGTGCTGCTTTCTTAATTTGTCTATTTTTACTGTTTGTGTGTGCACCTAGTTGATTGATTAATTCCGTTGTGTTAGAAAGATAATAATTAATTTAGGCTTAAAATTAATCATTTGATTTATTGATTTTTATTCTGATTATTTTTTTATTACCCAATTCACCCCCTTCTTGGGTATTCTACTGGGCCAACAGGTTGACTGATCGATTTAGGGACTTCTCTATTTCCCAGCTATTGCCCATCGGTTTACCGATCCTCTTGTGATCGGTTAACCGATCAGTGATGGATCACCCCTTCGTAATTATATTTCAACTCCAATCTTCAACGTTTTTGACCTTTTAACCGATTTCTTTTCTCGGTTAACATAATTAACACTAATATTTTTTTGATCAATTTTCATTTTTAATTTCACATTGGAGCAAATATGTGAATTAATTAAGACCCTAATAAAAAAACACATAAATATAAATCATTTTTGTATCTTGTGTAATCCTAATTGGGATACATTAAAAGTAAAAATGATTTGAGTTATTTTCACCTAGATTCTTCAGAATCTTCAATCTCTTAGTATCCGTCTCTTTGTTTATCTCTTTGCATTCTTAGCAATTACTTTATGATAACATCAATAATAAAAACTTTTACACTAAAACACTCAATAAACTTGTTAGTTCCATAAAAAACATTAACATTTAATTGTCCATAAAAATTTTGGGATCAACAAACTCTATGTGTAATCAAAATGATTTATCACAACATTATAATATTATGTCAAAGGTCAATAACACCCCTTTTAACAAAAAATGAGAACAAATTGTCCATTATATCTTTTGATTTTCAACTGATACTTTGTATTTCCAAATTTAAACCTAATTTGCTAATATTAAAGACTTATTGCCCTTTAATATAGCTTTACTGATTAATAAGGGATAAATAAAACAAAAAGGTGTAAAATAAGATATGGCTAAAAAAAATTAGGGTTCAAACTGTAATTAGAGCTTCTTCCTCCCCAAACTTTTAGGGCTCATCTCTACCGCCGGCTCATCTCCACTGCTGCAGCTCACTACCACGCCGTTGTGCTCACCGCCGAACAACCTACCACTATTGTGCTTTGCTCACTGCCGAACATCCACCTTCCCCACGCTGTCTCTGCTCACCACTAAACAACCTGCCCTAACCCCTCGTATGGTCATCGCCGAACACCTCTCCCCCCCTGAAAAAAACGTAGAAATTTCATGATTTGAGAGGAATGCGCCAGATCTTAGAGGAATATGCAAAACAAAATTCAAGAACAATTTTTTGACTTGAGAACAAATTACAAAAATTTCAAAACAATTTTTTGATTCGTTTAATGTTCTTCAATGGTTGCCTCTCGTCGTTGTCGTTTGTATCATCGTCGCCGTTGGTGAGATTAAGATTGCCTCCCATTGCCGACGTCGTGGTTAGCAGTGGAAGGTGGCCGACATAGGGATAGGCAGTGGAAAGTGGTGGCCATCAGCGCCGGGGTGGAGGCGGTGGAAGATGAAGTAGGAAAAAAATGTCGTAGTTTAGAGTTTTTTTCGGAGGGCATAAACGTAATTGCATAAAATACATTTTTTTAATTCGAATAAAGAGATTTCTACAGTAATGTCCAGGAAAAGAGTCATTTTACTTTATCTCTTTTTTTGGCAAGGATTTGAGTGGTAATTTTCATATAGGAGTCGGTGGAACTTTAAAAAATATAAAGGGATTTCTACAGTAATGTCCTTCATTTGGAAGTAAAGAAGTGATACATAAAAGCAGTTGCATACTAATCACGACAAGTTGAAGAAAATCTAGGGAACAAACTGCAACATTCACAACAAATGATCTTGCTTCTTTTTGTTTCCCTTTCTTCATTCCAAATAATTTTCGTACCAGAAACAGAGTTCAAATGGTTTCCAGGGCTAGATTCCCCATCAATCTCGCCAACGGAAGAGGACACTTGGTCACAATATCAACCCTTGACATATTTGAGGCCCTCCCAAAAAGAGAGAAACAGAGCATAGCCAATTCCCCCAAAGACAGCCTTGAGGAGAGAAACCCATGCCAATAATAAGGATCCAAATCAAAGAACGCATCAAAAAATCTCCTTGTCCCATCCAAATCCAGCCTCAGCAATGTTTCCATCCCAAAGCAATAAAACTCCCTTGTGCACCGCTTCTCCAAAGGCCACAACCCATTCCAAACCCTATGGTGTAATTGGGTTCCTCTTACCATCCGGGTCGAACCGAGACATTCAGCGATAACACGGGCCAAAATGGGGCCAATCGCCATTATCTGGGCCACCATGTAGCCCGTGGAAGGGTGCACTATCCCTGACGCGCCGCCCACTGCCACCACCTCCTGGGGCATCCTCGGTAAAGGTCCTCCCATGGGGATCAAACACTTCTCTTGCTCGATTACGGCCCTCACCCTGATCCCCAGGTGTCTAAGTCGGGCCGCCATCCTCCTCTTGACCTCCGCGTAGGATAAGACGGGCCGGCCGACGAGAGAGGTCTCCTCGAGAAAAATTAGGTTCGTGTCGAACGGCATCGCGTATAGAAAAGTCGGGAATCTTGAGTTATGGGCTCGCGCATTCGGCTCGCTGTCGAGATGGGCGTCTCTCCAGTCCATGAGGACCATTTTGTCCAGATCGAAAGGGTGATTGTCGACTTCGGCCAAGACGCCGTGAGCAATCTGATACCCGTGGTTCCTCCTCTTGTCGTACTCCACAAACGCGCCGGCGAAGCCACTCGCGTCGACGATCAAGCTCGCCCTGAGCTCGCTCCCGTCATCGCAAACGACGGAAGATTGGAATTCCCGGTGGTTGATTTTCCAGGCCTTGGCCATGTGGAATTTGACGCCGTTAGATGCACAGTTTTCTAACAGTTTGGATTTTAACCGGTTCCTATCGACCCGGCCATAGGCCCGGTCCAAGTATTTGGTTCTTTTATCGTTGTTGATGTAAACACTAGTCATGGGCCATGTTTTGTCAAGGCAAGCTTCAAGGCCCAAGCTCTGAAACTCATCGACCCAGACACCGTAGTTGTTTGGCCACGCGGATAGCGGCGAAGGGTCGACGCAGCATACACGGATTCCGTAGCCGGAAACTTGCTCGGCGAGCCGGATACCTGCCGGACCGGCACCAATAATGATCAGATCGAAGGTTGACTTTTCGGTTTGGGGATGAAACGAGGGGATATCGAAACGTAAGGAAGATGGTTTTGATGTTGGTTCCAAGTCCAGGAAGTTTGAAGCTTGGATTCTAATTTGATTTTTTCTTGGAAGGGTTTGGGGTTTGGGAAAGAGAAATGGGGAGGTTAGTGGTGAAGTCTGGGTAAGGATCATCATAGTTTTGGGTGAAAAAACTGGTCTAGTAAGAGTTCCCATTTCAGAACTTGCGGGTTTGTGAGAGAGAGAGATGCTAAGAATTAAAAGGGGGGAAAAGGTGGAAGATGAGGACATAGAGGAATCGTGATTCAACACACTGGAAATTATGCTCAGTTTTGGCGCATTATAAATTGTCAACATTAAATTAAACAAGTGCTAATAATAGTAGAATGAGTGCATGGAGGGGAAAATCTTGAACCTCCTTTTACGGTAGTAAGGAAATTATTTTCCCAACTACTAGACTTACAAAAAAAGGCTATACAAAATATTTTTTCCCCTATAAAAATAATAATAATAGCATATTCACATATGAAAATGTTGTCCCCAAAGACGTTTATATGCGAAGAAGCTTTTGAGGTAGTCTAGTTAAAAATGCTATTTAAAATAACATTTTTAAGCAGAATATGTCAAGGGACCCTTGAATTTTTATTTATTTTTTGTTTGTGATTGTGTCTTTTTTTTTTTTTCCATCTTTTTTTATTTTTATTTTTTGTATTAGTATTTTAAAAATGTTATTTAAAATAATTATCTTTTTTTAATATCTGAAATAAAAAAATAACGAGTTTTAAGAGTATGTTATTTAGTTAATTTATTGGATTATGAAATTTGTAATTTATTTTCATGGTTGACCTTATAATTTATTTAAACATATTAATTTCAATTGAATTAATAGAAAAAATAAAAGGATTGTAATAACAAATTTTAAGGAAAGCGACAAATTAAAGTTGAAGGATAAATACTGGTAACAAGAAAAATAAAATAAGACATAACAAATGAAACAATTTTTTTTTTTTTCAATACTTTTTATTTTTATTTTTTAATATTTAGTCTATATAAGACAATTATTTTTTGAAAAATAATTACCATTTTTATATCTGAAACAAAAAATAACGAATTTTAGGAGTATTTTAGGAGTATGTGTTGAAAACTCTAGGTTTTGATGACCAATTAAGTATTGATGTTTTTTTATGAAATTAATGATTTTGTTGAGTATTTCAGAAAAGAGTTCCATACAATTGTTTAAGAAGATGACCTCATGAAGAAAACATAAAGGATGCAAAATCAATGTGTTGATCCTAAGATTTTGATGAACAATTAAGTATTTTTTTTTTATGGAACTAATATTTAATTGAGTGTTTCAGTGATTTAAAGTTCCAGTAATGAAGACGTCAAATTGAATGGATGAGAAATGAAGATGTCAAGATGATGAAGAAGAATTAAAAGTTTGAAGAAATTAGGAAAAACAATTCAGGTGATTCTTAACTCTTAATATCCCATTTAGAAACATACACATGACACAAAATATATTTTATCTTTTATGTGTCTTTTGATTAAGTTAAATTATTTGCTCCTATGTGAAATAAGAATAAATAATTTTGAATGACTAAAATAGAATATAAGAATATTAGTGGAGCTAATCAAGAGAAGAAAATGGTTAAATGGGCGAAATCGTAAAAATAAATAAATTAAAAACGTATTCAGAGAAGAAATCCTGGCACAGCAGTCGACTGGACATAGAAGCTGTAACATCCTGTATCTCTAAGTCGACCGGCCAAAAAGACTGAATTCTCTGAATCAACAAGTTGACCGATAGGTGGACCGGTGAAGTGAGTCGATTGGGCGGTTGACCTATGCACGCTGCGGCGATGGTTGGGCTGCAACCAGAGTTGGGAAGTTGACTGGGCAGTCGACCGAACGCGCTATTTTAGGATATAATTTGATCCGAGATTATATCTAAAAGTAGCCATTTTTTGTTGGGATTTGAGAGAGATTTGTGGGATATTATCTATATTTAAGATATGGTTCATATACTAATTAAATCCTATTAATATGCTTCATTAAATATTAATGTTTCTCAATTTGGTACTTGAAATAGATTCTATACTTATTTATTAAGATTGAGAAATACTTTGGAGGTTTAATTAAGAGATTTAAAAGATGCTTTTAAGTGGAATTGAACCTAAATGAAGTTCTCATGATATAAGGGGTCTATAAGAGTTTTTAATTATCATGACATTTGTAAACTAGCCGTTAGAAAGCTGATTACATGTTCCTTTAAATAGACTTGCGAATTTCACTTGCAAGGTTAATTATTCTAAGAGAAAAAATCATTCATTGAGAGAGAGCTAAAAGAGTTTATATAATTTATGAGCTTTTATAAAAGTTATTATTCTACGATATTGTGAGCTTTTCTAAGAGTGATTTTGAGAATCAATTGCAATCAATTTTTGCTGATACTAGATTTGAAGCTACATTGTTCTAATCATTATTTCTATGGATTCTGGGTGAGATCTTTCCATATTGTTTATTATTTGTTTGTTATTCTATATTTGGAAATTGATCTTAGAAATTGTTTCTGATTTTTTAAGAAAATATTTTTTACAAACAATTTCTTGAATCTGATTATGTGTTCCAATTTGCTACCCATATCTTGTTGAAATCAGATTTTTGTATCTCACGTATTTCTATCACTAGTTGGGATATTAATTGAGTTAGTTTTTATCTAAGGTGGTAGAAGTTTCGAGTGAGATTTACTTCTTATCAATTTTTGTATTGGTGAGTTGTGATGGATTAAATACTATTGGGAGTATTTAATCAAGGGTAGCTGAGTTTCAGTCTCTTCTTGTAAAGAGATTGAGGCAGTGATTCTTCCTGGATAAGAAATTGCATTATGAGTTATTTGTAAAGGTTCCATCCTTACTTGGTAAAAGGATAGTTGGAGTATTTGTGAGAGGTTTTGATTCTTGAGCCTTAGTGTTAAAAAGAATTAGGTTATTATTTAGCCTGTAAAAAGTAGAGGTTCTTCCTCAGCTTGAGAAAAAGATATTGTAAAGGTTGATTATGAGCCTATAAAAGAATCGGTGTATGAGTTTGGTTCTTACCTTTAAAGGGATCTTGGTTTTAGTGGGTGCGACCTCCGTGGAGCTCGAAGGACTAGATTAGCCAAGAGTAACTTGATGAACCAGTATAAATCTTTTGTGTGCTGCTATATTTACTTTGTTATTTTTACTGTTTGGGTGTGCACTTAGTTGATTATATTATTCCGCTATATTATAAAGATAATAATTAATTTAGGCTTAAAATTAATTATTTGATTTATTGAATTTTATTCTGATAATTTTTTAATTACCCAATTTACCCCCCTCTTGAGTATTCTACTAGGCCAAAAATTGGCATCAGAGCTTGTTTAGCTCGAATTCTTTTGCTAACAAAGATCACACACATAGTAGGCACACTAGCTGAGGGACAGTCTATGCACCAACCACTCTTGTTTGCAGGTGAAAGTTACTCATTTTGGAAAGATATGATGATAGCCTTTCTTCAGACTACAAATTATGACGTGTGGTTAACAATCGAGGATGGTCCATTCATTCCAATGGAAAACGGAGTTGAGAAGAAGAAGGAACAACTCATTGCTTCCGATAAGAAAAAACTCTCTATTAATTCTCAAGCTATCAATATTCTCTTTTGTTCTTTGGATGCTAATGAGTATTCGAGAGTTTCAGGTTACAAATATGCAAAGGAGATGTGGGATAAGCTACAAGTCACCCACGAAGGGATAAGTAAAGTGAAACAGTCAAAGATCAATGCACTTATGAGAAAATTTGAGCTGTTCAGGATAAAAGAGAATGAATCGATTCATGAGATGTACACTCACTTCAACAATATATGCAACAATATGGGTCAACTCGGAAAGCTATATTCTATGGAGAATAGAGTAAGAAAGGTCCTAAGGTCCTTGAAAAAAATATGGGAGTCAAAGGTGACGGCAATCGAGGAAGCCAAGGATATTGGCAAATATGATCTCATTGGAAATTTGATAACTCCTGAATCGGCTATTAAAGGTTATGTGGATGATACCGGAAATGACAAGAAAAAATCCTTGGCGCTAAAAGTTCAAAAAATTGAAGAAGATGATGACAGTGATAATGAAAGTCTTGATAGTGAGCAAGAGAAGAATGTATCACTTCTTACAAATAACTTTAGAAGAATGAATCGGCGCACATGCCGTGGGAAAAGAAATCTCAACATGTCTAAAGTGGAATGCAACAACTGTCGTAAAACCGGTCATTTTCAAAATGATTGTCTCGAACCGAAGAAGGATAAAGAAAAGGAGAAGAAGAAGAAAAAAAAAAAGAATAAGAAGAAATCAATGAAGGCTACTTGGGATGATACCGATTCAAGTAGCTTAGAAGAATCAAATAGTGAGGATACGTCCATACTTGCATTAATGGCCATTGGTGGTGAGGTAACCGATTGTTCAAGTTCTTGTCCTTTAAATTTTGATGAATTGTTTAATGTTTATCAAGAACTTTCACATGATTATAAAAACCAGTGTTCTAAAATAAATGCCCTTCAAAGTACAATTAACACATTAAATGGGCAAGTGGTGGACTACGAATCTGAAAACAATGGGTTGAAATCTAAATTGATGGATTTGCAATCAATTGTTCTCAAATTCACCGACGGTGAAAATAATTTGAAAATGCTTTTGGGAAGTTCACGTGGAGTTTTTGATAAAGCCGGTGTTGATTTTCAATTTTTTTTAAACAAAAACGCTTTCATCAATTCTTTTCTAAAACTAAGAATCTTGTGAAATGTTTTAAATGTAACATTGTGGGGGCATACTATTCGTAGATGTTTTACAAAAATATCTAACTGTAGATAAGTTTGGTTCCAAAAAGAACTAAAATTATCCCGACTAACAAGATCGGACCCATGTACGCTGGGTACTTCTTAGAAACTATTTGAGGTGCTCCTTGCAGGTTATTCTAAAAGCATCAATAAGAAAGGACAAATAGTTCCTGGATAGTAGTTGTTCTTGACACATGACGGGAGATAAAGGAAAATTTACGTCTTTGACACCTAAAGATGGAGGTCATGTGACTTTTGGAGACAACGCAAAGGGTAAAATTATCGGTAATGGTACCACTATGATTAAAGATATGTTACTAGTTAATGGACTTAAACATAATTTGTTTAGTATTAGTCAACTATGTGACAAGGATTATAATGTTATATTTGATCATGATAGATGCATCGTTAAGAATAGTCATGATAGTATTATCTTGCTAATTGCATCACGTTTTGAGAATGTGTATACTTGCTTTGATGATTTTAATTCTCAAAATTTATCTTGTTTGAAGGCTTCATTTGAAAATAGTTGGTTATGGCGTAGAAGACTTGAGCATGCTAGTATGGAATTAATTTCTAACTTATCTAGGAAGAGTCTTGTACGTAGTCTACCTGATTTGAAATATGTGAAGGATAAAGTATGTGATGCATGTCAATTAGGCAAGCAAGTTAGATCATCATTTAAGAAAAAGATACACACGTCCACATTTAAATGTCTTGAATTATTGCATCTTGATTTATTTGAGCCTAACTCTGTTGCTAGTTTTGGTGGTAAGTTTTATGCGTTTGTCATAGTTTATGATTATTCTAGACTTACCTGGGTATATTTTATTGCTAAGAAAAGTGAGGTTGCTTTCGGTTCTTGCTAAATTTTGTAAACGTGTTCAAAATGAGAAGCAATACTCTATTATTAACATTCATAGTGACAGAGGAAGAGAATTTAAGAATGATGAAGCGGTAAGTTATTGTGATGAGCATGGTTATGCTCACAATTTTTCTACACCAAGATCACCGCAACAAAATAGTGTAGTAGAAAGGAAGAACATAATGCTTCAAGAGATGGTTAGAATGATGCTAAATGAAAATTGCTTACCAACCTACTTTTGGGCCGAAGCAGTTAGTACCGCTTGTCACGTGGTAAACCGAGTATCAATTCATAGAGGGTTTAACAAAACCCCATATGAAATCTGGAATGGTAAGACTCTTAATATTTCCTATTTTAAAGTTTTTGGATGCAAATGTTTCATTTTGAATGACAAGGATAATCTTGGTAAATTTGATGCTAAATGTGATTATGGGATTTTTCTTGGATATGCTACTAACAGTAAGACTTATAGAGTTTATAATAAATGTACTTTAGTAGTAGAAGAAACAATGCATGTTGTGTTTGAGGAAGCTGATCCATTCTTGTCGAGAAAGATTTTGGATGATGATGATACAGGTATCTTAAATAACCAAACCAAGGTAATGATGTACCAATGGAATCTCAACAAGAGGAGAAACCTAAGGAGAATGATTTGACTTTACCAAGAGTTATAAAGAAAGTACTAGAGCATTCAATTAAAGAAATCATCGGTAATTTTGAAAAAGGTGTAAGTACTCGATCTTCTCTTAGGGATATAATTAATATTGTTTTCTTATCTCAAATTTAGCCTAAAAATATAAATGAGGCGTTAATTGATGAATCTTGGATTTCCGCAATGCAAGATCAATTAGTTCAATTTGAGCGGAGCAAAGTGGGGTGTCTTGTTCCATGACCAAATTTTCATCCAGTTATTGGTACTAAATGGGTATTTAGAAACAAAAAGGATGAATCTGGTATGGTAATTAGAAATAAAGCAAGATTAGTGGTACAAGGCTATAATAAAGAGGAAGGAATTGATTATGATGAAACATATACTCCTGTTGCAAGACTAGAAGCAATTAGAATGCTATTCGCCTTTGCATGTTCACGTAATTTTAAGTTATATCAAATGGATATAAAGAGTGCATTTCTAAATGGTTTTCTAGTTGAAGATGTTTATGTGGAACAACCCCCGGGATTTGAAAGTGATAAGTTTCCCGATCACGTATTTAAACTTCGTAAAGCTTTGTACGGGTTCAAACAAGCTCCGAGAGCTTGGTATGAGAGATTTAGCTGATATTTGATCGAAAATGATTTTCGAAAGGGTATTTGTGATATTACACTATTTGTAAAGTAAACTAATTCTGATATCCTATTAGTACAAGTATATGTTGATGATATCATTTTTGAATCTACTAATGAGGATCTTTGCCAAGAGTTTGCTAAGATAATACAGGTTGAATTTGAAATGAGCATGATGGGAGAGCTGAATTTCTTTCTTGGATTACAAATTAAGCAAACTAAAGAAGGGATATTTATAAATCAAGCTAAATACACCAAGGAGCTACTAAAGAAATATGATTTGGAAGGCGCTAAAGAGTACAAAACTCCCATGGCAACGGCTACAAAAATAGAAAAAGATGATACGGGAAAAAGCATTAATGAAAAAATGTATCGAGATATGATTGGTAGCCTGTTGTATTTAATTGCTAGTAGACCTGACATAATGTATATTATTTATCTTTGTGCTAGATTTCAGTCTTGTCCTAAATAATCGCACTTGACTGCGGTTAAGCTAATTTTTCGTTATTTAAAGGGGACGACTGACCTAAGATTATGGTATCTTAAGGGGAGTGATTTTAAATTGATAATTTACTTCGACGCTGACTTTGCCGGTTGCAAAGTTGATTGAAAAAGCACAAGTGGATCATGTCATTTGTTAGGACATGCTTTGGTTTCTTGGTCAAGCAAGAAATAGAATTCGATAGCCTTATCCACTACTGAGACTGAATACATGGCAACTGGTAACTATTGTGCTCAAATTTTATATATTAAACAACAGTTGAATGATTTTGGAGTTTATATGGAGGAGGTCCCGATCTTTTGTGATAATAAAAGTGCTATATCTAAGTAAGAATCCTACATAACACTCACGAACTAAGCACATAGATATTAGACATCACTTTATTCGTGATCACATTCAGAAAATAGATATTATTATTGAGTATCTTGATACCTCTGACCGACTTGCTCATGTTTTTACCAAACCACTAGTAGAAGATCAGTTTGTGAAAATCATTCGCGGTTTGGGTATGGTTAGGCATAATGATATTTGCCTAGATTGAGTTACTTGTTTGGTTCCCCCTTCCCTAAATTTTATTTTTGAAGATGACAAATGGGGAGAAATTAGATGATGTTTTATTAATGGAGAGAATTAGTTGATGTGTGATTAAGGGGGGGTATGTTTAAATTGTTTGCCTTAATGAGTATTTTAATTTGTGCATTATTAAAATCTTCATTATGATGCTTTAATGAGTTAAAGAACCCATCCTCGGATTTAGGGAGTGTGTGGTTATATCTTATTTTGAAGAAAACATCAAAATTAATTGTCATAATAAAAAAAGGGGGAGATTGTTAATCCTAAGATTTTGATGAACAATTAAGTATTGATGTTTTGATGGAAATAATATTTAATTGAGTGTTTCAATGATTTAAAGTTCCAATAGTAAAGACGTCAAATTGAATGGATGCGAAATGGAGATGTCAAGATGATGAAGAAGAATTAAGAGTTTAAAAAAATTAAGAAAAACAACTCAGGTGAATCTTAACTCTTAATATCCCATTTAGGAACACACACGACACAAAATGTATTTTATCTTTTATGTGTGTTTCGATTAAGTTAAATTATTTGCTCATATGTGAAATAAGAAGAAATAATTTTGAATGACTAAAACGGAATATAAGAATATTAGTGGAGCTAATTAAGAGAAGAAAATGGTTAAAGGGGCGAAATCGTAAAATAAAATAAGTTAAAAACGTATTCAGATAAGAGATCCAGGCACAGCAGTCGACTGGTGAGTCGATCGGACATGGAAGCTGTAACATCCTGTATCTCTAAGTCTACCGACAGGTCAACCAGCCAAGAAGGCTGAACTCTCTGAATCAACAAGTCGACCGATAGGTAGACCGGTGAAGTAGTACTGAACTCTTTGAATTTCTGAGTTGACCTATGCACGCCGCGGCGATGGTTTAGCTGCAACCTGAGTTGGGAAGTCGACTGGGCAGTCAACCGAACGCGCTATTTCAGGATATAGTTTGATCCGAGATTATACCTAAAAGTAGTCATTTTTGGTTGGGATTTGAGAGAGATTTGTGAGATATTATCTATATTTAAGATATGGTTCATATACTAATTAAATTCTATTAATATGGTTAATTAAATATTAATATTTCTCAATTTGGTACTTGAAATAGATTTTATACTTATTTATTAAGATTGAGAAATACTTTGGGGGTTTAATTAAGAGATTTGAAAGATGTTTTTAAGTGGAATTGAACCTAAATGAAGTCCTTATGACATAAGGGGTCTATAAGAGCTTTTAATTGTCATGACACTTGTAAACTAGCCCTTAGAAGACTGATTACATGTTCCTTTAAATAGACCTGCGAATTTCACTAGCAAGGTTAATCATTCTAAGAGAAAAAATCATTCATTGAGAGAGAGTAAAAGAGTTTATATCATTTGTAAGCTTTTATAAGAGTTATCATTCTATGATATTGTGAGCTTTTCTAAGAGTAATTTTAAGAATCAATTGCAATCAATTTTTCTTGATACCGGATTTGAAGCTGCATTATTCTAATCATTATTTCTGTGGATTCCTGGTGAGATCTTTCTATATTGTTTATTATTTGTTTATTATTCTATATTTGGAAATTGATCTTAGAAATTATTTCTGATTTTTAAAGAAATATTTTTTACAAACAATTTCTTGAATCTAATTATGTGCTCCAATTTGCTACCCATATCTTATTGAAATCAGATTTTTGTATCTCACGTATTTCTATCATTAGTTGGGATATTAATTGAGTTAGTGTTTATCTGGGGTGGTAGAAGCTCCGAGTGAGATTTACTTCTTATCAATTGTTGTATTGGTGAGTTGTGATGGATTAAATACTATTGGGAGTATTTAATCAGGGGTAGCTGGGTTTCAGTCTCTTCCTGTAAAGAGATTGAGGTAGTGATTCTTCTTGGATAAGAATTTCATTGTGAGTGATTTGTAAATGTTCCATCCTTACTTGGTAAAAGGATAGTTGGAGTGTTTGTAAGAGGTTTCGATTCTTGAGCCTTAGTGTTAAAAATAATTAGATTATTCTTTAGCTTGTAAAAAGTAGAGGTTCTTCCTTAACTTGAGAAAATGATATTGTAAAGGTTAATTCTAAGCCTGTAAAAGAATCGGTGTGTGGGTTTGGTTCCTATCTTTAAAGGGATCTTGGTTTTAGTGGGTACGACCTCCGTGGAGCTCGGGGGACTAGATTAGCTACGAGTAGCTTGGTGAACCAATATAAATATTTTGTGTGCTGTTATATTTACTTTGTTATTTTTACTGTTTGGGTATACACTTAGTTGATTATATTATTCCGTTGTGTTATAAAGATAATAATTAATTTAGGCTTAAAATTAATTATTTGATTTATTGAATTTTATTCTGCTAATTTTTAATTACCTAATTCACCCCCCTTTTGGGTATTCTACTGGGCCAACAGAATGCAATGAAGACATTAAGAGTTTTTAAGACCTTAAAGAAAATTAGGTGAAAATAATTTTCTACTTTTATACTCTTAATACAACCCAAATTAGGATCACGCACGACACTTTTAATGAGTTATTTTTATATGTGTCATGGTAAGAAGTGATAAGTTCAAGATCTTAAAATGAGATAATTTATGTGCTCCTAATGTGAAATGAAATTGATAAAAATGAGATAATTTATGTGCTCCTAATTTGAAATGAAATTGATAATTGAACTAATTGGAAAATATGTTCTAAGGTATAAAAAATCCTATTTTTGGGTTAATTCGGTCAACCGAGAAAAGTAATTGGTTAACCGAAACAAATAGAGAGTTTTGGAGCATAAATGAGGTGCTACTGATCTGGTTGGTTAATCGAATTGAAGAGGTCGATCAACCGGTTGAAACAATGGCTGAATTGGTGAAGAAAGTAAACAACCTGAACCAATCGGTCAACCGATTGAAAGCAATCGGTCAACAGTTTGAGTCAATGAGTTCTTTTAAGAGAAATGAGAACATCCTGAACCAATTGGTCAACTGAGTGGTAGGAGTCGGTCAACCGACTAGCCTGAAAAATTAGGTTGTGTTTTGGCTCTCAAGCATCCGGTCAACCGATTGCTAGGGCTCGGTCAACCGATAGTGTTAGTTGACATTTCGAGGGACTTGGTATCTTAGTCAAAAACCGATGCGAACCTGACCAAGAATTAGTGAGACCCAAAACCAACTTTCGGCTTCTTGGAGCACCATTAAAGGATCCGCTACATATTCTAGTTGGGCCTATTACTTGGCAAGATCTAAGAAGATCAAAGCAACTCTTAATGGGCTAATTTAAGAGATTTGACCCAAGTCTAAAATGATGAAGCCCAAATTAGGCCCATCGAACAATCAATGCCTAATCTATCTCATCAATGCAAGCGAAAGGGCTTAGGCATGAATTGAAATGGGCCTAGGCAAAGACCCATGAATATTTAGATTATTTATTTTATTAATTAGTCTTTTAAATTTTAAGTTAGGTTATTTATTTGATGATTTGTAAGGCATGATTGTCAATTCGTCTTTTTCTTTTCAAACTAGGAGTACAAGATAAGATAGGAATCTTCCTTATTCTTTGTTTTTGTTTTGTAGTGTGAGACACTAGGGTTTCTTTTATTTATTTTTATTGTAGCAACACTGCTCACCGTTGTTGTTCAGGTACTGTTCATGAGCGACACTATTCACTAGCTAGGGTTTTCCTTTATAGTTAGCCTCCTATTTAAGAGAGTTATATTCCATGGGAAAAAGATATTACTTTCAGAGAACGTTTCCTAAACTTATCAAGAATTTTTTGTGGCGTTCAAACCCTATATCTTTGGTTCGTGATTCGTTATAATCATTGGGACAAGAACATTAGTTATACCGTTGGTTCGCATTTTGTTCATAAACGTTGGGTCAAGGTAATCTATCCTAAATTCTGTATTTTCGTGTTCTTGTCTTTTCGTTTATAAATCTGATTTAGTTCGATTCTCTTGAAAAAACTCTAAGTTGGTTTCGGGTCTCACTAATTCTTGGTGAGATTTGCATCATTTGGTAATCAGAGCAAGTTGGGTGTTGGCCCAGTGAACTACCCAAGAGGGGGGTGAATTGGGTAGTAATAAAAATTTAACTCAAAATAATTAACACTTGAAAATACAAATAATTAATTTTATCTCAAATTAATTATTATTTTTATAACACTTGATTTTCAAACAATTAATTTAATCAATTAATCAATTTATCCTAAATCAATTATTATCTTTATAATGTAGTGAATAAGTGTTCAAATCTAAATGCACACCTAAACAATAGGAAATAAAGAAAATAACAATGCAGTACACCACAATATATCCTGGTTCACTGAGCTACTCTTGCCTAATCCAGTCCTTCGAGCTTCACGGAGATTCGCACCCACTAAACCACTAAGATTCGTTTAAACAGGTAAGAATCAAACCTTTACACAATAATTCTTTTTACAGACTCAGAATCAACCTTTACAATTTTCTTTTCCTAGGCTCAAGAATAACCTTTTCTTTTTCTAAGGCTCAAGAATAACCTTATCTTTTTTTCAGGTTCAAGACTAACCTAATTCTTTCACAGGCTAAGGATTAATCTAATTCTTTTATAATTAGGCTAAGAATCAAACCTCACAAAAACACTTCAAGTATTCTTTTACCTGGTAAGGATTGAACCGTTACAAATTTACTCAAAAATAATTCTAATAAGGAAGAATTACCCCTATATATTTTCATGGAAAAAGAGTAACCTAATTTTTTTATACTCTAGGCAAAGATCAAACCTCAATCTCTTTACCGGAAGAGATTGAAACCAGCTACCCCTGATTAGATATTCCGAATAGTATCTAATCCGCACACAACTCACCAATTACAAAATTGAAAAGATTTTTCCCACTTGGAGCTTATACCATCTCAGATTAATTTTAACTTAATTAATGTCCCGAAACTAGTGATAGAAATAAAGTGAGAATTTCAAAATCTGATTTTAATAAAAAAGGGTAGCACATAATTTAGCACGTAGTCAGATTTTTACAAGAAATCGTTTCAAAAATTTTCAATCAATTAAAGTTTAGAAAAAATGATTTTAAAGATCAATTCACCAAGTAAGTAGTAATAATAAAACACTCAATTAAAGAATGGGCTTGGAATAATCTCACCAGGAAAACAACGAATAGATTGCACGTAGTATCGCAAGACATCTTAGATTGGTGACGCTAACTCAAATATCGCTTTAACTCAAGAATTTCATGAACAAAATAATCTCAAGGTAATCTCTCAGTATAATATTAGAATGATAACTCTCAGAATAACTCAGGAACTGATTATTCTTGAAATTTGATTGATTGGGATTATTTGGAATCTTAAAAAAATGCAAGTCTATATATAGGAAATTAAAACAAGCTCTCCAATGGCTAGTTTCCACTTATCATGACATTTAATGGCTCTAATAGACCCCTTATATCATTATGACTCAATCCTGGTATAATTTACCCAATTATATCTTTTAAAATATTTAATTTAGTCCCTCAAATATTTTCTCAAACTCAATTAGATAGGGTAGAAAGAATTATATGAACCAATTTGAGAAATAATCGAAATATATGAACCATATCTATAGGGATAACAAAATATAAATATCATATCTTAAATACCATCAGATTCCTAAGATAACTCTCAAATTCTAACCATAAAACGGCTAGTAAAGGTTACTTTTTGAAAACAAATCCACGAAATCCTCTAATCCTGAAACCTAACCATCGGTTGACTGACCAAAGTCTATAGGTCGATCGATCGATTCAGGTTGTAGCCCTAGCCAAAAATTCACCTATCGATCGACCGCTGCTCCTTAGTTAGTTGACCGAACAATTTAGGATGCTCCCCAGGCCAAATTCCAGCTATGGTAAGTCGACCGCTACTCCTCGGTCTGTCGACCTAACGATTCAGAGAGTTTAATATTGGGCCATAGGTCGACCCGTCGGTTGACCGATCGATTCAGAAACTGCACCATTCCCAACCACTACTTCATCGGTTAATCGATCCTGTTGGAACACTTCTTCCAAAATTAATTTCTTAACTCAACTTTTCGACGTTTTTTCCCCTTTAATTGATTTATTTTCTCGGTTAACTTAATTGACTCCTTAATTCAATTTTAATTTTTAATCTTTCTTAAATCAATAGTTCTTCTTTAATTTCACATAGAAGCGAATATGTTTACCTAATTAGAATCCTATAAAAAGCACATACAATCATAAAATTATTTTTATGTCGTGTGTGATCCTAATCAGGATATATTAAAAGTAAAAATTAACCTGAGTTTTTTTTCCCTAGATTTTTCAAAATTTTCGGTCTCTTAATGCTCTTCTCTTTGTTAGTCTCTTGCATCTAAAATCATCTTCAACAATTTCTTCATGATTAAATCGTTAATGGAATTTTATCATTGAAACACTCAATAAATTCATTAGTTCCACAAAAAATATAAACATTTAATTGTTTATCAAAATCTTAGGATCAACATTGGGCCCACTAGGCAAGATCCAAGATGATCAAAGCTGCACTTAATTGGCTAATTCAAGAGACTTGGCCAAAGTCTACAATGGTAAAGCCCAAATTAGACCCATTGGATAATCAAGGTCTAATCCATCTCATCAAGGCAAGTGAAAGGGCTTAGGCGTGAACCGGAATGGGTCTAGGCAAAGACCCACGAATTTTTAGATTATTTATTTTATTAATTAGTCTTTCAAATTTTAATTTAGGTTATTTATTTGATGATTTGTAAGGTATGACTTCCAATTTTTCTTTTTCTTTTTAGACTAGGAGTATAAGGTAAGATAGGATGCTTCCTTATTCTTTGTTTTTGTCTTGTAGTGTGAGACACTAGGGTTTCTTTTATTTTTTTTATTGTAGCCGCACAGTTCACCATTACTATTCATGGATATTGTTCATGCATGACACTATTCACTAGTTAGGGTTTTCCATTATTGTTAGCCGCCTATTTAAGAGAGTTGTATTCGATGGGAAAAAGAGATTACTTTTGATTAATACAATTGTGAGAGTTTCTATTAAGTTATTCAGAGAACGTTTCCTGAATTTATCAAAAGTTTCTTGTGGCATTCAAACTCTATATCTTTGGTTCGTGATTCATTATAATCATTGAGTCAAGATCATTACTTATACCATTGGTTCACATTTAGATTCATCAAAGTTGCGTTAAGATAATCGATCCTAAATTCTGTATTTTCATGTTATTGTCTTTTAATTTACAAATTTGATTTAGTTCGATCCTCATGAGGAAACCCTAAGTTGGTTTCGGGTCTCCCTAATTCTTGATGAGGTTCGCATCATTTGATAATCAGAGTAAGGTTTAAATCAGTTTTCATCTATCATTTTCTTTTTCATTCATTAATATCTATTCCTTCCTTTTTTTTTTCTTGACCAAATTATATCGTCCAATTTGGTCCAACTTTGTTTAAAGTAATGTGCATTTCTTTTTCAATCTATTCAAATCTGGTCAGATTTTTATAAAAAAATGCGATGCAATTTTGTTATGGTCAAATCTTGTTTTTAAAGATTTGCCGAATTTCATTATTTCCAGAAAAAGAAAAAGAAAAAAAGAAATAGAAACGAAAACAAAACAAAAAAAATAGAAACAAAAAGAAATAAAAAATGAAAATTCAGTACCCCCCAAAAAAATAAAAAATTGAGAATTATTTAAACAGAACAAAAAAAAAAAAAAAAAAAAAAGGAACGAAAATTCTACAGCCTCCAATTTTTTTTTGAGAATTATTTCTTCTTGTTCTAGTCTATAAACTTTTCTTTGTGTTCTTCTTGTTCACTTTGTTTTCGTTCCTAAAATCTCATTCTTAGTGAATCGATTTGTTGAGTTTCGATTGCTACACAATTTTTTTGATTAAGATTGGATTAGTTCAATAAAGAACCAAAAGAATGAACTAAAGCGTGGAAAAAGACAAAAGAGTGTGAACTCATAAGAGAGTAAAAGTCGAATTTAAATGAAACATGGGTGTGAGTGCCATCAATCTTGAGGGAAACATGTACGGGAGTGTTTGTGAGGTTTACTAACTTTGTTTTGCAGGTTATTAAACATGTCTCAGGAAACAAACAAAGACTCGTCTAATGAAGCACTAGAAATGATGGACTTCATGGACATCAAACTTTTCTACAAGGCCCTGGAGAAAAAGTTTGAACGGTTGATGAAGTGCATGAGTGACTAGATAAAGTTGAGTCTAGTTCACAAAAGGGACAATTACCTAAAGCTTCTAATGTGCAATGACGAAAGATGAATCCTTCTTGATATGAATATGAAGATGATGATGGGGATAACCTAGATAAAGAGGATCACGTTTTTAATTTGAGCTTAGGTAGAGTTGGGGGTGGCTATAGGAATAGATGAGATAGATATGGGGAATGGATAGATAATAACTTGAGAAGCATCAAGGTGAAAATACCATTATTTTAAGGAAAAACGATCCTGAAGCATACTTTGAGTAGGATAATAAGGTGGAGTTGACCTTTGAGTGTCACAACTACTCCGAGGGAAAAAAGGTAAAACTCGTTGTAATTGAGTTTAGGGAAAAGTATATTTTAAACCCTCTAGGTATTGACACATTTCTAAATGGTCCTTTACCATTTGAGCATCTCATTTTAAACCCTTTAGGTATCAATACATTTTTATTCGGTTATTCTGTCAAAAAAACTATCAAACTAACAGAATAGAGAGGTAAAACAGTCTTTTTACATATTTTTAATTTTTTAATGATTTTTTCTTTTTTCTTGTTTTTCTTTATTTCTCTCTTTCTCCCACCCTAAACCCTATCTCTCCAATTGGAAGGGGAAACACGCCCAGATGTAGAGACATTTCGGTGATAATCAGAGGATTTTGATGGAATCTGGGTTTGTGGTTGATGAGTAATTGAAGATATAGGCTAAGGTGCTAGCTATGAAGACTAAATAGCTTACACAAAATCTGGCTTGGGAGAGGACGATCATGGCATCGACAACAAATTGACCAATGGGACTATAGACAGCGAAACCCAAGTCGCCGAAGGATGAGATTTTGGTAAATCCGTGGTGGGCCTTGAGCTATCAGCAGGTCTGGACGAGGAGCAACATACAGTGGTAGGTGAGGAAGGCGACCAAGAAGAGCATGAGGGAGCCCATGACCCAGTCGGTCTTTTTGAAGGTGTAGGGAAGGCCGAGGACTCTGGTGCCGATGATGGCAATGAAGACGTTGGCGAAGGTCTTGGTCTGGGAGGAGAGATCGGTTTTGCCCAGGAGCGGTGAGTTTTCTCTAGAAATGTGGAGGACATTTGAGGATGAGCTCGATTCATCTTTCCTAACCCCCATAGCTCTGTGTGTGTGTGTAAGAGAGATGGAGATAGAGAGAGAGAGAGAGAGAGAGAGATGAGGGTTTGATTAAGATGAATTGAAAAATTGGATAAAGTAGAAAGATGGCAGAATCAAGGATGATTCTTTATTATTATTATTATTTTTTTCTGCAGAGATGATTTGTAGGGAAGAAGGTGAATCAGATTGTCTTAATAGAGAAGAATTCTTATAATAAATCGACAGATCTATCTCTCTAGATTATAGTTGGAGAGAGAAAGAGAGAGAAAAAAAAGGGTTGATGATTTTGCACAACTCAATTGAATTAACAACTTTTTAAGAATCCGAGAGTAAAATGATTCTTAGTGATTTCTTGTGAAGATAATGTGCATGTGTAGAGAGAGACAGAAGAGAGAGATGATAAGTTCTATTTTTTTTTTCTTAAGGGGGTGTTAGGTTATGAGTATTGTTTATAGGTGGAAAGAAGAATTGGAAATGGATTTATTAATAATTGAAGCCAGTGGGACCCACCCCTCATTAGCATATCTTTATTGAAACCTAATTAAAATAGATTAAAAAATAAAAAAAAATAGAAAAATATTGTTTGCCCTCAAAATTCTGTTAGTTTTGATAGATTTTTTGATAGAAGGATTGAATAAAAACGTGTTGATACCTAGAGAGTTTAAAATGAAACGCTCAAACAGATAGAGACCATTTAGAAATGTATCAATACCTAGAGAGTTTAAAATGTACTTTTCCCTTGAGTTTATTGACTATGCTATAATATGATGGGATCAACTTGTGATGAATATGAGGAGAAACCATGAGAGGCCTATCGAGACATGGGCGGAAATAAAGGATCATGAGGAGGCGGTTTGTCCCTAGTCATTACTCTCGGGTCTTGTATAAAAAATTACAAAGCCTTTCGCAAGGTTATTGAAGCGTGGATGATTACTACAAGGAGATGGAGATCGCTATGATTTGGGTTAATGTTGAGGAGGATAGAGAAGCTACCATGGCAAGGTTCTTAAATGGGCTGAATTGGGACATTGTCAACGTGGTGGAGTTGCAACATTATGTAGAGTTGGAGGACATGGTTCACATGTCCATAAAGGTGGAATGGAAGCTTAAAAATATATGAACTCAGTTATTTCAAAATTCGAGTTGCTCTACTTTATAGAGGCCGAGTGGGAGAAAAGAGGAAGGGACTATTTCAAAGTCCAAAACCGAACCACCAAAAAGGAGAGACGATGTGCCCAATGTCAACAAAGGTAAAATCTAAACCTAAACTTGTAACCATGATATTAAATGTTTTTGTTGTTTGGGAGTAGGTCATATAGCTTCACAATGCCCAAATAAGAGGACCATGATAGCACGTGTTGATTGAGGGGTGAAAATCGAAAGCGAGAGTGATGATGATCAGATGCCACCACTTGAAGATGCTTGTGATGATGATGTGGAGTACTTAGTGGAGATAGAGTCACTTGTGTCAAGGCGTGCTCTAAGTGCCCAAATTGCAAAGTATGACATGGAATAAAAAATGGAGAATATTTTTCATACTAGGTGCGATGTCAACAACAAGGAATATAAGGATGTGTTTCCTAATGATATGCCTGGCGAATTACTACCTAATAAAGAGATTGGGCATAAAATCCATTTTGTACCCAGTGTAACGATTCCTAACTACCTAGCCTATAGGCGTAATTTGGAGGAGATAAAGGAACTTCAAAGGCAAGTTGAGGAGTTGATGGCCAAAGGACACGTACGAGAAAGCATGAGTTCGTGCACGGTACTAGTGCTACTTGTTCCTAGGAAGGATGGGACTTGGTGAATGTTTGTTGATTGTCGAACTATCAACAACTTTATGGTGAAGATTCGAGGATGAATCCTTTTGAAGAGAGGGGGAATGATGAGAATCAACGAGCACCGTCAAAGGATCTGCTACATGTTCCAGTTGGGCCTATTACTTGGCAAGATCCAAGAAGATCAAAACAATACTTAATGGGCTAATTCAAGAGACTTGGCCCAAGTCTACAATGGTAAAGCCCAAATTAGGCCCATCAGACAATCAAGGCCTGATCCATCTCATTAAGGCAAACAAAATGACTTAGGCGTGAACCGGAATGGGCCTAGACAAAGACCCACAATTTTTTAGATTATTTATTTTATTAATTAGTCTTTCAAATTTTAATTTAGGTTATTGATGATTTGTAAGGCATGATTTCCAATTTTTGTTTTCCTTTTTAGACTAGAAGTATAAGGTAAGATAGAAAGCTTCATTGTTCTTTGTTTTTGTCTTGTAGTGTGAGACAGTAAGGTTTCTTTTATTTTTTTATTGTAGCCGCACTGTTTACCATTACTGTTCAAGGATATTGTTCATAAGTGACACTATTCACTAGCTATGATTTTCCTTTATTGTTAGCCGCCTATTTAAGAAAGTTGTATTCGATGGGAAAAATACATTACTTTTGATTAATACAATTGTTAGAGTTTTCTTATAAGTTCTTCAAGGAACTTTTCCTGAACTTATCAAGAATTGCTTATGGCGTTCAAACCCTGTATCTTTGGTTCGTGATTTGTTATAATTATTGGGTCAAGATCATTACTTATACCGTTGGTTAATGTTTCTGTTCATAAACTTTGGGTCAAGGTAATTTATCCTAAATTATGTATTTTCGTGTTATTGTCTTTTCGTTTATAAATCTGATTTAGCTCGATCCTCGCGAAGAAACTGTAAGTTGTTTTTAGGGATTTGAACTTAATTAAGATATGGTCTATCTATTCTATTATCCATAATGATTTGGTGCATAAACTTTAAGATTCTCTTAATTTAAATAGATTAATAATTTCTATCTTTATGGTTTTAAATTGCGAATACTTTGTTGACTTATTTGAGAGAATTGAAAGATATTTTAGTGTGGAATTCACCTAAAATGAGAGGTATTGTTATATGGGGTCTAAGAGTGTCTTTTAGAGGCATATCTTTGAAAAACTAGCTGTTAGAAGGCTTGATATATGTTTATGAAAATAGACCTACTGGAATTAGTTATCACATCAAGAACTATCAATTTAAGCTTTTCTAAGAGATATATTTTTTCTGAGATTTTCGTGAGAGATTTGTTCTTCGTTCTTGATCTAAAACGCTGTTGATTTGACATCACCGACTTGGGTTCTACTGTTGTTCTATCATTATATTCGATGTTTCCCGGTAAGATTTTTCCAAGCTTCGTTGTTTATTTTGAGTTCATATATTTATTGCTTGCTAAGTTTTAAGATTGTTTGGAAAACCATTTTAAATTAAAAGCCTGAAAAATCTTTTTAAATGATTTTATTTGATTATCTAATCATGTGCTCTAAACTGTGCTACCCACTTTATTATTTAATTAAATTTTATTAGCCTCACATTGTATCTATCACGTTGTAATTTTTTGGACATTAATTGAGTATATCTGTATTGAGGTGGTAGAAGCTCCTTGTGGGAAGAAACTCATATTTTTTGTATTTGTGAGTTTGAATAGATTAGACACGTTTGGGACGGCGTCTAGTTAGGGTAGTTAGGTTTCAATCTTTTTCATGTGAAAAAAATTAGGGTTTGATATTTTCCCTGAAAAAAGATTAGGTTATTCTTTTTCCTTGAAAGGAATTAGGTTTTGATTCTCCCTATAATTGAATTGTTATTTTTGATTGATTTGTAATGATTCTTCCTAAACCTATAAAAATGATAAGTGAGAGAGTGGTTAGGTTAACCTTTAGCCTAGTAAAAAGATAAGGTTTATTCTTGGCCTAGAAAAAAGGTAAATTTGAAAAGGTTGATTCTGTGCCTATAAAAGAATCATTGTAGGGGTTTGGTTCTTACCTGATAAAGGAATCAGGATTTTAGTGGGTCATGAATCTCCGTGGAGCTCGAGGGACTAGATTAGGTAAGAGTAACTTACTGAACCATGATATATCTTGGTGTATTGCATTGTCTACTTGATATTATATTGTGTTGGGGTGTGCACTTAGTATTAAACACTTATTCGCTATGTAACTAAGATAATAATTAATTTAGTGAAATTGATTATTTGATATTAAGTGTTTAAACAATTTATTTGTTTAAGTTTTGTAACTATCCAATTCACCCCTCTTAGGTAACTCTTTTGGCCAACAATTGACATCAGAACTGGTTTTAACTCGTTAGGCTTAACATCCTAACTAAACATGATCACACTAATAATGATATTGTATGTACTATTATAGAGTCTCCTGCTTCCTCTGATAGTCAGGGTCTCGTTAGTGAAAATGATAAACTTGGTGATAGTGAGACTGCAGATAAGGCTATTGAGATGCTGATTGTCCTTATATTTTTGCAAAAGAAAATTTAAAACTTGGGCTAAAGATTGCATTTTTTAAAAATAAAAAGTTTAGTACCACTAAATCTCTTAAGAAGAAGAATTTGGACAAGTATTTTGAAACTACTGAATTTACAAATGCTTTATCTGAAATTGGTAAGTTACTTGAAAAAATCGACTCTCTTGAAGAAGATAACGATGTTTTAAAAATTAATATCCATGATTTTCAGCAAAATATGTTTAAAAAGAAAAATCTTGAAACTATAAATGAGGCCTTGGATGTTGAGTTGGATAATGCAAGGTGTGAGTATGATAGAGCTCGTGTGAAAAAGTTGAAAATCAATGCCGAATTCTTAAGAATGATCTTGAATTTATGCATAAGAAGAATTTTGGTTTACAGTTGAACGTTAGTTCGTTGGAGCGATCACTTGAAAAGACTAAAAAAGAACTTAACGAAGCAGTCGAAAAATTCAAGGATATTGAGAGAACTAAACCTGTTAAAAAACCAATAGTTGCTAAAGTAGCTCCTCAATATTACCATCAATATCGTGCTCCTGTACGGAAAAATGATTATCCGAATAAACGTGCTAACAATGCTATATGTTTTTATTGTAAGAAGCATGGTCATTTTTAGAAAATGTGTTATTTGTTGCATGGTTACCTGGTCAGATCCAGGAATAATTGGATACCAAGGAGAGAAATTTTTTATGCAGGAACAAATGAGAGATTTGATCAATCAAGAAGTTATAATGAATACTACATACAAAGAAGGGATTCTAGATTCAATGCACTAATGAGAATGAATCAATATATGAAAAATGAAAAGTTCAAAAAGTAGCAAGTTCAGTACATGAAATCAACTAATACTTATCCTCAAAGAATGTCGGGAAACCAATATCAGAAAAGGACAACGTATAAGGTGGTGACAAAGCAAAATGCCTTACAAAGGCAAGAAGATTATTACTGAACCAATCCTGAAGAAAACCAATGTAAGTAAGGAAGAAATCAAAGAGGTAAATCAAGCAAAAGGAAAAATGGAGAATTCAAAGGACAATAAGCTTGAAATTAAAAATCCATCAAAGGTACACACACCAACTACTCCCAAGGATGGACCAGGTATGTTAAATTTCCTAAAATTCAAATATGTCAATTTTGTTAGGGAGACCAATACTTTGCATTTTCTAAATTAGTTTATTTGTGATATGTGTAGGTGTGTGAAAATATTTTAAATAATATGTGTGGACCACAATAAGAGATAAAAATTGAGCTAATGGATCAAATAGGACAACAAATCACCAAAGGACAAACCGTCCTGTCGATCAACCTATAGGAACTGTCGGTTAACCGACAGAAATAGAGCCTACAGTGTGTAGACTCTGCCTTGGTCGATTAATCGACCAAAAATAGTCGGTCAACCGACTATTACGGGAATTAGTTTCCTTTGAGACTTCATGTCATCCCGTTTTGGTTTTCAACCTTTCCCTCACGAAAAAACCTCTTCACTTCCAAAGAGATTTCCTCTCAAATCTACAGGAGATCTTCACATATTGGCTTGGATTAGAAGATTAAGGGCCCGAATCTATCGTTTGGAAGCAAAAATTTCATCAAAAGATGGTCTTTCTTCTCCTCTTTAGGGCTACATTAGATCTACTAGTGTGGCTTAATCTTGTTAGGTTTTTGGGTCTTATATTGTTTGTTGAAATCAATATTGTAGAAAATGCCTAAGGGTAAAACTAAACAATCTTACCCAGGAAAGGCTAAGTTTGACACCATGCATTTTGAAAGCAAAGAGGATGAAGAAAAATACAAAAATGAAACTGAGAATCGAAAGGTTGTTTGTTCTAAACCCGTTGATTTTGTCGGGTTCAAAACGAAAAACGTTGATCTTGAGAAGTATGTTAACAAGATGGGATGGACCGAATTTCTTACTTAAAGTAATGAGTGGATTCCACATTGGGTTAAGATGTTTTATAATAATCTTATGATTAGTGACGAAAAGATGAGGTCGTTTGTTAAAGGTCTTGAAATTAGATTGGATAAGGATGATCTTATGAGACTTTTGAAGTTCAAAGGGGGAGATGTTCATCCTTACAATACTACTTTATGGCTTATAGTGAATCTTAGAAAAAATGAGATCGCGAACAGGTTTGGTTTGGTTGATGGAAGAGTGGGATCATTATTACTTGAGCATCGTCTTATTAATTTGATGATCACTTATTCTATTGTACCTAGAGGAGGAAGTTATGCGAATGTCAATGAGTTTGACTTATATTTACTAAATGAGATTGTCGATGGTAGAAATCTTGATTTGGCTCATATTATGTTTGAGCACATGGAGTACCAAGTGAAGAAAACATAAAGAGTACTACCCTATGGTGATACGCTTAATACCCTATGGTGATATGATTAAAAGAATCTTTAATCATTTCAAAGTTGATGGTGATCTTAAAGAAAATAAACTTCTCATGATAACCCCTAGATGGCTAAATGTTAGTAGTTGTAATTTGATAGGGTTTGAGTTCAAAAGAAATAGATGAGTGAGGAAAATGGGAGAATAGAGAGAGAGAGAGAGAGAGAGAGAGAGAATGATTGTGGATGAGGAAGAATTAAGCACTGATTAGAAAATTGATATGCTTCAGAATTAATTTGACGACTTCCGGCAATACACGGAAGTGCTTGATTCTCGAGTATCCGGGATCATGAATGATATAACAAAGATTAGGGTGTCCATGGAAAACGGATATGGGAGGTTGGTAGGGCGGAAAATAACACGCCTTCTACTTACACTCGCAAGTATACGGGGTCTAAGTTTTAGTATAGTGTGATCGTTAAGATCGGGTTATCGTATCCACAGGGATTGTTGTCGTTACCATCGAATACCGCGTTTGTTGTGACTTAAGTTTATCTAGGCGAAAAACAAATGTAATTAATTAATTAAACTAATACTAATATAACCTAAATTAACTACACTAATATGTTAATATGTTTTAGGGTGAAGAATTATATAGGGATTAACGTGTTTACAAATACGTGTTCGATTCCGATTTACTCGCGTTTGCGTTGTTCAACCTATTTGACAACCCCGGTACGTAAACTCCGCCGCCACCTCTCCCGAGTGTAAGACGGGGGAATACATGACTTCGAGCCAATGGAGAAATCCCCCTTAACATCTTAACGACCCTAGGTCACGTGAGTCTCGCCCAACGTCATTGATTGCACACAATCCAACTCCCTCCCGGGTTATTGGATCGTCGCGTTGTATTTACCCTATCGACAATCTCTGTTCTAAAACTCCCTCGCCACCTCTCCCGAGTGTAAGACAAGGGATATAACGCGACTTCGAGTCAACGAAGAGGTCCTTCTCAACGTCTTAACGACCCTAGGTCGTGTGTGTCTAGCCCCACGTCATCGATTGTCCACGATTCAAACCCCAACCGGGTTATAGAATCGTGGCGTTTGTTTACCTTAATCTGAATCCGGAGTTTTGTCAAAACCCCGTATTCTCCATTTATCAAATGAAGCATGATAAACAAACAATACGATAAATACAATCAAACTACGAAGAACAATCACAAACGAAACACTGAAATCATCCAAACAACGTATTTATAAATTATATGTTAATCCCTACTAAAATGCGTATTTAACTCGGGGACATAGCTGCATATACAAGAAAATAACGAGCTAAACATGCTCACATGATCCTAAGATAAATAAATAAGGAAAAACGATCGAAGAACTTAGCCTCGTCCGAAGATAAACCGCTAAGAACGCTCCACGATCGATTCGCCGTCTTCTCCACTTCGTGATGCGAGCTCCACCAGTAAAAATCCTAACCCTAGGCCTAAGTATAGCCTAAAGGGATAAAAAAATGCAATAGAGGGAAGAGAGGTTCTGGCCAAGGGGGAGGAGAAGGGGTATTTATAGCCAAAATATCTCAAAAATATCTAAAAATATCTCAAGACAGTGCAGGGCAAATCTGCCTAGGCGGTGGATTATCCGCCTAGGCGGAATTAGGTCGGTTAAGTCTGATCGCCTGGGCGGTGAAGTAGGTGGTTGACTGGAGAACATTATGTTGAAATTTCGCCTAGGCGGTAGATTTTTTGCCTAGGCGAGCTGCTGTCAGTAGCCCTTTCTCATCTTCTGCTGGATTTCTGCCTAAGCGGTGGAAATTTTGCCTAAGCGGTCGTCCGTCAGTAATATTTTTCTCTTCTCTGCATCTTCACCACTTAGGCGGTGGTCTGGATGCCTAAGCGGTGGGCCTGTTTAATCTTTTAGCCTCCGAGCTTATTTATCCACCGTAACTTCGAACCGCTTTGGTTCGATCTCATCGTTTTAGCTCCAGTTTCCTATATTTTTGACCCACACACCTGAGTTATACAAAAAGTATGAAAACTAATTAAAACGTAATAAAAATAACTATAAACATATTCGAAAACTAACAAATTCGGATTGGAAATAGATAGATTTTTCACACCTATCAATACCCCCAAACTCAAAATTTGGCTAGTCCTCGAGCCAAACACACACACTAAAATGAAAAATAAACAAACTGAAATAAATAACAAACAACCTAAAAACAATTTAAACATAACAACATGCGAGTTTTGACTTTTTCTAACGGCTTATTTATTGTTCCCTCAACAACCGCCAGTTATATCGAGTTCAGGCAGTAACACACGGCATGTAATGTTCTGGAATTTCGACATGCAATAATGGTGAACACTATTCTAGATCCTTTAAACGTGTTTGTGCAAGACACAATAATATAACTAGACAACGATCGGATTGGATTATCCACCAATGAAATTCATGACTTAGACCGTGAAGGACTAAGATTTCCATAGGCCTGATTGGGGTCCACTCTCCACTAATGTAGGTTTAGTAGTTCATTAATATCATTAGGGCTTGGTTCGGTTAAGGTTAGTTTGGCCAAGGGTATTTCGGAATAGAAAACGGGTTAACGTTGTTAACTTAACGTTACCCAAGGCTCAACGCTTGGCACATTCACTTTCGAACTCCCATAGAAAGATTGGAAACAATCCCAAACATGCATTTAAGACCAACATACTCACTTGTCAAAAGAAACGAAAATAAAAATCGTATTTACATTTGATTTTTTTTTCTTTCTTTTTTTTCTATTTTTTTTTCTTTTCTTTTCAATGAACACACCCCCAAACTTATTTGATTGTTACAATTAAAGGGGTGTGTGAAATACAAATAAAAAAACGACAAGTGAGTAATCAAATACCGAACCAATTAGAAGTTCGTCCTAAATCCAACCGCTCACATCAAGAAGCCTTTGCAACGGCTAACTTGATTCGCTCAAATTGTGCCTTTGGTTGAACGATAAAGGACTGGAAGGAATTCAATTGGCCGTGGTATTGATTTATTTGTTCTGAATTGAATTTGCATTTAGGCTTTGACAGGGTAACGAGGGATAAACATATAACAAGGTAGGCTTCAAAGGCTCAAGCGACAAATAGAATGCCTAAATCACGCCTCCTGAACTACCTAGCCTAGGATTTCGCCTCAAGCTTTCCCTCAATCAAGTTCTAGAATCCTTAATGTGTCATGAATTTTGTTAATCGATAATCGTCCTCAAATCAATTGAATAACTATACATTGAGTCTATGTGCTCGTGCAAATTAGGATCTACAATAATTTTTAACAAAAACCATAATCAAGCACACAAAATCACACATGCATGGGTATTACCCTCGACTTCGAAAACAACCAGGGATAATTTTCATCATCGGGTGACGGCCCAAATGAATGCAAAACTCAACATAAAACAACAACACAAAAACATAAACACATTCTAACCTAAACACACATGCAATACGGAAAACGATAACACATAAACTAACATACTACTACTACACATCACCCCCAAACTCAAAATGGACAATGCCCTCAGCGATCCCAATCATCAATCTCAATATTTATGAAATTAAAGCATGCTGACGAAGGGTGTTTAGAACACTTACCTCCTCTCGCCTCCGAATCAAGTCGGATGGGATGGATCAAAAAGAATTGCTTGGGTTGCTTCCCAAGAAACACGTGGTTTAATGTCCTCGGCCCGACATTCAGAACGCCCTCAAGATTGGTGAGGTTTTGCTTTGGATGGCTAAATCTTTCAACAAAACGCCTCACCGGCTTATGTGCATGGCCAAGCAACATAAAACAGCTTGGAATCCCGTCGAAAGGGATGCATCAATACTCGTCGATCTAACATTGTCAAGTACCCTGCATAAGAAACAAAAACAAAACTACAAACAAAAATTATATACAAAGAAATGCCTAAAATAAAATTAGGTCACTTTCACACAATATCAATAATAACAACATCGCCAATCCCGGTAATACGAAACACTTGCTTCTCCTATCTAAAACTTAAGTCCAGATCCGTTACCCCATTTTTCCGACAATAACATCAAAACAATCACCGGCAACGGCGCCAAAAACTTGGTAGGGCGCAAAATAACACACCTTCTACTTACACTCGCAAGTATACGAGGTCTAAGTTTTAGTATAGTGTGATCGTTAAGATCGGGTTATCGTATCCACAGGGATTGTTGTCGTTACTATCGAATACCGCGTTTGTTGTGACTTAAGTTTATCTAGGCGAAAAACAAATGTAATTAATTAATTAAACTAATACTAATATAACCTAAATTAACTACACTAATATGTTAATATGTTTTAGGGTGAAGAATTGTATAGGGATTAACGTGTTTATAAATACGTGTTCGATTCTGATTTACTCGCATTTGCGTTGTTTGACCTATTTGACAACCTCGGTACGTAAACTCCGTCACCACCTCTCCTGAGTGTAAGACGGGAGAATACATGACTTCGAGCCAACGGAGAAGTCCCCATCAACATCTTAATGACCCTAGGTCACGTGAGTCTCGCCCAACGTCATTGATTGCATACAGTCCAACTCCCTCTCGGGTTATTGGATCGTCGCGTTGTATTTACCCTATCGACAATCTCCGTTCTAAAACTCCCTCTCCATCTCTCCCGAGTGTAAGACGAGGGATATAATGCTACTTTGAGTCAATGAAGAGGTCCCCCTCAACGTCTTAACGACCCTAGGTCGCGTGTGTCTAGCCCCACGTCATCGATTGTCCACGATTCAAACCCCAACCGGGTTATAGAATTGTGGCGTTTGTTTACCTTAATTCGAATCCGGAGTTTTGTCAAAACCCCGTATTCTCCATTTATCAAATCAAGCATGATAAACAAACAATACGATAAATACAATCAAACTACGAAGAACAATCACAAACGAAACACCGAAATTATCCAAACAACGTATTTATAAATTATATGTTAATCCCTACTAAAATCCGTATTTAACTTGGGGCCATAGCCGCATATACAAGAAAATAACGAGCTAAACATGCTCACATGCTCCTAAGATAAAGAAATAAGGAAAAACGATCGAAGAACTTAGCCTCGTCCAAAGATAAACCGCTAAGAACGCTCCACGATCGATTCGCCGTCTTCTCCACTTCGTGATGCGATCTCCACCAGTAAAAATCCTAACCCTAGGCCTAAGTATAGCCTAGAGGGCTCAAAAATACAAGAGAGGGAAAAGAGGTTCCGACCAAGGGGGAGGAGAGGGGGTATTTATAGCCAAAATATCTAAAAATATCTTAAGACAGTGCAGGGAAAATCCTCCTAGGCGGTGGATTATCCGCCTAGGCGGAATTAGGTTGGTTAAGTCTGATCACCTGGGCAGTAAAGTAGGCGGTGGACTGGAGAACATTTTGTTGAAATTCTGCCTAGGCGAGCGGCTGTCAGTAGCCCTTCTTCGTCTTCTGCTGGATTTTCGCCTAAGCGGTGGAAATTTCGCCTAAGCGGTCGTCCGTCCGTAACATTTTGCTCTTCTTTGCATCTTCACCGCTTAGGCGGTAGTCTAGACGCCTAAGCTGTGGGCCTGTTTCATCTTTTAGCCTCCGAGCTTGTTTATCCACCGTAACTTCGAACCGCTTTGGTTCGATCTCATTGTTTTAGCTCCAGTTTCCTATCTTTTTGACCCACACACCTGAGTTATACAAAAAGTATGAAAACTAATTAAAACATAATAAAAATAACTATAAACATATTCGAAAACTAACAAATTCAGATTGGAAATAGATAGGTTTTTCACACCTATCAGAGCCTAATTGATACAATGGAAGCTGGGTTCGGAAGGATCGTGAGCAACATAAAACATAGGTTCGAATTCATGAAGAACTAGTAGTACAGTAGCCAGTAGTAGTACAGTGCCCAGTAGCAATACAATGGGCATACTACTTTCAGGGGGCTGCAGTCCTTTGGAGGACCTACTACAGTAGGGTCTTTAGGGGCAGGGCCATCCATGTTATACTATTAGTAGATGCCTTCAAGCCCAAGCATACAACCCAGAAGTCGATACCCACAACCGCCAGCCATGAGTTCGCTGGGACCATATTATCCGTTCATGGGACAAGGTCCGGTCCGCATTAGATTTTATACTTCATCATTTTTAATTTGGTTATGTAATCAAACATGTCTCATCATAGTACTTTGGTTTGTAATAGTTAATCTAGGATTCATGGTACTTAATTTGGACTCAGTGGTGATTAGTCTATTATGGTGAACATTGTATGGTTATGATCCGTTATGCATTAATATTTAATTCTTGTGATGATCCAAATATATTCTAGTGTTGAAAATAATTTTTATCCTTATTATTGAAAATCAAGGTTTTATGATCTCTTAAAGAAAAAGTTTTTATAAGAATAATTATCAAGCAGTATAAAAGTAAGAAAAAAGTACATTTTAAACGCTCTAACTATTGACACGTTTCTAAGTAGTCCTTCTAAATTTGCGCATTTCATTTTAAACCATCTATGTATCAACATGTTTTTAAATGATCTTTTTGTCAAAAATTTTATCCAAAGTAACAGAATGAAAGGGGCAAAATAGTAATTTTACATTTTTTTTTTAATATTTTCTCTTTTTTTTTTCTTTTTCTTTACCATTTCTCTCTCTTTCTCCCTCTCTCATTTCCTCCCTCCCCTCTCTCTTTCTCTGTCTCTCTTTCTTTACTCTCTCTTTTCCTCTACAATTAACCCTAAATCAGTTCTTGAATCACGGTAACAACACAAATTCAACAATATTCAGATGAATTTTGAATACCTTCCAAGTGTTGATGAATGAAAATCACCAGCATGAGCAACGAAAATAGAAGTATTTGCTCAATCCACCTCGCAACCTATTGTATATCATATCTCTGGTACAAAGAATCCCTATTACTGCCATTTTCGGCATCCACATCACCGAAATTGCCCGACGCAGGAGACTTCGCCACCATATCCCTTTCTTCGCCTCCACCACTACCACCATCCGTCGTTGCCCACCCCACCACTGTCCCACGAATTTTCCCAATCCCCTCGTCATTCTCTTCTCGAAGCTCTACCATCTCTCCCGAACCGATAATTGATAGGTGTAATTTATCTATTTATTCCCAAGTCGGTTTTGGTAGTTTTCGAGTATTTTTATAGTGTTTTATTTTGTTTTAATATGTTTTTATTTATTTTATCTTAAATTATGTATTTTGGGTGAAAAAGAACTAAAACGGTCCATAAACGATCAAAGCGATGGAAGAACGATGGAGAAAAAAGGTAAAAATGTCAAGATCCTAAACTTGCATCTACCGCTGCAGCAGTGAAAATATAGAGAGTTGCTGAAAACTCCACCGCTGTAGCAATGAAACCACCGCTGTAATGGTTAAAATACAGAGAGCTCCACCGCTGCAGTGGTCGCCCGCCAAAAAACTACCGACCTCTTCACTGCTGCAGTAGTCAGCGCCAGATTTTTTAGGATATTTTAGAATATTTTAAGATATTTTGAATCCTATAAATATCATCCCTATTCTCCCCAAATGAGATGTAGACATTTTCGGGAGTCTTGAGAGTTCCAAGGCCATTTGACCAAGATAAGATCATCAAGGCCAAGAGGAGGAAGCATTCTCGGAGCGATTTTAGCGTCGGATCTTCGGATAACAGCTAGTCTCCTTGTTTCTCTCTTAGTTTGGTTGAATGTTTTAAATTATGGCTATTCCATGTTTATATTCTTATTATGATATACTGAGAATACGGGGTTTGACACTTGGGAGAGGTAACCCCAAATTCGGACTAGGGTTCAAACACAACGCGACGGTCTAATAACCTGAGAGAAAGTTAAAAAGTATGCAATCCGTGATGTTGGGGCGAGACTCATGTGACCAAGTGTTGTATAGATGCTCGAAAGGGACTTCGGCATTGACACAAAGTCACATATTCATTCATTTTACACTCAGGAGAGGTAGTGAATGAGATTTTGATACCGAGATTGTTGGATAGGATGAAAGCCATTAATGTAAACTAGATTGAATGGACACATTTAAGTGTACAAAGTTAATCCCTAGGCAATAATTTCCCACAAACGTCATACCACTATATTAGTATATTGGATTAATTAGTTTAATTAGTTAATTAGTTTAGTATATTTTATTATAAAAAACTATATTTTTATCACCTAAATAAAGTTAGGTTATGATAATTATGGTACTCAATAATAATCTACACCAATCCCTGTGGATACGACAACCCTTACTCTTCCCACTCTACTAAAACTTGACCCGTATACTTGTGGTGAAAATAGCGACGTATTCATGCGCTATCAATAATCTTAATCGAAACATTTCCGTTAGTACCACCGCTGTTAGAAGAACTAGAATCATCGCTACTATAGGCTTCGTCCCTTCTCCGATATCAACAAACACCATACCGCCGTCTTCGTCTTGAAGAGACGAACACAATCCCACCAAAATTACCACCACCGGAGTCTAGACGCGCTCTCACGTGCCTCCAATATCCCGCAGTACCATCACCCTTCGAAGTCTCAGATTTTGGGATCTAACGTCTCAACCAGAGCTCCAAATCTATATTATGATATACTGTTAGAACTGTATCGACGAGACAATTCCAAAGACGTAAGGCTCATCACTGTTTGCCGCCGCATACGCCTACACGCGCGGCTTGATCAGGCTGCTCCAAAATCGCGTCAGATCCACGCGCCTATTTCACTCTCTATCTTCTTTGTTGCTTCTATATTAGCCCTAGTTGCCCAATCAACACCTATTCAGCTCTTACGTCAACGCCAAGTCATCGCCCCTTAGCGACACGCCAGCGCCACGTCAGTATTGACCTGTGCCACGTCAGTGCCACATCAGCATCGACCTTTGCTACATCAGTGTTTACAGTCTGCCACGTCAGCGTTGACTGCCATATTAGCGCCTCTGCTGTCCCCTCAATCCCTGCCACATCATTAGTACTTCTTTGTCCCTGTTCAGGCCTTTGTTGACCGATTTTCTATAAACTTGGACCGGTTCCTAGGGTCTATTAATGTTCTGAATATGTTTTCGGCCTCTGTTTTCTAATTTGGTAATCACATAATACACTTTCTTCTTTGTTTGAGTGTTTTCTACACCGGTTCACCTCATCTTTTGCTCATATGGCTGAATTTGATACACCTCGGGTTATTGCTACTGTTCTAAATGGAACTAATTATGTCGTATGGGCTCAAGAGATGTCTAGTTTTTTCCGTGGATGATGATTATGGCGTTTCATGACTGGAGATATCACTGAACCCGAGTAGAAGGACAACGAAGATAAGGCTAAATACATTGACCGTCTAGAGGAATGGGATAGCAAAAATCACCAGATTTTCACATGGTTTCATGCTACTATCATTCCAGATATCAAACTTCAATTTGGTACAATCCAGACAGCTAAAGAAGCTTAGAATCTTTTCCAGGACCGCTATACCAAGGCAGACATCTCGAATCGATATCGCCTTCTCTCCACCCTCCATAGCATGTGCCAAGAACTTGGGAAAACCATTAATAGTTTTCTATGCCAGATAACTGTCGTATGGGATCAGTTGGCTATCACTGAGCCAACTTGGGAATGCACAAAAGAGGCCATCATTCATGCCAAATACCGAACAGAGACATGCATTATGCAATTCCTGATGGGCTTAAGAAAATAATTTGAGCCTATATGAGCTTCAATCCTCTACCAGGGCACGCTAGCTTCTCTAAACAATGTCCTTTCTGATCTACTCAGTGAGGAAACATGTCTTTCAACACTACAAAACTTATATACAGATGTTACCCTAGCAGCGCCAGTTGCTCCTGCAACACCAATTACTCTTGCAACACTAGGAGGGAAGCCAAATCCATCCTAGAAGCCCTTATACTGTAGGTATTGTTATTCACAAGGGCATGAATTGCTCAAATGTCATTCTTGCCTGTGTAAGGTCTATAGAGAATTGGGCCACTATTTTGCAGACTGCCTTAAACTTCCAACTGGAAATCTGTCAAATAGGAACCAATATCGCTCTCGAGGCTCTCGCAATCAGTCCTATTTTAAGCCAAAGAATGCTACTGTTGTAGCCACTGATGCTACCTCAACTTCATCTAGCTCTCTATCTGATTGGAGTTTGTCTGCACCGCGCTTATCGAGACTCTAAATAAAACTAGCAAAAATGTAGCCATGTCAGCTACACCAGGTACATCTCGATGGTATTTTGATTCTACTTGTTGCAATCACATGACATCTGATTCTTCTATTTTTTTTTCTAAAACCCGTAATGAGTATACACCTACTATTCTCACTGCTAATGGATTAAATATGTTGGTTAGCCATACTGGACATGTTGACAGTCCTGATTTATCTATTCTTGATACATATTTGGTCCCTAAGCTTACGCTCAACCTTATATCTATTGGACAATTATGTGATCTTGGACTTGATTTGCGTTTTTCTTCTACTAGTTATTATGTGCAGGACCCTCAGACATGAAAACTCCTTGGGACTAGCCATAAAGTTGGATGCCTCTTTGAGCTCACTCACCTCCAAGTCCCATTCTCATCATCACCAAACCAATCAGCTGCATCCATCTCAAGACTTTAACCCGTGGAATTGTGACACTCTCGGTTAGGTCATACTTCATCCAGTCGTCTTCGTTTTCTTATTTCTAATGGTCAGTTAGGTTCATTTCAGCATGAGTCTTTCCATTGTATTCACTGTCAACTTGCAAAATAATTAGCTTTACCTTTTAATGAGAGTCAATCTGTTTTCCTTGCACCTCTTGATTTAGTATATTCTAATGTTTGGGGGCCTTCTCCTCATGAAACAGTGGGTGGTGCTCGCTATTTTGTTATATTTGTGGATGACTATTCTCGATATACATGGTTGTTTCTTATGAAAAATAGATTTGAATTATTTCAAATATATTCTGATTTTTCTTCTATGGTTCAAACTCATTTCTCTCGGAATATCAAATTTTTTCTCTCAGATAATGTAATAGAATACAAAGACCGTGCTTTTCTAAACCTATTTCACAAAAATGGCACTCTTCTCTACCGCTCGTGTCCTGGAACCTCCCAACAAAATGGACGAGGCAAATACAAACATAGACACATTCTTGACACTATTCGTGCTATATTCATTTCTTCTTCATGTCCTGATAGCTTCTAGCGTAAGGCTACCTTAATAGCAGTATACACAATCAACCGTGTTCCTTCTGCCACAATCCAAAATTAGCCCCCATTTGAGCGTCTTTTCGGTAAGCCTCCTGATTACTTTGAACTCAAAGTCTTTGGTTGCACTTGTTTCGTTCTTATTAAACCACATGAACATAATAAATTGGAACCAAGGGCTCACCTATGTTGTTTCCTTGGATATGGTATTGAATATAAAGGGTATCGGTGTTGGGATCCCATTTCTAAAACTCTTCGTATCTCTCGTCATGTCGGTTTTTGGGAACATCAAATGTTCTCTTCCTTATGATCATTTGACATGTCTACCATCCCTAACTCCAGATTCTTTATTGATCTATCTATTGAGTTATTTCTTGAGGACCCAGTTTCAGGTACTGTCGAGTCTACCTTTGACCCACCAGCTGATTTTACCCCTCCAGATCTAGATCCAGCTCCAGCTCCAAAACCGCCAGTTGACCTCACCCCTCCGACTCCATCGATCGTCGTTGAGGATATTCCTATGTCTGATGAGTCTGCACCGACTTTCTCTAAGGGCCATCCTCTAGATCACCCCCACAGATCTACCAGGGCAACTCATCGCCCCTCTTATCTCCATGATTTTTATTATTTTTATACTATACTTTATCTGCATGAGCCTCAATCTTATAAGGAAGCTTGTACTAATCCTCTTTGGTAGAAAGCAATAGACGAAGAACTTCAGGCCCTAGCCAAAACTCATACTTGGGATATCGTGGATCTGCCTCCTGGGAAAACTCCTATTGGGTGTAAATGGGTGTTTAAGATCAAGACGCTTTCTGATGGCTCTATTGACCGATATAAAGCCCGACTTGTTTCAAAGGGCGTCGCTCAAGAATATGAAATTGACTATGAAGAGACTTTTGCTCCAGTGGTGAGGCTCACATTTGTTCCTATACTTCTTGTCGTTTTCGCCATTCGGAAGTGGACTCTTTTTCAAATGGATGTCAAAAATGAATTTCTCGATGGCGACCTACTTAAGGAAGTCTATATGCATCCACCACTCAGCCAAGCTACCATTCGAAATAAAGTTTTCCATCTTCCTCATGCTCTGTATGGATTAAAACAAGCTCCACGTGCTTGGTTCGCCAAATTTAGCACTACTATTCATCAGTTTGGGTTCACATCTAGTGATAATGATTTGGCTCTGCTTATTCGCTATACTGCCAACGGTATTATCCCTCTTTTACTGTACATGGAATATATGGTTATTACTATAGATGATCTACGTGGAATTTCTAAACTCAAACAGTTTCTCAGTGGCTAATTCGAGATGAAATGTCTTAGCATACTCACCTATTTTCTTGGCCTCAAAGTCTTATCCGGTTCAGATGGATATTTTCTCTCTCAGGCTAAATATACCTCTGATCTTCTTTCTAAGGCTGGGATCATTGACTCAACCACTTCCACCATTTCTCTCGAGCCAAACATCAGACTTACTGCACTCGATGGTTCACCTTTTCAGGAGGTCACTCTATATCGCCAATTAGTTAGAAGTCTTGTATACCTCACTGTCACTCGCCCTGACATTACCTATGTTATTCACCAGGTCAACCAGTTCTTGTCCGCTCCTCAAACCACTCAGTACTCGGTTGTTCTTTGCATCCTTCGATATGTCAAGGGTACTATATTTCATGGACTTCATTTCTCAACTCAGTCTACTCCCATCTTACAAGCTTATTCTGATGTCGATTGGGCTGGTGACCTCACCGATAGACGTCCAACCACTGGTTACTATTTCTTTTTGGGTAACTCTCTCATTTCCTGGTATAGTAAGAAACAAATTTGGTTGCTCACTCCAACACTAAAGTTGAATATCGTGCCATGGCTAATGCAACTCAAGAACTTCTTTGGCTTCGGTGGTTACTAGTCGATAAAGGGTATCTTTTCTCCTACTACCACTACCCTACATTGTGACAATAGGAGTATTATTCAGATCGCTCACAATAACGTCTTCCACGAGCGTACAAAACACATCGAGATTGATTTTCACTTCATCTGCCATCACATTCACCAAAATACAGTTTGCCTACAATCTGTTAGTTCAGCTGATCAAACTATAGACATTTTCACTAAGGCTCATCCACCTGGACGCTTTCACTCTCTGGTTTCCAAACTCAAGTTCACCTCCACTTACCACCTTGAGTTTAAGGGAGGATGCTAATGTAATAATGGGCTTGGCCCAAATGGCCCATTAGGACAAAACCTTAACCCCCTACTTCTCTTATAAATACATGTGTATAACTTGTAGTCTATGTATCTTTATCATAATATCAATACATGATTCATTCCCCACTTCTTAATTATCTTAACAAATTCTCATCCCATACCATCTATGATTCGAATTACTCATCGGCGATAACAAATTCAAGCTTGCGAACGTATCAGAATCTGAACCGCTTGATGTTTCCATATCTTGATCAACAAATTTCAACAACAAAAAAATTAATTAATCAAAACCTAATTCTCGCTTCAACTACGAGTTACCGCTGCAGAAAAATAGAGAAGAAGAAATTGTAAGCAGGGGTTTGGATGCTTGAAGTTGAAAAAGATGAGAGAGAGAGAGAGAGAAAGAGAGAAGAGGGAGAGAGGAAGAGAGAGAGAGAGAGAGAGTTAATGGGAGAAAGAGGGAGAAATGGAGAAGAAAAAGAAAAAAAAAAGGCAAAATGATTAAAAAAATATAAAATTACTATTTTGCCCCTTCATTTTGCTATTTTGGATGAAATTTTTTATAAAAAGGACCATTTAAAAATGTGTCGATATGTAGAGGGTTTAAAATGAAACACGTAAACTTAGAAGGACTACTTAGAAACGTGTCAATAGTTAAGATGGTTTAAAATGTATTTTCCCTTAAAAACAATGGCTCCGCTCCCTCTTTTTTAGATAACAAAGGGGAAGTTCATGTTTAAAGGAGTTAGTTGATGTTTAGGCATTTATTCGCCTAAGCATTACATTAATGGGAGACATTAGTTATTGGGCTTTATGTTGAATATCGTTATTGATTAAATTAGATTTATATTGCATATCTTTATTATTGTTTGCTTATGTTTTCAAACTTATGCTTAAATGAGTTCAAATACCCATCCTCGGATTTAGGGAGAGTATGGTTACATTCATTATTGAAGAAAACATTAAAGTTAATTGTCATCATTAAAAAGGGGGAGATTGTTGAACCCTAGGTTTTGATGAACAATTACGTATTGATGTTTTTGGTAAAATTAATGATTTTGTTGAGTGTTTCAGAAAAAAGTTTCATACAGTTGTTTAAGAAGAAGACCTCATGAAGAAAACATAAAAATGCAATATGGACGTAATGAAGACATGAAGAGTTTTGAAGATCTTGAAGAAAATTAGGTGAAAACAACTCTCTACTTTTACACTCTTAAAGGAGTTAGTGGTTGTTTAAGAATTTGTTCGCCTAAGTATTACATTAAAGGGAGACATTAGTTATTGGGCTTTATGTTGAATATCGTTATTGATTAAATTGTTTAAATTGGGTTTATATTGCATATCTTTATTATTGTTTGCTTATGTTTTCAAAATTATGCTTAGATGAGTTTAAATACTCATCCTCGAATTTAGGGAGAGCATGGTTACATTCATTATTGAATAAAATATCAAAGTTAATTGTCATCATAAAAAAGGGAGAGACTGTTGAACCCTAGGTTTTGATGAACAATTAAGTATTGATATTTTTGGTAAAACTAATGATTTTGTTGAGTGTTTCAGAAAAGAGTTTCATATAGTTGTTTAAGAATAAGACCTCATGAAGAAAATATAAAGGGTGCAAGATGGATGCAATGAAGACATGAAGAGTTTTGAAGATCTTGAAGAAAATTAAGTGAAAATAACTCTCTACTTTTATACTCTTAATGCAACCCGAATTAGGATTACACACGACACTTTTAATGAGTTATTTTTATGTATGTCATGGTAAGAAGTGATAAGTTGAAGATCCTAAAATGAGATCATTTATGTATCCTTATGTGAAATGAAATTGATAATTGACCTAATTGGAAAACATGTTTTAAAGTACAAAAAGTTATATTTTCATGTCAATTCGGTCAACCGAGAAAAACAATTGGTCAACGGAATCAAACAGAGAGTTTTGGAGAAGAAATGAGGTTCTACTAATCCAGTTGGTTAACCGAATTAAAGAGGTCGGTCAACCGTTTCAAAAAGTGGCTGAATTGGTGAATGAAGTAAATAACTTGAACTAATCGGTTAACTAATTGAAAGCAATCGGTCAATCATTTAAGTCAGTGACTTTTTTGAAGAGAATAGGAACATCCTGAACCAATCGGTCAACTGAGTAGTAGGAGTTGGTCAATCGACCGGCCTGAAAGATCAAGCTGTGTTTGGACTCTAAAGTAATCGGTCAACCGATTGCTAGGGATCGATCAGCCGACAGTGTCGGTTGAGATTTCGAAGGATTTTGTCACTTAGTAAAAAACTATTCATTTTTTAGCATTGCAAGAGAGAGATTTGAGGGATTTGAACATAATTAATATATGGTCTATCTATTCTATTATCCCTAATGATTTGGTCCATAAACTTTAAGATTTTCTTAATTTACATAGATTAGTACTTCTTATCTTTATGAGTTTAAATTGAGAATACTTTTGGGGACTTATTTGGGAGAATTGGAAGATATTTTAATGTGGAATTCACCTAAAATGAGAGGTATTGTTATATGGGGTCTAAGAGTGTCTTTTAGAGGCATATCTTTGAAAAACTAGTCGTTGGAGAGCTTGATATCTGTCTATAAAAATATACCTGTGGGAATCAGTTAAATCACATCAAGAACTATCAGTTCAAGTTTTTCTAAGAGATATATTTTCACTGAGATTTTCATGAGAGATTCATTCTGCGTTCTTGATCTAAAGCGCTGTTGATTTGACATCACCGACTTGGGTTCTATTATTATTCTGTCATTATCTTCGGTGTTTCTCGGTGTGATCTTTCCAAGCTTCGTTATTTATTTTGAATTCATATATTTATTGCTTTCTTGGTTTTAAAATTGTTTAGAAAATCATTTTAAACTTAAAAGTCTGAAATATCTATTTAAAAGACTTTGTTTGATTATCTGATTACATGCTCTAAATTGTGCTACTCACTTTATTATTTAATCAAATTTTATTTACTTCACATTGTATCTATCACGTCGTAATTTTTGAGACATTAATCGAGTATATCTGTATTGAGGTAGTTGAAGCTCCTTGTGGGAAGAAAATCATATTTTTTGTATTTGTGAGTTTGAGCGGATTGGACACGTTTGGGACGGTGTCTTGTCAGGGTAACTAGGTTTCGATTTTTTTTCCTATGAAAAATATTAGAGTTTGATTTTTGTTCTAAAACAATGTTAGGTTATTCTTTTCCATTGAAAAGAATTAGGTTTTGATTCTCCCTACAATTGAATTGTTATTTTTGAGTGATTTGTAAAGGTTCTACCTGAAACGGTGAAAAAAATAAGTGAGAGAGTGGTTAGGTTAGTCTTTAGCTTGGTAAAACGATAGGGTTCATCCCTGACCTAGGAAAATGGTAAATTTGTAAAGGTTGATTATGGGCCTGTAAAAAAATCATTATGAGGGTTTGGTTCCTACTTGGTAAAGGAATTAGGGTTTTAGTAGGTTGCGAATCTCCGTGGAGCTCGAGGGACTGTATTAGGTAACAGTTGCTTGTTGAACTAGGATATATCTTGGTGTCCTGCACTGTCTACTTTATATTATATTATGTTTGGGTGTGCACTGAGTATTAAACACTTATCCGCTGCATAACTAAGATAATAATTAATTTGGTAAAATTGATTATTTGATATTAAGTATTTAAAAATTTTATTTTTTTAAATTTTGTAACTATCTAATTCACCCCCTCTTGGTAGCTCTTTGGGCCAACAATATGTTATTTAGTTAATTTATTGGATTATGAAATTTGTAATTTATTTTTCATGGTTGACCTGATAATTTATTTAAACATATTAATTTCAATTGAATTAATAGAAAAAAAATAAAAGGATTGTAATAAAAAAATTTAAGGAAAAAAAGAAATTAAAATTGAAGGGTAAATATAGATAACAAGAAAAATAATCGACATAACAAATAAAAGAAAAATAAATAATCAAATATATGACTTATCATTTTTGTAACTAAACTATTCCATCAAACCATTCATAATGAATGTTTTGTCTTCATAATAGGATAATGTTGGGTCATCTGTATATTGTGGCACGGTGAAATATTGCGTTATCTGCATTTGCCTGTTTGCATCTGGCGCGTTGCTCTTCTGAATCTGGTGAAGTATTTATTTCATATGAATCCACTTCTCCAATTATCGAATTTCTTGTTTCAACATGTGACAAAGTTTATCGATGTTGCTCGGTTCATTGTTTAAAATTTTGACAAAGTGTAATTTTAGAATCTTGAGGTGGTACTAGTGACATCATGACTCATACAGTGTTAATTCTTTACTTTTTCACTATCCTTGTCACAGAGAGTGTAGTTAAAAATGTGCGATGATGGCGATTAACCCATTGGGTAGTGTCAACAAATGGACCACCATGAAATAACAAACTTTTTTTTTTTTTCTTTCTAGTGATAGGATTTAGCCACATGCTAGAGAGATCAAGTTTCCTTCGAACACCATGTTCTAAGAAAACAATATTCCATGGACCACGTAGATATTTAAGGTTACACATCTCAGAGTGTAATTTTAGAATTTTGAGGTGGTATAAGTGACATCATGCCTCAAATAAGTTTCGCCTTGCCATAGGTGTTGGACAATGTAATTTCTTTATTTTTTTCACTATCTTTGTCACTGGGAGTGTACTTGTAAATGCGTGATAATGGAGATTGACCCATCAGATAGTGTCAACAAATGGACCACCATAAAATAACAAACTTCTTTTTTCTAGTGATAGGATTTAGCCACACGCTAGAGAGATCAGGTTTTCTTCGAACACTACGTTCTAGGAAAACAACATTCCATAGACCATGCAGACATTTAAGGTTACACATCTCAGAGTGTAATTTTAGAATCGTGAGGTGGTACTAGTGACGTCATGCCTCATATAAGTTTCTCTTTGCCATAAGTGTTGGACAGTGTAAATTCTTTATTTTTTCACTATCCTTGTCACAGGGAGTGTAATTGTAAATGCGTGATAATAGTGATTGACCCATCAGATAGTGTAAACAAAAGGACTGTTGAAAATAATGGTGAAAATACTAATTTTAATTAATATAATTAAATATTAATTAATATTATTTTCAATAAAATATTTCTAAATATGTCACAAATATATTTACAATGAAATAATACTCATAAACAATAAAAAATAAATTCTTTTTGAAATTTGTTGTTGAATGTAAAATATTACAAAATGTAAAACAGTACACAACAAATATTCAGAAACTTAATACATCTAACAGTAAATATTTCGGAACTTGAAATATACAATAGTGAATATTCTAGAATATAATAAATATTATAAAATTATATTTTTAATAATAAATTAAAATACATGAAATCAGTAAATAAATAAAAGGGTGTTTCGGTGGCAAGTCCTTTATTTTACCCTTAATTTTAAAAAAGTCCCACGTGCAATTGCAACTTGTGTTTTAGCCCCGCTTATTAAGAGAGACAAAAGGTCTAATACACGTGCATATACTCGCGCACTTATATATAACTAGTTTGCGTGTAAAAGACTTGTTAGGTGTAATAAATATTAATGTAATTTGTAACATCTAACTAATTTGGATATACAAATTGTTAGATGTAATAAATATTAAACAAATACATGTAACTAATATTAAACTAATTTCTGTATAGAATATTTGTTAAATGTACCAAATATTACACAATACATATAAAAATTATTTTCTTAGCTTTATTTTTTTGACTTTTCCTTTTCTTTATTTTTTATTTTTTTTAATATTAAAATTTAAAATTTTCATTTTCAGTTTGATTTTTTTTCATTTTTTTTACTTTGTTTATTTTTCAATATTTTAAAATATTTTATTTTTCTCTTTTGATTCAAAAGAAGCAAAAATGGAAAAAATAAAATAAAAAAATAAATAAATCAAAAGAAAACAATTAGAAGGTAAAAAGTAAGAAAGAAAAAAAAGAAAAGTAAAGAATAGAAAATGAAACAATCAAATAAAATAAAAATAGAACCCAAAAATAAATAAATAAATTATAAATGAAAAACATAGGAAACAAAAAATAATACAAAAAAAAAATAAAAAATCACAAACAATAAAATAATAAGCAAAACACAAATTAGTAAACTCAGAGCAAAACAATAAAAACTAAAAAATATTGAAAAGAAAACAAGAAGCATAAAATATAACACAAAAAAATTATTTTGATTCAATGGTACTTATAGTTATGTAAATTAAATAATTTTCAATATTCAAATTTTGCATTTATGAAACAAATAAAAAAATCAACACTTAAAATTTTAATTTTATTAAACAACCTTATGATATTTTCAGTACTTAAAATTCAGCACTTCAATTTTCAACACTTAAAAATTAAGTGGTTATCAAACATGCTCTTAGTGTCTTAAAAATTAAAATATGTAGGCCTCTTGATTATATTATAACTACACATTGAAAGTTTTTTTTTTCTTCTCAAAATGGACTCTATTTCCATTTTATTTCTTTAATTGATTTTTTATTGAAATAAATTTTTGTGATACTATTTTTTAATTAGAAAATTTGTAGGTACATCATCTATAATTTAGAAATATTATGTACACCACCACTCAAATTGAAAATTCAATAAGGGCACTTTGAAAGTATGTAACTGTTCTGATGAATTAACAATTTGGATATTATTGTTGGTGATAAGACCTAAAGACAATCCTAATTGGGCTTGAATAAAAAAAAAAAAAAAAAAAAAAAAAAAAAAAAGAAACTCAAGTAAATAAAGAATTAACAAGGATGAATTCGGTATTTTAAGTACCAAACTGCTATTTTACATATCACCGCACATGTATTATATAGCTGTTAAGATTTCATAGATAATCAGTCAAAATGTCTTAGCTTTCAATGGTGATTAAAAGGATCGAGATCGTAAATGTCGGTAATTGATATTCTAAATGTTCATAAATGGAAGATTATTAATTATACATTAATCCAGATAAATTAGCTTGTGGGGTGTTTTCTCTATTGAGAACGATGAATCTCAAAACTACTAGTATGAGATACTTAAATAACTATAAGGAGACTTGTTATGAATGAGAAGGGCATGAACGTGATCGTACTTGATATTCTATGTTGGTAATCTTTCTTAAAGTCAAAATGAAACACACACACACACACCCCTATACTTTAATAATATCAGGTGTTGTATTTTAACCGAAGCTTCAAAAGAATTCATAGGGCATCTCACTGTTCTCTTATTACTCTTGTGTTTTTGATCGTTTACTATCACGGATAATGAAAAACACACATTCTTTTGTGTTATTTGATTCTCTTGATACATACGAATTTTAGACAATTAAAAAAATTCCATAAGATCATAATCTCTCTGTGAATACCATTAGAGGTGACACACTTGTGCCGCTATTCAGAGATTCATACTCTTTTGAGGATCATGTGCGAAGGATTTTTGTGAAGGATAAGAAGATGATTGATAGATATAAAATTTATTTTGATTATTATTAGATTATGATTAATAGATAAAAAAAATTAAATTTTAAAAGTTTAGATAGACTTGAATTTTAAATTAAGATTCTATTTTAATCATTATTAGATAATGATTTATAGACATGAAATTTTAAATTAAAAATTATAATTCTATATAATTATATTTCTATACTATTAGATTTTAATTCTTGTGAGATAACAGTTAATAGATATAATATTTTAATTAATAGAAATAGAATTATGAAACCCTATTTTTATATCAAGCTTGTTTTAATTATTACTTGATAACGATTAATAGACATAGACTTTATTGTCCTTGCTAATTAATAAATATTGTTTTCAATGTGGAATTGATAAATACTATGTTTTGTAAGATTCTATTTTATTATTATGAGAAAAGGATATGTAATTGATAAATTCAAATTTTGAATTAGATTCTATTTTAATAGTTATTATATAATTTTTAATATATATAGAATTTGGGGATAAGGATAGATTATTAGTGTCCCTATTGATCCTAAAATTTTGATGGATAATTAAGTGTTGATGTTTTTGGTGGAACTAACGAGTTTATTGAGTGTTTCAGTGAAAAAGTTTCATTGATGATATTATCATGAAGAAATTGTTGAAGATGCTAAGGATGCTAAGAGACTGTCAAAGAGTTGGACATTAAGAGACTGAAGATTTTGAAGAATTTAGGTGAAAACAACTCAGATTAATTTTTACTCTTAATGTATCTCGATTAGGATCACACACAACACAAAAATGAATTTATATTTATGTGTGTTTTTATTAGGATCCTAATTAGTTAACATATTTGCTCCAATGTGAAATTGAAGAAGAAATATTGGCCTAAGAAATATTAGTGTTTAAAATTAATTAAAATTGTCAATTAAGTTAACCGAGAAATTAAATCGGTTAAAGGGGAAAAATGTCGAAGGTTGGAGTTAAAATTAATTAAGGAGGAAGTGTTCTAGCAAGGATCGGTCGATTGACCAGGGAGGATCGATTAACTGACGAGAAATGGCTGAGAATTAGAAAAGTCTCTGGATCGATCGGTCAACCGACCAAGAGAGATTGATCGACCTATGGCCAATACTTTAACTCTCTAAATCGATTGGTCAACAAACAGTAGATAATCGGTCGACCGACCATGGTTGAAAAATGGCCTGGAGAGCATCCTAAATCGATCGGTCAACCAACTCATGGAGTAACGGTCGACCGACTGGTGAATAATTTTGTCTTTGGATACAACCTAAATCGATCGGTCGATTGATGAGTTTTGATCGGTTAACCGATGGTGTTGTTTCAAGATTGGAGGATTTCGTGGATTTGATAAAAAAAAAAAATAGTTGTTACTAGCCATTTTTTGGCTGAAATCTGAGAGATATTCTAGGGATTTGATAATATTATAGATATGATTGTTATTTTGATATCCCTAAATATATGATACATATATTTTAAGTATTTCTCAAATTAGTACATTTAATTCTTTCTATCCTATCGATTTGTGAATATAATATTATTTGAGGGACTAAATTGAATGATTTAAAAGCTATAATTAAGTGAATTGAATCAGAATTGAGTCATATCAATGTATAGGGTCTACATGAGCAACTAAATATCATGACATATGGAAACTAGCCGTTGGAGGACCACTTTCAAATCATTATTTATAGACCTACATTTTTCAGTTATAAGTGATCCCAATCAATCATTCTTTAAAGATCTATTTAGTTCATGAGCTTTTTGAGAGTCATTATTCTAAAAATATACTGAGAGTTTATTGTGAGATTATTCTTGAGAATTGTTCTTGAGGAAAATTGCTGAAAGTTTTGTGATCACCGATCTAAAGTTCCATTACGATTCAGTGTTCATTCATTCGGTGGTATCCTTGTGAGATCGTGCATTTAATTGTTATTTGATATTATTATTTATTGCTTGGAGTTTTGATCTTTGTAAAATAATTTTCTGAATGTTAAATTGCTTGAAAATATTTTAAACCGATTTTTGGTAAAAATCTGATTACATGTTAAACTATGTACTACCCATTTATCTTAGAATCAGATTTTGAAATTCTTACTTTATTTCTATAACTATCACTATTTATTGAGACATTAATCGAGTTTAAATTAATCTAAGGCGGTAGAAGCTCCGAGTGGAAAAAACTTATCAATTTATTGTAATTGGTGAGTTGTGTGCGGATTAGATATTAAGTAGAATATCTAACCAAGGGTAGTTGGGTTTCAATCTTTTCTGGTAAAGAGATTGAGATTTGATCTTTTCCAAAGGTATAAAAAGATTAGGTTACTCTTTTCCCTTGAAAAGAGATAGACGTAATTCTTCTTATTTAGAATTGAGATTGAGTGAATTTGTAACGGTTCCATCCTTGCCAGTGACAAAAGATACTTGGAGTGATTTTGGTGAGGTTTAATTCTTAAGACTAAGGTATAAAAAGAATTAGGTCGTGATCACTGGGCCAACAGTCCCCAATTGGATTAGGGTATTGCCGTTACTCTTTTAATTAAATGGATAAATTTTAATTGTTCGTAAATAAATATTATGGTGATCAAATAAACAATTTATAATTGGTATAATCATGTTTATTTTACTTATGTATGCGTTACATGCATATGCATGTAAGATATGTGTATTGATCATGGACTTGGAACCGTTTGAGCTATGTGATTTGTTTATGTTTGGTCATATATGAAGGTCGATAGTCTTTATCATTAGATTAATTAACTTACCTTTAGACCTACATTCAACTCAATGGATCAAGTTGAATCGAATTAAAATCATATGACTATCCTAGGCCATTTATATGCATGTCTAGGGTTTTTAATTATTTATTTATTATGCTACATATGAGTCCATTTAGTGTGCTTGTATAGGACATTATTTATTTTGTTATATGTATATGATTAATGTGAAACAAGCCAAATAATAAAATTACAAGATCTAAAACAAAACTAAAATTCCTCAAATTAAATATTAAGTTGTAAGCATGAATCTCCCTACCCCTTGCCTTCCGTAGCCAGTTAGTTAAACAAACCTACTATCAAACTCTTTGAATTTGCATCTCCCATGTCTTCCAATCACATCACGTGTAAATCTCCCCTATTTATCTTGGATACTCAAAATGTCTTTCATCTGTCCCGTCTCCTCCATACTCTAAGCTGAGAACATCAATTCATTCCTTCATGGCCATCAATATAATTCACGTAGTGAGTCTACCCCTTGCAAGTCTGACTTTCTGAACCAAGACACATTATACCCAGGCTCTTCATCCATGCCTTAATCTCGAGAAGTACCCCATACTTCACAGGTTAGTGTGATGTCTCCTATATCTGCTCATTCTCCTCTCACCATAGTCGAACCTCACCCTTATAACACCAGGCTACATAACAATATCACAAAGCCAAAATGAGCACTTGACATTCATGACACCACCCTTCCCCAAACATTGAACCCTCAACCTTCAAATAGGCCCAACAATATCACGCTTGGCATCAAGCTATGAGTGATGAATACAATGCCTTACTTTCAATCAAACTTGGTCTCTCATTCTACGAACCCCCACACAAAATATCACTGGGTGTAAATGGGTTTATAAGATTAAAAGGAATATTGATAGGTTAATAGCTCGTTATAATGCTCTTTTAGTAGTTAAATGGTTTCATCAACGACCTGCGGTTGATTTATATGAAACCTATAATCTTGTTGTCAAGCCTGCTTCTATTCATTTATTACTAACCTTTGTTGTGACCAACAGGTGGCCTCATCGCCAACTTATGTGAATAATGCTTTCCTACAGGGTTCTCTATCTAATGAAGTCTTTATGGACCAGCCTTCTGGATTTGCAAACACTGACCTTCCCAATCATGTCTGTAAGTTGTGAAAGGCTATATATGGGCTTCGACAAGCCCCTCGTGCTTGGTACCACAAACTTCATAATTTCCTTATCTCCTTAGTCTTCACCAATTTCCATTCAGATACATCATTGTTCATATTTCACTCTCCAACTTTAGTTATCTATTTCCCAATTTATGTTGACGACATCATCATCACTCGCTTATCCATTACTCACGCAACTAACTTTATCACTACTCTTGCCTAACAATTCTCCCTAAAGGACCTTGGTACTCTTTCGTACTTTCTTGGGGTTGAAGCACATTTTACCTCCAATTGTTTGTTTTTGTCTCAGAAGAACTACATAAAAAACCTCTTGCGTAGGGCTAACATGACTAATGCCAAGCCTATCTCTATGCTTCTTGCCACTATTGAAGCACTCAAGCTGTCTGATGGCTCTCCACCGGCTGATGCTATTTTGTATCGCCAAACTCTTGGATCCTTACAATATATCTCATATACTCGTCTAAATGTTTCCTTCACCATTAACAAGCTATCTCAATTCATGCACTGGCCCTCTCAATTTCACTGGTCTGCAATCAAATGATTACCCTAATATTTAGTTGGGACACTTGACTATGGCTTAATGCTTCTCAAGCACTCCCCTCGGACTTTTATTTATTTGCAGTTGTCGACTGGGTAGGTGATCCGAATGATCAAACTTCAACCTCTGCGTATTTTGTTTTTCTTGGAGCAAATCCCTTCTCTTGGAGTTCAGAAAAGAAAAAGACTATCGCTCGCTCTTCTAGCGAAGCAGAATATTGAGCCATTGTATTTACTATAGTCGAGGTTAATTGGGTAATGAATCTTCTTCAAGAGCTGCGTGTACCTATGTCTCCCATTCTAATCATCTACTGTAACATTGTAAGTGCTACATACATTTGTATCAACCTAGTCTTTCATTCTTGTATAAAGCACAACGCCATTGACTTTCATTTTATTCGAGATCAAGTTGCTACAGCTCACCCGCGTGTTTCTCATGTCCATACTTCTGATCAACTTGTTAATTCTCTCAATAAGCCATTGCATCGTCTTCACTTTCTTATGCATCGAACCAAGATTGATGTCCTAGACAACCAGTCAATCTTGCGGGGGCATGATAAGGCTAAAGAAGAAAAAGTCATATCATCTTAGCCGAACGGATGTGGCAGATCATATCAACATATCAGCAAACCAAATTTGGCATATCAGATTAGCTCAGGCAAATCAGAACTGCTCAATAGTCCAGACGTGGCAAGTCATATCTGTAGATCAGTAAATTAGACTTGGCAAATCAGATCAACTCAGGCAGATCAGATCTTCGCAATAGAACAGAAGTGACAGAGCAGATCAGCTCAGGAAGATTAGATTAGCAGATCAGCAACCGGACTTGGCATATCAGCTTAGATAGATCAGATCTGCTAAATAGACCAGACGTGATATATCAGATCAGTTGAGGCAGATCAAATCAGCTCGCCAGACTAGGCGTGGAGGATCATCTCTACTCCACCTAAGTGGGCAATAGTACTATTAGATCAAATTCTAATAGTGCTAAGATTTTGCCTTCCTATGATTTCGCTCTTCATTTATTCTCCCTATAATTTTGTTTCCTATTCCACTGTTATCCTCTACACTATATAAGGTGTATTACATCAATGTAAATATTGTACAAGTTTCATATAAAATCTTATCTATTCTTTTATACATGGTTCTTGTCCAATATTCACCTTCTAATTTCCAGTGCAACATTTCAAGGAATAGATTTTGAAGTATTAATAAACTTATCTTTTCTTTAATTGCTAATTGTTCTATTTTGCTCAAATGCCACCACCCAATTGGTTGAATTTGGATTAATGGATTTGAAATAATTATATTTGTAATTGAAAATTATAGATTGAATTTTGTATGTATATTAAGAGATGAATATTAATAAACAGTGGCGGAGCCACTTGAAGGCAAATATTCACTCTTAAATTTATTGAAATTTTACTTATGTCCTATAGTGTACATGTACTTTCATAGTGTTTTTGTTAATTTATTTAATCCCAACAAACTTTTGAAATACATCAAGGACCATCACTGTCAACTACTACCACCGATCACAACAAATTTATAGATTCTTTAATTGGCTATCACAAAAATATTGTAGGAAGCTTTTGGAACCACATCAACCTACGTTGGATCACCACCATAGATCATTGCTATCGACCACATCACTAACTACTACCATTGGCAAAAATTGATCAAAATAAAATAAAAAATCCAATAGAAAACAAATTTTGCAGCAAACATTATAGCATAAACAATTGAAATGAAAATGAAACATAAAACTATATATGTAGCAAACATATGAAACATTGTAGCCAATTTCTTAAAATCCATAAAAAAATCAAAGAAACGTAGTAAATTTATAGATTAACACAACAAATTTCTAATTGAAACAAAGAAAATTGAAAAACAAAACAAATTTCTCTAAAAAACAATTGGTAAAATGATATGATAAAAATTCAAAATAAATCAGAAGAACAATGAATTGAATATGAAAAACTTCTAGATTTGAAAATTTTTGATTTGAAAAAAATAGTTATGAAAACAAATAAAATAAATGGGAATGTTACAGTGAGGTTATCCATGGAGGTTCTGGCTATGGTTTCGATGATAGATTTGGGGTCAGGGTTACTAATGGAGGCAATGCCCATGGTAAGGGAAATAGTGACGGTGGTTTATCTGTGGTCAACATTAGTGTTTGGTGGTATGACGAAAAAGGGCAGATGGATTTGCCATTATGGGTGGAGATTGGCTGTGGATGTACTAGTAGAGGAGGTAGATGAAAGAGACAAGTTGTGGGTCTTACCAGGATCGATGGCTATAAAAATTAGATTTTTGTTGTTTTTTTCCTAATAAATTTGTATTATTAGCATACAAAAATAAAACATGGATTTTTATATTTTTTTTTAAAATGTGTTTTCTCACAAATTTTTGGTAAATGATTTTCTAAATGTTCATAATTGAAAGATTATTAATTATACTTTAATCTAGATAAATTAGCTTGTGGGTTATTTTCTCTATTGAGAATGATGAATCTTAAAACCACTAGTATAAGATACTTAAATAACTACAAGGGGACTTGTTATGAATAAAAAGAGCCTGAACGTGATCATACTTGATATTTTATGTTGGTAATCATTCGTAAAGTCAAAATGAAATATTTGTTTTGTAATTATGCATGCGATCTTTTTACTTGAGGTACTGTTTGTCATATATATATATATATTCATTCATATACTTTAATAATACTAGGTGTTGTATTTTAACTAAAGCTATGAAAGAATTCATAGGGTATCTCTCTTTTCTCTTATTACTCTTGTGTTTTTGATCATTTGCTATCAAGAATGATAAAACACACACATTCATTTGTGTTATTTGATTCTCTATATTAATACGAATTTTAGATAATTAATGAAATTCCATTAAGATCATGATCTATCTGTGAATACCGTTAGAGGTGAGACACTTGTGTCGCTATTCAGAGATTTATACTCTTTCAAGGATCGTGTCCGAAAGATTTTTGTGAAGGATAAGAAGATGATTGATAGATATAAAATTTATTTTGATTATTATTAGATTATGATTGATAGATATAAAATTTCAATTTGAAAAGTTTAGATAGACTTGAATTTTAAATTAAGATTCTATTTTAGTCATTATTAGATAATGATTTATAGACATAGAATTTTAAATTAAAATTATAATTCCATACAATTATATTTCTATACTATTAGATTTTTGTTTTTTCCCTAATAAATTTGTATTATTAGCATAAAAAAATAAAAGAATGATTTTTTATATGTTTTTTTAAACTGTGTTTTGATGAAGAACTTATTTACCAACAAATCAAGTACCTTTGAGTTCAAATATTTTTTAGTTTTCAAGTATTTTTGTTAGTTCAATATATTTTTGTGTTACTTTGTTGGAATCATAAATAATTGGGAAAAAATATGAAAATATGGCAAAATGAGTGTAGGTGCAATAACTTCAAGCCCAATTTTGACCATGATGTAATCTGATTCTGAAAACATGCAAAACATGAAAGTTGTATCCCTCTTTATGAGATTTTTATAGAATCTTGAACCTCCTCAATCAGAGCTCGGACGAGAACGGTTTGGCCAAAATACGAACCTAACACATTCTCATCCTAGAAGGCGCACTGCAGCGCAAATTCGTCAGTTTCCACGACTAAAAGGCATGCTACAGTGTGCCTAAAGCGTGTTGCAGTGCGCCCCTTCATGCTGAAGGCCAAAAAAGTCTAATTTTGGAGCCCTATTTATACCACCTTATGCCTTAAACCCTAGGGTGACGATTTTGGGAGAGAAACACCATTGGTGTGGAGATCTTTTGGACAAGAGAACAACATTGGAGGCACAAAACCACTAGAGAGGGAGCTTGGAGTTAAAGTTTATTGAAGATTTGAAACTCATCTCCACAAAAGATTTTTCTCTTCATTTCTCTCACCCTAATCTTTATTGAATTTTGTATTTGTAATATTGTGTTGAACATGTTTGCATTTATGAATTTCTTGAAAAGATTAGTCAAGAATTCTACTATGTTGAGCTAAAATTTCTATCTAGGGGGACTTGAATAGCTTTGTATAAACTATATTTTGAGACTTTATGATTTTGTTAATTGAATTTCATGTTTTAATCATTTGGGTTTCTTTATGCTTAATCGCTAATTTATGCAAAAGATAAATTAGATATCATAGATGTGTGGGATTAGGCCATCGACAGAGGTAATTTTGCACATTGAGACTGGAGAAACACAACTCTAAGTATATTAGTTAGAAAGGCTTGTATAGTTTAGGTATCAATTTGATGGGAAAGATTTAATGATTGGATAATTAGTTGAATTGAATAGACATATTAATTCAAGTAATTATACAAATTACCTTACTCGGCACTCGACAGAGGAAGTAAAGTTACTTTAGAGACCAATGGTTAATGATTAAGCATGAATTTAATTAACAAACTTGAATTGGATTAGCATAGTTTAGCAAAGTGATGTCAAACCCCCCCCCCCCAGAACAATTGTGTGTAGGAAGTCTATATTTTATTTTGCTTTTGCTTTTATATTTACCTTAATTTTATTTTTATAAACCTTAAATTTGAACGCCTAAATAAAGTTAGATTACGATAATCGCAGTACTTAGCATCAATTTAAACTAATCTCTATGGATACGACACTCAACTCATCACTACACTATTAAAATTTGACCCGTACACTTGCGGTGTAGCAATAAAGCGCTACCATGTTTTCTCACAATAGACATAGCTCATGACATCCGTGTTATTTAAAAGGTTCAAAGTGAGTTTTTTTTTTTTTTTTTTCTCTCTCTCTCTCTCTCTCTCTTTTTCTCATTCTTATTTGTAGTGTTTAACCTAATTTTACTTTTAACTTTCATTCTTAAGCATTTGTAGTTTTTAACATAATTTTATTATATATATATAAAAAAATTAAGATAGCCTTAGGGCTTGTTTCATAATCAAATTAAGCACTTAAAATTTATTATATTAAACACTTAATTAATTAAGTTTGTTTGATAAATATAATTAGTGATGAGAACCAACATGTACCAACAAAGGATCCCCTGGATGTTCCAATTGGGCCTATTACGAGGGCAAGATCCAAGAAGATCAAAAAAGCACTTAATGGGCTAATTCAAGATATATGGGCTGAATCTAAAGTGGTAATGCCAAAGTTAGGCCCAAATGACAATCAAGGCCCAATCCATCTCATCAAGGCAAGCAAATGGGCTTAGACATGAGACCCACAAAATTTTAGTTATTTGTTTTAGTTTATGTCATTTTGTAAGGCGTGAATGCCAATTAGTATTTTTATTTTCTAGTATTAGTCCTGTAGTAAGTGTGAAAAACGTCTAGAACTTCTTCTTCTTGTAGCCTTTCCCTAGGTGTGAAAGGTCACCCACTATTTATAGTAGGTTGTGCTAAAATTGAAGACTTCTTGCGTGAAAGGCCACCCTTAGGTGTGAAAGGCCACCCTTAGGTGTGAAAGGTCACCCACTATCTAACGTAGGGTGTGCTTAACCACCCAATAACCTAAGCTCTCCTTTGTGTTGGTTGCCTATTTAAGAGAGTTGTATTCCATGGGAAAAAAACACATTACTTGAATAATAAATCGGATTGAGAGAGTTTCTCTTGAGTTCTTCATAAAACTTCTTCTTAAACTTATCAAGAATTTTTTGTGGCGTTCAAACTCTATACCTTCGATTCGTGATTTCATTATAATCTTTGGGTCAAGGTTTGTTACTCTATACCTTCAATTCGTGTTTCATTCATAAACGTTGGGTCAAAGTTTTCTATCAAAAGTTTTTACTTTTTTTATTTTCTTTGTTTATAAATCTAGATTTTAGCTCGATCCTAGCAAAGACTCATAAATTGGTTTCAGGTCTTACTAATTCTTGATGAGGTTCGCATCATTTGATAATCAGAGTACAGTTCTAAAATCAGGTTTGATCTATCCTTATTTTTCATTGATTAATTTCTTTTATAATTGAATCTTCATTACTGTTCAGATCTTACTTTAAAGCTTCAATTCAGTTCAGATCTTATTTAAAGCTTCAATTCTGTTTAGATCTTGTTTAAGTCTTCAATTCCCTTCAGATTTTGTTTAAGGTTGCTACTATCATCAATTAAAAAAAAAAAAAAAAAAAACAGAAACAGAAACAAAACAAAACAAATTATATATATATATATAATCCAGCAATGGGAAAGTGAGATTTATATTCTTAGTAAAGTGAATCATTGAGTTTGGATTATTACGAGAAATTTTGATTGAGATAAAGAACTATAAGAGGAAGTTGCGAGTGGAAAAAGGTAAGAGAGTGTGAATGACATACATTGAGTGCAAACACGTGAGGGAGTGTGTGAGGACTTATTCTCTAATATTTCTCTTTAGTTTCAAGATATGTCTTCCAGGGGTAACACATCAAAAAAAAGGAGGGGAAGTGACGACAATGTTGCAGTCTATGTAACAATAATTTGAACGCATAAATGTTGTGTTTAATGAAATTTGGGATCGAATGGATAAGCAAGACGCTGTTATTGTCGCTTGGTGTGAAGGGTAGCCCTAAGGAGTCCCTAATTCTAAAAGGCAAGAAAGGCGTGCCCACGTGGAAGATTCTGATGGTGCCCACGAGAATGAGTTCGAAAATGATGAAGAACAATCTTCATTAAACGGTGAGGGCTAGTTCATGCCAAGGGAAGAAAGGCGTGGTAGAGTTTTTCGTAGAGATCCGAGATGGAGAGATGGGGTTAACCGAAACCTAGGGTACATAAAAATAAAGATACCGTCGTTCCAAGGGAAAAATGAACCTGAATCTCAAATCATTTTTACTCTTAATGTATCCCGTCTAAGGTCTCACACAACACAAATTAAATGATTTATATTTATGTGTGTTTATATTAAGGTCCTAATTAAGTTTAATTATTTGCTCCAATGTGAAATTGAAAAAGAAAAAATTCACCTAAGCAAGATTAGTGTTTAAAATTGATTAATAGTGTCAATTTAGTTCACCGAGAAATGAAATCAGTTAAAGGGTCTAAAATGTTGAAGATTGGAGTTGAGATATAAATGAGATTGGGTGTTCCAGTAAGTATTGGTCAACCGATGGGCATAGGCTGAAAAAGGATGAGTCTCTGAATTGATTGGTCAACTGAACCGAGGGAGATCAGTCAACCGATGGCCGAAAGATGAACTACCTGTATCGATCGGTTAACTGACCAGGGTCAAAATTTGGCCTGAGATTATATCCTGTATTGATCGGTTATCCGACCCCTAGGGAATCGGTTAACCAACCAATGTTTGAGAAAGGCTTGGCTAGCATCCTGTATCGATCGGCCGACCAATGGGTAGAGGCCGGTAAACCGACTGTACTGTTTCTAATTTCGAGAAATTTCGGGATTTGAACAAAACTAGCAGTCACTAGCCCTTTTTTGGTTGATCGTTTAGAGATATCTTAGGGATTTAAATGTATTAAAGATATAATACTCTTATTTAAATATCCTTATAGATATGGCACATGAAATTAAAGTATTTCTCAATTTAGTTGATTTAATAATTCATATCTATTTGATTTGAAATTGAGAATTATTTTGAGGACAAAATTGAATATTTTAAAACCCATATTTAAGTGAATTGGATTAGGATTAAATGGTATTGACATATAGGGTCTATATGTGCATTTAATTGTCATATCTTGTGTGAACTAGCCGTTAGAGGGCCTGTTCCAAATCAATTTAAATAGACCTGTGTTTTTAGAGATCAATACATCGCATCTATCAAGAACTTTCAGTTCATGAGCTTTCTAAGAGTTATTATTCTGAGATTATATCAAGAGATCAATTGTGAGTTCACTTGTTTGAGAAATTCTTGAGTTAAAGCACTAAGTATTTTAGCGTCACCGATCAAACATGTCTTGTGATTCATATTCAATCTTTCGATGTTATTCCTGGTGAGATTATTCCAAACTTTTATTTTTAATTGTGATTTTATATTATTATATTTGTTTGGGTTATAAGATTGTAGTAAAATTGTTTTCAAACTTAACGAGCATAAAAATTATTTTTAAAATGATTTTTGTGATAATCTGATTACGTGCTTATTTTTGTTCTACTCATACATATTATAATCAAATTTTGATTTTCTCACATAAATTCTTAGTAAATTCGGGACATTTATTCAGTTTAATTGATTTGAGGTGGTAGAAACTCTGAGTGGAAAGAAACTTATCGATTTTTGTAATTGGTGAGTTTATGCGAATTAGATACTGATAGGTGTAAATTACCTACGTATTTCCAATCTGAATTTGTCAGTTTTCGAGTACATATATAGTTATTTTTATACGTTTTAATATGTTTTTATACCTTTTGTATAAATCAGGCGTGTGGAGCAAAAAGATAGGAAATTGGAGTAAAAACGATGAGATCGAATCGAAGGCAAGTCGAAGTTACGGTGGATAAACAAGCAAGGAGGCAAAAATATGAAGGAAGCCCACCGCCTAGGCGTCCAGACCTCCGCCTAGGCAGTGAAGATGCTGAGAATGACAAAAGGCTACTGAAAGCCCACCGCCTAGGCAGGAAATTCCTTCGCCTAGGTGGAAACCCTAGTAGAAACATTTCCTAGTCCACCGCCTACTTCTTCGCCTAGGCGGTCACCAAACCTGCAAAGTCGGTACAGATACTGTAACTTCAAGGCTATATTGGACTATGATTAAATCCGATTTTGGAAATACTCAAAACATAGAAGTTGCATATATTTTTCTTATATTTCCATAGGTTTTTGAATCACCTCAATCGGAGTTCGGATGAAGAAGTTACAGCCAAAATAAAATTACAAACCTGCAGTAACTTCGCCTAGGCGAAATTCCGGCAGAAAGTTAACCGCCTAACTTCGCCTAGGCGAAAATCCTGTAGCACAGCCTTGATATTTATTAGATATTTTGAGATCTTTTGGGATTTTTTTTAATCCCTTCTCTCATCCTCTCTTCCCTCTCTTCAGCCCTTAAGGCCTTAGGCCATATTTTAGGAGTAGGATTAGGGATTTTTGAGGGAGATCTCTCAACCCGAGGTGGAGGATGAAGAGGAAAGCGATTGTTTGACAGTTCTAGCGCCAATTCTTTGGATATAGGCTAAGTCACTCGTTTCTTCTCTTTGTTTTCTTCATTTTGGTAGTTTTTGAGCATGTTTAGCTCGTTTTACATTGTATAAACGGTTAGGGCCATGAGTTAAACATGGATTGTAATAGGGATTAATGTATTATTTATGAAAATGTAGTTTTGGTTGAATTTGTGTTTCGTTTATGGTTGTTCCTTATAATTTCGATTGTGTTGCCGTGTTTTCTATGATTATATGCTAGTTTAGATATATTGAGAATACAGGGTTTGACACTCGGGAGAGGTAATCTTGGATTCGGATTAGGGTTAACACAACACGACAATTTAACGACCCGGGAGGGCGTTAGAAAGTGTGCAATCGATGACGTTGGGGCGAGACTCACGTGACCTAGAGTTGCTAAGACATTGAGAGGGACTTCGGCGTTGACACAAAGTCACGTATTCCCCAGTCTTACACTCGAAAGAGGTGGCGAGGAAGTTTACGAACCGAGATTGTCAGAAACACCGAACGCCGTTAATGTTAACTAAAACAAAATCAAATGCATTTAAGTAAATAAGGTTAATCCCTAGGCAATCTACTCCCCTGAACAATCTCAAATTAGTATTTATAGTATAGTTAACTTAATTAGTATTTTAGTTTAGTATTAGTATTAAATTAAATTCCATTTTTGTCGTCTAGATAAAGTCAGGTTATGATAATCGCGATACTCGATAGTAACAACAACAATCCCTGTGGATATGATACTCGACCGAAAGGTCCATTATATTAAAACTTGATCCGTACGCTTGCGGTGAAAGTGGTAGCGCTTTATTTAGCGGCCACCATGTTTTTGGCGCCGTTGCCGGGGATTAGTGTGAATTTTATTGAATATTGCAAGAGATACGTGGTAACGGCTCAGGACTTAAGTTTTAAATAGGAAAAATAAATGTATCGTATTCTAGTCCCGTCAACGCTACCATGTTTTTGGCGCCATTGCCGGGGATTGGAAGGAGTGTTACTTTTGATATTGGGAGTGAATAACTTGATTTTAATCTAGGCATTTTTGTATATAATTTTCGTTTGTAGTTTTGTTTTTGTTTTCGGCAGGATGCTTGAAGATGTTAGATCGACAGGTGCTCTTGCAGTTTGATCATTGAAAATCTTGCTAGTCTTGAGGGCATGTGTCGAGCCGAGGACATTAAACTAAGCGCTTCTTGGGAGGCAACCCAGGGTCACAAATAAGTTAGATACATCTTCGTCAATTTGAGTTGGAGGCGAGATCCTCTCGCCTCCTAGGTACATGTTCTAAACCCCTGTCTTCAATATCATGCTATATATTGTCATTGGGATTGCTGACGGCTTGTTTGGACACCACCTGTGTTGAGTTGGTGGTGATGTGTAGTATGTTTTAGTATGTGTATATGTTTTTTAGCATGTTTTACTATTTTTATACGTTTGTATGCTTATTTAGGATTAGTTTGTTTAGTTTAGTTGTTGTTTTGTGCTGAGTTTTGACGTCATCTGGGTCTTTACCCGATGATGACTTTGTCTCCTGATTGTTTTGAGGTTGAGCGTAACGCTCATTCATGTGTGTTCTGTGTGCTTAACGTATCGTTTAGTAAAAGTTATTGTACACCCTAAATGCTCGAGCACGTAAACTCAATATAACACTATCTTATTGATTTGAAACTGATTATCCGTCAATCAATTTCATGACAATAGGGATTCTAGAACTTGATTTGGGAGAAATTCGAGACAAAATGCTAGGCGAGGTTGTTTAGGAGATATGATTTAGGCAGTCATTTGATCGCTTGAGCCTTTTGAAGCCTACCATGCAATATCATTATCTCTTGTTACCCTGTCGAAACCTAATAGCTGTTTCAATTCTGAACACTTAACAAATACCCTAGCCGATTGAACTTTTTCCAAACCTATATCACTAAACTGAAGGCACAATTTGAGTGAATCAAGTTAGCATTTCGCTACTTGATGTGAGCGGTTGGGTTTAGACTGAAATTCTAATTTGGTTCGGTATTCGAGTACTCGCTTGTCGTTTGTCGTTCATATTGTTTGCACATTCCTAAGGTTATTAGAATTCGAATACGTTTTGGGGTGTGTTACTTAATCATTTTTGCACACTCTTAAAATTATAGAAATTCGAATGAGTTCGGGGGTGTGTTAAAAAAAAAATAGTTTCTTTTTGACATGACAAGTGAGTACGAAGTTCTTAAACGTTTGTTCAGGGTTGTTTCTAAAAAAGATGGGGTTTCGAATGTGATAATGCCAAGCAATGTGCCTCAGGTAACATTAAGTTAACGACGTTAACCTATTCTCTATTCCAAAATACCCTTAGCCATTATTTCAAAACCGAACCAAGCCCTACTGATCTTCAAGAACCTCTAAGCCTACATGAGTGGAGAATAGATCCCAGGTCAGGCGTATGGATTCCCTATACCTTAAAGGTTTTAGTTATGATCTTTATTTAGGGATAATCTCATCTAATCAATGGATAGTATTATATTTGAGTTTAATCACACACATACTTAAACAGGATCTAGAATGACGCTTACTATTTTTGAACGTTGAAATTCTAGAATACCACATGGTGTGATTTATGCTTGAACTTGATAGGATTAGGAGCCGATGAGGGAAAAATATTTCGGCCGTTAGATGATAATCAAAACTTACACATTTTTGTTTTTAATGTTTTTCGTTTGTAGTTTTTAATTTCGTAATTAGTTTGTATACTTTCTCTATTGTGTGGGTGTTTTGCTCGAGGACTAGCAAAATTCTGAGTTTGGGGGTATTTGATAGGTGTAAATTACCTACGTATTTCCAATTCGAATTTGTCAGTTTTCGAGTACGTTTATAGTTATTTTTATATGTTTTAATATGTTTTTATATTTTTTGTATAAATCAGGTGTGTGGATCAAAAAGATAGAAAATTGGAGCGAAAATGATGAGATCGAATCGAAGACGAGTCAAAGTTACGGTGGATAAACAAGCAAGGAGGCAAAAATATGAAGGAAGCCCACTGCTTAGGCGTCCAGACCTCCGCCTAGGCAGTGAAGATGTTGAGAATGACAAAAGGCTACTGACAGCCCATCGCCTAGGTATGAAATTCCTCCACCTAGGTGGAAACCCTAGTAGAAACATTTCCAAGTCCACCACCTACTTCTTCGCCTAGGCGGTCACCAAACCTGCAAAGTCGGTACAGGTGCTGTAACTTCAAGGCTATTTTGGACTATGATTAAATCTGATTTTGGAAATACTCAAAACATAGAAGTTGTATATCTTTTTCTTAGCTTTCCATAGATTTTTGAATCACCTCAATTGGAGTTCGGATGAAGAAGTTACAGCCAAAATAAAATTGCAAACCTGTAGTAACTTCGCCTAGGCGAAATTCCGGCAGAAAGTTAACCGCCTAACTTCGCCTAGGCGAAATTCCTGCAGCACAGCCTTGATATTTATTAGATATTTTGAGATCTTTTGGGATTTTTTTAATCCCTTCTCTCATCCTCTCTTCCCTCTCTTCAGCCCTTAAGGCCTTAGGCCATATTTTAGGAGTAGGGTTAGGGATTTTTGAGGGAGATCTCTCAACCCGAGGTGGAGGATGAAGAGGGAAGCGATTGTTTGACAGTTCTAGCGACAATTCTTTGGATATAGGCTAAGTCACTCGTTTTTTCTCTTTGTTTTCTTCATTTTGGTAGTTTTTGAGCATGTTTAGCTCGTTTTACATTGTATAAACGGTTAGGGCCATGAGTTAAACATGGATTGTAATAGGGATTAATGTATTATTTATGAAAATATAGTTTTGGTTGAATTTGCGTTTCGTTTGTTGTTGTTCCTTATAATTTCGATTGTGTTGCCGTGTTTTCTATGATTATATGCTAGTTTAGATATATTGAGAATACGGGGTTTGACACTCGGGAGAGGTAATCTTGGATTCGGATTAGGGTTAACACAACACGACAATTTAACGACCCGGGAGGGCGTTAAAAAGTGTGCAATCGATGACGTTGGGGCGAGACTCACGTGACCTAGAGTTGTTAAGACATTGAGAGGGACTTTGGCGTTGACACAATGTCACGTATTCCCCAGTCTTATACTCGGAAGAGGTGGCGAGGGAGTTTACGGACCGAGATTGTCGGAAACGCCGAACGCCGTTAATGTTAACTAAAACAAAATCAAACGCATTTAACTAAATAAGGTTAATCCCTAGGCAATCTACTCCCCTGAACAATCTTAAATTAGTATTTATAGTATAGTTAACTTAATTAGTATTTTAGTTTAGTATTAGTATTAAATAAAATTCCATTTTTGTGGTCTAGATAAAGTCAGGTTATGACAATCGCGATACTCGATAGTAACAACACCAATCCCTGTGGATACGATACCCGACCGAAAGGTCCATTATATTAAAACTTGATCCGTACGCTTGCGGTGAAAGTAGCAGCGCTTTATTTAGCGGCCACCAGATACTGTTAGGAGTATCTAGTCAGGGGTAGCTTTGATTTCGATATTTTCTGTTAAAGAGATTGAGGTTTAATATTTACCTAAAGTACAAAAATATTAGGTTATTCTTTTCTCTTGAAAAGAATTAGGCTTGATTCTTTCTTATTAGAATTATTTGGAGTGATTTGTAAAGGTTCCATCCTTACATAGGAAAATGATAATTGGAATGTTTTTGGTGAGGTTTGATTCTTACCCTAAGGTATAAAAGAATTAGGTTTGATCCTTAGTATGTGAAAGGATTAGGTTAGTCTTGAGTCTGGTAAAAAGATAAGGTTATTCCTGCGCCTGGAAAACGAATTAGGTGGTGATTCATCTTGAATAGAATTAAGTTAGTCTTTAACTTGGTAAAATGATAGAGGTTATTCCTTAGCTTATGAAAATGAAATTATAAAGGTTGATTCTGAGCCTGTAAAAGAATAATTGTGTAAAGATTTGGTTCCTACCTATTAAGTTACCATTAGATTAATTAACTTACCTTTAGACTTACATTCAACTCAATGGATCAAGTTGAATCGAATTAAAATTATATGACTATTCTAGGCCATTTATATGCATGTCTATGGTTTTTACTTCTTTATTTATTATGTTGCATATAAGTATATTTAGTGTGCTTGTATCGGACATTATTTATTTTGTTATATATTTTTTATTAATGTGAAACAAGCTAAATAATAAAATTACGAGATCTAAAACAAAAATAAAATTCCTCAAATTAAATATTAAGTTGTAAGCATGAACATATGAGATATGTGTTATCGTGGTCTTCCACCGGGGGATATGTTCGAGATAGAGTTTCATAAGTTTAAGTTGGACAACACCTGATAGTGTAAGATTGTGACTTGAAAATTGAGCTATTTATGAACTTATCCTTATTTTAATAACATGTAAAGAGTAGATTGGTGAGCTTCAATATTTGATAGTATGAAGGGCTCAATCGGACTAGTTTGGACCGTGCCGGGTAGGTATAATTTATATAGACAAAAGTGCCAATACTCGATACTATGAGGTTCAATTCTATCAAGAGCTAAAATAAGAATTGAATCTTACCCAAAAGGTGAGTAGTTAGAGTTACATTTCCTCGAAGGATCAGTTGGCCAATACCTGATAGTGTGAGATATACTAGTAATGTTGGGATATCTGAATCCCCACAAGTAACATTTAGAATATATTATTTCTCTAGATGAATATGAGAATAAAAAAAATTAGTGGGAGTATATTTAGATTCACAAATGACCGTGATAAATCTAAAGTTAAATGTAGAATGCTTTGTGGTTTAGTTTATTCGTTGGTTATACTTTTATATATTAATGGTAATGAACTAAAATACTTGTTAAAGTTCTTGAGAAAATTAATTAACTTTACCCAAGTTCTCGGATTAATATTAAAAATTAAAATTCCTTCCAACTTTTGAATAGATAGGCTAACTTTTGAATGATTTAGTTGTATTATGAGGCAAACAATTAAGAGAAACAAGTAACTATTTGATAGTGACAAGAGGATTGTAAGAGTTGATGTTATAAGATAATGTCAAGTGACGAGTTCTACATACAATAGAAAGTTTGTTAAACTTGTATGCGATAGTGAATGCCTGGAGTCTATCTAGGGTGAGTACAGTTTCATTGCAAGATATAATGCCTCAAAGGAGTTCTTTTGCCTAGAAATAGCAGTAGGATCTTTTATTGTTGTTTCATTTATAGTTTCCCTGCTTTGAGAGGTGTTGGTGTTGTTGTTGTTGTTTTTGCCTTTCATGTTGTGTTGCTTCTTTGAATACTGAGCAGTAATGGATAGGTTTTCCTTTGTTGAATCTGAGTTCTTTCTTTTTCGACCAATTCTTCAAAAATGATGGGCAACTCTCTTGTACGCAGGGTAGTTTTCAGCTCCTTGTAGTCATTGGTAAGGCCATTGAGCGTATGGACTACTATTTCTTCATCAATCAAATCATACCTAATCATAGTCAGTTCATCAATGATAGTTTTAACTGACTTCATAAACTCATAATTTTTTTTTCCTTCTTGACTGACCTCGGTAAGAGAGTTGATAAGACCAATCATTTGAGTGTTGGATTTGTTGGTATAGGTGGGTTTGTGTTTGTATAAAGCTTCCTTAGCGTTTTTGCACCGAGACACAGGCGTCCCTGCTGGTCCAGTGATAGTTGTTTCGATGGAAATGAGTAGTAAATGATCTTGACGAATCTAGGCTTTGTATTCTGGATTGTCAACTAGTGGGCACAGATGAGTTCCATCTACGAATCTCATCAAATCATACCCAAGGAGAAGATTTGTCATATGCGAGATCCACATTGAGTAGTTTCCTTATTTGGATAGTTTTTGAGGAATAAGTGGGGTTGTTTTGATTGAGATAACTTGAGAATGAGAGGTTGATGAAGGTAGATTTAACTGTTGGGCATAACCTTGACTTCGTTTGATTCAGTCATACCTGAAATTAAAGGGGGATGGAGAAGAAGCTTAAGGCTCTAGTATAATATAAAAGAACAACTAAGGTTTTATATGAAATTTATACAATATTTACATTGATGTAATACACATTATATAGTGTAGAGGATTATAATAGAATAGGAAAGTCAATAGAGAGAATAAATGGGAATTAATTAGAAAACAAAATTATAAGAAGAATAAATAGAGAGAAAAATCATTGGAAGGCAAAATCTTAGCACTATTAGAATCTGATTTGATAGTGCTGCTATCTACTTAGGTACATAGAGCTGATCTACCATGTTTGGTCTGGCGAGCTGATCTGATCTGCTTGAGTTGATCAGTTCTGTCACATCTGGTCTGTTGAGCAGATCTGCCTGAGTTGATCTGATTTGCAAAGTCCGGTTTGTTGATCTGCTGATATGATCGGCCATGTCTGGTCTGTTGAGCAGATTTGGTCTGCCCGAACTAATTTGATCTACCAAGCCTAGTTTGCTAATTTGCTGAGCTGATTTGCCACATTCATTGTACTGAGCTGAGCTGACCTTCTCTTCTTTAATCTTATCACCATACAGGTGCATGAATAATTTCTTCTACTTTTAGTTTAAACAATGAAAGTATTAATTTGGGTTGTAATATAACACTTATGGTAGTGTTTGGTTATATTTCTATTTTTCTTTTTTTACTTCCAATAAATTTGGATGATAATTTTAATTTTGTTCTAGAGTATTTCAGGAATAGAAACATATTTGGTAACAACCATTATCCTGAAATTATTTCTCTTTAGTTATGAGAAGAGAAACAAGAATCACGTTTAGTTGAAATATTTATTCTTTTTTTATTTAAATGTATGATAAGTAGAGGGAGATAGAGGGTGTCATGGTGGTGGTGGGAATAATTTTGTGGGAGTGAATAAAAATCAACATTTTTTTATTTCTCAAATTCTTAAAGAATTCAGGAATAACTCCCAAAATACTGCCAAAAAATTTAGTAACAGAAACGTGTTTACCATACCCGTTTATGTACATTAATCCCAAAATCTTAAAAGCCAATTTTTTTATTATTTAAATGTATGGTGACTGGAGGGAGATAGAAGGTGTCAAGGTGGTGGTGGGAATAGTTTTGTGGGAGTGAATAAAAATTAACATTTTTTTTTCTCAGATTCTTAAAGAATTCAGACATATCTCCCAAAAATTTCGAAGAAGAAATATATTTACCATACGCGTTTATGTAAATTAATCTAGAACTTTTAAAAGCCAATTTTTTTTTTTTTTTATTTTATTATTTTATTTTATTTAAATGTATGGTAACTTGAAGGAGATAGAGGGTGTTAGGGTGGTGGTGGGAATAGTTTTGTGGGACTGAATGAAAATCAACAATTTTTTTGTTTATCAGATTCTTAAAGAATTAAGGACTAACTTCCAAAATACTTCCAAAAATTTAGAAAAAGAAACGTATTTATCATACGCATTTATGTACATTAATCCCAAAATTTTAAAAGCCAAAAAAGAAACCATGGAACAAATACAGTAACCAAACAATACCTACGTGACCATATACAGTTTATCTTTTAGATTTTATTTTAAGAGTTTATACCTAAGACATCTTCTGTCATTTGGACTAATACCAAAGAATACCCTTCATTTTGATAATATCTTAGATATCTTTTATCATATTTTTGGACAAATATACCGTTATAAGATATTTGTTTTCTAACTCTTTTATTTTCTAATTTTTATTTTTATTTTTCTATCATCTCTTTCTCTCTTGCTTTTTAAACATAAATGTTGGCCCAGTGAGCTACCCAAGAGGAGAGGTGAATTAGATAGTGATAAAAAATTAAGTTTTTAAACACATAATTAATCAAATAATCAATTTTGTCCTAAATTAATTATTATCTTGTTACGCACGGGATAAGTGTTTAAACTACGTGCACAACCAAAAAAAATATAAACAATGCAGAACATAAAGATATATCTTGCTTCACCAATCTACTCTTAGCTAATTCAGTCCCTCGAGTTCCACGGAGATTCACACCCAGTAAAACCCAAATTCCTTTAAAGGTAGGAACCAAACCCTCATAATGATTTTTTTCACAGACTCAGAATTAACCTTCACAATTCCCTTTTTACAGACTAAGGAATAACCTTATCTTTTTGCAAGTTAAAGACTAACCTAATTTTATTACAGGAAGAATTACAACTTAATCCTTTTACCAGGCTAAGAATCAAACATCACAAACACTCTAAGTATATTTTTCACCGGTAAGGATGAACCGTTACAATTCACTCAAAAATGAACTCTATTTAGGAAAAATTCACACATAATTCTTTTCAAGGAAAAAGAATAACCTAATATTTTTATTCAATAGGTAAAGATCAAACCTCAATCTTTTTCCAGGAAAAGATTGAAACCCAGCTACCCTGATTAGATACAACCCAACTTTATCCAATACGCATAAAATCACCAATTACAAAAATTATTGAGTTTCTTCCAACTCAGAGCTTCTATCACCTCAAACCAATTAAACTCAATTAATGTCCCGATAATTACTACATGATAGAAATAAGTAAGGAACTCAATATTTGATTATAATATGTTTAGGTAGCACAAAATTAAGCACGTAGTCAGATTATCACAAAATCGTTTTAAAAAGAATTTTTTATGCTCTTTAAAGTTCAAAAATGATTTTACTAAGATCTTATCGAAAAAGCAAATAATAATATAATTTCACCATATAGAATAATAGCTTGAAAATATCTCAACAGGAAAACACCAAAAAATTGGAATCAGAATAGCACGACAGCACAGATCGGTGACGCCAACTCAATATCGCTTTAACTTAAGAACTTTGCACACAATTGATCTCACAAATAATCTCTTGAATATATCTCAGAATAACAACTCTTCGAAAGCTTAAGAACTTTGATAGTTCTTGATTTATGTGTTTTTATTGATATGAAATTCGCAGGTCTATTAAAACTATTTTGAAATAAGCCCTCTAACGGTAGTTTCCTCAAGATATGACATTTAAATGCCCCCTATAGACCCCATATATCATAACCATTCATTTCTAATATAATTCACTCAGATATGGCTTTAAAATCTTTCAATTAAGCTGTCAAATTAATTCTCAATTTCAAATCGAGTAGATATGAAGTATTAAATGTACCAAATTGAGAAATACTTCAATTTTATGTGCCATATCTATAGGGATAACAAAATAAGTGTGATATATCTCAAATATATTCAAATCCCGATAATATCTGAATCAGATATGCCAAAAATGACTAGTTAACGACTAGTATTTGAATTAATCCTTAAAATCCTAGAAATTCTAACCAGGTAGTCGGTTGACCGATCATTAAATCATCAGTCAACCGATTGATACAGGTTACAAGCTAAGTCATTTCTCAAACAGCGGTCGATTGACCGATCCCTCAAGGGTCAGTTGATCGATCGATTTAGGAAGCATTTCTAGACCATTTTTAAGCCTTAGTCGGTTGACCGATCAATATAGAGAGTTTCACTTCAGTCCATCAGTTAACCGATCTCCCCTGGTTAGCTGACCTATCGATTCAGAGACTTTCCAATTTTCAGCCTACACCCGTCGGTTGATCGATCGTTACTGGAACATTCATTTCTCAAATTATTTCAACTCCAAACTTCGACATTTTAATCCTTTAGCTGATTTCTTTTCTCGATTAATTCAATTAACACTAATATTTAATTTTATACACTAATCTTACTTTGGTCAATTTTTATTTTTTCAATTTCATATTAGAGCAAATAATTTAACACTAATTAGGATTTTAATTTCATCAAATTAACCACACATAAATATAACTCATTAATTTGTGTTGTATATGATCCTAATCGGGATACATTAGGAGTAAAAGAGGTTTGAGTTATTTTCATCTAATTTCTTCAATTTTTTTAACACTTTTCATATCTTGAATGTCCATCTTTGTATCTTTAATAATTACTTCATGATTTAATCTTTAATGGAACTCTTAAACTGAAACATTCAACAAACACATTAGTTCTACTAAAAACATCAATCCTTAATTATCCATCAAAACCTCGGGATCAACAATCTTCCTCTTTTTTATGATGACAATTAACTTTGATATTTTCTTCAAAACAAGAATATAACCACGCTTCTTCTAAATTTGAGAACGGATTTTTTAACTCATTAAAGTATAATCATGAAGATAATTTAAGAAATTTATCAGATATTCAACAAAACACAAAATATGATCAATTCAACGATTAAGATATTCAATAAAGTATAACATAATCATTTGAACAAAGTTCTCCCCCTTTATCAGTGCAATGTTTATGCGAACAAATCCTAAACATTAACTAACTCATTTTAAGCGCAATTATGATTTCCCCTTTATATATTCCCCTTTGTCAATTAAATTAATTTAATAAACATCAAATATATTTTCCTCCTTTGTCATCTCAAAAAGTGGGGATGGGGAACCAAAAACATCATTTTAGGCAAGCAAACTCCCCCTATATAAGTGTAAACAAGCTAATTCATGCTTAGGATGATAAACCTGAGGCAACCAAAAATATTTTAACAATGTAACATGAATAATTTATAAATTTTTCAATTATAAATCTAATGCATGCTTCTATCACGGTTATGATCAATACTTAGATTTCAACCATATAAATGCAATGTATAATTCATTTATCATTTAAATAACTGCAATATTTCAAATAAATCATGATATCATGGATTTTAACACACTAACTTAATTCAATAATGAACAAGTCATGGATTGGTATAACATATGTCTCATATTTTTCAACATGACTTTTAGTAGATTTCATATAGTATAGCATAAAAATATCACATATAAATATGTAAGCTTATCTAATTATCAAGCAATAATTCTAAGACAACTTGAGAATATGTAAAATAGCACAGGTCTTAAAAAATTTTACCAGCGTATTTAAACTTATTTTCCTACTCATGGCATCGTCCCCAGAAATCACATGACTTCCGTCTTTAGGTGTCAACGAAGTAAATTTTACTTTATCCCTTGTCACGTGTTGTAAACAATCACTTTCTAGGAACAATTTTTCCTTGCAAATAGATGTTTATTTAATAACCTGCAAGAAACACCTCAAAGAGTTCCTATGTGGTACCCAATCTACGTGGGTCCGATCTTATTAGTTGAGACAATTTTAGTTCCTTTAGGAACCCAAACTTGTTTGTAGTTAGATACTTTAGAAAAACATCTATGAATAGTATGCCCCACAATATTACATTTAAAACATCTAATAAGACATTGGTTTCAGAAAAGAATTTATGAAAACGTTTTTATTTAAGGTTTTTCTAAAACCTAATACCAACTTTATTAAAGACACCTCGTGAACTTCTCAAAAGCATTATCAAATTATTCTCACCATCAGTGAATTTGAGAACTATTGAATGTAAATATGACATCTTGAATTTCAATTCAATATTTTCAGATTCATAATCTATCACTTGCTTGTTTAATGTGTTAATTATACTTTGAAGGGCATTATTTTTTTAATACTGGTTTTTATAATCATGAATTAGTTCTTGATAAATATCAAATAAATCATCGAAATCTAAAAGACAAGAACTAGAACATTTAGGTACCTCAACTCCAGTGGCCATCAAAGTAAGCATAGATGAATCATTACCGCTAGATTTTTCCGAGCTACTCGAGTCCGAGTCATCCCATGTGACTTTTGTTGATTTTTTCATATTCTTCTTCACATTTTTCTTTTCCTTTCTCTTTTTCTCTTTTTCCTTCTCTAGCTCGAGACATTCGAATTGAAAATAAACGGTCTTGTGACAGTTGAAGCATTCTACATTACTCATATGGAAATTTCTCTTTCCTCGGAATGTTCGTCGAGTCATTTTTTTGAAATTATTCGTGAGAAGCACCACATCCTTTTCTCACTCGCTATCAAAACTCACATCATCATTGTCATCTTCTTCCTCATTTTTCTGAACTTTCAATGCCAAGGAATTCTTTTTGATATTTCCCGTATCGTCCTCATATCCTCATATTGTCGTCTCATGCGTTATTAAGTTGCCGATGAAGTCATCAATTTCATACTTTGCAAGATCCTTTGTTTCCTCAATCGCAGTCACATTCGGGTCCCACACTTTAGTTAATGATCTCAAGATCTTTCGAACTTTGTCCTTCATAGTGTAGGGCTTTTCGAGTTGATTCAGATGATTGCAGATATTATTGAATCTTGTGTATATCTCTTGAATTGATTTTGCTTCACCCATTCTGAATAATTCGAATTGACGGATTAGGGTATAGATCTTTGACTGTTTCACCTGACTAGTCCCTTAGTGGGCGATTTACAATTTGCCTCACATTTCTTTTGTCGATGCACAGCTTGAGACCCTAGAATATTTGTTAGCATCTAAAGAACAAAATAGAATATTAATAGCTTGTAAGTTAATAGAAAGTTTCTGTTTGTCGGACGTAGTCAGATGCTCATTTTTCTTGGCAACTCCATTTTCCCTTGGGACAAATGAACCATCCTCAATCGCTACCCATACATCATAATTTGTGGCCTGAAGAAAAGCAATCATTCCGTCCTTTCAGAATGCATAATTTTCACCTACAAACAAAGGTGGCCGGTGCATAGACTGCCCCTCACCTAGTGTGCCTATCAGGTGCGCCATGTGATCTTTGTTAGTTAGTGTTTTAAGCTAATTTGAGCTAAACCAGCTCTGACACTAATTGTTGGCCCAGTGAGCTACCCAAGAGGAAGGGTGAATTGGGTAGTTATAAAAATTTAAGTCCTTAAACACTTAATTAATCAAATAATCAATTTTAACCTAAATCAATTATTATTTCGTTACACATTGGATAAGTGTTTAAATTACGTGCATAAAGTTATATCCTGGTTCACCAAGTTATTCTTGACTAATCCAGTCTCTCGAGCTCCACGGAGATTCGCACCCACTAAAACTCAAATTCCTTTAAAGGTCCGAAACAAACTCTCACAATGATTTTTTTCACAAGCTCGGAATCAACATTTACAATTCCCTTTTCACAGGCTAAGGAATGAATCTTATCTTTTTGCAGGCTAAAGACTAACCTAATTCAATTACAGGAAGAATCACAACTTAATCCTTTTACCAGGCTAAGAATTAAACCTCACAAACATTCCAAGTATCATTTTCACCGGTAAGGATGAACCATTACAATTCACTCAAAAATGAACTCTATTCAGAAATAATTCACACCTAATTCTTTTCAAGGGAAAAGAATAACCTAACCTTTTTATTCATTAGGTAAATATCAAACCTCAATCTTTTTCCCAGAAAAGATTGAAACCCAACTACCCTAATTAGATACAATCCAACTGTATCCAATCTGCACAAACTCATTAATTACAAAAATTACTGAGTTTCTTCCTACTCGGAGCTTCTACCACCTCAAACCAATTAAACTTAATTAATGTCCCGATAATTATTATGTGATACAATTAAGTGAGGAATTCAATATCTGATTATAACATGTGTGGGTAGTACAAAATTAAACACGTAATCAGATTATCACAAAATTATTTTAAAAAGAATATTTTATGCTCTTTAAAGTTCAAAAATGATTTTACTAAGACCTTATCAAACAAACAAATAATAATATAATTTCACAATAAATAATAATAGCTTGGAAAGATCTCATCAGGAAAACACCAAAAAATTGGAATCAGAATAGTAAGACAGCACAAATAGGTGACGCCAACTCAATAGCACTTTAACTCAAAAACTTTGCACACAATTGATCTTACAAATGATCTCTCGAATATATCTCAGAATAACAACTCTTAGAAAGCTCAAGAACTTTGATAGTTCTTTATTGATATGTTTTTATTGATATGAAATTCGCAAGTCTATTTAAACTGTTTTGAAATAGGCCCTCTAATGGCTAGTTTTCTCAAGATATAACATTTAAATGCCCCCTATAAACCCCATATATCATAACCTTTCATTCCTGATATAATTTACTTAGATATGGCTTTAAAATCTTTCAATTAAGTCCTCAAGTTAATTCTCAATTTCAAATCGAATAGATAAGAAGTATTAAATGTACCAAATTGAGAAACACTTCAATTTTATGTACCATATCTATAGGGATAACAAAATAAGTGTAATATATCTCAAATATATTCAAATCCCAAGAATATATAAATCAAATATGCCAAAAACAACTAGTATTTGAATTAATTCTTATAATCCTTGAAATTCTAACTAGACAATCGGTTGACTGATCATCAGACCATCAGTCGACCGATCGACACAAGTTACAAGCCAAGCCATTTCTCAAACAGCGGTCGCCTGACCAATCCCCCAACGGTCGGCTGACCAATCGATTCAAGAAGCATTTCTAGACCATTTTTAAGCCTTGGTCGGTGAATCGACCCCCTACGGCCGGTTGACTGATCGATACAGAGAGTTTCACTTCGATCCATCAGTTGACCAATCGATTTAGAGACTTTCCAATTTCCAACCTACATCTGTCGATTGAACGACCTTTCACCCGTCAGTTGACCGATCGTTGCTAGAACATTCATTCCTCAAATTATTTCAATTCCAAACTTTGATGTTTTAATCTTGTAACTGATTTCTTTTTTCAGTTAACTCAATTGACACGAATATTCAATTTTAAACACTAATTTTACTTAGGTCAATTTTTATTTTTCAATTTTGGAGCAAATAATTTAACCTTAATTAGAATCTTACTTTCATCAAATTAAGAATACATAAATATAACTCAATAATTTGTGTCGTGTGTAATCCTAATCGGGATACATTAAGAATAAAAGAAGTTTGAGTTGTTTTCATCTAATTTCTTCAGAATTTTCAACACTCTTCATCTCTTTAATGTCTATCTCTGTATCTTCAATAATTACTTCATAATTTGATCTTTAATGAAACTCTTAAACTGAAACACTTAACAAACACGTTAATTCCACAAAAAATATCAATCATTCAAAACCTCGGGATCAACAGTAAATAAAACAAAAAGAACTTTAAATGCAAAAATTAAAAGAAAAAGGAAAAAATATATATTTTTGAGTGAAATTCACACATAAGTGTAAAATATTGTTCAGTATAATATTTAGTGAACGTTGAGTAAATTATTGTTCTGAAATATTTAAATGAAACGATTAAGTGAACTGAAATATTATTCTAAAATATTGAGTGATTATTTACACAAAGAAATTCCAAAAATATCAGAATAGCACAATTCGTAAATGAGAATAAACAAGAAAGATATTTGTTGGGGACTTTTTTTCTATAGTTTTTTTAGAACTGTAAACTTAGGCTATGTTTGTTAATCACTTAAATTTTAAGTATTGAAATTTAAGTGCTGAAATTATAATTACTGAATTTATTAAGTTCTGAATATATTACGTATTCAATTTTTTAATAATTTTAACTTTAAAAAAATATTTTTGTACAAACCTTTATTCCCAAAATATTTTTTATAATTTTATTTTTCTAAAATAATCTCCCCCTACAACTTTCTTTCTCTTTATTTTTTCTCAATTTAATATTTTCTCTATCTATAATTTTCTGTATATAATTTTTTATGAGATTTTACAGTATTAATATAATATTATAATAATTAGATTTTACTTAATTTTTAGCACTTATCACTTAATACCATAGAATATCTAATTATTATAATAATTAGATATTCTATGGTATTAAGTGATAAGTATAATTAGATATTCTATGGTATTAAGTGATAAGTGCTAAAAATTAAGTAAATCGCACATCACTTAAAATTTTAAACAATTTTTCTATGTGATACTTATTTGTTAAGTGATTTGCTTAATTTTATTATTAAACGCACTTAATTTGATAAATACTTAAGGCTTAATTTTATTATTAAATACACTTAATTTGATAAGTACTTAATGCATTCAATTTTAATTGTTTAATTACGTTATCAAACGTGATCTTAATTATTTGAATCAAATGACCTTTTTAAAATTTTACCATCTCTAAACGATTAAACAATAAATTTCTCTCATTGTTTTCAAAAGACATTAATTATTTTTCCAATCTTATTTTTTCTTTTTCTTACATTTTTTTTTGGTATTATTTTTATTTTTCTTGTTGTTTTCTTATTTTTATATTTTATTTTTTAGATTATTACTTTCGATCCTTTTTTATTTTCTGCACATACAGTACAAAAATATGAAATAGAAAACCTAGAATACAAGTAAAAAAAATATAAATATAAAATAAGATAGAAAATAAAAAATTAAATTAAAAAACATGAAATAAATAACAAAAATATTATATTGCAAGGGTATTTTGGTAAAAAAAAAAAATGATGAAAGGTATTCTAGGTAACCAAACTGAAAAGAAAAGTCTAAGGTATTATGAAAATGATAGGAAATATTTTTTATATTAGTCGAAACGATATGGAGTTGCTTGAAAATAAACAAATTGTGTCGTTTAATTTGATCATAAAATAGGACGATACATATCTACTAATAAATCTAACATTTAAATGTGATTTAATTTTAAAAAATGAACGATTGAAATTGAATTTAATTTTTAGTTAAAAAGATTCTTAAATATTACAAACCTAAAATTTCTACAACTTTTCACCCCCACTCATCTCAAACTTCTTTGTCATTCTCTCTATCGGTCTCTAATTATTCATTTCCCTTTCATTGGAACCCACTACTCCACTCATCTCAAATTTTTGATTGAACCTCTCTTCCATCTAAAATTATAAGTGGGTGGCTTTAGCCACGGGACATCACTAGTTCTTTAAAAACACACACTACACCCTTCAAGTTTGTGTGAATCATACATTAGTTTTAATTTTTTTCATATTTTTACTCGGTTTAGTTTTTGTGTCCAATAAGAATTCGAAAAAAATATATTACATTTTTGTACACTTAAAGTTGAGTGTATTGCAATATGCTTTCAATCCCGGAGGCAAAGAGAACGAAACTGTGTAATTGGATCAATTATCACAAAAACCAAACTTTGAAGAGCACGTGCAAAAATAAAACTTCAGGCAACACAAACTTCAGCCATAATGCTATCCCAAAATGCGGCCAAGCACATTAGCACACTACTTGTCTTGGTCTTTGCTTGTGAGTTGAATTTTAGAAAGTGAATACTATAATCCGATTATTGATGCATCTCAAGTGGATCACCGCAGAATAAGACCAGAAACAGAACTGCCTCTAAAAGAAAAGAGCTAATGCTGTGGAATTTCAGAAATACAGATTCCCAGCTTTGCAGTGCGTGTGTGAGAGAGATAGAGATACATATATCTATATATATATATATAAGAGAGAGAGAGAGAGAGAGAGAGAGATCCGCACCATTATGAATATTATCATGCTGTTCAATAAATACTTACAGGGGGTTGCAATAACAAGGCACATACTATGCACAGATATACGTATCTGTAAAATTCCAAACACAGCACCGAAATGTGAACCAACGAAAGCCTCAAACATAAATATCAGCAATGAGAAGCGATGCTTAATGTCGGCAGGAAGGTAGAGTGATGCCTCCACAACAAGCAGCAATAATGATGTACAAGAACAGAACAATCAAGCATGTCAATAAGGCCCTGTAGGTAACAATATAAGAGTTTACATGTCAACTTTTAAGCTAAAAGAATATATGCTCTCTAGAATGCTCACCAAATTTTTTGCTTCATATGGAAGAATATCAATGTTTCTGAGCTCTTCCATGCCTCATTTATTTAGAATAAAGTTAAAAGGAAAATTAGTCAATTAGCTCCGAGGAATTAATTGACTCGATAGATTACATCAATCTACTTGGAAAATCAAGAGGGGTATTAGTTTTTGTGTTTTGGTGAAATCAAATTTTCACATTAATGTTGTGAGACAACAAATGGGCGACGCTGAGGACGTAGTACTAGGCGTACACCCTGTTTTTCCAATATTTGTTTTATTTAAAACAGACTCGGCGCAACCTATATTAAAAAATAACCCCAAATTCAATCATATACATACGCCTCATGCAAATGAGTGGAAAACTAAAAGGTGTAGAGTCCAATTCTCCAAACGGATTAGGGTCTGCTCAATGATTCAACCGAAGCCGCTTCGACCATTCAACTGACCACCAGCAGCAGCAGCTTCCTCACCGACCAGCAGCACTTTGTACCCTGTTTTTCCGTTTTGAAACCCATACTTCTATTTCCACAACAATTCAATTTTCGTAGACCTGTTCATCATTTTGTTTGTTTCTATCGAGCAATATAATAGAAAAGTCAAAATTGTAGTCGTTGTTCTATACTTCTTTTCACTTATTGTTTATTAATAAGAGAGAAATCAGAAAACTTTGGCATTTTCTTTATTGTTCTACTTCTACCTCTTCTTCCCTTATTTTTTATTCTATAATTTTTCAGTTTTTTTTTTTTTTTTTTTGTATTATTATTAATTTTTTTTTTTTTAATTTCCATTTTCCAATTAGTTGGTTTCCACTTTCCAATTTAATCTCTCGATTATGTTTGGGAAATTTTTCTGAAATTTGTCAGCAAACAATTATGTTCAGTTTGCAAGGACATAATTTTGCAAAGTGCACTCTGCAAATAATTTGTTCTGTTTGCATTTGCAAGGAAATTATTTCAGCAAACAATTTGGCTTCTTTCGTTTTGGTTTTTTTAACTTACGTCTAATCTAGATCATAACTTATAGATGAATTTGCTCCGGTTTTCAGCTTTCAATTAAATATGTTTCTTTTTCACAATCAATTAACAAACTCTTGTACTTATCGATTTTTCTTTTTCATTGTGTTTCACAAACTATAGATTTAATTTTTCCATTAAGTTCTCTATATATTTTATATGTATTATGTAGTTAAATGTCATAATATTTATTAATTTGTGTTTATGAAGGGTTAAATGAGTAAAACAATTACTATTATGGAGTTTTTGAGAATGTTCTGGTAATTTTCAAAAATCCATGACCGTTACGGCCGATTCCCGTTACGGACAGGTCAATACTCACGATACCGTTGCACTGTAAACGTTACCATTACGTAACCAAATATTGCGATTTAAAACCTTGCGCAGAACCGAATCAAAGCTAGTTTCACGATCAGTTCATCTCGCTCTCTGAAAAGCCGAATCAAATCACTTCTCGAGATTAATCGGCTAAAAGGTTGAAGCGCACGAATAAGAAAATAAAAAATCTTCTCAATAAATTAAATTATGTTTATATTTGTTTTGTACATTTTAATTCGGGCTGATTCGGGATTATAGAATAATGGATCTTAAAGATTTATTTAATTTTTTGTATTCTAATGCATAAATCTAGGTATTTTCATCAAGATAGGGTTATTTGAGTGTATGGATAGGATGTTTAATTATAAAGATCGCCTTCAAGAAGACATTCAGTCAGACACATATGATAATGCAAGGGGAGACTTCGTTACTCGTGTGGCAATGGATTCCAGAAAATTAAGTTCTCTAGGTAATTATTTAAAAATTAGGAATTTTTTTACCCTAAACCCATGTATAAGACTTTAATTAAAATGTGCCCCACAAGTTTCAGCCCAGTTGAAAAAAACACTTTTTTTTTTTAATTACTTCAACAGAACCCCACTAGTGTAGTTGAGATGCCTTATTTATAAGTGGGTATATATATTTGTTGAAATAGTGGGTGTTTGGATTTTTGGAATTTTCATTGATTAATTTCTCATACAATATATATAGTGGGACTTTGGTTGATTAATTAATGGTAGCAAGGTAAAACTTAAGTATTTATGGGCTTTTGGGGCCCCAAATAACTTACCCTAAAAATTATTATTGGATTTACTTTATTTTTATCTTTTCATCTTTTGTATATAAATATTTGATATTTTAAATATTTTGTTATTATAATCTTGTATAAATTGATTTTTCAATCATGCAGCTAATTGGTGGATACAGTTTGGAGGTAAAACACCAAAGCTAACTAAGTTTGCATTCTGTGTCTTAAGCCGTATGTGGAGTGCCTCAGGTTGTGAAACAAATTGGAACACTTTCCAAGCAGTATATTTTGCGTTTTCTCTTAGTTTTATTTATTTATTTATTTGTTTATCCTCCAATATAAATGGCAGATTCATATGAAGAAAATTAAGCTTGAGCATAAGAAGTTCAATGCTCTAGTCTATGTGATATAGCACCGGGCTTAGAGAAAAAAGTATTAGAAGAAAACATAACACTAACCCAATTTTAATTGATGGGATTGATTATGATGATGAGTAGATTGTTGTGAAAGAAGATTCTATTTTTTCAAAGGATGCATCTTAAACTGATGATGAAAATTTAATTGAGGTTATTGCGGTCAAGACAGTGCCGATACCTACTTATGAATCAAATGGGTAGACCTCATGTGCTCGACATTGATCTCTATTCTGAGCCTCTAGGTCCACCGCAAAAGAAGCAAAAGATGGTGGGTTGTTCAAGTAGGTAGCAAAGGATAAATCATTCCTTTTTATTTGTTTAGTCTTTTATCAACATGGCTTGTTATTTTGTTTAATATAGACACAAACAAAGGGAAAGAGCAGAAAAGTCAAGGAAAATGTACTACCCATTTAAGTTCTAAGAGATAGAGACGTAGAAGAATTCGAATTCAAGAAAGATGGTGGGAGAATACCTGATTTAGATGATGATTTGGATGAAGATTTGGAGTGAAATGCATTTGACTCTTGTTGGTTTTTTATTTTTCATGACTTGATGACGATAGATTTATAACTTCATATTAACTATTTCGACCGAGAACATAACTTGTATCTTCGCCTATCAAGCATAGAAACTACATTTTAGTTAACACTTTCATATATATTGTCCATTGTTATTATTATTATTTTTATTTTTTTTTGTCTTTATGATTTTATATATATTTATTTTTCATATATCTATATTGAATTTAAACCCAAAACACCCCTGTCATTTCGAAAAATACCAAGGACACCCTTATCATTTTCATAATACTTGAGACACCCCTTCTCTTTTCAATTTAGTTACCCAAGACACACTCCATTACATTTCATTAACAAAATACCCTCGCAACCTAATATTTTTTTATTGTTTATTTCATATTTCTTAATTTTTATTTTCTATTTTCTACTCTATCTCTCTTTTATTTTATATATATATATATTTGTTTTAATTTTTTTGTATGGTATTCATAGAAACTTAAAAAAAAAAAAAAAAGTCGAATGTAATAATCTACATACAAAATGCAAAAAATTAAAAATTTGGATTTGAAAAATAAAAAAATGAATTTAAAAATAAAAATATGTATACATATTTTAAAATTTAAAATTTTCTTTTGGTTTTATTTAGGTTTTTTGTTTTCTAGTTTTTTACTTCTATAAACACCATATATAAAAGAATATATAAGAAATAAAAATAAAACAAATAAAATGGAAAATACCAAACAAAAACAAAAACAAAAAATATTTAAAAAAAAAAAAAAAACCAAGAGGGAAAGAGAGAGAATAGAAAATAACACCAAAAATTAGAAAATAAAAGAATAAGAAAAAATATGTTACAACTTACAAGCGTATTTTTGTTAACAAAATGTGATAAGAAGTGTCAGAGGTACAATAAAATGATAGGGGGTGAACTTGGTATCAATCGAAATAACAGGGGATGTATCAGGTATAATTCTATATTTATCCTTTTAAATTATTTTCAGTATGTTTTAGTTATAATTAATATTTTTAAAATATTAAAAATTCGTGTTTCGCAGGGCTGACGTCCCACGTGCTAGACAGGTCAAAACGCCCCGCCTTTTACAACATTGCTTGAACAATTAGTCATTTTGTGTTTAACTAAACCAAATGAGTGACCATTATTCTGAAACAAGGTGCTACATGGAATTGAGACTAAGTATTAGAAAAATTCTATCGATTTTACACAAAATTTGTTTTGACAATGGCATTGTGAAATCTATCTGCCTATTTTTTCTCTTAATGTTTTGGTTTTATACGTGCTCCATAATTATGGTTATTCATAGAAATTTTGGCTGTTTATAGCACACTTAAAATGAGTAATTTCCCATGTCGTCCAATTGTCTTTTACACATCTCTGTGAGTTCCAAGTTTTTAGTGACAAAAATATTCATCGAAATCAATCCATAGACACTCATTGTTAATAGACTTTGTTGTGCTTAAAAGAAACAGTTGGATCCGGTATTAAAATCCACTTGTTTTACTCTGGTCTTGGACCTCTATAGAATTCATTGAATGAAGAAGAAAACACAACGATCCGAAAAAGCAATTTAGTGGCATCCCATTGTAAAAAACTATGGGAAGTCACTAAAAGATAGAAAAATAAAAGCAATGTAGACGTTGTTAGTGGAATTCAACTAAATATATTATAACAAGTTGACTAACTTTGCAACACAAAATAAAATTTTTGGAATGTCACCGAATCAATTGCTTAATTTTAAGGGGTTTTGACATTTTTGTATCCTTGAAGTTTGACTTTTTTCATCCAAAATTGTAATGAGGACAATGATTTGGACTGTAGTGTGATAATTAAGAAACTTTAAGGTGTTTGTTCAAATTGAACATATATAACTTCAAGTCAGTTGACACGCACCTGACCGTTTTGAAGAGACTTTATAGGAAATTTCAAACTCATCCTTCCCTCCCAAAATCATAGAAATATATACATATAACATAATATAGAGAGAGAGAGGGAGATAAAGAGAGATTATTGTTATAGAAAATTTATAAGGAAAATCACAGAGGTTGAAAATGTTCATAAAGTCCGCTTAAAAATTGTTGGTTGCACGCCAATTGATTGTTTGTCTTCTAAAATTGTAATACAAGTATTGATTTGGACTGAATTGGAGTGATTACTGAACTTCAGGGTTTTATGGCTTTAAATTGCAACTATGGGGAGCAAAGTAAAAGAACGGTCAAACTTTAGGGGCACAAAGTGTTAGAAACCCTAATTCTAATGTCCAAAATAGAAACAAGATATGCAGGTACTTACAGAAGTTTTGCATTTTTCATCCAAAGAGCACGGCGCAGGCGCTTCGACTGTTTCTTAAAGTGAAATGCACTATCTTGCATTGTTGCTGTTTTATCAACAAGAAGCTCAATTCGATCACCTCTCTCTAGTATCTTCTCAATGTTATCTACCATGATAGTGCGTATCTGTATGTTAATGCCAAGGCTAGTCAAAACAAGCTAAAAGAAAACGAAACTCAATAGCACATAAATATTGAAAAGAGGAACAAACAATAATGAGAAGCAAAAATAGCATATAAGATGGAAAGGGAAAAAAATTATATATCAAAAGAACACCACAAGTTATTTTATTTAAGAAATAAAAGACAGATCTTTTACTTCAAAATACAGCTACAAAATTTAAGAAGGACACATACATGCCCATGGACGACAAGGAAGAAACATAATACAGAAAAGAAAAAGCCAAAGACATAGTACAAAGAAGGTAAAGTGAGACAATAATTGAATGCATGAAGCAGTAAATGGACAAAAACTGTTGGAAAATGTATCTAATCCTCAAGCTTCTCAAACTGATTTTAACAGATTAATGGTGGTTCTGATTAAAAAGAAAAAAGAAAAAATGTCTTGAAACCTAGTTCAGCAATATCTGAAATTACTTTACTTTTTCAGTTGTTCCTTAATGCCTTAAGATTAGGGAAGGCTAGTACGCTCTATTAGTGACATCTCAAATCTGGAGATTCTGGACATTAACCCAGTACGGTGGAGACTGGATTCAGGAAGAGTAATAGTATCTAGATAACTTGCTCTGCTATTTCCTTGATCGAGTTGGCAATGGTTCAAGTAGGTCCTATCTACTTCAAATCTTCATCAGTAAATCACAATTTACAGTCTATTAAAAAAAAAAGGCAATTGATAATTTTCAGCATGAAGTCACTTGGGCACATGACAATTATTATATCCAATATGGATACCACCCTTGGGTTATGCTGTCTTCCCCCGAGGTTGAGACCTAGATTTTGTAATCACTTGCCCACCTAACCCACACAAGGCCCTGACAAATATGTAAAATCTGGCGATGGACTATGGTGCAATCTTTTCTTTGGATGCATCACTGTTTCTTTCCTGGATCATATCATCAGAATTTGCCAGAAAATATGTAGGTCGTCTAAAGCCGGAGTCAACAGCTTGTTAACCCGAGGAAGCAGTGGAGGACCCAGAAAAATCATTTAGGAGGGGCATAAGTTATGAAAGCCTTTTTTTGAAACCTCCTCAAGGGGTAGACTACGTAAAATCCCCATCGCACTTTTCAAAAGAGGTACCCTAGTTTTATATGCATTCTTACACCATATTTTTCATGCATTTTCGATGTGGGATTAAGAAGAAAGCAAATGAGTAGTCCCTTCTCCTAACCATTACTACAGTTTACACACTTTTTCTTATACAAATTTTTTAACAAGGTACATATATATATAATAATTTTCAATAAAACAATTAAAATTAATAGGCAATGCATGATAATTATTACTATAATTGCAAAATAAATAACAAACTCATTTACCTAATAGTTGATAATTTATAATTTACAACATAAAATAAATGTAGGATATTCAGGAGCAAAGAAACTCTTGAAAATTAATTTAAAGTATTTATAGACATGACCCAACAAAATTAAGCCTCTTTTGTTTACTATAGAGGCAAGGTCTAGCCCATTAGTGAGCGTGCTATAAATTGGTTTTATTTATTAAGTGATATTCATATTCTTATCTTGTATGCCATGGATGTGGGATTTTATGAAAAACAACCCTTTTTACATAAAAGAACGGGGTTCAAAGTGCAATTCCCAGGGGCACTTTTGAAACAAAGCTTAGGCATAAAGGGTAGTATTGAAAATTCAAAACTCAGGGGGGGCCTCGGGCCCCTGCTGACTACACTGTGGCTCCGCCCGTGCGAGGAAGCATAATCTCCTCAGCTAAAAAAATGAAGAAATAGACAACAGTTTTCAACTTCCGAGCAAGACATAAGACTTACCTCACCTACTTCACCTCTAACTCGATTGAGTGTATCTGCACTAGGATTACTGGAAAAGAATTCCATTTGCTGATGCAAGACCCTGGAGAATTCATCATTCATGGCATAAGCAGGCGCATAAGGAGCCACTCTACTGTAATTTTTCATGAACCTCATTTGAATATCCTCTAGGTAAGAAAAGGGGATCCGTCCTGAACCAAAGGGCAAACAAGTACATTGAGAAGAGTGTAAACAGTAGGTAGCGATTGACAAAGAAAACGACAAGTAATGTTGCAGACGCACAAAGAGTGCCTGAAAACAAAAATTGAGCATGAAGAAACATAATTTTGTAGAATGAAAGGATAGCTTACCTCATTTAGGGAGAAATGTCAATGGCGGTTTAATCACAAATCCCAATCTAGAATACCAAAAAGAGAACTTGAAACATGACACATACTTATCATGAACTGGCCCTTTATCTTTTTGCTTCACTCATTTACTTTGAAGTTTCTTTTTCCTTGATTCATGATAATTGGTGAACAATAAATTTTATTCGTTGTCATCGAACCATTTGCTGAAATACTTGTGTGATTCGTCATTGACAATTCTTACGAATGTGGATTCAAAGTTGTATATCTTTTAATTTTAACCGGCGTCATGTAGAAACGGATATGGCAGGACATGGACTTAAAGAGAACAAATCTCAATAAAGTAGGACATGAATATAGGTAGTTATATGAAAAATAACAAATATTGTTAAACATATTTTTGTCATTCCGTTATTGTTTAGGGATTCCGTACTGTTTCCATACTTTTATTGTAAATAGAGGGAGATGCTGATACAATTGTCAAGCCGTCTCATTATTTTCGTATTCTCCTCTTTACTTTAACATGGTATCAGAGCATGTGCAAATGACACATTAATCCCTTAATCATGTTCTTCAATTTTTATGTTTTTTTTTCTCCTCTCTCTCCCTATATCAAACAAGAAAGAAATAAAAAAACACCAACCCTAGTTAGGGCACTAATGTTGACTATGTAACCTCAATCCCTGTGCTTCGTCTCATTACAATAAGAAAGTTGAATGAGACCAACTACTTACAATGGTCCAACGCTATAAAAGTTGCCCTTACCAGACAAAGAAAACATTTTCATCTCATTGAATCTGCCAAGACACAAGATATCCTTGTTGTGTTACTCAATGGAGCCTCAAAATGTTGATATGTGTACTCATCTGGACATATATATAACGATTGGAAATATCTTTGTCTGTTCTACTCAAGTAATCTCTCGCTTGGACAAATGATTTATCGGTCGAGTATAACCAACTCCATCAAGCCACACAATCTATTATGGACAATGTCGTAAAAGGCGTTCATGGGACTGGCCTAAGGGCTAGCATAGAGGCGGGCCGGTCCTAAACTGCACACGTGTAGAGAAGGGAGGGCAATTTTCCAACTGGGCATGTTGCCAAATGCAGTAGGCAAAGCCCAACTTAGCCCTAGGCAAAGTTCGACAGGGCTAGGCGGTTCTAAACTACCCACGCGTGTAGAGAAGGGAGGGCAATTTTCCAACTGAGCATGCTGCCAAATGCAGTAGGCAAAGCCCAACTTAGCCCCGGGCAAAGTTTGACAGGGATAAGTCCTATGTCTCATCACCAGCCTAGTCAAGGGAGAAGACAAAACTAGATTTTGCACCTGTTTGGTGTGTTCATCTTCGTCTTCATTACTTCGTCAGTGCTAAACCTCGAAGGCTTGAGGTGCGATAAAAGTTTGGGGTAGCAAAGATTATCATTCCGATGAACAAGTAGAGGTCAATGACGTCGAATAAGAGAACTAAGGTTAAGTCATACCCTTTTTTTATGTTTTATTTGGCAATAGAAGAGCTGACTCCTCTAGTTAATTTTATTTTTTTTAATTATTGAAGGAAAAATTATGGACTCTTTAACCAGAATTCAAGGAAGATTATTACTTGTTAAAGAATAGATAGCAAAATAAAGAATAATATTTAATAACATCGCTAAACAGATTGGCCTCATATGGAAAATAAAATTTCAATCAAATTAATATTTAAAATTCATAATTTTTATCATCTTATGACTTTATTTATATTTATTTTTCGTATATATTATTTTTTGATATTTTTTAATTATATATAATATTTTCAAAATATTAAAATTCATATATCGCAGGGCTTATGCCCCATGTCCCAGGACTTATGCCTCGCCCCAAGACATGTCAAAATGCGCCGCTTAACGCTCCGCCTTTTACAACACTAGTTACGAATCACTTTGCTATGTTCAACAGGCTTCATGAGGAGTTAAAATCTCCTAATGACTACTTATGTCACGCAACATGAGCAAATGGCAATCATGAAGTCCTACGTTTCATTCGTCGTCAGGGAATTCAACACTGGTTACACAGACCCCTAAAGGCGATCATGGTGATAAGTTTAGTGGTGATCGCAGTGGTCACTCCCAAGGTGGCCTCGGCCAATATCATTAGTGTTCCTTCTATGCGTAGTTGTTAAAGGATCTAGGCACACCGAGGCGCACAAGGTGTCCCGGAGCCTAGACGCTAGGCGCACGGCGAGACGCTAGCCTGAGCGACACCAGGCGCACGACATTTAAAAAAAAATAAAAAATAATATATAGCACTAATATATTGCAAATCTAAAATCAAAAAATAAAAATATGACTAAATTCCAATTATAAAATATAAAATACATTCGCCAGTAGCCCGGAACTCCAAATGGAAATTTTTAAACATACACAAACAACGAGCAAACAAAAAAACAATCAATCAAAATCTAAATAATCAAATATCATCGTCATCATCCACCAAAGCAAAGTCTTCTATATCTTCACCATTGGACCCGTGATCCTCCTACTCACACTCTTCTTCTTCATTCTCTTCTGAATTTGCTTCTTTCTCATCTAAATGGACTGTTGGAGTAGAAGAACTTGCTACTTGCTTATTTCTAGCATTCACCCTTGGAGTCTATTTCGATCTAGAATTATATCGACTCTCTTCTACTCCAGTAGCAGTGGCTACATTTGTCCATGTCAATCCATCTTTTTTGTCATGCACATACTTTTCATCAAGCTCCCTATCAGAAGCTCCATCAACTCGACCAATTAACCACTCATTGCTATCATCAATATCAATAAAAAAGATAGGATCAATGACGTCGCGTGCTTGATATCGACGAATCAATGCTCTATTATATTTCACAAACACCAAATCATTTAATCGCATTTGCACTAACCTATTTCTCTTCTTGCTGTGAATCTGCAATAATTTATGTGCAATAGATCAAACGATAATTATTTATGTGGATTATATTTGATAACTTTTAAATTACATGTAAGTTGTATATATTTTTTGTAGCTTTCCATAGGTTTTTGAATCACCTCAATCAGAGTTCGGATGAAGAAGTTACAGCCAAAACAAAATTTCAAACCTGCAGTAACTTCGCCTAGGCGAATTTCCGGCAGAAAGTTAACCGACTTAACTTCGCCTAGGCGAAAATCCTGCAGCACACCCTTGATATTTATTAGATATTTTGAGATCTTTTGGGATATATTTTAATCCCTTCTCTCATCTTCTCTTCCCTCTCTTCAACCCTTAAGGCCTTAGGCTCTCCCGAGTGTCAAACTCTGTATTCTCAATATATCTAAACTAGCATATAATCATAGAAAACACGGCAACACAATTGAAATTATAAGGAACAACCATAAACGAAACAAAAATTCAACCAAAACTACATTTTCATAAATAATACGTTAATCCCTATTACAATCCATGTTTAACTCATGGCCCTAACCATTTATACAATGTAAAACGAGCTAAACATGCTCAACAACTACCAAAATGAAGAAAACAAAGAGAGAAAATGAGCCCAAACGCAACCTTAAGGTTGAAGTTCGGTCGGTCTCGGGTATGGTTAGAAGGGAGCCGGATCCGAAATGGTTTGGTTTCGGGTAGGATCAGAATATATATAAATAATAAATATTTACATAAATGGAAATTTCCTAAAAATCCTAAAAGAAAGAAAATCTTAATCAAACAAATGTCAAAATCTTTACTTCGTTGAAATCTTCAAAGATATCAAAGAGGAAGCACAAAAGATATTTAAGTGAAATCTCAAATTGCCAGGGACAACACAATATCAAAGTGGAAAAGGAGAAACGAAATAAACTAATAGATTTCGGGGAGGCTTAAGAGGTCTGACCCGACAAAAGTAACCCGGTAGCAAGTAATGGGTTAACTGCCCTAATAGCCCAGAAATGAAGCGTTTGGCTCAAAATTGCCTCAAAATGGTGTTTTATGCTCCCAAAATTTGCCTCTCTCTCGTTCCTCTTCTTCTTCCCTTTCAAAATGAGCCTAAATGGGTATTTATAGGCCAAAAAATAGAATTTTTCGAATAAAAAGATGACCCAGCCCGATGGGACTGCACTGCAGTGTGCAAGGTAAATCGGCTCAATTATATATAGGAAAAAAAGATATCATATGCAGTACTCTCAATATTACATTGAATATACAGTCTAAAGCTTTTATCCATCTCTAGAACTTACTCTTCTCACGTTGGAGGGACTTCACCAGGCACAACCCTGGTGGGTCTTTGTGCAGGTATCAGCTCAGAGTTCGAAGTTGGAGATTGAGACTTCAGCACTTGCACACCTCTATATAACCAGAGAGGGAGGGGGGGGGGGGGGTTGTAGGTTCAAACGAATCAAACCTGGTAGGGTGCACAAAATTTGAATAACATCATTAATTGTCTGTTTCCTAGAACAAAAGCTGCAAGCATTTTTATGGTTTCATTCAAGCAACTAAAAAGTTGTGTCCGTTGTTTGGTTTCCCTTAAACTGCTCCTAATTCAATCAGAAACTCTACTCGGATTCAGTCTTATAAATATGAAATAACTAAATTCTCGACAAACGTTCCCCCTATTTACCCCATTTTTCTATTTATTCTCACTAGATCGAAGAAGCCAAATTGATTTACAAAAGCATTATATCTCATCTCCTCCTCATTTCTCTCAATCCAAACACAATGTGAATGGCGATATCACATTATCTTGATTCAACAAAAAACCTAAATCCGTGATAGACTGATAGTTGAAAATAATGGCAGCCAACGATATCAAAGAGATAAAAATAATAAACCCAAGGCTTAAAATGCATAGAACAAGGTAAACACGAAAGAGAGAGAACAGACTTCCAAAGGTGTCGTTGGCCATACAAAGGAAGGTCACGCCATCCGATCGAAGTATGTGGAATATGTAGCGGTCCTTGGAGAAGCATAGCCACGACTCAGCCTCCGCCGGAAGCTTCTCCACAATCCACCGCGCTACGGCGCTAGTGTTCCCGGTCATGGCGCTGAACTCGAACAGCACCGTCATCCCCCTCGCAACCACCGCATAATAGATCGCCATTTTAACAATAACGCTCTCTTCCTCTATATATAAAATCCCCTCAGATGGGATCAGTAATTGGACCATGCTGAAGGCGAAGTAAAAGAGAAGGGGTGAAGATTTGCTAAGATGTTAGAGGATTTGAAAGAAGAGCTGCACTAGCTTGCTATCACCTTTAAGTCCACGGGCGTGTGCTAGCGAGGGGATTTCATGTTACTTCATTTTCACTAAAAATGATCTTGCTCGCGTGTGGGAAATATTACAAAGTAGTTCAAATGTTTTTTTTTTTTTTTTTTTTCAAATTTTTGGGAAATTGAGAAAAAATGATGAAAACTGTAAGAATTTGCTTCAGCCCACGGTTGGGGGATCTTACAGTTGGATGACCGAACCTCAATAGGTTTCTTACGTACCTTGGCAGTGTTGCCAAAGATCAGGTCAAGCGTAGTTCTGGTTTGGTATTCCCTATTTGTTTAGATAGCAAGGGAAGTGTTAAAGAACTGTTCCAAAGGTGCGCCCTGGTATAGAACTGAGAGAATATCGTGAAGCCGATACCTCTCTTTCTTTTTCATTTCGACCGAACCCACTTGAGTTTCCTACATACCTTGGTGATCTACCAAGGATCAAGTCGAATGTAGTTCTGGACTGGTGATTCTAAGAGTCATACCTACGGCGGGCAACAATCTTGTTCTAGCCTAATGGATAGAGTTTCCCACCTAAGTATTAGCTAATTAAGATTAATCATTATAGTTGATTGGTAGTCTATTTTAAATCTTTGAATTATAATGTCTTGCTTTTAGGCTATCGAAGGTTTGGTATTTAGAGTACTTAAAGAGTGCTAGAAATTATTCAATTCTATGAAAAGCCTAGAAAGGTCAATTTTCTAAAGACACTCTAATACACCCTGATGTTTCACAGTAATGGGCATGGTCTATTATCAAGACACACCTTGTGTTGAGTTGACTTCTTTTCTCGCTCCTGACTTGGTAGAAACCACTATTAGAGATGGACAAATGGTATGGTGACATGGTGAGGTAAATTGACCCGATTACATGTCCAAGGATTGCCTACTAGTCTACTAGAGCTTCCAGAGAAGGTGCATGGGTGCAAGTATTTATACTAATAATGACTCCTTGACGCAACATTATATGCAAGATGCCATAGGTTTTTGTGAAGTATGATGCCTTAGTTTTCCTCGTGTGTATGAAGGTTATGCATGCCTAAGTGAGACGTAACGCATGGTGCTTGTGTAGCATTTTGATACTGACTTATGTATTGTATGACTTTTTGACACCCAAATATTTTACCTATAATGTTTGCACTAGGTGCCTTTTGCTATTAGCCATCATCCCTGGTTATTTCCCCGGCGTTTCCGATACAGAAAGTTGGTCAATGCCTCTAAGAGGCTTCCTACTCTTTTGCTCCTTCTTGCGCTGCAACTAGATTTCTGATCAAGATTTCTTCTTTAAACAATCTCTAGGGTTTGGTTGCAAGATAAAGAGGTTTGGACAGGAATAGCGGAGGGCTATTTCATATCTTGCTTGGTTGAGGTTGGGATTTCCCATAATGGGAACATCTGGCTCGGAAGAGATATTACTGTTGACTTGGCTCAGGGTTAGAATGACTTTGGATGAGTTTTGGAAGAGGATTCAAATGAATAGCTTATTTAATAAGTTTTCTCTCTACCTTTCCCCTATTTCCAAAGTTCATTTCTAATACTTTAGGCATTAACCTATACGCGCTATATATATTTCCCCTTTCACTTTATGCAAGATTATTTTGTTTAGAGTATACTCAGGTAATCATAATTCAAACGTTCAATCATCTAAATGATTGTCGCAATTTTTGCATCGGATTAATCTAAATTATGATGAGGGTACGTTCAACAGTAATTTAGATCAAATATCCATAGTTATTAGTTAACAAGATTGTCTAATTCAATTCCATCAAGTTCTGATAATGATATTATCTAAGATTGTTATTGAGATTACTTAGGCCCTGTATACTACCCGAGGTTTTTTTTTACGGCTTTGCTTCACTTCACCTGTCTTGGATCAAGGGCAGACGAAATGGGCCTTCTCAAGATCAATAAAATGAGGGAGAAAACAAGTGATTGAGAAACAAGTGAAACACCCTGGATTTTGATAAGCGAAAGAACTTAAGAATGGGGAAGAGTATGAAAACAAGTTTCATTCCTTCTTCTCTAAGTCGTCAAAATCCGTTCATTTTTTAAAATGGTTTTTCAAGGGCTTTTCTAGGCGTCAGTTTTGAAAAACTTCTTGGGCTGAGATTTTTGTTAAAAACGGAGTCGCCTCCTTGCATAGGGTTATAAATAATTTGCTAGGTCATTGAGATTTTGGAAATTTATTTTTCCTTTCGAAATGGCCCGTGTTTTGACTCTCATAGGTCTATGTACCAAAGATATTCTTTAAGTTCGTGAGTCAGTTATGCTCAGAAAAGGTGTTAGACACCCGTTCAAAGATGGTACCTCAGTTTAAATAGATATTCACTATTAAACACTATCCAAGCAGTTTTCTTTGATTTACTTAACCAAAATAATTCCCCCTTTTCTAAAGACTTTGTTCTTTTTATGTATTTTTTACATGATTTAATGGAAAACAAAGAAATACTACAGGTACTACTAGTTAGCGACACCCAATAACAGTTTATATACGGACAAATATGTAAATATGCAAGCTATACTAAAATCAAACTAAGACTAAATTGTTTGGATATGCAACCAAACCCGCACGTGAGTTGCCTACGTATCTCGAATGAGAATCAAGTCATCATGTAGTTCGTTCTGACTTGGGAAAGAACATGGTTTATTATTAGAGGTGTGACCGAACCCTTAGGGGTTGCCTACATACTTTGGGTGCTTACCAAAAATTAGATCAAACGTACTTCATCCTGTTATGTTTGAAAAGCTAGGTTGGTTTTGGTTAAATCTAAGTTAGTTTAGCTAATTTTTGGTTAATTATCAGTTAGTTTTGGTTGAACAAACCTAAATCACGACCTTAAAACAAACCTTTGATTTTGTCAAGAACCTCCAACGAACTCATTTGCTTTGATTAGTTTAGTGTTCGTGTGTGAGTTGTGAGTTAAAAAGTGAAAAGAAATACTATATATTTATGCCAGTCCTACTCATAACTAAGGAAAACGGGCAGGTTTCTGAAGAAGAATCACACATATCCACGAAGGAATAGAGGCCCTCCTTTATCCCAAGTTCTTAGCCACAAAGGGTCTATCGGTGTAGTATATAAGTATATATGTATATATATGTGCTTATTTAGCTAAAAAAGGAAAAAGAAATATAATGTTCTTGGGGAGAATGGTATCGACTATGTACAACTCATGGTGTGAATAGTCATTTTGCTCGAATCCGCACACGTTTTTACCATGTGGTTGGACGAGTCTATGTTTTTGAATGTCTTGGCATGTTTTGAATGCTCTCTAATGATTTGTGTATGATTTAACCCTAATTTGGTTGTTATGGTTAAAATTAGGTGTTTGCTTGATATTCTTGACAAAATCAAATGCTTGTTAGGTTGTTCTTAGGGTTTGTTTAATTTTTATTGGTTTTATGTGTTAAGAAGGTGACAGTAAGTGTATTATTTACAAGAAACTACTATATACAAAACAATATGCACAAAATCAACCAAGAATCATAGTTCAAAATAATGGCAGCCAATGATATCTAAGAGATGAAAATAATAAACTCAAGGCTTAAAATGCATAGAACGAGGTAAACACAAAAGAGAGAGAACAGACTTCCAGAGGTGTCGTTGGCCATACAAAGGAAGGTCAGGCCATCCGATAGGAGTAAGTGGAATATGTAGCGGTCCTGGGAGAAGCATAGCCTCGACTCAGCCTCCGCCGGAAGCTTCTCCAGAATCCGCCGCGCTACGGCGCCAGTGTTACCCGTCACGGCGCTGAACTCTGCCAGCACCGTCGTCCCCCTCGCAACCACCGCATACAAGATCGCCATTTTAACAACAACGCCCTCTTCCTCTATATATAAAATCCCCTCAGATGGGATCAGTAATTGGACTATGCTGAAGGCGAAATAAAAGAGAGGGGGGGTGAAGTATATATAAAATCCCCTCAGATGGGATCAGTAATTGGACTATGCTGAAGGCGAAATAAAAGAGGGGGGTGAAGATTTGCTAAGATGTCAGAGGATTTGAAAGAAGAGCGGCACGGGCTTGCTATCACCCGTAAGTCAGCGGGCGTGTGCTAGCGACTAGCGAGGGGTTTTCATGTTACTTCGGCGGTGGCGTTTGGTAACCGTTTATGTTTCAATTCCAGCAGTGGGATGGGATGGGATGGGAATTTTGTTTTCTTTTTGAGAGTAGAATTGCGTTTGGTAACAATAATTTTTTTTTTGTTTTGGGAAGGGAATTGTGTTTGGTAACGATTTTATCCTAAAATCTTTTTTTTTTTTTTTTTTTTTTTTCTCTTTTCAGTTTTGGCCTGACGGCGGTGGCGCCGTCGCCGGCCGGCGGTGCTCCGGCGGCCGTCGGAGACGGCGGTGCCCCCGTCGGCGATGACCGGACGGCGGTGGCGCCGTCGCCGGCGACTGCCGGAAGTGGCCGGAAAATTCCGGCCGGAGGTGACCGGCGGCCGGCGGCGGCCGGTGACCGGCGACGGTCGCCGGAGATGACCGGCGCGGCGGCGGCGGACGGTGGCCGGCGGCGGTCGACAGCGGCGGGCGGTAGTCGGCCGGTAGGTGAATAGTGATCATGGGTTTTGGGAATGGAATGGGAATAATGAGAAACAACTTTTTTTTGTTTCTCATTTCTTAAGAAAAAAGTGGGCACAATTCTCAAATGGGAATGAAATGGAAACGGAAACAAAAATTACCAAACGCTATTCCCAAACAGAATTCCCAAAAATCTGGGAATGGAATGGGATGGAAATGGTTACCAAACGGGGCCTTCATTGTCACTATAAATGATCTTGCTTGCGTGTGGGAAATATTACAAAGTAGTTCAAATGTTTTTTGTTTTTTGTTTTCAAATTTTTGGGAAATTGAGAACAAATGATAGAAACTGTAAGAATGTGCTTCAGCCCACGGCTGGGGTATCCTACAGTTGGATGACCGAACCTCAATAAGTTTCCTATTTACCTTGGCAATGTTGTCAAAGTTGAAGTCAAGTATAGTTCTCGTTTAGGTATTTTCTATTTGTTTGGATAGCAAAGAAAGTGTCAAAGAACTGTTCCAGAGGTGTACTCTGGTATAGGACTGAGAGAATATCGTGAAGCCAAGACCTTTCTTTCTTTTTCATTTCGACTGAACCCACTTGGGATTCCTACATACCTTGGTGATCTACCAAGGATAAGGTCGAACGTAGTTCCGGACTGGTGATTCTAAGAGTCATACCTACAGCGGGCAACAATCTTGTTCTAGCCTAATGATAGAGTTTCCTACCTAAGTATTAGCTAATTAAGACTAATCGTTATCTTTCATTGGTAGTCTATTTTAAATCTTTGAATTATATTGTCTTGTTTTTAGGCTATCGGAGGTTTGGCATTTAGAGTACTTAAACAGTGCTAGAAGTTATTCAATTCTATGAAAATCATATTGGATCCTTGAAAGGTCAATTTTCTAAAGTACTTAAACAATTCTAGAAATTATTCAATTCTATGAAAATCATACTGGATCCTAGAAAGGTTAATTTTCTAAACACACTCTAATGCACCCCGATGTTTCACAATAATGGGCATGGTCTATTATTAAGACACACCTTGTGCGAGGTTGACTTCTTTATCTAACTCTTGATTTGGTAGAAACCACTATTAGAGATGGAAAAATGGTATAGTGGCATGGTGAGGTAACTTGATCCAATTACATGTCCAAGAATTGTTGGCTAGTCTACTAGAGCTTCCAAATAAGGTGCATAGGTGCAAGTATTTATACTAATAATGACTCCTTGATGCAACATGATATGCAAGATGCCACAGGTTTTTGTGAAGTATAATGCCTTAGTTTTCCTCATGTGTATAAAGGTTGTGCATGCCTAAGTGAGACATAATGCATAGTGCTTGTGTAGAATTTTGATATTGACTTATGTATTGTATGACTTTTTGATGCCCGAATAGTTTACCCATAATGTTTGCACTAGGTGCCTTTTGCTATTACCCATCTCCCTTGGTTATTTCCCTATCGTTTTCGATACAGAAAGTTGGTTGATACCTCTAAGAGGCTTCCTGCTCTTTTGCTCATTCTTGCGCTGCAACTAGATTTTTGATCGAGATTTCTTCTTCGAACAATCTCTAGGTTTTGGTTGCAAGATGAAAAGGTTTAGACAGGGATAGCGAAGGGTTATTTCATATCTTGCTTGGTTGAGGTCGGGATTTCCCAGAATAGGAACATCTGGCTCGAAAGAGAGATAACTATTGATTTGTGTTAGGGTTAGAATAACTTTGAATGAGTTTTGGAAGAGGATTCAAATGAATGGCTTATTTAATAAGTTTTCTTCTCTACCTTTCCCCTATTTCCAAAGTTCATTTATAATGCTTTAGACATTAACCTATACGCACTATATATATTTCCCTTTTCACTTTATATAAGATTATTTTATTTAGAGTATACTCAGGTAATCATAATTCAAACGTTCACTCCTCTAAATGATTGTCGTGATTTTTGCATCGGATTAATCTAAATTATGATGAGGATAAGTTCAATAGTAATTTAGATCAAATATTTGTATTTATTAGTTAACGAGATTGTCTAATTCAATTCCATCAAGTTCTAATAATAATATTATCTAAGATTGTTATTGAGATTACCTAGGCCCTGTATACTATCCGAGGTTTTTTTAGGGCTCTTCTTCACTTCTCCTGTCTTGAATCGAGGGCTGACGGAATGGGCCTTCTCCAGATCACTCAAAGGATGTAGAAAAAAAATGATTGAGAAACAAGTGACGCAGCCCGAATTTCGATTAGCGAAAGAAGTAAAGAATAGGGAAGAGGATGAAAACAAGTTTCATTCCTTCCTCTCTAAGTTGTCCAAATCCGTTCATTTTTTAAAATGGTTTTTCAAGGGTTTTTCTAGGCGTCGATTTTGGAAAACTTCTTGGGCCGAGATTTTTGTTAAACATGGAGTCGCCACTTAGCATAGGGTTAAATAGTGTACTAGGTCACTGAGATTTTGGAAATTCATTTTTCCTTTTGAAATGGCCCGTGTTTTTACTTCCATAGGTCTATCTACTAGAGATATTCTTTATGTTCGGGAGTCAGTTATACTTAGGGAATGTGTTAGACACCCCAAGACACCCGTCCGAAGATGACACCTCAGTCTAAATAGATATTTATTAGTAAACACTATCCAAGCAGTTTTCTTTGATTTACTTAAACAAAATAATTCCCCTTTTTTAAAAGGCTTTGTTCTGTTTATGTATTTTTGACATGCTTTAATGAAAAATAGGTAAATACTACACTTATTACTAGTCAGTGACACCCAATAACAGTTTATATATAGACAAATATGTAAATATGCAAGCTATACTAAAATCCAACTAAGACGAAGTTGTTTGGATATACGATCAAACCTGTATGTGGGTTGCCTACGTATCTCAAATGAGAATCAAGTCATCATGTCATTTGTTCTAGCTTGGGAAAGAACATGGTTTATTATTAGAGGTATGACCAAACCCTTAGGGGTTGCCTACGTACTTTGAGTGGTTACCAAAGATCAGGTCAGACATAGTTCATCCTATTATGTTTGAAAAGTTGGGTTGGTTTTGGTTAAATCTAAGTTAGTTTAGTTAATTTTTGGCTAATTATTAGTTAGTTTTGGTTGAACAAACCTTAATCACGACCTTGAAACAAACCTTTGATTTTGTCAAGAACCTCAAACGAACTCCTTTGTTTTGATTAGTTTAGTGTATGTGTGTGAGTTGTAAGCTAAACAGTGAAAAGAAATACCATATATTTATCCTAGTCCTACTCATAGTTTCTAAAGGAAAATCACACATATCCCCGAAGAAATAGAGACTCTCTCTTTATCTCGAGTTCTTAGCCACAAAGGGTCTATCGGTATAGTATATAAGTATATATGTGTGCTTATTTAGCTAAAAAAAGAAAAAGAAATACAATGTTCTTGGGGAGAATCGTACAGACTATGTACAACTTATGTTGTGAATAGTCATTTTGCTCGAATCCGCACGCATATTTACCACGTGGTTGGATAAGTCGATGTTTTTGAATGTCTTGGCATGTTTTAAATGCTCTTTAATTATTTGTGTATTGATTTAACCCAAATTTGGTTGTTATGGTTAAGATTAGGTGTTTGCTTGATGTTCTTGACAAAATCAAATGCTTGTTAGGTTGTCCTTAGGGTTTGTTTGATTTTTATTGGTTTTATGTGTTAAGAACATGAAAGTGAGTTGATTATTTACAAGATCCTACTCTATACAAAAAAAAAAAAAAATGCACAAAATTAACCAAGAATCATAGGGGGTTTGGTAGAAACATATCTACTTAGGAGATGTGGCATTCCCTAAGTGTTTACTTTCTTCTCATTGGCCGGTGTTTGGTCAGTGGTTGATCAGTGGTCACGATTCTTTGAGTTCCTAGCCAAGAACCCAATAAAAACAACCTACTTAGGGGATGTAGTCATCCCTAAGTAGCCTACCTCTTTTCTTTCTTGGCTTGGTGTTGATCGGTGATTGTCGATCCTTGAAGTTCTTATTCTAAGAACTTCAAGAATTCCTTCCACGGTTGGATTTCTACCGAATAACAACGTGTTTTTTGAGAAATCCACTTGAGAGGGCTAGGACTTGAGAGATGTGCTCGAGTTTAGAAAGAGAAACTAGGCCTTCAAGACTTGAAAAAAATGAGAAAATGTTACCCCTATTTATAGGCTAGCGGCCTGCACATTTAGTAATGCGCAGGCAACACCAGCCTCTTTCTTAGGAGTGTTTGGCCTAGGGAACTTGTTATCTTGTCTTGATTTGATTTGGCTTGGAACAAATTTAGGAGAGAATGCGAGATTCTCAAAGATTTGGTAGTGATTAACAAATCTTTTCAAAGATTTGGTAATCATTGGCAATCATTACCAGTGTTGCTAATCATTACCTATCCACCAATGGCATTCTTTGCACATGGGTGCATTGATGACTAGATGGGATGGATCTGGTTCGGTTTAGGGGCTAAACACCGATTAGATCCACTATTTTTAGTTTGGTTGTCATAAATGCTCCCAAGATGCATTGAACCTAGTCATTAGGTGTCACTTTGCATTCAATGCAAAGTGATGAGTCATGACTTGGAGGCCACACATTTAGTTCATTTTGGATTGAATCGGGTGCACTTTTCTTGTAACCATCGGTTGGTTTCCAAGTTGCCTAGTTACCGTTAGATAGTTTTGTGAAAATATCTAGATCATTTGAACCTATTTGTTCCATTTTATCCCAATAATTTAATACTTTATGGGATATGCATTAAACTATTTTCTTGGAGGCTACTCATCCGGCTTGGTTTTGGTAACAGGTCGTCACGATTTAAGGCTTTTGGTTGGTTTCTAAGATATTTTACCTAAAATATCTAGATTACTCGAATGTGGTCTTGTCATTTCATCTCAATCATTTAATTCTTGATGGTATGGGCATTCAATGCTCATTGAATGCCTTACTTAGGTGGCGAAGCGAATCGCTTTGGTTTCTATAACGGTTGGTTGTGCCCTAAGTGTCTTGTCCTCTTCATTTTCCATTTGGTAAGAAACTTCTAGGAAGGGTCCTTGGTCACTATAAGGCTTGGTTTGTGGGACTTAAATGATGGTTATGCCCCTTGATTGTTTGGTCCTAGGGTAGTTTGTCAAGACTACTTGGATTTGGTGAAAATCCAAGTCAAGCCCACACCTTAAATCACCTTGTGATTTTGGGCCTTGTCATGACCTTTCCAAGCCTTAATTAAGGTGTCTTGGATTATTTCTTGATGTTATGTGATGTGGTATGAATGAGAGAAAGAAATGTTTTTAGTGTTAAATTTGACAAGATTCAATAAAAAGTAAATGTTTCAAAATCGGGGTTTAATTGTTTGAAAGATCCTATGTTTTAAGGGAAGAGACTAATATTTACCTACACTAAATATGATTTTATGAATATAAAACCTTAGTAAAGTCATTTTAGACCTCCTTAAATCATGAAAATTTCGATTTTGACCCGAAACTTTTGTTTAGCTCTATTTTGTCAAATTCAACATTTTTACATTTTTGTCATGTTTTTGGTTGTTTGTGTATATCACTTAGTATGATCTCATATAGAAATTCATTCATTTTAAACCTGAGTTTAAAATTTATCTAAACTTATACTTGATTCGACACTAACTAGGCAGGACAAAATGAGGTGTCTACAACAAGTTTTAGTTAATGACGACTAACAAATGTTATTTTATCCTGGTAGTACTAAGAGAATCTTCTTTTTATTTTATTCACTCGAGCAAGTAGGGAGTCATACTTTCTATATAATTCATATAGCGAGCATTGGATAATGATCCTAGTCTAGTTGGCCCAAGTCACTAGGTGTTGAGACACCCTTATGACTTAATACTTAGATTGTATAGAGAGTGTGATTTACCTGACCGCTTTTGTGTAACCACTTAGTGTTCAGAAACTTTCTGAGACTGATCTTTATTTTATTGTTTCTCTTAACACCTACTTTTAGGATTTTTACATTTTTAGAGAATTATGGTATTTTGAGTTAGTCTTGAGGTCTTCGTTGATTTTACTCTTATCCCAGTTACTTTCCCCATTACTTGGTATTATATTAATAAAGGCTCATTGTCTTCTTCCAATCTTGATTATCTTTAATCTTACAAGGTTCCTCCTACTTTTATTTTAAGTAGGTTTAACATTCTTCTTGATTAGTTATTTCTTGGATAAAACCCCAGTCTATTAGACTATCTTTTGTAAATATGACCAACCTTTCAAGAACTTTTCTCGGGCAGGGTTAGATTTTGAGACTTTCTCTTAACACCTACTTTTAGGATTTTTACATTTTTACAGAATTATGGTATTTTGAGTTAGTCTCGAGGTCTTCGTTGATTTTACTCTTATCCCGGTTAGTTTTCCCATTACTCGGTATTATATTAACAAAGGCTCATTGTCTTCTTCCAATCTTGATTATCTTTAATCTTTCAAGGTTCCTCCTACTTTTATTTTAAGTAGGTTTAACATTCTTCCGAATTAGTTATTTCTTGGGTGAAACCCCGGTCTATATTAGACTATCTTCTTTCGTAAATCTGCCCGACCTTTCAGGAACTTTTCTCGGGCAAGGTTAGATTCTGAGACTTTATCTACCATTCTTCGCATTGTAAATCTTTTGGATATTTCCTCATTTTGTTCTAGTTGAGGAGGTCTTTTGTAATCTTCTGTGGTTCTTTGGACATTTTCGAGTTGGAACATATGTAACAATTCCTCATCAAGACTCTTAGGTTTTCTATCATTCTTAGATTTTTTTCAATATCTCATCACTGTCTGGTTGAAATAAGATATATATATATTTTAACATTTTCCTTTAGATAATGGTTTAATTTTATTGTTGAAATTATATTATCATTATTTTGATTATTTGTGATGTGTTAATTACGACAAACAGATTAATTTATGAAAGTTAGAGTATGATGATCTGAGTCGACCTTAGATAAAATAAGCTTGTATTTAGTGATTTGTAAAGTAATAATACCTAGTTTATTAGAAAGTAATTAAGAAACTAAGGAAAATGAAAATATAGATGTTTATCCCCCTATTCTTTGATGGCTAGAGTTTCTCTTGAGATACTTATGATTCATATCTGAATGAGATCCTCAATATGGTTCTTGAAGTCCTGACATTGATTGGTGTAGTGACCAATCATTCTGAATTGATACTGCCAAAAGGTACGATAGTTAAACCTCAAATCCTGAGGGTTTCCTAGGTTAGGAGGAGTAGGTGCTAACAAGTTATTCTTGAAGTAGTATCGGTAGATTTGAGAGAGTGGAATAGGGAAGGAGGTGAATTTTCCCCTCTCTTTAGGTGCTTGGGTAGGCTTGAAGATTTGGTGAGGTAATGAAGATGAGATGAAAGGTTGGTGCTCTAGGTGGATAAGGGTCCAGATGACCTATTTAATCTTATTAATAGATTGCTTCATGTAGGCCATCTGCTTCCATATCTTAGAAATTTCTCCCTAAACTAAATATTCCTTAGGTTCAAGGTTCTTCTCCCAACTAGACAGGTCTTGACTTGCGGTAGTAGCATAAATGACGTCTTCCAGTTTAGCAAAGCTATAATGATCTTTAGTTGCAATCCATTTTCCAAAAGGGAGCCTCTTGATTTGTAATTCATCCCAACACTTTATCATGCTAAGGGTATTTCCAGGTAATAGTAATTAGTCATCTTCTTGGAATAGTGAGGCTGGGTTCATTTAGCTCAGCATTTGCTTCACGGAGGTAATATCTTTTGGCATCGTTGGGATCTTAGAGTTATTCTGAATACTTCCAACAGAAAGAGATAGGGTCCATCTTATAATCTTTGCAAACAGATCTCGGATGGCTTTTAGCAAAAGTTACTTAAAGTAGATTTTTCTAGATTTATTAAGTGATTAACAACCTAGACCTCTACTTATGAATTTTTAAGGATGCAAATTATCCTTTCTTTATGTGTGGTTATATTCTTGACTATATGTGAGTATGTCTACATAGAAGATAATATTCCTGTGGTGTGTATGCAATCCTAGGAAGATGTAGCTTTAGCAGGCAATTCTCAGATATGTTTTGGACAGACGTCGACTTGGACTTGGCTTTTGTAGGACCAGGGTAACTCAAAAGTTTTGGATTATCCTTAAAAAAAATGATACAGTCATCTAGGTTTATAGCACAATTGACCCTTTATTCTCCAAGTGTTGATCATTTTTCATAGGACTCTAGGGTACAAACATCATTTTCTTCCTCAAGATATAGACCATGGCTCCTAGGAATTAATGGCAGAAATATCCTTTCCTTTTTTATTTTCAAACTAAGGATACTTGCTCCTAGAACTTAGTGATAGACTCATCTTTTCCTACAAATTAATCACAGTTCTGAGGACCTAGTGACAAAATTATCCTAGATTTTTCCTATGGATCATTTATCTTAGGACTTCATGACAGGATTGTCCTATTTTTCTCCTCAAATATAGATTGTGGCTCCTAGGACTTAATGAAAAAAATTATCCTCTCTCTTTTCTTTTCAAAGTAGGGATAATTGCTCTTAGGACTTAATGACAGACACATATTTCTTCCTCAGAAATGGATTACTGTTTCCCTAGGACCTAAAGGTTGAACTATCTTTTTTTTCTTCCTTTTGCAAAAGATGGATTATCATTATTAGGGCATGAGGAAGAGTCTAAGACACATTTGAGTTTATGATATCTACTGAGGGTAAATTTGACAATCTAACCAGTGAACCTTAACTGGCTTCCTATCAGAAAAGGTTTGACCTGCTTAAGGCGTTTTGAATCTAAACTAAATGTCTTCCTTATGGTGCATATTTCCTACTGTATAAAAGTTTTGAGAAATGACACTATGCTTAGGACATGACATGCATCTCCTAGGGAACGGTGACCCGAGATATGCTTACTATTTGTATCACACAGTTCTGATTCGACTTTGTGACGACACTTTCTTATATTTTTTTAGTTTAACATGATTTTGCATGATCAAAGTATATTACTTCATGTTGTCCTAGTGGGCGAACCTTAGACAACTTTATTTAGAAAAGGATTATGATTTTTGACTTATCGAGGTAGAATTCTCTTGCATTATTTGAAGGCATATGTTCTTGTGATTTGATTAGAGTAAATTTCAAGTGCGTTATCATGGATGAAATGGGAATTTAGGATTTAAGGTTTGTACTTGAGGATTTATTGTTTTAAGTGAGATAAGAATTCTTCTTCTTTCCTGCAGCTTGCTCTGTATTTGGATTTTTGAAAATGTTTTCCAACGTCGAGCAAGCTAGAATGCGTGGGATATAACAAGAATTCTTACACGGATTATTATACCCCTACTTTTCTGAGAAGTTTTATTTTGTCTACCTAATATGTCAATTATGTAAATAACTGTATAGAAGATAAAAACGAAATCTCTCTCCAAGATAAGTGTCCTAAGTAGAATAGGATTTTGGTTATTCCTCTATCCTAGGCTCACTATATTTGGTTTTGGATTTTCTTCTAGTGCATCCCTAAATATCTTAGTTCCTAGACCTTCAAGCCTTCAACGTCCTCCCCGGGAGAACATCTATCTTTGGTTAGTGGTCCGAACGAGAAGAGGCTCGTAGTCAGATCCAGAGGAGGAACCCACCCGGGCTTGCTTCTACTAAGTTCTCTTTCTAACTTATGGGTTTTCAGGGCTTAAATTGGTGTCATGACCTCTCCGACTTCAGCCTCTACTGTTGGCCTCTCTATTCCTAAGAGGGTTACGACTTGGGTTTTCCATTACTCATATACAATGCAAAGTGAGTGCTCATGTATTGGAGAGAGTATATAGTAATATAACTGCAGAAATGTAAAGACAATATTTCAATGTAGTATTTAAAGAAAGTAAATGTGAATTCAGTAAATAAAAACCATAAATATGCATGCATGCTGATATATACATATGAAATGATAAACTTATTATTATTATTATTATTATTATTATTATTATTATTATTATTATTATTATTATTATTATTATTATTATTATTATTATTATTATTATTATTATTATTATTATTATTATTATTATTATTATTATTATTATTATTATTATTATTATTATTATTATTATTATTATTATTATTATTTTATTTTTGTAGGGAATTATTTATGCTTGAAATCAAAGACATAATCCTTGGATGTTATTAAACAATGAATATGAATTTAGACTCTAACTAGGCCTGACTCTCTTATAATCCCCAGCGGAGTCGCCAGCTAACGCACCCCGGATTTTGATAGCGGAAGAAATGGAGAATCGGGAAGAGGATGAAAACAAGTTTCATCCCTTCCTTTCTAAGTCGTCCAAATCCGTTCATTTTTTAAAATGGTTTGTCAAGGGATTTTCTAGGTGTCGGTTTTGAAAAACTTCTTGGGCCCGGATTTTATGTTAAAAATAGAGTCGCCATTTAGTATGGGGTTAAATGGCGTGCTAGGTCACCGGAATTTTAGAAATTCATTTTTCCTTTTAAAATAGCCCGTGTTTTGATTTCCAAAGGTAAGTATGCCAGAGATATTCTTTAGGTTCGGGAGTCGGTTATGCTTGGGGAGGGTTTTACGCACACCAAGACACTCGTCCGTAAATGGTACCTTGGTCAAAATAGATATTCACTTTTAAACATTATCCAAGAAGTTTCCTATGATTCGCTTAACAAAAAATAATTTTCTTTTTTAAACTTTTTCCTCTTTTTATGGTATTTTACATGATGTAATAAAAAGCAGGTAAATACTACAACTACTACTAGTTAGCGACACCGAATAACAATTTATAAGAGACAGGAATATAAATATGCAAGCTATTCCAAATAAAATGCAAACTATGACTATATTAATGAGAATCAGGTCTTTACGTAGTTCGTTTGTGTTACGTTAAATGATATGGTTTATGTTATTAAAGGTGTGACTGAACCTTTATGGGTTGCCTACGTACTTTGGGTGGTTAACAAAGATCAAGTCAAACGTAATTCATTCTAGTTAAGGTAAAAACTATTTTTTAATAGTTTAAGGTGACCAAACCCGTATGTGGGTTACCTAAGTACTTTGGGTGGTTACCAAAGATCAGGTCAAACGTAGTTCGGTCAGGTTAAGGTAAAAACTATTTTTTATTGTTTAAGGTAACCGAACCCCTATCATGGGCTGCCTACGTACTTTGGGTAGTTACAAAATATCAAGTTAAACATAGTTCATCATTTTTAAGTTAAAATCTAGGTTGGTTTTAGTTGGTTTTAGTTGATTATTAGTTGCTTTTAGTTGTGAACAACCTGAATCACAACATGACATGTACATAACCTCTTTGATTTTGTCAAGAACATCTTAACTGAACTCTTTTGTTTTGGTTAGTTAGTGTTAGTGTGTGAGTTTTTAGTTAAAAATAAAAAGAAATACCATATATTTATGCTAGTCCTACTCGTAAATAAGGAAAACGGGAAGGTTTCTAAATAAGAATCACACATATTCCCGAAGGAATAGAGACTCTTCCTTTATCCCAAGTTCTTAGCCACAAGGGTCTGTATGTATAAGTGTGTTTATATATATATAGGTGCCAGGTCACAAGCTAACCTAGCTGTGATCTTGACGTTTAGCATAAAGTAAATCCGGTTATTAGTAGTTATATAGTTAGTATTAATGGTTAGTAAATAGTTGGTTTAAAATATTCTTGAGAGAATCGTAGAGAGTATGCACAACTCATGGTGTGATTGTAGTTATGTTTGAATCCTTGCATGTTCTAAATATGTTCTCCGATAATTTGGGTCCTCATATGTTCTCGGACGTTCTTGAGATGTTTGGAATGATTTTGTATGATTTGAACAAAATTTGGTTGTTATAACAATAATTAAGTGCTTGTTTGGTCGTTATGGGTTTTATGTGTTATGTACTTGAAATTAAAGTATGTTAACTACATGATTATGCTATGTACAAGTAGCATACACAAGATTAAACTAAGATCAAGGGGGTTTATGAAGATACATATCTACTTAGGGGATGTGGTCTTCCCTAATTGATTACCTTTTTTTCCTACTTGATCTTTTTGGTTGGAAGTTGATAAATCACCATCGATGTCTCGAGTTCTTGCTCCAAGAGCCTCAAGAACACGCTACTTAGGGGATGTGGTCATCTCTAAGTAGCTATCTCTCTTTCCTTCTTGATCCTCTTATCTTGGTGTTGATTGGTGATCGTCGATCTCTTGAGTTCTTGCTCCAACAACCTCAAGAACACCCTCCGAGACCGAATTTTAGCAGAATAATGATGCATTATTTTAGAATTTTTCTTGAAAAGTCTAGAACCCAAGAGAGTTGCTCGAGTTTAGAGAGAGAAGCTAGGCATTCAAGACTTAAAAAAAATGATAACTAAGTGCCCCTATTTATAGGCTGGGGGCCTGTGCATTTATTAATGCAAAGGTTAACCTAGCCTCTTTCTTGGGGGGTGTTTGTCCTAGAGGACATATTGTCTTGTATTGATTTTGTTTTGTGTTGAATGAATTTAGGGTGAAAGTTCAAAGATATGGTAATCATTACCAAATCTTTTCAAAGATTTAGAAAAGATTGGAAATCATTACCAATCATTATCTCCCCTCCAATCATATGGCTTGCACATGGATGCATTAAAGGCTCGATGTGACACGTCCGGTTTGGTTTAGGGGCTAAGTATTGGTTAGTTTCACTATTTTAGTTTAGTTGCCATTAATGCTTCACAAATGCATTGAACCTAGTCTATACATGTCACCATTGAATTTAATTCTCTTTGATGAGTTATTGCTTGGTGGTCACTCATTTGGTTGGTTTCGGATGGAATCGAGTTAACTTGCCTTGTAACCAATGATTCGTTTTCAAGTTCCTTAGTTATCCTAAGATATTTTGGTGAACATATCTTGATTATTTGAACCTAGACATTCCATATCATCCCAAGCATTTATTTATTTATGGGATATGCATTTAATACATTGGCTAGGTTTGAAACCAATTTGATTTGGTTTTTGTAACAGGTAGTCACGATTCAAGGTTTTCGGTTAACACTAAGATATTTTGATCAAAATATCTAGATACCTTGAATGTTTCCTATCTATGTCATCCCAAGCATCTAATTCTTTATGGTATGGGCATTCAATTCTTATTAAATGCTTAACTTAGGTGGCTAACCGAATCAATGTCGTTTCGATAATGGTTTGTCACATCCTAAGTGTCTTGGTTCTCTTCCTAGATATTTTCTAGGAAACTTCAAGAAAGGTTATTTGGTAATTTAAAGTCATCTTATGTGTGCCTTTAATTATGGTTTAGTCCTTAATTCATTGGGCATAGGTTGGTTTGTCAAGACAACTTGAATTTGGTGTAATTTTAAATCAAGCCCAAGCCCTTAATCATGTTTGTGATTTAGGGCTTCTCATGATCTTTACAAGCCTTGATTAAGGTATCTTGGATTGTTTCTTGGTGGTTTTTGATATAATATGTATAAGTGAAATGAATGTTTTTGGTGTTAAACTGATAAGATTCAATGAAAGTAAATGTTTCTGGGTCAGTGTACGTAACCGGAGTAATTTGTTTGAAATATCCTATAATTTATGGGAAGTGTCTAATTTTTATCTATACTAATTATTATTTAATGAAAATCAAACTTTAATAAAGTTATTTTTAACCTCCTTAAATTATGGAAATTTTGAGGTTGACCCGAAACTTTTACTTAACTGCATTTTGTTAAATATAATAGTTTTTGTGTTTTTCTCATGTTCTGGGTATTTTTGTATATTATACAGTGTGACCTTAGGTAGAAATTCATTCCCTTTAAACCCAAGTTTAAAATTTATTTGAACTTGTATTTGTTCGACACTAATTTGGCGATACAAAATGCGGTGTCTACAAGTGATAGGCGCAGAATTGGGTTGTATTGAAGAACGGGTTTTGAGGGTTTAGGCGATTTGGGGGTATAGATACAAATTTTTTTCTTTTGACACATTTCATGAAGATTCGAGAAAGGGTTATAAGGAGAGTGGTAAAATTTATTGGTTCTCTAAGTAGTGGATTAGGTTTGAAATTTGGTTGGTAATTGAATGGGTTTGGAGCTGGTGGTAGAGCTTTATAGGGAGCTCGGTATGGGAATGGGTTGTATACTGGTACTTGAAATAGTGCAAATCGAGGTGGCCCTGGTTTTTAATAGGCTTGTGTTTGATATTTGAGGGGATTTGGCTATTGATAATTATATTAAGGCCGTACATTCTACTGATTTCTTTGACCTTGGCCAGTTATTGCTTCCTTGGGATTCTTCCTTTTAGATGGTGCTACTTTCTTAGTCTCATGCTCTATCGGCCTTTGAATTCTGTCAGTCTTTACACTTTTCTCTACATACTTACACTGGGTTCAGTCATAGTCGGAGTGACCTATGGTTGAGGTCCCATGAATAACTCTCCAGTAGTTGGCTAAGGCCTCGGGAACTGAAAGGTTGACGATTAACTGTTGGCTCTATCAAATCTGGGGTCTAAACTGAGACCATAGGGTTTTACTGAGATTGGCGGAGTTGTTGCAAAATCTCAACCATCTGACTAATGGATTACTTCTACGGGACCATGTTTTCTCTTAGTTGGGTTACCACGACGGGTTCATTCGACTGTTCCTCTATGTTTTCCATTTGGATAGGTTGTCGTGCTTGCGCACGTGTGCGAACCAATGAACGGGAGACGGGAATTTTTCGGTGTGGAGCAATTTTCCTAACTTGGCAAAAATTGTGTCATTATTATAGTTTACAAAGGCAAACTGGGTTTGATGATGACTCAATTTGAAACGAGATTTCCATTACTTCCAAATTTTATAGATTACAACCATATCAAATTTCGACATGACTACCCCACAGACGGGGTGTCATTTTCTTGAATTTACAGACTCGATTGACTCTTTTATTTTGTTGAATGGAAATTTTATCTTAATTATTTGCCACTATCTGCCTCAAACTAAAGCAAGGCCCGAATCCAGACAAAACAAAAATTCTGAGTCTAATAAAGCATCGTATAGTCAAAACAAGGATTCCCATTACTTCTCCCATAGCTTGTTCAACAATCAAATTTAGAAATGATTTCTGAATATGAACATGCTTATAGAAGTGAGGGAGAATGGAAATTCCTCACTGTATATTCTATTCTTTACTAGTTTTAGAGATCTCCTTTGTACGATTTCAAGGAAAATATATGATAGGTGTGATCTACCTATATATTTTCAAATCGAAATTGTTAGTTTTTGAGTACGTTTATTACATTTTAATACGTTTTTATGTATTTTTGTATAAATAAGGTGTGTGGGGTGAAGCGACATTAAAACGGATCATAAACGATCAAATCGGATAAAGAACAGTGGGAAAACAAGCGTGAAGACAATATTCTGAAAAGCAGCCCACCGCCGCGGCGGTGAATATACGGAGAGGGGTCTAAAATTGCTGAACATCCACTGCCGAGGCGATGAGCTCACTGTCGCGGCGGTGAAACTGCAGAAAGGTTCCTAAGCCCACCGTTTTCTCCACCGCTGCGGCGAAGATCAAATTGACATACACATCGCCATAGCGGTCACTCTGCACACATATTTAGATATTTATTAGGATATTTTGTTCCCTATTTCCTTCTCATATCCTCTCCTCTCCTCCTGGCATTAGAGACCCCTTAGGGCTTAGGAATTTTAGAGAGAGTTTTGGAGAGTGTTTAACGAATTTCGAAGGAGAAGAACACGTTGCGAAGAAGGAGAAGCGATCCCGAAGCATTTTCAGAAGCAAATCTTCGGATTACCACTAAGTTTCTTTCGTTTCTTCTTTATTTTACTAACTTCGGTAGGTTATTGAGCATGTTTAGCTCATTATTCATTATATAAACAGTTATGGCCATGAGCTAAATGGATTTTGTCTAGGGATTAATAATATTTATGAAAATGTTGTTTGTTTGAGTTTGTGTTTCGCTTATGGTTGTTCTTCGCTATTTTGATTGTGTTTGCTGTATTATTATGTTTATTATGCTTAGATAGATATATTGAGAATATGGGGTTTGACACTCGGGAGAGGTAACCCCGAATTCAGACTAGGGTAAATACAACGTGACGATCCAATAACCTGAGAGGGAGTTGGAAAGTGTGCAATCAATGATGTTGGGGCGAGACTCATGTTACCTAGAGTCGTTAATACATTGAGGGGGACTTCTTCATTGACGCGAAGTTGCATATTCACTCGTCTTACACTCGGGAGAGGTGGCGAGTGAGTTTACGAACCGAGATTGTCGGATAAGTCGAATGCCGTTGACATAAACTAAAACAAAATCAAACGTATTTAAGTAAATGAAGTTAATCCCTCGGCAATCTTTTCCCTAAACATCTCAATATAATTTTAGTATAATTAGATTAATTAACTTAGTATTAGTATTAATTAATTATAAACTACATTTTTAGTGCCTAGATGAAATTAGGTTATAATAATTACGATACTCGATAATAATCTCAACTAATCCCTGTGGACACAATACCCTTACTTTCCCCATCTATACTAAAACTTGACTTGTACACTTACGGTGAAAGTGGCGTACGTTAATTACGCGCCACCAAGTTTTTGGTGCCATTACTGGGGATTGTGTTTTTTTATTATTATTGATATTGTGAGTAAATGACCCGATTTTACTTTAGGCATTTCATTTGTGTATAATTTTTGTTTTGTAGTTTTGCTTTTTATTTCTTATGCAGGGTACTTGAAGATGTTAGATCAACAAGTATTGATGCATTTATTTCAACGGGATTCCGAGCCATTTTATAGTGCTTGTGATCGATACAAGGAATTGCTACTTCGATTTTTGAACCAAGATTTCTCGAGGGAATGTCAACTGCTGAATTTCCTCGATGGGTTATAAGCCACAACCAGAATATGGGTGGAAAGAGGAAATAATACCTCCTCTTTCTACGACCTAACTACGGATGAAGCCATTTAGTCATTGGAGGAAATGACGGCCTATGATTATCAGAGTTGGAATTATTCACCAAGTCACCAAAGCTTGGGGATAGTTTTAACACTACGGCGCCATGGATTGACATTCCGGATGAAGATAAGGAGTCTTCCCCTGCCTTAGAAGACGTGTTCATTACAGTTATGGAAGAAACTCAGAGATTCTTGAGGGAGACGCATGACCGGATCAACAAGCACGAGGATTCTCTTGATTATATCGAGATGGTCTACGCTGATATCGATACAATCGTAACGTCTTTGTAGACGCAAATCGATTAGCTCATCTGCTGGATTGAGCCGAGTCAGACGCGGTGGCCCTGGGAGGTACACAAGTCATATCATGTGATAGCCACTGTAAGGAACCGAAAATGAGCGGGAGAAGTTTGGAAGAATTCATTGATGAAGCTAAAGAAGAGAGAACCGAATAGAGGATTGGAGATAAAAATTCACATATTAATCATTGTGAATTTTCACCATTTAAATTCCAGCTGGTGACACCGCAGTCGATCCAAGATGATCACATCTACAAGGATCCAATGTGGCTCACTTATCCTTTGCTGCCGTTAGCAACATCCTTTCATGCCCACCAAGTACATGAGCCGGTGGAGTATGTTGTTGAAAGCTTGAGCGGAGTAGAGCAATATCTCGCCAGTTTTGAGGGCGTATTAAACCAAGACCCATACGTGGTATTACTTGACATGTACTACAGGTGGAAGCTGCTCTTTGACGAGCACTTCGGCGTGTCAGGTTGATGACCATAAACCAAGCGTTTCTTAGGAGGCAACCTAAGGAAAAAAATAAGTTAGATCCATCTCCGTCGACTTGATTCGAAGGCGAGATTATCTCGCCTCCCAGGTATGTGTTTTAAACCCCCGTCTTCATTATCATACTATATGATGTCATTGGGATCGCTGACGGGTCGTTTTGGGTATTACATGTGTTAAGTTGGTGGTGATGTGTTAATATGTTTAGTATATGTTAGTGTTATTAGTTATGTTTATTGTTTTTATCGTTTGCATGTTTGTTTAGGGTAGTTATTGTTTGTGCTGAGTTTTGACGTCATCTGGGCCATTACTCGATGATGAGTCTGTCCCCTAATTGTTTATTGAGGTCAGGCGTAAAGCTTATTCATGCGTGTTCTGTGTGCTTGACGTATCGTCTTAGTAAAAGTTATTGTAGATCTTAAATGCATGTTAAACTCATTGTATAACTATCTAATTGATTTAAAAACGATTATCCTTCACCCAAATTCATGACAATAGGGATTTTAGAACTTGATTTGGGGGAAATTCGAGGCAAAATCCTAGGTGAGGTAATTCAGGAGATATGATTTAGGCAGTCATTTTGTCGCTTGAGCCTTTTAAGCTAACCTTGATATATCATTATCCCTCATTACCCTATTGAAGCCTAATAGCTATTTCAATGCTGAACACTTAACTAATACCATAGCCGATTGACTTTTTTCAAACCTATATCACTAAAACAAAGGCACAATGTGAGTGAATCAAGTTAGTATTCGTTATGCTACTTGAAGTGAGCAGTTGGGTGTTGGGCGAGCTATTAATTGGTTCGTTATTCGAGTACTCACTTGTCCTTTTTTCGTTCATATTTCACACACCCCTTAAATTGTACAAATCAAATAAGTTTAGGGGTGTGTTTGGTTTAAAAAAAAACTATGTAAATATAGTTTTATTCCAGTTTAATTTGACACGTGAGTACGACGTTCTTAATGTATGTTCAAAGTTGTTCCCAATTTAACTGTGGGGTTTTCAGTGTGAGAGCGCCAAGCGATATGCCTTAGGTAACGTTAAGTTAACAACATTAACCCGTTTTCTCTTTCAATTTACCCTTGGCCATGTTCCTTAACCGAACCAAGACCTATTGATCTTTTTGAATCTTCGAGCCTACATTAGTAGAGAATAGATCCCGGGTCAGGTGTACGGATTCCCTATACCTTAATGGTTTAAGTCATGAACTTTATTGAGGGATAATCCTATCTAATCAACGGATAGTTGTATATTTGAGTTTTAATACACACAATCTGACAGGATCTAGAATGACGCTTACTATTATTGAACGTTGAAATTCTAGAACACTACATGGTATGATTTATGCTTGAACTTGATAGGATTAGGGGCCGATGAGGGAAAAATCGTTTGACTGGTAGATGATAATCAAAACTTGCACATTTTTGTTTTTAGTTTTTTGTTTTTAATTTCGTAATTAGTTTTTATATTTTCTTGTATTGTGTGGGTGTTTTTCTTAAGGACTAGCAAAATTCTGAGTTTGGGGGTATTTGATAGATGTGATCTACCTATATATTCCCAAATCAAAATTGTTAGTTTTTGAGTACGTTTATTATGTTTTAATACGTTTTTATGTATAAATCAGGTGTGTGGGGTGAAACGGCATGAAAACGGATCATAAACGATCAAATCGGATTAAGAACGGTAGAAGAATGGTGGGAAAACAAGCATGAAGGCAATATTCTAAAAAGCAGCCCACCACCGTGGTGTCCATACCACAGCCGCAGTGGTGTACATGCAGAGAGGGGCCTAAAATTGTTGAATGCCGAGGTGGTGACCTTACCACCGTGGTGGTGAAACTTCAGAAAGGTTCCTGAGCCCACTGCTTCCTCCACCACTGCGGCGAAGATCAAACCGACATACCCACCGCCGCAGCGGTCACTCTGCATACAGATTTAGATATTTATTAGGATATTTTGTTCGCTATTTCCTTATCCTCTCATCTCCTCCGGCCATTAGAGACCCCTTAGGGCTTAGGAATTTTATAGAGAGTTTTGGGGAGTGTTCAACCAATTCCAAAGGAGAAGAACACGTTGCAAAGAAGGAGAAGCGATCCCGAAGCGTTTTTAGCGTTAAATCTTCGGACTACCGCTAAGTTTCTTTTGTTTGTTCTTTATTTTCTTAATTTCGGTAGGTTGTTGAGCATGTTTAGCTCATTATTCATTGTTTAAACAGTTATGACCATGAGCTAAGTGGATTTTGTCTAGGGATTAATAATATTTATGAAAATGTTGTTTGTTTGAGTTTGTGTTTCATTTATGGTTGTTCTTTGCTATTTTGATTGTGCTTGCCATATTGTTATGTTTATTATGTTTAGATAGATATATTGAGAATAAGGGGTTTGACACGCAGGAGAGGTAACCCTGAATTCAAATTAGGGTAAACACAATGCAACGATCCAATAACCCCCGGGAGGGAGTTGGAAAGTGTGCAATCAATAACGTTGGGGCGAGACTCATGTGACCTAGCGTCGTTAAGATATTGAGGGTGACTTCTTCGTTGACGCAAAGTCACATATTCAATCGTTTTACACTTGGGAGAGGTGGCGAGTGAGTTTACGAACCGAGATTGTTGGATAAGTCGAATGCCGTTAATGTAAACTAAAATGAAATCAAACACATTTAAGTAAATGAAGTTAATCCCTAGGCAATCTTTTCCATAAACATCCCAGTATAATATTAGTATAATTAGATTAATTAACTTAGTATTAGTATTAATTAATTACAAACTATATTTTTAGCGCCTAGATAAAATTAGGTTATGATAATTACGGTACTCGATAATAATCTCAACCAATTCTTGTGGACACGATACCCTTACTCTCTCCATCTATACTAAAACTTGACCCGTACACTTGTGGTGAAAGTGGCGTACGTTAATTACACGCCACCAATATATACTGACGAAAAATATATAAAGCAGGATAAAATGTGTCTCTCCAAGAGTGTCCGAAGTACAAAAGGATTTTGGGAACCATTTTATCCTAGGTTCACTATATGAGGTTCACGACTTTTCTACTAATGTATCCTAGAAACGTTCAATACCCAAATATTCAAACCTTCGGCGTCCTACCTGGGGAAACATCCATCGTTGGTTGATGATCCGAGCAAAGCAAGTTTTGAAAAAAGATCCCAACGAATATACCACGTGGCTTTGCTTCTACTGACTCATCTTTCTAAATCCTACAGGGTATTGAGGCTTAGATCGGCGTTATGAAATTGCATAACTTGTGCCCCAACTTTCGGCCTCTAAATGAGGTCTACAGCTTTAGGTTTTTCTCATGATATGCAAATGCAGTGTAGTGTACGTGCCTTGGAGAAAGCTTACAGAAAGTAAAATGCAAAAATTTAAAGCCAGTAAAGTAAATGCGGAAAAGTAAAGACATGAAAATAAAAGAATGCAGTATATAAACAAGAAACATATGAGAAGTAAAATAAAATAAAAATTATTTTAAATAAAAGGGGTTTATTTATGTTTAAAACACTGTTGACATATTTCTTGATCTTTGTTTAATCATGAAGATAAATTTAAACTCTAACTAGGCTTGACCCTCAAAAGTGATTTTGGAAAAGATGAGAAGAGAACGATAAGAGGAAGACGTGATTTGGTTTCCTACTTCTCGAAATTCTCAAAATCCGTTCATTATAGAAAATTATGGTTTTAGGGGCTTTTTTAGGTGTCGATTTTGAAAAACGTTCTTTGGATCCGGATTTATTTGAAAAATAGAGTCGCCACCTAATATTGAGTTAAATGGTGAACTAGATCACCGGGATTTCAAAAATCATTTTATTTAAAACACAGCCCAAGTTTTAACCTGAAAAATACTAGGTCTTTACCAGAGATCTTTAAAGTTCGGGGGTCAGTTATCCTCGGGGAAGGTGTTAGGCACCCCAAGACACCCATTGGAATACAATACATAATTTTAAATAAATCTTTACTTTCAAACTAGTCCAAGTAATTTCCTTCGGTTTTTGTTAACATACTAATTCCCATTTTCAATATTTTTTTTTTTGTTTTTTTAGGTATTTTTATAATAAAATAAGAAAATATTATTTATGAAAAGCTACAACAGATATTTTACATTTAAAATAAAGAACAAATGTCTCCCTTTTAGACCTCATATTGATTATGGAAGAATCGACAAATTTGGCCGCGGGGGGATTTTATTTAAAAAAACTTGACTTGATAAAACTAGTTTTATTATTTTAAAGGATAAGAAAAAGGTTAAACTAATTTTAAGAAAAACAGATTTTTATTTGGAATGTGGAAAATCATGTTTTAAGTATAGAAAACATAATAACAATTAAAGCTTTTATTACAAACAAAGTATATAAAAACATTTTATTTATGAAAATACTTTACAAAAGACATATGTTTATTATTTTTTTTTAGAGTAAAACACAAAGTCTTTTCATGTTGAAAAACTCTTATGTGAAAACTCTTTTTTATTTTTATTTTTCAATTTTATTTATTTATTTAAGAGAAAGTAAGAACAACATGACATTTAATGGTAAATGATATGCACGTTTGATTTTGTCAAGAACACTCCAACCAAACTTGCTTAGGAAAGTTTAATGTTGCTAGTCCAAAAGAGAAGAAAATATACAATATAAGTGTCATTCCTACTCGTAACTAAGAAAGGAGAAACGTGTATGAAGAAGGTACACACTTATCCACAAAGGAATAGAGGACCTTAATTTATTCCACCTTTTAACCACAAGGGTCTAGACATAATAATATATAAAGGGTGTCAGTCCATGATTTGAGACATAGGGTTAGTCCATGATCTAGGCTTATATATACAAGGGTGCCAGTCTGCAACTTGAGACGTAGGGTCAGACTGTGATCTAAGCTAGTGCGGAAAGACGTAGAGTAGGAAAAGTAAATGTTAGTTGTTAGTAGTTAGTAGTTAGTAGTCCATAGTCGGTCGACTTATTTTAAGTTCATTGAGTTTGGTTTCACGTGTTTCTTGACAAAGGCCAAAGATGTTATGCATATACCATATGTTCTTGACACAAAACAAACTATGTACACTATGTACAAAATCAAAGACACAAAAAAACAACCAAAACAACACTATATACAAATAATCATCGAATGATAAACAAATAGAACTTAAAGAAGTTTAAGAAAAACTTATCTAACTTAGAGGAGTTGCCTTCCCCTAAGTGATTTTTTCTTATTTTCCCTTTTTAATCTCTTATCCATTTTGCTTAGTTGTTCTTGAAGAACTTCTTGAACTCTTGTTAGAATAATATCAATATCACCATTTTAATAGTTTTTTCGGATGAATTTGAGCGTGTTTAAGAGGTAGAATGCATAAGGAATCAAGAATCTTGATAGAGAAATTCGAGCTTTGAGAGAAAAGTGGTTTGACCAGTATGTGTTCCTCATGAAAACAAACTGCTTTTTATAGGCAAAGGCATACCTACGCATTCACCAATGTGCAAACATAGCCAGACTATTTTAAATGGTTATTTAATGAGCATTTAAGGCCATTTATGGCTAGATTGGCGTAGGAAATGACCTACGATATTGCAGGATATCATGAAGATCTTGCTAATGACGATCAACATGTAGCCAAAATATTTTTCATTTAATGCCCAATTTAATGCGTAATAGCCTTATCGCGATGAAGGCCAATTAGACTAGGTTTTAGGAACTAATCACCTATGGAAATTATGATATTCTATCGTCAAGAGATTTTCTTGAACCAAATATTCCATAAGACTACCTATTTAATGCTTTATGTAAAGAATTCATTTAATGCTTCATTTAATGTCATTTAATGATTTTTAATGATGGCCTGCTAATCTACTAGTTTAGGTATCATGATTTTTCCTAGCAAATGATGATAGTTTTAGGGATGAAATATTTGTAAAAGATACTCATTAAATGCTTGAATTTAATGCCAACTTTGGCTAATGGCACACTGGTAGAGGAATCAATGCTTTTGCTAGGCTTGGAAGGTGTGCTCTTAGTAATCTTGGTGTCTTGGGCACCTATTTGCTTAATCAAGGCTTTATTACTTGATTTAGGATATTAATACTTTAAATAAGAAATTAAACAACTATTTTTGGTTGTCAATTTGACAAAACTAGTAAAAACAAAAGTTTCAAGGGTCAAAACATGAAGTAAATGTAATTGTTAAAATTTACTCAAATTAAGGGGTAGAAACTATTTTAAACATATTAAAAGTGATATTCATAGAAAATATAATTTTAATATTATCATTTTAGTCCCCATTAACTTTTAGAAATTTCAAAATTGACCCGAAACCTTTGTTTATACCGAAGTTCAATCGAATCGACGATTTTATGTTGTTTTTTTCTTCATGTTTTTATCCTTTTTGTAGTATCAAACGTAATCTGGAGTGGCAATTCATTCTCTATAAACCTTGGTTTAAAGTTTATTAGAATTTGTATTTAGACCCTATACTTTTGGAAACTAAAATGAGTGGGACAAAATATGGTGTCTACACTTGCTTTGGAGTTTTGTGGACTAATACTTTCTCAGGCTCAAAGGTTATCACTTTTCGGGAGACTTGCGGTTGTACATTGAAGACCGAGGCTTGGGACTCCAGGATTTCTCGGGGTCCACTTACATGATTCCACAATCGACTAAATAGATCCAGTAGTAATTTCTACTCGGTACATTTGCTTTTCTACTAATGGTTCTAGAATTTTCCTTGGTTGGTACATTAGTGCCATTTTTCCAAATGGCTTGTTGGCCCAAAGACCTACCCAAGAGGAGGAGATGAGAGAGAGGGGGGGGGGGGGGGGGGGGACCAAGAGGGGGGATGAATTGGGTAGTTACTAAAATTTAACAATTAAACACTTAAAACAAATATAATCAATTTTCCTAAATCAATTATTATATTGTTAAGTAGTAGAAATGTGTTTACTTCTAAATGCACACGCAAACACAGTATAAGAAAATAAGCAATGCAACATACAACAATATATCCTGGTTCAGGAAGTTACTCTTTTCTACATAGTCTCTCGAGCTCCACGGAGATTCACAATACACTAAACCCAAGATTTATTTCCCAGGTAGGAACCAAACACTCACAATCATGATTCATTTCACCGGCTCAGAATCAACCTTTACAATTGATAGCATGTTATTGCCACATACCGCAAAATTATGGGTCAAGTTTTAATAGTATAGTGGTGAGTAGAGTGTCGTATCCAAGGGATTGGTTTAAATCGTCACTAAGTACTGCAATTATCGTAACCTAACTTTATTTAGCCTTCTAAATTTATGGTTTGTAAAAATAAAAATAAAACAAATATAAAATCAAAAGCAAAATAAAATATGGACTTTCTATGCGCAATTGTTCTAGGGGGTTTGACATCACTTCGCTAAACTATGCTAATCCAATTTTTTTTTTTAAGTAAATTCATTCTCAATCATTAAATTTGGGTCTCTATAATAACCTCACTCTCTCTGTTGAGTGCCGAGTAAGGTAGTTTGTATAATTACTTAAATTAATATGTCTATTCAATTCAACTAATTATCTAATCATTAGTCTTTGCCCATCAAATGGCTACCTAAACTATACTAGCCTTTTGCGCTAGTATACTCAAGGATGTGTTCTCCGGTCTCAATGTGTAAAATTACCTCTGCCGAGTGCCTAATCCTACACATCTATGATATCCAATTTATCTTTTGCATAGATCAGTGAATAAAGATAAAGAAACACAAATGATCAAAACATGAAATTCAATTAACAAATTCTTAAAGCCTCAAAGCATAGTTCATACAAAGCTACTCAAATCCCCCTAGATAGAAATTTTAGCTCAAAATAGTGGAATCCATGACTAATCTTTTCGAGAAGTTCATAAATACAAACATGTTCAATACAATATCACAAATATAAAATTCAATAAAGATTAGGGTGAGAGAAAGGAAGAGAAAACTCTTTTTCTAGAGATGAGCTTCAAATATTCAATAAACTTCAACTCCAAGTTCCCTCTCTGGTGGTATTTGCCTCCAATGGTGTTCTCTTATCCAAAAGATCTCTACACCAATGGTGTTTCTCTCTCAAAATCGCTACCCTTGGGTTTGAGGTATAAGGTAGTATAAATAGGGCTCAAAATTAGGGTTTTTCGCATTTTCGCACTACAGAGGTGGGCTAGAGAAGACGTGGGAACACTGGAGCACGCCTTTAGGCTCTGGAGATTGGTGGGGGTGCGCTGGGCCGTGCTTTAGGCAGTGTCTCTGGTTTAGGCAGTTTTGACACCTATTCATATTTTGGCCATAACTTTGTTCTCCAAACTCCGATTAAGGTGATTCACGATGTTTTTGAAATATAGGAAAGCGATCTACAACTTTAATGATTTGAGTTTTTCAATAATCAGATTGTATAATTTTCAAAATCGGGATTGAAGTTGCTTCACTTGTATTGCTGACGAACCATTACAACTCAATTCACCTCATTTTGCCATATTTTCACATTTTCTCCCAATTATTTATGATTCCTATAAAACAACACAAAATACTTGAAAACTCACAAATATTTAAACTTAAAAGTACTTGATTTGTCGGTAAATGAACTCTTTATCAAATACCCCAAAACTCAAACATTTGCTTGTCCTTAAATAAATAAATAAAAAAAAACAATAGAAGAAAAATTACTCAAGTACTAAGCAATGAACGAGAAGTGTGAGTTTCATATTGATTCAAAAACGCATGCAATTATCTCCGAAGCCACCAAATGCTCTAAGCTCAAGAGTAATACAAATATTGAGATTATTTAGAATTTCAACTTCAAGCATCAATTTCAACCTACTACTCTCATTGTGTAAGTGTGTGCACAATCACTCTCACCCAACCAAGCGAGCCTCGAATAAATTTATGTGCTAAGGAGACAATGAATGATCTCAAGATTGTGAAGTTAAGAACAACCATAAACCCATTTTTCATGTCACTTTCCACTAATTATGCATATGTTTATATGTCATTGGAGACCAAAAAGACTTTGAGGATTGTAACAAATGGTTATGGTAGAAGTTGACGAGAATGTCATTTTTTAGCTCAAATCACCCTAGGCATGTATCACAACTCATGGATCTTGCAAGATTTCCAAGAATTTTTTTCACTAACTCCTCTTTTCATTATATATCTTCTTTCAATCAATCCCACAAGGTATCATTCACCAAAACAAACCAAAACACATTTTTTTTTTCAAAATAGGTAAGAAATATAAACCACACCCCCAAACTCAAAATCAACATTGTCCTTAATGTTACAGGAAAATACAAGGAAGTGACTCAACTCATCACCCAATTGATTTATTCTCTCTCTCTCTTTTCTTTTTAAATAAAACCCAATCCGCCAATGATTTTCTAAACACAACCACTGCTAGTCCTTATAATCATTGATTCATACAAAAATGCTAATTAGTGATGGGTTTAGGAAGTGAGAATGCATTTAGTGGGTTGGATGCACATATGAGGGTAGTGAAATGATTAGGCAATAAGGCTTAATGGGGGTAACGAGGGATAAACAATTTTCAAGGGTTAGTTTTAAAGGCTTAAACGATCCAAAGAAATCCCTAAATCGACTCTCCAACAATACTATCTAGAATTTTGCCTCAAGTTTCACTCAAATGGGTTCTAGTGTTCATGAGATGTGCAAGCCTACCTAAAGCACATAAATGTTCTCTAAGTACTCAAAACGCCAAGTGATCATCATTCATGGTGCTCAAATGTAACGAGTCAAGAGTGAACTTCAATCAACATGAGTCAAGCACACAGAAATCTCAATGCAATACATTTCAAAAGACCAAAGAGAAGATCAAGTGTCTATACTCTTTATCGATATCAAGTCATTTTGTCTCAACGAAACTTACAATTTATTCAAAAACACTTAAAAAAAAAAGCAAATTGAAAACATGGCCAAAAGAACACAAGTTATAGGACGAAAAGTCACACAAGACTTTCCTAAACCCAATAAACATAAGCCAACATGTGTCTCACCCCCAAACTTAAAGTCAAACATGTATTAAAATTAAGAATAAAGGAATAAGAACATGTACTGGGGAGGGGAAAATCTCGCCTCCTAGTGTGGTCGGCGTTGATTCTCCGAGCATGATGACTGGTGTGAGGCTTTCTTCCATAGCTTGCATCCTTAGGCTCAATTATTTGAAAACTTGGGTTGCCTCCCAAGAAGCACTTGGTTTATCATCCTTGGCTTAACAACAGATAAGTTCTCATAAAAGAGCAGCTTCTGCCCATAGTATATGTTGTACAACACAATAATATGAGTCTTGGTTTTGAACGCCCTCAAGCTTGGCGAGATGTGGAAATGATTGACACGTACTTTTAACTTGACTCGGCTCTGGAATATGTGCTTGGTTAGCGTGAATGAACAGTGTTTGAAGTATTGGAGGACAAGTGAGCCACATCAGATCCTGATAGAAGTATTCGTCTTTGATCAGTGTTGGTATTACAACATGGATTTTAAAAGGAGGATAATCACAAGTGTTGTTTTGTGATTCTTTATCATCGATCAATTTTTGGGTCTCTTTCTTATTAAAATCATCATCATCGAACAAACCCAAGTTTCTCCCACTTATGTGGGGTTCCTCATAGTGGCTTTCACATTTGAATGTGGCTCGTGTGTCTTTTATTGTCACCGTAATTGGCATGGCTTCAATGGAGTCGAACGGAGATTCAACTTGTAAATCATGAATGGTCTCCATCCTTTCCAACTTCTCTTTGTAGAGTTTTGTCTCCATCGAAAGTTATCCAATTTGTGTCACAAGAGACTTTATGGTTGCATTCATATTATTGAAATAAGTCTCAATGCTGTCACGATGAGCCTTATGTTTATTGAGATGACTATGATATTCCTTCATGATACTATGAGTTATGAGTTTCCCTCGTGAATGTAGTGAACATGTCTTCTAGGGTGGGATAAGACTCCAGTAGTTGGTGTGGGGTGTCAAACCATGGCGTTGAAATGTTGGAACTATTCCCCAAGCTTTGGTGACTTGTTGAATAATTCTAACTTTGATAGTCAAAATTGACCATGTCTTCTAACAACCAATAGGCTTTATTTGCAGAAGAATTACTACCTCAATCTCTTTATAGGAAGAGACTGAAAATCGATTACTTTGATTAAATACCCCCAATAGTATTTAATCCGTCACAACTCACCAATATTTGATAAGAAGAAAATCTCACTCGGAGCTTATATCACCCCAGATAAATAATAACTCAATTAATATCTCAACTAGTGATAGAAAAATATGAGATACAAAAATCTGATTTTAACAAGATATGGGTAGCAAATTGGAGCACGTAATCAAATTTAAGAAATTGTTTATAAAAATATTTTCTTTAAAAATCAGAAACAATTTCTAAGATCAATTTCCAAACAATAATCAAATAATGCAATGAAAGAATATAAATGGAAAGATCTCACTCGGATAACACATAATAATTAGATAAGCAATGAAACTTTAGATTCAGTAGTAGCACAAATTAATGACAGTTGATCTTCAAGATCGTCTCTCAGAAAAGCTCACAATATTTCAGATGGATAACTCTTATAAAAGCTCACAATATGATATGATATAATTTCTCTCTTGTTTATTGCTTAATTACTGATAAAATTCACAGGTCTATTTAAAGGCATATGTAATCAGCCTCCTAACGGCTAGTTTACAAGTGTCATGACAATAAAATACTCTTATAGACCCCTTATAACATAAGGTCTTCATTTAGGTTCAATTTTACTTAATAACAACTTTTAAAATTCTTAATTAAATCCCCAAAGTATTTCTCAATCAAAATAAATAAGTGTAGAATCCATTTTAATTACCAAATTGAGAAACATTAATATTTAATGAACCATATTGAAAGGATTTAATTAGTATATGAACCATATCTTAAATATAGATAATATCCCTTAAATCTATCTCAAATCCTAACAAAAAATAGCTACTTTTGGATTTAAATCGGATTAAACAATATCCTGAACCAGCAAATTCAGTCGACTGCCCAGTTGATTGCCCAACGCCTCTTGCAACAAAACCATTGCCACAGCGATCATAGGTTGACCGCTTAGTCGACTCGCAGATTTAGAGAGTTCAAATGTTTTCATAGGTCGACCGGTCGGTCGACTCTTCAATTCAGGATGTTTCATCTTCCTTCTTTGGTCGACTCTTCAGTCGACTAACTCCTTCTGAATCACTTCTCTGATCTCGTTTTTAACCTACTTTCTTTTACAATTTCGTCCCTTTATCCATTTTTATATTTAAATAAGCTCCACTAATATTCTTATATTCCATTTTAGTCATTCAAAAATATATTTTTTTAATTCACATAAGAGCAAATAAATATACTTAACAAAAACACACATCAAAGATAAGATTCATTTTGTGCCATGTGTGTGTTCCTAAATGGGATATTAAGAGTTAATATTTACCTGAGTTGTTTTCCCTAATTTCTTCAAACTCTTAATACTTTTTCATCATCTTGATATCTTCATTAAGCATCCATTCAATTTGACATCTTCATTACTAGAACTTTAAATCACTGAAATACTTGATCAAACATTAGTTCCACCAAAACATCAATACTTAATTGTTCATCAAAATCTTGGGATCAACAGAGGTGGTACCATTTCCTCTTTCCACCCAAGTTGATGTTGCAGCTTGTAACCTATTGAGGAAGTTTAGTAATTGATACTACTTCGAGAAACCATAATCGGGGAACCGAATAAGCAACTCCTTGTATCTATACCAAGCATAATAGAATGGCTTGAAATCTCATTGAGAAAATCTTAAGAGGACTTGTTGATCAACCATCTCCAAGTACCTCGCAATATAAGAAATCAAAAACAAAAATTAAAAATAAAAATAATTGCCTAAATTAAAATGAAGTTACTTAATCATAATATTAACAACAATCTAAGACGCCAATCCTTGGCAACGACGCCAAAAATTTGATAGTGTTTTATTGCTATATACTGCAAGTGTATGGGTCAAGTTTTAATAGTGTAGTGGTGAGTAGATTGTCGTATCCACTTGGATTGATTTAAATCATTACTAAGTATTGCGATTATCATAACCTAACTTTATTTAGGCATCCAAATTTAGGGTTTATAGAAATAAAATTAAAACAAATATAAAATCAAAAGCAAAATAAAATATGGGCTTCCTATGCACAATTGTTCTAGGGGGTTTGACTATGCTAATCTAATTCAAGTTTGTTAAGTAAATTCATGCTCAATCATTAACCATGGGTTTCTATAGTAACATCACTCCCTCTGTTGAGTGCCGAGTAAGGTAGTTTGTATAATTACTTAAATTAATATGTCTATTTAATTCAACTAATTATCCAATCATTAATCTTTGCCCATCAAATAGCTACCAAAACTATACTAGCCTTTTGCGCTAGTATACTCAAGGTTGTATTTCTCCGGTCTCAATGTGTAAAATTAAATCTGTCGAGTGCCTAATCCCACACATCTATAATATCCAATTTATCTTTTGCATAGATCAGTGAATAAAGATAAAGAAACACAAATGATCAAAACATGAAATTCAATTAACAAAATCTTAAAGTCTTAAAGCATAGTTCATACAAATCTATTCAAATCCCCCTAGATCGAAATTTTAGCTCAAAATAGTGGAATCCATGATTAATCTTTTTGAGAAGTTCATAAATGCAAACATGTTCAACACAATACCACAAATATAAAATTCAATAACTATTAGGGTGAGAGAAAGGAAGAGAAAACTATTTTTCTGGAGATGAACTTCAAATATTCAATAAACGTTAACTCCAAGCTCCCTCTCTAGCGGTGTTTGCCTCCAATGTGTTCTCTTATCCAAAAGATCTCTACACTAATGGTCTTTCTCTCTCAAAATTGCCAACCTTGGGTTTGAGGCATAAGGTGGTATAAATAGGTCTCAAAATCATGTTTTTTTCACTTTTTCGTGCTGCAGAGGTGGGCTGGAGTGGACGTGGGTGCACTGGAGCGTGCCCTTGGTCCATGGAGACTAGTGGAGACACGTTGGAGTGTGCTTTAGGTAGTGTTTAGGAGCCAAAAATACATTCTCTGGAAAGAGAAAGAAAGGATAATTATGATATCTACGTCTTAAGAGTCTTGGTCCATAACTTGAGGAAAAAAATAACTATTGTGCCATAGAGTCCTAGGAAAAAAGATCTATGCCTTAAGGATAAAAGGACAATCATGCTATAGTTTTTGGATGACCGTAACTTTAAATTTGAGGATGAACCAAAAGTAACAAGTTACCCTGATCCTACGAAGCCAAGTCCAAGCCGAGGTCTGTCCAGAACATAGATGAGAATTGCCTGCTAGAGCTATGTCTTCCTAAGATTTCATATGCATAGCACGAACATCATCATCTGTATAGACATACACATGAATAGTCAAGAGTATAACCACGCATAAAGGTAGGGTAATTTGCATCCTAAAAAGAAAAAGTTCATTAGTAGAGGTCTAGGTTGGTTAGTCACTTAACAAACCCAGGAAATCTGCTTTAGGTAACTTTTGCTAAAAGCCATCCGAGAGATGATTACAAGATCGTAAAATAAATCTGATCCCTTTCTCTATTGGAAGTACTCAGAATGACTCCAAAATCTCGATGACACCAGAAGACGTTTCCTCCCTAACACAAATGCCAAATGAACCCAACCTCGCTGTTATAGGAAAATAACCAATTACCATCACTGAGAAACACCCTTAGCATGACAAAATATTGGGACAAATTATGAATGGAGAGGCCCTTTCATGGAGAATAGATTGGTACTGAAAATCACAGTAGCCTAGTTAAACCGGAAGACTTCAATTGTGCTATCACCGCAAGTCAAGACCTCTACGGCTGGGAGATAAGCCTCAAACCTAAGGAAAACCCAGTGCTAGGGTATAGTTCTAAGATATGGAAGTAATTAGACTACATAAGACAATCTATTGATGAGATCAAATAGGTCATTTGGACCCTTATCCACCTAGAACACTAACCTTCTATCTCTAATCCATATCCCAATAGTTCTCCACAAAACCATAGACAATTACCAACCTCAATTCAATTGTCTCATCAAACCTCTAAGTCTACCCGATTCAAGACACAGTTCACCTCATTTGATATGCCATTTTCTCAAGCTTACCGCTGCTGCTTCAAGAATAAGTTATTAGCACCTATTCCCCCTAACCTAGGAAACCCTTAGGATCTGAGGTTTAACTATCACACTTTTTACTAGTATCAATCCGGAATGACTGGTTACCACACCAATCAACGCCAGGACCTCAAGAACTGTGTCGAGGATCTCATCTATGAAAGAATCATAAGTATATCAAGGGAAACTCTGACCATCAAAGAATAGGGAAGAAACATTTATATCTTCGTTTGCTTAGTTTCTTATGTACTTTCTAATAAACCAGGTATTATCCTATATGATTATATACTAAGATCTACAAATAATTAAATGCAAGCTTATTTTATCTAAGGTCGACTCAGGACTTTATACTCTAACTGTCAAAAATTAATTTGTTTATCGCAATCTACACAGCCTGAAAACATTAAAGGAAAATTCTTGTTTTAACCAAACGATGGTGAGATACTGGAAAAAAAAAATCTGAGAACGTTAGAAAGAAAACTTAGGAGCCTTATTATGGAATTACTACACATGTTCCAACCAGGGAGTATCTAAGTAACCTTGAAGAAATACAAAAGGCTTCCTCAACCAGAACGAAGGAAGAAATATCCCGAAGACTTATGACACGAAGAATGATAGATAAAGTCTTAGAGCCTAAGCCCGTCTGCGAAAAAACTCTTGAAAGACTGGGTAGCTGAACAAATGAAGACTGACTAATATAAGCTAAGACTTTATCTAGACATAACCAATTCAAGGACACTGTGAAAAAACTACTTTAGAAAAAACACAAAAACATGAAGAACCTCGTATAATAGAAGATATTTAAGACTAGAAAAGAACGATAAGCCATATCAGACAAATGGACAAAGTAGTCAGAATAAAGGTAAAACCAACAAAGACCTTGAGATCAACTCAAATTACCCAAATCCTTTAAAAAAAGTAAAATTTTAAAAGTAAGTGAATAGAGAAATATGAAAGACCGGTCTCAGAAAGTTTCTAAACACTGAGTGGTCACATGAAAGCCATTAGGTGAATCACACTTTCTATACAATTAGAGTATTAAGTCGTAGGGGTGTCTTAACACCTAGTGACTTGGGCCAACTGGACCGGGATTATTACCCAAAGCTCACTACATGATTATATGGGAAGCATGAGTCCCTACTTGCTAGAGTAAAAGAAATCAGAATAAATAATTTTGTTAATACTACCTGGACAGAATAACATTTGCTAGTTTTCATTCACTAACACTTGTTTATCCATCACTTCTATTCTCCCTCCTCTGGGTCATCTCGGGAAGGCCCATCCCATCTACCCTCAGTCCAAGAAAGAAGAAGTAAAGTAGAGTCATTAAAGAAAACTTGAGTAGTATTCAGGGCCTAAATAATCTCGATAACAATATTAGAAAAATAATAATATCAAAACTTGATGGAATTGAAACTAGACAACCTCGTTAATGGATAACTACGAATATTTGGTTTAAATTACTATTGAACTTATCTTCATCATAATTCAGATTAATCCACTGCAAAAATAGCGACAATCATTAAGATGATTGAACGTTGAATATGATTACCTGAGTATACTCTAGAAAAAATAATCTTGCATAAAGTGAAAAGGGAAATACACATGTCGTGTATAGGCTAATGCTTAAAGCATTAGAAATGAACTTAGGAAAATATGGGAAAGGAAGAGAAGAAGCCTTGCTAAATAAACCATTCATTTGAACCTTCTCCTAATAATCATCCTGGTGGCGGAATATTATGTCGCCACTTTCACCGTAAGTGTATAGGTCAAGTTTTAGTATAGATGAGAAGGAAGGGGTTGTTGTATCCATAGGGATTGGTTGAGATTATTATCGAGTACCGCGATTATCATAACCTAACTTTATTTAGGTGACATAAATTGAGTTTATAATTAATTAATACTAATACTAAGTTAATAAATCTAACTATACTAATATTATATTGACATGTTTAGGGAAAAGATTGCCTAGGTATTAGTTTCGTTTATAAAAATGTGTTTGATCTTGTTTAGTCTACAATAACGACGTTCATCCTATTCGACAATCTCTGTATCGTAAACTCACTCGCCACTTCTGCCGAGTGTAAGACGAGTGAATATGCGACTTCGTCTCAACGAAGAAATCTCCCTCAATGTCTTAACGACACTAGGTCATATGAGTCTTGCCCCAACGTCATTGATTGCACACTTTCTAACTCCCTCCTGGGTTATTAGATCGTCGCGTTGTGTTTACCCTAGTTCGAATTCGGGATTACCTCTCCCGAGTGTTAAACCCTGATTTTTCACTATATCTAAAAAAGCATATAATCATGACAAATCGATAAACACAATCGAAATAGCGAAGAACAATCATTAACGAAACACAACTCAAACAAATAACGATTTCATAAAATATATTAATCCCTAGACAAAATTCGTTTAGCTCATGTCCATAACTATTTATACAATGAAAACCGAGCTAAACATGCTCAACAACCTACTGAAGTTAAGAAAATAAAGAGAGAAATGGAATAACTTAGCCGTAGTCTGAAGATTTGCCACTAAAATCGCTCAACGATCGTTTCTCCTACTTCGCAACGTGTTCTTCTCCTTCGGAATTGGTTGAGCACTCCCCAAAACATTTTCAAAATATCCTAACCCTAAGGAGTCTCTAATGAGCTCTCTCTTGGCCGAAATATAGGAGGGAGGAATAAATAGGGGGCCAAAATATCTAAATAAATATCTAATCTGTGTGCAGAGTGACCGCCGTGGCAGTGAGTATGTCGGCTGGGTCATGGCCTCGGAGGTGGACTCGACGGTGGGATCATAGACCTTTCTGTTATTTCACCGTTGTAGTGGTGGATCTTACCGCTGTGGCGGTGGGTTTTCAGCAACAATTGGCCATATCTGCATATTGATCACCGCGGCGGTGGTCTGAACGCCTTGGGGTGGGTTGTATTTATGAATTTTGCCCTTATGCTTGTTTTCCCACCGTTCTTCCACCATTCTTGATCCGATTTGATCATTTATGATCCGTTTTCATGCATTTTCACCCTACACACCTGATTTATACAAAAATACATAAAAACGTATTAAAACATAATAAACAAACTCGAAAACTAACAAGTTCGGTTTGGAAATAGATAGATAAATTACACCTATCACATCTAAATAGTCATTCAAAACCTGAGCTAAATTAATAGTGATCTCCATTATGAGCAAGATGTTACCATTTTAGGAAATCTCAATATCAACCAGGCGAGATCTGAAGTAACCTTTCGCTATTCCTGTCCAAACCTTCTCATTTGCCACCAAAACTCAGAGACTGTTTGAGGAAAAAAAAAATCCTGATAAGAATTATAGTTACAACACAAGAAGGAGCAAAGGAGCAGGAAGCCTCTCAGATACACTGGTTAGCTTTTCGTATTAGAAACGACAAAGAAAAAATAGGAGAGAAGACTAATAGCAAAAGGTACCTAGCGCAAGCATTTTAGGAAACGTTCTAGGAAAGGACTACATCTCCAGACCGATCAAGTATTCCCTAGAAAAACATTCTAGAATTAGGCATCACTAAATCATACAATATAGAAAGTCCGTATCAAAGTACTACATATGCATTATGTATCACGGATCACTTAGGCATTCATAAACTTCATACGCATAAGGAAACTTAGGCATCATACATCACAAAAACCTGTGGCATCCTGCATATCATTTAGCATCACACGACATTTGCACCCATATACCTTATCTGGGAAGCTCTAGTAGACTAGTAGGCAATCGTTGGACATGTAATCCGGTCAAGTTACTTCGCCAATCACTGTACTAATGTATGTCTCTAATAATGGGTCCAACTAACTTAGAAGTAAGACAAGGAATCGACCTCACCGAATACTAATACTAAGTTAATTAAACTAATTATACTAATATTGTGGTATGACGTTTATGGAAAATTATTGCCTAGGGATTAACTTCATCCACTTAAACGTGTTCGTTTCAATCTAATTTACATTAATGGAGTTCATTCTATTCGATAATCTCGGTATGAAAATCTCATTCACTATCTCTCTCGAGTGTAAAGTGAATGAATATGTGACTTTGCGTCAACCCCGAAGTCCCCTTTGAGCGTCTATATGACACTTGGTCACGTGAGCCTTGCCCTAACGTCATTGATTGCACACTTTCTAACTCCCTCCCTAGTTGTTAGATCGTCGCGTTATGTTTAAACCCTAGTCCAAATCTGGGGTTACCGCTCCCGAGTGTCAAATCCTGTATTCTCAATATATCTAAATAAGCATATAAACATGAAATAATAGCAAACACAATCAGATAAACATGAACAACCATTAACGAAACATAGATTTTATATAAATGACGTTTTCGTGAAGTACAATCAAACCCTAGACAATAGATGTTTAGCTACTCATGGCCATAGCCCTATATACAACTAAAAACGAGCTAAACATATATAAACAAATAACCAATCTAAGAGAGAAATAGAGAAACTAGGAGACTAGCTGTTATCCAAAGATTTACTGCAAAAACTGCTCCGAGAACGCTTCCTCCTTCTAGTTGTGATCTTCTATTGGTCTAATGGCCTTGGAGCTCTTAAGACTCCCAAAAACGTCTACCTCTTGTTCGGGGAGAATAGGGACAATATTTATAGGATTCAAAATATCCTAAAATATCTTAAAAAGTCAAGCGCTGACCGCTGCAGCGGTGGGATCACCGTCGCAGTGGTGGATAGGTCGGTGGGATTTTTGGCGATTGACCACTGCAGCGGTGAAACCACCACTGCAGTGGTGGAGCTCTCTGTATTTTGACTATTGCAGCGGTGGAGCTTTAGCAAACTCTCTTTATCTTCACTACTGCAGCGGTGGTTTCACCGTTGCAGCGGTGGATGCAGGCACTAGATTTGGACTTTTTGCTCTTTTTCTCCATCGTTCTTCTACCACTTTGATCGTTTAAGGACCGTTTTAGTCCATTTTCACCCCAAATACCTAATTAAGACAAAATAAATAAAAATGTATTAAAACATAATTAAAACGCTATAAAAGTACTCGAAAACTATCAAAACCGGCTTGGGAATAAATAGATAAATTACACCTATCAAATACCCCCAAATTTAGAATTTTGCTAGTCCTTGAGCAAAACACTCACACTAAAATAAAAAAACGCAACGAAATTAAATAACATGAACAACCTAAACACAAACAATCTATACATAACGATATGCGAGTTTTTAATTCATCTGTCTACCAAAATATTTTCCCCTCAACAACCCTCAATCATATCGAGTTCAGGTGGTAAAACGCACTATATGATGTTCTAGAATTTCGACATTCAATAATGGTAAACGCCATTCTAGATCCTTTCAACGTGTATGTACGAGACTCAATAATATAACTATCCAACAGTCGGATTGGATTATCCCACAACGAAACTCACGACTTAAACCATAAAGGATTAGGATATCCACACGCATGACTGGGTTCCACTCTCCACTAATGTAGGCTAAGATCAGAAGGACTTGGTTCGATTTTGGGACATGGCCAAGGGTATATTGCGAATATAAAACGGGTTAACTCTATTAACTCAATGATACCTAAGGCACAACGCTTGGCACACTCATACTCGAAACCCCATAGATAAATTGGAAATAACCCTGAACAATCATTTAAGACCGACATACTCACTTGTCCAAAGAAACGTAAATTGAACAATCTTTACATATGTTTTTTTTAACGAATCAAACCACACCCCTAAACTTATTCTATTATTTCAATTTCATGGGTGTGGTTAAAACGAAAGAAAAATGACAAGTAAGTACTCGAATACCGAACCAATCAAAAGTTCGTCCTAAACCCAACCGCTCACTTCAAGTAGCACACACGAATACCCACTTGATTCACTCAAATTGTGCCTTCAGTTTAGCAATATAGGTTTGGAAAAAGATCAATTGGCCAGGGTATTAGTTATGTGTTAAGAATTGAAACGACATTTAGGCTTCAACAGGGTAACGAGGGATATAAATTTTACAAGGTAAGTTTCTGACAGGTGTAAATTACCTATCTATTTTCAAACCAAAATTGTTAGTTTTCGAGTACGTTTAGTATGTTTTTAGTATATTTTAATATGTTTTTATTCTTTTTGTATAAAATAGGTATATGGGTGAAAAGGTATGAAATAAGAGCCCAAATGCTCAATTCAGACCGAAAACAGTCAGAGAACGATGGAAAAACAAGCAAGGAGGCAATATTTTGAAAGAAGCCCACCGTCGCAGTGTCCAGACCACCGCCGAAAATGCAGAAAAAGGCTATTGATGTTGTAAACTCACCGCCTAGGCGGTGAAACTATAGGATGTCCCTGAAATCCATCACCTTCTCCACTGCTGCGACGAACATTAAATCGATATACCTACCACCTAGGTAGTGAATCCCACCTCCTAGGCGGTCAGCTCTACACAGTTTAGATATTTTATTAGATATTTTAAGCCCTATTTAAACCCTCTCCTATTTTCTCCTTTGCAAGCCCCAGCCATAGGAGACCCCCTTAGGGTTCCTATGATTTTGAGAGTGTTTCGAGGTGTGCTCAACCAATTTCGAAGGAGAAGAACGCATTGCAATAAAGGAGAAACGATTATTGGACGATTTTAGCGCCGAATCGTCGGACTACGGCTAAGTTCTTCCGTTTCTCTCTTTATTTTCTTAACTTTAGTAGGATGTTGAGTATGTTTAGCTCAATTTTTAATGTATAACAGGTTATGACCATGAGTTAAACATGGATTGTAATGGGGATTAACGTATTATTTATGAAAATGTAGTTTTGGTTGAATTTGTGTTACGTTATGGTTGTTCCTCATAATTTTGATTGTGTTGCCGTGTTTTCTATGATTATATGCTAATTTAGATATATTGAGAATACGAGGTTTGACACTCGGGATAGGTAACTTTGGATTCAGACTAGGGTAAACACAACACGACAATCTAACGACTTGGGAGGGCGTTAGAAATCGATGACGTTGGGGTGAGATTCACGTGTCCTAGAGTCGTTAAGATGTTGAGGGGGACTTCGGCATTGACATGAAGTCACGTATTCTCCTGTCTTACACTCAGGAGAGGTGACTAGGGAGTTTACGAACCGAGATTGTCGGATACGCCGAACGCCGTTAATGTTAACTAAAACAAAATCAAACGCATTTAAGTAAATAAAGTTAATCACTAGGCAATCTACTCCCCTAAACAATCTCAATATAGTATTTATAGTATAGTTAACTTAATTAGTATTTTAGTTTAGTATTAATTAATAATTAAACACATTTTTAGCCGCCTAGATAAAGTTAGGTTATGACAATCCGGTACTCGATACTAATCTCAACAAATCACTGTGGATATGATACCCAACCGAAAGGTCCATTATACTAAAACTTGACCCATACGCTTGCGGTGAAAGTGGTGACGTGTAAATCGCGACCACCAATTTCAAAGGCTCAAGCAACAAAATGAATGCCTAAATCATATCTCCTGAACTACCTTACCTAGGATTTTGCCTCAAGTTTCCCCTCAATCAGGTTATAGAATCCTTAAATTGTCATGAGTTTGGATAATGGATAATTGTCCTCAAATCAATTGAATAGCTAGACATTGAGTCTACGTGCTCGTGCAAATTAGGATCCATAATAACTTTTACTAAAATAATATGCCAAGCACATAGAACACACATGAATGGGCATTATCCTTGACCTCAAAAAATAACTAGGGGGTAATATCATCATCGGGTAATGGCCCAGATGAATGCAAAACTTAGCATGCAACAATAACAACACAAACATAAACACTAACTACCCTAAACAAACATGCAATACATTAAACTAAACTAACACAACTAACAACAAAAATACATACTAAACAAACTAATCATCACCCCCAAACTTAAAATGGATAGTGTCCTCAACGATCCATCAGCGATCCCAACGAAATAATAAAGCATTATAACGAAGACGGGGGTTTAGAATACGTACCTGGGAGGCGAGAGAATCTCGCCTCCGAATCAAGTCGATGGAGATGGATCTAATTTATTTTTGACCTTGGGTTTCCTCCCAATAAGCACGTAGTTTATTGTCCTCGGCGCGACATAGAGAAGTACTCGTCAAAGAGCGGCTTCCGCCCATAGTAAGTGTCGTACAACACCACGTATGGGTCTTAATTCAGCACACCCTCAAGACTGGTAATATTTAGATCTAATCGGCCCAAACTTTCAACTCAATTCGTTGTCGGCTCATGTGCTTGGTAGGTGTGAAAGAACGATGCTAATGGCGGCGAAGAATAAGTGAGCCACATCGGATCTTCATAAATATGATCGTCTTGGATCGGTGGTGGTATCACAATTTGGATCTCCAATGGTGAAGAATCACAATCATCGATCCACGTTTGGGTTTCTGGCTCATTAAAATAATCATCTATTAATGCTCCTAAGCTCCTCCCACTTGTTTTTGGTTCCTCGTGGTGGTTTTCGATGAATGTGGCTTGTGTGTCTCTTAGTGCCATCACTTTTGACTCGGCCTCAATTAAGTAGATAAGATGATCGATTTGCATCTGAAGAGACATTACGGTCGCATTGATTTTGGCGCAAACCGTCTCAATATTGTCGAGACGATCCTCGTGCTCATTGATCTTTTCATTTGTTTCCCTCCAAAATGCCTGAGTCTCCCCAATAAATTCAGCAAACATGGTTTCCAATGCGGGGGAAGACTCAACATATTGGTTCGAGGTGTTAATCCATTGTTTCGAAATGGTGAAACTATCCCCCAAGCTTTGGTAGTCTGTTGAATAATTCCAACAGTGAAAATCATACTCGGCCATGTATTCCAACAACCGATAAGATTTATCCGCGGTTAGTTGGTCGAAAGATATGGTACTGTTTCCTCTTTCAACCCGTATTCTGGTTGCAACTAATAACCCATCGAGGAAGTTCAGTAGTTGTCACTCCCTCGGGAAACGATGATTCAGAAACTGGAATCTCAATTCCTTGTATCAATCCCAAGAATAATAAAATAGCTCAGTGTCCCGTTGAAAGAAATGCAAAAGTACCTATTGACCTAACATTTTCAAGTACCCTGAAGGAAAAACAAAAACAAAACTACATAGAAAAAAATTATAAACAAAAAAAATGCCTAAATTAAAATCAAGTTGTTTACTCACAATATCAACAACAATCTAAAACACAATCTCGGCAATGGTGCCAAAAACTTAGTAGCGCGTAGATACGTCGTTATTTTTACCGCAAGTGTACGGGTCAAGTTTTAGTATAGTTTAGAAGAGTTAAGATTGTTGTATCCATAGGGATTGGTTGAGATTATCATTGAGTACCATAATTATCATAACCTAACTTTATTTAGGTGATAAAAATGTAGTTTTTATAATTGATACTAATATTAAGTTAATTAAACTAATTACACTAATATAGTAGTATGACGTTTATGGAAAATTATTGCCTAGGGATTAACTTTGTCCACTTAAACATGTTCGTTTCAATCTAGTTTACATTAACGGCATTCATCCTATCTGATAATCTTGGTATCGAAATCTCATTCACTAAATGAATGAATATGTGACTTCGCGTCAACACCGAAGTCCCCATCGGGCGTCTATATGACACTTGGTCACATGAGTCTTGCCCCAACATCATGAATTTCACACTTTCTAACTTCCTCCCAAGTTATTAGATCGTCGCTGATAAGTGTAATTAACTACCTATTTCCAAACCGAACTTGTTAGTTTTCGAGTGTTATTATAGTATTTTAATACGTTTTAATACGTTTTTATTTATTTTTGTATAAATCAGGTGTGTGGGGTGCAAAGGGATGGAAACAGATCATAAACGATCAAATTGGATCAAGAACAGTGGGAAAACAAGCATAAGGGCAAAATTAAAAAATGCAGCCCACCGCCGAGACGTCCAGACCACCGTCGCAATGGTCAATATGCAGAGAAGGCCAAAACATGGTGGAAACCCACCACTGCAGTGGTGAGATCCACTGCTGCAGCGGTGAAACAACAGTGAGGTCTCTGATCTCACCACTAAGTTTACCGACGGGGTCGTGACGAAACCGACTTACCCACCGCCGCGACGATCACTCTGCACACACTTTAGATATTTTGGCTCCCTATATCTTCCTCATATCCTCTATTTCGTCCATTAGAGAGCTCCTAGGGTTAGAATAGGGTTGAGATGTTTTTGGGGAATGCTCTACCAAATCGGAAGAAAAAGAACACGTTGTGAAGAAGGAGAAGTGATCTCGGAACAGTTTTAGCGCCAAATCTTCGGACTACGGTTAGTTTTTCTCATTTCTTTCTTTATTTCTTAACTTCGGATTATCGTTTGAGCATGTTTAGCTCATTTATCATTGTATATAAGGTTATGGCCGTTAGCTAAATGGATATTGTCTAGGGATTACTATAATTTATGAATATGTGGTTTTGAAATCGGTGTTTTGTTAATAATTGTTCTTCATTATTTGATTGTGTTTGATATTTTTTCTTGTTTACTATGCTTGTTATGATATAGTAAGAATACGAGTTTGACACTCGGGAGAGGTGGTGGCGGAATATTACATCGCCACTTTCATTGCAAGTGTACAGGTTAAGTTTTAGTATAATGAGAAGAGTTAGGGTTGTCGTATCCACAGGGATTGGTTGAGATTATTGTCGAGTACCGTATTTATCATAACCGAATTTTATTTAGGCCATAAAAATTGTAGTTTTATAATTAAATTTACTAGTACTAAAATACTAATTATACTAATTAAACTATATTACTATATTGAGATGTTTTAGGGGGATGGATTATATAAGGATTAACTTCATTTACTTAAATGTGTTTGATCTCGTTTGACTTACGTTAATGGTGTTCGACTTATTTGACAATCTCTGTATAATAAACTCATTCACTTCCTCTCCCGAGTGACAAGTAAATGAATATGTGATTTCGCGTTAACGCCGAAGTCCCCCTCTAGCATTTTTTAGAACACATAGTCACATGAGTCTTGCCCCAATGTCATTGATTGAACACTTTCTAACTCTCTCCTAGGTTATTAGATCGTCGCGTTGTGTTTAACCCTAATCCGAATTCAAGGTTACCTCTCCCGAGTGTCAAACCCCGTATTCTCTATAAATCTAAACAAGCATATAATCAAAGACTAACGGTAAACACAATAGAAATAGCGAAGAACAACCATTAATGAAACACAACTAAAACAAACAACGATTTCATAAATATTATTAATCTCTAGATAAAATTCGTTTAGCTAACGGCCATAACCGTATATACAATGATAAACGAACTAAACATGCTCAAACCAACTACCAAAGTTAAGAAAATAAAGAAACAAAATGAAAGAACTTAGTCGTATTCTGAAGATCCGCTGCTAAAACCCCTCCGAGAGGGTTTCTCCTTCTTCGATTTGTGTTCTTCTCCTTTGGGGTTTGGATGAGCTCCCCAAAAACCTCTCAAAATACTCCCTAATATGGTAGGAGGTCTAATGGCTAAAAATGAGGCAGGAGGAAGGATTAAATAGGACAAAATATCCTAAAATATCTAAATAATATCTAAATCTGGTGCAGAGTGACTGCCTAGGCAGTGGGATTATCGGTTTGATCTTCGCTGTAGCGGTGGAGGAGGCAGCGGAATCAGGAACCTCTCTGCAGTTTCACTGCCTAGGCGGTGAGCTTCCAGCAGATTTAGGCTTTTCTCTGCATATTCACTGCCTAGGCGGTGATCTTACCGCCTAGGTGGTGGGCTACTGTTCTAAATATTGCCTCTGTACATGTTTTCCCACCGTTCTTGATTCGATTTCATCGTTATTGATCAATTTTCATACCTTTTGACCTCAAATACCTGATTTATACAAAAACACATAAAAATATATTAAAACGTAATAAACGTACTCGAAAACTAACAATGTTCGATTTGGAAATAGATAGGTAATTTACACCTATCAAATACCCCCAAACTTGGAATTTTGATAGTCATCGATCAAAACACCCACACAATACAAGAAAATATAACAACTAATTACCAAATAATAACTAAAAATACTTAAACAAAAATGTGCAAGTTTTGAGTATCATCTACCGACCAAACGATTTTTCCCTTATCGACCCCCAATCCTATCAAGTTCAAGCATAAAAACACACCATGTGGTGTTCTAGAATTTCAAAGTTCAATAATAGTAAGCGCCATTCTAGATCTTGTCAGAGTGTGTGTGATTAAACTCAAATATACAACTATCCGTTGATTAGATGGGGTTATCCCCCAATAAAGTTCATAACTTAAATCATTAAGGTATAGGGAATCCATATGCCTAACCTGGGTTCTATTCTCTACTCATCTATGCTTGGAGGTTAAAAAAAAACTTCATTAGGTCTTGGTTCGGTTTAGGAATATGGCCAAGGATAAATTGGAAGAGAAAACGGGTTAACGTTGTTAACTTAACGTTACCCAAGGCACTTCGCTTGGCACACTCACACTAGAAACCCCATAGTTAAATTGGAAACAACCCTGAACCATCTATTAAGACCGACGTACTCACTTATCAAAAATAAAAGGAAATAAACTATATTTACATAGTTGTTTTTGTTTTTTTTTTTTTAAATAACCAAACATTCCCCCAAACTTATTTGATTTGTACACTTTAAGGGGTGTGTGAAATATGAACTAAAAATGACAAGTGAGTACTCGAATACCTAACCAATTAATAGCTCGCCAAAAACCCAACCGCTCACATCAAGTAGCATAACGAATGTTAACTTGATTCACTCACATTGTGACTTTGGTTTAGCGATTTAGGTTTGGAAAAAAGTTCAATCGGCTATGGTATTAGTTAAGTGTTCAGAATTGAAATGGCTATTAGGCTTTGACAGGGTAATGAGGGATAATGATATATTAAGGTAAGTTTAAAAGGCTCAAGCAAAAAAATAACTGCCTAAATCATATCTCCTGAACTACCTCGCCTAGTATTTTGCCTCGAATTTCCCCTAAATCAAGTTCTAGAATCCCTATTGTCATGAATTTGAGTGATGGATAATCGTTTTCAAATCAATTAGATAGCGCTATATTGAGTTTACGTGCTCGTGCATTTAGGATCTACAATAACTTTTACTAAAATGATACGTTAAACACACAGATCACACATAAATGAGCTTTATGCTCGACCTCAATAAACAATCAGGGGACAGACTCATAATCGGGTAAAGGCCCAGATAACGTCAAAACTCAGCACATAACAATAATTATCCTAAACAAACATGCACACGATAAAAACAATAAAACATAAACTACTACGAAAACATACTACACATCACCACCAACTTAACACAAGCAATGCCCAAAATGACCCGTCAGCGATCCCAATGATAGTATATAGCATGATTATGGAAAAATTACTTTCACTCACACTACTTTTTGCTAAAGAGAGTTTGAGTTTAAAAAGAAAAATCAATTCTTTTGAAAATGGTGAAAAAAGTGTCCGAAAATTTAAAATGCATTTGGATGATTATTGTGGTACAAAAGAGTTTTCGGACGTTGTTTTTTAAATTAATAATTTACTCTCCAAAATGGATTCTCCTGAAAATGAAAACAGAGTTTTAAAAAATAATATTGAGATGAATTCTATGCAAAGGTCAGATTTTGATTCAAAAATTGATTTACTTAAGAAAAATTTTGAAAAATCAAAATCCGACCTTAAGACTATTTCAAGAGATTCTGAAAATAATTTTTCTAGACAAAGTGGATATGCTTCATTGTCTCATCTTTTATCACAAACCAGTGATAATTATGTGGCTATTGTTAGAAATGATTTTTGTTTTACATCTCGTGCTTTCTATGATAAATTGGATTTGAGATGTTATTATTGTATTAGGGTTGGGCATTTTAAAGTATCATGTTTGTTTCGGAACCCTAAGTTTATGTCTAACAAGGACGGATCCAGAATGAAATGGATACCGAAGAGAACTATTGAAATGTCTTGTGCAGAATTACATAATGTTGAAAGTGGACCTGAAGGAACAAACAAAGAAGTTATATCAAAGCCAAGACATGAAGTCACCAAGGATCCACAAGCGACTCATACAAAGCAAAAAGATGCACTAAAGACAAAATGTGAAGTTGCAAAGAAGCCACAAGAGAAATTGCAAAGAGAAAAGTTGTACAAAATCCAAGATGGGATATCACTAGGAAGCCACAAGCAATACGTGAAAAGGGAATCATTAATAAATCAAATGGAAAAAATCAAAGGAAGAGAGGATACGAACAAGTCAAGAAGAATTACGCACCCAAATCAATTATGAGCTCAAATGAGGTAAAAAGTAAAGTCTCCCCTAAGGATATTAGAGGTACTCCTAACCTTCCGCATTTTAAATTTATTAAATTTGTTAGAGAGGGAGAGTCCTGACTTACCAAATAGGTAAGTTGCTAATTGTTTCTAAAATCTATTCTAAATGAGTCGTTCTCTTGTTGTCTTAGAAATATTCTATGGTGATTATGACAATCACATTTAGTTAGGTGATATTAACATATTTTTATGTGCTTATATCATGTAGTGATCATGTGTTAATTTTAAAACATGTTATGTGATTTAGAGGATTAATCGAGTATTTGTGATCTTACTAAATAATGCTAATTATTTGTTGCATATGTTTTTTAGTAGGATTATTTGTATAATGTGCTATCATTCATGCTATTTACTTTTATACAAATAAGTTAATTTGAGCTAAGTTTTTTATTAATCTTGATTTTTTAATATGCATGTTATTGATTGAGATATGATTCATGTTCTTGAGCGTTAATGATTATTGTTGAAAAATGGAGCTGAAACTTTTATGAAATAAGTATGCATTATATTGATAGCTTCATAAACTATCATTGAGAGATGTTTTATGTCTTAGTACTTCAAAGATTATATTTTTCTCCTTAAAATGAATTAGTTTGTTTACACTTATATAGTGGGAGATTGCATGTTAAGAATGATGTTTTTGGTGTGGATTTTGATTAATTGAGTAGACTTAATATTTATCTATAATAATGATCCACATAGTGTTGATGTTTTGTGCCTAAAATTTGATTTGTTAAAATGAGTTTTGATTTTTTAAAGTTGAATTTATAAGTTGATTCAACGTTCTTTTAAAAGAATTATATATATATATTTATACAAATTTAGTTACTTTAGGTTAACTCTTTCAAGTATATTATGTGTTTGCCTAAAGTAGAATTATTGGTTGTGTTCCCCCCTCCCTAAATTTTGTTTTTGAAGATGACAAAGGGGGAGAATTAGTTGATGTTTTATTAAGGGGGAGTTTTAGCTAATGTTTTATTAAGGGGGAGTTTATTTTTAAATTTGTGCTTTATTGATTATGTTTTATAATATCTTCATTATTATGCTTTAAAGAGTTATAAAACCCGTCCTCTGATTCAGGGGGAGTGTGGTTATATTATTGTTTTGAAGAAAACCTCAAAGTTAATTGTTATCATAAAAAAAGGGGAGATTGTTGATTCTAAGATTTTGATGAACAATTAAGTGTTGATGTTTTGGTGGAACTAACGGTTTAATTGAGTGTTTCAGTTAATTAAGTTTTAGTGATAAAGATACGATGACAAATTATGAATGGATGCTTTAAAAGTTTGAAGAAATTAGAGAAAACAACTCAGGTGAATTTCAACTCTTAATATCCCAATTAGGAACACACACGACACAAAAAGTTTTTATTGTTTATGTGTGTTTTGATAAGGTGAAATTATTTGCTCTTTTGTGTTATTGAAAAGTAATATTTGAAAATGGTTAAAATGGAATTTGAGAAAGTTAGTGGAGCTAATTGAGAAAATAAATTAGTTAAAGGGGCAAAAACGTAAATGAGAATGTATTAAAAACGAATTGGAGAAAAGTGTTCAGTAATGAGGAGTCGACTGATAAGTTGACCAAAGCGTATAAGAAAAACTTGTTGAATTGATCTGTCGATAGGTAAGTCGACCGATGCAGAGAAATGGAACTCTCTGAATCTCTAAGTCGACAGATAGGTCAACCAATGGACGCATAATCTTTGGGTTGGCTACATCCTGAATCGAGCAGTCGACTGGTCGGTCGACTAATGGCATAGTTTCAGGATATTGAGGATTTCGAATTCATATCTAAAAGTAGCTATTTTTGGTTGGGATTTGTGAGAGATTTTAGGGATTTTATGATATTTAAGATATGCTACATATATTATTTAATTCCTATTGATTTGGTTCATTAAGTTTGATTGTTTCTCAATTTGGTACATAAAATTGTTTCTATTCTATTTAATTGAGATTGAGAAATATTTAGGGGACTTAATTGAGAGATTTAAAAGTTATAATTAAGTAAATTGAACCAAAATGAAGTCATAATAATGTAAGGGGTCTAAGAGAGCATTTAAGTGTCATGATACATGAGAACTAGCCGTTAGAGAGCTGATTTATTTCCCATATATATAGACCTACGTTTTCCATATATCATTAACATAGATTAAGAGAGCTTAAAGAGTTGAGATCATATTGAGCTGTTATAAGAGATATCATTATGAGATTTTGTGAGAGTTATTCTAAAAGACAATCTTGAGAATCATTGGCTATTAATCTTTGCTGCTACTGAATCTGAAGTAACATCGCTCTATTTATTTTTTCTGTAGATTCCAGGTGAGATATTTCCAATTATTTTCTATTGTGTATTGCTTGTTTAATTTTTGGAAATTGATCTTTAAGAATTGTTTCTGATTTTTATTGAAGAAAATATTTTATAAACAATTTTTTGAATCTGATTACGTGCTCAATTATTTGCTACCCATCTTTTGTTTAAAATCAGATTTTCAATCTCACACTTTTCTATCACTAGATTTAGGATATTAATCGAGTTTTAATTTATCTGGGGTGGTAGAAGCTCCGAGTGAGATAATCTGTTTATCAATTTGTATTGGTAAGTAGTGTGACGGATTAAATAACGTTGGGGATATTTAATCAAAGGGTAGCCGGTTTTCAGTCTCTTTCTATAAATAGATTGATGTAGTAATTCTTCTTTGATAGAATTGATTTTGAGTGAATTTTGTAAAAGTTCCATCATTACTTGGGAAAATGATAGTTGCAGTGTTTTTATGAGGTTTTGATTCTTGAGCCTAAGGTATAAGAAGAATTAGGTTGTGATTCTCCCTATAATTGAATTAGGTTATGCTTTAGCCTGAATAAAATAGAGGTTCTTCCTTAGCCTGTGAAAAGGATTTTGTAAAGGTTGATTCTGAGCCTATCAAAGAATCGTTGTGAGGATTTGGTTCCTACCTTTAAAGGGATCTTGAGTTTAGTGGGTGCGAATCTCCGTGGGGCTCGGAGGACAAGATTAGCTAAGACTACCTTGGTGAACCAGGATATATCGGTGTGTACTGTATTGCTTATTTCCTTGATTTTATCTTGTGTTGTTTGGGTGTGCATCTCGAGCTTATTACACTTATCCGCTGCTATAAAGATAATAATTAATTTTGGGATAAAATTAATTGTTTGATTTTTTATGTGCTATTATTATTTTAATAATTTTTTATTACCTAATTCACCCCCCTTATGGGTATTCCACTGGGCCAACACAAACCCTTACAATGATTCTTTTCTTATGCTTAGAATCAACATTTACAAATATCTTTTTCCCAGACTTAGGAGGAACCTTATATTTTTATCAAGTTAAAGACTAACCTAATTCTATTACAAGCAAAATCAAAATTTCACCACACTCTCAAGTATCCTTTTTACAGGTAGGGATTAAACCTTTACAATTCACTCAAAAATCAATTCAATTGTAGGGAGAGTCAAAACCCAGTTGTTTTCAGGGGAAAAAAAAAACCTAACTTTTTCCAGGACAAATATTAAACCCTAATTTTTTTCACAGGAAAAAAATCGAAATCTAACTAACCTGACTAGACACCATCCCAACCGTGTCTAATCCACTCAAACTCACAAATACAGAAAAATATGAGTTTTTTCTGACAAGTAACTTCTTCTACCTCAATACAGATATACTCGATTAATAACCCAAAATTTACTGCGTGATAGATAAAATTTGGGTCAATTAATATATATTAATAAACAATGCAGGTAGCACAATTTAGAGCAGGTAATAAGATAATAATAAAAAAAAACACTTTAAAAAGATTTTTGAAGCTTTTAAGTTTGGAAACGATTTCCTAACGATCTTATAACCAAGAAAATAATAATAATATGAATTCAAAATAAAGAACAATAGCTTGGAAAGATCTCATCGGGTAAACACCAAAGATTGAAACAAAATCGCAATATAGCACAAGTTGGTGACGCTAAATCAACAACGCTTTAAATCAAGAACTTCGCACAAATATCTCTTAGAAATCTCTGTGTAATAATCACTATTAGAAAAGCTTAGAACTGATTTTTCTTGATGTCATTACTCTCAATCCCGCAGGTCTACTTATATAAATAGATAACAATTACTCCAACGGCTACTTTTCAAAAGATGTCTCTAAAAGGCACTCTTAGACTCCATACAATAATATCTTCCATTTTAGGGATATTCTACATTAAAATAAATTCTAAAACCCTCAAATAAGTCCATGCAATATTTCTCAATTCATAATCACAAAGATAAGAAGCATTAATCAACATAAATTAAGAGAATCTTAAATTACACGGACCAAATCAATAGGGATAATTTAATACATGTACCATATCTTCAGTAGGTTCAAATCCCCCAAATCTCCCTTGGAATCATAAAAAATGATAGTTTTTTACCAGGAGACCAAGTTCCTCAAAATCATAACCGAAATAGTCGGTTGACCAACCCCTAGGATTTGGTTGATCGAATGAAACAACACTGAAACTAGGCCAAATCTCATAGACCATTTGATTGACCAATCGAAATAGCTCTGAAACTAGACCAAATCCAAAAGCCAGTCGGTTGACCGAAAATCCCTATTCAGTTGATCGAATGCTACAAAGCCTCACATTACCAAAACTTTAAGCCCAATTGGTTGATCGAATTCCTCCATTCGGTTGACCGAACATTACAGGATGGTTCAATTTTGATCTGAAAAAATAACTTGGTTAAAACTGGTGACCGATTTTTTCTAATCGGTTGACCGATGGCCTCAGGGTGGTTCTTTCCTTAACTAATTCTACTACAAAACACATTTATTTATTCAGTTAATCGATTGATTTTCTCGGTTGTGACCCTAAAATTCAACTTTTTATACTTTAAACCGTGTTTTTCAATTAGGTCAACTATCATTTTCAATTTCACGTAAGGAGTATATATCATAGCTTTAATTATGATCCTAAATTCTAATATTTCAATATCAAAATACTCATAAAGATAACTCATTTAATATTGTCATGTGTGATCCTAATTTGAGTTGCATTAAGAGTATAAGAGTATAGAGTTGTTTTCACCTAATTTCTTTAAGGTCTTTAACACTATTCATTTCTTCATTACATCCATCTTTGCACCCTTTGCATTTTCTTCATGATGTCTTCAACATAATAAAATAAATGAAACTCTTTTTTTGAAATATTCAACAAAAACATTAGTTCCACAAAAAATATCAACACTTAATTGTTCATCAAAACCTAGGGATCAATAATCTCTCTCTTTTTGATGATGACAATTAACTTTGATGTTTTCTTAAAATAAAGATTATAAGCGCACTCTCCTAAATTCAAGGACGAGTATTTAACTCATTTAAGCATCAACATGAAGACATAATCAAACAATTCAATTGAAATTCAATATAAGCGCAAAAACCAATACAACTGTTGGCCCAATAAACTACCCAAGAGGGGGGTGAATTAGGTAGATAAAAAATTATCAGAGAAAAATATTTTAATAATCCAAATAATTAATTTTAATCCTAAATTAATTATTATTTTTATATCATAGTGAAAATATGAAATCAACTAGGTGCACATCAAACAACAAAAATAATGTAAAGATAGCAACATACTAGAAACTTAGACTGGTTCACAGAGCTACTCTTGGCTAATCCAGTCCTCCAAGCCCCACAGAGAGTCGCACCCACTAAACTCAAGATTCCTTTAAAGGTAGGAACTAAACACTGACAAAGATTCTTTTTACAGGCTCAAAATCAACCTTTACAAATTCCTTTTTACAGGCTTAGGAATAACCTCTACGTTTTACAGGCTCAAGAATAACCTAATCCTTTTTATACCTTAGGCTAAAGAATCAAAATCTCACAAGCACTCTAAATATCCTTTTACCCGGTAATGATTGAATTGTTACAAAATTGCTCACAAAACAATTCAATTCAGGAAGAATTACTACCTCAATCTCTTTATAGGAAGAGACTAAAACCAACTATCTTTAGATTAAATACTCCCAACAATATTCAATCCGTCACTCAACTTACCAATTAAAAATTAACAAGGAATTTTTCTCACTCGGAGCTTCTGCCAACCCAGATAAATTAAAACTCAATTAATATCCCAAAACTAGTAATAGAAAAGTAAGATATTCAAAATTTGATTTTAAACGAAAATAGGTAGCACGTAATCAGATTGATTCAAGAAATTGTTTCGAAAATATTTTTCAATAAAAAATCAGAAAACAATTTTGAAAGATCAAATTCCAAATATAATCAAGTAATACTAAATAGAAAGTAATTTGGAAAAATCTCACTCGGAATCCACCAAAAGAAAAATTATAGTAATGTCACTTTAGATTCGGTAGCAACAATGATCCACAGTAAATAATTCTCAAGAATAACTTTTAGAAAAGCTCTCACAATTCTCAATATGATTTCTCTTAGAAAATCTCAATATAATACTCTAGATCTCTCTCTCTGATATAAAAAACGCAGGTCTATATAAATGGGAATAAAATAAGCTCTCTAACGGCTAGTTCCCACTTGTTGTGACACTTAATTGCTCTTATAGAGCTCTTATATCATTAAGACTTTATCCTGGTTCAAATCACTTAATTTTAGCTTTTAAACTTCTCAATTAAGTCCCTTAAATATTTCTCAATCACAATTAAATATGATCGAAAGAATTACATGCACCAAATTGAGAAATATTCAAATTTAATGAACCAAATCTATAGGGATATCATAATAGATGTTGCATATATCAAATAACATTAAATCTCTAAAATATCTTGTGAATCCTAACCAAAAAATGGCTAGTAAAGACTACTTTTAGAATAAAATCTGGAATTCCATAATATCCTAAAACAGTCCCATAAGTCGACCGATCGATTGAGGATGTAGCCAAGCCAAAAATTCTATACCCATCGGTCGACCTATTTGTCAACCTAGAGATTTAGAGGGTTCCATTTCATATCACAGGTCGACCGCTCTATCGACTTATAGATATTGAGAGTTCATATTTAAGCATAGGTCGACCTACTTATCGACCGAGAGATACAAAGACTTTTCCTTCTATGCTCCGGTCGATTTACCTGTTGACTTATAGATGCTGGAACACTTCTCTTAATTCATTTTTAATCCATTTTTATTGACATTTTCACCCCTTTAATCGATTTCTTTTCTCGGTTAGCTCTACTAAATACTTAAATTCAATTTTAATCAATTATTAATATTTCTTTTTCAATTACACATAGGAGCAAATTATTTAGCTAATTAGGATCCTATTAAAAACACACATATTTATAAAAATCATTTAAAAATCTTTTTGTGTTATGTGTGATCCTAATTGAGATATTAAGAGTTCGAATTTAACCTGAGTTGTTTTCCCTAGGTTTTTCAAATTCTTCAACCTCTTAATCCTTCATCATCTTTGTCATCATATCTTCATCATTTGGAACTAATAAACTGAAAAACTTAATCAAACTATTAGTTCTAGCAAAAACTTCAACCTTTAATTGTCCATCAAAATCTTAGGATCAACAATCTCCCTCTTTTTGATGATGACAATTAATTTTGATATTTTCTTCAAAACAATAATATAACTATACTCCCCTAAATCCGAGGACGAGTTTTATAACTCATTTAAGTATAGTAATGAAGATATTCATAAAATAATCAACAAAGTACAAATATAATAAACTCCCTCTTAAGATATTCAATAAAACATCAAATAATTCTCTTATTTTGTCATCTCAAAAAATATTTAGGGAGGGGGGGGGAACACCAATGAACTCTACTCTAGGAAAACATCATTATGCCTAGCCATACCCAAACTGCAAATGATTTTCACAAACTGATCTTCCCCTAGTGGTTTAGTAAAAATATCAGCAAGCTGGTCGGAGGTATCAATATACTCAATAACAATGTCCATTTTCAGAATGTGATCACGAATAAAGTGATGTGTAATCTCTATGTGCTTAGTTCATGAGTGCTGTGTAGGACTCTTACTTAGACAAATAGCACTTTTGTTATCACAAAAAATCGGGACCTCCTCCATGCAAATTCCAAAGTCATTTAACTGTTGCTTAATATATAAAATTTGAGCACAATAGTTACCAGCTGCCATATATTCAGCCTCAATAGTGGATAAAGCCATCAAATTCTATTTCTTGCTTGACCAAGAAACCAAAGCATGTCTTAACAAATGACATGACACATTTGTGCTTTTTTGCTTAAATTGGCAACCGGCAAAATCACCGTCGGAGTAACTTACCAATTTAAAATCACTCCTCCTAGGATACCATAATCCTAGGTCAGTCATCCCCTTTAAGTATCAAAAATTTCGATTAACCGCAGTCAAGTACGATTCTTTAGGACAAGACGGAAATCTAGCACAAAGAGAAAAACTATACATAATGTTAGGTCTACTAGCAGTTAAATACAACAGACAACCAATCATACCTCGATATATTTTTTCATTAAAACTTTTGCCCATATCATCTTTGTCTATCTTCGTAGCTGTTGCCATGGGAGTTTTATACTCATTAGCGCCATCCAAGCCATATTTCTTTAACAACTCCTTAGTGTATTTAGCTTGGTTTATAAATTTCCTTTCTTCGGTCTGCTTAATTTGCAATCCAAGAAAGAAATTCAACTCTCCCATCATGCTCATTTCAAATTCAACCTGAATTATCTTAGCAAACTCTTGGCAAAGATCCTCATTAGTAGATACAAAAATAATAACATCAACATACACTTGTACTAATAGGATATCAGAATCAGTTTGTTTCACAAATAGTGTTATATCACAAATACCCCTTCGAAAATCATTTTTGATCAAATATCAACTAAATCTCTCATACTAAGCTCTAGGAGCTTGTTTGAGCCCATACAAAGCCTTGCAAAGTTTAAATATGTGATCGGGAAATTTATCACTTTCAAATCCTGGGGGTTGTTCCACATAAACTTCTTCTGCTAGAAAGCCATTTAGAAATGAACTCTTTACATCCATTTGATATAACTTAAAATTATGTAAACATGCAAAAGCGACTAGTATTCTAATTGCTTCTAGTCTAGCAACATGAGCATAGGTTTTATCATAATCAATTTCTTCCTTTTGATTATAGCCCTGTGCTACTAATCTTGCTTTATTTCTAATTATCATGCCAGATTCATCATTTTTATTTCTAAAAACTCATTTAGTACCATTAACTGGATGAAAATTCGGTCTCGGAACAAGACACCATACTTTGTTCTGCTCAAATTGAACTAACTCATCTTGCATTGCGGAAATCCAAGATTCAAAAGTTAATACCTCATCTATATTTTTAGGCTCAATTTGAGATAAGAAAGTAAGTTAATTATATCCCTTAGAGATGAACGAGTACTTACACATCTTTTGAAATTATCGATGATTTCTTTTATTGAATGTCCCGGTACTGTCTTTATAGCTCGTGGTAAAGTCGAATCATTTTCCTTAGGTTCTTTCTCTTGTTGGGTGGGACTCCTTAGGTACATTATCACCTTGATTTTGGTTATTTGAAATACCTACATCATCATCATCCAAAACCTTTCTTGACAAGAATGGATCAGCTTCCTAAAAAATGACATGCATAGTTTCTTCTACTACTAATTTATGTTTATTATAAACTCTATAATCCTTACTGTTAGTAGCATATCCAAAGAAAATCCCATAATCAAATTTAGTATCAAATTTACCAAAATTATCCTTGTCATTCAAAATAAAACACTTACATCCAAAGACTTTAAAATAGGAAATATTGGGAGTCTTGCCATTCCAGATTTCATATGGGGTTTTATTAAACCCTCTAAGAATCGATACACGATTCACCACGTGGCAAGCTGTACTTACTGCTTCGGCTCAGAAGTAGGTTGGTAAGCGATTTTCACTAAGCATCGTTCTGGCCATCTCTTGAAGTGTCTTGTTCTTCCTTTCCACTACACCATTTTGTTGTGGTGATCTTGGTGCAGAAAATTTATGAGCATAACCATGCTCATCACAATAACTTACCACATCATCATTCTTAAACTCTCTTTCTCTTTCACTTCGAATGTTAATTATGGAACATTGCTTCTCATTTTGAACATGTTTACAAAATTTAGCAGGAACAGAACCAACCTTACTTTTCTTAGAAAGAAAAAAATACCCAGGTAAGTCTGGAATAATCATCAACTATAACGAACGCATAAAACTTACCATCAAAACTAGCAACAGAGTTAGGCCCAAACAAATCAAGATGCAACAATTCAAGACATCTAGACGTAGACATGTGCATTTTTTTCTTAAATGATGATCTAATCTGCTTAATTAATTGACATGCATCAAATACTTTATCTTTCACAAATTTTAAATCAGGTAGGCCATATACGAGACTCTTCTTAGATAAATTAGAGATTAACTCCATACTAGCATGCCCAAGTCTCCTCTGCCATAACCAACTATTTTCAAACAAAACATTCAAACAAATAAATTTTGAGAATTAAAATCATCAAATGAGTAAGTATAAACATTTTCAAAACATGATGCAACTAACAATATACTACTATCATGACTATTCTTAATAATGCATTTATCATGATTAAATATAACGTTATAGCCCTTGTCACATAGTTGACTAATACTAAACAAATTATGTTTAAGTCCATCAACTTGTGACACATCTTTAATAATAGTAGCACCATTACCGATATTACCTATACCGATAATTTTACCCTTTGCATTGTCTCCAAAAGTCACATGACCTCCATCTTTAGGAGTCAAAGATGTAAATTTTCCTATGTCTCCCGTCATGTGTCGAGAAAAACCACTATCTAGGAACCCTTTATCCTTGATTATTGAAGCTTTTAGAATAACATGTAAGGAGTACCTCAAATAGTTCTTAAGTAGTAGCTAGTCTAAGTGGGTCTGATCTTGTTAGTCGGGACAATTTTAGTTCCTTTTGGAACCCAAACTTGTCTACAGTTAGATATTTTAGCAAAACATCTACGAATCGTATGCCCTACAATATTACATTTAAAATATCTAACAAGATCATTGGTTTCAGAAAAGAATTTCTGAAAACATTTTTGTTTAAGATTTTTCTAAAATCCAATACTGGCATTATCAAAAAGTCCATGTGAACTTCCCAAAAGCATTTTCAAGTTATTTTCACCGTCAGTGAATTTGAGAACAATTGAATGCAAATCCATCAACTTGGATTTCAATTCATTGTTTTCAGATTCATAGTCTATTACTTTCTTGTTTAATGTATTAATTGTACTTTCAAGGGCATTTATTTTAGAACACTAGTTTTTATAATGATGAGAAAGTTCTTGATAAATATCAAATAATGCATCAAAATCTAAAGGACAATAACTCAAACATTTAGTTACCTCTCCACCAGTGGCCATCAATGCAAACATGGACATATCTTTACTATCTGATTTTTCCAAGCTACTTGATTTAGTATCATCCCAAGTAGCCTTTATGGATTTCTTTTCTTTCTCTTTCTTTTCATTTTCTTTATTCTTCTTCGGTTCGGGACAATCATTTTGAAAGTGATCGTTCTTAAGACAGTTGTAACATTTCACTTTAGTCATGTTGAGGTTTCTTCTCCCGCGGAATATGCGCTGAGTTATTCTTCTAAAATTTTTTATGAGAAGCGCCACATCTTTCTCTTGCTCATTGTCAAAACTTTTATCATCACTGTCATTCTCTTCTTCAATATTTTGAGCTTTTAGTGCCAAGGATTTTCTCTTTCTATTTTCAGTGTCATCCTCATATCCTTTGATCGTCGCTTCATGAGTCATCAAGTTGCCAATGAGATCATCAATTTTGTATTTTCCAAGATCCTTCGCTTCCTCAATTACCGTCACCTTTGACTCCCACAGTTTTGTTAAAGATCTTAGGACCTTTCGAACTCTATCCTCCATGGAGTATGGCTTTCCAAGTTAACTCAAATGATTGCAAATGCTGTTGAAGCGAGTATACATCTCATAAATCGATTCAGTTTCTTCCATTCTGAACAACTCAAACTTCCTCATAAGAGCTGATTTTCGATTGCTTCACTTGACTTGTCCCTTCGTGGGTAACTTATAGTTTATCCCACATCTTCTTTACAGATTTACAACCTGAAACTCTAGAATATTCATTAGTATCTAAAGAACAAAATGGAATGTTAATAGCCTGAGAGTTTATAGAAAGTTTCTGCTTATCAGAAGCAGTTAGTTGTTCCTTCTTCTTCTCGACTCCGTTTTCTATTGGAACAAATGGACCATCCTCAATTGTTAGCCACACATCATAATTTGTAGCCTGAAGGAAGACTATCATTCTGTCTTTCTAGAATGAATAACTTTCACCAGTAAATAAAGGTGATCGGTGCATAGACTGTTTCTCAGCTAGTATGCCTATTATGTGTGTCATGTGATCTTTGTTAGCTAAGTGTGTTGAGCTAAACCAGCCCTGATGCCAATTGTTGGCCCAGTGAACTACGCAAGAGAGGGGGAGTGAATTGGGCAGATAAAAAATTATCAGAGAAAAAATACTTTAATAATCCAAATAATTAATTTTAATCATAAATTAATTATTATCTTTATATTACAGCGGAAATATGAAATCAACTAGGTGTACACCAAACAAAAAAAAAAAACTAATGTAAAGATAGCAACACACTAGAAATTTATACTGGTTCACCAAGTTACTTTTGACTAATCCAGTCATCTCAGCCCCATAGAGAGTCACTCCCACTAAACTCAAGATTCCTTTAAAGGTAGGAACCAAACACTCACAAAGATTCTTTTCACAGGCTTAGAATTAACCTTTACAAATTCCTTTTTACAGGCTTAGGAATAACCTCTACCTTTTACAGGCTCAATAATAACCTAATTCATTTTATACCTTAGGCTAAAGAATCAAAACCTCACAAACACTCCAAATATCTTTTTACCTCGTAAGGATTGAACCGTTACAAAATTGCTCACAAAACAATTCAATTCAGGAAAAATTACTACCTCAATCTCTTTACAGGAAGAGACTGAAACTAGCTACCCTTAGATTAAATACTCCCAACAATATTCAATCCGTTACTCAACTTACCAATTAAAAATTGACAACTGATTTTTCTCAATCGGAGCTTCTACTACCCAAGATAAATTAGAACTCAATTAATATCCCAAAACTAGAGATAAAAAAGTGAGATATTCAAAATCTGATTTTAAACAAAAATGGGTAGCACGTAATTGAGTACGTAATCAGATTGATTCAAGAAATTGTTTCAAAAATATTTTTCAATAAAAAATTAGAAAACAATTTCTAAAGATAAAATTTCAAATATAATCAAGCAATACTAAATAGAAAGTAATTTGGAAATATCTCACCCGGAATCCACCGAAAGAAAAATTATAGTAATGTCACTTCAGATTCGGTAGCAGCAATGATTCACAGTAAATAATTTTCAAGAATAACTCTTAGAAAATCTCTTACAATTCTCAATATGATTTCTCTTGGAAAAGTTCAGTATAATACTCTAGATTTTTTTCTTTGATATGAAAAACGCAGGTCTATATAAATGAGAATAAAATAAGCTCTCTAATGGCTAGTTCCCACTTATTATGACACTTAATTGCTCTTATAGACCCCTAATATCATTAAAACTTCATCCTTGTTCAAATCACTTAATTATAGATTTTAAACTTCTCAATTAAGTCCCCCAAATATTTCTCAATCCCAATTAAATAGGATAGAAAGAATTACATGTACCAAATTGAAAAATATTTAAGCTTAATGAACCAAATCTATAGGGATATCATAATATATGTTGCATATATCAAATAACATTAAATCCCTAAAATATCTCGTGAATCCTAACTAAAAAACGGCTAGTAACGACTACTTTTAGAATAAAATCCAAAATTCCATAATATCCTGAACCAGTCCCATAAGTCGACCGACCAAGATTACCTGTCGACCGATCGATTCAGGATGTAGCCAAGTTAAAAATTCTGTGCCCATCGGTCGACCTATTTGTCGACCTAGTGATTTAGAGACTTCCATTTCTTATCGTAGGTTGACCGCTCCATCGACTTATAGATACAGGGAGTTCATATTTAAGCACAGTTCGACCTACCTATCGACCGAGAGATATAAAGACTTTTCATTTTATACTCCGGTTGACTTACTTGTTGACTTATAGATGTTGGAACACTTATCTCAATTCATTTTTAATCCATTTTTATTGACGTTTTGACCTCTTTAATCGATTTATTTTCTCGGTTAGCTTCACTAGATACTTAAATTCAATTTTAATCAATTATTAATATTTCTTTTTCAATTACACATAGGAGCAAATAATTTAACTAATTAGGATCCTATTAAAAACACATATATTTATAAAAATCATTTAAAAATCTTTTTGTGTCGTGTGTGGTCCTAATTGGGATATTAAGTGTTGAAATTTAACCTGAGTTGTTTTCCCTATGTCTTTCAAATTATTCAACCTCTTAATCATTCATCATTTTTGTCATCATATCTTCATCATTTGGAATTAATAAACTAAAACACTTAATCAAACCGTTAGTTCCACAAAAAACATCAACCTTTAATTGTCCATCAAAATATGAGGATCAACAATAACGATAATGATATTCAACAAAAGTTCAATATATCCAATTTAACTAAGGTCTCTCTTTAATCAGTGCAATGCTTAAGCGAACAAATTCCTAAATATCAACTAACCCCTTTAAACATCAGCTTCTCCTATTTTCTCATCTCAAAAAGTAGGGGTGGAGACCTAAAAATATCACTTTAGGCATACATCACTGTACCTAGTGTCACACAGTCGAATTTTCACCACAAATTTTGTAACTAAGTGATAGTCTAGTTCCACCAACAACTAGTCTACCGCTTGTACGGTTCTCGGACAGTCCAATGTCATACCCACGCAAACGTACTTGCACATCCTAGAAAGAAGTATAAAACACAACGTTTACAGTCGCAGCCAATCTCGTTTTATTACTTAATCAAAATAAGAAAATGCACATACAAAATTCTAGCCTAAGGGTGGCAAGAACGTCATAACTCACTGCTTTCCCCAAAAAATCCAAAATTATAGTACACATAGACAAAAATAGTAGTTAACAACCCCTAAATGCAAGGCAAACATGCAATAAACTGTCCCACAAAATATGGACACTTGGCGCGGCAGTTTACATAGGAAATTTTTTGTCCGACCACTAAAACTGCTCCATAACTGACCTACATGATCAACACATGCCATGAAACTACTCCCTTAACTGAAATCTGCCCATCAGCTAAGTCGCAGCTGCCACACACAATTTTGTCATTTCGTTGCATCTTTGTTGCGTCGTTGCGCCCAACGACTTGCCAACGTCCGTAAGCATTTTCAACACTAGAATGCACCGCTGCCCAAGAGTACGTCATGTCCTGCACATAACCCTGCCCACAACGTAGCATTGCACCTACATTGCGTCATTTTTCCTTGGTACTACACCAAGGTCTTTCGTTTGTCCCATGACTCCCCATGAAACCCATTTTCAGTATCCTTTGCTAACGCCGCCAATGTGCGTCCACGTTTCCCAATAGTGCACAATTTTTCCAATGCGTGCCCAATAACTTGGTCCAACGCCTCCCATTTCTTCCAAAGCATGCTGCCGCGTCTTGGCCCTCGTTGCCTTGGCTGTGTGCCAAAGTCTTGCTCATTGCCGTATATCCACATAGCACCAATCCTAGCATTGTGTCTAAGATCTCTGAATATAACGCCCAATACCTGCTGGTGTTGTGTCACAATGCTGTCTACCGAGTTGCACCATGTTGGTGCCTTTGTTGCTAACGCATTCGTTTATACCGCTTGCACTATGTCTAGTAACAAAATGCACCATGTCTGTGCCTACTAGTCCTCCAATTTCATTAGGGGATAACACCTAGCCATACCTAAACATCAAATAATTTTAATGAATTAATCTTCCGTAAAGGTTTGGTAAAGATATCGGCAAGCTGATTAAAAGTATCAATATTATTGGCCTAGTGAGTTACCCAAGAGGGCGGTGAATTTGGTAGATATAAAAAAAATTTAAACAACTTTCTTCTCTTTCAACACTTATTAAATCAAATAATCAATTTATCCTAAATCAATTATTTATCATTATGACGCAGCGGATAAGTGTTCAAATCAAGGTGCACACCTAAACAACAAAATAAAAATGAAGTAAACAATGAAGTACACAAGGATATATCCTGGTTCACCAAGTTACTCGTGGCTAATCCAGTCCTCTGAGCCCCAAGGAGATTCACACCAACCTCTTTGTTTGTTCCGTCTGGTCCACTCCTTATATTATGTAACTCTGCACAAGACATTTCCTCATATCTTTTTGGTATCCACTTTATTTTGGATCCATTCTTGTTAGACATAAATTTAGGGTTCCTAAACGGACAAGATATTTTAAAATGTTTAACCCTATTACAGTAATAACATCTCAATTTTGATTGATTATCATAGATCGCACGAGATGTAAATCATGAATCATTTCTAATAATAGCAACATTACAATTATTGGCTTGTGATGAAGGATGAGATGATGAAACATATCCACTTCTATGGATTGTTTTAAAAGATGAAAAGTCATTTTCAGAAACTCTTGAAATAGACTCAAGGTCGGATTTTGATTTTGCAAAATTTTTCTTAAGTAAATCGATTTTTAATTTAAGATCTGACATTTACTTAGAAATCACGTCAAAATTAGTTTTTAAAACTCTGTTTTCATTTTTCAAGAAAATCCACTTTAGAAAGAAAATTATTTATTTAAAAATCGACATCCGAAAACTCTTTTGTTCCACAATAGTCATTCAAATGCACTTTAGATTTTCAAACACTTTTTCCTCTATTTTCAAAAGAATCAATTTTTCTTTTTAAAGTAAAGTTTTCTTTGGCAAAAAAAGCATGAGAGAAAGCAATTTTTCCATGACAATATGCACATTTTCATTATCATTATCTCCATCACTACCACTAATGTCACAAGAATCATAAACAACATTTTCGTATACGAAACTATCACCATCAAAAGAGGATACACAAAAAATATTATCCATGGAGTGTTCATGTGATTGGTTTAGCTAAGATGTCAAGCCTATCGAGCTAAAACAAGCTTTGGTACCAATTATCCTAGTGAGCTACCCAAGAGGGGGGGGGTGAATTAGGCAGATATAAAAATTATTTTGAACAAATTTCTTATCTTTCAACACTTATTAAATCAAATAATCAATTTATTCTAAATCAAATATTTATCTTTATAATGCAATGGATAAGTGTTCAAATCTAGGTGCACACCCAAATAACAAAATGTAAATGAAGTACACAATGTAACATACAAGGATATATCCTGGTTCACCAAGCTATTATTGACTAATCCAATTCTCCGAGCCCCACAGAGATTCGCACCCACTAAAACCACTTGATCCCTTTACTAGGTAAGAACCAAACCCTTACAGCGATTCTTTTACCAGACTTAGAATCAACCTTTACAATTATCATTTTCCTAGGCTAAGGAAGAACCTTATCTTTTTACCAGATTAAAGACTAACCTAATTCTATTCAGGAGGAATCAACACCTAATCGTTTTCTCAGGCGCAAGAATAACCTTACCTTTTTGCCAGACTCAAGACTAACCTAATCCTTTCATAGGCTTAGGATCAAATCTCAAAAAACAGTCCAAGTATCAGTTTTACCGGTAAGGATGGAACTATTATAATTCACTCACAATTAATTCTGATCAGGAAGAATTAAGCCTAATTATTTTTAAGAGAAAAGAATAACCTAACATTTTTATCCACTAAGTAAAGATCAAACCTCAATTGTTTTGCTCGAAAAAGATTGAAACCCAAACTTCCCCTGATTAGATACTCCCAATAGTATCTAATCCGCACAAACTCACCAATTTTAAAAAAAAATGAGTTTCTTGCCACTCAGAGCTTCTACCACCTCAAATCAATTAAACTCAATTAATGTCCCAAAATTACTAATGATAGAATTTACGTGAGGAATTCAATATCTGATTATATAAAGTGTGAGTAGCACGTAATTTAAGCACATAATAGATAATCATAAAAATTGTTTTAAAAGAATTTTTATGCTCTTTAAAGTTAAAAAATGATTCCACAACAATCTTTCAACCAAGCAATAATAAAAAAATTCACAATTAAGAATAATAGTTTGGAAGGATCTCACCTGGAAAACACCAAAAAATTGAAATCAGAATAACAAGACCATATATGTAGGTAATCTCTATAAGGTTTTGTCTCTTAAAAATAACAAAAACATGTTAATTTAATTTAGTATAGCTTGCATGTTGGAACTACATGTCGACCTGATTCCTTGTGAAAACAAGGATATGTAGGAAGCCCATATAATATTCAGTCATTTATATTTTTGCATCTTATATACTGCTATTGGGCTATCGTTGACTAGTTAGTTTAGTATTTACTGCTTACATCATGACAAATACATAAAAAAATAAATCCTTTAAAAAAGAGAATTATTTTGTTAATGAAATGAGAGAAAGTTACTTGGATATTGTTTAGCAGTGAATATTCATTTAGACTAAGGTATCATTTACGAACGGGTGTCTTGGGATGCGTAAAACCTTCCCCAAGCATAACCGACCTTCGAACTTGAAGAATATCTCTAGTACAAAGACCTTATGAAGTCAAAACACAGGACATTTATAAAATAAAAATGAATTTACAAAATATAAGGCATCCTAGCACACCATTTAGCCCATGCTAGGTGGCGACTCATTTTTAAATATAAAATTCTGGCCACAAAAGTTTTTCAAAACTGACGCCTAGAAAAGACCTTGAAAAACTATTTCAAAATTAATGGATTTGGAGAACCTAGAAAGGGAGGAATAGAAACTTGTTTTCATCTTCTTCTCAATTTCTACTTCTTCCTCTATCAAAATCCACGGTGCCTGAGGCCCTACGTCTCAGGTCATGGACCTATATATATATATAACTAAATATATATCATGGACTGGCCATACGTCTCTAGTAATGGACTGGCCCCATTTAAAACTATGTCAAGACCTTTGTGGCTAAAAGGTGGAATAAGGGAGACTCTCTATCCCTTAAGGGATAAGTGTGTGCCTTCTTGAAAATTATTTTCTTCCTCTTAGTTTTGAGTAGGATTGGCCACACACACACACACACACACACACACACACACACACACACATATATATATATATATATATATTTTTTTTTTCTATTTTTTACTAACAAAAGCAAACAATAACATTAACCTTGCCTAAGCTAGTAAGTTTGGTTGTGGCGTTCTTGAGAAGAATCAAAAGTGCATATCATTACCTTTAGTTTCTGTTTTTCTTCTTATTTTTCTTTAAACAAACAAAAAACAAAAAAGGAAAAAGAAAAAAATGAGTTTCGCATAGGAAGTTTTCTTCATGAAAAGAACTTTGTGTTTTACTCTAAAAAAAATATGAATTTTATTTTTTAAAAAAAGAAATTATCTTTAATTTTCTTCTTGAAAGGGAGAAAGTCTTTAAAAGATATGTTTCTAAACGTAAATTTCTTTAAAAATGTATTTCCTAAAATTTAATGTCTTTCAAAAACATATTTCTAAACTTAAGGTCCTTAAAAAGTATTTTTCCAAACTTGTTTTTCCTAAAATTATTTTACATGTTTTCTTTCAAAAACATTTTTTTCCCAAAAAAACAATGAATTTTGTAAAACGTTATTATGTCTTTTTTTTCTTTCTTTTTCCAAAAATATATTTACTTCGTTTCATAAAAAATGTTTTTTTTATTCTTATTTCTCACAAAATATTTTTCTAAATCTTGGAAAGGAAGTTTCTTCTTTTTTAAAATGATTTTTAAAGGTTTCCTTAAAAGAAGTTCTTTTAAAAATGTTTGTGGTTTCTTAAGAACCCTTTTCTAAGTCATTTATTTTAAATTTTTGTTCTCAACTTTTCACAAAAATGTTTCAATTCCAAGAAGTTCTTTATAAAAACATTCTTCCAAAAATTTGTCTTTCAAAACCTTAACTTTTTATTTCAAACATTGATTTTATTAGTTAAAATTAAAGTTTGTAACTTATTTCTTAATGAAAAAAAAATGTTTTTTAAAGACTCTTTTCCAGAAGATTATTGAAATTGTTTTGTTTATCTAAATTATTTTCATAAATAAATGTTTTTTTTTATATAATTTGATTTTATCGCTAAACTTTTTTCTAGTTTTCGTACTATGTTATCTTCACTTAAAATACATGGTTTTACACGTTCTAATAAAATATTTTTCTAAAAATTATTTTACTCCTAGTATATATATATATCCATGAGCGTAAATACTTAGTGCGAGGCTGTGATCTTAACATTTTGCGGTAAAGTAAAGTCAGTTGTTAACATTTAATAATTACTTATTAGCAATTAATAGAGTTCGGTTTGATGTGTTAATGAGAGAATCATAAAGACTATGCACAACTCATGGTGTGATAGTTGTTTTGTCATGATCCTCACATGTTATTAACATGTTCTCGGATGTTCAGGTTCCTCAAATGTTCTTAACATGTTCTTGGACGTTCTTGATGTTTTTGAACCATTTTTAACATGGTTTAATGATTTTGACATGATTACATGTTATGTATGCTATGTATATGAAATATAATTATAAGAACTATATAAACATGCTATTTACAAGCAATATAACGTATCGAAGACAAGATCGAATGATGTTTAGGAAGACATTCCTAGCTTAGGGGAGTGGTCTCTCCCTAAGAAATTACCTTCTTCTCGTTCTTGTGATCTTCTTGGTTATTCTCGATTGTTTACCATTAACCTCTTGAGATCTTCCTCTAAGATCCTCAAGAACTCTTTTGGGAAGTTATTTTGACATAATTTTGAGGTGTTTATCGAATAGAAACCTTCGAAACCCAATGGACCTGAGAGTAGAATTCGATCCTAGAGAGAAACATTGTGGGTTCAAGCTCTCTGATTTGAAAACAAGGCCCTATATTTATTGGATTGGAGGTCTGTGCATTGGAAAATGCATAGGGCATCCTAGATTCTTTCTTAGGGTCTGCTTGTCTTAGGGGTCATCCCTTTATGACTTGATGTTGGACGGTATTGGACGAATCTTGAAGATTTTTTAAGATCTAAAAAAGATTTTTGTAATGATTGCCAAATTATTAAATATCTAAATGTAATGATTGGTAATCATTGGTCATTATGAGCAATCATTAGGCAACATGAGTGATGTACCCCAGATTTTGTTGAAAGCAGAGGAAGTAGAGATCGGGTAGAAGAGGAAAACAAGTTTCTATTCCTTCCTCTCGAAATCATCGAAAATCCGCTCAGTTTTAGAAAATACAATTTCAAGAGTTTTCTTGATATCGGTTTTGAAAACGTTACTTGGGCCTGGATTTGTGTTGAAAATGGAGTTGCCACATAGTATGGGGCTAAATGGTGTGCTAGATCACTTGAATTTTAGAAATTAATTTTTATTTTGAAAAAAACCCAAGTTTTGACTTGGAAAACATTTGGTCTTTTACTCAGAGATTTGTTTAAAGTTTAGGGGTTAGTTATACCCGGAGAATGTGTTAGGCACCCCAAGACACTTATCTGAAGATGATACCTAAGTCTGAATAGATATTCACTTTTAAACGAAATCCAAGAAATGTAATGGATTTTTACCTTTTTATGGATTTTTATATGTAATAGAAGCAGTAAATGTTAAAACTAAACTAGTAGTGACAACCCAATAACAATATAAGAAATGAAAATGTTTTTTGTAATTTTTAGTGACCGAATCTTATAAAGGTTGCCTACACAGCCCGATAACCATGGGGTATCAAGCCAACATGTAGCTCCATTGTTAAAGATGAACTGATTTTTATTTAGATAGGTGACCAAACCGGTACATGCGTGTCCTATGTATCTCAGATCAATGAGAATCAGGTCAACACGTTTTATTATGCAAAATGATAACTGGTTTTATTTGATTTTATTATTAAACAAAACATGAATCATACTATCATATGTGAGTGATCTCTTTGATTTTGTCAAGAACACCTCAACTAAATTCATTTGTTTAGACAAGATTAGTATGTATGTTTGAGTTGATAGTTAAAATAAAAAGTAAATATATAGTATACATGTCAGCCCTATTCGTAACTAAGAAAAAAAGGGAACATTTCTAAAGAAGGTGGACACATATTCCTAAAGGAATAAAGGTCTTCCCTTTATCCCGAATTTTTAGACACAAGGGTCTCGACGGTGTAGTATGTATATATATATATAAGGTGCCAATCTAGTAGCCTTAAGACTTAGTGCCAGACTGTGATCTTAATGTTTAGCATAAAGTAATTTAGTTGTTAGCAATATATGGTTATATTAATAGTTAATAGAGTTTGGTTTCATGTGTTCACGAGAGAATCACAGAGATTATGAATAACTCATGATGTGATAGATGTTTTGTGCGGAACCCTCACACGTTCTTAACATGATCTCGGATGTTTTTGGTCCTCATATGTTCTTAACATGTTCTCAGATGTTCTTGATGTTTTTGAACCATTTTCGATATGATTTTGATGTTTTTTTCTTGATTACATGTTATATATGTTATGTACATAAAATTTAAGCATGAAAACTATGTGAACATGATTTGTACAAGAAAAACTACCATACTTAATACAAGATCAAAGGATCATCAAGGAACATACCTAGTTTAGGGGAGTGGTCTTTCTCTAAACAAAATACCTTCTTCTCCTTCTTTGAATCTTCTTTATTGTCCTTGATCAGTTGTGGTCAACCTCTTGAGATCTTCCTACAAGATCCTCAAGAATTACTTTGAGGTAGTATTTTAATAGAATTTCAAGGTGTTTATGGAAACGAGATATTGGAAAACCTAATGACCCGAGAGGATTGCTCTAGCCTAGAGAGAGAAAACTAAGGTTCTGACCTCTGAAAAAATAAAAAATAAGCCCTTATATTTATAGGCTGGGGGGCCTGAATATTGGCCAATGCGCAGGTCATCCAAGTTTTTTCCTTAGGTTTTTTTGTTTGGCTTAGGGTTGTTCTATTAGTGTCTTGGTGATGGATGGGTTTGAACGAATTAGTAAGATTTTTTAAGATTCTCAAAGATTTTTAAAAGATTTTGTAATCATTACATGTCTAGGTTCAATGATTTGTAATCATTTGTAATCATTAGTCATTATTACCTTATCTTGGATATGATTGGTTGCACAGAGAGAATTTATGGCTTGAAGTGACATTTCCAGTTTGGTTTAGGGTCTAAGTACCGATTACTTTTACTATTTTGGTTTAGTTTCCATCAATGCTTTAGAGGTTCAATGCATCTAGTCTTGATGTCTCATTTTGCATTAAAATCATGACAAGGACACTTGATTTGATGGGATTTAAATTGGTTCAATTCGGATTGAATTGGTTCAGTTTTCCTTGTAATGGGTAGTCACGTTTCCAGTATTCTAGTTATCGCAAAGATATTTTGCTCAAATTATCTTAGTGCTTTGAATGTAGTCCCTCCATGCCATCCCAACAATTAAATTCTTTATGGCATGGACATTAAGTGATTTCATGAAAAATCCACCTTTAATGATGTAATTTTAGCCCTCCTTAACTTTAGTAATTGTCGAGGTTGACCCGAAAGTTTTACTTATACCGAATTCAATCAAATTGATAATTTTATGCTTCCTTGTATTTTTTTTTGTAGTATTCAATGTAATCTAAGATGGAAAATTGTTTACTTTAAACATCAATTTAAAGTTTAACCAAATTTTCACTTTAGACTTGATACTTTGGAAACTTAAATAGATAGGTCAAAATGGACTGTCTACAACTGCCTCTCTTTGTCATGCGAGTTTACTTGTAATAACAAAGATAGAAGACACACAACATTTTGTGCCACCATTGACAGGAAAATTTAAAATTTACCTAAGAATGGACTCAACTTGTTACAATTTTTGAAATTTGAGCGAAGATGCGACTAAACCATTGGTGCTGGCCCATGAACCACATCGATCTCATGAAGACAAAATCGTGTAGAGAGACGCTATGGTGGAGTGTCTTACAACATCGATCTCATGAAGACAAAATCGTATAAAGGGATGCTTTGGTAGAGGGCCTCACCACATCGATCTCAAGAAGAAAAGATCATTTAGAGGGACACATTGGTGAAGGGTCTCACCACGTTGATCTCATGAAGACAAGATCATGTAGAGGGATACTTTCGTGGGTGGTTTCACTATATCGATCTCTTGAAGACAATATCATGTAGAGGGATACTTTGGTGGATGTTTTTTTGAGGGACTCACAATATCAATCTCGTGATAAACACTTGTCGTTTAGAGGATCTCTTTAGTAGAGGGATTTTGAGAGACTCATCATATTGATCTCATAACGAACATTTATCATTAATAGGATTGCTTTAGTGGAGGGATTTTGAGGGACTTACTATATCCATCTTGTTGATCCTAAGATTTTGATGAATAATTAAGCATTGATGTTTTGATAGAACTAATGTTTTAGTTGAGTGTTTTAGTGATTTATAGTTCCAGTAATGAAGATGCAAATTAAATGGATGCTAAACGATGAAGTTGGAGATGTTGAAGAATTAAGAGTTTGAAGAAATTAGGGAAAATAACCCAAGTGAATCTTAACTCTTAATATCCCAATTAGGAACACACAGATGGTACAAAATGCATTTTATTATTTATGTGTGTTTTGATTAAGTGAAATTATTTGCTCCTATGTGATTGGAAAAGAAATAATTTTAAATGACTAAAATGGAAGATAAGAATATTAGTGGAGCTAATTTAGATGAGAAAATGGTTAAAGGGGCGAAAACATAAAAGAAAATAAGTTAAAACCGTGTTCAGAGAAGAGATCCAGAATACATCAGTCAACTGATAAGTCGACCAGACCAAACAGCTGAAAGATCCTGTATCTCTAAGTCGACCGGCCAAGAGGGCTGAACTTTCTGAATCACGAGTCGACCGATAGGTCGACCAGTGATGGAAAAATAAACTCTCTAAATCTACAGGTCGATAGGCAGGTCGGCCGATGAACGCCTTGGCTACAACCTGAATCTACCTGTCGACTGGGCGGTCGACCGGATACGCTGTTTCAGGATATTGTTTTATCTGAGATTATATCCAAAAATAGTTGTTTTTTGTTAGGATTTGAGAGAAATTTCAGGGATATTTTCTCTATTTAAGATATGGTTCATATATTAATTAAATCCTATTAATATGGTTCATTAAAAATTAATGTTTCTCAATTTGGTACTTAAAATTGATTCTATTCTTATTTATGAAGATTGAGAAATATTTTGGGGGTTTAATGGAGAGATTTGAAAGTTTTTTTTTAAGTGAATTGAACCTAAATGAAGTCGTTATCATATAAGGGGTCTATATGTGCTATTAATTGTCGTGACACATGTAAACTAGTCGTTAGAAGGCTAATTTCATAATCCTATATATTGACCTGCGAATTTCTTATATATTGAATCAATCATTATTGAGAGAGCAAAAAGTTAAGATCATTTGTGAGATTTTATAAGAGTTATCATACTGAAATATTGTGAGCTTTTCTGAGAGACGATCTTGAAGATCAATTACTATTAATCTTTGTTGCTACCGGATTTGAAGTTACATTGTTCTAATCACTATTTCTATAGATTCCAAGTTAGATGTTTCCAATTTTATTCTTTCATTGCATCATTTGATTATTGTTTGGAAATTAATCTTAGAAATTGTTTCTGATTTTTTGAAGAAAATATTTTTACAAACAATTTCTTGAATCTGATTACATGCTCCAATTTGCTACCCATATCTTGTTAAAATCAGATTTTTCTATCTCATGTTTTTCTATCATTAGACTTGGGATATTAATTGAGTTATTATTTATCTGGGGTGGTAGAAGCTCCGAGTGAGATTTCCTGCTTATCATTTTGTATTGGTGAGTAGTGTGATGGGTTATATACTGTTGGGGGTATTTAATCAAGGGTAGCTGAGTTTCAGTTTCTTTCTGTAAAAAGATTGAAGTATTGATTCTTCCTGGATAGAATTGCGATTTGAGTGATTTGTAAAGGTTCCATCCTTACCTGGGAAAATGATAGTTGGACTGTTTTGTGAGGTTTTGATTCTTGAGCCTTAGTGTTAAAAAAAATTAGGTTATTCTTTAGACTGTAAAAAGTAGAGGTTCTACCTTAGTCTGAGAAAAAAATATTGTAAAGGTTGATTATCAACCTGTAAAAGAATCGGTGTGAGGGTTTGGTTTCTACCTTTAAAGAGATCTTGTTTTAGTGGGTGTGACCTCCGTGGAGCTCGGGAGACTAGATTAGCCAAGAGTAGCTTGGTGAACCAGTATAAATCTTTGGTATGCTGCTATATTTACTTTGTTATTTTTGCTGTTTGGGTGTGCGCTTAGTTGATTACATTATTCCACTGTAATATAAAGATAATAATTAATTTAGGATTAAAATTAATTATTTGATTTATTGAATTTTATTCTGATAATTTTTTAATTACCCAATTCACCCCCCTCTTGGGTATTCTATTGGGCCAACACATCTCATGGTTAATAATTATCGTTTAGATACTCACTTTAGTGGAGGGATTTTGAGGGACTCACCATATCGATTTCATGATGTGCACTTACTGTTTAGAAGATTGCTTTAGTGGAGGGATTTTTGAGTGACTCACTATATCGATCTCATGGAGAACACTTATGATTTAGTCACTTATTGTTTTAAAAAATCACTTTAGTGGAGGGTTTTTCGGGGGACTCACCATATCGATCTCATGAGAAAGACTTATTGTTTAGAGTATTGCTTTAGTGGAAAGTTTTTTAGAAACTCACTATATCGATCTCATGATGAACACTTATCGTTTAGAGGATCGCCTTAGTGGATAATTTTTTGAGGGACTTGAATCAAACTACCTTGCAGACACCGCATAATGTGCCCCAGCCTATGCCTGGGGAACCAAATGAGGGAGAAGAAGTATAAAATGTGCCCCAGCCTTTGGTTGGGACGAGTGAGGGATAGAAATGGTATAAAATGTGCTATAGCTTATGGATAGGGCTATTTTATGTATAACCAAACCTTAACCAAGCTAACAGAATGTTATGAAGTTTACACCTCTCCATTCTTTCATTTTGGTCAGACCCGCTTGGGTTTCCTACGTATGTTGGCAAGTTACCAAGGATCAAGTCATAACATAGTTCCGAATCAGAATAAAGTAACACGTACATTCTAGCCCATGATTAGGATTAATTTAATAAAAAAGGACCCCTAAAATGGGGGACACCCATTAGGTGAGCGATTTTCACAAAAGTGAAAGATTACATTGATTATTAGGATCATTTAGGTCTATGGAAAAGGTTAATGCATTGCACTTTTGGGATCTCCTGCCAATAGACAACACAACAATTCCAAAGTATGAAGTTAAAATGAATGAAAATTTGGTCACTATCGAGTGATCATGTTCCATTTCTCATTCATTGAAAACATTTGAGTTATTACTTGGAAGGATGAGAATTTTCTATATTTGTTTGATCGATGATGCTCGGATTAATTTTAGGGCGACAACAATTGTGTTTTTTCTTTAACTTCTTCTGTAAGATCTCTAGGACAAATAATTTGAACTCTAGAAAATTCATTCTTTGAGCTTAAAAGGCAGGGCCCAAAGTAGTAATATCTTCATAGAATTTGTAGCTTGTCCTATTGAACCCTTATTTCCCCTCAGCCACTTAGCATTTCGATGCTCAGGGTTCTAAGACTCTTGTATGCTTTGTATTTTTTTGAATCCTACAAAACTAGATTATCCAAAATAGGAACAAACATGTTTTAAATTTTACTAAATTAGGTACCTTTCTTGTCAGATATGAATTTTGTGAGACTTTTGAGTTTTCTTGCTGATGATCATGATTTCAATACAAATCTGGACAAATGTTGAATGTTCCTTTTGCAATGTCTAATGCAATTCAAATATGTCAAGTTTTGATACAAAGAACTATTTATAGTTGATGAAGAGCCAGCCTAGAGCAAACTAACAAAAAAAACCCTGAGAAAATTTGTCCATCTCTTTTTATTTTATACTGGTTGCCATTTTTGCCCTCAATGCCCTTTCGAGTTTTCACTAAGGCCGGCTCCCATATTTTTCCACCTCAATGCCCTTTTGGGTTTTTACTAGGTTGGTGGTTTTGTATATTGCTATGATCCCTACAATCTTTTCATGGCACTATTTTGATTTTAACTATGTTCGGGTCACATTTATTTTATTTCTCATCTTTTGCCCTCATCACCTTGCGGTTTAGAGTCTGGGATTTGTTTTAAGGTAAACGACCATGCTCACAAAATAAAAGCTCATTTGTTTTAGGAAAATTATTTCTGTACAGAGTCATAGTTTATGGGTTCAAGAAATACATTATCATCCATCTATTGGAGAATCAACACTTCGCTATTCATAGCTTTGTGAACTATAAAGGCGCCCCCCCAATTGGTGGCAAACTTTTCCTTGGCTTCATCTTGAAATGGAAAAATCTTATTCAACACTATCTCCTCCATTCTAAAGGCTCGAGGATAAACCCTTTTTTGTGGGCTTTAACAAGTCTTTTCCTTTAACATTGACCATGGAAGATAGCCGTCAATTGTTTTACGTTGATAAGGCAGAGTTGGTTCGGTCTCTATTATACCCATTCAGTTTTTTCGATCTCAGACTCTATGAGAACTCTTAGAGAATGAATCTCAACTTCCGTTGGGATTACTACCTCTATCCCATAGACTAGAGAGTTGGGTGTTTCTCCTATTAAGGTTTGGATCAAGGTTTGGTAGGTCATCAGGGCCTGTGGAAACATGACGTCCCATTATTTATAATTGTCGATAATATTTTGAAGATTTTTTTTTTTTTTTTTTATTCTTATTGGCTACTTCAACTGCCCCACTCATTTTAGGATGGTATGGTTCCAAGTTTTAGTGCTCAATTTTGAATTGCTGATAGACTTGCTTGATGTCTGAGCCTTTCAAATTCTTAGCGTTATCAGTGATGAGGGCTTGTTGCAATCTATACCTTGTCACAATAATTTCTTTGAGGAACCAGGATTCTGTTTTCTGGGTCACTTGGGTCAAAGAGATTTCCACTACGAACTTCGTAAAATAATCAATTATTATTGGAATAAATTGATAACCACTAGGTGCCCTTGGAGTGATTTCTCCGATGATATCCATTCCCCACATTGCAAAAGGCCACATGGTCGTCAAGTAATCGAGTTACATAGGAAAGACATGGATTTAGTCACCATGGATTTGGCATTTATGGGATTTGCGGACAAATTGGACGCAATCATTTTCCATTGTTAGCAAAAAGTGATCGGTCCTCAAAATCTTTTTTGCAACCATAAAACCACTCATGTGGGGTCCACACATTCCTCCATGGACTTCCTTCATCACCTGGATGGCTTCTTTTGCCCAACACATATCAATAATCCCTTGTCTAGAGATTATTTATACAGAATTTCCTACTCATGAAGAACAGGCCCGCCAGTCTCCATAGTATTTTTCTATCTGCACCAGATGCTCCCTTTGGTTACTCTCTATTTTTCGAAAATCTCTTGATGTTATGGTACCATAGGTCTTTGTAGGGATCTTCCTCAAGTTAGCAATAATGGGTTGGTTGGTACTATACCTTGAAAACTATCAAGATTATGTGATCTTATTCGTGGGTAAGTGATAGGTGTGAAAAACCTATATATTTCCAATCCGAATTTGTTAGTTTTCGAGTACGTTTATAGTTATTTTTATTATGTTTTAATTACTTTTTATCTTTTTTGTATAAATCAGGTGTGTGGGGCAAAAAGATAGGAAACTGGAGCTAAAACGATGAGATCGAACGAAAATGGTTCGAAGTTACGGTGGATAAACAAGCTCGGAGGCTAAAAGATGAAATAGGCCCACCGCTTAGGCGTCTAGACCACCGCCTAAGCGGTGAAGAAGTTGAGAAGAGAAAAATGTTACTGACGGACAACTGCTTAGGCAAAAATTCCATCGTCTAGACGGAAATCCAGCAGAAGACGAAGAAGGGCTACTGACAGCCGCTCGCCTAGGCGAAATTTTCTTCGCCTAGGCAGAAATCCAACAAAATGTTCTCCCAGTCCACCACCTACTTCACTGCCTAGGCGATCAGATCGAACCGACCTAACTCCACCTAGGCGAAGAATCCACCGCTTAGGAGGATTTTCCCTGCACAGTCTTGAGATATTTTTAGATATTTTTGAAATATTTTGGCTATAAATACCCCCTCTCCTCCCCATTGGCCAGTGACTCTCTTGCCTCCATAGATTTTTGAGCCCCTTAGGCTATATCTAAGTGTATAGTTAGGGATTTTAGAGGTGGGGCTCACATCCCGAAGTGGAGAAGATGGCGAATCGATCGTAGAGCGTTTTTAGCAGTTTATCTTCAGACAAGGCTAAGTTCTTCGATTGTTTTTCCTTATTTATTTATCTTAGGATCATTTGAGCATGTTTAGCTCATTATTCTATTATATATGCGGCTATGGGCTCGAGTTAAATATGGATTGTAGTAGGGATTAACACTATAGTTATAAATATGTTGTTTGGATGATTTCGGTATTTCGTTTGTGATTGTTCTTCGTAGTTTGATTGTATTTATCGTATTGTTTGTTTATCATGCTTAGTTAGATAAATGGAGAATACGTGGTTTTGACAAACCCCAGATTCAGATTAAGGTAAACAAACGCCACGATTCTATAACCCGGTCGGCGTTTGAATTGTGGATAATCGATGACGTGGGGTAAGACACACGCTACCTAGGGTTGTTAAGACATTGAGGGGGACCTTTTTGTTGACTCAAAGTTGCGTTATATCCCTTGTCTTACACTCAGGACAGGTGGCGAGGGAGTTTTAGAACAGAGATTGTCGATAGGGTAAATACAACGCGACGATCCAATAACTCGGGAGGGAGTTGGATTATGTGCAATCAATGATACTGGGCGAGACTCACGTGACCTAAGGTCGTTAAGACGTTGAGGGGGACTTTTTCGTTGACTCAAAGTTATGTATTCCCCTGTCTTACACTCGGGAAAGAGTTGGATTATGTGCAATCAATGATACTGGGCGAGACTCACGTGACTTAAGGTCGTTAAGACGTTGAGGGGGATTTCTTCGTTGACTCAAAGTTATGTATTCCCCTGTCTTACACTTGGGAGAGGTGGCAGTGGAGTTTACGTACCGAGGTTGTCAAATAGGTTGAACACCGTAAACGTAAGTAAATTGAGATTGAACACGTATTTGTAAACACGTTAATCCCTAGGAGATTCTTCACCCTAAAACATATTTGCATATTAGTGTAGTTAATTTAGGTTATATTAGTATTAGTTTAATTAATTAAATACATTTATTTTTCGCCTAGATAAAATTAGGTCACGACAAACGTGGTATTCGATAGTAACGACACCAATCCCTGTGGATACGATAACCCGATCTTAACGATCTCAGTATACTAAAACTTAGACCTCGTATACTTGTGAGTGTAAGTAGTGGCGTGTTTAATGCTCCTACCAGTTAGTGATTGGAGATTTCGCATACCGTCCTATCTCAAGTGGTCGGAGATTCTTACATACTATCCTACCTGAAGTGGTCAGAGATTCCAACATACTATCCTAACTTAAGTGGTCAGAGAATTTATATACTTCCCTACCTTAAGTGGTCGGAGAATTTACATACCATCCTACCTCAAGCTGACAGAGATTCCAATATACTGTCCTATATTCAGTGGTTGGAGATTTTACACACCATCCTACCTCAAGTGGTCAGATATTCTTACACACTATCCAACCTCAACTAGTTAGAGATTCCAGCATAATGTCCTACCTTAAGTGGTTAGAGAATTTACATATTGTTATACCTTAAGTGGTCAGAGAATTTACATACCATCCTACCTCAAGCAGTCGGAGATTCTAACATACTGTCCTAACTTAAGTGGTTAGAGAATTTAGATACCGTCTTACCTTAAGTGGTTGAAGAATTTACATACCATCATACCTCAAGCGGTTGGAGATTCCAACAAACTGTCATAGTTTAGGTGGTAAAAGAATTTACATACCATCCTACCTCAACAGTCGGATATTCTCCCACACTGTCCTATCTTAAATGGATGGAGAACTTACATACCATCCTACCTCAATTGGTTGGAGATCCTACCATACTATCTTACCTAACTAGTTGGAGAATTGTATCATCCTTTACCTTTCCCAAAAGGCTAGAGACCTTAGAATCCAGTCTCCCAAATGCCCAATAAATATTCCTGCACCCCAGCTAGAGCTAGGGGTGGTCATGGGCTCGGGGGCCTGCCCAGCCTGAATGGCCCAACCCGATTTTTTTAGGTCTTGGTCTTAGAGTTTGAGCCCACGGGCAGGGCCTAGGCCTATATTTTAGGGCCCGGTAAAATTTAGGGCCGGGCTTGGGCAAGGTCCAAAAAATTTAGGGCTGGCCCGAAGAAATAATTAAAAAAAATAAAAATAATATATTGACGTGAACCTCACCAAGGATTGTGAGAAATAAAACCAACTTAGGGTTTCTTCACGAAGATCGAAACTAAATCAGATTTTGAACGAACTAAAAATACAGAAATTGAAAGATAGATTACCTTGACCCAACGTTTATGAACGAAACGCGAACCAATGATATAATGATCTTGACCCAATGATTATAATGAATCACGAACCAAAGATATAAGTTTGAACGCCACAAGAAACTCTTGATAAGTTTAGGAAAAGTTCTCTAAAGAACCAAAGAGAAAACTCTCACAATTTTATTAATCAAAGTAATATGAAATTCGTAGGTCTACGAAGCCCCTTAAATAGGTGGCCAAGAGAATAAGAAAGAAACCTTAATACACTTTCAAATTCGTGGGTCTACATATAGGGAAAAGGAAACCCTAAAATCTAATTGCTAAATAAAGAATAAGGAAGCTTCCTAATTTGCCTTACATTCCTAGTTGGCAAAGGAAATGATTTACTTGGCAATCAAGCCTTACAAATTAACCTAAAAATAATTAAAAGACTTAAAATAATAAAATATATAAAATAAAATTCGTGGGTCTCATTCTTGGCCCGTTTAGGATCACGCTTTAAGCTCATTCACTTGCTTTGATGAGGTGGACTAGGCCTTGACTGTCCGATGTACCTAATTTAGGCTTCACCATTGTAGTTTCGGCCCCAATCTCTCGAATAAGCCCATTAAGTGCTTCTTTGAATCTTTTTGCCCTTGCCCTTGTTATTAGGACAACTGGAACATACAACAGATCTCTTGGTGTAGCTGATATATTCTCATCATTCCCTCCCTCTTGAAAAGGATTTGTTCTCAAATCTTCACCTACACCAAACGGAGACAGGTCAGTCACATTAAAAGTAGCACTTACATTAAACTCACCTGGAAGGTCTGATTTCTAGGCGTTGTCATTGATTCGTTCCATCACTTGAAATGGGCCATCCCCTCTTGGAAGTAGATTAGAATGCCTTTGTTGAGAAAATCGCTCCTTCCTCATATACAACCAAACCCAATCTCCAGGTTCAAATACAACCTTCTTGCGCCCCTTATTAGCTTGGTTGTCATATTGCTCAGTTCTCCTCTCAATATTTTGTCGGGCCTTCTCATGGATCTACTTAACAATATTAGCCTTCTTCTTCCCATCTAAGTTGACACGCTCATGCATAGGTAAAGAAGTTAAATCCAAAGGAGTCAATAGATTAAAACCATACACAATTTCAAATGGTGAAAACTTAGTTGCAGAATGCACACTCCTATTATATACAAACTCAACATGCGACAAACAATCTTCCCATGTTTTGAAATTCTTTTGTATTATAGCACGCAATAAAGTAGATAAAGTCCTATTAAATACTTCGGTTTGACCATCAATTTGTGGATGACAAGTAGTAGAAAATAAAAGTTTAATTCCAAGCTTACCCCACAAAGTCTTCCAAAAATAGCTTAAGAACTTTGCATCTCCATCCGAAACAATAGTCTTAGGTATGCCATGTGACCTAACTATTTCCTTGCAGAACAAATCAAGAACATGTGATGCATCTCGGTTTTATGACATGGAATAAAATTAGCCATCTTAGAAAACCTATCTACAATCACATATATAGAATCTCGACCTCTTTTTAACCTAGGCAAACCTAACACAAAATCCATAGAAATATCAGTCCAAGGTTCACTAGGTATAGGCAAACGAGTATACAAACCATGAGGTTTAACCTTAGACTTAGCTTGCCTACAAACAATACACTTCTCACAAATTCTCTCCACTTCACGTTTCATATGAGGCTAGAAGAAGTGTTCATGCAAAACATCTAAAGTCTTAGATATGTCAAAATACCCCATTAAACCACCCCCATGAGCTTCTTTAACAAGCAAGTCACACAATGAACATTTAGGCACACATAGTTTTTTTTTCCCTGAACAAAAACCCATTATGCCTAAAGAACTTACCAAATGCCACTTTCTCACATGCATTGAATACATTTCCAAAATCAGAATCATCAACAAACAAATCCTTAATGTACTCAAAACCAAGCAATTTGGCATCTAAGGTAGAAAGTAAGACGTACCTTCGAGATAATGCATCCGCCACAACATTTTCCTTACCTTGCTTATACTTGATCACATAAGGAAATATTTCGATAAACTCCACCCACTTGGCATGTCGCTTGTTCAGCTTTTGTTGACCCTTCAAATGCTTCAAAGATTCATGATTCGTGTGAATCATAAATTCTTTTGGCCAAAGATAGTGTTGCCAAGTCTCCAATGCCCTAATCAATGCATACATCTCTTTGTCATATGTAGGGTAATTCAAGGCTGGGCCACTTAGTTTTTCACTAAAGTAGGCAAGCGGACACCCTTCCTGCATTAGAACAGCTCTAATACCTATTCCTGAAGCATCACATTCAATCTCAAAAGTTTTTGTGAAGTTAGGTAAAGCAAGCAAAGGTGCATTAGTCAATTTTTCCTTAATCAAATTAAATGCCTTTTCTTGCTCATCACCCCACTTAAAACCCACATTCGTTTTGAAAACTTCAGTTAAATGTGCGGCGAGACTACTAAAATCTTTCACAGACCTCCGATAGAAGCTAGCCAACCCATGGAAACTTCTCACCTGTCCCACACTTGTAGGTTTCGGCCACTCCTTGATTGTCTTAACCTTTTCTTCATCCACCTCAATTCCCTTAGCACTAACAACAAAACCAAGAAATACAAGCTTATCCGTGCAAAAGGTACACTTTTTGAGGTTAGCAAACAACTTTTCTTTTCTCAAAACATCTAAAACAAGTTTTAAATATTCAACATACTCATCTAAGTTTTTGCTATAAATCAGAATATCATCAAAGTATACAACCACACATTTCCCAATAAAAATACGCAAAACATGGTTCATTAATCTCGTGAACGTACTAGGTGCATTGGTTAACCCAAAAGGCATAACCAACCACTCATATAAACCATATTTTGTTTTGAATGCGGTTTTCCACTCATCACTTTCCCTCATCTTAATCTGATGATATCCACTTTTAAGGTCAATTTTAGTAAACACACAAGAACCATGTAATTCATCAAGCATATCATCTAATCTAGGAATGGGATGTCGATACTTTACCGTGATATTGTTGATGGCGCGACAATCCACATACATTCTCCATGTACCATCTTTCTTAGGTACAAGCAATACGGGAACCGCACAAGGACTTAGGCTTCTCTTCCCTCTTGCTCCAATTCGGTTTCCAAAAAGAAGAACCCGATTGCTGCCCAACTCGTGTGGAACCCTTTCGCTTCAATTGTTGCTCCACTTTGATGGACATGTGCACCATGTACTCAACTCAACATAATGCTGCAACTCTACTACATTTGCAATGTCATGATTTAGCCTTATTAGAGACCTAGCCATAGTTACTTCTTGATCCTCTTCCACATTGGCTAGGATCATGGCTACTTCCATCTCTTTATAGTAGTCTTCTACACACTTAGAACCTTGTGTAAGACTTTTCAATTTCTGATATAAGTCCCTATAGTAGTAACTAGGGACAAACCGCCTCCTCATGATGACCTTCATTTCCGCCCATGTCTCAATAGGCCTCTCATGGTTTCTCCTCCTGTTTATCACAAGTTGATCCCACCATATTATAGCATAGTCAATAAACTCAATTACAACAAGTTTTACCTTTTTCTACTCGGAGTAGTTGTGGCAATCGAAGATCAACTCTACCTTCTTCTCCCACTCCAAGTATACTTCAGGGTCATTTTTTCCTTGGAATGACGGTATCTTCACCTTGATGCTTTCCAAGTTATTATCAAGTCGCTCCCCATATCTATATCCTCTATTGCCATATCTAGGCCCAAATCTGCCGAAGCTCGCATTAGAGGCACGATCGTCTTCATCTTGGTAATTCCCATAATCATCTTCATATTCGAACTGAGGCTGATTCTTCTCTCTTCGTTGCACATTAGGAGCTCTCAGTGGCTGTCCTTTTTGTGTACTAGACTCAACTTTGTCTAGTCGCTCATGCACTTCATCAAACTGCAAGTTCAACTGTTGAAGCTTTTACTCCAAGGCCTTGTAAAAAACTTTAACGTCTATGACGTCCATCCTTTCTAGTAATTCATCAGACGAGCCTTTGTTTGTTTCTCGGGACATGTTTAGTAACCTGCAAAACAAAGTTAGCAAACCTCATAAACACTCCCTCATGTGTTTACACTCAAACTATGTTACTCCACTCGTGTATCACTCAAATTTGGCTTTTACCCTCTAATGAGCTCACACTCTCTTGCCTTTTTCCACCCTTTAGTTCACTCTTTTAGTTCTTTATTGAACTTAACCAATCTCCATTAGAATTTTTCTTGTAGCAATCCAAACTCAACGAATTGATTCACTAAGAATGAGATTTTAGGAACGAAAGCAAAGCGAACAAGAAAGAGCACAAAGAAAAATTTATGGTATAGAACAAGAAGAAATAATTCTCAATTTTTTTAGGGGGGGGGGTGCTGAATTTTCATTTTTTTTTTTTGAAATAAAACAACTTTAAATTGAGATTTTAAGATGCACACTAAGAATAAAACGAAAATTGACCAGATTTGATGATATAGTTTGGTCAAGAAACTTTTAACGTACGAATGAACTGATTACAATGAAGGAAAGAGAAAAAATATAAAAAGGATAGATGAGACTTGATTTAGACCTTGCTCTGATTACCAAATGATGCGAACCTCACCAAGGATTGTGAGACCCGAAACCAACTTAGGGTTTCTTCGTGAAAATCGAAACTAAATCAGATTTTAAACGAACTAAAAATACAGAAATTGAAAGATAGATTACATTGACCCAACGTTTATGAACGAAACGCGAACCAATGGTATAATGATCTTGACCCAATGATTATAATGAATCACGAACCAAAGATATAAGTTTGAACGCCACAAGAAACTCTTGATACGTTCAGGAAACGTTCTTTGAAAAACTAAAGAGAAAACTCTCACAATTTTATTAATCAAATTAATTTGAAATTCGTAGGTCTACAAATCCCCTTAAATAGGCAGCCCAGAGAATAAGAAATAAACCCTAATACACTTTGAAATTCATGGGTCTTCATGGAGGAAAAAGGAAGCCCTAAAATCTAATTGCTAAATAACGAATAAGGAAGCTTCCTAATTTCCCTTACATTCCTAGTTGGAAAAGGAAATGATTTACTTGGCAATCAAGCCTTACAAATCAGCCTAAAAATAATTAAAAGACTTAAAATAATAAAATAAATAAAATAAAATTCGTGGGTCTCATTCGTGGCCCGTTCAGGATCACGCTTTAAGCCCATTCATTTGCTTTGATGAGGTGGACTAGGACTTGACTGTTCGATGGGCCTAATTTAGGCTTCACCATTGTAGTTTTGACCCCAATCTCTTGAATAAGCCTATTAAGTGCTTATTTGAATCTTTTTTCCCTTTCCCTTGTTATTGGGCCAATTGGAACATGCAACGGATCTCTTGGTGTAGCTGATATATTCTCATCACCTTTCTAGTGCCTCATCGGACGAGTCTTTGTTTGTTTCTCGGGAAATGTTTAGTAACATGTAAAACAAAGTTAGAAAACCTCACAAACACTCCCTCACATGTTTACACTCAAACTATATCACTCCACTCGTGTATCACTCAAATTCGGCTTTTACTCTCTAATGAGCTCACACTCTCTTGTCTTTTTCCACTCTTTAGTTCACTATTTTAGTTATTTATTGAACTTAACCAATCTCAATCAAAAGTTTTCTTGTAGCAATCCAAACTCAATGAATTTATTCACTAAGAATGAGATTTTTGGAATGAAAACAAAGCAAACAAGACGAGCACAAAGAAAAGTTTATGGCGTAGAACAAGAATAAATAATTCTCAAATTTTTTTTGGGGGGGGTGGGGTGGCTAAATTTTTGTTTTTTTGTTTTTTTTTTCTTTTGAAATACAACAACTTTAAATTGAGATTTGAAGATGCACACTAAGAATAAAACGAAAATTGACCAGATTTGATGATATAGTTCGGCCAAGAAATTTTAACGTAGGAACAAACTGATTACAATGAAGGAAAGAGAAAAAAATATAAAAAGGATAGATGAGACCTGATTTAGACCTTACTCTGATTACCAAATGATGCGAACCTCACCAAGGGTTAGTGAGACCCGAAACCATCTTAGGGTTTCTTTGCGAAAATCAAAACTAAATCAGATTTTGAGCAAACTGAAAATACAGAAATTGAAAGATAGATTACCTTGAACCAACGCTTATGAATGAAATGCGAACCAAAGTTATAATAATCTTGACCCAATGATTATAATGAATCACAAACCAAAGATATAAGTTTGAACGCCACAAGAAACTCTTGATAAGTTCAGGAAAAGTTCTTTGAAGAATTAAAGAGAAAACTGTCACAATTTTATTAATAAAACATAATGTAAAATTCATAGGTTTACAAAGCCCCTTAAATAGGCGGCCAAGAGAATAAGAAAGAAACTCTAATACACTTTGAAATTTGTGGGTCTACATGGAGGAAAAAGGAAACCCTAAAATCTAATTGCTAAATAAAGAATAAGGAAGCTTCCTAATTTGCCTTACATTTCTAGTTGGAAAAGGAAATAATTTATTTGGAAATCAAGCGTTACAAAATAAGCCTAAAAATAATTAAAAGACTTAAAATAATAAAATAAATAAAATAAAATTCATGGGTCTCATTCTTGGCCCGTTCAGGATTACGCTTTAAGCCCATTCACTTGCTTTGATGAGGTGGACTAGGCCTTGACTGTCTGATCGGCCTAATTTAGGCTTCACCATTGTAGTTTCGGCCCTAATCTCTCGAATAAGCCCATTAAATGCTTTTTTGAATCTTTTTGCCCTTGCCCTTGCCCTTGTTATTGGGACAACTAGGACATGCAACGGATCTCTCAGTGTAGCTGATATATTCTAATCACTCTACTTTTTATAGGCTAAAGAATAACCTAATTCTTTTTAACACTAAGGGCCAAGGATCAAAATATCACTAAAACAGTCTAAATATCCTTTTACCCGGTAAGGATTGAACCGTTACAAAATCACTCAAAAAATATAATTCTTATCCAAGAAGAATCACTACCTCAATCTCTTTATAGAAAGAGACTAAAACCTAGTTACCCTTGATTAAATATCCCCAATGATATTTAATCTGTCACAACTCACCAATTCACAAATTGAAAAGTAATAAATCTCACTTAGAGCTTCTACCACCCCATATAAATAAAAACTGAATTAATATCCCAACTAGTGATAGAAATATGTGAGATACATAAATCTAATTTTAACAAAATATGGGTAGCAAATTGAAGCACGTAATTAGATTCAAGAAATTATCTGAAAGAATATTTTCTTCAAAAATTAAAAATAATTTCTAAGATCAATTTTCAAAGTAAAATAATAAACAATAAACAATATGGAAATATCTCACCCAGAATCCACATAATTAATGATTAGAATAGTAGAGATTTAAATCCAGTATCAGCAAGAATAGATCGCAATTGATTCACAAAATCACTCTTAGAAACGCTCACAATATCGAAGAATATTAATTCTTATAAAAGCTCTCTCAAAATGATATGAATGATTAACTCTCTTAGAATGATTAGTTTTTCTAATAAAATTCACAAGTCTATTTAAAGAAATATGTAATCAGCCTTCTAACTGCTAGTTTATAAGTGTCATGACAATAAAAAGCTCTTATAGACCCCTTATAACATAATGAATTAATTTAGGTTCAATTTCACTTAAAAACATCTTTCGAATCTTCCAATTAAACCCCCAAAGTTTTTCTCATTCAAAATAAATAAGTATAGAATCTATTTCAAGTACCAAATTGAGAAACATTAATATTTAATTAACCATATTGAAATGATTTAATTAGTATATGAACCATATCTTAAATATAGAGAATATCCCTAAAATCTCTCTCAAATCCTAACAAAAAATGGCTACTTTTGGATTTAAACTTGGATCAAACTATATCTTGAAACAACACATTTGGTCGACTGCCCAGTCGACTTCCCAACTCAGCTTGCAGCCAAACCATCGCCTCAGCGAGCATCAGTCAACAACCCGGTCGACTCATAGATTCAGAAAGTTTGTCATACTTCCACTGGTCGACCGCTTGGTCGACTTACAGATTCAGAGAGTGTAGTTGTTTTCACCGATCGACCTGTCGGTCAACTCTTCGATTCAGGATGTTTCAGCTTCTCTCTCTGGTCGACTCCTTAGTCGACTGTCTACTTCTGAATCTCTTCTCTGATAACGTTTTTAACTCACTTTCATTTATGATTTAGCCCTTTTATCCATTTTTATCTTTCAATAGGCTCCACTAATATTCTTATATTCCATTTTAGTCATTTAAAAATATTTCTTTTCAATTCATATAGGATCAAATAATCATACTTAATAAAAACACACATAAATGATAAAATTCATTTTGTTCCATGTGTGTGTTCCTAAATGGGATATTAAGAGTTAATATTTACCTGGGTTGTTTTCCCTAATTTCTTCAAACTCTTAAAATTTCTTCATCGTCTTGATATCTTCATTTAGCATCCATTCAATTCGATATCTTCATTACTAGAACTTTAAATCACTGAAACACTTAATCAAACATTAGTTCCACCAAAACATCAACACTTAATTGTTCATCAAAATCTTAGGATCAACATTGTTGCTTGAATAAATCGATGTTTTGTTAACGGTTGTTTATTTTTATTCGGTTGTGTTTACCATTTTAATACTTCCAATGTATGTTTGTTATGATATATTGGTTGGTTTGAGAAATAGGGGTTTGACACTTGGGCGATGTAACCCTGGATTCGGATTAGGGTTTAAACACAACGCAATGATCTAATGACTCAGGAGAGTATTAGAAAGTGTGTAATCCATGAGGTTGGGGCGAGACTCATGTGATCAGTGTCTTTAGATGCTTGATGGGGACACCGACATTAACACGAAGTCACATATTCATTCACTTTACACTTGGAAAAGGTAGTGAGTGAGTTTTCGATACCTAGATTGTCGAATAGTTTAAACACTGTTAATGTAAACGAGATTGAAACGAACACGTTTAATTGAATAAAGTTAATCCGTAGACAATATATTCCCATTAATATCAATATTAGTATTTTAGTTTATTTAGTTTTATTATAAAAACAAAAAACTGAATTTAATAGTCTAAATAAAGTTTGGTTACGATAATCGCGGTACCGAACGACAATTTATTCCAATCCCTATGGATACGACATCCCTTCTTATTTACTATTCTATAAAACTTGACCCGTACACTTGCGATAAAAGTAGCGACCTAATATTCCGCAACCAAGTTTTTGGCGCCATTGGCGAGGATTGGTTTTTAGATTGTTGTTGATATTGTGAGTAAGTAACTTGATTTTAATTTAGACATTTATTTTGTTTATAATTTTTGTTTTTAGTTTGTTTTTCATGCAGGGTACTTGAAGATGTCTCATCAACGAGTACTGTTGCATTTCTTTTGATGAGATTTTGAGTCGTTTTATTGTGCTTGGGATCGATACAAGGAGTTGTTATTTCACTTCCCATGTCATGGTTTCCTGAGGGAGTGTCAACTACTGAATTTCTTCGATGGGTTACAAGCCACAACAAGAACGTAGTTTGAAGGAGGAAATGGTACCACCTCATGCGACCAACTAACTGCGAACAAAGCCTATTAGTTGTTGGAGGATATGGCAAGTTTGATTTTCAGAATTGGAATTATTCAACAAGTTACCAAAACTTGGGGGATAATTCCAACATTTCGGCGCCATGGATTGACACCCCGGACTAGCCTGTTGAGTCTTTCCCTACCCTGGAAGAGATATTTGCCACAGTTATGGTTGAAACTCAAATGTTCTTGAGAAAATGCATGACCGTCTAACCGAGCATGAGGATCGTCTTGACAATATTGAGATGACCTGCATTAAAATTGATGTAACCGTAACGTCTCTTCAGATGCAAATCAATCAACTTATCTACTTTATTGAGGCTGAGTTAGAACACGTAACAAATTCCCTGGCCAATTAAAGTTTTTCCAAACCATTATCACTAAACGTAAGGCATAATTTGAGTGAAATCAAGTTAGCGATTGTGGTAGCGGAATATTACGTCGCTACTTTCACCGCAAGTGTATGGGTCAAGTTTTCTAGAATAGTGAATGAAAAGGGTTGTCGTATCCATAGTGATTAGATTAAATTATCGCTAATTACTGCGATTATCATAACTGAACTGTATTTGGGCGATTGAAATTAGGGTTTTTGTTATAAACATAAATTAAACTAAATTAACAATTAATTAAACTATAATACTAATTATACTATATGGGAATAGATTATCTAGGAATTAACTTTGTTTACATATACGTGTTTGATCCAATCTAGTTTACATTAATGGTGTTTAAATCTATCCGACAATCTATGTATCGAAAACTAACTAACTACCTCTCCCAAGTGTAAAGTAAATGAATGTGTAACTTTGCGTCAATGAAGAAGTCCCCCTCAAGCGCATATAAGACACTTGGTCACTTTAGTCTCGCCTCAACCTCACGGATTGCACACTTTCTAACGTTCTCCCATGTCATTAGATCGTCGCGTTGTGTTTAAACACTAGTCTAAGTTCAGGGTTATCTTTCCCGAGTGTCAAACCCTTTATTCTCAATATATCTTAACAAGCATATAAAAGTGGAAGAATGGTAAACACAATTAAATAGGCAAGAACAACCGACAACAAAACAAAGATTAAATAAACGACGTTTATTAGTAAACTACATCAATCCCATAGATAATTAGTGTTTAGCTCATGACCATAACCATATCTTCAACGATAAATAATATATTCATATTCAAACAACCAACAACAAGTTAAGAATAAAGCGAGAAACAAGGGAGAATAGCTGTTATCTGAAGGTGGCATCCATAAAAATTGCTCCGATCTTGTTTCCGCTTCTCCGATTGTGTTCCTCATTTTTGGTTGGTTGAGAGCTTTCTTTAGAACACTCAAAACACTCCCTAGGTCTTCTAAGAACAATGGTAATGAATGGGAACAAAAAAGGAACAAACAAAATATCAAGAAAATATCCTAAAACAGGTGGTCAGTGACTGCTGCAATGGTGGGCTCACCACTGCAGCGGTGGGTATGTCGGTAGGCTTTCTGCTTTATCACCACTACAGCGGCGGATCTCACCACTGCAGTGGTGAGCGATCAGTACTTGGGGAACTCTCTGTTGTTTCACCACTGTTGCGGTGGGATGACTGCTACAGCGGTGAAACTACTGCTTTGAATATTTTATCCTCTTAGTCGTTTTTCCATCGCTTTTCTCATTTTTCTACCGTTTTCGCTCCTAACCCCTATTTTAAACAAAAATAGATAAAAATAAATAAATTAAAACTTAATAAAAATGCCCAAAACCTATCAAATTTAGTTTGGAAATAGATAAATAAAATTCACCTATCAGTTTGTTATGCTACTTGAAGTGAGCGGTTGGGTTTTGGGCGAAATATTGATTAGTTCGTTATTCGAGTACTCACTTATCATTTTTATGTTGTATTCTCACACCCCTTTAAATGTATAAATATAATAAGTTTGGGGGTGTGGTTGTTGGTTATAAAACAAAAACCGTATGTAAATATAGTTCTATTTTTGTTTCTTTTGACAAATGAGTACAACGTTCTTAAATCTTTGCTTAGGGTTGTTTCGAATTTATCTTTGAGGTTAAGAGTGTGATTGATCACCAAGCGTTGTTCCTCAGGTGTCGTTGAGTTATAACATTTACCTGTTTTCTATTCCTGATATACCCTTGGCGATTTACCTAAAACCAAACCAAATCCTATTGATCTTTTTGAATTTCCAAGCCTACATTAGTGGAGAGTAGAATTGGAATATGTATTTCCTATACCTTTATGGTTTAAGTCATGAACTTTGATGGTGGATAATCCAATCCGGTTAGTGGATGGTTGTATGATTGAGTTTTCGCACACACACTTGAACAAGATCTAGAATGACGCTTACTGCTATTAAATATTGAAATTTTAGAAAACCAAATGATGTATTTTACTCTTGAAATCGATATGATTGGGGGATGTTGAGGGAAAACATTTTGGTCAAATAGTTGAATTCAAAACTTAGAAGTTGTTATGTTTAGTTTTTTTGTGTTTTTATTCCTTGTTTAGTATTTGTGTTCATTTTGTAGTTGTCTTTGTTCATTTTAATGTGAATGTTTTGCTTGAGGACAAGCAAAATTCTAAATTTGGGGGTATTTGATAGGTGGAATTTATCTATATATTCCCAAGCTGATTTTGGTAGTTTTTTAGTGTTATTGTAATATTTTTTTAATTCATTTTTATTTGTGTTGGTATAAATTAGTTGTTTGGGATGAAAAAGGATGAAGAAGGTTGAAAATCCAACAAATCGGTAGGACGTCGGTGGAGAAATGGTTGAACAGATTAAAGAAAGAAAATGCAGCCTCCACTACTGCAGCGATTGAAACAATAGAGACTTTCTGCTTAACCACCACTACAGCAGTGAATTTCACCAATGTAGTGATGGTCTCCATCACTGCAGTGGTTAATAGGTAGAAACCTATTGACTTCCCACCACTGCAGCGGTCCGACACCAGATGGCTTAGATATTTTGGGATGTTTTCTTAGATATTTTGGATCCCTTAATATCCCCTTCTTCCCTAACATAATACACACATTTTTGGGACTTCATTGAGAGCTCCAAGGCATACCAACAAGGACAAATCATCCATTTGAAGAGGAGGAAACAAGATCGAAGTAGAAATCACTGATGTGAAACCGTCAATTATTTAGATAACGGTTATTCTCCTTTGTTTCTCTCTTTAATTTTTAAATCCTTGTTGGTATTTTATCTTGTTTAGCTTGTTTATAGTTTAATATTTGGTTATGTCCATGTACAACTAAACATATATTGTCTAGGGTTTGATGTAGTCCATGAAAACGTTGTTCGAATAAATCGATGTTTTGTTAAGGGTTGTTTATTTTTATCCGATTGTGTTTACCATTTTATTATTTCTATTGTATGCTTGGTATGATATATTGGTTGGTTTGAGAAATCGGGGTTTTACACTTCGGAGAGGCAACCCTGGATTCGGACTAGGGTTTAAACATAACGCGACGATCTAATGACTCGGGAGAGTCTTAGAAAGTGTGCAATCCATGAGGTTGGGGCAAGACTCATGTGACCAATTTTGTTAGACGCTAGATGGGGACATCGGAATTGACACGAAATCACATATTCATTCACTTTACACTCGGGAGAGGTAGTGAGTGAGTTTTCGATATCTAGATTATCGGATAGTTTAGAAACCGTTAATGTAAACGAGATTGAAATGAACACGTTTAAGTGAACAAAGTTAATCCCTAGTCAATATATTCCCATTAACATCACTATTAGTATTTTAGTTTAATTAGTTTAGTTTTATTCTAAAAACAAAAACCTAAATTTAATCGCCTAAATAAAGTTCGGTTGTGACAATTGGGGTACTTAGCGACAATTTAATCTAATTCCTGTGGATACGAAAACACTTCTCATTCACTATTCTATAAAATTAGACCCTTACACTTGAGGTAAAAGTAGCGACGTAATATTCTGCTACCAGCAGTTGAAACCTTCTATGCAAAATATTTTATCCCTCGTTGTCTTGTCGAAGCCTGTTAGCCGTTTCAATTCTAAATACGTATCAATGCCTTGGGTATCATTGAGTTAATGACGTTTACCTATTTTATATTCCTGATATACTGTTGTCCAATTGATAAAAACCGAACCAAGTCAATTTGATCTTTTTGAATTGCAAAGCCTACATCAGTGAACAGTGGAACCCAGTCTAGCATATGCAAATCCTGTACCTTATCGGTGTTAAGTCATGAACTTTGTTTGTGGATAATCAAATATGGTCTTTGGATGGTAGTATAATTGAGCTTTCGCATACACACTTGGAAAGGATCTAGAATGAAGTTTACCATTATTGAATGTTGAAATTCTAGAACACCACATTGTGCGGTTTTCTTCTTGAACTCGATATGATTGGGAGCCATTCAGGGAAACCTTTTTGGTTGATTAGTTGAAATTCAAAACTCACATGTCATTGGTTTTAGTTCGTTAGTGTCTTTCATTGTTAGTAAGTTGTGTTCGTTATTTCATTGTGGTAGTTTGTTGTCTTGTTTGTGTGTTTTTGCTGGAGGACAAGAAAACGTTTGCGTTTGGAGGTATTTAATGAGTTGTTTATTGACCAACAAATCAAGTATTTTTAGGTTTAAATATTTGTGTGTTTTGATGCATTTTTGTTAGTTTAATATGTTTTTGTCTTGTTTTATCGGTTTAAAAACAAATGGGTAAAAATATGCAAAATCGATTCAGGTGTAGTAACTTTAAGGCCATTGTTTACCATGATTCAATCCTATATTGGAAAATAAGAAAAAATGGAAGTTGTATATCTACATATTATCTTTCCAAAGGGTTTTGAATTACCTCAATCGGAGTTCGGACGAGAACGTTACAGCTAAATGAAGAATCTAGTGTCGGCACTGCCTTGAGCATAGCTACAATGAACTTTTCCATCGCTACAATAGTGATCTGGCAGTAAGTTTCTGCCTTCCCATCGGTACAGTGACCTAGGACCAGTTGGCATTAATATTTTGAGATATTTTGCATTCCCACTCAAGCCCACTCCAACCAAGAATGTTTTTGGGACATTTTTGAGAGCTCAATATCAGAACCAAGAGGAGGAAAACACATTTGGAGAAGAGGGAACAAGATCGGAGAGTATTTTATGGATGTGGAACCATCTATTCTTCAGATAAGGACTCTTCTCCATTGTTTCTCTCTTTCATTCTAAGTTCTTGTCGGTTGTTGGATTATGTATATATTGTTTATAGTTTAATATTTGGTTATAGGCATGAGCTAAATGTTTATTGTCTAGGAATTGATATAGTTCACTAATATACATATTTGAGTAAATTGTTGTTTTGTTATCAGTTATTCATCCCTATTTGATTGTGTTTACCATTCTTTTACTTCCATTATATGCTTGTTATGTTATTTTTGTTGATTTGAGAATATGGAGTTTGATACTCGGGAGAGATAACCTCGGATTCGGACTAGGGTTTAAACGCATCGTGACGTTCTAATGTTTCGGAAGATTATCAGAACGTGTGCAATCCGTGAGGTTGGGGAGAGACTCACATAATCGTTTAGATGCTAGATAGGGATATTGGTATTAACACGAATTGCATATTCATTTACTTGATACTCGGGAGAGGTAGTGAGTGAGTTATAGACACCTAGATTGTTGGATAGATTAATGACCATTAATGTAAACTAGACTAAATCAAACACGTTTAAGTGAACGAAATTAATCCCTAGATAATTTATTCCCATAAATTTTATTCCTAGTATTTTAGTTTAATTAGTTTAGTTTAGTTTTATATTTTTATATAAAAAACCAAAAATTGGAACGCCTAAATAAAGTTCGATTACGATAATCGCGGTACTTAGCGACAATCCAACAAAAGATGGATGTTCCCCCCAGGGATGACGCCAAAGGTTTAAACGTCTTGGAATCGACCTTTTTAGGATGCGCTAGAAGAAAATCCAAAACCACGTATAGTGAGCCTAAGATAGAGTATAACCAAAATTCTATTCTACTTCGGACACAATATTGGAGGCAGACATTTAATTTTGCTGTCAGTATATCGTTACCCTAAAACGTTATTATTGGCCCAGTGAGCTACCCAAGAGGGGGGGGTGGGGGGAGGAATTGTGTAGTGATAAAATTTAATCCAAATAATAATACTTCAAAAATTCAAATAATTAATTTAATCCTAAAATAATTATTATTTCTTTATAGCAGCGGAAATATATTATCAACTAGATGCACACCAAACAACAATATATCCTGGTTCACCAAGCTACTCTTGGCTAATCTAGTCCTCCGTGCCCCATGGAGATTCACACCCACTAAACTTAAGATTCCTTTAATAGGTAGGAAACAAACCTTTAAATAATGATTCTTTTTGCAGGCTCAGTATCAACCTTTACAAAAAAAAAAAATTTCACAGGCTCAAGAATAACCTTATCTTTTTCACAAGCTAAAGATTAACGTTTTCTTTTTCCCAGGCTCAAGAATAGCCTTATCTTTTTCCCAGGTTCAAGACTAACCTAATCCTTTCACAGGCTAAGGATCAAACCTAATTCTTTTATACCTTAGGCTAAGAATCAAACCTCACAATCACTTCAAGTATCCTTTTCCTAGGTAAGGATGGAACCTTTACAATTCACTCATAAGTTTAATTCTAGTCTGGAAGAATTACCCTTTAATCTTTTTGTATTCTATGCAAAGATCAAAACCTCAATCTCTTCACCGGTAGAGATTGAAACCAGCTACCCCCGATTAGACACTCCCAATAGTATCTAATCCACACACAACTCACCAATTACAAAAATTGATAAATTCTTCCCACTCGGAGCTTCTACCACCTCAGATTAATTAATACTCAATTAATGTTCTGATACTAGTGATAGAAATAAAGTGAGGAAACAAATCGGATTATAATAACGAATGAGGGTAGCGCAATTAAGCACATAATCATATTAACACACAAATCGTTTTGAAAAGATTTTTATGCTTTTAAAGTTCAAAAATAATTTCTCAAAAAGATCAATTCACCAAGCAAATAATAATAATAAAATACTCTATTAAAGAATAAGCTGGGAATGATCTCACTAGAAAAACACCGAATAGATTGCATGTAGTATCGCAAGACAGCTTAGATCGGTGACGCTAACTCAAATAGCGCTTTAACTCAAGAACTTCTGAATAATCGATCTCCCAATTGATCTCTCAAAATGATATAAGAATGATGACTCTTAGAAAAAGCTTAGGAACTTAATAGTTTTTGATATTGTGTGTATTGTCACCTTATTATGTGAAATCCGCAGGTCTATATATAAGGAATTAGAAGAGGTCTTTCGATGGCTAGTTTTCAAATAATAAGTATCTAAAAAGCAATTATAGACCCCATATATTATTATGACTTAATCTTGGTATAATTCACTCAGTAATATCTTTTAGAATATTTAATTAAGTCCCTCAAACATTTTCTCAAACTCAATTAGATAAGATAGAAAGAATTACATGTACCAACTTGAGAGATATCAAAAATACTTTAACCATATCTATAGGGATGACAAAATATCAATGATATTTCATTAATACTATTATATCCCTAAAATTTCTCTCATATCTTAACCATAAATGGCTAGAAACGGCTACTATTTGATTAGATCCTTGAAATCCTCTAAACCTAAAACAGACTCATCAGTCGACCGACCAACGCCCATAAGTCGACCACCCGATTTAGGTTGTAGTCCAAGCCAAACATTTCTCACTCATCGGTCAACTAGTAATTTATAGTCTGTCGACCGAACGATACAGAGAGCTTCTCAAGCCAAAATCTATTCGCCCATCGGTCGACCGCCCATTCTCCATCTGTCGACCGGATAATTTAGCAAGTTTTATAAGTCGGCCTATCTGTTGACCTAATGATTCAGAGACTTCATGTATTTTACACAGGTCAACCGATCACAATCCACAAGTCGACCAATCCTGCTAGAACTTCTTCCTCAATTTATTTCAATTCAATTCTTCAACATTTTCGCCCCTTTAACCGATTTCTTTTCTCAGTTAGCTCTACTAAATTCTTAAATTCAAGTTTAATTAATTATCAATGTTTCTTTTTCAATTACACATAGGAGCAAATAATTTAACTAATTAGGATCCTATAAAAAAACATACATAATTATAAAAATCATTTTCGTGTCGTGTGTGATCCTAATCGGTATACATTAAGAGTAAAAATTTAACCTGAGTTGTTTCCCCTAGGTTCTTCAATTTCTTTGATCTCTTAATGTCCATCATCTTTGTCAGTCTCTTCAACATTCATTTTCTTCAGGATAATATCTTCATTGGAACTTATAAACTGAAACACTCAATAAATCCATATGTTCTACCAAAAGCATAAACATTTAATTGTCCATCAAAATCTTAGGATACATACTTATAAAAAGAGTACCTCTTGGACTAATAAATAACGGAACAGCCAATTAAGAATTTTCATTCCTCTTTACCTATGAGGCTGCCCATAGTTTGGATTTGTATTCGAATAAATTGATAGTCAAACAATACATGGGAAAGAGTAAATATAATCCTTATTATGACTATACGAGGCTTTAGTATGCTTGAAAACTTCATTTTGTTTGGATTTAGGTCTTGCTTTAGTTTGAGGTAGATAATAACTAAGAGTTGATTTGAGATTTCCATTAAAACCAAATAAAAATGTTAAACTGAGTTTGTAAATATAAGCAAAGTACACTACGTCTGTGGAGTAGTCATAACAAAATTCGATATGGTTGTAAATTATAAAATTTAGAACTAATGGAAATCTCGTCTCAAACTAAGTCATAGTCAAACTACAAATGCCTATGTAAGCAAAATAGTGACACGACTGTCGTCTAAGTAGGAAAAATTGGTCCGCGTAAGAAAATAACTGTCTCTCGTTCATTAATTCACACTCGTGCGCAAGCACGACAGTTTATGCTAATGAAGGATATAGAAGAACGACCGACTGAACCTGTTGGGGTAGTCCAACTGAAAGAAGATATGGTTGTGTTGAAACAGTCTGTAGGTTAGATTTTTGAACTCCTACAGTAACTCTACCACTCTTAGCAAAACCCTATAACTACAGTTCAAATCCCAAACCCAATAGAACCAATAACCAACCATTAGTCCTCTAGTTCCGAATGCATTAGCCTGGTTACTGGAGAGATAATACCTATTGAACCTCGACCACAAGTCACTCTGACTGTACTAAACCCAAGTACCACCTCATCTAAACCAAATACTAGCTCAATTATACTAGAAACCAATGACCAATTCAAAAGAGAGGTGAAATAACAATTTGAGAAGACATCACTACTGAGAAAAAAACTACTGCAAATGGAAAAGGAACTCCAGGAAGTAAAGAAGGGAGAATTTGGAACCAATGCCCTATTTGTTGACCTATTTTCTAGACCTCAAGTAAAGTTCCTTGACAATTTTTTCATGCCCACATTCAAAAAATACGACGGATCATGGTGCCGAGACCAGTACATCCAAAGGTATAAGAATGAAATGCGGGCGTATATCCAAAATGAGGAATTAGTTGTTCAACTCTTCCAACAATCGTTAGGCGAACCTGTTGCTCATTGGTACTCAACCTTAGAACATTCGAAGGTGAAGACGTTCCTTGACATAGTTAATGTCTTGTGTGAGTAGTACAGCTATAATCAGGAAGTGTCACTGGATAAGATTTTTCTCTGAATCGGACTAGGAAAATTAGAGAAAGTTTCTAGGAATATGTTATCCGATGAAGGGATAGAGCTACACAAGTAATACTGCCAATAAAAGAGTCTGAGATGGTCCAAATGTTTGTCTAGGCTCAACCTTACCCTGACTACAAACCTTTACTAAAAACATTAAATGACCCATTCTCCAATGTGATCCTTTGATGAGAATATAAAGAAGAGGGTGTTAGGACCAACAGAATTCAAAAGTCGGTCAAAGGAACTAACAAAATTTCCAACCTCATTATAAACCCTAGAAGCCCAATCCTCACAAGGTTGAAAACCAAGTCTTCCAAAAGTAACCATTTCAATATGTACCGCTACCTCAATTCACACCAGCACCTCAGTTTGCACCTCCACCTCAGCATGCACTACCACATTTGTTCATACCACTGCCTCAATTTTGTAATTTTATAGCTCCCGCATACAACCCATATCCATATCAACCATTTATAAAGCTCTACCACGACCTCCAAACACATCTAACTACACACATCCAACTACCAACAAAATTATAGATCTAATTCGCCCTATAGAGAACCAAGGCAATTTACCCCTTTCCTTGTATCCTTTTTTGTATCTTTGAGAAATGTGTTAAAAACAAAAATGCTTGAACCTGTACCCCTAAAATGACTAAATATCAATAGCCCATACTACAACACAAACCAGTTCTGTGCTTATTACTATGGAACACCTGGTTACCATACTGATAATTACATCTCTCCAAAACACAAAATAGAAGATTTGATAGAAGCCAAGGTGATATGTTTCCCAAAAGATATGGATACATCTCGGCCTAATTGTCAGCAAAACCCATTGCCCAAACATGATAACCCAACTCCAATTTTCAACATAGTCGGATGAAAATTGGGAGATCGATTTGAACGATTATACTAGAGTATGGAAAATTGATCCCAAACTACCCAAAGCAGTATGGGGAGAATCCAGAAATTTACCTAAAGCATATTTGATATATATGTCAATCTCAGCTTCATGAATAAATGATAGACCTATCTTTCCCACCAGTTGGGGAAGTAAATTTGAGAAAGAAGACAGTAAGGGTAAAAGACCTATGATAAATGAAAATTCGGAACCAATAGGTGGAGAAACATGAACCTCTCATTGGCAAAAAGATTTAGACCAGATATGGGGACAAATTAATACGTTGAACAAGAATGTCACTAATATAGCCATCGTAGCCAGACAAGTCTTGAATGTGTATCAACCACCCAAGAAAATGATTCTAAGAAATGCAATGTTGCTCCTACCTAAGAAAATATTTGACCTCAATTACCCAAGTTAGAAAGATGAAGAGGATGAATCTAATCATGCCTCGAAAATCTGGTGGCAAAATAATCCCTCTACCACAGAGAATTCTAGCACCTAGGGTAGACAACCAAGCTATTGAATCCATGATAATCCTCGTATTAACATGTTTGACTATGGATTCATGAAGCCAAACCTTGACCAGGCTTGGGGATTAGAAGTTTCTCACTTTACCATATAGCCACAAGCGTGTTAGAACCTGATAATGATCCAACTAAAAAATGTTCTAACCTTCGAGACACCAAAGTCAGAACCGATGAAATACTTGAAAGAGGTGCCTTGGAACTACTCTACGATAAATAAAACCAATGTCATAAGGATATAGGACCAAGTAGATGAGATCGGAGGTATTACTTGAAATGGGAGAATCTTTGCCGCCCTAGATTTGTCGAAGCTACAAGACAAAGAACCTAAGGTTTTCCCTAAAAAGACTGTCATTGAGGAATGAAAAAGTACAAGAGTTCCTAAAAACAATTAAGAACACTGAGTACATGGTCATAGAGCAATTGAGCAAAGCACCAGCACAAATTTTGATCCCGTTGTTGCTAGTAACCTCTGCAGTACACTGAAATGCACTATTGAATGTCCTTAACGAGGCCCATCTACCAATTTCCATATCACATGATCACTTCACTTATATAGTGGGGAATATCCTTAGTGTCAATGTTGTAACTTTTACTGATGATGATATGCCCTCTAAAGGAAATGTGCATATCAAACTTCTCAACATATCAGTGCAATATCGGGACTTTACCCTTTCTAGAGTTCTAGTAGACAATGGGTCCATACTCAACATAAGTCCTCTAAGTACATTAATGAATAAAGGGGTAAACAAGGACTAGGTCCAGACTACTGCCATCACCATTATAGCTTTCGACTTTAAGAAGAGAGAGTCTATGGGATAAATCACGCTATCGATTGTTAGGGTCGCTCACTTTTCAAGTAGATCAACATGTCTTAGACATAACAGCTGCCTATAAACTACTCCTCGGAAGGCCTTGAATACGCTCAATTGGGGCAGTTCCCTTATCATTCCACTAGAAGATGAAGTTTATCTTCTAGGATAGGATTATCACCATCTATGCTGAGGAAGATCCTGCCATCTATCCAAACCCAGTTGAACCTATAATAGTAGCTAAGCATATCGATCTGACAGTTTCTTTCCAAGCATTCAACATTGCTAGTACTTCATATGTTCGAGAAAGAAGTCTACCACTAACACCTAGACTGTCTGTTGCTACCATTTTGTTAGCCACTCACATGAACATTATGAACTTCAACCAAAGATTGAAGTCGATAAAGGCGAAGCAATAATGCAATTCCTGTTTGGGATCAGATAGGAGTTAGACACCTACGGATTGGGTTTTTGTTCCAAGCCTGAATAGGAGATTGGGTAAACAACCTAGGAATAATGGAGAACCATACATAATACCCCATATCTGAGTCAACTCTTCGTTCGCCACTAGTATAATCTAAGTTGGGAAAGAGGAAATGAAAGACAAGCCTAACTTTGTGATAATCCCTTACTAAACCAAGCCTAACCCTCTTGCATCGTGGTAAAAAATGACATTGACGAAGGGAATGATGTTAGAGCAGCAGAGCCAACTAGTAGCCTCAACAATTGGGAAGCTCGTCTAATCCCAGTGCAATGAGGATCTTGGTAATCAACAAGCATTTATAACATCTCCTATCTGATTAGCCACGAGATAATAGAGAATATAATATCTCTAGGCTCCTTTTGACTGGTTGAAATTTCTCTTTTTGTGTTACAATAATAGTCATGCTAAGATAATAACATATTTAAAAACCAATCTTTGGGTTTACTTTTCAGGTGCCTAAATAATTTTGAATATAATCCATATAATAATGAATCATCCCTTCCTGATGAGTACAAACTAGATAAAGAAAAAAATTGGTAGTTAATGGAAATCGAAATAGAAGATGATCTATTCTCGAGAATATTGAGGAGGTCCAAAGAGCCTTACAAAGATTTGGGGAATGACCTATCTCGAGTTAAGATGAGACCAAAACATTGAACCTAGGAGATTTGGAAAATTCGAGGAAAACGAAGATTGGGAAGTCGATTAGTAGCCAAGAAAAAGAAGACCTGATATCCCTGCTAAGAGAATATTAGGATGTCTTTGCATGGTCATATGATGACATTGTAGGACTATCAACCGACATCGTAATGCAAAAGCTTCCCATCAAGGAGGGATTTAGATCAATCAAGTAGAAGCTCCAGAAGATGTAACCCGATATCAGCCTGGATGTTAAGGAAGAGATCGTGAAACAATTCAAATCTTTCCACATCGAAGTTTATACTTACTACGAGTGGTTCAGTAACATAGTACCTGTTTCCAAGAAAGACAGAAGGATCCAAGTGAGTGTTGACTATAGGGGCCTCATCGAGGCATGTTCAAAAGATGACTTCCTATTGCCAAATATCCACATCATCCTGGACAACACTACTAGGGGTAGGATTTCATATTTTGCGGATGGATTCAGTGGGTATAACCAGATCCTAGTTGATGAGGAAGACAAGAATAAGACCACCTTCACAATACCTTGGGGGGTATTCTGTTATTGATCCAGGACGTTCGGACCTAATAATGCTGCAACTTATCATAGAGTCATGACGACCTTGTTCCATGACATGATCCACAAAACAATAGAGGTATATGTGGATGACATGATAGTGAAATCAAGGGTAGACAAAGACCATATAGAATACTTAAATAAAATGTTCAATCACCTCCAGAAGTTCCAGCTAAAACTCAACATGGCTAAGTCTGCATTCGGAGTAGTGTCTAGTAAGCAACTGGGATTTACAGTTAATTGACGAAAAATCCTTTGAAAGATGAAATAAGCCTGATAGAGTGAAGAGTCTTTACTTAAAGGCCATGCATGTTTCATAGGGTATCGAAATTGATCCTACCAAGATTAAGTTCATAGTTAAAATACGTGCACCTAGAAAAGAAAAGAAAATTGTGGGTTCCTTGGGAAAGTGAATTTCATCTCTGGTGTAATTTCCCAACTGATAGGAACTTGTAAGATGATACTCAAGCTACTATGAATTGAGTCAAATAGGAATTGAAATAAAGAATACTAGGATACCTTGGAGAAAGTCAAGGCCTATCTATTGAACCCTCCTGCCTTAGTACCACCCCAATAAGGAAAACTGTTGTTCTTATACCTTACCGTCCTAGACACTTCTATGGGGGTAATTTTGGGACAAAATGATAGCTCTGGTAAGAAGGAGCAATCTATGTCAACAAAATATTCTCCTTGTATAAAGAAAGATTCTCCGTACTAGAGAAAACCTATTGTGCGTAAGCCTAGATTGCTCAAAGGTTATGTCACTATCTGTTTTACTTTACTTCCAATTTGATTGATAAAATGGATCCTCTAAAGTACATATTCGAGAAGCTTGTGCTCACTAGAAGAATATCCAAATGGCAAATGCTGCTTAATGAGTTCAACGTTGTATGTGTAACTCAGAAAGCAGTTAAAGGCCAAGCAATTGCCGATCATCTTGCTAATAACCCAAGAGCTTACGAAAGGTCCATGGAGACTTGAGTTTCCCAATTAGCCTATTGCTTTTCTAACTAGTGTTAAGGACGAGTAGATATGGAAAATGTACTTCGACGGAGCCAGCAACTGGAAGGGGACCGACATCGGTCCCTTTCTAATATCTCCAAAAGTTCAGTACTTCCCAGTTGTAGCTAAGCTAAAGTTCACCAATACTGACTACAACATTGAGTATGAAGCATGTATCATAGGTTTAGAGTTAGCCAAGATCTTGAAGATAAAAAAGTTGATAGTTGTACGACGAAGCGTTTGTTACTCGCTCGCGTATTGACTACTCGCAAGTGCATGAGGTCTAGTTTTAATATAGTGGATCTTTAAGATCAGATATCATTCCCACAAGGACGGGTTGAATAATTGAATACCACAATTTGCATAGTCTCATATTATCCAGACGGTTAAAGAAATAATTTAAAATTAAACTAATTTAAACTAAGTTAAACTACAATTAGTGGGTTAATCCTAACTAAGTTGATTACCTAGGGATTGATTTTGTTCACTTCATACATGTTTGATTTCATTTAGTTAACAATAAAGAAGTTTAGGTATTCGATAATCTCGGTTCATAAACTCACTCACCACTTCTCCCGAGTGTAAGACGAGTGAATACGTGACTTCGTGTTAACGAAGAGGTCCCCCTAAACGTCTTAACGACCCTAGGTCACGTGAGTCTTTCCCCAACGTCATCAATTGCACACTTACTAATGCCCTCCCGGTTTGTTAGATCGTAATGATGTGTTTACCCTAGTCCGAATCCAAGGTTACCTATTCCGAGTGTCTAACCCCGTATTCTCAAATCCAACTGTAATACCTTAACAAGCATATTAAAGTTGTAATAAAATGATAAATACAATGGAATTTAAAAGCAAACTACCGTTAAAGAAACATATATTAGATCAAACTAGTATTTACACAATTACATCGATCCCTAGCTAATATTTAACTAATCTAATATGATCTTTGCCATTGAAACTATAAAACAAGAAGGATTCATTATCATTTACAATAAAATATTAAGTTACAAAGAGAAACAAAGAGAGAAAGATTAAATCTTAAAGTGGAGTAGTTTCCACTTTCGTCGAAGATCGATCTGCTAATGTTTTCTTTTCTCTGGATGATGATTCTCCTCTTCGAGCTCTTCAAGATTGGCCAAGGATCAAACTTCTAAGGTTAGGGACGTCCAAGCATCCAAGAGGCTTTAATGGAAGTGGGAGAATGGGTATTTATAGGTGCAAGGCTTCAAAATATCTTCTTTCTGTTGCAGAGTGACCGCCGTGGCTATGGGGATCAACACCGCAGTGGGGGGCATGTCAGCCAGCTTTCCAAACACACTGATCGTTCACCGCCTAGGCGGTGACTAATTCTGTTTAACATTTCGCCGCGATAGTGGGGATCATCACCACGGCGGTGGAATAGCTCCAAATCTTTGCACTTTTACCCGCCTAGGCGGTGGGACTTGTGTATTTCCAGCCCTTTTGCATTCTCACTGCCGCGGTGGTGGCCTGACCGCTGTGGTAGTGGATCTTGTGATCTTGAAACTTTGTTTTTTCATCATTTTTTCACCGTTTTCCCACCGTTTGCCGCTTGTTTGTGTCCCTACACCTAAATTAACTAAAAACAAACTAAAACGCAATTAAGTATAATTAAAATACTCTAAACTACCAAATTCGGTTTAGAAGTAGATAGGTATTTTACACCTATTAATAGTATACGTAGACTCAAAGTAGATTATATATCAGATAACTGATAAATATGCGACGAATGATGCCAAGATGATCCAGTAAAACAATTACTTACTTGACCTTTGTGAAGCCTTCTCAAAGATCGAGTTCGAGCTTGTTCCTCGGCTTAAGGATGATTTCGCGTAGGCCCTTGCAACGTTAGTGTTGAATCCAAGGTTTTCATGGACAATTAAGTATTAATATTTTTGGTGAAATTAATGATTCTATAGAGTGTTTCAAATTTATTGTTCCATACGTGTGATTAAGAAAAAGAATAGATGAAGAAAACATAAAAGCTACAAGATGGACGTAATGAAGATGTGAAGAGATTTGAAGACTTTGAAGAAAAATAAGTGAAAATAACTCTTTACTTGTATATTCTTAATGCAACCCAAATTAGGTAACACACAACACTTAAAATGAGTTAATTATATATGTGTCGTGATAAGAAATTATAGGTTTAACATCCTAAAATGAGATATTCTATGTGATCTTTATGTGAACTAAATTGGATAATTCACCTAATTGGAAATTTGTTTTAAAGTATAAAAAGTTAAGTTTTTGGTTCAATTCGATCAACTGAATGAAATAGGTTGATCAACCATTCGAAACAGTAGTTGAATTGGCGAAGGAAGTGAGCATACTAATCCAATCGGTCAACCGAATGAAGAGGGTTGATCAACCGTTTAAGTCAATAGAGAAATTGGTGGTAAATGGATCACACTCCTCCAATCGGTCAACCTAATGGGTGTGATCGGTCAACCAAGCAGGAAAATAAGTTCAGATCACTCATATCAGTTCCTGACCATAACTGCCAACTTATCCAACCAACCCATCCCTTTCTAATTTCAAAAAATTTGGTCCTCTCATCCAGACTTCATTTCAAAAGTGGCTTCTTATTGGCAACAACCCTATTTTAGCTTCCTCATTATAGCCATTACCCTAGAAACTCAAATTCCTCAAGCCAATGCTTAAATAATGGAGCACTACCACATGAGAGAACATACTCAATGCAGCTTAAACAATAGAATTTGAGGTTTCTAGATTCGAACAAACCTGTCTCCATGATGATACTACTGAGAACTGGTTTACTCACGATCAGGCCATAGCCAAACACAAAATAACCATCAATGTGGAAGAGGCATTTTTGAAGTACAAGTCATATTTTAAATGGCTTAAACAAGGGGATGCTAATATAAAAATTTATCATGCCACAGTCAAGTAGCTTAAAACAAATAGGATGATACACAGCTTCACTGACAATCAAAGGTAAAGCATTCTAGAACCTGAGGCAATACAGAATATGGTGACTCAATATTTTCAATCTGTATTGTGCTCACCCTCAACTAAACCTAATTCATAATTCCAAAATATGATCCCAACCCTCATCACTAGTGAAGACAAAGATAAGATGCTTCTCCCCCCAACAATAGATGATATCAAGGATGCCATTTTCAGTCTCAATAGTGACAGAGGAGCAGGACTAGATAGTTACACTGGTATATTTTTTACGTAGTGTTGGGACATTATCAAACATGATATGCATAAAGTTGTCTCGAAATTCTGTTATGAATATGAGCTCAATAAATCCTGCACCAGCATACTTTTGTCTCTTACTCCAAAAAACCGAAACCCCTAGCACCCCATTTGATTTTATACCTATTAGCCTTTGTAAGTTCTTCTATAATGTCTTCTTAAAGTATTTGGCAACTAGAATCAAGATGGTAGTTCCAAAACTAATCTCTCCTAAGCAAAGTAACTTTGTGGAAGACAAGAATATCTTTAACAACATCCTACTTGCACAAAAAATGGTTCATCAACTCAACAAGAAATTACAGGGTGGAAACTTGATTGTAAAGTTGGATATGGCCAAGGATTTTGACATAATGTCCTGGCCATACCTTGAAATTATGAGGAGATTTGGTTTCCATTAGAGGCTTATTGATATGGTTTAGAGAATGATCTCAAACTTCAATTTCTCAACCATTATAAATAGAGTAACATGTGGCTTCTTAAAATCACAAAGAGGTCTTAAGCAAGGTGATCCTCTGTCTTCCCTCCAATTCATTCGGATGGCAGAATCCTTTTCAGAAGACTGAACCACCTAGCCTAAACCAACACAATCAAGCCATCTTGACAACCAGCCTCAACCATCCCTATAACTCATTTGGCTTTTGCAGATGACATGGTAATTTTCACTAGTGGATCCAAATACTCCTTCAACAAGCTCTTCTCATTTCGCAAAGCCTACCAAAAGCATTTTGCACAGATGATAAACTATTCTAAAAGTTGCTACATTCTCTCAAAATACCTATCCCCTATCAAACTAGCTTGGCTTTCATCCAAATTAGGATTCATTAGACAAAACATATCCATTCAATACCTTGGTTGTCTTTTCTATGCTGATAAAAAGAAGTCCACATGGGTAGTTAGGTCTTTTCTGTATTAATTAGGGTTTTCCATACAGTTTAGGTTTTACCATATTGTTTCCTAATTCTTATTATAAAGAGTGGGAGAGGCTAACACAATAGAGTAAGCCTTTTCGTTATTTTAATATCACATTTTTACTTTATCATGGTATCCAGAGTAGGTTATGGGAGATTGATTCCATAGATTTGTTTAAACCATTTTTTTTTTCTTTCCTGTTTATTGTTCATACGAAAAAAAAAAAAAAAAATATTGCTGAAACCCTAGCAGCCCACAAATCGCCGGCACCGCCGGCGCTCAGGCTATTATGAGCCTCTCCATCACCATCACAAACCATTCTCGCACTGTACCTTCGTTGCAAACTAGATCTCATACTCACCATCTACCATCGACGTCGCCGACCTTCGCCGGACTTCGTCGGACCTTCGCCGACCCTCGCCCTCCTTCGTCGGACCTTCACTGGCCTTCACCGAACCTTTGCCAGCCTTCAATTGAGCTTGAGACTATCGTCTGCTGGTTCTGGTAACTGTTCATCGTGAACCAGCCTTTGCCATTGGTGAAATCATACTTAATTCACCTGCTACTTCTGGTTATTGTTCATCGCGAATGAGATATGCTTTTGGTTATTGGTCATTGTTCATAAGACAGCCCTACAAATGTTCGTAAGTATTTTTTTTGGTTCTCATGTTCTTCGTTAAAGCCCTATAATTATTTGTATTTCTAGTTTGTTTCCCTTGTGCATGTTATTTGTTAGTTGTTGTATTGGAGGGTACTAATGTTGATGGCTACACCTCAACCATTAACAACCCATAAGTTGAACGGGAATCCTCCCCGACAACAGATGATAAAAAGTATGACGACTGGATTCAGGCTGATGCACAGATTATAACATCGTTGTGGAATTCGATGGAGCCTAAAGTTGCTGATCTATGTACTCCTCTAGATATGTGCAAAGATATATGGGAGTATCTTCATGTATTATACTCTAGTAATCTCACCAAGATATATGATTTATCGGTAGAGTACTTCCAAATTCAGCAAGGCACGTAATTCGTTATAGATTATTTCGCGACATTCAATCGCCTCTATGAGGAGATGAATATTATCCTACCAATGACTATCGATCTGAAAGAAATACAAAAGCAACATGAGCAGATGGCTGTCATGAAGTTCTTGGTTGGATTATGTCAAGAATTTGAACCAGTCTGATCTCAGATTCTTTCCAGTATTACTCTCCCCACCATCACTGAAATGTATTCTTGCGTCTCGCGTAGCACTACCAAAGATAATATTTCTGGCTCAAGTTCGTCTACACCATCTGAGCATTCAGCGCTTGTTACACAGATTCCTACACAAAATCGAGGTAATGCACTCAGTGGTGGTCGTGGTGGTTTCTCTTGTGGTGGTCGTGGTAGTGGCCCTCGGGGTGGACATAGTGGTTGTGGTCATGGCTCCTTTCGCCAGTTCTCATTTTGTGGAAAGGAGAATCATACTAGAGAAACATATTGGGATTTAGTTGGCTGTCTACCTAAATTCACTAATGCAGTGACGTCTGATCCAGCTAATCCTACAATTCCAGAATCTCAGGCGGCCAAGAACATCTCTGATGAGGAATATGCTCAAGTCCTTCTGTATAGGGCATCTCTTCCCATTGTTTCTTTAGCTCAATGAGGCACTTCTTCTACTTATCTTTCCATTCGCCCATCCCCTCTCACACCCTGGGTTATAGATTCTGCTGCCACTGATCATATGTCAGGTACATCTTCCTTATTTTCTCATATTCAGTTATCTTCTTCATTGTCTCCTGTTACAGTTGCGGATGGTTCCACTGTCCCTATTCGTGGAATTGGTACAGTGGAACCCTCACCCTCCTTATCTCTCTCATCTGTCTTGTATAGCCCTTCCTTTTCTTTTTTAATTTGATGTCAGTTAGTAAGCTCACCAAACATCTTAATTATTCTGTCTCATTTTTTCCTGATTCTGTTATTCTCCTGGATTTGAGGACACGGAAGACGATTGGCACAGGGCGTGAGGAAAATGGCCTTTATTACCTTGATCATGATGAGGGTCCTGTTTACCCACCTACTGTTTGTCCTGCTGTTGCATCCGCTCACCAGATCCATTGTCGTCTTTGTCATCCCTGCCTTGGCAACCTCAAGTTACTTGTTCCTAATTTAAGTCATTTGTCTTCATTAGAGTGTGAGTCTTGTCAATTGGGTAAGCACAATCGTATTTCATTTGCTTCCCCAACTCATGTTCGAGTATCGAGTCATTTTATTTTAGTTCATTCAGACGTTTGGGGTCCTTCTCGTGTTACTTCTACATTTGGTTTTTATTATTTTGTCACATTTGTGGATGATTTTTTCAGAGTTACTTGGATTTATTTAATGAAAGATCATTCATAATTATTCTCTATTTTTTGTACGTTTTGTGCTGAAATTAAAACTCAGTTTAATGTACCAGTGCGTATTCTTCGTAGTGATAATGCTTGAGAATACTTTTCTCAGCCATTTACTTCTGTTATGTCATACTCTAGTATCTTGCATCAGTCTTCTTGCCCTCATACACCACAGCAAAATGGAGTTACTGAGCGTAAGAATCGACATCTCCTAGAAGTGACCCGTACTCTTCTTTTTGAGATGAACATTCCCAAACACTTCTGGGGCGATGCAGTTCTTATATCTTTCTTCTTAATCAACCAGATGTCGTCCTCTACCCTAAAAGGCAAAGTTCCCTATTCCATTATTTTTCCCCGTTCACCCTTGTTTAGTTTATCTCCTCGAATATTTGGGTATATCTATTTTGTTCATCAATTGACTCCCGACAGGGATAAGTTAGATCCTCGTGCTTTAAAATATGTCTTCCTTGGCTATTCTCGCACATAGAAGGGTTATAGATGTTATAGTCCATCATAACGTCGCTCATTTGTGTGTGCAGATGTTACATTCTTTGAGTCTACCCCATTCTTTGAGTCCACCTCTTACTTTTCTGCCCCATCCTCTCGAGATGAACTAGATGTTACACTTCTTTTTCTAATTTAACCAACCCCTACACTATCTTCCTCAACTCCAAATCCTATCTCCCCTAGTCGTTCTTCAGCCCCTTTTGTAGGTATACTCTCGTTGCCAGAAGGAAGCCTCCGCTGTTGTGCCCATCGATTCTGTGCCCTTAGATTTTTCTCTAGAAGACCCACCCATGTCTGACCTAGACATGCCCATTACCATTCGGAAGGGTAAGCGCACTTGTACTAACCATCCTATGTTAACTTTGTCTCATATGCGCACCTATCTCCTTCCTACTACTCTTTTGTTGCTTCTATGTCCTCTATTTCTATTCCTAAGTCTATTTCAGAGGCCCTCACTCACCCTGGTTGGGAAAAAGAAATGGAAGAAGAAATGTTTTCCTTACATCAGAATGGCACTTGGGATCTCGTCTCGCTTCCGCCTGACGAAACTATAGTTGGATGTAAATGGGTGTACACTGTCAAAGTTCATCCAAACGGCACCATTGATTGCCTTATGGATCATTTAGTTGCTAAAGGCTATACTCAGGTCTACGGTCTTGATTACTATGAGACTTTTTCTCCCGTTTCTAAGCCCGCTTCTGTTCGTTTGTTCATATCTCTGGCAGCCACTTTTCATTGTCCATTACATCAGCTCGATATCAAAAATGCTTTCTTGAATGGCAATGTAACTGATGAAGTATATATGATGCAACCTCTTGGGTTTGTTACTCAGGGGGAGTCTGATTTGGTATGTCGTTTGAAGAAATCTATTTATGGCCTCAAGTAGTCTACTAGAGCATAGTTTGGAAGATTTAGTGAAGTGGTCACTGAATTTGGTCTTCGGCATTGTGGAGTCTATCATTCTGTCTTCGATAAGCATAGTAAAATTAGGAGAATATTGTTGATTGTGTATGTGGATGACATCGTGATTACTGGGGATTACCATAGTAGTATTCAAGAACTGAAAAAGTATTTGCATAGTAAGTTCCAAACCAAAGATTTGGGCCACCTAAAGTATTTCTTGGGGATTGAAGTTGCTCGATCAAGTCAAGGCATTTATCTGTCTTAGAGAAAATATGTCCTTAACCTATTGAGTGAAACAGGAATACTAGGAGCAAAACTGATTGACTTACCTATGGATGCAAACACCAAATTAGTGCCAGGTTAGGGTGTACCATTGGCAGATTCAGCTTAATATAGACGGTTAGTTGGGATGTTGAATTGCCTGACAGTTACCAGACCAGATATTTCATTTGTTGTTAGTGTTATCAGTCAGTTCTTAGATCGTCCAATGGTTTGTCACGGGGATGCATTGATTCGTATTCTCCGATATCTGAAAGGTGCTCCTGGTTGTGGTTTGCTATATCAAATTTTGGTCATACTCAAATAAAGGGCTACACAGATACAGATTGGGCCAGTTCACCCTTAGATAGGAAATCTACTACTGGTTATTGTGTGTTTGTTGATGGTAACCTTGTCTCTTAGAAGAGTAAAAAGATGACGGTAGTAGCACGGTCGAGTGCGGAATCGAAATACATGGCAATGGTGTGTACCACTGGTGAGTTAACGTGGTTGAAACATTTGTTGGAAAACTTGGATTTGAACACACTTCACCGATGGACCTGGTATGTGATAATCAAGCAACACTTCACATTACATCCAACCCAGTCTTCCATGAGAGAACAAAGTACATTGAAGTTGACTGTCACTTTATTCAAGAAAAATTGTTACAGCAGCAGATTGAGGCTAAACATGTAAACTTAGTTGATCAGTTAACTGATATGTTTACTAAACCGTTGGGGGGTTCAAGGATAAAGTACATTTGTAACAAGTTAGGAGCATACAATATATATGCTCCAGCTTGAGGGAAAGTGTTAAATGGTAGCTAGGTCTTTTCTGTATTAATTAGGATTTCCCATACGGTTTAGGTTTTACCGTATTATTTCCTAATTCTTATTATAAATAGTGGGAGAGGCTAACACAATAGAGTAAGCCTTCTCGTTCTTTTAATATCATATTTTTACTTTATCAGAGTCCATCCTATCGAAAATAAAAAATAAGCTTCAGTGTTGTCAATCAAAACTCTTTTAGTGGTGGCAGGCTCATCCTTATCAAACATTTTTGGATTTGCCAGACTCTTCATATGTTCATGACACTATTCTTTCTAGCTGAGGTTATAAATTCCATTGAAAGTCTCTTCGCACAATTTTTCTGGAAAGGAAAGAACCATTGGACCAAGTGGCAATCCTTATGATACCTTGTCATAGAGGGTGGTTTGGGTATAAGAAGCTTAAATGACTACATTCTGGCCTTGAAGTCCAAGCTATGGTAGAATTATCGAGCCAACAACTCCGTATGGGCTAAATTCATGCATAGCAAATATGGTAGAAATAGGCATGAATACTATAGTAACCTTACCTCACATCATAGCATGGGCTGGAAACAACCTTTGGAAGAAAAACTGGTTGTTAAGGACTATATCGAATTTCAAATTAGGAAGGGCACAACATCCCTTGGTGGGATAACTGGCTGGTGGATATCTCCCTGGGAGAGCTTCTCATGGTGCCTGATCATGCCTTCAATTTCAAGGTAAGGGATATAATACAAATTGATGGCAATTGAAATTGTAATGCAATTGATCAACTGCTACCAAGTTATACATCTTAAATCCAACTACTTCCGAAACTCCCAAATTCAGATAGAGACCATATGATTTGGATCCCCTCTACCTCAGGTGAGTTCTCTATTAAGTCGGCATGGAACACCCTAAGGCAGAATTCATCAGTACCTCTTACTTTAAATACATATGGAGGCCGGAAATATCTCTCAAAGCTTTAATATACATGTGGAAGGCTTTGAAGCATCTTACTCATTTTGTTGACAAAATCCAATCCTTGGGATTCTACATGCCATCCAAATGTGGATGTTGTGGCAGCAAGCCTAATACCAGAAACCATATCTTCTCCTGATAAAAAATTTGCATAACTTGTTTGGTAACATTTGGAAGCCCCATCCATGAAGGTACTCTTTTGTCAAGATTACTTCTATGGTGGCAGAATCCAAAACTACCTTCCAGCCTCTCTTCCCTCATTTGTTGGGAGCTATAGAAAGTAAGATGTCAAGCAAAGTTTGATGGTTCTCCTCCTTACCTCCCTTCTTTGATTAAGAATATGAAGTTGGCTATCCTGGCCAAAGTGGCAAAAACTCTTAAGGCTCCTAAAAACTCATTAATTCTGGTGAAATAGTTAAGGCCAAGAACATGTTACCTCAAGCTAAACATAGATGGAAATTTAGTGGGTAATCCCAGAATGTTAAGTGCTTGTGGTATAATCAAAAATTATGTAAGCCATCTCTAATTTGAGGTGGTAGAAGCATCTTGTGGCCAGAAACTCTTTTTTTTTTTTTTGGTATTTGCAAGTTTGAGTGGATTAGAAACGTTTGGGACAATGTTTAGTCAGGGTAGCTAGGATTCGATATTTTTCTTGTGAAAAAGATTAGGATTTGATCTTTTCCCTACAAATAGGTTAGGTTATTCTTTTCCCTTGAAAATAATTAGGTTTTGATTCTCCCTGCAATATAATTGAGTAATCGTAAAGGTGTTTCCTAAACCTGAGAAAGGGATAAGTGTAAAAGTGTAAGGGAGTGGTAGGTTTTATATTTTTCCTCTGAAAAGGATTAGGTATTGATTCTTCCTCTAATAGAATTAGGTTAGTCTTGAGCTTGGTAAAAAGTTAGAGTTCATCCTTGACCTGTGAAAAAGGGTAAATTGTAAAGGTTGATTCGATGTCTATAAAAGAATTGTGAGTTATAGGGGTTTGGTTCCTATTTGGTAACTATTGGGCACGAGCAGGTGATCTTGACTTTCTTTATCATCTTCAGTGAAGTTCGAATATGTACTTCTAGCTTTCGAGGCTAAGCCACAACTACTTAAGTTTTTAAACATTTTTCAACTAATTGTTCTACGCCCAGCTCCCCCCTCTATGTGAAGTCCGTTTTGTTTAGCTATCTCTGCATAGATCGGAGTTCAAATTATAGAAGTTGTTCCTAGGAAAAATTATGATTCTTGGGTATCCAAGCAATTAACCCATCAAACAGGAGAAGCTTAAATGGAAATAAGATAAAGAGTAGGGTGAGGAAGCACAACTGAAACGTTATGTGGTAGAGAAGCCACTAAATGGAAGGTTGCTCGCTCACTCTAATGCTCGTTTAGTATAGTAGACAGTGAGTGGGGTAGTTGAATTCCCCACCACCCTACAAATCTCAATCTAGCAATAGCACCTGAAACTACACTTTTGCCATTGCCCTTCGGGTACACTTCTACGCAACTCACTTACCTACGTTCTTACACCATGCCCCTTCCGACCTCATTGAAATAAAGTCAACCATAGAGCCCCTACCACATAACCTTCGGTTCTTTGTTTTCTCCTTTGTCATTCCTAATGGACAAACTTCGGTTGTTTGCTATGTATTAGTGCAAAATCACGTTACGTGGTATGTTGTGCTCTAAAATGAATTGGGACAAGCAAGGAAGATTTTGAGCCCCAACAACAAAGGAACCTATGGGTGGGGAATTTTCAAGGAGTAGCCCACTTCCTATTCCCAAATAGGGAAATTCCTGCCTTACTAGTGTTCTTAGCACATAACTTGCGTTGCTTGCACTATTACCGCACACTAGCGTTCCTATCGCATAACTTGCATTGATTTTGTTGCTTGCTCTCTTTAACTAGACGAAGACAGAACATTTCACTAATTAAAGTATCGTGTTAAGGTTCAATTCCTTACTTCGTCTAGTTAAAGCTGTCTACTGTGATTTTCACTTTTCAAAACAAAAAGTCATCGATAAGCCTCTCCAATTTCATTCTATATCTCAGGGCTGAAGACCAACAATCCAACAAAATGAAAGAAATAATCTAGACAAAACAAATAGCTTTAAGTAGTTGCAGGTTATGCACTTAAGATTATATGGCATAACTAAGATAAGGAACCGTACTAACACTAGCGAAATCTGCGTGACTAGCTTCGTCTAGTTAAAAGTGTCTTTTGCGCTTAAGAGTATATATGCTTATCTAAATGCTATTTCTAAGTTATAAAGAATCTACTAATCAAACTAATCAAAGGTTGTAAGGGCAAACTGCTCTATATTCAGCCACACCACATTGACCCCCGAAGCAATATTCTTCTAGTTGTAGGAGGAAATTTGACATCCAATTGTTGGCTCAAAATAGGCAGCCTAGTAATAAGAAACATTCTTCCATAACATAAGGAGATGGGATTGCATGTGAGGGATGTATGTCATTGGACCAATCATACCGAATTCTCTAAACGGACATCATTTAATACCAGTGGTGATCAACTATTTCCCCAAATGTGTCAAAGAAGCATCTTACAACCATGTCACCCAGGGGGTAGTGACCAAAGTGCAATGATTTTTGCTATAAAAGTACATCAAAGGGGTAGGGTGGAACATTATGCTCATCTAAGTGGGCTAAAGCGTTATGCGCTAAGGGCGCTAGGGACGGTAGGTTATGCGGTCTATGTGGTAGATTGTGTAGTTCTATAGCACTAACACCTTATGGATTTCGTGCATTTTTCCCTATTAGACGTGTATAACCTACCACACAATGTTCCCTTTGTCCTTCATAGCTGGCGGATGTCGGATCAAAGGTTGGAGAAAGGGATAGAAAGTGCCACTCAAATCAAAGTTCTAGTGATTTCCTCTCGTCCGCTAAGGTTTCTTGGTTTGCTTTAGTCCAATATTTTAGAGCTGTATTTTGGGCCTTCTCCAGCGTCTATGGACTGAGTAATTCGAAGATCACGTGCCTCTGTACCTCCGAATAGTTATTTTCCCATCAGATTTTCCTGAGTCCGGTGGTTCACCAGTTCCACCAAAAACTCTCATTTATCGAAGCGAAGCATAATGTGTTTTAAGCACTGAGGGAGAAATGTCTATTCTTCCATTTCAATTTATTCAATGATCTGAAACTGAGCATTATTTTATTATTGATTCCAGGGCAATGAAATTCTTGAATGAAGTTTATCCGAAAGTTTAAGCAAGAAATGGAGAGGGAGAAATAGGAGAAACAAGATAAGTTGGGCTAGGATATGCCTTACTCTCTAAATCTTGAGTACCACTACTGTAAACTTCCTATAACTAAGAAAGTATGAAACGTTCCTATTATTTTATTTCACACAGTGTTTGTTTGCTCCCGGTAGATACATTATCCTCCCACTCATGACATAACCCGACAATCATCAATCTCGAACTTTCACAGCACGAATGCAATCAAGAAGTTGTTCACTATGATATTCTGTTGGTATCAATCTACGAATCAAGGGTGAATATTCTTGTTTGCTTTCGCGATCCAATATCACACTTGATCTAATCGTATCGTAGATCAAGTTATAACCGAAGTAGACCAAGAAGGGAGTGGAATGACGATGACCGAGCACTATCTTCGATCTCATGGTTTAGGTAATCAAGTTGACCAAAAGGGGCCTAGAAGTGCCTACTACTATACTACACTATACTAGGCTCTACACATTCACAAAACTAACCCTTTTCTAGTGCCTGGCGAAGGGGGCTTCAATCCTAACTCTTTATCCCCATCTTCGCTTAGGCAAGCAAGAGTGTACTAATACGCCCTTCTATTTTCTTGCTTGACTTTGACTCTAGAATTTTTCATTTGGGAAGGCACTTTTGTATATAAAGAAATAGTGGATCAAGGCTTAAGGTAAGCTTTAGCGCTACCCTGGTTGAAGGTGGTGACTTAATAGGCATATAGCAATACCATAGGCGATAACTCTTCTTTTTACCAGTTAGGTATTGGCAACTAGAGTTCAGGGTGGTTAGTAACCTTTTATCTTATTCTTTGGTCACGGAAGTCGGTTAGTAATCCCAACTGAACAAGCAATCGCAATCGCTACAAGTAACCAATTTCATACTCTTTTCATCATACTTCCTCTTCTCCTTCTCTTCTTTCATCCCCTTAAGATATTTGACAGTTGCTCTAGATGCTTTAGGAATCATTTTTGCTAATCCTCCTAGCATTTCTATCTTAGTATACAATGCATTAGACCTCCTCTAGGACATTGTTGATAGTGGAAACCCCTGCTAACTCTTGTTTTCTTGACGGAAAGAGCTCATCGATCCAAATGACTCATTCTTCTGGTCTCTCTTCCTTCCCCACCTCGAAACTGGCCCATGGTACAGAACCCATTATCTTCATGCACGGGAAGGCAACAAAGTGTATTTTTTTATTCATTTTTGGCTAGAGCGCGCAAATCTGCTATATACTTAACACGACTTTACCGTAATGCTAAAACTATAGCAAATGCATTGATCGTCATTTATGCATAAATACAAAGACCAATAAATAGTAGTTGAAGTTATATTAGCCAACACAACTCTTATCTAAAGTGGTCGGTTGTGCAGTAGATGAGGAGGCACAACTATTTTCGCTCTAAAAGTGCCTAAAAGTAGGCTCTAAAAGCATTGCGAGACTACTAAGTGTAACCAATGGTGTCAAGAAGTTGATTAGACTAACTAACTTTATTTCAAGCCTAGTTTAAGATTAAGACTACGATTTCAAGTCTCTCTAAGTAGAGTAAGGATATGAACCTTGAACGGTCACTGGATCTAATTCATGATAAGCCTACCAACTTTCTTTGGAACTTGAACGCCCAACAACTTCTACTTCCACTGGGACTTGACCACCAACAAGCACTAGATCACCTAACTACGCTATCATTCTATCCATTTATGTTAAGCAGTCCTTGTCCATATTGAGACTGTTGACAGTAGTATCGCTCAACTACGAGATCCTTAAAAGTCAATGTATTATTGATCCCAAGAGTAGAATAAAACGACAAGTCATGCTTCATGCTAGGTTTTGATAACTACATCTTTTATCGGGTGTATAACTCAGTTGATAGAGCATTGGGATTTTAACCTAATGGTCATAGGTTCAAGTCCTGCTATACCCAAACCTACCCTACACTCTATAAAGAGCAAGCCATTAACTACCTCAGCAAACACTTCACTTGAACAGAATGACTCGCTTCTAAAAAAAACCTATTACACTCTGGTGTCGGCAGCCAACGGTTTTGGCATTACTTGTTGAGCTTCACTACCTAACTCATAGCCTAGATGGACCTGCTAAAGTAATTTTTAAGAAGCCAGTGCTATCCGGACGAATTTCTGTATGGAAAATGCTCTTTTCGTATGACTAATAAATTAAAAAAAAAAAATGTTTGTGCTACTATAAGGCCTCTAAATTCCTTCCTCAAGACACTGTTGTATTGTCCATGGGGATGGTGTAACCCTAACTTCCATAGGTCCTTGGTTCGACCTCCTAATAAGAATGGCCTAAAACGTTAGGCCCAACCGGGGTCAACATAGAATGAATGGGGTGGCCCTAATGTTGTGTTGGAAAAGCTAACTTCTTTCGTTGTGGGTGGAGAAAAATGGATGTGGGGACTTGGGTCGGGGTGTAGCATAACTAAGGTGCTCAGTGCCGCTATTGGTGCAAGTTGTGTTGTGTTGTAAGGAGTCTTGGTCTTATGTCAAGCAACCAAGCAAGGAACTTGAGTTTCGCAAAAGTGATACAGTCATCAAGCAAGGAACTTGAGTTCCACGGTAGTTGTTCGATAGTACAAGGAATCGAAGGTTTCAATATAGGAGGATAAAGCACCTTAGGGAGACAAGAAGCTGAAGGGTTTGCTCTTAAGGGTATAAGATTGGGCTGGTATCTAAATTACTAGGGATGGCAGGTTATGCATAACTAAAAGGTATTTAAAGAGCTTAGTCCATTTCACAAAAAAATAGAAAAATGAATTGATGTATTTATTGAATCGGTCGGGATTGACAGTGCTCAAACCCGTAGTATTCGCCTTGACAGGGCAGTACTCAAACCGAATGAACTACAATCCCAGGAAATTGAGGTATATAGCTTAAAATGTTTTCTTTTTTTCTCTTCATTCGATCCATTGAGTTTTTCCCAAGAGTCAATTCAATAATGCGGGTTTGCCCTTAAGAGTATATATGCAAGAAACCAGACATGCAAGTTGACAGCTTTAACTAGCCAAAAGTTATGCATCAGGAAGAAAAATAATGTTGTGCGCCCTTTGTACGACATCTACGCTCTCTCTTTCACACACCTACCGCTGAACCTTCGGCTGCTTGCTTACTACCACCTTTGTTTTTAAGCATGGGTCATCTAACGAGGCATGGGACCCATAGATTTATTTGAATTTGTACAAAAGCTTCATTAAGGCACCTGCATGCGCGCTTCTCTTGAAGGAGCGACTACCTATAGAGGGTTTACTGCACAAGGCCCTTGTAGAAGAAAAGCTTTATCCCAATGAATAGAAGATGCTTAGCTCTGCACAACATAAGAATTGGCACGCTTTCGGGAAGAACATAGAATAGTAAACGATCCGGCATGCGGAACACGACGATGATTAGAAATTCGCGAATTAGAGATGTTGTAATATACTCTTTCCCAAAACTTCTCATACTAGACCAACCTACTAAAATGCAAATAAGGATCATAAATGTCGTGGGATTTTGATAGGTGCGCCTGACATGGCATTTCCACGATTAAATAATATTTTATTTTGGTTGTAGCCACCAAGTCTTTTACTCCTACTAAGCCAAGACTTAGTAGAAGTGGGTAGCGGTACTGGGTGGATAGTCTATCTTCCCTTAAGTGCATCCTCTAGAAAAAGACAACTCTGCCAAGTAGGTTTGTAAGAAGCGGAGGAGTTAGAGGAAAAAGGGACAGAAAAAAAACCCTTGCATAAACTTACACCTCGAAAAAGGTTAAATCCCTCCGAAGTACCTTTCTCTTTGACTTTTATGACCCCCAAGCGTGTTTGCAATGGGATCATTGCAAAATTGATATGGGAAAAAAGTTCATTCATAGTAGTTCAACCAACTTATCGACCTCTTCTCGTTATACGAATGAGGAAGTTGTAACTCAAGTTCTAAAAAGAGTAGGAATGTTGTACCTCTTGCGATTGGTCTTCTTGGATTTCATGATGGTGCACTAGTAGCTAACTAACCTACTAGGAGCAGACCCTCTCGAAGCACCCTTTATATAGATTTTGAAGTCAGCATTCAAGATTGCGAACTAGTGCCACCTAAATGGTAGGTAGGTGGTGGGCGTGTGACCTTTGGAGTTGTCGTTCATGCACTTATCCCCAATAGAAGAATGAGTGATCCATTCATCTGCAAATCATGGCCTTATCTCAGGATATACCAGTAACCAGCTCATAGTAATTAGGTAGAGGCTAAAGAAGACGAAGAACCTTAGTATGTAGATATCTAAAGGTTCTTAACAAATCAAAAATATCCTGAAAGACCTGGTAGCCTGAGTCAAAGAACCTTGCGAAGACTAGCAGGCCTTCTTTTTTTCTCAGCGGCAACACCTTATATAAGCGATCACCAGACTTACGTTTCTTCGAGTGTATGGGCACTCGAGAAGTAATACAATTCATGAAGGAAGTTCATAGTGGAGAGTGAGGACCACACATTAGTGGGTTTATATTGTCTAAGAAAATCCTATGAACCGGCCATTGTTAGTTAACCACGGGGGGGTGATCCAACGAAGCAGCCATTTCGCTTACTCATGTCACCTAAAGGACCGTAACATAGTTCTTCAAGGAGAATATCTAGTTGCATTATGGAGTACCTCAAGCCTTGATGATGGATAATGGCCAAAATATCAAAGGAGGTATGATGAAAGCCATTTGTGCTTAGTTCAGGATAGAGCACAAGAATTTTATGCCTTACCGTCCGAAAATAAATGGAGTAGTTGAGGCCGCTAACAAAAACATTAAGGAAATCTTGAGGAAGATGATAGATAACTACAAGGAATAGGATGAGATGTTCCTATTTGCTTTGATGTCCTATTAAACATCGGTCAGAACATTAACCGGAGCCACGCAATTTTCATTAGTGTATAGAACAGAAGTTGTAATCCCAACAGAGGTAGAAATTCTTTCTCTAAGGATTCTAATGGAAGCTGAGTTAGAGAAAGTGGAATGGGTACAGCAGATACTTGATCAACCTTGCCTGATAGACAAAAAAAGACTCACTGTTATATGTTACGGGCAATGTTATCGGAAGAGGATGGCTAGAGCTCACAAGAAGGAGGTTGATTTGTGAATCTATAGCATGGGTTAATTGGTACTAAAGAAGATCTTCACATTCCAAGATGAAACTAAATGAAAGTTCGCACCAAACTGGGAAGACCATTCATCGTCAAGAAAGTGTTAGGGAATAGGGCCTTAATACTTCAAGAGATGAATGGAGAAAAGTTCCCAGAGCCCATTACTACTGATGCGGTAAAATATTTCTACCCCCTAGAAACACAAACCCAGACTTACAACTAAAAGGAAATGACGGTATAAAAGTACGACCTGAGGACATAGTGAAAACCCAAAACGGAACTACGGGCAAAAAAGTAGGGATCGTAGCAAGATACAAAACCACCAACCCAGTGAAATCCTAAAAAAGTGCTAAGGTGCAAAAATGTAGTAGCCGGCCTTAGTAAAAACCTGAAAGGGCATTAAGGGCATCAATAGAAAACATATAACAATAAAAAAAATAAAAAAAATAGAAGACATTTGATTTCGACCAGTATATCGTATATCTGTGGAGTTTGGATTCGTCTGAAGACCACTATACTACAGCTAGGTCGAGTAAATCGAAGAATTTGACTGGTAATTCTACCTACCTTGGGATTCGATGGAAGACAGGTTGGAAGCTGCTAGATATATTGAAACCTTTGATAAATGACCAAGTCTAAGTTTGTACTCCTATGGAAGAAAGAACTTCTATAAAATAGATAATATCCTTGACTATGCAGGCGTTGTTTAGTAACTCTAACTTCTTATTGTTTTTATGTTATGTTTCTTTCATGACTAATATTTCAATAAAGACAAGTAGAAAAGACAAACGACATAAGAGCAAAGTAATGGAAGAAAGATAAAACTTTGCAAAATTACTAATAGATGGATATTTATCTATATATTTCCTTTCTGAATTTGGTAGTTTTCGAGTTTTCTATTAGTGTTTTCATTCATTTTTGCTCGTTTTTATTCAGATCAGGTGTTTGGGCAAAAACGGTTACAAATCAGGTCCGTCAGTAGGACAGCGGTGAAGAAACGAGTGAAAAAAAAGGCCTCTACTGGTGTTCTACCAAGAGCACGCTGCAGCGCACTTTTTACACACTACAGCACGAAAGCAAAAATGCCACTGACCATAGCGTGCTACAGCACGCTCCTGTTTGGCATTGTTTTTGCTCTTTACTCATTAGAGCACGCTCTTTGTGCGCTGCAGCGCCATTGTACCAGCTGGCAACGCATTTTCATGATCTTTTAGGGTTTTTTGAGATATATATTTATAGCCCTTGATGCCTTCATTATCAATGACATTTTTGGAGCCCTAGAATTAGACCAAGCTAAGAAGATTACTATTGAAGAAGAAGGGAGGGCATTGTGCAGATCTTTCGGAAGTGGAATCACCCACTCTTCAAATTTGCATATCTTCTTTTCCATTCTCTCTTCATTTTAAACTTTTGGTTTGTTGTTTTTATGATGTATCTATCGTTTGTTGTTGGATATTTGGTTATGGCCATGTGTAGCAAAATATTTATTGTCTAGGGATTAATGTAGTTCACAAGTATTGTCTTTGAGTATATCTATGTTTTGATAACGGTTGTTCATCCATATTTGATTGGGTTTACCATTTTATCACTTCCATTGTATTCTTGTATATGATATTGTGGTTGATTTGAGAATACGGGGTTTGACGCTTGGGAGAGGTAACTCCAGATTCGGACTAGGTTTAAACACAACACAAGTTCCAATGTTTCAGGATATTATTAGAATGTGTGCAATCCATAAGGTTGGGGCAAGATGCATGTAATCATTTAAACGCTTGATAGGGATATTGGTTTTGAAGTGGTTTCATAGTCACTTACTTTACACTTGGGAAAGGTAGTGAGTGAGTTTTAGAAACCTAGATTGTTGAATAGGTTGATGACCATTAGTATAAATTAGAATAAATCAAGCAAGTATGAGTGAACGAAGTTAATCCCTAGATAATCGACTCCTAGAGAATTCATTCCAAGTATTGTAGTTTAATTTGTTTTCATATGTGAAACACCTTTTAAATCTTTAATCGTCTAGATAAAATTGAGTTATTCTAATTGTAGTACTTAGCTTATTCTAACGATAAATCCCAATGGACGATACTTGATCTTCGGATCACTTTATTACTTGTTAACCTTGTGCAGTTGCAAGTAATTCGTACCGCATAATTTATCGCAACAATTACCCTTAACCCAATTCCACGTAAGGATGTCTAACGTTATCACCAAACCAACTATACACAATACCTTAAACTACCATGATTCTCACTATTCACAATACAACCTTATTGGATATTATCATGTGATCCAAATTCATCAAGAGGCCATAGAACCAAAAAACCATCGCGCACCATAGGATGTTGGTTATTCAACTACGAGACAAGTGTAGTACACTTCAAAGTTACCTCCGGGAAAGATCTTTGACAAAAGAAGAAAACCATAGCTTGACAAAGATTTTCCAACTCCCAAAGAAAGAAGCCAGAATACACCGTCCATGCAACAAGATCAAGGAACGGAGACGGAGTTTCGTTTTCTTCTAACAATAATTTGGTTGTCAAAAATACAAGAAATAGACATAGTTTTCGTATATACTGATATACAAAGCAAAACATTTGAAGCAAAGGGGACTAAATCAAAAGGAAGAGATTCACCGTCCAATTCAAACGAACAATCTGTAAGCCATGGCAATACAAATAATAATTCTTATCTACTCATGTTTAGATACAATAAGCAAATTACACGACACGGATAATTGCACCAACGGGAAAACTATTAAGATATTAGTTTCAGATTTCAACAATATATTAATGAACTCGTCGGTAGGTATATTCTGGGATTTAAATCAGTAAAATCCTAAATTCATTTTTCATTACCCCAACAAATAGTAAGATGAACCGATTTAGATCATAATCCTATAGATAATCAATCTCCTTCCTAACCCATAGGCTGGGGCATATTTTACACTATTAATAATCATGAATTGCACGATAGGAAGTATTAGACTAGATTTCGCAACAGAACTTATCCAGTTGTTGACCTAGTCTATGACAGGGGCACATTTAATCCAATTCATGATTTCTTGATGGAAATGACATTCATTTGGTCTCACGATATAAAATGAAGTCCTCAAATCATAATGAGCTTAATTAAATTCATTAAACCTAAAGACGTACGAACTACGTGTCATCCTGATTCTTGACAAGTTCGAGATACGTAGGAAACCCTAATGGGGTTCAATTGACAACTTGAGGACCAAGAACTATGCATCAACCTAATTCCCGACAAAGCTTGGGATACGTAAGAAACCCTTATGGGTAGTTTACAAACTAAAGAAGATGAACTACGTTCCGACCTAATTCTCAGTTATCTGAGATACGTAAGCAACCCATAATATGGGTTCGGTCACAATTATAAAAAAAAAAAATAAAAAAAATAAATCCCACAAGAATTGGGATCTAATCATGCTATTGAATATTAAATCCCTAAAGAGTTTCTCAATAATAAATCCCCCAATCAATTGGATTTGAACCATTCAAAATATAACAATATCCCACCAATCCAGATTTAACCATGCTAAACTTAGAGGTTGGGTCGTCACCTTAAAGAAAGTTCATCCATCCCCAGTAGACTACGCTTTGACCTATCTTCGATAGATCACCAAGGTATGTAGGAAACCTAAGTGGGTGCGGTTGAAGCTAGAGAGATGTCAACATCATGACATTCTCTCAGCCCTGTATCAGGGAGCATCTCCTGAGAAGTCCCTTGACTTCCTTGAGAAGCCAATCATTTTTTAAAGTAAACAACAAAGGATACTTGTGCTCGAACTACACGTCGACCTGATCCTTGGTAGACTATTAAGGTACATAAGAAGCCCTTGTGGGTACGGTTAACAATCTGAGATAACACAGCGAGGGCCGAACTACATTTTAATTGGATTCCTAACCTAAGAAGAGTAGTGTATATGGATAACCTAGGTGAGTTTCGGTCATCCAAAAATCATTATCCATAATACCAATATTAATATATACAAACAACAAAATTGGGTTTCCAGACTAAATTAAAAATTATAATCGCATACTTAGTTCAGGATATAGAGGCAACCCATATGGCCTCTACCACATCCTTTGAATGCTCAGGAGATAGTCTTGCACCCTAGCTAGAGTTGGGGCACATTATATCCGGTTTGTTCATTTAGAATCTCAAATAGGACTCGCCCCAGCTAGAGTTGGGGTACATTATATTCGGGGGTTTCGTTGAAATTATGTGATAGGAGTCTCCCCAACTAGTACTAGGGTATATTATATCAAATCTTCTCCGTAGAGAGTTTCTTGATATAAGACTCGCACCAATCACTAACTGAAATATATAATCCCAAAAATAAACAAGGATCACAAAGCACCGGTGTACGATTGGGGCATATTGTATCCGAGGTTAAATTTTCTCCAGGAAGTTTTCTAATCTTCGTTAGGTAGTCCTAGGTGGGATGTGGCTAAGAAACTCCACTAGGTGTTGAGTTTCCTCGAGGGTCTTCACCCGTGTAAATTCTCTCAGTCGTTTTAAATCATGTATTGATGTGATGACCCTGGAATCGGTTTATCTAACCAAGAACCTTTTCCACCAAATATTGATGTACTTTATGTATCTAAATTACATTTGGTTTGATTCTCAATTAAATCTGAGATACGTAGGTACCCTAATAGGGTTCGATCATGCTAACTCACGAAGATCAACGTCGACCTCAGTCTCAGACTGACTAGACCCCTCGAAAGTGGTTTCTTTAACCTAGAACCATTCCACCCAATCATGATTTACTTTACATGCTAGAACTATATGTGACCAGATTTTCATTAATTTGAGATATGTAGAAAAATCCTTTGGCAATGGTCACAACCAGGAGTCGATTAATCGAGTGTCATCTTCTCCACATCCAATAGGATAGGTGGTGTGTCATCTTTCAGGTATATAATCATCGGGAGGGCTAGTATTGCGTGTCTTCCTCACCAATACCCTAGGACCTAGTAATGTGATACCGTCCAAAGGTATAGTAGTGTAATATAACCTATAGTATAATGTAACCCATAGTGGAATGCAACCCGTAATGTAATGAAATAGTAGTGTAATGCAATAGTAGTGTAATGCGATAGTAGTGTACGTGATCAATAGTTATCTATTAAATACATGTGTTTATATTTTATCTCTACTGAAACAAAATGCTAGTGTCTCCTTCTTTGTCATTACGAGTAAACTCGCATGACAAAGAAGGGCAACTGTAGATACTGCATTTTCGCTCGCCCAGTCAGTGTCGAATCAAATAAAAATTCAGATAAACTTTAAACTTGGGTTTACAGAGAATGAATTTATACCCCAGATCACACTATATAATACACAAAAATATCCGAAAGCATGATAAAAACACGAAAACTGTTAAATTTGACAAAATGCTGTTAAGTAAAAGCTTCGAGTCAACCTCAAAAATTAGATAATTGAAGGGGGTCTAAAATGGATTTATTAAAGTTTGATTTTTATTAAATCATATTTATTATAGATAAAAATTATCCAATACTCTTAAATTAAAGTATATTTCAAACAATTACCTCGGTTATGTACCCTGATCATGTAACATTTACTTTCACTGAATCTTGTCGGTTTAACACAAAAAACATTTATTTTATTTATGCATATTACATATAATACCACCCAAAAACAATTAAAGAGACCTTAATAAAGACTTGGAAAGGTCATGACAAGCCCTCAATCACAAAGGTGATTAAGGAGCTGAGCTTAATTTGGAATTACACCAAATCCAAGTTATCTTGACAAACCACCCTAGGCCCAATGGATTACGGGACAAGACATCATTAAAGGCCCACAAAATAGGCCTTTAAATGACAAAGGAACCTTACTATTAGTTTCCTACAAGATATCTAGTAAGGGAATCAAGACACATAGGATGCGACCAACCGTTATCAAAACTAAACCGATTCAATTCTAAACCTAAGTTAGGCATTTACAAAGCATTAAATGCCCATAAACTCAAGCAATAAATGTTTGGGATGACATGGATAGGCCACATTCAAGTGATCAAGATATTTTGAGCAAAATATCTTAGGTATAACTGAAAACCTTGAATTGTGACTACCCATTACCAAAACCAAACCGAATTAGTTTGCCGCCTAGCTAATGCATTAAATTCACATCCCATCAAGTGATAAATTCTTGGGACGACATAGAAGGGCTGGGTTAATTGTGTCATGATATTTTAACCCCAAAATATCATAGGGTAACTAGGGAACTTGAAAACCAAATGTCGGTTACAAGGCAAGTAAACCCGATTCAATCCGAAACCAAACAGATGAGTACTCACCAAGAAATAACTCATCAAATAGAATCAAATACAAGGGTGAAAATTCAAGACTACGTTCATTTCATTTGGAAATCATTAATGGCAACTAAACCGAAATAGTGAAACTAATTGATACTTAGTCCCTTAACCGAACCGGATGTGTCACATCAAGCCATTAATGCAACCATATGCAAGTAATATGATTAGAGGAGGTGTAATGATTGGAATGATTACCAAATCATTCAATATCTTTCCTTTCATCTAAAATTCATTCAACACAAAACAAAATCAAAATAAGATTACATGTCCCCAAGTACAAACACCCCCAAGGAAGATGCTGGGTTGGCCTATGCTGATATAAATGCCCAGGACCCCAGCCTATAAATAAGGGTGCTTGGTTCTCATTTTTTTAAAGTCTTGAAGGCCTAGCTTCTCTCTCTAAACTCGAACAACTCCCCCAGGTCCTAGGCCTCTAAAGCAATTATCTTAAATAACATGCAATCATTCTACTTAAATATAGTCCTGGAGGGTGTTATTGAAGTTCTTGGAGAAAGAACTCAACAGGAGGGAGATCACCAATCAAAGCCGAGCCAATGATATCTTGGAGAAAATAGAGATAGCTACTTAGGGATGACCACATCCCTTAAGTATGGTCTTCTCGAAGTTTTTGGAGCAAGAACTTGAGAAATGAATGATCATTGATCAACTACTAACCAAGAATATCTAGGAGAAAAATGAGGTAATTACTTAGGGATGACCACATCTCCTAAGTAGGTATATTTCTTCAAAACAAAACCTATGATCTTTCTTTAATCTTGTATATGTTTCTTGTACATAGCATAATCCTGTAAATCATACACTTTAATTTCATGTACATAACACATAAAAACCCATAAACAACCAAAGAAACGCTTAATTTTTGTCATAACAACCAAACAAGCACTTAATTATTGCCATAATAACCAAACTATGTTCAAATCATACAAAATCATTTGAAGTAGCTTAAGAATGTCCGAGGACATGTTAAGAACATGTGAGGACCCAAATCAATCGAGAACATATTAAGAACATGTGAGGATTGAAACCAAATAACAGTTACACCATGAGTTGTATATACTATTTATGATTCTCTCTAGAACTTTAAACCGACTCTTTACTAACTGTTAATACTAACTATATAGCTACTAATAAAAGGATTTACTTTCTACTAAATGTCAAGATCACAACCAGGTAATCTTGTGGACTAGAACCTATATATATATACACTACACTAACAGACCCTTGTGGCTAAGAACTCAGGATAAAGGAAGGGCCTCTATTCCTTCGGGGATATGTGTAATTCTTCTTCAGAAACCTTCTTGTTTTCCTTAGATATGAGTAGGAATGGCATAAATATATGGTATTTATTTTTATTTTTTCACTAGAAACTCACACACTTACACTAACTAACCAAAACAAAAGAGTTCGGTTAAGATATTCTTAACAAAATCAAAGAGGTTAGGAATATGTCATGTTGTGATTCAGGTTGTTCACAACTTAAAAACAATTAATAATAACTAGCTAAGGTAGTAATTCATGTTGTCCACAACTAAAACCAACTAATAATCAACTAAAACAAACCTAGATTTTAATTTAATAAAAAATGAACTATGTTTGACTTGATCTTTGGTAACCACCCAAAGTATGTAGGCAACCCATGATACGGGTTTGGTCAACTTAGAACATAAAAATCAATTTTTACCTTAACCAGAATGAACTACATTAGACCTAATCTTTGGTAAACACCCAAAGTACGTATGCAACCCATAAGGGTTTGGTTTTACCTATAAAAACATAAACCATATCCTTTAACGTAAGACAAATAAACTACGTAAAGACCTGATTCTCATTAATACAAGATACGTAGGTGACCCGCATAAGGGTTTGGTCACCAATAATAATGGAATCAATTTTACCCTAATGTAGATGAATTACGTAAGGACCTTATTCTACTTAATCCAAGATACATAGGCAACCCACGTGCGGGTTCGGTCGCATATCCAAATAATTTAGTCTTAGTTTGCATTTCATATAGCTTGCATATTTACATTTATGTCTCTTATAAACTGCTATTGGGTTTTCGCTACCTAGAATAGCATAGTATAGTATAGTATTTATTGCTTTCATTATGATAAAAACACAAAAGTATTTCCGTTTCTTGTTATAGTTGAATAATAGATGACCTTTACTACTTACATCATGATAAAATACATAAAAAGAGAAAAAAAAATTAAAAAGGGAATTATTTTTGTTTAAGTAAAAAAAAAATTAAAAAACTGCTTGGATATATTTAACAATGAATATCTATTTAGACCAAGTTACTATTTATGGACGGGTATCTTGGGGTGCATAAAACCTTCCACAAGCATAACCAACTCCTAAACTTAAAGAATATCTCTGGTACGCAGACCTTTGGAAGTTAAAACACGGGCCATTTAACCCCATGCTTGGTGGCGACTCCGTTTTCAACATAAAATCCTGGCCCAAGATGTTTTTCAAAATCAATGCTTAGAAAAACCCTTGAAAAACCATTGTCAAAATGAACAGATTTGGAGAACTTAGAGAATGAGGAATGAAACTTGTTTTCTCTTCTTCCCGATTCTCTACTTCTTCTGCTATCAAAATCCAGAGTGCGTCATCAAGGGACACCGGTATGGTGTCGGTCAAAGAACCTTTTACGTGAAAATAAATGAATCTATTTGGGGTAAAAGTAATGTACTTGAATGAATGAATGAATTAGTTTGATACCTTCCCTTATTTATAGACCGCATGAATCATGATCGTTCGGTGTAGTTGATGAAGTTATTCCACGGTCCGTTGCTATTTTGTTGGTATTAGTTCCGAACGTTGCGCTACATGGGGTCTTAGGGTTGGACTGGTTCGGTTCTTTTGGCCTCCCACTAGTTGGATCCAAATAATTGATCATTAGTTTGGGTTGTTGTACTGGGCCTGGCCGTATTCAAGCATTGATTCATTCTCTTAAGCTCGCCCCAGGCTATTTGTGGGCCATCTTTGGTCTTTGTTCAAAGTAGATACTTGGCTGCCCATATTGGGCCTTTTTGGTTGATGTGTTAGTCGGAGAAGGTTTTTCCTTCATTACAATGTGATAGGTGTGATCTACCTACATATTTCCAAACCGGTTTTGTTAGTTTTAGAGTATTTTTATAGTTATTTTTATTATGTTTTAATTAGTTTTTATACTTTTTGTATAAATCAGGTGTGGGGGGGTAAAAATGTATGAAACTGGAGCAAAAACGATGAGATCAAACCAAAAACGGTCAAAGAATGGTGGAAAAATAAGCTCGGAGGCAAAATTGTAAAAGAAGCCTACCGCCGCGGCGTCCAGACCTCCGTCGCGGTGGTAAAGATGCAGAGACTGACCTATTTTTGTTGGATACTCATTTCCTAGGTAGTGAAACTATAGAATATCATCCTAATCCACCACTATCTTCACTGCCACGACGATCAACCAACTGACATACCCACCACGTAAGCGGTGAATCCCATCGACTAGGCGGTGACCTCTGCACAGACTGAAGATATTTTTATATATTTTGTTAGATAGTTTCCCTATTTAAGCTCTCCTCCTCCCTCATTTTTGGACTCTCTCCGGCCATTAGAGCCCTTAGGGCTTAGTTTAGTATATAAAGAGAGTATGGGGAGTGCACAAACATATCCGAATGAGAAGATTTTAGCGGCTAATCTTCGGATATTGGCTAAGTTCATCTGTTTTTTCCTTTTCTTCTTAACTTCTATGTTTGTTTGAGCATGTTTAGCCTAATTTTAATTGTATAAACGGCTATAGCCATAGGTTAAACGTGGATTAAGTATGGGATTAATATCGTTTACCAAAACTTAGTTTTGGTTGAGTTGTGCTTCTTTGATGATTGTTCTTCAATGTTTGAGTGTGTTTATCATATTGTTTGTTTATTATGCTTAGAATTATAAATGGAGAATACGGGGTTTGATAAATTCTAGATTCGGATTAGAATAAACAAACGCCACTATCCAATAACCCAGTCGGGGTTAGGATTATGAACAATCTATGACGTTGGGGCAAGACTCACGCAACCTAGGGTCGTTAAGATGTTGATGGGGATTTCTTCAGTGATTTGAAGTCGCGTATTCCCCCGTCTTATACTCGGGAGAGGTGATGGGGGAGTTGTAGAATTGAGATTGTCAATAGGGTAAACACAACACATGAAATCAATGACATTGGGGCGAGACTCACATGACCTAGGGTCATTACGACGCTGAGGGGGACTTCTTCGTTGATACAAAGTTGTGTTATATCCCTCGTCTTACACTCGGGGGAGATGACGGGGGAGTTTATGAACTGAGGTTTTGTGTGCAATGGATGATGTTGGGGCAAGACTCACACAACCTAGGGTCTTTAAGATGTTGAGAGGGACTTATTTGTTGACATGAAATTGCGTATTCCCCCATCTTACACTCGGGAGAGGTGACAGATGAGTTTTAGATACCGAGATTATCAAATAGGTCGATTACCACTATTGGAAACTAAACAAAATCAAAGGCGTTTAAGTAAATAAAGTTAATCCCTAGATAATATATCCCATAAATATCTCGTATTAGTTATTAGTATAGTTAAATTAGTATTTTAGTATTAGTATTAGTATTAATTAAATTACATTTTTGTCGCCTAGATAAAGTCGGGTTATGACAATCGCGGTACTCAATAGTAATCTCAACCAATCCCTGTGGATACGAAACCCTATCGAAAGGTCCATTATACTAAAACTTGATTCATATGCTTGCGGTAAAAGTGGTAATGGTTAAATTTGCGGCCACCCAGTTATTGTTGACAGACGTTGAAGGGTACTTCTTCATTGACTCGAAGTCATGTATTCCCCCGTCTTACACTCGGGAGAGATGACGGTGAAGTTTTAGAATTGAGATTGTCGATAGGGTAAACACAACACGACGATCCAATGACCCGGTCGGGAGTTGGATTGTGTGCAATCAATGATGCTGGGCAAGACTCACGTGATATAGGGTCGTTAAGACGTTGAGGGGGACTTCTTCATTGACTCAAAGTTATGTATTCTCCCGTTTTACACTCGGGAGAGGTGGCGGAGGAGTTTTAGATACCGAGATTGTCAAATAGGTCGAACACCAGAAACGTAAGTAAATCGAGATCGAACACGTATTTGTAAATAAGCTAATCCCTAGGTAATTCTTTCCCCTAAAACATATTAGTATATTAGTATAGTTAATTTAGGGTATATTAGTATTAGTTTAATTAATTAAATACATTTTTGGTCGTCTAGATAAAGTTAGGTCATGACAAATGTGGTACTCGATTGTAATAACACTAATCCCTGTGGATACAATAACCCGATCTTTCACGATCACACTATACTAAAACTTTAACCTTGTACACTTGTGAGTAGTCAATACGCGAGGATCAAAAATCCTTCGCCTTACAAGTTTTTGGCGCCGTTGTTGAGGATTGGTTGTTGTCATATTCAGTTTCCGACAACGTCCACCAAGTTTTTGGCGCCGTTGCCGGGGATTGGTTGTTTGTCAAAATACAGTTTTCGGCGATTGCCACCAAGATTTTTGTAACGATTACCGGAGATTGTGTTTTGTCGTTTATTGTCGATATTGTGAGTAAATGACCCGATTTTACTTTAGGCATTTTTTTTGTATATAATTTTTGTTTTGTAGTTTTGTTTTTGTTTCTTATGCAGGGTACCTGGAGATGTTTGATTGACGGGTATTGATGCATCCCTTTCAACGGGATTCCAAGCGTTTATTGTGCCGGGCCACACACATAAGCCGGTGAGGCGTGTCGTTGAAAGATCGAGCCGAACAAAGCCAAACCTCGCCAAGCTTGAGGGCATTCCAAAAATGTCTAGCCGAGGACATTAAACCACACGCTTCTTGGGAGGCAACCCAAGGTCACAAATAAATTAAATCCATCTCCATCGACTTGAAACGAAGGCGAGATCCTCTCACCTCCCAGGTACGTGTTCTAAATCCCCTTCGTCAGCATGCTTAAATTTCATATGTTGAGAATGATGATTGGGTTCATTGAGGATACTGTTCATTGTGAGTTTGGCGGTGATATGTAGGATATTAGTATGTTTTACTGTTTTTCTTGTATTGCATGTGTGTTTAGGTTAGAATGTGTTTATGTTTTTGTGTTGTTTGCATGCTGAGTTTTGCGTTCATCTGGGCCATTACCCGATGATGATATTACCCCCTGGTTATTTTCGAAGTCAAGGATAATACCCATGCATGTGTGTTCTGTGTGCTTGACTATACTTTTTGGTAAAATTTATTGTAGATCCTAATTTGCGCGAGCACATAGACTCAATGTATTTCTATTCAATTGATTTGAGGATGATTATCGATTATCCAAATTCATGACACATTAAGAATTCTAGAACCTGATTGAGGGAAAGCTTGAGGTGAAATCCTAGAAAAGGTAGTTCAGGAGACTTGATTTAGCCATTCTCTTTGTCGCTTGAGCCTTTTAAGCCTACCTTGTAACATGATTATCCCTCGTTACTCTGTCGAAGCCTAAAATGCCAATTCAATTCTGAACACATGAACGAATACCTTGGCCAATTGATCTTTTTCCAAATCTTTATCGCTTAACTGAAGGCACAAATTTGAGTGAATCAAGTTAGCAGTTGCAAATGCTTCTTAATGTGAACGATTAGGTTTAGTGCGAACTTCGGATTGGTTCGGTATTCGACCACTCACTTGTCGCTTTTCTTTTATTTTAACCACACCCGTAAAATCATATTAATCGAATAAGGTTGGGGTGTGGTTAATTAAAAAAAATCAAAAAAATAATTTACATTTCTTTTGACAAATGAGTACGTCGGTCTAAAATGCCTGTTTAGAATTGTTTTCCAATTTATCTATGGGGGTTCGAGAGTTAATGTGCCAAGCGTTGAGCCTTGGGTAACGTTAACCCATTTTCTATTCTGAAATACCCTTGGCCAAATATTCCAAAACCAAACTAAGTCTTTCTTATTTTTTGAACTTCCAAGCCTACATTAGTGGAGAGTGGACCCCAATGAGACTTATAGAAATTCTAGTCCCTCACGGTCTAAGTCGTGAGTTTCGTTGGGGCATAGTCCAATCCGGTCGTTGTATAGTTGTATTATTGAGCCTTGCACTAACATGTTTACAGGATCTAGAATGGCTTTCACCATTACTGCATGTCGAAATTCTAGAACCACATGATGTGGTTTACCGCCTGAACTCGATATGACTGGCGTTTGTTGAGGGAAAACATGACTTGGTCATTAGAAGAATGTAAAACTCGCATATCGTTATGTTTAGATTATTTTTAGGATGTTGTTATTTAAATTTAGTTGTGTTTTTCATTTTCGTGTGTGAGTTTGGCTCGAGGACTAGCCAAATTCCACTAGGCCTACATTCTTGGCCCATTTTTCTCACCAGGCTTCTCTTAAATGCGATATGTATAGGCGAGTTATTTTACCACAGAAAATGAGGGAAAGTAGAGGAGTATTACTTGAAAAGTTAAAGTGCTTTAACACAACTGAATTATGCCTTTTCTCTTTTATGGAAAACTCCCAATAACCTTTGAAGAAGAGGTAACGCATCTTCCAATTCTTTACCGAATATGGAAGATCGGTAAGGAAATAATACTTTTTAGTTGCTAAGTAATAAAACCTCCAAGTTTTATGAAGAAATTTCCGGGAACAAACAATTATCGCCATCTCGATGGAAAGTGGGACTTTGTTCTCTCGAGAAAGGGTTGGGCATCAATTATTTGGTGAAAATTGTTCACAAAGAATTGAGCAGGTGATTCAAACCTTACCAAGAATTAGTCAGACTCAAAACCAATTTAGGTTTTCTTCATTTGGATCGATCTAAATTCAGTTTTATAAACGAAAAAATAAAGAGCATAGAAATACAGAATTTGGATAGTTTACCTTGACCCAACGTTTATGAATAAAACGCGAACCGAATGTACAAAGACAACAAACTTCGATCCAATGATTATAAGTGAATCATGAACTAAAGGTATAGATTTTGAACGCCACAAGAAATTCTTGATAAGTTCAGGAAAAGTTCGTTGAAGAACTTAAGAGAAAACTCTAACAATTGTATTCATAAAAAAATTAAGTAAAATTCATAGCCTACGTTGCCTCTTAAATAGGCAACCATAAAGTAAAACCCTAGAGGAACAAGGAGTTCTAAAGAAACAAGGAAACCCTACTCCTAATCTGAAAAGAAAATGACTAATTCCTAATATAAAATGGAAAAGGCTAATTTGGTATTCATGCCTTACAAAACAACAATAAAATTTAAACACTATAAAAATAAAGTCTATAATTAATTAAATAAATGATCTGAAATTCGTGGTCCACACGCCTAAGCCTTTTTAAGTTCACACCTAAGCCCATTTGCTTACATTGATGAGATGCACTAGGCCTTGATCATCATTTGGGCCGAATTTGGGCTTCATTATTTTAGACTCAACCCAAAGCTCTTGAATTAGCCCATTAAGCGTTTCTTTGATCTTCTTTGATCTTCTTAGATCTTGCCCTAGTAATAGGCCTAACTGGAACATGCAATGGGTTATTTGATTGTGCTTGTTGGTTTTCATCAACAGGGGTAATCTTTAATTGACGAGAAATATCGGGAAGGCAAGAAGGAAAAAGAAGGCTATGGCTGTACTCAAACATCCAGACAAAGAGACAAATCTTATCCTCTCCGACAGAGTAAGGATGTTCATTCTATTTTCGGAACCGTAATGGTGATCGATTTAGGAATGTTGTACTTATTACGGAATAAATGAAGGTATTATTCCTTGAAATTACTAGCACTATAATCACTCCAATTCACGGGGGAATTGGTAGAAAGAGAAATGTCAATAATAGCCGCCGCTTACCGATGACGAACCCACCTCAACAGGACTACTTGATGGGCTAGATACCATTGAAAAATAGGCTAGGAGGGAAAATGGGGAGACAAAGACGATATAAATTTTCCAAGAAATTAAAAAAAAAAAAAAAAATCTAGAACACTTATAGTGTGGTTAAAGAATGTAGAAGATGATCTTTGTTCATACTTCTTCGAATCAATACTCAAGTTTAGAGGGCAAATGATGTGAGAAAAATTTTCGCCTATACATATAGTGTTTAAGATAAGTCTAGCGAAGGACATGGGCCAAGAATGTAAGCCCAGTAATGAAGCAAAAACCTTATCCGGTTAACATATCTGCCAAATAGTCCCAATATGGGTGGCCCGGTATCTAATTCGGACAGAGCCCACGAAAGCTAGCCTACAGACAGCTTGGGGAGAGCTTAAGAGAACAACCTAGTGCTTTAATATAGCCAGGCGTAGCACAACATCCCAAACTAATGATCCATTATATGGATCCAACTAGTGGGAGGCTAAATAAACCAAACCAGTCCAACCCCACACAACATTACGTTTGAAACTAATCCCAACAAAATAGCAACGGAACGTGGGAGTGACTTCATTAACTTCACGAAATGGCCATGATCTACGAGGTCTATAAATATAGGAACGTATCAAACTAATTCATTCATTCAAGTCCATTACTTTCACCTTGAACAAATTGACTTCTTCTCAAGCGGTAGATTCTTTGGCCGACACAACACCAGTGTCCCTTAAGCTCTTCGGTCTTGCAGGTTATTGGAGATTTTTGACCATATCATTTAATTTGAGGAACCTAAGTTGTACTCTAAAATCGGAATACCAAGCTACGGCCTGGGTACCCATCCAGATAGAGACGACGAGCTGTGTTTTTTGTTTAATTATTATTACTATTAAGATGAAGAAAAAAATCAAATTAAAATTAAACGAAATGGTAATTTTATCGATTTAATTTAAAATTTGAATGAAAATTTGAATTTTATCAAATTTTTAGCATGTTCTGTTAAGTTAAATGGAATGTACTCATTTCTCGCTTTACTAAGGAAGTGAAGTATAGATTTTTTAAGTAGATAGAATAAAATGAAACTAAATTAAAGTAGAGGGGAGGGGAGTAAATGATAATTTGTCCTAACAATGTTTGTCTGGTTAATAATGAATTTGTGAACTTCAAAATGATATTTAAGAGAGTAAATGACAACTTCAAATACCCCTGAAGAGTATTTTTTTTTCAAATCTTTTTTTATATTTATAAAAATTTCAATTTCTAAAAATATACTGAAGCAATCTATATTATAAATAATTACAAAACGGCATGCTATTCATACATTATTTTTCAATAATAGAACGATAGAGATCTATAAGAGGAGATGTTGAGTAAATGTTAATTATTTAATTGCATAAATATTTTTTATTTCTTGAATTATATTTTTTTGAGAGACCTTGGTGTTGGTATTTATGACATTAATTATTTTGTGAAGCTCACTCCACATATAATACCGGTTAGATAATTCAACATAATTAATTAATTATATTAATAATTTTATTTTTAAATTATATAAAATTATTTTTTATTAGAATAATCATGAATTTATGGATACTTAACTAGTAAACTTAAAAATGACGGCAACCAAGGTAGGGCCCAAGTAGGAGGTGATGCCCAAATTCATGTGCACGTGTTTGAGGAGAACGGCAGAAAAGGTAAAGAAGCTAGCGGCGTTTGCGGAGTCGGTGATGTCAACTTAAGTGCATCATCCATGTGCCCACACACTCTTAACCTTGTCAGTTTCTTGGTCGGAGTCTCCTAAATATTGACGATATTTGAAGTGTGGTGCAGATTTCACTAGTAATTTGGAGCCACTGAAAACGTTAATTTAGCGAAAATAACTTTTTTTTTGTGGAAAAATGGTTTTATCATGTGATTGATTTAGTACCAGTTCGCTGAACCCTCCTACAACTCCATTTCATCTTTCGATTTTTAAATTGTAAATTTTAATTGGTTAATTGATCCACGGTTTTTAAATTGTAAATTTTAATTGGTTAATTGATCCAATTATTGGAGTGCTCATCCAAATAATAATGTGTTATACTACTGTTGGTGTACCATATTAGACAAATGACATATAAAAAATAATCAAGCTATTGGAGTTGCTCTTAGATCAGATTATTTTCGTTGTCAAAATATGATCCTCCTAACCTTTTAGATTCCGGAAAAATAATGTATAGCTGATAGAGCTGTCAGCATTGCACATTGACGCACCTCGGATTTTGAAAGAGATGAAGAAGAGCAAAACAGGGTTTCGTTTACTTCGTCTCAAAATCCTAAAAAATTCGTTCATTTTTAGAAAACTAGTTTCAGAGGCTTTTCAAGGCATTGGTTTTGAAATCGTTCTTTGGACTGGGATTTATTAAAAATATGGAGCAGTCACCTAGCATTGAGTTAAATGGTGTGATAGGTCACTAGGGTTTTTAGAAGATTATTTTTATTTTAAAACGGCCCAAGTTTTGACTCAAAAGCAGTTGGTCTTTATCAGAGATTTCTTTTAAGCTTAGGGGTCAATTATGCTCGAGGAAGGCGTTAGGAACCCCAAAATACCTGCCCGAAGATGGTACCTGTTGATGTCGGATTTTGGATGATTTCAACGATATGGTCTGATCACTTATTGATGGAGAAGATGTGATTCTTTGCCGGAATGAAGATGGAGAAATCCAGGATCAGACTGTCTGACCCGAGATGGGCAGAGGTAGAGTGACCGGGAATGGGTCCTGAGCATGGGAGTTATTTGGGAGTCTTCTAAACCGTGGAGAGTCTTCTGATCCGTGAATGGATGAATTCAAGCTAAGATGGGCAACACCTTGACACCTACGCAAAGGACTTGTCAGGATGGTCCTAGCGTGTCCCCTCCGGCGTGAGAATTAGCGCTCAAGGAAATAGTTATAAATGTTCAACCGAGAAGAGTAAGAAATTTTCGTGTACCTTTGGGCATTGGCATGCTCTCCTATATATGAGCATGAAGTGGATTAGTTTAAAGGTTTAAGAAAGGGTTAGTCTCCCTTCAAAGTCCCATCAACGTCCCATCTCGGCCTTTTAGAGCATCTTTATGTCGGTCATGGGCTTTTTAGTACTATTGCTGAAGCCCATGGCAAAAGGTATTTGTAATTGGAGGAGTGACCCAGCCCATGATCTGAGAAGAACACTTCCTTGCTGTCTAGAGATGAGGACTTTGATCATTGCCCTTCCCGGATATAGCCGGAGACGGGAAGGGGGAGTTTTGCTGAGGAGCTTGTGGAGTTGATTTTCGAGATGGGCAATGCCGAGATGGGGAAGAATCTGGCGGCGGCTTGCCTGCCCTTCCTGGAGTGACATTGGTAGAGAGTTTTGAACACATGGTAGTCTTCAATTGGTTATGTTGGAGTGACCATTTTCACACTTATCAGTTACCTCCAGGCCCTAGTGTTGAGAAGGGGCTCGAAGCACTAGGTACTTTACTGTGAGTCTCTTTCGAAGTTATGTTGCTTCTATGGAGTTTTTTGTGATATTCGCAACCTTTTTTGGTCTTTGAGGAATGTTGCACAGAGGCCAGGTCTCTTTCTGAGAAGGAGAACAGGCAATCCTAGGAAAAGCGTAGTCAATCTAAGAACGAAAACAGTAGGCCCGAATATAGAGACAGGCGGTCCAAAAATGGTAATGATTGGATCGCCGTAAATCCACAAGAAAGTACGAAACATCACGCGTGTGTCCCATCGCACCTACGCCTCTTTAGTAGTGCTTCTTCAATGCATCTTGACGCGCCACCTACCCAACCGACGAGAAGGGGACATGTGTCCGTACGGTTTCTGAGCAGTGCATTGCCCCTAGGCGATTTTAAATGGTTGTCATCCGCAACGATTGGGATGGACAAATCCCTTCCTATACAAAAGGGGCACCTTAGGCCCATGTCTTCTATTCTTTCTCCTTCTTCTTTTGAGTCTGCATCGGGGTCTTTTTTAGGGCTAGGCACAAGTTCAGGGTTAGCCACCCCTGAACAGGTCCTAAATGCTTCCCCACTTCAATGGGTTGATCTCGTGTTGGCATTGCCCCCTGTCTAGAGGAATGGGCGAGTTCTTCAGGCGATGCAAGTCTTTCGGTCGTCGCGATGATAGTAATGGTATTGGGCCTGATAGTGGCCCCACCACGGAGGTTGACTTAGGTCAGGAATATGAGGCCGGGGCAGAAAAGGGTGTTGTTTTAGAATATAGCCTCATTTGAGGAAGTGCGTCAACAATGACAAAAGAGAAACTCAGTATATCCCGGAGCTTGTACACCTTCCCGGAGGGGGTGGAGACCCATCTTCCTCTTCCTAAGAAGAGGGCTTGTTCCTCTCCCCTGAGGGATTTATCATGGTTTATATGGAGAATTTTCACGGTGGTTTGAGGTTCCCAATCCACCATTGGATACGGTCCTTGTGTGTAGAGTGTAAGTTGTGTCCATCACGGTATGCTCCTAATAGCATACAGGCATTTGTGGACTCATACATCATTTGTAAGGTCAAGGAAATAGAGCCATCCCTGGACCTATTCAAATCCCTTTTCTTTCCTAAGTCCAAGCCTTTCTAGAAGAGGTGTTGCTACGTTGCATCTAGGAGGCCATTCCTTTCGAGCTTGGAGTCCTCGGTGAAAACCTAGAAGCCCCAATTCTTTTTCTGGGGAGGAACTGGTTGGGAATTTGGCCCAGGCGAGGAGAGCGTTAACCCTATTCCAAGGGAGTGGGGTGTTGTACGTGAGGATGAATTTATTTATGAGCGATTTGTTAATTATGTATTCTTTTTTGGTATCTTGACTGTTCTTCTTTTTCTTTCCTTTTGTTTCCTTGTGCAGTTCCGGAGAAATTGGGTAGTAAAAGGGTATGACCAAGCATACCAATTCAATGGCAAAGGAAGGTCATCTAGAACATTGAGTTAAAAAAAATTGACTAGTTGTTGGAGTCAACACTGTACAATCGTCATTTCTACATCGCCCCATGTCTACCTATGTCGGAGATGGATCTGAAAATAGAGAATGGTAAAGTTTCCCCTTCTCGGAAGTTGCTGATTAATCTAATTTTCTAGTGTTTTCTTGCTTTTTACTCATTCACCTATTCTTGCTCCCTTGGTAGAGATGGAGAAAGTTGCATTAACGAGGTTGATGAAGGAGAGAGCTACCAAAGCTCTTGCCAAGAAGAAACAGGCTACCTGACCTCAGGAGGAGGTTTCCTAGGGAGAACTATTAAGGGAGGAGCTGAGACTTCCATGAATAGTTTCGCAAATGCAGCCCCCTGTCTAGGCAGAAGTTGAATCGAGAAGGATCCCAGGAGGCCCTAGATCATCCAAAGTTGTTACCTGTATATGTCTGTCGTATTATTCTCCCCATGGATCAAGAGCATGTGAATGTCGAGTTAGACGAGCAAATCGCCGCCATGCTACAAAGAGATGTGATGTTGGAAAGGTCGATACCGAAATTCATCTTGATCCCTCACTGCACTTTGTTCTTGGAAAATAACTTGACATTTTTTCTTTTCTTAATTTTTTTAATTTTTTTTTATTTTATTTTTTTACAGGTGTTGTTTAGGGTTTCCTCTTTGTCTCCACGCTTCTACTCAGCTTTGGAGATAGATAAAAAACTTAACGAGAAACGCAGGCAACACCTGGCTCAGATGAGAAAGTGGAATGATCAGACCAAGCAGTTGATGATGAGTGAGAGCAGCTTTAAAGCGAATGTGACAAGACTGATTGAAGAAAATGAGATCCTCGAATCTCGTTTTGGTAAGCTTGAGGGCAACCTCGCTGTTGTACAAGAGATGATGGAAGAAATGGAAAAAGAGCAAGTTGTTGCAATTACCAAGGCCAAAGAAGATGTCGTAAGCGAATGGATGCAGTCCCCTGCCTTCATCCGGATAAAAACGTTGTTGGTTGCTGAAATAGTGGAGGATGACCATAGGTACACAATTCGTAATCATGCCGCCAATACCCGAAGTTTCCAGTTGACGAGATTGACATAGATTATTTAGATACCGAAGGAGATGCTAGTCTCGGGATGGGGGATGCTGGAGTTGGACAAGGAGACGTTGATGCTAAAATAAGGGAAGTCGATGCCAGCCAGGGTGAAACAAGTACCGTTCAGGTAATTATTAAGGCCGAGCAAAACGAACCCCCAACTGGCGAAGGTAAAGCTGGACCATCCTCTACTGGAATGGGTGAATATGGACTATCCTCCACTTCCCAGTAAAAAATTCCAACCCAAACCCAAACTTATTTGCATGTCCCTTTTTGGTGCCCTAGCCATTTTGCCTTGAAAATGGTCTTTTTGTGATGGGCTTTGGGGCGCTTAAATTGTAATGGATACATGAATGAATGAAAGTTTCCTTTTGATCTCATCTCGGAAAATCCAGAACACTTGCTTAATTTTCTACACGATTTTCTTCATTGTTTCTAAGTTTGTGTCTGTATGCGTTTGAGTTTTTGTCTGTCCTTGGAGAATTTTCCCCTTTGGAGAAGAAATGGATTCTCTTCCCGATGGCGGAGACTTGATCCTATCTTGATCTCAGAAATGTAGAGATGGGAAAGAATCTGAGCTTAGTAAGTTGCCCGAGCATAGAGTTGAGTTCCGGCTTAGTGAGTTGCTTGAACCCATCTCGGAGATAGACCTGAGCCCCTACTCAGTCATTTTCAAAGAATTGGACATTCTTTAGCTATTATGTCCCCTTTCTAATTGTTTTTTGATTTTTTTCTTTGCTAATTGGACGTCCTTTAGGAGTTCTTCCCTATCTTCAGTAGTACTCTACTCTAGACGGCTTTGTGCTAGATGTTCCATTTTTTCTTTCTCCGGCTTTGTGCTAGATATTCCCTTAGGTATAATTATTCACAATGCTGTTATTTATAGTCTGAACATGTTGAGGCCAATATGAGACCTGATCTTGGTCCTTATCTTTTCTCACCACACCTGTTAGGGGGAGAGTTGTTTGCGTTACACCGTTCCTAGTCACGGAACCTATGCTAACAATCCATGTCCATATCTTCCTTGCCCCCCAGCCTAGCATTTGAGCGCAGCTCAGGTGGTAGGTTTTAGTCGAAGGGTAGTACTCTTATGGCTTGTAGCCCTCGCAGTCCATAGGGGGGTGACTATGGTCTGCCCCCTTATGGCTTGTCGCAGGTGGGTTCTCCTTTGTGAGGCTTATCCCTAAGCCTTCTCGAGTTATCCCAATCTACCTTGACATGAGAATCTTCCCTTTATGTTGCCTGAGCTCAACTCGGCTGTCAGGGGGGAGACACTCAGTGGTAGCGCGTAAATACGTCGCTACTTTTACCACTAATATACGGGTCATGTTTTTGTATAGATTGGGAAGAGTAGGGGTTGTCGTATTCTTAGGAATTGGTGTAGATTATTGTTGAGTACCATAATTGTCATAACCTAATTTTATCTAGGTGACTTAAATTTATATTTGTGTTTATAAAATAATATACTAAACTAATTAACCTAATATACTAGTATGACATTTATGGGAAATTATTGCCTAGGGATTAACTTTGTTCAATTAAACGTGTTCATTTCAATCTAGTTTATATTAACGGCGTTTATCCTATCCGACAATTTTGGTAATGAAATCTCATTCACTACCTCTCCCGAGTGTAAAGTGAATAACATGTGACTTCGTGTCAATGCCGAAGTCCCCCTCGAGTGTCTATACGATACGTGGTCACATGAGTCTGGCCCCAACGTCACGGATTGCACACTTTCTAATTTTTTCCCGGGTTATTAAATTATCGTGTTGTGTTTAAACCCTATTCCGAATTCGGGGTTACCTCTCCCTAGTATCAAACCCTATATTATCAATATAACATAATAAGCATATAAACATGGAATAACGAAAAATGAAATCAGATAAACATGAACAACCATTAACAAAACATCGATTTTATATAAACAACGTTTTCATAAAGTACATCAGTCCCTAGACAATATATGTTTAGCTACACATAGCCATAGCCCTACATACAACTAGAAACAAACTAAACATATTTAAAACATTCAACCAAACTAAGAGAAAAAGAGAGAAACGAGGAGACTAGCCATTATCCGAAAATCAGACACTAAAACCTCTCCAAGAATGTTCCTCCTCTTGGCCTTGATGATCTTCTCTTGGTTGAATGGCCTTGAAGCTCTCAAGACTCCCAAAAATGTCTACTTTTTGTTTGGGAGAAAAGAGACGATATTTATAGGATTCAAAATATCTCAAAATATCCTAAAATATCTCAAAATATCTGGCGCTGATTACTGCAGTGGTGGAGAGGTCGGTAGGCTTCTGGCGGGTGACCGCTGTAGCGGTGGAGCTCTATGCATTTTGACTACTGCAGTAGTGGTTTTACCACTACATCGGTGGAGCTTTAAGCAACTCTCTATATTTTCACCGTTGCAGCGATGGATGCAAGTTCTGAATATTGACATTTTTGCGATTTTTCTCCACCCTTCTTCTACCTACTTGCTCGTTTATGGACTGTTTTAGTTCATTTTTACCGCAAATACCTGATTTATAACAAAATAAATAAAAACTTATTAAAACATAATAAAACGCTATAAAAATACTCAAAAACTACCAAAACCAGCTTGGGAATAAATAGATCAATTATACCTATCACTCAGCTATAGGTCCTCAAACTGGATCAGTACAACACCATTGTACGTGTCGAGGATTTCACATCATCGTCCTCGCGGTATTGACTACTCGCAAGTATACGAGGTCTAGTTTTAATATAATGGATCTTGTGAGATTGGATATCGTTCCACTGGGAAATACGTGTAATTCAGTTGAGTATTGTGATTTAAATAGTTTCATATTATCTTGACTGATCATAATTTTTTTGTTTTCTATTTAATATACTAAGATAAACGACAACTATTAGGTTAGTTCTAATTACACTAATTACTTAGGTATTAATCTCTTTCATATAATGCATAATAGATGTCATTTAGTTAGCTATAACGGTTTTTATCTAATCCGACAATCTCTGTATCAATAACTCCTTCGCTACCTCTCCCGAGTGTAAGACGGGGGATTACAAGACTTCGTGTCAACGAAGAAGTCCCTTTCAACGCCTTAATGACCCTAGGTCACGTGAGTTTTGAGCCAACATCATGGGTTGCATACGTTCTAACACCCTCCCGGGTCGTTAGAACGTCACATTGTATTTACCCTAGTCTGAATCCGGGGTTACCTCTCCTGAGTGTCAAACCTCGTATTCTCGTTTTATCAATACAAGCATAATATCAAGAATAACGGTAAACACAATCGGATTTAGGTAAACAACACGTTAAAGTAACATTAATTCATTCAACTAAACAATTACATGATTTTAACTACACCTAAGTAACATTTAACTACTACTACAAGATTTTATCCATATACCATACAAAATAAGAGGGATTCAACATTCTTAGATATGAAAAAGTAATTACAAAGATAAAAACAAGAGAAGAACGATCAAATCTGGAAGTGAAAAGGTCCACTGTCTCTAATGATCGATCTGCAAGTGATTTCTCTTTGTCCGAATGATGAACCTCCTTCTTGGTCTTCAAAATATAGCTTAAGAACTCTCTACTAGGTTTAGGGTTCATCAACAACTGGTTTCAGACGTGGGAAAGGGGTATAAATAGGCCTAGGGGTTCCAAAATATCTAAACAGATATTTTGGGCTGTTCTGCGAATTCCGCCTAAGCGGTAGAATCTTCGCCTAGGCGAAGTTTAAGTCGGTTAGAATTCCGCCTAAGCGGTAGCTACTTCGCCTAGGCAGATTTATAGGAGTTTAGCACTTCCAGCGTTCTGATGGATTTTCGCCTAGGCGGTGGAAACTTTGCCTAGGCGGATTTCAATACTTCAGCCCTTGCAACCTTCTGACGGATTTCCGCCTAGGCGGTGGAAACTTCGCCTAGGCGGATTTCAAATTTCAGCATTTGGAACTTTCTGATGAATTTCCGCCTAGGCGGAATTACGCTGTTTTTTGAAACCTCTTTTTTTCATCTTTTTGGCTACCCTTTTCTCCACCATTTTGCTCGGTTTGCCGATTGTTTACATCCCTACTCCTGACTAATAAAAACAGCTAAAAAGATATTCAAACTTCAATAAAATACTCGAAAACTGGCCAATTCAGTTTAGAATTAGATAGGTATTTTACACCTATCAATTACCCAAAAACTTGGAATTTTGCTAGTCCTCGAGCAAAACACCCTAATGCTAAATAAAACTAACTACACTAATTAGCTACATTCTAAACTACAAATAAGTAATCATTAATAAATAAGAAGTACACACCTGTGAGATTCAAGTTCAGTCAAAGAAACCATGCTATTCTTCCCTCAACAACCCGTAATCAGATCCGGTTAAGGAATAACACACACCACGTGGTGTTCCAAAATTTCAACACTCAATATCAGTTAAAATCATTTTAGATCCAATTGAAATGTGTGTGTGTGAGAACTCGGATATATAAATAATCAAACGCCGGATTGGATTATTCAATAAATAAGGTCATGACTTAAACTTGTTAAAACATTCAAGAAAGCCATATGCTCGACTGGGCTCAACTATCCACTAATGTAGGTTCGGACCTTCACCAAAATCAATAGGGCTTAGCTTGGCTTTGGGGAATGGCCAAGGGTATCGTAGAAATAGAAACTTGTTATAATTTTAACGATACCCGAGGTACAAACGCTTGTCGCTAAATCTCTCTCATGACCCCCTTATCTTTGAAGATATTACCCTAAACAAGATTTAGTAAACTTGTATTCACTTGTCACAACAACCGAAATTAAACACTATATTCACATAGGGTTTTTTTTTTTGTTTTTTTAGACAAACACACACCCCCAAACTTATTCAATTTTGTACAATTTTAGGGGTGTTTAGATACAATTAAAGGATTGACAAGTGAATACTCTTATACTTAACCAAAAATATTTAAACTGAAACCCCGATTGCCCGCTTCAAGTTAGCATAATCTAATGCTACTTGTTTTCACTCAATTTTCACTTTTATTCCTAGAAACAATGGTTCTGAAAGATTTACTTGGTTAAAGTATAGAAACAAGTTCAGAAGTGAAAAATTTTTATGGCTTCGATAGGAGAACGAGAGAATAACTTTTCAGGTTAGTTTCAAACGGTTCAAGCGATAAAAATGAAGGCCTATATCATGCCTCCGGAATTACCTTACCTATAATTTCGCCTCAAGCCTCCCCCAGTCAAGTTCTAGATTCCTCATTTCTGTCATGAACTTATTTCTGAATAATCGGCATCAAATCATTCAACTAATTATACAACGAGTTTATGCAATCGTGCGATTTAGGATCAAAATAATTTTTACCTAATCGACTTGCTAAGCACACAAAACACACGTGAATGGCATTACCCCCGACCTTAAAACGCAATTTAGGGGTTAATTTTCATCATCGAGATATGGTTCGGACGAACTCAAAAACTCAACATGCGCATACAACTAAATTCATTAACAATTCTACTCTAATTCTACAATCTAATATTACCTATGCTAATTATCCTTACACATGCATAGCTAAACATTACACATGCATAACAAAAAGAATTTCAAAATTTACAAAAATTTAACATTAATATCATTATAAGAAAAAAACATTTGTACACAAAAATAATTTTTGTCCCCTTTTCATAAAAAATTTTCATCCTTCATATCCCCCCAAAGAAAAAAAAAACAAAAAAACTACATGTATTGCAGGTCATACACCCACAAACTTGAACGAGGCAGTGTTCTCACTGCTTAAGCAGCGAACCTAATAGCAGAATAAAAAAATACGTATTGAAAACTGGGGTGGACACATACCTAGGAGGGAAGACATACAAGTCTAACCTCCTACTGTTCATTGTGGAGGAGATGGCGATGATGGCTCATCAGTTTCGGAAGGTGGCACGGGCGTATAACGCGCCATTTCGATTCCGAGATGTTCGAATAAAACTCTTTGGTTTTGATCGTGTTGCCGGATGTAGGAATCCATGTAGTTCTCCATCCGAGCCAAATTAGCTTGAAGCTAGCTCATATTAGACTAGAGACTACGGACATCTCGTGAAAGTTGGATGAGCTGGCCACGGCTGGTTGTGGGCGTCGGTAGCTCCGAAGGGTCGACTTCTTCCTCTTCGTGACCCTCTTCTCCTTCACCTGGTCCGTCCTTCCACAACCCTTTGTTGTCTTAGCAGTATGAATTATTGACGAGTAGATGTGCCAACCGACATTGACGGGCGTCCTTCTATCAATGCCGTATAGCATAAATGCTCGCTCCTTGGCAACATCGGACACATGGAAGGTAGGGAGCAAATTGGCGTAGATAAATTGATGCCAAATCTTGGGGATCAGTTTCAAAAACCGGTGCTACTTTGCCATTTTTCCTGTAAATCACACTCATAACACCAACCACAATAATAATAATAATAGAACTCGCAATTCAAACCCTGGTCAGCGAACACACAATGCCCTATTTTATCAAACATATGCCAACCAAAACCAAATAATATACATTTCACAAGATATCCTACCAACCAAAACCAAATCACATTTTTGTCATAATGTAGCGTAAAATAAGTGATTTAAAATATATATAAGCACAAAAACATGATAAGGTTTACCAAAAATCATTCCTAAATCCCTTATAGCATGAAAAACGTAATCTAGGGTTTAAAGGGGTTGAGGGTTCTAGCCAAATCCAATGATTTTTAAAATAAATGAGAAAATGAAGGAAATATCTCAACTAAATGAAAAATAGGATCATTGACACTTACTTGTTGAATTTTTTTGAACAAATCACTGAAGGATGGCGATCTCACACTGTTTCACCGTTCAAACCCTAATTTTCGAGAATGGGAAGAGAAATTCCACGTTTGGACGAAGATTCTTGGTGAAAATCCAAGTTTTTAGCAATGTAGGATGAATCTTTAATGGGAGAAAGGGATTTGGGATGGTGAAGTTGAGAGGTTTCTTGAAATTTTTAGGAGGGAAGTGCCGTTTGCAAAGAGGACTGTTGCGTTTTAAAATAGGGTTCACGTGAATTCGCTTAGGCGGTGGTTTTTCCGCTTAGGCGAAGTAGCGCCTTTTTCTTTTTAAAAACCTTCTGGTGTTAATTCGCCTAGGCGGTGGTATTTCCACCTGGGCGAATTTACACCAGTGTGAAACCCCTGAATTCGTTGTAAATCCGCTTAGGCGGTGAGTTTTCCGCCTGAGCGAATTTACGCTAGTGTAGGAACTCAGCTTTTCTTCATTTTTTTGCCTAGGCTGTGGTTTTACCGCCTGGAAGAAGTTACAGCAGTGTAGAAATTCAGACTTTTTCTTCCTATTTCTGCCTAAGCGGTGGTTTTTCCGCCTAGGCGAATTTACGCCAGTATGTTTTCTCAGCCTTTCTGTCCAATTTTTACTTGGGCGGTGGTTTTTTTGCCTAGGCGAATTTACGCCAGTGTGGACTTAAGCTGGATTCCTTCAGGTTTTCACATTTTTGCTCTACACCTCTTACTTCCTCTTCTTTCCTCAAACGAGTTTTAGCATGCAAATCAATCCTAAGTATCTAGCCTCATCAATTCACCACACAAAAAAAAAAAACAAATATAGTATTACGAGATCAATACGATCTCCAAAAAGTAATTTATACAAAAGTTGGGAATGTTCATTACCCTCGATGACATATCAAAAGATGTTGCTTGGTTTTACGTCCCTAGCTGGACGTGTATGAATTCCGGCTCTATCCTTCAACAAGGGAGATGTTCTCTACAACTCGCTCTTCATCCTTGAAGTAGTGCTTGATCCGCTCCCTGTTGACTGGGAAAGTTCGTTCGTCTTCGCCTTCTAGCTCGATAGTACCAACGGGACATTTGCTTGAGCATTTTTCACCAAAATCCCTCATAGACAAGGTATTTTGGATAGAATGCTTTGTTGGATCATGATTCATTGTATTGAAGTTGGTTTCTTCTCTCTCTCCTTATCCTTTTCAACATATGCTCAATCTCGGGATCAAGATCCAAGAATTCCAAACTCCTTTTTCGTTGTATGCTCTATTTGATCACATCTCTCGAAAAACATTAAACAAATAATTTAAAAGAAAATAAAAGAAAAGAATCATCAGGATTAATATTCAACCACTTGGTCACAATATCAACCAAATTACAACACATTTCCCCGGCAACAACGCCAAAAACTTGTACGCGTCGAGGATTTCACATCATCGTCCTCGTGGTATTGACTACTCGCAAGTATACGAGGTATAGTTTTAATATAATGGATCTTGTAAGATCGGATATCGTTCCACTGGGAAATACGTGTAATTTGGTTGAGTATTGTGATTTAAATAGTTTCATATTATCTCGACCGATCATAATTTGTTTGTTTTCTATTTAATATATTAAGATAAACGACAACTATTAGGTTAGTTCTAATTACACTAATTACTTAGGTATTAATATCTTTCATATAATGCATAATCGACGTCATTTAGTTAGCCATAATGGTTTTTACCTAATCCGACAATCTCTGTATCAATAATTCCTCCGCTACCTCTCCCAAGTGTAAGACGGGGGATTACACGACTTCGTGTCAACGAAGAAGTCCTCTTCAATGCCTTAAAGACCCTAGGTCGCGTCAGTTTTGAGCCAATGTCATGGGTTGCATACGTTCTAACACCCTCCCGGGTCATTAGAACGTCACGTTGTATTTACCCTAATCCGAATTCGGGGTTACCTCTCCCGAATGTCAAACCCCATATTTTTGTTTTATCAATACAAGCATAATATCAAGAATAACGGTAAACACAATTGGATTTAGGCAAACAACACATTAAAGTAACATTAATTCATTCAACTAAACAATTACATGATTTCAACTACACCTAAGTAACATTTAACTACTACTACAAGATCTTAGCCATATACCATACAAAATAAGAGGGATTCAACATTCTTAGATATGAAAAAGTAATTACAAAGATAAAAACAAGAGAAGAACGATCAAATCTGGAAGTGAAATGGTCCACTGTCACTAATGATCGATCCGCAAGTGATTCGTCTTTATCCGAATGATGAATCTCCTTCTTGGTCTTCAAAATATAGCTTAAGAACTCTCTACTAGGGTTAGGGTTCATCAACAACTGCTTTCAGACATGGGAAAGGGGTATAAATAGGCCTAGGGGTTCCAAAATATCTAAACAGATATTTTGGGTTGTTCTGCGAATTTCGCCTAAACGATAGAATCTTCGCCTAGGCGGAGTTTAAGTCGGTTAGATTTCTGCCTAAGCGGTAGCTACTTCTCTTAGGCCGATTTACAATAGTTCAGCTCTTCCAACAGTTTAGCACTTCTAGTGTTCTGATGGATTTCCGCTTAGGCGATGGAAACTTCGCCTAGGCGGATTTCAATACTTCAGCCCTTGCAACCTTCTGACGGATTTCCGCCTAGGCGGTGGATATTTTGCCCAGGCAGAATTGCGCTGTTCTTTGAAACCCTATTTTTTCATCTTTTTTGCTACCATTTTCTGTATCATTTCGCTCGGTTTGCCAATTGTTTATGTCCCTACTCATGACTAATAAAAATAGCTAAAAATATATTCAAACTTCAATAAAATACTTGAAAACGGGCAAATTCGGTTTAGAATTAGATAGGTATTTTACACCTATCAACCATTGGAGGATGATAGTTATCAATCCCCAAGCTTTAAAATAATGAACTGTGCAGAGGGTCTAGATCCATTTTTTTAGTGGAGACCAACCTCGATGCCGAGCGTCGAGATGCCGTTTCTTCTAGGAGAAAGGTCGGGAGTAGCACATATCTGTCCAAGATGGGACAGATGTTGGTTATCCCGACCCTACCTTTCGAATGCAAAGTTTGGAGAATGGAGAACAAGTTAAAACAAATATTCATTTCATTGATAGGTAGTTGCGTTACAGACTCTAAAAAGTGAAATATTTACCAGTCCATAGGATTTTGCTCACTGGGGTAGTAGTGTTTTAGATGCTCTGCATTCCAGGGATGCCTTAGAGGGATACCATTTTTCGATTCTAATTCGTACGTGCCGGGATGGGCAATACGAGTAACATGGTATCTCATTTCCCATGATTGAGCTAATTTTCCTACGGCATGATTTATGGTGGCCAGAGTTACTTTTCAGAGGATGAGTTTGCCACTGTTAAATAATCGAGAGTGGACCCTTATGTCGTAATATCTGGCCGCCATTTGCTGATAGGCTGTTTATCGAACACATGCTTGCGCTCTCTTTTCTTTGAGAGTGTCAATGTTAAGAGCTATGGACGTGTGGTTCTATTCCGAGTTAAAAACCATTGTGGTCTGAGGAGAGGGCATGCCGGTCTCGATGAGTATCACGGTTTCAGATCCGAAAGTCATTGCGAAAGGGGTTTACCCTGTGGGGGTCGTTGCCATAGTATGATAGGCCTAGAGAATAGGACACACATCCTCAACCCATCTTTCCTTCGATTTATCCAATCTAGTCTTGAGTCCATGGAGAATAGTTTGGTTGATGACTTCAACTTGTTAATTGGATTGTGGATGCCCTAGAGAAGTAAAGTGGGTCTGAATCCCCAGCCCGGCACAGAATTCCACAAAGAGATCATTGTCGAATTGTTTCCCATTGTCGAAGACGATTGCTTTGGGTATAACAAAATGGAAAACCATACTTTCCCAAATAAAGTCTCTGATTCTCTTATTTGAGATCCGTGCAAGGGGCTTGGCCTCTACCCATTTCGTGAAATAGTCGATTGCAATAACGAGAAATTTTCTCTGACCAGTTTCTTGGGGGAATGGACCGAGAAGGTCAATGCCCCACTGAGCAATGGGCCAATGACTTGTCATCGGAATAAGAACAGTTGGAGAGAGATAGGAATGGATGGAAAACCTTTGACATTTATCACATTTCTTTACAAACTCCATGGAATCTTTTTTGTATGTCTGGCTAGAAGTATCCATGCCTGATGAGCTTGTGAACCATGGACCTTCCTCCTGAATGGTTGCCACACACCCCTTCATGAACTTACCATATCATGTGCTCGGCCTCTTCCAGTCTCAGGCAGCGGGAGTATAGTCCTGAGAATGATCGTCGGTAAAGTACCCCATTGATGAGGATGTATCTTGTTTCCTTGTATCGTATTCGTCTGGCCTCTACCTAGTTAGAGGGTAGTGTTCCCTACTGGTGGTAACCCATGATTGGGTCTATCCAAGTTGTTGCATTAGAAAGGGGCACAGATGGTGAACACCTAGTCAGAAATTGTTGTGCTCGGTCCCTCTAAGTATTCAATAGGGATACTTCTCTTTAGGGTGAATTCTATAGCAAAGGCTAAATTGGTGAGAGTGTTGGCATGTCAATTTCATTCTTAGGGAATCTGCCTAACTTGGATATTTTCAAAAAATTTCATGAGGGCTCTCACTATTTCTAGGTAAGCGGCCATGCCTAGGTCTTTAGCCGTGTACTCACCGTTGACTTGGTTGATGACTAGTTACAAGTCCCAGCAGACTTAAAGATTTTTGGCTCTAAATTCCCTTGCCACCTGGTGGGGGGCGATTTTGTGCACGCCTACTTACGCTCGCAAGTATACGAGGTCTAAAGTTTTAATATAATGGATCTTTGAAGATCGGATATCGTTCCCACAGAGAAAAGTGTGAATAATTGAATTGAATACTGCAATTAACGTAGTCTCGTATTATCCTGACGACGGAAAACTCGTGTTATCCCCGGCAACGGCGCCAAAAACTTGGTAGGGGCATTTTTGTGCATGCCTACTTACGCTCGCAAGTATACGAGGTCTAAAGTTTTAATATAGTGGATCTTTGAAGATCAGATATCGTTCCCACAGAGAAAAGTGTGAATAATTGAATTGAATACCGTAATTGACGTAGTCTTGTGTTATCCTGACGACGAAAAACGTGAATTGAAATTAAACTAAGCTAAATTACAATTAGTGGGTTAATTCTAACTAAGTTGATTAATTAGGGATTGATTTTGTTCACTTAATACACGTTTGATTTCGTTCGGTTAACAATAACGGAGTTTAGGTATCCGACAATCTCAGTTCGTAAACTCCTCCGCCACCTCTTCCAAGTGTAAGACGAGGGAATACGTGACTTTCTGTCGACGAAGAGGTCCCCCTCAAAGTCTTAATGACTCTAGGCCGCGTGAGTCTTGACCCAACGTCATCTATTGCATACTAACTAACGCCCTCCCGGGTCGTTAGGTCGTAACGATGTGTTCACTCTAGTCCGAATCTAGGGTTACCTCTCCCGAGTGTCAAACCCTAGATTCTCAATTCCAACCCTAATACCGTTACAAGCATATTAAGATTGTCATCAAATGATAAATACAATTGGAATTAAAACAACAACCGTTAAAGAAACGTATATTAAACCAAACTAGTATTTACACAACTATACATTTCCCTAACTAATCTCTAAATTACACTAACATGTTCTTAGCCAATACAACATTTAATCAAGAGGTGATCATCATTACCAACTATAAATATTAAATACAAAGATGGAAACAAGGGAAAAAAGCCAAATCTCAAAGTGGAGTAGTCCACTTTCGCCAAAGAACAGTCCTCCCGAGCTTCCTCTTTTCCGTTGATGAACTTCCTCTTTTAGCTCTTCAAGGATTGGCCAAAAACACTCCTTACAAATAATATAGTCTACTTCCTAAACTAATCTAATCTAACTAAGGTGGAAGAGAGATCCTAAGAACAACCAAGCCCTCTCCCACGTCTAAGGAGTGTCTAAGGTATAAGGGTTTCTTTTTTAGGTTTGGTGGAGAAAGGGGTTAAAAGGAGGGATTTGGAAAATATCTTCAAAATATCTAAAAATAGATATTTCTGTGCAAAGTGTCACCGCCTAAGCGGTGGTTCACCGCTTAGGCGGTGGACTTAAGTCGGTTAAGTTCTGTCGGTAACTTCGCCTAAGCGGTGGTTTTTCCGCTTAGGCGGTGGATGCTGGCAAGATATTCTATTGTTTTCTCACCTAGGCAGTAGTTCAGCCCTTCAGCAGTCCAACATACTGCCTCTTTTCCGCCTAAGCGGTGGAACTTCCGCTTATGTGGTGGTCTTCATTCACCGAAACCTTGTTTTGCACATTTTGTTCACCGTTTCTCCACCGTTTTCACTTGTTTCTCCTCCGTTTTCACTTGTTTCTCGCCCTTTGACGTCCTTTCACCTGTTCTACACTAAAACACACTAAAACACAATTAAATATAACTAAAATGCTTGAGAACTAACAAATCCGGTTTAGAAATAGATAGGTTTTTCACACCTATCACCACCCTAAGTCCAGTGAGACGGGATTCATATTCAGCTTCATTGTTGGTTGCTTAGAATCCCAATTGGAGTACATATTCAATCTCTTCTTGGTCCAGGGTTACCAATACCATTCCGGCACCACAACTTCCGATATTTGAGAAGCTATCCATAAAAAGCTGCCACTTATCTGGGTGAAGATCGTCGTTACATCTGGGATGAAAAGAGATCTATTATAGGACGAGCACCTCTACGGGGCCGAGATGAGACTCTTGCTGGGTAGGATCAGGGTTATTTGGGATGGGCTCTTTTGGGAAGGTCATCTCGGTAATAAAATCATCCAGAACCTACCCCTTGATGGTTGTTCTAGGCCGGTAATCGATGTGAAATTGGTCGAGCTCAAGGCTATACTTCATCAACCGGTCAGAGACATCTGGGAAGTAAAGAACTTGCCTCAGAGGTTGATCAGTAAGGATAACAATCACGTGAGCTTGGAAGTATTATCTCAACTTTCTCGATGCGATAAGAAGGGTATAAGACAACTTCTCGAACCGCTGGTATCTCATCTCGGTATCAGTCATTACTCAGCTTGAATAATATACGGGTCTCTAGAAGCCTTCTTCTTCTTGAACAAGATCAGCGCGGACTGTAGTATTTGAAGCAGTGATGTACTGAAATAATTCTTCTCTATTCTTGGGGTTGTTGAGTAGTGGTGTCGAGGATAGGTAAGCTTTGAGTTCTTGGAAGGTGGAATCCCACTCCCCCCCACCCCCCCCCCCCTCCGGGTCCACTCAAAGGTCTTGTTTTCCCTCAAAATCTTGAAGAGATGGAGACATTTTTCTGAAGAGCATGGGATGAAACGGTTGAGGGCGACCAATCTCCTAGTGAGCATTTGAACTTTCTTCTTCATCCGTGGAGAGGCCGTGCAGAAAATGTCACTGATTTTATTAGGATTGGCATCAATGCCATGTTGGGAGACCATATACCCTAATAATTTTCTTAGTGAGACTCCGAAGATGTACTTGGTAGCATTCAGCTTCATACGATAGGCTCGGAGTTTGTCAAAGCAATTCTAGAGATAAACGATGTGATCAAATGCTTTGGTTCTCTTTACTAGCATATCATCAATGTATACTTCTATTGTTGATCCAATCTCTTCCTTAAACATTTTGTTCACAAGTCTTTGATAGGTTGCCCTAACGTTGCGAAGGACGAAGGGTATAACATTGTCACAGTAGGTGCCTCTATCTATGATGAACGAGGTCTTGCTTTTTTCAGGAGGAAACATAGGGATTTGATTATATCCAATATAGGCATTGAGAAAACTCAAGAGTTCATGCCCTGCCATGGCATCTATGACCAAATCTATTTTCAATAAGGGGAATAAATCTTTTGGGCACGCCTTTTTAAGGTCTTTCAAATCCATTCAAAGGCGCCATTTGTTTCCAATCTCGAGCGCAAGAACAACATTGGAGAGCCAATCAAGAAATTCCACTTCTTCCACCACGACAGATTTCACTAACTTGTCCATTTCTTACTCGATGAGTTTCTAGCGCTCCTGATGAAATTTTCTTCTTTTCTGCCTTACGTGGGTATAGTGAGGATCAGCATGAAGATGATGCATGGATACACTTGGATCAATCCTAGAAAGTTCATTGTAAGACCAAGGGAACACATCGTAGTTTTTTTTTAGGAGATCAGTGAGCTCTTCCCATTGCGCCATGCTGAGCTTGGCACCAATCCAAACTAGTCCGTCCCTCAATGGTGGGATAGATGGGTACTTCTAACAGATCCTCATGTGCCTATGGATGATGCTCTTCATCCCTAGGGTCATCAATCGGCATGGTTACGGGATCAGACAAAGACGTGAGCTTGACCTCGTTATTCCCAGTCTAAGCCATTGATTGTTATTTCCTCTTCTCGAGTGCCCTATTGGCATTTGATATGGATTTTTCTTGATCTTCATGCACTTTTCTCACCCATTTCTCTATAAGTAACTTCATTGATTGGTAATAGGGGGACGCCACAGCTTTTAGGGCAGCCAAAGTCGGTCACCAATAATGGCATTATACGAAAAAGGTTAGTCCACGATGAGGAACTTGTCTAAACCATGGCTAAAATGGGCATAACTCTGACCGTGACAGGAAAAGAGATCCAGCCAATGGAGCTCACGACATCCTCTTCGAAATCAATATAGGGATATGTAGTGGGCTTCACGGAACCTGAACTCACGTTCATTTTGTCGAATACCCATTTGAAGATAATATCTATGGAGCTTCCTCTATCGATCATGATTTGCCTCACCTTGTAATGGTTGACTAAGGAAAAAATCACTATGGTATTGTCGTGGGGGTGGGGGGTGGGGGGTGGGTTTGTACCCCTCAGAGATCAGCTTCTTTACTAAAAGAAATGACCTTGTGCATGGTAACATCAATTGCACTCACCTCGTACACGTCCACGTTGGATTTTGTCTTCGCTTTACACTCATACGTCTTCCAGGAAGATGTCGACTCCCCTCCGAGGCTGAGGCTACTATGGGTCATATTTATCTCACTGTCTACCCATACATCATCATCGCATTATTCACATTTCCTTCTCAATGGGGGTCGGCCAAGGTTTCCACTTCTCAGTTGTCCCTTGCTCTCATCCTAGTGACTGCTTTCCCCAGAGCCTGTGTTGTCTTTGTGGACGTAATGACCAAGATACCCATGTTTTATGAGGGCCTTAATCTCTTCTTAGAGCTGATAGCATTCGTCTGACATGTGACCACGGTCACGGTGAAACTCACAATATTTGGAAACGAACTTTCCCATAGGTTTCTCTCTGGGGGGAGGACCAAGGAAAAAAAATCATCTTCCCACATTTTTAGCATAGATCGTCGCAATGGAAAATGTCAGAGGAGTTAACTCTCGGTGGGTCCCTGGGGGTGGAAGAAATATCTGATCTCCAAGAAGGGGTCCCAAGAATCCCTATGCTTGTAACCTCCTAGAACCTTGAGCGCTATTTGACATTTCTTCCATTCAGCCCTTCTTGTTTTGACTCTCTTCTTGGTTACGCTTTACAATGTCTCTAAGGGTTAGAGAATATGGTTCAAGCTAGGCAAAGGCAATATCGAGGCAAGGGTCAGGTCCTTAAACCAAGTATGGGCCATGCTAAAAAGCGTAAGAGGGAATGATTTACGCCTAATCGCGACAGAAGCCATATGCATATCCATAAGAGCAACAAAAACGGTATGGTGATCAACGGGGTCAGTAGTTCCATTGTATGAAATTATTTGGGGGCTAGCGAACTTGTACGGTACTACTTTAATCACTATATCATTAACAAAAAGAGACCTTATACCTAAAGAAAGTCTAATAGCCCCTCTAGGGCCCCGCATTTACACGAGTGCTGCTTCCATCTCGGCCATGTGCCTTTCCAGAGCGGTATCTCCCCTAGGTGGTATTGCAACTTGGATTTGAGCCTCTCTGGATCCCTGCCTCCCAGTAGGAGGAGAATGGGAATCTTCCTCCTAAGCATAGCAAATGCTACACTCCGTACGGGTGACATTGTTGTAGGTTCTTTCAGGTTAAGACTCATAAAGATCCTCTGCTCGGTGACCATGAGAGGGTAGAGACGTGGAGGTGACCGATCGCTCATGACAATGAGATTGGTCTCTCCAGATATGCCCTTCAGAATGGGTCACACGATCTGAAACCCGGTGCTTCTCATCCCCCCTGCATTCTAGAGAACCAATCCCCCTTGAGGCGGGGCCAGTGTCAATCGGGTGAGGATAAGGTCGAGGCAAGACTTGAATTAACCCAACTGGTATTCCAAATTATCAATACGTATCGTATCCGCAACTCTGTTGGCTGGTCTAACGTGAACTCTCAGAGGTAGATCCGATAAACCAACCAACTTAGGCGAGTGTATGTTTGCTTCTTCTTTAGGGATGGGGACTGAAGTCCTTACATCTAGTCTGGGGATTCTTGACATATCTTTAGCCGTGTTGGCCCAGTACATAACCTAAGAGGGGGGTGAATTGGGTATTTAAAAATTATCAGAATAAAATTCAATAAATCAAATAATTAATTTTAATCATAAATTAATTATTATCTTTATATCACAGCGGAATAATATAATCAACTAAGTGTACACCTAAACAACAAAAATAACAAATTAAATATAGCAGTACACCACAGATTTATACTGGTTCACCAAGTTACTCTTGGCTAATCCAGTCCCCCGAGCTCCACAGAGGTCGCACCCACTAAAACCAAGATCCCTTTAAAGGTGGGAACCAAACCCTTACACTGATTCTTTTACAGGCTCAGAATCAACCTTATAATATCATTTTCCTAAGCTAAGGAAGAACCTCTACTTTTTACAGGATAAAGAATAACCTTATTCAATTTTTTAACACTAAGGCTCAAGAATCAAAACCTCACAAAACACTCCAACTATCCTTTTCCCAGGTAAGGATGGAACCTTTACAAATAACTCAAATTGCAATTCTATCCTGGAAGAATCACTATCTCAATCTCTTTACAGGAAGAGACTGAAACTCTGCTACTCTTGATTAAATACCCCCAACAGTATTTAACCCGTCACACTACTCACCAATACAAAATGATAAGCAGGAAATCTCACTCGAAACTTCTACTACCCCAGATAAATAATAACTAAATTAATATTCTAACTAGTGATAGAAAAACGTAAAATAGAAAAATTTGATTTCAGCAAGATATGGGTAGCAAATTTGAGCACGTAATCAGATTTAAGAAACTGTTTGTAAAAATATTTTCTTCAAAAAATCAGAAATAATTTCTAAGATCAATTTTCAAACAATAATCAGATAATGCAATGAAAGAATATAATTGGAAAGATCTTACCTGGAATTCATAGAAAGAATTATTTGAACAATGTAACTTCAAATCCGGAAGTAGCAAAGATTAATAGAAATTGATCTTCAAGATCGTCTCTCAGAAAAGCTCACAATATCTTAATATGATAACTCTTACAAAAGCTCACAAATGATCTTTACTTATTTTCTCTCTCAATATTGATTTTTTTATATAAGAAATTCATAGGTCAATATATAGGAGTATGTAATCAACCTTCTAATAGCTAGTTTACGTGTGTTATGACAATTAATAGCACTTATAGACCCCTTATATCATAATGAGTTCATTTAGGTTTAATTCTCTTAAAAACAACTTTCAAATCTTTCAATTAAACCCTCTAAATATTTCTCAATCTCAATTAATAAGAATAAAATCAATTTTAAGTATCAAATTGAGAAATATTAATATTCAATGAACCATATTAATAGGATTTAATTAATATGTTAACCATATCTTAAATATAGAAAATATCCCTGAAATCTCTCTCAAATCCCAACCAAAAACAGCTACTTTTGGATATAATCTCAGATAAAACAGTATCATGAAACAGCGAATCTGGTCGACCAACCAATTGACTGGTAGATTTAGGTTATAGCCCAAGATGTTCATCGGTCGACCTGTCAGTCGACTTGTAGATGTAGAGAATTCGTCTTTCCTTCACCGGTCGACCTATCGGTCGATTTATAGATTCAGAGAGTTCAACTCCTCTTGGCCGGTCGACCTGTCAGTCGACTTAGAGATACAAGATCTTTCAACAGCTTGGTCTGGTCGACTCATCAATCAACTGATGTCTTCAGGATCACTCTTCTGAACACATTTTTCACTTATTTTCTTTTACATTTTCGCCTTTTTAACCATTTTCTCTTCTAAATAAGCTCGACTAATATTCTTATATTCTATTTTAGTCAATCAAAAATATTTCTTTTCAAATCACATAAGAGCAAATAATTTTATTTGATCAAAACACATATAAATAATAAAATACATTTTTTGCCATGTGTGTGTTCCTAATTAGGATATTAAGAGTTAAGATTTACCTGAGTTGTTTTTTCTAATTTCTTTAAACTCTTAATTCTTCAACATCTTCGACATCATCATTTGACATCCATTTAATTTGTCATCTTCATCACTAGAATTTTAAAACTGAAACACTCAATTAAAACGTTAGTTCCCCCAAAATATCAATACTTAATTGTTCATCAAAATCTTAGGATCAAAAGGCCAGGTTGCTATCCACCGTGCTATTTGGGTCTCTCAGCCGTGTAGTATGACCAGACCTTGTAATCATCAAGCTTCGAGCCGAGATAGGAGATGATGGTTAGAGGAAGGATTTTAGTAGCGCTTTCCACAAACGGCGCTAAATTATTGATGTCGAATTTTGGACGACCTTAAAGGTATGATTTGATCACTTGTTGATGGAGAAGATGTGATTCTTTACTGGAATAAATATTGAGAAGTTTGGGATTAATCCGTCTAACTAGAGATGGGTAGAGGTGGAGTAACCGAGAATGGGTCCTGAGCAGGGGAGCTATCCGAGAGTCTTCTAATCTGTGGAGAGTCTTCTAATCCAAGAAGGGATGAATCTAAGCAGGATTGGGCAATACCTTGACACCTACACAAGAGATTTACCGGGATGTCTCAGCATGTCCCCTCTGGCATGATAATAAGCGCTCAGGGAAAGAGTTATAAAAGTGCTATCGAGAAGAGTAAACAATTTTTGTGTACCTTTGGGCATTGGCATGCCCTTCTATATATAGGCATAGAGTGGATTAGTTTAAGGGTTTAAGTAAGGGTTAGTGTCCCTTGAAAGTCCCATCAACATCACATCTCAGCATATGGCTAATGATAGAAAGATATGCGAGCATCTTTATATTGGTTATGGGGTTTCTAACACTGTTGTTGAGGCCCATAGAAGAAGATATTTGTAATTCGAGGTGTGACCCAGCCCATGATTTGAGAAAAGTTGTTTCTTGCTGTCCCGAGATAAGGACTTTGATCCCTGCCCTTCCTAGATCGCCGGAGACGGAATTGGGAAATTTTGCTGAGGAGCTTGGGGAGTTGATTTCCGAGATCGGCAATACCACTATGGAGAATGCCGAGATGGGAAAGCATTCCCCATCCCGGTGGCTGTTTACTTGCCCTTCAGGGAGAGTGTTTCTGGCTAGTTTTGGAGTGGCTGGCATGGGCTAAAGTATGCCCCTGCCCGACACAATCTTCACCCTTAATTCTTGGTAGGAGTTGACCTTGGAGGAGAGTTGTGGACACGTTGCGTTGGAGTGACCATTTTCACACTCATCAGTACCTAATTCTAAATGAATCATTACGTTTCAACATAATCTAAGTAATTTCTTTTGGTTTTGGTTAACACAATTGTTGATGTCAAATTTTGGTTAACACCAAAGGTATGGTTCGATTAGAGTGTACGTGTCTTTTCCATGCTGAGGTGGAGTGGAGAAGTCTAATATCCTTTTTTTTTTTTTGTCAAATGGTTTGAAATATCCTATGATCTGAGATGCTTATATGTCCATTCTAGGCTGGGCTTCAATTTAACACCGGCACAAAGATCCATCGGGGTCTTGCCCAATGAAATCCATCAGGCGTGAGAGTAAGAATCCTTGGAAAAAAGCAATAAATGTACTTCAGGAGACTAGCTAAGCATTAAGTGATATATTTGGACATTGATGGGACTTTCTTTTATTAGGGAAAATGATGATTATTGCCACAGGATTAGGGGGCCTAAGCTCAGATATTTACCATAAGCTCCACGTGTGGCCAATGAGCGGGGCACGTAGAGAGATTAGACTAGTGGGCTTGGGCTTGGGCTTTTCGGCCCTTTGAGGAGAAGTCCATGGGTTGGCCATGGATGAGGAGAGACGACCTGACCCATGGAACCTAGGAGATTTCCCTTCATTCTTTTGGAGTTGGAAAGGGGTTATCTTATCTCAACTCGGCATTCTGAGTCGGGTAGGGGATGTTCCACATATAAATTTGTTGAATTGAGCTGTCGACCTGAAAGGTACTGACCTGGGGTGGTTACGAATTAATGAATTAGCCAGACGAAAGATATCCAATCTGAGACCAACTGTGAGTTGATGGGAACGTAGAGGTTAGGGGCACTTTTTTTTTTTCATGTGGCGGACTGAAATTGGAGATAGTGGATCACCTCTGTTGTAAGGCATCTTTTTCTAGGAGAGTTCTTATATGCCATTATCCTATTAAGGCGCAGCTCAAGAAGATTTCAGCTCAATATCCTGAGCTCAAAACAGCGCACTTCACTCGGAAGGAAAATTCCACCTACTTTACTCTACTCTGGCTTGTGTCCCTTATGGGCCATTTTCTCCCTTCAAGAGTGTGCCTAGTTTGGAAAATTCTGGGAGATAGTCAAGGAATTTCACCGTTTAGGGGAGGGTTACCGTTCCACGCAGGAGAAAAGTTCGACCTAAACAAATATGAGCTGCCCAAAGATGATACGCATGGCCAGTGTTGTTTGGCCATTCTACTATACTTTGTGGTTGGCCCTTGAATGGGCGACAATTGGTCGGTTCGTTTTAACAGTCATGATGATCAAGGTGCCCTTGGCTGTCTGATTAAGTAGAACACTGCCCTTATAAATAGGAGGCCACCACATTCTCATTTTCACACTTGAGCGAATTCAGAGCACCATTCCCCTTCCCGACAATAGTAGCACCTCTTTTGTATTCGCCCTGCCTTCTTCTTCATCTCGTTCTTTTTTTTTTCCTAGTCCAGCTCAACTTTGGAGTCCATCTCTTCTGACCAGACTCTGTCAATCTCTCCACTCTAGTGGATTGAGCCTAGCTTGGGCTCATTGTAGGTTCTGCCCCTAGCTCGGAGGACTGACTACGCCTATCCAGTAGTACAGTGTAACCTTACCCTGCCCCTACGACTAGAATTGTGGATCATTATAATGAAAATGGAGGCCGGTCCTTTTGAGGACCTTATTGTTGAGCTAAGCTCGGACCCAACAAGTGATGTCGGTTCTAACGGCGCTTCCGTGATGGAGATCCTAGAGGCTTTTCCAAAGCTGCAAGTGACCCAGAGCGATGCCATTCCTCCAGATAGCCCTTTATGGACTATTAAGTCTAACATGATCAAGGAGAAGCTTAGTACTGCCCGTAGTGAGTGCACCTTTCCCAACACGGTGAAGGTCCGTCTTTCCCGAGCTGAGGAAAGAGAGTGCTCATCCCCGTAGGGTCTTATCACTGTATACTAGCAATAGTTAGTTGCTGGTCTTAGGTTTCCCTTTCACTGGTGGGTCAGGGTCGTCTCCTCGAAGTTGGGGTTATGTCTATCATAGCTCGCTCTAAATAGCATGAGGACGGTTGTGGCCTCCTATGTGATCTTTCTCACGTAGGGGGATAAAACCATCCATTAAGATGTTATGGGCCTATGCTTTTCCAAATCAATGCCCCGGGGTAAGGGTTGGTGTTATCTTACCTCCAGACGGCAATTTCTCGACGACCTAGAATCTTCCACTAAGGGGTGGAAGCCGAAGTATTTTTACCTCCGGGGGAGCGGTTGGGAGTTCTACCTAAAAAATGAGATAGTTAACCTCATCCAAATCGAATGGGGAGTAGTTGATAAGATCATGTTTTATGCTTGGGAGGAATTCCCTGGTCAGTCACCGACTTTAGGTTGGTATTCATCGATGTGGGAGAGTTAACCCCAAGAAGAGGATCAAACCCAGCCCCAGAATCGCAAAGTAGAGGGACAACATCCTTAGGTTGGTATTCATCGATGTCGGGGAGCTGCTAAGGTTAACATTGTATAACTTACACTTCTACCATGCTCTGTTGTTTCCCCCTACTGAGCTAGACCTTGAGTCGGACAATAGTAAGTCCCCTTCTCTTTTTCGTATAATTTATGCACTTAAAACCTTTTTCATCTTCTGTTTAGTTGTTGATTTGTCCCTTCTCAGCAGCAATAGACAAAGTTGAACTAAAGAAGGTGATGAAACAGAGGCTCACCAAGGAGGCACAGGAGAAGGGACAGGTGTCCCAGCCTTAGACTGCCGCCGCCACTGAATAGAAGAAGCCAACTACAGCCTGGGCATCACCGTACCGGATACTTGCCCGGGTTGAGACTTCGAGAAGGGATACCTTGAGGAGGGAGGCCCCTTGTCAGTTAGGATCCACCTTCCCTGACCCTACTAATGATACCAAGCCTAGAGACCGTTAAGGCAAGGGAAAGATGTGGGTGGTATACGTGGAGGCCAAGGAGGGGCAGAAATATTTGAGGACGAAAGTCGCCCCCTAGTCGAGCCTGGCCCCAATACTTGGCTTCTTCACTGTGTTGGACACAAGTCTCTTCCTTGATTAGAGGATCCTCGAATGTTTGGAGCTCATGCCAAGCTTCATCCATTAGATCACCCCTCCTCAGGACCACTAGAGGTTAGACACCAAGAACAATGTCAAGGTCGTCTCAGAGCTCTACAAGGACGCTATGTCAGTAAGTCCTTTATGCGATCTTCTTATTTCTTAATTTTTTCCAAGTGCTAAATTTTTCCCGTGTAGAATTTTCAAGGTAGCCTAAGTAGGGATGTGACTCCACCAAGCCCTCGAGAGGAAGACAGCTCTACAAGAAGAAAAGACGAATATGGTTGCCCTTGTGAAAAAAATTTATGAGAGGATGAAGAAGGTGATCTCCTATAAGAGAACCTCCCTAGCTCAGGTGGGCAGATATCGGACGAAAATGAGCTACATACCTCCTAGGTCAGCAAGTTGGAGGTTGACCAGGCCGAAGTGAGGTAAAGGCTAAAGGAGACATAGAAGAAATGAGGGAAGACGATTGCCTGAGCCGAGTAGTAAGCCATCGCCAAGTGGAAGGATAATGCAACTTTCGATAAGCTGAACCTTTATATCAGAGTTGATGTGATGACAGACGGCTTTAAGGCGACAAACTAGTCTCTATGCCGAGAGTACCCCTCCTTCCCCTATAAGACTATCTAGATGGAACTATATGACTCTAAGGAGGCGGGAGAGGTAAACCACAAACCAGGGGGGTCGATTCTAAGGAGGCCGGTGATGATGGAGCAGGACCCTGCTAAGCTCAGTAGAGCCCCCAACTCAACCTAGGATTTTCTAATGACTTATAATATTTTCTTGACTTTGTTTTGTTTTATTCTTTTTGCTTCTTTATCTAGAATGGACTTATTTTTTAATGGTCAAGCACCCTACATATGTAAGCATAACTTTTTTTTTTTTTATTAATGAAAGTACTTCTATATTTGGTGAAATTATTTAACTTGCACTTTTTTCCTCGTTCTTTTACTTTTTAAATGTGGATGTCTTTAAGGCAGGGATGGATCCTCAACCCCGCCAAGATGGATGGAGTTGGGGACATAAGCCTAGCTCGGTGCCCAAGCTCATCATAACACTTGAGTTCAGCACGAAGCCTGAACTCGACTCAATACCTAAGCTCGGTCTTAGCTATGATCTCAGCATGGTCTTTTCATAGACTTAGACATTTTTTCGAGTCGCTAATTCCTTTGACCCTTGTTTAAGTTGAACATTTCAGATGATGTCACCACCCTAATTTGTACAGTTGGGCTCTGTTCGGTGGCAGTCAGCCCAGACTAGCGAACTGAGTTCATCTTATATTATTCATATCCAAGCTCTGCTCGGTAATAAACCTCGGCTATGTGGAGTCCCATCTAGTTCACTCTTTTGGTTTAAGATACATTTTCCTTATCTTTCTATTTTGGATTAGGCACGTTAGTAAAGACTTCTTCTCATTCCAAAATCGTTTATAATCTGTAAGGTGTCCTGATCTCGGTAGGTAGCCTCTGCCTGATCTTGTAGCTTGAAATTTTGAGTTCTGATTGGCTAAATCCCATAACTTGGGAGATTCTTAGGGTCCCTTTCTTGATTTAGTGTAGGTGTGCTCCTTAGTGGTTTTTCTCTCTTCTTTGACACTACAAGTTTTGTGCTCGGCTGAGGATGGGATCCTAAGCTCAACTTGGTCCACCGATTCAGGTAGGAATCCTATGCTTAGCTCGACATCATAATGATCCTATCCAAACTAGACCTTGCCCGGTCTCGAAACTCGGAGCCCGGCAAGAAGGGATCTTGGGTCAGTTATTCAGTAGGTGTCATTGTTTCGTTAATTTTTTTTTTTTGTTTCTGGTTCTCAGTTGTTTTACTAATGAGAGGGATGGAAGGAAATGGTGGCAGTCACAACACACAGATGAATGAGAAATCCCTAACACAAATATATAGGAGAGATTAAAGTGTGTATATATATATATATATATATATATATTAGGGGTTAAACTGCAAAATATATATAAAAAGTGAGGGAATGGATGTCATGAAAATATATCTAGAATATCGGTTACACAATTCGGTTACATGTTTTGATTTCGTGGTTCGATTTCTCGGTTACTATCCCAAAACCAAAACTACTTTAGTTGCTAATTTCAAAACTAAAACCGTAATCAAATCGTTTAGTCGGTTTCAAAACCAGACCATTCAGTTTCGTTTGGTTACCGGTCGGTTCGGTTTTTATTGTCATCTCTACGAGGCGACAATTGGGCGGTGCTCTTGCATCGTCTACTTGTGACAAAGAGGTGGTGTGGCCATGGGTGGCACTGCTCCAATGGCAACATCGGTTGTACAGCGAAGCAGTGGTGTTCCAGTGGCAACGGTTCTGGCGGCAACATGAAAGTGGTCTGATAGAAGTGCGATGGTACAATCTCACCCGCATTTTGCCCAACTGTACAATCTAAGCCGCATTTTATATCAGAAAATGAGAGGGAATGAATTTAAAAAGTTATACATTATACCTTGCACCTATTTAGGCACGATTGCATTTACTCTCTTGTTTGCCCCTCCTCACTATGAAATCATGAAGTATTGGGGAAAATGGAAATACCCCTTTCAATAGTGACTTCCACGTGAAGAAAATAAAAAAGAAAAGGCTCCAGTGGATTTTAATAGATAAAATCAGTGTGACTGCAATTTGTCCCCAAAATTGAAGAACACAAAAAGAAAGGCCGATTAGACACAAAACAAAATACCAAGTTTCTCCCAACTAAGTACGGTTAAGTACATGATTTTTTCGTGCCATACAGATTATGTAAAGGTCATCTCCTAGTTAACTTTAAAAACAGAATATTAAAAATCAATTTAACAAAACTAAGAGTAAATCAAAAAGTGCAAATTGGGAAATACAGTCAAGGGGAGAAACGGGGTAATTTGTCACTAGGTTATAATTCGAACAAATTGGGAAATACGGTCAGTCCCACTGAGGCCAATGAAGCTGTTCAGAGTCCCACAAGCTTTCAAGACAATTATTATCTGTCTCCAAATTACTACTTCCTGCATTCACAAAGGGATCAAAATGTTCTTCCATTTCTACGTTAATTTCAGGAACATGTTGAAGCCCATATCCGACATTAGCTTGTTGATACATTAATTTCCCTCCATTCTCTATCCCCAACGGTCTTCTATCGAATGCTCGGAAGCTGCCTGAGATCACGTAAACTCTGCACAAACTCATTTCATGCCTTAACTGTATCAAACCAAATCTCAATGTTAGGGGACTTAATAACGACAGTAAAAAGTTTACTTTAAACAAAAACTTATAAAAAAATAGACATAGCAATATTTGGTTTTCCATTGTGTTAGGATAGTGAACTTGCTAATTACATGCTAAACATGAGTCACATCCACATCTAAACTTTTCTTCCGTAGATTTTTGAAGAAAAATTTACAAATCTCTCCTCAAAATCAAATACTTTTTTTTTTTTTTTTTTCGCTCAAATATCTTACCCGAAACCGATGTGAAAAAAATAAGGCAATTTTTATCAACTATTGAGATTGGAAAAAGTTTGCAAACCTTTGGAACAACACCACCACTACCGGAAGAATGATTTGCATCAGCTTCAATGGCTCTATACTCATTCATCTTCCATTTGGTTTTTTTACCAGTGGGAGTTTTTCCTTTGTAAAACACCATTGTTTTCTTCAATCCGATCACTCTATTACCAGATGAGTACACGTAGCTAGGTGAGCCAGTTGCCTTCCAGTAACCAGACCGAGTGGTCCGGTTAGGTCTTCCCCCTCTGGCTTCCCTTTCTTGTATAGGAACAAAGAAGAACCATTGCTCGGTGTCTCCACTGCACTTCTCCCCCGAAAGCTCTGCGTGCAACAAGACACAGCCATAGCATAATTCGAATCAAGAATATTGCTTGGTGTTTCTACAGATATATAAACTTCGCGCAAATTCAAATAATTTTTAAAATAAAATAATTTAGATAGTCAAAGATGCCCTTAGGATACGGAATAATGTGAAGGGCGGAATGATAAGAATCAAGACGATGAAAGAGTAAAATCTAACTTGGGAGATGCCATGGGTCAAGCTCGTAAATGTTCACAACTGGGATAACTTGGTTCATCTCCTCTCTCTTCCCTTCTAGCTTGTGGTGAAGATAGAAAGAAACAAGCTCTTCCTCAGTTGGATAGAACCTGAATCCTGGTTGCATTTCTTGTCTTTTCTTTCTTGGAATCACGTACTAAACTATCAAATGGGAGAATCTCCAGTGTTGTTTATAGTAATTTAATAAGGTGTTGTATGTTTGGGTGGTTGTATACATAGTAATGCGGGGGTGGGGCGGTGTTGGGGTATGCCGAGTGAATGGAGAAAATTTGAGGGGACATTATCATGGGTTCTGCTTGGAAAACTTCCACACGGCTTTTTAATGGAAAATAGTGTTTTCTGTCCAATCAAACTCTTCCTTCATTTACCGCTAAAATCCGTTAAATATGTCTTTTTCTTGAACCAGTCAGCAGCTTTCGTCTTTAACGTGTTCCCTTTTCTTTTTGTTGTTTTTCTTTTTTTAAATATACAAGTTGTGGATTAAGTACTTAACTCTTTGATTTTGATTATTACCGTATATATTGTAAATTTTGAATCGAAAGTGGTATCTTTAGAGTCAATTCTTGTAACTTAAAATCACTAGTGGTTTTCTCAAATTATATTTATTTTTGGAATTTTTTTTTCACATAAATTGCACTTTGAAATGTTTAATTCAAACTAACTTCATGAGCCAGGCTCGTTGAACAAAAATCTCTTTCATTTGTTTTAACAAAAAATACCATGTTGGACAGACATGACATTCCAACTTTTCTGTCAAACGTACCTCTGAACTGGTCGCGGCATCAATTCAAGGCCGCGACATCAATTCCAAATGTTAGAATAATTTTGAGGAGGAATATTAGGAGAACATTGAGTGATTGAATTGATATATGAGAAAAATATATTTTACAGATATATATAAAGAGCCTTTATATAGAGAGTGACTAGGGTTTTCCTAATAGGGTTAAGGTTTGGTTAACCTAATGGGTCAAGGCCCATATACATAATATTAACATCTCTCCTCAAACTCAAGCTGGTAAATTAAACGTTAACTTGAGTTTGGAAATCAGAGTGTGAAAGTATCCGAGTAGATGAGTCTTGATGAAAATATTTGTTGTTTGATCGGTTGAACTAACGGAGTGAAGTCGAACAATATTCTGGAGAATGTGGTGATGGATGAAGTAACAATTAGTCTTAATGTGTTTTGTATGCTCATGGAAACGTCATTATGCGTGATCTGAGGGAACTCCAATTATCACAATGTAGAACAGAGGTAGTAAGGGTGAAGACTTTCATGTTAATGAGGAGGCAACGAAACTAAAGTAGTTCTTGGGTTACATCAGTGATGACATGGTATTCAACATCAGTGCTGGAGAGGGTAACCATGGTTTGTTCCTTACTATACTAGGAAATGAGAAAGTTGCCCAATAAGAAATAATAACCAGTGGTCGAACGTCTGTAGTTGGGATCTCCGGCCCAATCGGCATCAGAAAAAGCCTATAAGGTGGGAGCAAACTGGGCGAAGAAATGAACTCTGTGAAATAAAGTTCCCTTGACAATTCAGATAATACGAACAACAACCAAGTAATGAGTGGTTTGAGAAGTAGATAAGAACTAGCTGACTTGATGGACGACATAAGCGATATCTGGCGAGTAATTGTGAGATAAACAAAATTTCTAACTAGTTGGTGATATAGAGTGATGTTTGGGAGAGAAGAGTCATCTAGTGGAGTAAGTCTTAAATTTGGCTCTAGATGAGTATTGGCAGTGGTGGAGTCAGCAACGTCAGCCTTGAAAAAAGGTCAGATGCATATTTGGCGAGAGAGAGAAACCATCTATCTGAACCAACTGAAACTTCAAGACCAAAAAATTAATTGAGCATGCTAAGGACTTTCATCTGTAATTGATTACTAAGAATTTTTTTGAGTTTAGAGATTGCCCATGTCGTCCACATAAAGTAGAAAGAGAATAAAAAAATTGTTAGTTCGGTGAATAAACAAGGTAGAATAATGAGTGCTGGATGTGAACCCAAAATATTGGATAATGGTGTTGAAGAGATGTTAGATCAGGAGGGGTATGCATATAAACTTCCTCAAGGACATCGTCGTTGAGGAATGTATTCTTGTCATCCATTTGAAAAAGGGACCATTTGCGAATGACAACTACAGTAATAAGAGTACATACATAGTTCAGTCTAGCAATAGGAGAAAATGTCTCTTCGTAGTTGATGCGATATTATTGAGCGAATTCTTTTGCAACAAGTCAATATGTATAGCGTTCAACGAAGCCATAAAAAAGTGTTTTAATTATGAAAATCCACTTTCAACCAATAGGAGTTTCCCATAAGAGAGTTCAATAAGGTCCCAATTATGAGTTTTGGTTAGGGCGTGAAGTCCCGTCCATCGTTTTCTGCCAAAGAGGATTAGTATTGAACCTCTTTATAACATTGAGGCTTATGGAAATTAAGTATGGTAGAAGCACAATAATAATCACGAAGATATGCAAGAGGTTGTGTTACACTGCTCTAATGATGGGAATTTTCCAAGACAGGCTTAGATGTGAAACATTCGAAGTCATTGGGACATTCTCGATGGAGTCGTTTTCAGGATTGAAAAACGGAGCTGGTAAGTCAATGGGAATTAGTGGGGTGGCTGGAGGATCTATTTGAGTCTCAATGACATTTCGTTTAGGATGATTAGAGAAAAATTCTATGGATGGATCGATAAAATATAAATAGTTGGTGGTAGATGTCGAATGAAATTTTGATATTAAGGAAAACATTTTTTTATTCTAAGAAGAAGACATGATGAGAAATAGGAAGACGATTAGAAATGGTATCCCAAAATTGATATCATTTTTGTACAATTCTATATCAAAGGAACACAATACTCGATCCTCAGGTTAAAATTTGGAATGTTCATCAGGTTGTAAGGGAAAAAAATAGGCAAAATGATGCAAACCTCACCAAGAATTAATGAGACCGGAAACCAATTTAAGTTTCTTTGCTAAGATTGAACTAAATTCATATTTAAAAAAGAAAAAAAAAACTAAAAATACAGAATATGGATGAAACACGAAAATTCAGAAAGTTAGATAAATTACCTTGACTCAATCGTTCATAAATGAAACGTGAACCACAGGTATAAAGTAACAAACCTTAACTCAATGATTATAAGTGAATCAATAATAGAAGGTATAGAGTTTAAACGCCACAAGAAATTCTTGATAAGTTCAGGGAAAGTTCATTAAATAACTTAAAAAAAATGAACTCTCACAATTATATTAATCAAAGTAATAGTTGTTTTCTCAAGGGATACAAGCCTATTTAAATAGGTGACCAAGAGAACAAGTAAATGCAAGTTGTTTAGTGTAAAATATGTGGTCCAAGAGTGCAGGAAAACCCTAGATAAGTGGTGTCCAGTTGAAGAAAAAACAAAAGCATGAAGAAGCTTCCTATCTTGCCTTATACTCTTAGTTTAAAAAGAAAAAGACTAATTGACTATCAGGCCTTAAAAATCATAAAATAAAATACCTCAATTAAAATAAAAGACAAATTAAATAAAGAAATAAGTAAAATTTGTGGATCTCATGCCTAGGCCCATTCAGTTTTACGCCTAAGCCCATTTGCTTGCCTTGATGAGATGGATTAGGCCTTGATCGTTATTTGGGTCAAATTTGGGCTTCCCCATTTTAGACTAAGTTCGAATCTCATGAATTAGCCAATTGAGTGCTTATTTGATCTTCTTGAATTTTTCCCTAGTAATAGGCCCAATTGGAACATGCAGTTGATCCTTTGATGGTGCTTGTTGGTTTTCATAAGACAACCAAAGACTTTTAAGAGGCTGTAATTTGAAGAAACTTCATGAAACTTCTTGTAAGGGAAAATATTACCAATTGTAGGTGAAGAGACCTGATTGATGACATAGACGACAATGAGAACATCTTCTCCCCAAAATCGATGTAAATAAGAGGATTAAATGAGTAGTGCACGAAAAATATCTAGCTCGACCATTTTTGGTAGAGGTGCTAGGACAAGATCTGTGAGAAATTGTGTCATGTTTTCAAAGGGTGTTAATGAAAGACTGGTCCTTGTATTCCATGGTATTTTCAGATATGAAGATTTTGATATTGCGTGAAAATTGAGTTTGAATTATGGCAATAAATTTTGAATATATTTGAGGTAATTCGGAATGCTTATATATGTCGTACAACTAGGTGTACCGAGAGTAATCATCGACAAATATGACAAAATATTTAGATCCCTCTATTGTGGTCGAAGGTAAAGGTCCCAAAACATCGAAGTGGACTAGATCAAAAGGTGCATGAAAGGCCAAGTCATTGGTAGTGTTGGCCTAGTGAGCTACCCAAGAGGGGGCTGAATCGGGTAGTGATAAAATTTAATCCAAATTAATAATACTACAAAAATTCAAATAATTAATTTAATCCTAAATTAATTATTATCTCTTTATAGAAGCGGAAATATATTATCAACTAGATGGACACCAAACAATAATATATAAGTAAAGTAAATAAAGTAGCACACCACGATATATCCTAATTTACCAAGTTACTCTTGACTAATCTAGTCCTCCAAGCCTTACGGAGATTCGCCCCCACTAATCACTAAGATTCCTTTAAACAGGTAGGAACAAAACCTTTACACAATGATTCTTTTCACAGGCTCAGGAATAACCTCTTCTTTTTCCCAAGCTCAAGAATAACCTTATCTTTTTTCAGGCTCAAGACTAACCTAAGTCTGTTACAGGGAGAATCCCAACCTAATTTTTTTTATACCTTAGGCTTAAGAATTAAACCTTAGAATCACTTCAAGTATCATTTTCCCAGGTAAGGATGAAACCTTTACAATTCACTCACAATTGATCCTAATTAGGAAGAATCACACCTAAGCTCTTTTCAAGGGAAAAGAGTAACCTAACCTTTTTGTACTCCAGGCAAATATCAAACCTCAATCTCTTTATAGGAAGAGATCGAAACCCAAAACTACCCCTGATTAGATATTCTCAATAATATCTAATTCGCACACAACTCACCAATTACAGAATTGATAAGCTTTTTCCCGCTCAGAGCTTCTACCACCCCAGATTAATTAACACTAAATTAATGTCTTGATACTAGTGATAGAAATAAAGTGAGTAAACAAAATCTAATTATAATAAAGAATGCGGGCAACACAATTAAGCACGTAATCAGATTAACACACAAATCATTTTTAAAAGATTTTTATACTTTTAAAGTTCAAAAACGATTTCTCAAAAAGATCAATTCACCAAGCAAATAATAATAATAATAAAAATACTCAATCAAAGAATAAGTTTGGAACGATCTCACCATGAAAACACCGAATAGATTGCACATAGTATTGAAAGACAACTTAGATCAGTGACACTAACTCAAATAGCACTTTAACTCAAAAACTTCTCAATAATCGATCTCACAATTGATCTCTCAAAATAATATCGGAATGATGACTCTTAGAAATGTTTAGAAACTAAATAGTTCTTGAAATCGTGTGTATTATCCTCTTGTTATGTGAAATCCACAGGTCTATATATAAGGAATTAGAATAAGCCTTCCAACAATTAGTTTTCAAATAATAAGTATCTAACAAGCACTTATAGACCCCATATATCATTATGACTTAATCCTGGTATAATTCACTCAATTATATCTTTTAAAATATTCAATTAAGTCCCTTAAACTTTTACTCAAACTCAATTAGATAAGATGGAAACAATTTTATGTACCAAATTGAGAGATATCAAAAATATTTGAACCATATCTATAGGAATATTTAAATAACTTAAAAACCATCAGATTCCTAAGATATCTAGAAGATTCTAACCATAAAATGGCCAGTAATAGCTAGTTTTCGAATTAGAACTTGAAATCCCACAAAACCTGAAACAATATGATAAGTCAATCGACCAAGACCCGATTCAGGATGTAGCTAAGCAAAAAATATTTCACCCATCGGTCGACCGCCCATACTTCATTTGTCGACCGGACGATTCAGAGAGTTACACAAGTCAACTCACCTGTCGACCAGAAGATTCAGAGAGTTTCTCTTTTGGCCATAGGTCGACTTACTTGTCGACCGAATGATCTAGCAACTTCTCTTTTAAGCATCTGTCAACCGACTAGTCGACTGTTCAAGCTAGAACATCTCTCCTTAATTCGATTTTAATTCATTTTCTTTGACATTTTCACCTATTTAACCGATTTCTTTTCTCGGTTAGCTCCACTACAATCTTAAATTCAATTTTAATCAATTATCTTTATTTCATTTTCAATTACACATAGAAGCAAATAATTTAACTAATTAGGATCCTATAAAAAGACATATAATTTTGAAAAATATTTTGTGTCATGTGTGATCCTAAACAGAATACATTGAGAGTTAAAATTTAATCAGAGTTGTTTTCCCTAGGTTCTTTAATTTCTTCAAACTCTTAATCTTCCATTATCTTTGTCATCATATTTAGTATTGTCACAATATCTTCATGATTATTTTCATCACTGGAACTAATAAGTTGAAACACTTAATAAAATCGTTAGTTCCACAAAAAATATCAACATTTAATTGTCCATAAAAATCTTAGGTTCAACAGTCTCTCCATTTTTTATGATGACAATTAACTTTGATATTTTCTTCAAACAATATGTAACCACACTTCCCCTGAATCCGAGGACGGGTTTTACAACTCATTAAAGCATAGTAATGAAGATAATCATAAGATATTCAACAAAGCACAAATTTTAATATATAATAAACTCCCCCCTTAAGATATTTATCAAAATCGTTCAAGCTCCCCCTTAAGGTATTCAATGTTTAACAAATTCTCCCCCTTTGTCATCTCAAAAAAAAAATAAAAATGGGGAAGAGGAATAAAAAACATCACTACTCTAGGCAAATGTCATGAACTTTAATTTTTTACTAGAGATTTAGTGAGTATAACAAACTAATCGAAAATATCAAAATCTTCAATATCATCTTTTTTAATTTAAGCATAACACATTAATGCCTCACTTATAAAAACTTATCCCCCAAAATAATTGTAAACAAGCAAATTCATGCATAGGAGAATAATCATGAGGATATCAAAATATTTCAACAATATATAATCTTAATTATTCAACATGCGTTATTCATGATACCAATTAATATCTTTCATGTAGATAGAATTCAGAAATATGTAATCTTTAATGCACTAGGACATAAAATATTTCTCAGTGATAATTTATGAAGCTATCAATATAATGCATACTTTAAACATGGATAAATGCATATTTATCTCATAAAAATTTCAGTTGCCTTTTTCAACAATAATCATTTTAAAACCTTTAATATATCATGATATTATGCATTAATAAATCAAGATATCATTTCAAGATGCATAAAATATCAGTTTAATTCACTTAACTCATTTTCTAAATCACGTAACATGTTGCAAAATCAAACACATGATTACTACTCAATATAAACACATTATAAAAACATGTAAATATACTTTAACTAAATGTGATTTTCATAATCACTATATAATGTTTCTAAGACAACAAGTGAACGCATCATTTAAAATAAGTCTTAGAAACCATCTTCCTCTTTAACAAATTTAATAAATTTAAACCACAAGGGATTAGGAGTATCTTTTATAACTTTCGGGGTGACTTTACTTTTTACCTCATTCGTACTCACGATTGATTTGGGTGCATCATCTCAGCCTTTGATTTTTTCTATTTGATTCACTGATATTTCCATTTACTCGTGTCACTTGTGGCTTCCTGGTGATATCCCATCTTGGCATTGATAATCCTTTTTTAATTGTACGTTTCGCTTGTGGCTTCTTTGTAATTTCACATTCTGTCTTAGGTGCATCTTTTCACTTTGCACGTGTCGCTTGTGGATCTTTGGTGACTTCACGTTTTAGCTTTGATACAACTTCTTTGTTTGTTCCTTCAGGTCCACTTCCGACATTATGTAATTCTGCACAAGACATTTCAATAGTTATCTTCGGTATCCATTTCATTTTGGATCCGTCCTTGTTAGACATAAACTTAGGGTTTCGAAATGAACATGATACTTTAAAATGCCCAACCCTATTACAATAATAACATCTTAAATCCAATTTATCATAGAAAGCACGAGATGTAAAAGAAGAATCATTACTAACAATACCAACAAAACTATCATTGGCTTGTGATGAAGGATGAGACGATGAAGTATATCCACTTTACTTAGAAAAATTATTCTCAGAATCTCTTAAAACAATCTTAAGGTTGGATTTTGATTTTTCAAAATTTTTCTTAAATAAATCGATTTTAGAAACAAGATCTAACCTTTGCTTGGAAATCATATCAAAATTATTTTTTAAAACTCTGTTTTCATTTTCAAGAGAATCCACTTTAGAGAGAAAATTATTAATTTCAAAAACAACATCCAAAAATTCTTTTGTACCACAATAATCATCCAAATGCACTTTAGATTTTTGGACACTTTTTCCACCATTTTTAAAAGAATCAATTTTTATTTTTAAACTCAAATTTTCTTTAGCAAAAAATAGTATGAAAGAAAGTAATTTTTCCATAACAATATGGACATTTTCATTATCATCATCTCCATCACTACCACAAGAATCATAAACAACATTTTCATATACGAATTTACCACTATCAAAAGAGGATACACAAAACACATCATCCATGGTGTGTGCACGTGACCGGTTTAGCTAGGATGTTAAGCCTAATTGAACTAAAATCAACTCGGATGCCAATTGTTGGCCGAGTGAGCTACCCAAGAGGGGGGTGAATTGGGTAGTGATAAAATTTAATCCAAATTAATAATACTTCAAAAATTCAAATAATTAATTTAATCATAAATTAATTATTATCTCTTTATAGCAGCGAAAATATATTATCAACTAGATGCACGCCAAACAACAATATATAAGTAAAGTAAATAAAGTAGCACACCACGATATATCTTGGTTCACCAAGCTATTCTTGGGTAATCTAGTCCTCCGAGCCCCACGGAGATTCACACCCACTAATCACTAAGATTCCTTTAAACAAGTAGGAACAAAATCTTTACACAATGATTCTTTTCCCAAGCTAAGAATCAATTTTTACAAATTCCTTTTCCCAGACTTAGGAATAACCTCTTCTTTTTTCCAGGCTCAAGAATAACCTTATCTTTTTCAAGGCTCAAGACTAACTTAATTCTATTACAGGGAGAATCTGAACTTAAATCGTTTTATACCTTAGGCTCAAGAATTAAACATCACAAGCACTCCAAGTATCATTTTCTCACGTAAGGATGAAACCTTTACAATTCACTCACAATTGATCCTAATAAAAAAGAATCACACCTAAGATCTTTTCAAGGAAAAAGAGTAACCTAACCTATTTGTACTCGAAGCAAATATCAAACCTCAATCTCTTTATAGGAAGAGATCGAAACCTTAAGCTACCCCTGATTAAATATTCCCAATAATATCTAATCCGCACACAACTCACCAATTACAAAATTGATAAGCTTTTTCCTATTTAGAACTTCTACCACCCCAGATTAATTAACACTCAATTAATGTCCCGATACTAGTGATATAAATAAAGTGAGGAAACAAAATCTGATTATAATGAAGAATGCGTGTAGCACAATTAAGCACGTAATTAGATTAACACACAAATCGTTTGTAAAATATTTTTATGCTTTTAAAGTTCAAAAATGATTTCTCAAAAAGATCAATTCATCAAGCAAACAATAATAATAAAATACTCAATTAAAGAATAAGCTTGGAACAATCTCACCAAGAAAACAACAAATATATTGCACGTAGTATCGCAAGACAACTTAGATCGATAACGCTAACTCAAATAGCACTTTAACTTAATAACTTCTCAATAATCGATCTCACAATTGATCTCTCAAAATAATATAAGAATGATGACTCTTAGAAAATCTTAGAAACTGAATAGTTCTTGATATTGTGTGTATTGTCCTCTTGTTATGTGAAATCTGCAGGTCTATATATAAAGAATTAGAACAAGTCTTCCAACAGCTAGTTTTCAAATAATAAGTATCTAAAAAGCACTTATAGACCCCGAATATCATCATGACTTAATTCTGGTATAATTCACTCAATAATATCTTTTAAAATATTCAATTAAGTCCCTCAATCTTTTACTCAAACTCAATTAGATAAGATTGAAACAATTTCATGTACCAAATTGAGAGATATAAAAAATATTTGAATCATATCTATAGGAATATTTAAATATCATTTAAATAACTTAAAAACCATCAAATTCCTAAGATATATCGGAGATCCTAACTATAAAATGGCTTATAATGGCTACTTTTCGAATCGGAACTTGAAATCCCACAAAACCTGAAATAGTCTGATCAGTCGACTGACTAAGACCCGTCTATTGATCGCTCGATTGAGGATGTAGCAAAGCCAAAAATCCTTTGCCCATCGGTCAACTGCCCATACTTTATTTGTCGACCGGACGATTCAGATAGTTACACAATTTGACTCACCTTTCGACCTGAAGATTCAGAGACTTTCTCTTTTGGCCATAGGTCGACTTACCTGTCGTCCGAACGATCTAGAAACTTTTCTTTTTAAGCATCTGTCGACCGACCAGTCGACTGCTCAAGCTGAAACATCTCTCCTTAATCCGATTTTAATTCATTTTCTTCAATATTTTCACCCCTTTAATCGATTTCTTTTTTCAGTTAGCTCCACTAAAATATTAAATTCAATTTTAATCAATTATATTTATTTATTTTTCAATTACACATAGGAGCAAATAATTTAACTAATTAGGATCCTACAAAAACACACATAATTTTGAAAAATATTTTGTGTCGTGTGTGATCCTAACCAGGATACATTAAGAGTTAAAATTTAACCTGAGTTATCATCATCTTTGTCATCATCGTTAGTATTGTCACAATATCTTCATGATCATTTTCATCACTGGAACTAATAAATTGAAGCACTCAATAAAATTGTTAGTTTCACCAAAAATATCAACATTTAATTGTCTATTAAAATCTTAGGATCAATAGGTAGAAAAAGTAAGACATGTCATTCAACTTGTTTACATGGAAGACAATTGTGACATTTGGTAGAGATAGAGCCTAATTTCTTACTAGAAGCTAAAGTACAGATATGTCCAATGGATGCATGACCTAACAAAGAATGCCAAAGGATGAGAGAAAAAGAATCAAGTGATGATGATATTGGTAGTAGTGGTGATAAGGAGGATGACAGTGACAGTGACAATGATGAGAATGACGATAATGAGGATGGTGGTCGTGAAGAAGAAGTTGCACAAGTTGATGAAGGTATATGAGGTAGTGGTGTTGGAGTTTGAAATGGAATGTGCAAATTACTGAGGTCCAACAGACGTCCAACTTTACAACCAGTCCCAAGGGTTTTTCTTGTCTGAGATCCTGCATGAAACAACCATTATTAGAAAATATCACTTCAAGTCCCAATTTATATAGTTTCCCAACAAATAAAATATTTAAATTGAGTTTCGGAATTAAATACATGTTAGAAATAGAAAGATTTAAAGTAGAAATCTAACTCATTTGACTAACACGCATACCATCCATAGTATGAATGGTAAGAGCATTCATAGCAGATAGTTGGGAGAAAAAAAAATTAGGATCAGAGGTCATATAATTATAACATGTAGAATTAAAGCAACAAGAAGAATTACCTATAGTAAGTGAAATGGAAGGGGAAATGTTTGTACCAGTATTGAAGAGAAAGTAGTTTGAAGATTGAAGCTATATCGCCAATAGAGATGGAAACACCAATGGATACAAGGTGAGAACACTTATTGGCAACAAAAATGGCTGGAGGAGGACAACTCTTAGACATTGTCGTTGAATCAGATAAAAATATACAACAAAGTATATTGTATGATATGGATTTATACAAATCGAGACCATAGTTGGATTTAGAACACCAAAATTATTTAGGATCCAGTTTAAGATTGTTGGAAACTTATTGATGAACCCTTGAATCGATTAAACACCGTGATGGACCAAATCAACAATATAAGGGAAAGTATATTGTAGGATCCAAATTTGAATAAACCGAGATCACGGATGGATTTAGAACACCAAAGTTAGACAAGAACTAGTTTTATATTTTCAAAAATTGGTTAAAAATTTGTGATTGGTCAAAAGAAGTTGTTAAGAAGTTGGCATTAAAGTGTTAATATAATGCTGATGTGGTGATGACATGGCGATAGTTTGAACATAATTAGTCCAGATGTGGAAGTTGACGTGGCTGTTGATGTGGGCTTTGAAGTGGACTAGAAGTTGACATGGGTTGACACGTATTAGTACACATATATTAGAGTTTGAGTTTGTGATCACCGGTGCGTGGACAACGTGACAGTGAGGTTAGGTAGTGTATGAGGGTGCGCTGATTGTTTGACCGGTAGAGGTGTGGTTGGTGTCGTTATGTTGATCTCGATGATACGATTCGGATGGTGTGATGGGTAATGATGTCGGAGCAATGATTGTTGTGGTAGAGCCCCAAAAACGTAACGGCAATGGTGATGATACTGGTGGCACGTAGCAGTACGTGAGTGAGTGGTTGGGCCTTTCTTTGGTAAGATTGGACTCGGCTTTACAAGAAGAGTCGGGTGGTGTTTAGGTTTGATCTTCGGTGGTTGAGTGGTGATAGAATGTACCGAAGGCAACCAACATTGATTCGGGAAAAAAGTTCTAAAATTTAGTAAGAACAAGGTTAGAAACAATTAACTTTTGATACCATGTTGAAATAATTAAGAGACAGTATATTGAAAGAGAATATAAGATAGTTATATTGATATGTGTAAAAAAAAATATTAAATAAAGACATATACAAAAATCTCTATAATTAGGATTTGGCCAATAAAATTAGGATTTGGTTAACTTAGGTGAAGCCATGTACATAATATTAACATACTGTATGTTTTTTTTTCTCTCACATAAACTGTGCACTTTGAAATGTTTAATTCACACTAACTTCGTGAGCCAAGGCCATTGAACAAAATCGCACTTTCATTTTTTTAAAACAAAAAATGCCATGTTGGACAAACATGATATTCCAACTTTTCTCTTAAAATTACCTCCTAAGTGGCCATGGCATCAATTCAAGGTCAGGGGATCAATTCAAAATTTGCCAAATAAACAATGGGACCAAATGGAAGAATAGAGAACGAGTGGCGACTGGAGAAAAATGAATAGAACCAGAGTAGGATGGACTAAAATGAAACAAAAAATGAACCAAAAGAACAAAACTGAAAAAAGAAGACCTAAAAATAATTTTAAGGCTTGTAACGACCAAGACAAAGAAGTAAAACGATAAAAACAAAGCAGGAAAAAAGGGAAAAAGAAATTTGAACAGAGAAGATTAAATATCCTCGAGAAAGGGGATAATTCAAATGGGAAATCCCCATGAAAGAGGAAGACCATCGTTGAAAACAATAGGAAGAACACATGATCGGGGGCAAAGCCTTATTACCCAAATATGAGAAACCATTAAGAAAAAAGAACATTTGTGGAACCCTCGTTGGATCCACACGAACGAAGAACAAAAACAAGAAAGAAAAAGAGAGAACAAAGGGCCAGTCTGCAAGAGACAGGGACCGGCTCTTTAGTTTCTCACAGAATTTAGAAACCGATTTCTTGCATCTACATTCCATTTTGATAGTCTGAGCAAGTACTGACGTGTTTTTGGTAAGTTCTCTTCAAGGGACATAAGCACTTCATAGAATTGGTTTGATTTCAAACAAAATATTATGTTAGAACTTTATAACCACTTCATGTTCATTTTTCAACTTCGATGTTAAGTTGATTTTAAAAATTATGATGGACTTGGTTGAAATGTTATATTTATGCGTTAATTTTTATTTTTGGTATGGTTATTATAGGGCTTTATTAGCCCATTGTGATCTTCTTCTTAATTTAGTCTACTTCTGTGACTATATAATTAGGGGAATCGAACACATTTAGTTACAACAAACTCTATCATGTAGACAAGTTATCACTAAGTAGTGAATGGGATAAAAGAAATATGAACATGAACAAAACAAGTAACAAATGCAAACAAGTAATTGCAGTAATGTGACCCATATCGTTTATCCATGTTCACTACTAAAAATGTATGTAAATCATAAGATAATCCTCGTTTCTCAAAATGTCTTTTAAGAGTAAGTTAGATCAATTGGATTTTTATATGATATCAAAGTTAGGTCTCTTATCTGATGTTGGACATGTTGATCACATCAATGTAAGACCCCCGATATCCGTTCAAAGTGGAAAGTCCACCGTATGTGTGAGGGAGCATGTTGAATCACACATTGCTTGTCTTACCTGGTTGTCATGTATATATAAGCCTAAGACAAATCCCCTCTTCTCAAAGCATCAATTAAGAGTGAGTTAGACTTCATTAAATTTAAAGTTTGGGATTGGTAAATTGTGATTTTAAATTTTAGAAAGATTATTTTTAATTATCTATTTTTTTTTTTTTATTTAATTATTTTTTAATTGTGGATATATTATATAAGTAAAAAAGGTCATTAAATTAATATAGCACTCTAGCTGCTATTGTTTCAGCATTTATGTAGGTTGACAATTCATATTCAATACCTAAGATTAGAAATTTATGAAGAGGGTCTCGAGGAATATATTAGCACAATGTCATTAATTTTTTCTTTTTAATATTTGATCCGAAGAGAAGGAAAAATATCAATCATGTTAATATATTACTAATGTTCATCTTATCACGTCACCCGCCACCACCACCAGTCCCGAAACCCTAGCCCATCTTGACCACCCACCACAAATCTCTCAAAACCCAAGGCAAGCTGCCACTGCGAAAAAAGATCCTTGTCTTCGCAAAACCACGAAATTGCGAAAACCCTAATGCTAGCCTAGCCGCCGCTAGATCAATCTCGATCGCGAAGCTCGTGAAACCCTCGCATAGCTCGACCATCCACCACCAAGCTCGCGAAACCCTAGCCAATCTGCCACCGCGAACCAAATCCCTGTTTTCGCACATCCACAAAATCGCTAAAACCCTAACCCTAGCCCAGTCGCTGCCAGATCTCGAGAACTACCGCCGCAGAACATTGCAAACCAGATCTCGAACCACCACCTCTGTACCATCGCGAACCAGATCGTGAATCACCAGCCACTGCAACCTACATCAGCTATTGCAACCTTCATCAGCTACTGCAACCTTCGCGAACCACTCTCTTCGCAAACCCTACTTTTGCAAAACCAGCTTATCGAAGGCCACCATCTAACATCTGTCTCTTTGCGAACCCTACTTTTGCAAAACCAACTTATCGAAGGCTACCATATAACACCTGTCTAGTGCTACTAAGAACCGTATGTTGTGGGTTGTCTATTGTCCTAAGTTGCGAATCGTTCGTCGTTTGTAAATCTCTACTGCTCGTCGCCGTTGTTCTCCATCCATTGGTGTTCCGGATGTCTTCAGTACACAATTGTTCCTTCTCTCTATTGTGTGGTTCGGTAACTACGTCTCTCGTTACCCGCCTCATACTATACCTTCTTTTTCAAAGCGAGTTTAGCCTTCTGGAGCTTTTGTCTGAGTGTTTCACTGCTAATGCACCCCAGCTTTTGATAGTGGAAAAAGTAGAAATTTGGAAGAAGATAAAACCAAGTTTCAATTCCTCCCTTTCTAAGTTCTATAAATCTGTTCATTTTGAAATGGTTTTTTAAGGGCTTTTTAGGTGTTGGCTTTCAAAAACTTCTTGGGCCGGGATTTTATATTTAAAAAGGAGTTGTCACCTAGCATGGGGTTAAATGGTATGCTAGGTTATTAGAAGTTTTATAAATTCATTTTTTTTAAATGGCCCGTGTTTTAACTTCATAAAGGTCTATGTACCAAAGATATTCTTTAATTTTGGGGGTCGGTTATACTCGAAGAAAGGTTTTACGCACCATAAGACACCCATCCGTAAATAGTACCTTGGTCTAAATGAATATTCACTATTAAACAAACACCAAGTAATTTTCTTTGATTTACTTTAACAGAACAATTCCCTTTTTTTTTTTTCTTTTTTTTTTTATGTATTTTGTCATAATGAAAGTAGTAAATGTTTAACTACCTATCATGCAACTATAAATGAAAATGAACATATTTTTGTATTTTTGACATAATGAAAAGCGGTAAACTATACGAATCTATAGTATTCTAGGCAGTGACAACCCAATAGTAGTTTATAAGATGCATAAATATAACCGACCAAACCTAATCAAGGCTTCCTACGTATCATATTTTCACAAGGAATCAGGTCAACATGTAGTTCTAGCATGCAAATTATGACTAAATTATTTAAATATGAGACTGAACCCTTAGGCTGCCCACGTACTTTGGTGAGTAACCAAATATCAGGTCTAACAGAGTTCATTTATTTAAGGTTTAAACTGTTGGTTTTATTTATTAAAGGTGACAAAGCCATGTGAGGTTGCCTACATACTTTGGCGAATAACCAAAGATTAGGTCAGCACGTTGTTCCTTTTTTTAGGGCTAAAAATGATGTGCTTTTATTTATTAAAGGTGACCAAACCCATATGAAGTTGCTTACGTACTTTGGTGAATAACCAAAGATCTGGTTAGCAAGTAGTTCCTTTATTTAAGTTTAAAACTAGTTTTAGTTAATTTTATTGTTAAAACAAAACATAAACCACAACATGATATATACATAATCTCTTTGATTTTGTCAAGAACACCTTAACTGAACTCATTAGTTTAGACATGTTAGTGTTGGTTTTAAGTTGTTTAGTTAAAAAGAAAGAAAATACCATATATATATATATATATATATATATATATATATATGCCAGTCCTAAGAAAAATGAGCAGGTTTTAGAAGAAGAATCACACATGTCCCTGAATAAATAAAAGCCCTCCCTTTTATCCCGAATAACCACAAGGGTCTATTGGTGTAGTGTGTCTATATATATATATATATAGGTGCCAGTCCACTAGCCTGATGACTTAGTGCCAGGCTATGATCTTGATGTTTAACATAAAGTAAATCAGTTATTAACAGTTATATGGTTATATTAATAGTTAGTAAGAGTTCAGTTTCAAGTGTTCATAAAAGAATTGTAGAGACTATGCATAACTCATTGTGTGATAGGTGTTTTGTTTGGATCCTCACATGTTCTCGGATGATTTGGTTCCTCACATGTTCTCAACATGTTCTTAGATGTTCTTGATGTTCTTGACACGATCTTAAACAATTTTAATATGATTTGGTTTATATAACATAAATTAAATTATTATTTTTAGTTATTTATAGGTTGTTTATGCTATGTACGTGAATTACAAGTAGGATATCTACATCAGTCTACTATGTACAAGCCATATTCCTGAAATTTACGACAAGATAAAAGGATTCTCAAGACACATACATAGTTTAGGAGAGTGGTCTTTTCCTAAACGAGTACCTTATTTTCCTTCTTGATCTTCTTAGCCTAAACTGGATTGATTACCATCAACTTCTTGAATTCTTGACCTCAGAACCTCAAGAGCACCTTCCAGGACTGAATTTTAGTTGAATAACAGTTTGTTATTGAAGAGAATTTCTTGAAAAGCCTAGCACCTGAGAGTATTGCTCGAGCTTATAGATAGGCCAGGGATCCTGCGTACTCATCCATGCACAGGGTATATCAAACCCATCCTTAGGGTTTTTTTGGCCTAGGGTACATGCTCTCTTGTTTTGTTTTTGGTCACATTTGGATGAATTTTAGGGATAGTGGAAGATTCTCAAAGATTTGGTAATGATACAAATCTTTGGAAGATTCTTGCAATGATTGACAATCATTAGTAATAATTGGAAATAATTTGCAATCATTACACTACCTTGAGAAGGATGGTTACACATGGGTGCCTTAATGGCGTGAGGTGACACTTCCAATTCAGTTTAGGGGCTAAGTACCCGTTAATTTCATTATTTCGGTTTGGTTGCCATTAATGATTCCAAGGTGCAATGAATTTGGTCTCAATAAATCATTTTTCATTTAATTCTCTATGATGAATCATGACTTGGTGGGCACTCATCCGGTTGTCTTTGAATTTAATCGGGTTAGTTTACCTTGTAACCGATAGTTGGATTCCAAGGTTTCTAGTTAACCCTATGACATTTTGGTGAAAATATCTTGATTCAACGAATCCATCCCTTCCATGTATACCAAGAAATAAATTATTTATGGTATGTTCATTTCATATCCATTAAATGCGTCAGATAGGTGGGAAACCGGATTGGTTTGGTTTCGACAATAGGTAGTCACATTTCAAGGTTTTTGGTTTACATTAAGATATTTTGATCAAAATATCTTGATCCCTTGACTATGGCCTATTCATGTAATCCAAAGAATTTAATGATTTATGGGATGTTCATTTAATGTATATTAAATGCCTAGCTTAGGTGGCGAACCGAATCGATTTAGTTTCGATAATGGTTGGTTACCTCCGAAGTGCCTTGGTTTCTCCCTTAGATATTTTGTGTAGAAAATATCTAGGGGATTCTTGGTCATTTAAATGCTCATTTTTGAGTCACTTAATTATGGTTTGGGCCCTTAATTCATTGGTCCTTGATGATTAATGAAGATGATTTCGGTTTTGGTTAATTTCAACCCGAGTCTTAGTCCTTTGTTACGTTCTGTAACTTGGACTTTCCATGGACTTTTCATGACTTGATTTAGGTATTTTGTGTTTGTTTTAATGATCTTAATACTTTAAACAAAAATTTTAAAAATATTTGGTGTCAAATCGATGAAACTGGTGATAGTAAATGTTTGAGGGGTCAAATTAGGTAATCGAGGTAATTTGGTAAAATTTCCTATAATTAAAAGATAGTATCTAATATTTATTCATATTAGAGGTGATTTAATGAAATTAAAAATTTAATAATGACATGTTATACGCCCTTTAATTTTAAAAATTTCGAGGGTGACCCGAAACTTTTCCTTTATCGAATTTAGTCAAATACAATAGTTCTTTTATTTTTTATTTTTTTATGTTTTATTTTGTTTTTATGGGTTTTTCTACATTATATAGTATGATCCAAGGTAGACATTCATTCCCTTTAAACCTAAGTTTAAAGTTTATCTGAATTTGTACTTTCGATTTGACACTGATTGGGTAGGATAAAATGTGGTGTTTTACAGTTGCTTCTCTTTGTCATGCCAGTTTACTCTTAATGACAAAGAAGTATACATAGATATTTTGCTTCACTGAATATGATATTTAAAAAATGGAAATTTAAATTTTACTTTAAGCAAAGTTTAGGAACATACCTGAACATTGTTGCATCTATGCTTTGGAAGCGATAAAGGATTATCTCTAAGAAGGATGATTGATCGGTCCTTGATGATCTTAGAGCAGGCTGACTGATTGGTGCCTGAGGCTTTATAGAGCTATATTTTCAACAAAGGTTGAATGACCGGTCCCTGAGGCTTTTCTAAATCTTCTTAATAGAGGCTGAATAGCATGTTCCCGAGGCTTTACTGTATCTTCTCAATGCAGGATGAATGGCCTGTTCCTGAGGATCTCTAAGGTTGTTGAATGACCACCATTAAGAATTTTCTAAGGTGGTCGAATAAACATCCCTGAGGGGAGACAATCTTGCCTCCTAGTTCAGTTGGCAGCGATGCTCCGGGCAAGGTGATCGGTATGGGGATTTTCTCCCATAGCCTGCATCTATAGGCCCCATTATTTGAAAACTTATATTGCCTCCCAAGAAGCTCTTGGTATAATATCCTCGACTTGACACGGATAAGGGCTCATTAAAGAGCGGCTTCTGCCCATAATATGTGTCATATAACACAACATATGGGTCTTGGTTCAGAAAGCCCTCATGCTTGGTGAAATATGGCATTAATCGACAGATACTCTTATCGTGACTCGAATTCGTCTCATGTGCTTAGTTGGCCCAAATGAATGGTGTTGAATGTGGAGGATGACAGGTGAGCCACATCGAATCCTCATAGATGTGTTCTTGTTTGATCGGTGTTGGTATCACAACATGGATCTCGAAAGGTTGAGAATCACAAGTGTTATCTTGTGATTCTTCATCGTTGATCAACTCTTGGGTTTCTTCCTCATTAGAATCATCATCATCGTAAGTACCCAAGTTTCTCTTACTTGTGAGAGGTTCCTCACGGTGGCTTTCAATGATCGATGATGGCAACAGCAATTGGATTTCAAGAGGTAAGGACTCAAAATCATCTTCTAATTTGTCATCAACGAACAATTCTTCAGCCTCATCTTCTTTCAAATCATCTTTATAAGGCACCTCATGGTTATTTCCACATATGGATGAGCCTTGTGTGTCTCCCATTTCCCTCATGATGTTTTGAGTTTCTATCATAAATGCATTGAACGTGTCTTCCAGGTTGGGAGAAGCTCCAAAAGTTTGTGTAGGGAGTTAATCCCTGGCGTCAAAATGTTAGAACAATCCCCCAATCTTTGGTGGCTTGTTAAATAATTCCAACTCATCGGCCATGTATTCCAATGACAAATAGGCATCGTCCGCGGTTAGGTCGTAAAAAAGGTGGTACCATTTTCTTCTTCTACAAAAGTTCTTGTTACGGCTTGTAACCCATCGAGGAAATTCAGTAACTGACACTCCTTCGAGAAACCATGATTTAGGAACCAAATGAGCAACTCTTTATATCTTTCCCAAGAACAATAAAACGGCTCGAAATCTCGTTGAGAAAAACTCATGAGGACTTGTTGATGAGCCATCTCCAAGTACCTCGGAAAACAGACCAAACCAAAAACAAAAATTAAAAATAAAATAAATGCCTAAATTAAAATCAAGTAACTTATTCAAAATATTAAAAAAAAAATAAATTAAAAACCAGTCCCTGACAATGGTGCTAAAATTTTGTTGCGATATTTTTAATGCGCTTTGAATTACCCGTAAGTGCACGAGGTCAAGTTTTAATAGTATAAGAAGTGAGTGGTTGTCGTATCCATAGGGATTGATTTAAATTGTCGCTAAGTACCATGATTATCGTAACTGAACTTTATTTAGGCGTTTCAATTTTGATTTTTTTTGTTAAAATATAAAACTGAACTAAAATACTTGGAATGAATTCTTTAGAAATGGATTACCTAGGGATTAACTTCTTTCACTTATACGTGCTTGATTTAGTCTAATTTACACTAACAGTCATCAACCTATTCAATAATCTAGGTATCTAAAACTCACTCACTACCTCTCGCTAGTGTAAAGTGAGTGAATATGCAACCACGTCAGCACCGATATCCATGTCAAGTGTCTAAACGATTACATACGTCTTGCCCTCAATTCATGGATTGCACACAGTCTAATAATCTCTAGAAACATTAGAACTTTTTGTTATGTTTTAACACTAATCTGAATCCAGGGTTACCTCTCCCAAGTGTCAAACCCGTATTCTCAAATCAACCACAATATCATAACAAGCATACTATGGAAGTAATAATGGTAAACACAATCGAATAGGGATGTACAACCGTTAGCGAAATAAAGATTTACCCAAACATAATTTTCGTGAACTACATCAATCCATAGATAATAAACATTTAGCTACACATGGCCATAACCAAATATTCAACTACAAATGAGATATACATAATCAAACAACCAACACAAGTTTAGAATGAAAGATTGAAACAAGGGATGATAGACAAATCTAAAGAGTGGATGATTCCACGTCCGTTAAGTCCGCTCAAATCTTATTTTCTCTTCTCCAATTGATGATCTCCTCTTGCTTGGTCTAATTTTAGGGCTCTAAAAACATTCCAGCCAATGTAGGATTGAGTGGATATAAACAAAATAACAAACTATCCTAAAAATATCTAAAAAAATGAGTTCCCAGCTAGTGTTTGGACACTATAGCGAGCAGAGGGCATAAACTCTTTAACGGAAGGGTGCTTTAGTGCCCAAATTTTTGTTGCAGCGCGCTCAAATTCTCGCTGCAGTAAGATATGAATAGTGCCGATGCCTGATTCATATTTTTGTCGTAAATTTCTCGTGCGAACTCCGATTGAGGTGATTCAAACAACTTATGGAAAGCTAAGATATATATGTACAACTTTTATGTTTTGAGAGTTTCCAAAATCAGATAAAATCATTGTCAAAAATGACCTTGAAGTTACAGTACTTTCACGTATTTTGCAACATTTCTCCCATAACACTTGATTTGAATAAAAACAAATAAAAATTAATAGAACACTCGAAAGCTACCAAATTTGGATTAGAAATATGTAGATAAAATCAATCTATTAGAAAATAATTGTAATATTTACATGATCCTACTATCTACAAAGTAATATACACAAAATCAACTATGAATCATAGGGGCTTTGATAGGAACATACCTACTTAGGGGATGTGGTCTTCCCTAAGTGTTTGCCTCCTTCTCCTTTATCCTCTTAGTCGGTGGTAGATTAGTGGTCGAGGTTCTTTGAGTTCCTAGCCAAGAACCCAAGAACAACAACCTACTTAGGGGATGTAGTCATCCTTAAGTATCTAACCTCATTCCCTCATTGGCTCTGTGTTGATCGGTTATCGTCGATCCTTGAAGTTCTTGTTCTAAGAACTTTAGGAACTCCTTATATAACTAGATTTCAGCAGAATAATGATGTGTTTTTTGAGAAATCGGCTTGAGAGGACTAGGACTCAAGACAGTTGCTTGAGTTTAGAGAGAGAAACTAGGCATACTTTAAGACTTGAAAATATGAGAACCCCAGCACTCTTATTTATAGGTTGGGGGATTGCGCATTGGGCAATATGTAGGCCAATCTAATCTCTTCCTTGGGGGGTATTGGTCTAGGGGACATGCTATCTTATCTTTGTTTGATTTGTCTTGGAACGAATTTAGGGGAGAAGGCTAGATTCTCAAAGATTTAGTAATCATTGACAATCATGACCAATGATTGCCAATGATTTCCAATCATGACCTCTCCACCAATGAGATTCCTTGAACATGGGTGCATTTATGGCTTGATGGGATGGATCCAGTTCGGTTTAGGGGCTAAATACCACTTAGATCCACTATTTAGGTTTGGTCTTCATAAATGCTCCAAAGGTGAATTGTATGTAGTCATTAGGTGTTACTTTTTATTTAATGCAAAGTGACGAGTGATAACTTGGAGGCCACACATCCAGTTTATTTCAGATGGAATCAAGTAAACTTTCATTGTAATCGTCGATTGGTTTCCAAGTTGCCTAGTTACCCTTGATATTTTTGTGAAAATATCTAGATCCTTTGAACCTAGCCATGCCATGTCATACCAATAATTTAATTCTTTATGGGATGTGCATTTAATGCATTGTTTGAAGGCTACTTATCCAATTTGGTTTCAGTAACGGGTCATCACGATTCACGGCTTACGGTTGGTTTCTAAGATATTTTACTTAAAATATCTAGGTACCTGGAATGTAGTCTTGACATGTCATCCAAAGAATTAAATTATTGATGGGATGGGTATTCAATGCTCACTGAATGCCTTACTTAGGTGGAGTACCGAATAGGTTTAGTTTCGATAAAGGTTGCTTTCACCTTAAGTGTCTTGTCCCCTTTCATTGCCATTTGGTAGGTAACTTCTAGGAAGGATCCTTGGTAATTATAAGACTTGTATTTTGGGCCTTAAATGATGGCTAGGCCCTTCGATTTCTGGGACCTAAGGTGATTTGTTGAGACTACTTGGATTTGGTGAAAATCCAAGTTAACCCTAACCTTAAATCACGTTGTGATTTAGGGCTTTATCATGACCTTCCCAATCATTAATTAAGGTGTATTGTATTGTTTCTTGGTAGTATGTGATATGGTATGCGTTAGAGAAATAATTATTTTGGGCATTAAATTTGACAAGATTCAATGAAAGTAGATATTTCAAAGTCGGGGTGGCGTAATCGAGTTCATTGTTTGAAATGTCCTATGATTTAAGGGTAGTGAATAATTTATCTATACTAAATATGATTTTATGAAAATAAAACCTTACTAAAATCATTTTAGATCTCCTTAAGTTATAAGAATTTCGAGTTTGACCCAAAACTTTTACATAGCTATATTTTGTCAAATTTAACATTTTTGCGTTTTTGTTATGTTTTTGGATGTTATTGTATATTTAATAGTGTGATAATAGGTAGAAATTCCTTCCCTGTAAACCTGAGTTTAAAGTTTATCCGAACTTGAACTTGATTCCACAATGACTAGGCGGGATAAAAAGCGGTGTCTACAGTTGCGCCTCTTTGTCATGCGAGTTTACTCATAATGACAAAGAAAGAGACACTAACATTTTATTCTACTAGACATAAAATGTAAAAGATAGGTATTTAAATGCTTATAGTCTTTTACTGAGAAAGATTCTAGTCGATTCTCCTCGGTGTGAAGTCTTCGTAACCATCAACAGAGATAGGGATTATTCATATTTGTTAGCAAAGAGTATTTTCTTCTGCCACCAGAGACATGAACATTTTTCTTCCATCACGGAGGATTGGGACTGTGTCTATCACAGGAGATTAGGATTGCTTTTATCGTTGAAGATAGGGATTTCTTTTGTCACTAAAGATAGGGATTGATTCTATAACGGGAGATATGGATTGCTTCTATCAAAGAAGATAGTGATTGCTTCTATCACTAAAGATAAGAGTTGCTTCTATCACTGAAGATAGGGATTACTTCTATCAGTAGAGATGGGGATTGCTTCTATCATGGAAGATAAGGATTGCTTCTGCCACTTAAGATAGGGATTACTTCTATCAATTAAGATAGGGATTACTTATATTACGGAAGATAGATATTGCTTCTATTACTGAAGATAGCGATTTCTTTTATCATGGAAGGTAGAGATTGCTTCTATCACTGAAGATAGGGATTGCTTATATCACGGAAGATAGAGATTGCTTCTATAATGGAAGATAGGGATTGGTTGCTTTGAGAAATTTAGTTGGTTTGCTGATTATAGATAGGAATTTTGTGGGAAAGGTTCTTGGTGAGTATAATACTCTCTTTAAGGCTTACCAATGAATATACTATTATATCCCTAAAAGATGACACACAATGAATCTTATAGAAAGTGGGGAGGATGACACTCGGTCAATCGGCTCTTGGTTGTGACCCAAAGAGTTATCCTATATATCTCAAATTACTGAGAATCAGGTCATATGTAGGTCCGACATGTAAAGTAAATCAAGATTGAGATTGAGGTTGACGATTGATCTTCATGGTGGCTTGATTGAACCCCCATGAGGGCGCCTACATATCCCAAGCTTAATTAAGAATCAGGTCAAATGTAGTTCAGACTCGTAATATGAATTAATATTCAAGTGGAATGGGTTTTTGGTTAGGGAAAACTGATTATTGGGTCATCATATCAATACAAGATTTAAAATGACTGATAGAATTCACAATGGGTGAAGACCCTAGGGGAACTCAACACTTAGTTTAGTTTCTTGGCTATATCCCACCTGGGATTACTTGCCGAGGACTCAAAAACTTCAGGGGAAAATTTAACCTTAGTAAAATGTGTTGTAGACGTAGACTGGGGCTTGATCATGCCTATTCATTTTCTAGGATTATAGTTTCCATTGTTTTTTGAATTTTTGTATTGATTATGATTGGAATTGGTTAGAGTATTATATCAAGAAACTCTACAGTGAGAAGATCTGATATAATATGCTCCAACTTTGGCTAGGGTGACTTTTATCGTAGAGTCTAAATGGAGAAACTAGATATAATGTGCCCCAACTCTAGCTGGGGTGAGTCTTGTCACAAATTCTAAGTGAAGTAATTGGATATAATGTGCCCCAGCTCTAGCTGGGACGCGAGACTCTCTTTTGAATGTTTTGAGGATGTAGGAGAGCCCACATGGGTTATCTCTGTATCCTGAATTGAGCGTGCGATTTATAGTGTTCGTTTTGCTCTGAAAATCCTTGTTGGGTTGTTTATGTAAGTGTTCTGAGGATGCAGGAGAGCCCATATGGGTTGTCTCTATATCCTGAAATGAACATGCGATTTATAGTATTCCTTTTGGTCTGGAAATCCTTGTTGGGTTGTTTATGTATTATAGGCATTAATGGTTCAGGATGGTAATGGTCAAATGACCGAAACCCACCTAAATTACCTGCATACATTGAGTTCATAAGTTCAAAATCTAGTTAAAATGTAGTTCAACTATTCCTGTGCTATCACATATTGTCAACCGTACCCTTATGATCTACCGAGGATCAGGTCGAAGCATAGTTCGAGCATAGGTATCCTTTGTTGTCTGATTAATACAAGAATTGGTAGTTGGTTTATCAAGGAAGTTAAGAGACTTCTCTGGAGTTGCGCCTTGATATAGTGTTAAGAGAATGTTGTGATTGTAGACATCTTTTTGGTTTCAACCAGACTGGCTTGGGTCTCTTATGTACCTTGGTGATCGAACAAGGATAAGTGAACGCGTAGTCTATTCGGGATGGAGGAATTTTGTTTAAGGTGATGACTCAACCTGTAAAGGTTTCGTGTATCTTAGTGTTTACCAAAACGCAAGTCGAGACCTAATTCTTCCTTGGTTGGTTAAGTCTAGTATGGTAAGATCTAGATTAGTGGGTTAATGTCATGTTTGGTAAGGTTCAATCCCATTTGACTAGGGGATTCATCATTTAAAAGCTTTATGGGAATTCTATTATTTGATGTAACTCTATAGAGATTTTTAGTATTGATGACATGATTCAATCCTGATTGACGTAGGATTTTTGTAAATAACTACTGGATAAGGTTTTGTAAGTGTCCCAAGTTTTTTCAGGAATTAAGTTGGGCATAGATTTTGATGTGGGAGAAATTCATGCCCATGAGTTGGAGAAGACAATGGTGGGACACTAGGGTAGGGCTTCCGATAAGACCCGACCCGAGAGTAGTAGCCAAATAATTATTCATGGGCCGACTGCTCAAATAGAACAAAAAAAGAGGTACCTAACCTGCTAATGAAGATCAACCGTACATTGGCTTATCCGGCATAAGGCAAGACCCCCTAGGCAAGGCTCGATCATCAGATCAAAGGATGGTAGGTCAATGGCGGCCGTTACCTTACCTACCACCCTTCCTATGCCTGAACGTGATTAACGCGACATTCCGTAATGGGAGCTGTGGCAACATTAATGACAATTAAGTATGGTACATGGAGAAGATCATGGTTGGGACAGTTACCAGGGGTACGACCTATATATGCAGAAAGAAATGAGTTATAACATACAACTCTCAATACTAAACTCAATATACTCTCTAAAGCTTTTATTATCTCTTAGAGAAATCTGATCTTATTCTCACACCGGAGGTTCATTGGCCGATAGCACAACGGTGTCCCCCCCGTAGAACTAACTGGTTTTGTAGGTTGGATTGCGAGTTGCGGAGGTTTCCAGCATGCAAGGGGCTGAAACACATACTGGGGATTTTTTGGCAACATCATTTGGCACTGTCTGTGGGAAAAATAGCAAAGAAAGGTTCTTTGATCAAAAGAGGTAATTATGATTAAGATTGATTGGTCTGAGTTAGGGAAGCAAAATCCCGCCGCCATTGAGCAAGGGAGCACACATGGAGACCTTAGGCGGAACACATGGAGACCTTAGGCGGTTAACCAATAAAAGTTTATTGGTAAATTTAGGAACATAATAATAGAGTAAAGGGTTATATTGGGGGACAAGCAAGTATCTGCCTAAAAACGAATATGGATAGAGGTACCACCACAATGCACACAGACTGATTAATAGGTGAAATAGGAGATGTAATGGTGAAAGCACGCACCAGTCATGTGATTATTAACCCCTGAGTCTAGAATCTACATAGGATGACCAAACGTACCATGAAGAGCAGTAGAAGTACCTGAGGCGAGAGTAGCTGTGGGGCTCGAAGATAAAGCCAAATTTGATAACTAAGCCTAAATCTCGGCATTTTGGGCCTGGATATGGAAAACATCCAGGGCAGCTGGTGGCGGATCTATCGAATTCAGAACTACATCAGCAACAACACTAGTTTGTCGTGCTTTTTCTCCTTTCCTCCCTTCTAGGTTTTGAGGTTTCAACTCAAGAAGGAGATTATAACAACGATCAGTGTGGTGACTCTGCTTTCGACAATGTTAATAGTAATTGTTGGCCTAGTGAACTACCCAAGAGGTGAGGTGAATTGGGTAGTTATAAAAATTTGAACAAATTTTAATCTCTTCAACACTTAAATAATCAAATAATTAACTTATCCTAAATCGATTATTATCTTTATACTGTAGCGGATATGATGCGAACCTCAATAAGGATTAGTGAGACCCAAAACCAACTAAGGGTTTCTTTGCGAGGATTGAACTAAATCAGATTTATAAACGAACAGGTAAGAACATGAAAAATACAAAATTTAGGATAGATTACCTTGAACCAACATTTATTAACGAAACGCGAAACAACAGTATAAGGAACGATATTGACCCAATGATTATAACGAACCAAGAACCAAAGATATAGTGTTTGAACGCCACAAGAAATTCTTGATAAGTTCGGGAAAGTTGTTTGAAAAACTCAAGACAAAACTCTCAATATTGTATTAATCAAAAGTTATGTGTTTTTTTCCATGGGATACAACTCTCTTAAATAGGTGGCCAACAATAAAGGAAAAAACCCTAGCTAGTGAATAGTGCGTGTGAATAATGTCGGTCAACAGTACCATGAATAGTAGCGGACACAATAGAAGAAAACCCTAGAGGAAAAAAGAATCCTAGAGAAACAAGAAAACCCTACTCCTAATCTAAAAAGGAAATGACTAAATCCTAATATAAAAAGGAAAATAGGCTAATTTGGCATTCATGCCTTACAAATCAACAATAAAAGTTAAAATATATAAAAATAAAGCCTGTAAATAAATAAATAAATAAATAAATTATCTGAATTTTGCGGTCCACACGCCTTAGCCCATTCAAATTCACACCTAAGCCCATTCCCTTGCCTTCATGAGATGGACTAGGCCTTGATCGTCATTTGGGCCTAATTTGGGCTTTATTATTTTAGACCCAGCCTAAAGCTCTTGAATTAGCCCATTAAGTGCTTCTTTGATATTCTTGGATCTTGCTCTAGTAATAGGCCAAACGGGAACATACAGCAGGTCCTTTGATTGTGCTTATTGGTTCTCATCATCCCCCCTCTCTTCAAAAGGATTCAACCTCAAATCTTCACCTACATCAAACGGAGAAAGATTACAAACATTAAATGTAGCACTAACGTTATACTGACCTGGAAGATCCAACTTGTATGCAATGTCATTGATCCTCTAAAGGACTTGAAATGGACCATCCCCTCTAGGAAGTAAATTGGTCTGCCTATGGGCTAGATATCTTTCTTTTCTCATATTCACCCAAACCCAATCAACTGGTTCAAAGATGACTCGTCTACGACCCTTGTTAGCTTTGTTTGCATATTGCTCATTTTTCTTCTCTATGTGTTTCCATACACTTTCATAATGTTTCTTCACCATCTCAACCTTCTTTTGTCCATCCAAACTAGCCCTCTCATTGAATGGAAAAGGCAATAAATCGAGTTAGTGGATTAAAACCATAAACAATCTCAAATGGTGAAAAATCTGTAGTAGAATGAACACTCTAATTATAAGCAAATTCAATGAACGGCAAACAATCCTCCCAATTTTTCAAGTTCTTTTGAATTATAGTACACAAAAAATTACATAAAGTTCGATTCACTACCTCGGTTTGTCCATCAGTTTGGGGGTGACAAGTAATTGAGAACAATAATTTAGTTCCCAGCTTTCCCCACAAGACTTTCCAAAAATAACTAAGAGACTTAACATCATGATCAGACACAATACTCCGGGGAACACCATGGAGACATACTATTTTTCTAAAGAACAGATCAACGACGTAGGTCACATCATCAGTTTTATTACAAGATATGAAATATGCCATCTTAGAAAACCTATCAACAACCCCAAAAATTGAATCCCTACCTTTCCCTGACCTAGGAAAGCCTAAAACAAAGTCCATGGAAATATCCATCCAAGGTGCACTAGGTACGGGCAAGGGAGTGTATAATCCATGTGGAAAGACTCTAGATTTGGCTTGCTTACACATAACACATGTAGCACAGACTCTCTCTACGTCACGTTTTATCTTTTGCCAAAAGAAGTGTTCATGTAACACGTCTAAAGTCTTTCTTACACCAAAATGACCCATCAAACCACCCCCATGTGCTTCATGCACAAGTAACTCACGCATAGAATTATTAGGCACACAAAGTCTATTTTCTCTAAACAAGTACCCATCTAGTCTACATAACTTACCGAACACTGTTTTCTCACAAGCTCCATACACACTAGAAAAATCATCATCATTAGCATACAATTCTTTAACATATTCAAACCCCTGTAATTTTGTATTTAAAGTAGAGACAAGGACGTACCTTCTAGATAGTGCATCAGCCACAATATTTTCCTTACCTTGTTTGTATTTTATTACATAAGAGAAGGTTTCAATGAATTCCATCCACTTGGCATGCTTTCTATTTAACTTGCCTTATCCCTTCAGGTGCTTCAAGGACTCATGGTCGGTTTGTATGACAAACTCTCTCGGGCACAGGTAATGTTCCCACGTCTCCAATGCTCTCACCAACGCAAAAGGCTCCTTGTCATATTTCGGGTAATTCAACGCTGCCCCATTTATCTTTTCACTAAAGTATGCTATTGGCTGCTATTCCTACATCAAAACTGCTCTTATACCTATTTCTGAAGCATCATACTAAATCTCTAAAGTTTTAGAAAAATCAAGTAATGCTAATAAAGAAGCACCACATAATTGTTCTTTAATCTCATTAAATACACGCTCTTGCTCAATACCCCATTTAAAACCCACAGATTTTTTGATAATTTCAGTGATTGGTGCAGCTAGTATACTGAAATCTTTAACAAATCGATGATAAAAACTAGCCAAACCATGAAAACTTCTTACCTCCGTGATTGACTTAGGTGTGGGCATTCTTTGATAGCCTTCACCTTTTCCTCATCCACCGCAATCCCTTTCGCACTAACAACATAGCGAAGAAACACAACTTTGTCCAAGCAAAAGGAACATTTCTTTATATAGGCATATAGTTTTTCTTTCCTTAAAATATCAAGCACACAATGCAAGTGATCAATATACTTATCTAGACTCTTGCTATACCCCAAAATATCATCAAAATAGACTACAACAAATTTGCCTATAAACACACGCAATACATGATTTATTAACCTCATGAATGTGCTTGGTTCATTAGTTAGACCAAAAGGAATAACCAACCACTCATACAATCTATGTTTACTTTTAAAGGCAATTTTCCATTCATCACCCACTTTTATTCTAATTTGATGATACCCACTTTTCAAATCAATTTTTTTTAAAATACATGACCCACACAACTCATCTAACATGTCATCTAGCCTAGGAATGGGAAGTCGATACTTTACCGTTATGTTATTGATAGCTCGAAAATCAACACACATACGCCAAGTTCCATCCTTCTTAGGCACAAGTAGTACTAGTACCATTCATGGACTCATGCTCTCTCTTACGTGTCCTTTGGCTAGTAACTCATCCGCTTGCCTTTCAAGTTCCTTCGTCTCCTCTAGATTACTCCTATAGGCTGGTCGGTTAGGAATTGTTGCACCCAGCACAAAGTAAATTTAATGTTATATGCCTCGAATAGGTGGCAAACCACTAGGCACGTCATTAGGGAACACATCCTCAAATTCCTGCAACAAAGAAACAACAACACTAGGCAACAATTGGTAAAGTTCGTTAGCACTAAAACACTATACAATAGTACAAATAAAGGCTGGTTTGCATACAAAGCACTATTGTTATCATTAGCCTTAGCATAAAAGCTCACTTGTTTCTTTGATTTTCTCTCTCTTTTTTTTTCACTCCCCTTTTTCTTTTCACTCTCTTTTTGTTTTCACTCTCTTTTTTCTCATCTTTTTTTGAACTCTCGGTCTCACAATTTTTTTTCAACTCATTCTCTATTTTTTAATTTTCATTTGATTTTCATACACTTGTTTTGGAGTTAACGACACAAGAGTAATCATTTTATTGTCTTTGACAAATGAGTGCCTATTTTTGAACCCATCATGAATAACATTCCTTTCAAATTGCCATGGACTGCCCAATAGTATGTGACCCGCATGCATTGGAACAATATCACAAAGTACGTCATCCTTGTATTTTCCAATCGAAAAGGAAACTAACACTTGCTTATTTACCCGAACCTCTGCCCAATCATTCAACCATTGCAACTTATATGGTCATGGGTGTTTCAAGGTAGGTAATTTTAGTTTCTCTACTAAAGTAGTGCTAGCCACATTAGTGCAACTTCCCCTCATCAATGATTATACTACATAACTTGTTGTAGACATGGCATCTAGTATGAAATATGTTCTCCCTTTGCTATTCCATGTCATCCTCTACAACTTGGGTACTTGGAGCACGCCTTACCACAAGTGACTCTCTCTCCACCGGGTACTCCACATCACCATCACAAGCACCCTCAAGTGGTCGAATCAGATCATCATGACTCTCGCTTTCAGTTTTTCCTTCTCCGTCAACACGTGCTATCATGGTCCTCTTATTTGGGTATTGTGAAGCTACGTGACCTAGTCCCAAACAGCAAAAACATTTAATATCACGGTTACGAGTTTGGGTTTTGGTTTTACCTTCTTTGACATTGGGCACATCGTCTCTCCATTTTGGTGACAACAAATCGATTCACTATGAATGAGATTTTACAAATGAAAATAGCTCGAACAAGAAGAAATAAAGGAATGTTTATTGACTAGAATAAGAAAAAACAATTCTCAATTCTCTTTTTTGGGGAGGGGTTGCTAAATTTTTGTTTTTAAAAAAAACAGCAACTTTAAATCTAGATTTGAAGAAGCACAGTATTTAAACAAAAAATATGATCAGAACAAAGATAGACCACATTTGTTTTTTCAAGACAGGACCAGATTTGATTTAGGACGAAAAAAACTGATATAGATCGGATGATATAATTTGGTCAAGAAAGAAAAAAAATTGGGAAGGAATAGGTATGAATGAAAGAAAAAGAAAAGGATAGATGAAACCTGATTTAGACCTTACTTCGATTACCAAATGATACGAACCTCACCAAGGATTAGTGAGACCCAAAACCAACTTAGGTTTCTTTGCGAGGATCGAACTAAATCAAATTTATAAACGAACAGGTAAGAACACAAAAATAAAAAATTTAGGATAGATTACCTTAACCCAACGTTTATGAACAAAATGTGAACCAACATTATAAAGAAAGATCTTGACCCAATGATTATAACGAATCACGAACCAAAGATATAGTGTTTGAATGCCACAAAAAATTCTTGATAAGTTCGGGAAAGTTCTTTGAAGAACATAAGAGAAAACTCTCACAATTGTTTTAATCAAAAGTAATGTATTTTTTCCCATGGGATACAACTCTCTTAAATAGGTGGCCAACAATAAAGGAAAAAACCTTAGCTAGTGAATAGTGCATGTGAATAGTGTCGATGAACAGTACCATGAATAGTGGCGAGAACAATAGAAGAAACCCTAGAGGAACAAATAATCCTAGAGAAATAAGGAAACCCTACTCTTAATCTAAAAGGAAAATGAATAATTCCTAATCTAAAAAGGAAAAAAGGCTAATTTGGCATTCATTTGGGCCTAATTTAGGCTTCATTATTTTAGACTTAGCCCAAAGCTCTTGAATTAGCCCATTAAGTGCTTCTTTGATCTTCTTGGATCTTGCCATAGTAATAGGCCCAACAAGAACATGCAACAAGTCCTTTGATTGTGCTCGTTGGTTCTCATCAGGATAAGTGTAACTAAATCTTGGTGTACACCTAAACAACAAAAAATAGATAAAGTAAAAAATGCATCACACAAGGATATATCCTGGTTCACCAAACTACTATTGGCTAATCTAGTCCTTCAAGGCCCACGGAGATTCGCACCAACTAAACCACTTGATCCCTTTAACAGGTAGGAACCAAACCCTTACAATGATTCTTTTCACAGACTCAAAATCAATATTTACATTTCCCTTTTCACAGGCTAAGGACGAACCTTATCTTTTTGCAAGCTAAAGACTAACCTAATTCTTTTACCAGGCTAACAATCAAACCTCACAAATCACTCTAAGTGTCATTTTCACCGGTATGGATAGAACCGTTACGATTCACTCAAATTTAATTTTAATCAGGAAGAATCAGGCCTAACTTTTTTCAAGAGAAAAGAATTACCTAATCGTTTTATCCACTAGGTTAATATTAAACCTCAATCATTTTCCGGAAAAAGATTGAAACCCAAGCTACCCTTGACTAGATACTCCCAATAGTATCTAATCCGCACAAACTCACCAATTACAAGAATTAATGAATTTCTTCCCACTCGGAGCTTCTACCACCTTAATTAAATTAAATATTATTAATGTCTCAAATTTACTAGTCATAGAATTTTATGAGAGGAATTTAATATCTTATTATAATAGATGTGGGTAGCACAAAAATAAGCACCTAATCAGATAATCACAAAAATAGTTTTAAAGGAATTTTTATGCTCTTTAAAGTTCAAAAATGATTTCACAAATATCTTATAACCTAGCAAACTGTAATAATATAAAATCACAATAAAAATCAAAAGCTTAGAAAGATCTCACCAGGATAACACCGAAAGATTGTAAAATGAATTACAAGACAGCTTAGATCAGTGACACCAAAACACTTAGCGCTTTAACTCAAGAACTTTTCTCACAAATGATCTCACAAGTAATCTCTTGATATAAACTCAAAATAACGACTCTTAGAAAACTCAGGAACACTTAGTTTTTGATGGAAGTGATGTATTGATCTCTAAAAACGCAGGTTTATTTAAGCTGATTTGAAACAGGCCCTCTAATAGCTAGTTTCCTCAAGATATGATAATTAAATGCATATATAGACCCCATATATCAATACCATTTAATCTTGGTCCAATTCACTTAAATATGGCTTTTAAAATATTCAATTTAGTCCCCAAATGAATTCTCAATCTTAAATCATAAAGATAGAAAGTATTAAATGTTCCAAATTGAGAAACACTTCAAATATGTGTATCATATCTATAGTTCCTCAAAATCCTCAAAATTGTAACAACACCGTCGATTGACCGACCTCTGTCCATCAGTCGACCGATGGATATAGGATGTATCCAAACTATTTTCCAAACACTGGTCAGTTGATCGATCCCTCATGGCTCGGTTGATCGATCGATACAAGATGCTACCTCAAGCCTCTTTTCGGCTCTGATTGGTTGACCGATCATTGATGGTCGATCAACCGATCGATACAGAGAGTTTTTATTTCAGCTATCGGTTGACCGATCTCTCCTTGTCAGTTGACCGATCGATTCAGAGACACCACATTTTCCAGCCCTTGCTCATCATTTGACCGATCTCTTGTGGTCAGTTGACCAATCACTACTGAAAGACCCACTACTCAATTTATTTCAACTCCAAACTTCGACGTTTTAAACCCTTTAACCAATTTCTTTCCTCGGTTAATTTAATTGACACTAATATTTATTTTTAAACACTAATCTTGCTTAGGTCAATTTTTCTTTTTCAATTTCACATTGGAGAAAATATTTGAACAATAATTAGGACCTTAATTAAAACACACATAAATATAAATTATTTTTGTGTCGTGTATCATCCTAATCGGGATATATTATGAGTAAAATAGATTTAAGTTGTTTTCACCTTGTATCTTCAAAATTTTTAATATTCTTTAATGTCCGTCTCTGCATCCTTCATAATTACTTCATGATATTATCTTGAACATCACTCTTTAAACTAAATTACTCAATAAATACATTAATTCGCTAAAAAACATCAATACTTAATTGTTCATCAAAATCTTGAGATCAACCATAAGCCAATGAATGGACGAGAATAGGATGGGGCCGTAAAGGCCATCAACATAGGGACAAAAGGAGTTTTCAAGTGGGAGAAGGAGCCGACTGATGCACCTTGGATTTTGGAAAAGTATGAAGAAGAGAGCGGGAAGAAAAGGAAAATAAGGTTTTGATTTCCTCCCTCTCAACATCCTAAAAAATCCATTCATTTTAGAAACTACAGTTTAAGGGACTTTTCTAGATGCTGATTTTCAAAATGTTCTTTGGCCCGAGATTTATTTAAAAATAGAGTCACCACCTAGAATTAAGTTAAATAGTGTGATAGGTCACCAGGATTTAAAAAAAAAAATAGTTTAAAATAGCCCAAGTTTTGACATGAAAATAGTTGGTCTTTACCAAAGATCTTTTTAAAAGTTTGGGGGTCAGTTATGCTAGAGGAAGGTGTTAGGCACCCAAAGACACCCATTCAATGATGGTACCTAAATTTAAATAGATCTTTACGTTTAAATAAGTGCAAGTAATTTCCTTTAGTTTTGGTTAACACAATAATTCCCATTTTTTATGTTTTTGCCCTTTTCTTATGTATTTTATGCAAGAAAAAGAAGAAAAAATTATTTATTTTAAACAACAATATTTATTTATTTTTGATATATTTTGATGTTTTTGACATCTTTTCGACCATTTTTTGACTTGTTTCTTAATATATACACTATGTACATGAAATATGCAAAACAAATATGCCATATACAAGTAATACAACAATATTTAAGAAAAGATGAATGGGAATTTAAGAAGACTTACCTAACTTAGTGGAGTGGTATTTCCCTAAGTGATTTCCTTATTTTCTTTTTATGATCTTCTCTGTTGTTCTTGATCATTCTTTCACAACTTCTTGAGATATTCCTCCAATATCCTCAAGAAAACCTTTTAGGTCACAAGTTTCGACATTGTTGGGACCGACCTATGCTTCATCTCTTTTATAATTGTGGCAGTTACCACGTCAAACACATGGCAGGAGGCCTCGATCTTTTCAATCATGTTTTTCTTTCCTTCGGCTACCAAATGGGACATATCAGCCTGTTGTTTGGCGAAAGAATGTACCATCAAGGTTTTCCTTGACTACGTACAACGTGTCATTTATAATGAACTTAATTCTTCAGTGAAGGAATTAGGGTACTACTCCAGCAATGTGAATCCTTAGCCTTCCCAGCAGCATATTGTACGATGCTAGTATATTTAGTATTTAGAAGCTCACGCTGAACTGAACCTGGCCGATTTTGATTGGTAAGTCGATCTCCCCGATGGCATCCCTCTTTACTCCATCAAATGCTCAAACTACCATCTTTGATGGTCGAATGTCCACTAAGTCGATCCTCATTTCTTCTAGTGTTGTTACAAGCATGATATTTAGGGCTGATCAGTTGTCGATTAGTTCTCAGGATATAATAATCCCATGACTTTCCATCGTTATGTTGAGAGGTTTGTTATTACCCGTACCTTTTCATCAATGTCTTCATTATTAAAGATGATCAAATCTGATCCCACCATTTGTTTTTCTAATGTGACAAATATATCTTGTGGGATGGTGCTTGGCAAATGGGCCTCATTCAAGACTTTCAACAGTACTTGTTGGTGTATTTCAGAGGACAATAACAACGATATAATTGAAATTTGTGTTGGGGCTTTACTTAGGTAATATTAGTAATTTAGCTACTCTTATTGAAGATGTCTTGCTTATGATAGTTTAAAGAATAATATTCTTAGCATTAGTCTACTATGTGATAAAGAGTATAATGTCATTTATTGTAAAAATCAGTGCATTATCAAGGGAGGTTCGGATAACAAAAAATAACTTGTTGCATATGTTTACACATGTTCGTTTGGTGAAATTGCATCTCAAAATTTATTATGTTTACTCTTTGAAAATAGTTGGCTACGACATAGACATTTAGGGCATTGCTAGCATTGAACTTTTACCTATTTTGTCGAAGAATAATCTCATTCAAGGCTTACCTAATGTTAAGTGAGTGAAAGATAAAGTTTGTGATAAATGTTAACGTGTTAAGCAGGTCAAGTCTTCGTTCAAAAGGAAATTGCATACATATACAAAATAATTGAAGATGTTGCGTCTTTATTTATTTGGACCTATTCCAATTGCTATTTTAGTTGAAAAATTCTATGCATTTGTGATTATTGATGATTATTTATAACGTCCATGGGTTCTATTCATGATGAAAAAGAGTGAAGTTGCCTATGAATTTTTTAATTCTATAAACGTGTTCAAAATAAAAAACAATCATACATCATTAGCATTTGTAACAATAAAGGAATAGAATTCAAAAATGAGGAGATTGCTAACTACTGCGATGAGCATGGATATAATCATAATTTTTTAGCTCCTAGAACTCCTTAACAACATAGTGTTGTTTAAAGGAAAAACATGTTTCTTCAAGAAATGGAAAGAAATATGATCAATGAAAATAATCTACTTAAGCATTTCAAGGTAGAGGCTGTAAGTACTACATGTTATATACTTAATCGTGTTCCCATTTGTAACTGTTTAAATAAAGGGTGTTTGTTAAGTTTTGCAAACATATTGAAAATGAGAAAGGTACGTGCATTAACAATATCCGAAGCGATAGAGGAAGAGAATTATGAAATAATGAGATCAAAAAATTCTATGACGAACAAGGTTACAGACATAATTTTTTAGCCCCAAGAACACCTCAACAAAATGGCATTGTAGAGATGAATACTTTTGGGTAGAAGCTGTAAGTACAGCTTGTTATGTATTGAATCGTGTTTTGATCCGTCGAGGATTAAATAAGACTCCATACGAGCTATGAAATGGAAAAACCTCTATTTACCTCTTACTTTAAGGTTTTTTGGTTGCAAATGTTTTATTCTTAACAATAAAGAAAATCTTTCAAAATTTGATGCTAAATCCGATAAAGTAATTTTTCTTGGTTATTCAACTACTAGCAAAGCTTATAGAGTATATAACAAACGAACACTTGTAGTTGAAGAATTAGTGCATGATGTTTTTGAAGAATCTAACCCCTTTTCATCAAGTAAGGATTTAAATGACGAAAATCCAGAGTTGGTGGAAAAATCAATGGAGCAAGTTGAAAATGCTTAAATTAAGCCCGTTGAAGAAGATTCAATGGAATTAAAACCATCCAAGAACAATTTACCAAAGGCTTGGGAAAAGGTCAACATTCATCCTACCGAGAAAATCATTGGAGATATTGAACACATTGTAAATAGTAGATCTTCTTTGAGAAACTTTGTTAACAATTTTGCTTTCTCTCAAATTGATCCTAAAAACACAAGTGAAGTTGTTGATGATGAATCTTGGATCTTAGCGATGCAAGAAGAGTTAAATCAATTGGGGAGAAATAACGTTTGGACTCTAGTACTAAGACCTAATGACCATCCTGTAATTGGAACAAAATGGGTTTTTGAAATAAAAAGGATGAGTCGGGTATTGTTATTAAAAATAAAACAAGATTGGTAGTACAAGGATTTAATCAAGAAGAATGAATAGATTATGATGAAACATATACTTCGGTAGCTAAACTTGAAGCAATACGTTTGTTACTTCCTTTTGCTTCTGCTAAATATTTCAAACTTTTTTAAATGGACGTTAAAATCGCATTCTTAAATGGTTTTATATCCGAAAACGTTTATGTTGAACAACCTCCCGGTTTTGAAGTTGAAACTTTTTTAAATAATATTTTCAAATTGACAAAAACACTTTACGGTCTCAAACAAGCACCTAAAGCTTGGTATGAGAGGTTGAGTGGATTTCTCCTACAAAAAGGTTTTAAACGTGGTTTAAGCGATGTAACGTTATTCATTAAAGAATCTAAAAGTAATATCTTATTTGTACGAATCTATGTTGATGATATTATTTTCAGTGCTACTAATGAGATCTTGTGCCAAGAGTTTGCTAAGCTTATACAGGAAGAACTCGAGATAAGTATGATGGGAGAATTAAAATTCTTTCTCGGATTTCAATCATGTCATAAAGAATCACATTTAACTACTGTTAAACGCATTTTTTGATATTTCCTTGGTATTTGTGATTTAGGATTATGGTATCCTAAGAATAAATGTCTTGATATGCTTAGTTATTCCGACACAGATTTTGACGGTTGCAAAGTCGAGTGTAAAATCACTAGTGACACTAGTCATTTTCTAGAACACACATTGGTTTCTCGGTCAAGAAAGAAACAAAATTCCATTGGATTGTCTACTGTCAAAGCCGAATATATCGCGATTTGAAATTGTTGTGCACAAATTCTTTACATGAAGCAATAATTGGGAGATTTTGATATTGATGTTGATTGTGTTCCAATCATATGTGATTACACTAGCGCCATATGTTTGAGTAAGAATCCTACTCAACATTCACGAATGAAGCACATTGAAATTAGACATCACTTTATTCATAACCATATTCAAAAAGGCGATATCACGTTGGAATTCATTGATACTAATAATCAATTAGCTGATATCTTCACTAAGCCTCTTGCGCAAAAATAATTTTCAAAAATATTATTTGGTTTAGGTATGGCTAGACAAAATGATGTTTTGAAATGATTGTCTTTTAAACTGAGCTTATATATGCTATAGTTCTTCATAATTGTAAAAATTATTTTATAAGTCAAATTTGACTTACATTTGGATTTTTGGTATTTAAAATGATCTTTCCAAATGTATAATCATATATGTTATATCAAAATGATTTCAAAATCATTGTTCTCCAAGTGATCAAAAATTTGATTTTGGTAACTTAAATCTTTGAGGCAATAATGAAATTTTGTTACATGTGATATATATTAATCCTAAGTGATATTGGTTTGATATATTCATATATAAATCATAAATTTGTCATAAATCAAGACAAACGGTTTCAAACAATCATATGATCATTCTCACAATTCAAGCAACACGTTTACACACATTTTCATCCATCACACCTCAAAACTAGTCTCACTCCATTTTTTGATGTGACAAAGGGGGAGAAACACATATAATTGATGCTTATGTTTCACTTAGTTGTTTAAGTTTGTGATTTGATATTGTAAGACAATATGTGTAATGTGTCGTGCTATTGATATTATGCAGTTATTATATCTTGATTATGTTCCTATAACGTGATGAGAATAATAATAACTTTATAAGCCTAAGAGAATGAAAAAATGAGCCTTCTTAGATAAAATCGTTTCAAAAATCGATCTCATACTCAGGGGGGGCTAGTAAAGTGATTATTATTATTAAAAACATCAAATGAGTTTTCTTCAACAAAAAAGGGAAGATTGTTAGCCTAAGCGGTTTCAATTATAGGATCTCCGGAATGTGATTTGGACGATAAGGCCTCATTTGTTGTTTTAAGTTAACTAATATTATTTTTAAGTATAGATCATTTGTATATTATAGAAATATACCATGGAGATGAATTCAAGCTGAAAGGTATGATTTACTTAATGCAATTTTTATTTTTATTTTTATTTCGACAACATTAACAAAGATTATTAAACTCGGAACTTTATAGGTTTTACACACACACACACACACACTGAGGGTGCACACTTTTGTGATGTTTTGTTTCTAACATACCCAATATATATAAATATCACAATATGTATTATATGTTTGATCATATCATGCAAATTTGAAAAATTCACATCTTGATTACAAATGTGATTAATATGATTAAACTTGAATTTAATGTGATCATATAGTACATTGCATGATCTCAATGTAAAAACACTTCAAATATCAGTGACATAATGTTTTGAATATATCCATATCATTATTATATTATGATCCATGCAATAAGATTGTTCATACCGTACTCAATTGGAAATTTCATATTTTGATCTTCATTAGGAAAAAAATTGAGAAATTAGGTTTTTAGTATGATCATAAGATATATTGTATATTTGGATCATCAAAACATCGTGAATATCATTGAAATAATGTTTTAAAGATTTTTGGCTGAAAAAATTATCATAGACGTCGACCAAATCCAAGAATGGGCGAAGAAAAATGAAATTGTGTTGAAATCACTATACCAATCTACTAGTCATCCAAAAAAAATAGAATTACCCTTTAGTAGTAAATTATACCTATATCTCTTATTACTCGTCTAAATCTGATTAATATTATATGGTTGGAAAGCTCATTCAAATATATTTGAAATCATATAAATTTAACATATAGACAAGTTGTAGTGGTTATTCAAATTTCAACATTTTGGTAGAAGTAAGTAGTTGGTTTTTTCAGAAAATTCTATTTAGACCTTTGCTCACTCATTTGGACTATATCTCACTCATTGGGAGTCGAAATGAGATGATTCTATCTTATATGGAATTCTAACTCAATAACATTTAATTATATGACTATTAAGAATAATTTTGATATGTTATTCTTATCAAACAATAGCCATTTGTTAAAAAGTCTATGTAGCCTTTCTCCATGCTGCTTTCTTTTCGCTCTGTTTTTCGATCGATCGTAGTGCGTTCTTGAAGGGTTTTGAATGTTTCTATACATTATTTAAAGTTTTTATATCATAAAAATAATTAAATTTGATCAAATCATCATTGGATTAAATCAATTAGATCAAAATTATTTCAAAGGTTTAAGAACAATTTTGGCAGTGTTTTTGAATAAACTTAAAATTGGTTTTGCATGTAAACTATTATTTCTATTACTTAAATGATGTTATTAAAAGAATGAATGATGTGTCTACATTTTATATATTTGTTAGAATTAAATTCATGTCATTGAGACAAAGATTTATTAACATTTGACATCATTATATATAAATCAGGTTTTCTATACTTAAATATGTTCTAAGTATTTTATTTTGATTTGAACCATTTAAGTGTGTTACAATATATTGTGAATGGATCAAATAAATTCTATTCATATTTACAAACCATGTATAACCAAAAATGGCATTGTACATACATATGAGGTATTCAAAGTTTGCTATGCAACTTGCAATAAAGTATTGAGTTGAAAAGTTTGACTTCACTTTGCACTATGAAGACTTGTCTTGCAACTTTCTATACACATGGGATTGGAATTATTATGTCTTGTCATTCATTACCTAAAAATTATTCCAGGATATTTTGTTTTACAGGTTGGCATTAGACCTTTACTATTCAAATTTGTCTAATAGCTGTTTGAAAAACACAGCCTGAAGCTTTACATGCTTATTTGACATTAACGCCCTCCTTCTAAGTCTAAATCACTTGATTCTTCAGCCTAATGAAATCCAACTCACTAAGAAACATTATCATGAACCATTTTTATGCTAATAAAAAGGTATAGAAATTAAAAAATGACTATTAGGATAGAAGTCAGTGGGTGGACAATTGGATTATGAGAATGATTTTGAAAAACACCATCATGTGACATCTTATCTTGAAAAGAACCATGCTCAACGATTATGAATAATTTTGGATATTCTATTGGATAATTCTAAGACATTTCTTGATACAAAAGGAGGCCATTTTACTAGAAGAAAGATACACCATTTGCTTATCTCACACAGTTGCTTCAAAGAGTTATACTTCCAAGTTTCCAAGCAAATTTCTGTGCAACATCACCTTTATACATTCTTGATTCATATATTCATATTGATTGATTGTTGTATTTAGATTCACGCATAATTAGAGATTCTTGGGTTCCTTATATTGAGATTATTGAAGCTCTATTTTGTGAGACGGTGAGATTTTCATTGTAAATTTTGAATTAGGGTTTTGCTTAAGATGAGAGATTTATAATTGGAACATATTCAATCTTGACTGTAAAGTCTTGAGATACAAACTTCTCAAGCAGTGAATTTAGAATGTTTGATCTTCACCCGTAAGAGGATCAAGGATAGCGAAATCTCCGAAGGTGCTCAGGGGAGTAGACTAGGCAAAGGGTTGTCGAACTACTATAAATACCAGTGTTAATCTCTCTAACTCTGCTTTTTACTTTTTTGTTTTGTCTATGTTTGTGATTTATTGTTTGGTTAATTATCTGTTGTGCACTAATCACTATCACATTATCACCAGTTAAAATCGAGAATAAACAATTAAGGAAACTTTGCTAAACCTAATTCACCCCCCTCTTGGGTAGTTTCTTGGGGTATCATAAATTGAATTTACATATATATATTTCCAAGCTGAATTTGGTTGTTTTTGAGTGTTTTTGTAATCTTTGAAATCATTTATATTTATTTTTATGTAAATCAAGTGTAGGGATGAAAACGGTTGAAATTCGAGCAAATTTGTAGGAAGTCAAGGGAGAAACGTTGAAAAAGATCTAGAAATAGGAAGTGCAGCCTCACCGCTGCAGCGATTAAGCCCATCACCGCAGCGCCAGCATCAAGCGCCACTTGCCCTTGAGTATTGTAGTGATGGCCTTTATCGTTGCAGCGGTGAAAGGTCAGTGGGCCTTCTGCTTCATCACTGTAGCGATAAAAGGGCAGAAACCCTACTGCCTATCCATTGCTGCAATGATGACTTCCATCACTGCAATGATCAATCAAACAGCTGGTATAAATGTTTTTAGGTATTTTTTGGATATTTTCGAACTCATTATGTATCCACCCATCCCAACCTTGTATAAGGACATTTTTACACTTGTTAGAAGCCCTAGATCAGACCCTTGAAGAGGAGAGTTCATTTAAAGAAGATGAAATGATCTTGGAACAGTTTTTGCGGAAGTGGAACCATCCACTTCATAGATTTTCCATTCCTTCTTTGTTTCTCAACTTTGTGTATTGAATGATAATGTTATTCTGATGTTTTAATGAGTATTTAGTTTTAATCATGTGTGACTAAGTAAATATTATCTAGGGATTGATTAGTTCATGAATATGCATGTTTGAGTGAATCTATGTGTCAGTAACGGTTGTTTATCTTTATCTGATTGTGTTTACCATTGTATTATACCCATGGTATGATTTGTATGGTATTATGGTTGGTTTGAGAATACAGGGTTTGACACTCGGGAGAGATAACCCCGGATTCAGACTAGAGTTAAACACAACGCGATGTTCTAATGTTTCGGGAGATTATTAGAACATGTGCAATCCGTGAGGTTAGGTTAAGACTCATGCACTCGTTTAGATGCTAGATAGGGATGTCGGTGTTGACACGAGTGCGTATTCGGTCACTTTACACTCAGGAAAGGTAGTGAGTAAGTTTATGATACTTAGATTGTCGGATGAGTATCACACCAATATTGTAAACTAGACTAAATCAAACATATGTTAGTGAACGAAATTAATCCCTAGGTAATCCATTTTCATAGAAGTAATTCCAAGTTTTTAGATTTAATTAGTTTTCAATTTGCAAACATAATTCAAGACTTGAAACGTCTAGATAATATTAAGCTATGTTAATTGTAGTACTTAACTAATCCTAGGACAAATCCCAATACAGAACACTCGATCTTCGGATCCACTTTATTAAAATTTGACCTCGTGCACTTGCGAGTAAAATTAAAGCGTTAAATAATAGCGAACAAGTTTTTGGCACTGTTACTGGGGATTTAGATTAATGATTCAGTTGATATTACTACCAAGTAGTTCAATATTAATCTTGACATTCTTTTATTTTTATTTTTATTTTTATTTTGTTTTACTTTGTTTTTGTTCAAATCGTTTTCATTTTTTGTGGTTACAAGTAGTGTATGCGACATAGCCGAAGTTTGGAATTCTTGACTCTTGATCTTGAGATTGAACATACATTGAGGAGATTAAGGAGAGAGAGAAGAAACCGAACTCAAGACATGGCCGATGGCGGTGATGATCATATGCCACGACAACCGCCGGTGCCACAAGTACTACCGCAACAGTTGCCGGAATCGAAAGTTTAATAGTGGGTCCTTAGGGACTACTATCAACCCGTGATGTTTGATAATTATTCTGGGATCAGAGGCAACCGATCCAATCAAACAACTTTGAGTTGAAACCCGCGTTTATCAACATGGTTCAGTAGAACCAATACGGCGAGAATCTTCACGAAAACCCAAATATCCACCTTGCAACATTCTTGGAGATTTGTGATACAGTGAAAATAAATAGAGTCACAGAAGATGTGATCCTGCTGAGATTATTACTTTTTTTCCTTCCAGACAGAGTTAGGGGTTGGGTTCAGTCAGTCCAACTAGGAAATATCACTACTTGAGAGGAACTGGCTGAGAGAATTGATAATGGGCGAAGACCCTCAGGAAATGCAACAAGTAGTGAAGTTTATTGGATACATCCCACCTGGGATTTCCTAGTGATGACCAGATAACTTCCTGCATGAAATTTAACCTCGGATAAAATGCTCCCCATTTCTAGACTGGAGCTTGACAATGCTTATTCATTTTCTGGGACTAATTTTATTTTTGAATTTTTGTATTGATTAAAATTGCGATAGGTGCAAATCTTATATCAAGAAACTCACCACGAAGAAGATCCGATATAATGTGCCCCAGCTCTAGCTAGGGCAAATCCTTATCACAGGATCTTAACGGAGAAACCTGATATAATGTACCTTAGCCCTAGATGGGGCGAGTCCCATCTCAAATTCCTAACAAATAAACTGAATATAATGTGCCCCAACTCTACCTGGGGCGCGGGACTATCTCCTGAGTGTTCAGGGGATGCGATAGAGCCCACATGGGTTGCCTCTATATCCCGAACTGAGTGCACAATTTTAATATTTGTTTTAGTCTATAAACTCATGTTGGGTTATTTTTGTATTATTAGAATTATTATTTTGGATGGTGATATTGGATGAGTGAAATCCAATAGGGTTACCTACATTCACCGAGTTCCTAGGTTAGTAATCCAGTCAAAATGTAATTTGGCCCTTGTTGCGCTATCTTAGATTGTCAACTGTACCCACAAGGGCTTCTTATGTACCTTGGTAATCTGCCAAGGATTAGGTTAACGTTTAGTTCGAGCACAGGTATCATTTTGTTGTATATTTAATTAAACGATCAGAAATGAGCATTCTCAAAGAAGTTAGGGGCTTCTCGGGAGATGTGCCCTGATACAGGGTTGAGAGAATGTCATAATGCGGACATCTCTCTGGCTTAGACTGGACCTACTAGGTTCCCAATGTACTTTGGTAAGCCAAGTGGATACCTAATTCCCCTTTGACTGGTTAAAGCTTAACAATGGTTAAATCTGGAGTAATGATTGTTATATTTAATATAGTTTAATTCCAATTAATAGGGGGATTTATTATTGAGGAACTATGTGGGGATTTTATTGTTTGTTATGATTTAATATTGATTGGCGTGGCATTTTCATTAATGGAGATTGAAGAAGGTTTCTTACGAATCTAGGTAATCTACCCTGAATTGGGTCGTAACAGCAGTTCAACGCCTATTGATTTGTCAACCAAACCCCCAAGGGTTTCCTACGTATCCCAGGCTTCACCGGGAGTCAAGTTGATGTGTAGTTCTTGGTTAAGCATCCTCTATTATTGGGAAAATAAGGAGATTTCATAAATCTTTTCTCAAGACAGTCAAAGGACAATTCTTTAAGATGTGCCTTGTCCTAAGGCTGAGGGAGCGTCATAAAGATGATATCCTCTCATCTTTTTCATTTCAACCCCCACTTGGGTTTCTTACACACCTTAGTGATGTACCAAGGATCTGGTATAAATATTACGGGGGGTTTCTTAGTTGTCAACTAAACCTTGTAACGGTTTACGAGGTTTCCTAGGTATCCTTGTTTTCACAAGGAATTAGGTTGACATTTAGTTTAATGCGCATGAATGGTTTTTATTTTAAAGGGGACAACCATACCTTGTAAAGGTTGCCTATGTATCTATGATAGCTAAGATTCAGGTTGGCACATAGTTCAACGCACATAGTTGAGTTTAAGTTTGTCACCCGAACCCATAAGGGTTTCCTACACATCTTGGGCTTCACTGGGATTCAGGTTGACATGTAGTTCCTACTTAATGGATGAGTTTAAATTGGTTAACCAAACTCGTGAGCATTTCCTACGTATCTCGAGCTTTGTCGGGAATAAGGTTAAAATGTAGTTCTTACGTCTTTGGTTTAATGAAGTTAGTTAAGTTTATTATGATTTGGGTATTTCATTTCACGCCATGAGAAGAAAATGGACGTTGTTTCTACCAGGAAAACAATGATATGATGAAATATGCCCCAGTTATAGACTGGGGCAGCGACTGGAAAAGTTCTATTGGGGAATCAAATTCGAAAATGACAGTCATGTGATTCGTGATTATTAACAGTGTAAAATATGCCCCAACCTACAAGCTAGGGAGGAGACTAATTAGCTACAAGATTATAGAGCTAAGTCGGTTCATCTTGTGGGGTAATGAAAAATGAATTCGGGATTTAAACGATTTAAAATCCCAAATACACTTACCGACGGGTTCATTATTATATTGTTTATTATTTTATTTCTTAAAATGTAAGGCTCAGTCTCTCTGTGAGTTGGTATGCTAGTATGTTACATAGGTTATGTAATTTTAAACTAAGTATTTCACAGGTAAAATTTAATTGTCAAATTTTTATCGTAAAATGAATTGATTCGATCACGATTTGACCCTTTTTGATTTGATACTCTTCTAATTTGACGTTAGTCACGATTTGATGCTTGCTTTTCTAATACTTATGACGACACAACTCGAAGCCTCTTGTTGATGCGTAAGACATCAACTCAGGCACATCATCCAATAGATCACGTGTCTCGAGATAAGTTTGACTATCACATTTTTCGCGTAAAATTTTGCTTAAAAATAATATTTAAAAAATTGGGAATTTTTTTTTTTTTTTTTTTAACAAAAATGAATGCCAGGGCTCCATTTTTGAATCCCTACACATTGGCCGATGCGTAGGGATGTTTTGCTATAAAAGATAGGCCAATGGCCTATCAGCTTTATCGAGAAATAGAAACAAAACCGAGAGCAGAAAACAGTGGTCACGGCCAATCTCTTGATCTTTGTCACTTCCTCATTGATTTTCTTCTATTTTTCTTCCATTAAAAGGTAATTCCATGTCATGGAGAACGTTTCCCACGTATTTTGCGCATGAAATAGTTTTTCTTTAAACCCTAAGTTAGGGTTTTATCATTTTTTTAAAAACCCAATTTTTTGAAAACTCATGTAATGATCTTGTATTTTGGGTTTGTATATCATATTAAATGAATGATTTTAAGTTCATTTGATGATTTAGACTACAAATACATAATGTTCTTCCCTAACCTAAGTCAAGTGATTTTTATTTTTTTTGTTATTTTTAGGGATGTGTAGTTTTTTTTTTTTTTTTTGTGTCCCCATGCATGATTGTTATGATTAATCATGTTTCGAACATAAATTAGAGACTAATTTTGTTGTATTAATGTAAAGGGATTGATAATCTTGCATATTTTTAACAAAATTTATTTTAAATCTTGTATTTTGGTGAATAATGTTATGAATTAGTTTTATTACGGATTGATTTTTTATTTTTTTTTCTGAGGAAAAAGAAATCCTTAGTGTGTTCTACTCCTGTTGTTTGGAGGAGGATTTTGATTTCATGCAAAATTTAGTTATGGAACAAATTTTGTGTGTGTACTTGTTTTGCACATGCACACACGCGCGCGCACACACACACACACACACACACACACACACACACACACACACACACACATATATATATATATATATATATATATATATATATATATATATATATATATATATATATATATATATATATTACTTTGAGATTCTTGGATATCATCTTGATAGTATAATTTAATTAGTTTGTATCTTGTACGTCATAATTTCTTCTTATAGTGTATTTGTTTAGTATTTTAAAGTTTCTCCTAAGCGAGATGGGTTGCAAATGTTGGTACATCTCATTAGTAGGGGCAGGTTTTCCAACTATACCTTAGTTTTGAGTAGCAAACAACATGTATTTAAACTTAAAGACCTTAGTTTTGAGTAGCAAACAACACGTATTTAAACTTGAAGAAGGCAGGGTCGTAACTGTTGTTCTATTATAGGTAAACTCAACCCTTTGCCCCTAGTGCTAGGCTAGAGATAGATCGTTGGAGAATAATCCTAATTGGTCATGATTATTTCTATAGAATAATGGTAGTGGTGAGCTTGACATATCTTATAGAGTCACGTATGAATCTTAGCGATTCCAACTTTTCTCTCAAGTCGAAACCCTAATGATAAAATCCTGACTTTTATTTCTAGAAGACATTATGTTAACCACGAGTTCTTCAGGTGATAGTGGTCGTCCTTTATTGAGACCCTCGATTAGAGGTAGTGCATCAAAGCACTCGCAAGGTCGATCTAGGACTTCAACACTCAGGATTTATGATGACGTGCCTATCCTTTCCACTTTTACTATAGAGGAGATCTTTAGAGCATCCAGAGTCGATAACTCGATAATGGATAGTCCGTCTGATGCTCCTACTGATCAAGATTTTGTTCCCTTTTCTGTCACAACTGAGATGGCAGTGGATCCCGATAACGTCCTTCCCGAGGATGAGATGTCTAAGTGGGTCATTCCTGATAATTTTACAGGAGATGATTTTGAGTCACGGGATCCTATTCTGAGGCCATTTCAAGATAGATCCCTTACCTTCAATGTGGCACGGCTTCATCCCATCGAGCTTGAGGATTAGACACTAGTAGGAGATCATTATGATAATCCTTTTTTTTTCTCCATTTTACTCAGGTTAGCTATTGAAACCTTTCATAATTCATCCCTCTTTCTAAAATAGCAAAGTCTTATATTTTTGTGGGTAAATTTTTACAGGTCGACTCCCATTGTAAAGGGAACTTTAGGGGGTCATGGTTGACTTTCTACACCCTCTACGCAAGGAAAATGCACTACGACTACCGCTTATTCCTCCAGAGATGTAGCTTCAAGGATTTTCTTACTATTCAGGCATCTTGCATGGATTTGCTAGTTCCCAACGATGAACTCTCTTTATTTAGTTTGTGGAGAGTTGATGCCGACGCCCTTTAACTGGATAATGATCACCAGAGTTCGCTTCTGAGGGCAGATTGTTCCCTTGAGAGAGACATCCTGGGCTGAGGCAGATAGGCTCTACTACTAGAAAAATATATTTTCATCATGCTTAGTAAATATACTTCATCTCGTTTTTTGAATAAACCATGATTGTAACGAAATGAATGAGATATAATCTCTCTTAAAATTTATTATGTGATAAAAAATATTTTTTTATCTCACTATTTTAATAAACCGTGATAATTGGGTGTAGTTTTTATCACGTTTATTACTTATAACTCTGATTAATTTGTCAATAAAGGATTCTAGCACTGCAGAGCTTAAAACAAAATGAAAAAAAGGTGGTGGATCTAATTTCAGGTTCGCGCTCGATTGTCTTTCGTGTTCACACTCTTTGCTGAACATTTAGGGCTTCCATCTCCTAATCGATTGTCTTTCTTGTCTGCGCTCCTCTCTCTCTCTCTCTCTCGAACCAACCAGCTACAAACCAAAAATCGAAACGAGTCTCCACTACCTAGCCAACCCCCTAATCGACAACCTGGAACCAAATCGCCACTGAAGATTTCTCAAATCTGATGTTTAGATCGAGAAGGACAAGAACCAAACACTCAAACTATCAGATCTGACCCTTGACAAAACCCTCAAGTAGAAATTATCCCACGCCGCAGAACCTCCATTGCCTAGCTAACCTAGAAATTGAATCGGCAGTGGAGGAAGCCCTAATCACAACGACGACAAAGGCAACGGCTAGGAAATCTCGGAGTTTCTCTCTCTCCATTGCGGTAACTTTCGGTTTCTTTGATTTATGATTATTTGTTGTTTTGATTTCTAATTTTATCCATAAACATCAAGAATTTGTGGACATTCCTTCTTCATATTCGAACATTCCTTCTTCAATTTGCTTATGAACATTGAGTTTTCGCTTGATGCTTTTAGTTGCCAGTAGATGAAGTTGGTTTTTAATTACAGTTGTATATACCTTTTAAGGCTACCAGGGGAGAGTTTCTCCTTTTCATACATGGAAAAATTCCATTTGGAAAAATCATCACCTCAGAGCCTAATTTTTTCTTTGTGGAATTTTTATTAGTTGCCATTGTGGAATTTATTCTTTGTGTAGAGTTTTCTAATTTGTGTTTTGGTTTCCAAACATCCAGACGCTACTCTACCTGCCCAGGTTGCTAAGTAATTTAAACTTATCTTCTCTTGTGGTAGCTCTCTTATTATTTATTTAAACTGTATTGATGCAAACAACTTATGATACATGTATGCAATTGCTCTATTGTTGTGTGAACCATTTATTCTTGAATGATTGTTTTGGAGTTTGTTATTTCTGTTAGGACTTTTTTAGCAGCAAGTTTGCCATTTCCCCCAGCATTCTCATTTTGGAGTTTGTTATTTCTGTTTTGCACCCTTGTTAATTCTTGATAATTTTTCATTCATCATTGTAAACTGCATTCTCATTAATGGTGCATTATATTTCCTTGTTTATTTGTTCCATATTGTCATCTTATTAGATGGCTCAATGTCAACCTGTCAATTAGGAAGATCCAAGGGTAGTGGTGAAAAATCAGAGATGCTTACACGAAAATTAGAGTCTTCAAGACCTCATTATTCCATTTGATATTGGGTAGGTCTTCTAAGTTAGACGTATGGAGGTTTTAGTTTTAGGATATTCATGAGTTGTGAATCTCATTGTTTGTACTTGACATTTTTAAATTTTCAGGGAACGATGGATATTGTTGGCTATTCACCTATCAACTCTAACGGTATTCGATTTTGATCCATGTTGTTTAGGTGAAGTGAACACAACTCCTAAATTCATAATAAACACGTAAGTGTCATTTTATTCTATTCCATGTTTCTTCACACGACCTTTTACATAGAAAACTATTTAAGAGTTGTTTTCTCACAACATTTTGTGTTTATAATTGTCTAATTCTTTTATATATATTTTTTCACGTAATGTTTATGTAGTGGTCTTCGAACATTAGAAAGGACCAAAAGGAGAACAAAAATAACTCCATCTTGGAAGTGTATTCAGGTGATAAATATGTTCTTCAATATATATATATATATATATACATATATATATATATAGCACAGTTGTTAACACTAATTCTCATCAAAGTTTTGTTATATTTAGTGTCCTCGACAATCTTCGGCTTTGAAATATGGTTTCTACGTAATGAGATTCATGAAAGATATTATTAGAGATAAAAGCATCATTTTCCGAAAAAATGTGAGATAAGTTGTTTATTTTTCACTTTGCATCTTTTGAAAATATTATTCTCTTACTCATTTGAATGAATTATGTAGTTTAATGGGAAGAATGTCTACTCTGAAGAGGAACTAGACAAATTGAGAGTTGAATGGATTAAATATATTTCAAAACAACTGTGATTGTGGAAAATGTATGTCATTATCTTGAATATGTAATTTATTTTTATGACGTTTAAGTTGTCCATTGTTGAACTATATATGAACTATTTTGCTGTCCCTTTTTTTTTTTTTTTTTTTTGGTCCATTTTTTTGTTGTCCATTTGTGAGTAGTGTTTTGTTGTCCATTTGTTGTTTGTTTTTGCATTCGTTTTGCTTGAAAAATAGTTGTTCTTGCTGCAAAACGTTATTGTTTTGCTTCTTTCTTTCTTTTTTTTTTTTTTGCAGCAAAGGTGATCTATTTTGCTCCAAAAACAGCAAAATTCAGTTGCAAAGCACCAAAATTCAGTTGTGGTGGATTTTCTATTTTTTTTTTTTTTTTTTTTTGGCTTTTTATTATATGAGTACTTGCAATTTGAAATTCTAATTGTTGATTTTCTAAATTTCAGTTGATTACATCTCTACATTTGATGAAGAAGAAAATGAAGTTCATGATATGGGTATTGTGCGATCACCTTTTTAGACATTTATGCACGAGAACAATTAAGTTTATGATTTTTGTATTGAAAGACAATGTTATTTGTATTTTATTTGGTGATGTAAAATTCTTGTGATGTTCAGTTTTGGAAATTTATGTATGCCCATTCTTGACAATATCTTTTCATTAAATAGTAGGGTATTGTTATTGTATGTGTTTTTAAATAAAATAAGAAAAATAATCACATTTTTTAAATGTGATGAAAGAGTGTAAACATCTTAGTTTGACCCAAAACTGAGATAAATATCATCTAAATAATCACGGTTTTTCAATTTGATCACATAAATATGATCTTTTGAATCACATTTGAAAAATGAGATTTTAGATGGACTAACCATCTCGTTTGTTAACTGTGATAAAAAATGTACCATCTCGATTTTTAACTATGATAAAAAGTTTACTTTTAATCACATTGCATATTATCACGGTCAGTTTTGGAGCAAAAAACCGTGATAAAAAAGTGCTCCTAGGTAAGATATCGGCAGAGGCGAGGAACGAAGCACGTATACGACAGAGCAGCTTAGTGTATAAGACGGTCTTCACCCTCCCACATCCACAGGACTCGGTGGCGAGGATCGGCACTATCGTGCTCAACTGCTTCAGTTTTTTGGAGGGACCTTTACGGCTTTGTCTAGTTCCACCATCCCTCTGTACTTCATAGGAATTCTGAGCAATCTAGCTGGCTTGGAAGATCTTGATTGGAGTAGCTCCACCTTCGTAGCCTTCCTGGTAGGTACATGGTCTTGTGTATCAACTTGCATCAGTAGCGTTAAAAGGTTTTGGCAGTTTCTACTGGTGAGTTCATTTTTAATATTTTATCCTTTTTTGTTTTCTTAGCTTGTATTACTTAGCTTCTTTTTCTCTCTCATTTTTCTTGCATTATTCACGATATGAGTACCTTCACCTATGTCAGCCCTATTCTACTTCCAAGTACCTTCACCTATGTCAGCCCGCTCCACCGGTGTTGTGGTTTTGACCTTATAATGATGTTGATCCTGATATCCTGGTCTCTGAGGATTGTTACCTCCAGTACTTTTTGTGTCTTTCAATTAGCCCTCAAATGAACATAGCACACCTAGTGGGCAATACCTTGTTAGGTCATAGGGTGCTGAGATTCTGGGTTAGTCATAGCAAGGAGAAGGTGGTTCTCGCTTGTGATTTTGCTGCTATCAGAGCTGAGAGGAATGCTCTTAGAAAGGATTACGATTAGTATCGTCGGTACGGTGAGGACTTGTTATGAGAGATCCATAGACTTCATGGACTATTCTTTGATTATTAGACTCTGGTCCTCCCTCTAAGGCTCGTATAATTACTCCGGGCATAGCAGAGTTTATAGCTAACCTAGAGGCTTCCATCCCTTTTGCTATGTTGACCCCACTGACTAGGAGTTCTAGAGGGAGAATGAACTGACCTAAATCAAATCATCGATAGGCACAAATATTACTCTCATTTTTTTATTAGATTGTATAGTTGTATATTTTTGGAGATAAATATTGTAGTGAACATATTTTGTACATGTATTTATTATTGGATATGTATTATAGTGAATGTATCATTTTCTTGGGGTATGTATTATTACTGATGTATGTATTACGGTGGTTATGATTGTATATGTATTAGGATAAATGTATATGTATTTTTCTTTCTTTATGCATACATCTCTATTGTACTTATGCATGGGATATATATATATATTGTTAACTTTTTATGTTTATTATCAGTAGGATGGCATGTTGGTAATTGGTGGCGAGATATCACATCGTCACTTTCACCACAAGTGTATGGGTCAAGTTTTAGTAGAGATGGGAAGGAGTAAGGGTTGTCGTATCCACATGGATTGATTGAGATTATTATCGAGTACCTCAATTGCCATAACCTAACTTTATTTAGGCGTTAAAAATAAAGTTTATAATTAATTAATACTAATACTAAAATACTAATTATACTAGTATTATTATATTGAGATGTTTAGTGGAAAAGATTACCTAGAGATTAACTTTGTTTACAAAAATGTGTTTGGTCTCGTTTGGTTTGCAATAACGGCGTTTGACGTATCCGTCAATATCTGTATCGTAAACTCACTCGGTACCTCTCCCGAGTATTAGACGAGTGAATATGCGACTTCTCTTCAACGAAGAAGTCCCCCTCAACATCTTAACGAAACTAGGTCACATGAGTCTTGCCCCAACATCATTGATTGCACACTTTCTAACTCCCTCCCGGATTATTAGATCGTCGGGTTGTGTTTACCCTAGTCCGAATTCAGGGTTACGTCTCCTGAGTGTCAAACCCTGTATTCTCTAATTATCTAAACAATCATAATATCAAAAAATAATAGTAAACACAATCGAAATAGCGAAGAACAACCATTAACAAAACACAACTCAAACAAACAACGATTTCATAAAATATATTAATCCCTAAACAAAATCCGTTTAACTCATGGCCATAACCATTTGTACAATGAAAACTGAGCTAACATACTCGACAACCTACCAAAGTTAAGAAAATAAATATAGAAATGGAAGAACTTAGACATAGTCCGAAGATTTGCAGCTAAAACTACCCAACGATCGCTTCTCTTTTATTTCAACGTGTTCTTCTCCTTCGGAATTGGTTGAGCACACCCCAAAACATTATCAAAATATTAAGAACCCTAAGGGGTCTCTTATAGCTGGGTGGGCTTGAAGAAAGAGAAATGAGAAGAGATTAAATAGGAAGCAAAATATCTAAAAAAATATCTAATAGTTGTGCAGAGTGACCGCCGCGGCAGTGAGTATGTCAATTAAGACACGGCCTCGGCAGTGGAATCAGGGACCATCCTATTCTTTCACTGCCTCGGTGGTGGGATGTAAGTAACATTTTGGTTCTTCTCTGCATATTGACTACCGCGGTGGTGGTTTGGATGCCACGGCAGTGAGCTTGTTTTCATAATTATGCCCTCATACTTGTTTTCCCACCGTTCTTGATCCAATTTGATCGTTTATGATCTGTTTTCATGCCTTATCACCTTATACACCTGATTTATACAAAACACATAAAAATGTATTAAAACTCAATAAACGTAATTGAAAACTAATAAATTTGGTTCGGAAATAGATAGTAATATACACCTATCAGTAATGTAGATAGTTAAAACTTATCTTTAGTTATAGCATATATTTCTTTGAACGTCTTATGCTAACGTTTTCTTAAAACATAAATAAATCTAATTATGATGGAAAAAAATTTATGCACGAATTCTCTTTATCATATCAGGATATTATGTCTGGGTTTTTTAGATGTTGTTCATCTTCCCAAGCTAAGGGGAAGAGATCAACCCACCTTTCGACCCAAAAGGGCTGATCGTCAAATCATACTATCTCTTTCCCGAAGTTATTCGTCTCACGTATTCATTCTATCAGCCGAGTCACTTTTCTCTATCCGACTAGGTAGAGTCATTGACTTTGGATGAGTCGGCCCTTTTACGGTCCACACTTGAAAACATCATGGAGCTTCCTCAGGTGATTGTGGACAAGCCATTTATCGAGAGTTCGGTAGGACTCTAGGTACCGGCCTCTTTGTGATTTCGTTTCGGGGTGAGCAAGCTGACTCCAGGTCTAGATGAGGTAGCCTTTTTGCTAGGAATACCTTTGACAAGAGATATCCTTCATCTTCCATTATCGTTGTTGAAGATTTGGTTATCGCATGTTCTGGGAGTGAAATGCAAACACCTATCGTTTCGTCCAAATGTCAGTAAGGATTTCCTGGAGTTAATGATGCGAACCTCACCAAGAATTAGTGAGACCCGAAACCAACTTAGGATTTCTTCGCGAAGATCGAAACTAAATCAGATTTTGAACGAACTAAAAATATAGAAATTGAAATATAGATTACCTTGACCCAACGTTTATGAACGAAATGCGAACCAATGGTATAATGATCTTGACCCAATGATTATAATGAATCACGAACCAAAGATATAAGTTTGAATGCCACAAGAAACTCTTGATAAGTTCAGGAAAAGTTCTCTGAAGAACTAAAGAGAAAACTCTCACAATTTTATTAATTTCAATTAATGTGAAATTCGTAGGTCTACAAAGCCCCTTAAATAGGTGTCCAAGAGAATAAGAAAAGAAACCTTAATACACTTTGAAATTCGTGGGTCTACATGGAGGAAAAAGGAAACCCTAAAATCTAATTGCTAAATAAAGAATAAAGAAGGTTCCTAATTTGCCTTACATTCCTAATTGGAAAAGAAAATGATTTACTTGGCAATTAAGCTTACAAATCAGCCTAAAAATAATTAAAAGACTTAAAATAATAAAATAAATATGATAAGAATTTTGTGGTCCGCATGACTTGGCCCATTTGAGTTCATGTTTAAGCCTATTCGCTTGCTTTGATGAGAAGGATTTGGCCTTGATTGTCCGATGGGCCTAATTTGGACTTAACTATTGTAGACATGGGCCAAGTCTCTTGAATTATCCCATTAAGTGGTACTTTGATTTTTCTTGGATCTTTCCCTAGTAATAGGCCTAACTGGAACATGTAACTGATCCTTTGATGGTGCTCGTTGATTCTCATCATTCCCCCTCTCTTCAAAATGATTCGTCCTCGAATCTTCACCAAAGTGTTGTTAATAGTTCGGAAATTGTTAAACATTCGCCAAGTCCCATCCTTCCTAAGCACAAGTAGCACTAGTATCGCGCACGGACTCCTGCCTTCTCGTACGTGTCCTTTGGCGATCAACTCCTCAACTTGCCTTTGAAGTTCTTTTGTCTCCTCCGAATTATGCCTATAGGCTACTGGTTGGTTAGGAATCATTGAGTAGGGCACAAAATCGATTTGATTCCCAATCCCTCTATAAGGTAGAAAACCGCTATGCACATTATTAGAAAACATGTCCTTATATTCCTGCAACATATAAACTACAACACTAGGCAAAGATTTGTCAATTTCGTTAGTGGTAAAACAAGCCTCTTTGTACAAGAGTACAAATATAAGTTGATTTGTATAAAAATCCATATTGACATCACTCGCCTTAGCATAAAAACTCACTTGTTTTTCTGTTTTTCTCTTATTTTTTCACTCTTTTTTTTTTCACTCTCCTCTTTCTCATCTTTTTTTTTTGAACTCTCGGTCTCACAAGTTTTTTTCAACTCATTCTCTCTTTTTAATTTCATTCGATCCTCATTTTCCCTTTGTTGTTCCATGTCATCCTCTGCGACTTGAGCACTTAGAGCACGCCAATCAACAAGTAACTCACCCTCCACCAAGTACTCCACATCACCGTCACAAGCATCCCTATGTGGTAGCATCTAGTCATTATCACTCTCGATGTCGATTTCTATCTCTCCCTCAACATATGCTTTGTTAACATTGGGCAAATCGTTTCTCCTTTTTCGTGGTTCAGTTTTGGACTTTGAAACAGCCCTTTCGTCTATTCTCCTATTCGGCCTCCATAAAGTAGAAGAGCTCGGGTTTTGAAATAACCGAGTTTCCTTCCTTTTAAGTTGTCGTTGAACCTTTATTTCCATGTGCACCATGTCCTCCAACTCCACATAATGTTGCAACTTCACCACGTTGGCAATCTCCCGATTCAGCCCATTCAAGAACCTTGCCATTGTTGCTTCTCTATATTCCTCGACATTATCCTGGATCATAGCGATCTCTATCTCCTTGTAGTAATCATCCACACGCCGATAGCCTTGAGTAAGACTTTGTAACTTCTGGTATAAATCCCTATAGTAGTGACTAGGGACAAATCTTCTCCTTATTATGGACTTTATTTCAGCCCACGTCTCAATAGGCCTCTCATGGTTTCACCTTCTGTTTATCACAAGTTGATCCCACCATATTATAGCATAATCAACAAATGCAATTACAACTAATTTTACCTTTTTATGCTCAGAGTAGTTGCAGCACTCAAAGTTCAATTCCATCTTCTTCTCCCACTCCAAGTACGCTTCATGGTCATTCTTCCCTTGGAACGATGGAATCTTCATCTTGATGCTTCCAAAGTTATTATAGATTTTCTTCCCATATCTATCTTCTCTATTTCCATATCTATAGCCAAATCTTCCCAAGCTCGCATTAGAGATGCGATCCTCTTCATCTAGGTCATCCCCATCATAATCTACATATTTATACCGAGGCAAATTCCTCTCACGTCGTTATACATTAGGAGCTTTAGGTGGTTGCTGTGAACTAGACTCGGCTTTTTCTAGTCGTTCATGCACTTCATCAAATCTCGAGTTCAATTGTTCAAACTTTCGCTCTAAGGCTTTGTAGAAAACTTTGACATCCACGATGTCCATCCTTTCCAGTTCTTCATTAGATGAGCCTTTGTTTATTTCTTGCGACATGTTTAATAATCTGCAAAACCAAGTTAGCAAACCTCACAAACACTCCCTCACAAGTTTCCCTCAAGATTGATGGCACTCGCGCTCGTGTTTCACTCAAATTCGACTTTTACCCTCTTATGAGCTTACACTCTCTTGCCTTAGTTCACTCTTTTAGTTCTTTATCGAACTTAACCAAACTCAATCAGAAATTTCTCATGATAATTCAAACTCAACAAATCAATTTAACTAAGAATGAGATTTACGACAAAAGTAAAGTGAACAAGAAGAGCACAAAGGATAAATTTGCGGAATAGAATAAGAAGAAATAAATTTTGAATTTTGGAGCTGCGGGATTTTTTTTAATTTTTTTTTTTTTTGTTTTTTTTTTTCTTTTCAGTTTTTCTCTTTTTTTTTTTTTTTTCTTTTTTTTTGCAGCAACTTAAATCAAGAATGAATATGCTCAGTACCAAAGAAAAAAAAAATGAAAAATTTAACCAAATATAAATATTTCGGCCAAGAAAGTTCAAGTATGAAGGAAAAGAAAATGATGAACGAAGAAGAATAAAGAAGATAGGTGAAACCTGATTTAGACGTTGCTCTGATTATCAAATGATACGAACCTCACCAAGAATTAGTGAGACCCAAAACCAACTTAGGGTTTCTTCGCGAAGATCGAAACTAAATCAGATTTTAAACAAACTAAAAATACAGAAATTGAAAGATAGATTACCTTGACCCAACGTTTATGAACGAAACGCGAACTCATGGTATAATGATCTTGACCTAATGATTATAATGAATCATGAACTAAAGATATAAGTTTGAAAGCCACAAGAAACTCTTGATAAGTTCAGGAAAAGTTCTCTAAAGAACTAAAGAGAAAACTCTTACAATTTTATTAATCAAAGTAATGTGAAATTCGTAGGTCTACAAAGCCCCTTAAATAGGTGGCCAAGAGAATAAGAAAAGAAACCCTAATACACTTTGAAATTCGTGGGTCTACATGGAAGAAAAAGGAAACACTAAAATCTAATTGCTAAATAAAGAATAAGGAAGCTTCCTAATTTGCCTTACATTCCTAGTTGGAAAAGAAAATGATTTACATGGCAATCAAGCTTACAAATCAGCCTAAAAATAATTAAAAGACTTAAAATAATAAAATAAATATGACAAGAATTTTGTGATCCTTATGACTTGGCCCATTTGAGTTCATGTCTAAGCCCGTTCGCTTGCTTTGATGAGATGGATTTGGCCTTGATTGTCCGATGGGCCTAATTTGGGCTTAACTATTGTAGACATGGGCCAAGTCTCTTGAATTAGCCCATTAAGTGCTACTTTGATTTTTCTTGGATCTTTCCCTAGTAATAGGCCTAACTGGAACATGTAATTGATCCTCTGATGGTGCTCGTTGATTCTCATCAGTTTGACATGCTCCAAAGGTGGTTTTCAAATGTCCACAGATATCATGGATATGGGGACATTTGGAGCAGCTACGTAGATTGGCGTGGGTGCCGGATCATCGTATTTGTTGCTCTGTTGCAATAAGAGGCATTGTTCCCTAGGAAGGGAAGTAATATCTTAGGTCAGACGATCCTCCTAGTAGAGAGGATGCTCGGTAATTTGTCCAGCCTGAAAGTGCCTCTCATACTAGCAGAGCTTTATTGGTAATTAACTACTTGTCGGCCGGGTGACCACTACTTCTTTGGGAGCTGCGTGCTACTACAAATTTGGATCATCTCTCATTTGATCAAACTATTGATGGCGTTCAAGTACTCAAAGGATCCGATAGTAGATTAGTTATGTTCTTAATTCCTTTAGATCACGTAGCGTCTCAGTTATCCACCAAACTGGGCGTTGCTCTTGGTAGAGATTGTCAGTAGTAGCGAAATATTATGTTAGTACTTTTACCGCAAGTGTACGGGTCAAGTTTTATTATAATATAAAGAGTAGAGTTGTCGTATCCACAGGGATTGGATTAAATTGTTTTTGAGTATCGCGATTGTCATAACCGGATTTTATTTGGATAACTCAAATGTAGTTTTTGTTAATAAAATATACTAAACTAAATTAATTACTATAATACTAATATGATATTTAAGGGATTACATTGCCTAGGGATTAACTTTTTTCACTTAAACATGTTCGTTTCAATCTAGTTTATATTAACGACATTTAAATCTATCCGATAATCTAGGTATCGAAAACTCACTCACTATCCCTTCTAACTGTAAAGTGAATGAATATATCACTTCGTGTCAACTCCAAAGTCCCCCCCCTCTAGCATCTATACGACACTTGGTCACATAAGTCTCGCTCCAACCTCACGGATTGCACACTTTCTAATACCCTCCTGGGTCATTAGATCGTCCCGTTGTATTTAAACCCTAGTCCGAATCCGAGGTTACCTTTCCCGAGTGTCAAACCCTGTATTCTCAAAACTGACCCTAATACCATAACAAGAATATCAATATTGTAATAAAACGGAAAACATAGTCGGATTTAGATAAACAATCGTTAAAGAAATGTTGATTTATTCAAAGCACGTTTTCATGAACTACATCAAGCCCTAAATAATATATGTTTAGATACTCATGGACATAACCACATATACAACAATAAACAAGCTAAACACAATCAAAACTACCAACCAAACTAATAAATAAATAGACAAACAAAGGAGATATGTCGTTATCCGAAGAATCGACATTAAAATCGCTCCGAGATCATTTCCTCTTCTTGGATTTGTGATCTCCTCTTGGTTGATATGGTTTGGAGCTCTCAAAACCTTCCCAAAAATGTTCCCTAAGTGTTGGTGAAGAGGGGTAATAAAGAGGGAACAAAAATATCTACAAAATATCCCAAAATATCAAAAACATCTAGTGTCGGACCGCTACAGCGGTGGGAAGTCAGTAGGCTTTCTGATAGGTGACCACTGTAGCGGTGGTCAAGAAAAAGGTTTATGTTGGATTGATCACTACTGCGGAGGTTTTACCGTTGCAGCGGTGGGCGTGCATTGTTGAACTTGCCTTCTTGCTTGTTTTTTCACCGTTCTACCACTGATGTTCCACCGATTTACTCAATTATAGACTGTTTTCATCATTTTTCATCCCAAACACCTAATTTATAGCAAAACAAATAAAAACACATTAAATCATATTAAAACACTATAATAATACTCGAAAAATACCAAAACCAATTTGGAAATGTATAGATAAATTACACCTATCAATTAGCTCTGGAATAGTATGGACCACAAGGAATACGATATCGACTGATATTTATTTACATTGTGTGGACTTTCCTTTCATCCCTCTATTGGGATTCTGAGGCTGTGTCCCCTATATTCCCAATCGAGTACTCTGTCAGTTCGGTAGGACTCAGAATATTCCGCTAATCGATGGCATAATTGCTCCCGTTATACTTTCGAGTTTAGGGACGGAGCTAGAGATACGGTGGCTTAAGCCCAGTGGGAGCATCATCGCTTGACATCTGACAGGATTCCTTTCTCAGTACATCCATTGGCGATGACAGAGTACATGATCTAGATGGACCCTCACTATCGTCCTGTGGCCTCACAGTCCATTGAGATATCTATGGGTGAGGCTCCTTTTTTTACGGTGGATGATGCTTTATTGGCCTTACACTATCCATCCGATTTCATGGAGAAAGAGTTTGCCTGAATCTACTCTTGTGTAGAGTCTTCGGATTACATGCAATTCCTGCACTCCTCCCTTATTCTCTGATTGTATGGCACCATCTAGTTTTGATAGGTCTATTTTTTATTTAGCATTGTAATGTACTTAAAACACTAGTAGTTTTGTTTAGTACTTGGTATGTGATGTTTTATTATTTGTTTTTTTATCTTATGTTTGTCTCATGTAAAAGTTTTAGATGGTAATCTTAGTTTGGGCATTATTGTGTTATTATTGTATATGAATTATTGTTATCTTTTGTGATAATGCTTTGAGATAAATTTTAAGTAACCTTTTGTCTTTAGCTATCCTAAAGTAACTTCCGCTCTAAGGCAGTAGGGAGAAAGGTCACCGACGTTTACCTGGGCTTTCATCCGAGCTCAAAGATCTTGGTAACAGGAACGCCTACCTTCCTTTGGATGACATAAGTTTGGAATCCTCATTATGCCTCATTCTTTTAGTATTTTTTGTTCTTATTTATTTGGTTCACCGATCTTAGGGGTAGCAGATCATCTTAGGTTGATTTTTATCATTTTCGTTATTCCTAGACTGCCTTTAGTTAAAAATTTTGTGCCTCAACTTATAGTCCTTATCACGCCTTTGTATACATCCCTCTTTATCTCTTACATGATTATTTAGTTAAAGTATGTTTTTTAATTTCCATATTCTGGAATTCAAAACTTGGTCTGCTATCATAATGTCTTACACCGAACTTTTTTTGGAATACGGTAAGTATAGTTTTAACAGGAATTTGGAACAATCACCTTGGTAGTTTGTTATCCAGAATTATCTAATCCAATTCCATCACGTTGCAATGTTTGAAGTTATCTAAGATTGTTATTTGGATTACCTAGGCCATGAATGCTACTTGAGGCTTCTTCAATGACCCTACTTCACTTCTTCCATCTTGGACTGAAGGTAGGCAGACTAGGCCTTCTCGATATGACTCAGAGCAGGGAGAGTAGAAGTGACAAAGAAACAAGTATAAGTTAATGACTACTAACAAATGTTATTTTTCTTTTATTTATTTATTTATTTTTTATTTTTTATTTTATTTATTTATTTATTATTATTATTTTATTTTTTTGGGTCTTGGTAGCATTAAGAGAATTATTTTTATTATCTTTTCTTTCACTTGAGCAAGTAGGGCATCCTACTCTCTACATAATCCATGTAGCGAGCTTTCAGTAGTGATCCCGGTCTAACTGGCCCAAGTCACTAGGTGTTGAGACACCCTTGAGACTTAATACTCTGATCATATAGAGAGCGTGATTCACTTAATGGCTTTCGTGTGACCACTCAGTGTTTAAAAAATTTCTGTGACCGATCTTTATTATTTCTCTTAGCACCTATATTTAAAATTTTACGTTTATAATTTTTTTTTTATATATATAATTAGGGTAATTCGAGTTAGTCTCAAGGTCTTTGTTGGTTTCTCCCCTATCCAGACTACTTTCCCCATTATTTGATATTATGTATTTGGTTATCATCTTCCTTCAGTCTTAAATGTCTTCAATTGTGTAAGGCTCATCTTGTTTTTATTTTTAAGTAGGTTTTCATGGTGTCTCAGAAATAGTTATGTCTCGATAGAGTCCTAGCTTATATTAGTCAATTTTCCTCGACTACCCAATGTTTCAAGATCTTTTCTTGGACGGGCTTAGGCTCTAAGACTTTATCTATCATTCTTTATGTCCCAAATCTTTTAGATATTTCTTCCATCATTCTAGTTAAGGAAGTCTTCCCTATTTCTTCATGGCTACTTGGATACACCCAGGTCGAAACATTTGTATTGATTCCAAGATCAAGGTTCCTTGGCTTTTCTCGTAACTTTCTGAAATTTTATTATCAATATCTCACCATCATTTAGTTTAAATAAGACTCTTCTTTTTTACTTATACTACAGGTTATGTAGCTTTTTCAATAGTGTTTAAGTTGTAATAGACATGTGAGGTATTGAAGGCTAGAATTGGAGATTGAAGTCGAACATTAAGTAGATAATACAATACTTTAGAATAGCAGGGTTATGCCTTAGTCTCTTATGGACATCATCTAAACACCAAAATTCCCAAATTAAGGCAAGCTAGCAAAAAGCAAAAGATAGATACCCAAATACAATAGAGCTTATTGTGCTTCTACCCTATCTTAGTTCATGATTCCATCAAAGTTGATTTCCCTATACTACATGAGATCCATGATATGATTTCCCTACACTGCATGAGATCCTCGATGTGATTCAAAAGGGTGAAGCATTGATCGGTGTGATGACCCGTTCCTTTAAAATGATACTCGTGGAAGGCATTTAAGTTGAACTGTAGAGAATGCGATTTAGGTTGGTGGGGTAGAAGAGGTATAAGCAAGTTATATATGAGGTATTTATGGTATATTTGATAATGCAAAGTATAAAGTAGATTGAAAATTCTTGGCTCCTCAAAGGCTCGAGTGTTGGCAAGGTGAGCTGTAGGAGTGAAAGCTCGACGTTTGAGGTGTGGCCATTTTCAACAGGGGCCGGGTATAGGTTTTCCCTTATCAACTAGCTCCTAGGAATATATTTTCCTATCTCTTTAATGGTCTAACCCAGGTTGTCAATCTGTTCCCAAATCTTGGCTATCTCTCCTTTGACTAAGTCCTGTGTAGAGATTTTTTTCGTAGGTTGCTATAGTGTTGGCACTTCAGTTATTAGCTCTATGTAATAGGTCCTATCATTTCCTACGTCTTTTTCATTGTCGACGTTATCCTCGTACTCATCTTCACACTTGACAACAGTGTTCTCAATTTGTTTCATCGGCTCGGAATAGGTTACCCAGTAGGCTTTGTGGTCATTTCTCGTGGTAATCCATTCTTCGTGTGGGCGTTTAGGTTTATTTATCTAGAATCCTAGGTTACCAAAGTTATTCATGGTTTTCATGTATGCTATAAAGTTGGGAGACTCATCGTTGTAGGTCATAGGTGGGGATACGGGTTACTGCTAAATTTTCCAGAGAAGAGGTGTCAGTTTTTTTCGCTTGCAGATTTCTTCAAGGCCACTAATGTCTCTTGCATACTATTGTGATGATGTGGCATCAATCCCATTTTAGTGTCTCTAGCATTGGAACTTTAGGATAGCTGTTTGGCAAAATGGTTTATTTAGATGTTTACTCAGAGGTGGTTTCTTTTATTTAACAGCGAAGATACTGGTGATTTTATTAGGCTAAGTTTTAAGTGAATTACTATGGATTAAATGGGAATTATTATTTTAATATTTATGTTTTGATGGTTTATTGGGTTAAGTAAAATAAAGATTCTTGTTCTTTCCTGCAGCTTGCTTTGTATTCAAATTTTTTTGCAAACAATTTTTTGGTGTCGAGCAAGCTAACAATGTGTGGGATTTAACAAGAATTCTTACATAGATTATTATGACCCTACTTGTCCGAAAAGTTTTATTTTATATACCTAGTACAACAATAATGCAAATATTGAACAGGATTAAAAAAATTAAAAAGAATTAAGAAAATTACATCTCCCTGCTAAATAAGTATCCTAAGTAGAATAGGGTTTTGTTATCCACTATCCTAGGCTCACTATATGTGGTTTCGGCATTTCTTCTAGCACTCCTAAAAATAGCTTGGTTCACAAACCTTCAAGCCTCCGACGTCCTCCCTGAGGGAACATCCATCTCAAGTTGGTGGTCCAAGTGAGAAAAGGTTCGTAGTCGGATCCCAAGGGAGGAACACGGCATTTTTCTTAGTTACAAGTAGGAATGGCATCAATATATGGTATTTCTTTTCATTTTTAACTAACAAGCCACGCACTAACACAAGCTAACCAAAACAAAAGAGTTTGTTTAAGGTGTTCTTGACAAAATCAAAGAGTTTTATGTAAATATCATGTTGTGATTCAGGTTGTTCACAATTTAAAAATGATTAATAATAAACACAATTAAGGTTGTGATTCTGGTTGTTCACAACTTTAAAATTTGTTAATAATAACTAACTAAGAATGTGATTTAGGTTGTTCACAACTAAAATTAACTAAAACAAACCAGTTTTATAACTAAAACTAAACCAGAATTTGCCTAAAACCAACCCAGCTTTCAACTTAAACAGGAATAAACTATGTTTGACCTGATCTTTGGTAACCACCCAAAGTATGAAGGCAACCCATTGGTGGAGGAATATTACGTCGCCACTTTCACCGCAAGTGTACGAGTCAAGTTTTAGTCTAATACGAAGAGTTAGGGTTGTCGTATCCATAGGGATTGGTTGAGATTATTGTTGAGTACCATAATTATCATAACTTAATTTTATCTAGGCGATAAAAAATGGTTTATAATTAATTAATACTAATACTAGCTAACTAATTAGACTAATTATACTATACCACTAGTATGCGATGTTTAGGGGAAAATATTATCTAGTGATTAACTTTATTTACTTAAATGTGTTTGATTTCGTTTAGTTATCAATAACGGTATTCAACCTATCCGACAATCTCTGTATTGTAAACTCGCTCACCACTTCTCCTAAGTGTAAAATGAGTGAATATGCGACTTCGCGTCAACGAATACGTCCCCCTCAACATTACTAGATCACATGAGTCTTGCCCCAACATCATGGATTTCATACTTTCTAACTCCCTCCTGGGTTATTAGATCATCACGTTATGTCCACCCTAGTCCGAATTCGGGGTAATCTCTCCCGAGTGTCAAACCCCAATTTCTCAATATATCTAAACAAGCATATAATGGAAATACAAGAACGGTAAATACAATCGAATAAAGAAGAACAACCGTTAAAGAAACACAACTCAAACAAATGACATTTTCATAAATATTATTATTCCCTAGACAAAATCAGTTTAAATCATTGTCATAACCATTTATACAATGAAAAACAAGCTAAACATGTTCAACAAACTACCAAATTTAAGAAATGAAAGAAAGGAACGAAAGACTTAGCCATCATCCAAAGATTTGGCGCTAAAACCGTTCAACAATCACTTCTCCTTCTTTGCAACGTGTTCTTCTCCTTCAGAATTGTTGAGCACTCCCCAAAAGCTCTCTCTATCTATTATAATCCTAAGGGATCTCTTTAATGGCCAAAATGGAGAAGAGGGATGAAGAAATAGGATGCAAAATATCTAAAAAACAATATCTAAAATCTGTGCAGAGTGACCATCGCGGTAGTGGGTATGTTGGAAGTGGTTACGACCGTGGCAGTGGATGCAGCGATGGGAGCAGAGACATTCTGTTGATTCACAGCCACGGCGGTGGATTTGCATAGGGTTTAGGCCCTTCTCTGTTTTGATCTCCGCCGCGGCGGGCTGTAGGTTCTGAATTTTGCCCCTTTGCTTGCTTTCTCACCGTTCTTGATCTGATTTGATTGTTTATGATCCGTTTTCATCCTTTTTCACCCCACACACTAAATTTATATCAAAAAGAATAAAAATGTAATAAAACATAATAAACATATTCAAAAACTAGCCGGTTCGGTTTGGAAATAGGTAGGTAAATTACACCTATCACCCATGATACGGATTCGGTCACCTTAAACAAAAAAAATAAATAAATAAAATAAAAAAAATAGTTTTTTACCTTAACCAAAATGAACTACATAAAGACCTATTTCTCATTCGATATATGTACGCAACCCACATGCGGGGTCGGTCACATATCCAAACAATTTAGTCTTAATTTGCATTTTATTTAGTATAGCTTGTATATTTACATTTCTGTCTATATAAACTATTATTGGGTGTCGCTGGCTAGTATTAGCTATCAATTAGTTTCTCCAATGTTGATTTTGTTGGATACAAATTTGAGCATAAAAGCACAAGAAAATCATGTTATTTCTTAGAACATACCTTAGTTTCTTGTTCTAGCAAGAAACAAAATTCTATTACCTTATCTACGACTAAGGCAAAATATATATGACAGTTGGTAATTGTTGTGCACAAATTCTATATATTGAATAACAATTACTTGATTTTGGAATTTGCATGAAGGAAGTACCAATATATTTTGATAATAAAAATGCTACACGCTTAAGTAAGAATCCAACATAGCACTCACAAACTAAGCACATTGAGACATGTCATTATTTTATTCGTGATCACATTCAGAAATGAGATAGTACTATTGAATATGTTGATACTTTCGACCAACTTTATGATATTTTTACTAAACCTCTCGCTGAAGATCAATTTATGAAAATTATTTGAGGTTTAGACATAGCCAGGCATAATGATGTATGCTTAGAAAAATGTTTTGATCTTTCGTCCCCACTTTTTTAGATGATAATGGGGGATAAGTAGTATGATGTTTTAGAGTATTTGTTCGTATGATGTTTTAGTATTTGTTCTCCTAAGCATCGCAATCATATAGGGAGAGAAATGTTTTTTAAGGAGAACAATGTGATATGCCATGTTGAAAATATTTTTGACAAATGGTTGTAGTTCTCATTAATGGTGCTTAAACTGGTTTAAAAAAACTTGTTCTCAGATTTAGGGGAAGTGTAGTTACATTATTTTTTATAAAACATCACAATTAATTGTCATCATAAAAAAATTAGAGATTGTTGAACATAATATTTGTACAGACAATTAAATGTTGATGTTTTATGGAACTATTGTTTTATTGAGTTGTTTAAGATTAAAATTTTCATAGGTTGAAATGAGAAAAAGAATAGGTCGAAGAAGAATAATCATTGAAGAATTCACGAAGTAATTATTAAAGAATCAAAGGAATTCAAGATAGGTGCAAGATCAAGATAATAAATATTTTCAGAGCATTGAAGATGTTGAAGACAATTAGGTGAAAACAACTCATTACTTTTATCCTCTTAATGCAAACTAAATTAGGATCACGCACGACACTTTAAAATGAATAATCCTATATGCGTTATAGTCTGAAGTGATAAGTTTAAGGTCCTAAACTATTTCTTCTAAAGTATTAAATCATAAAAATATTTTTGGTAAAGAGTTTAATTGAAAAAATAGTTTTAACACATAAAATAATATGTTTTTTGGTCAATTCAATCAACCGACAGTTTGGGTCAGTTGACTAACAATTCCAGTAATCGAAACGAAGAAAAAAGGGAAACCTAATGGGCCAACTGGTCAACCAACCGCATGCAGAACAACGAAAAAAAATTAGACTATTGCTGAGGCGGTTGACCAACAATGGGTCAAATAGTCTACTTTGATTGTTTCGGTTTTTTAGCCAAATTACCTTATTTTAACAATTTTCAAAGTTGTTTTTAAAGGATTTGGGTTTGTTATTTTTATATAACAAATATTATTAATTTCTTATTTATTTGGTCTATATATTAAATTATTCTTTTAATTGAATTGGTAAAACTACTTCCTACCTTTAAGAGTTTTGAATCTAAAAAGATAATCAAGAACATTCAACTTTTTCAATTATAAAAGAGAATTTTATGTTGAGAAATTTATACGAGAGTATTATTGAAATATTTCTTGATCGAAGAGCAAAAACAATTTGGTCACCAGTCTGTGTTCTTCACTGAGTTATCGTAATCATTTTCAAGAAATCTCAGTGAAATATTTCCAAGTTAATTACTTTAATTTCTTAGATTATTCATTTAATTATTTGGATTAACTCTTTTAGAAAAATCAGTTTCAAATCTAATACCGTGAAAATCTTTTAAAACAGGTTTTATTTGTGAAATCTGATTTATTTACTGTTTGTTCATTAAATTGATTAATTCATATTTGTGCCTCACATACATTATATAATGTAGTATTTGACACATTAATTGAGCTTATTTGTATAGAGGTAGTAGAAGCTCTTATGGGAAGAAACTTGTAAATTTTTTGTATTGGAGAGTTTGGATGGATTAGACATAATTAGGACAGTGTCAAATCTGGGTAGTTAGGGTTTAATATTTATCCTGATAAAAAGATAAGGGTTTAATCTTTAACCTGAGAAAAAGATTAGGGTTTGATCTTTAGTGAGCAAAAAAGATTAAGTTAATCTTTAGCCTATTAAAATATTAGGTTTTGATTTTTCCTATAATAGAATTAGAATGAGGCAAGGTTCTTTCTATGCTTCTAAAAAGGATAAGTTTAATATTGTGATAGTGTGAGAGTGTAAAGGTTGATTCTGAGCTTGTGAAAATAATCAAGATTGTAAAGGTTTGGTTCCTATTGGGGAAAGGAATCAAAGGATCAGTGGATTGCGAAATTCCTATGGAACTCAGGGACTAGATATTGGTAAGGGTATCTTACCGAACCAATATAAATCGTTATATTTTGTAGAGTTATATTTCTGATTGTTTGGTTACGCACTTAGTTAAACACATTTTTGTTGTTTAACAAGATAATAATTAATTATGGAAATTGATAACTTGTGTTTGATTTAATTGTTTAAATTTTTGCCGCTATCCAATTTACCCCCCTCTTCGGAAAATATTTTGATCAACAACCATGATTCAGGCTAATGAAGAGGAGGATAGAGAAGCTACCAAGGATAGGGTTTTGAATGAGCTAAACTAGGACATTGCCAACGTGGTGGAGTTGCAAAACTACATGCAGTTGGAGGACATGGTGAGCATGGCACTAAAGGTAGAATGATAGCTTAAAAGGAATGGAACTCGATTATTTTAAAATTCGGGCTCTTCTACTTCATGGAGGTCGAATGGGAGGAAAGACGAATGTGTTGTTTAAAAGTCCAAAATCGAACCACCAAAAAGGAAAGATGAAGTTCCCAATGTCCACAAAGGTAAAACCAAACCCTAAACTCGTAATCGTGATATTAATTATTTTCGTTGTTTGGGAGTAGGCCACATAGCTTTACAATGCTCAAATAAGAGGACCATAATTGCACGTGCTGATAAAGAGGTAGAAACCAAAAGCGTGAGCAATGACGACCAAATACCACTACCTTAGAATGCTTGTGACAATGATGTAAAGTACTCAATGGAGGGAGAGTCATTTGTGCCGAGGAGTGCTTTAGGTGCCCAAGTCAAAGAGGATGACATGGAATAGCAAAATAAGAACATTTTTCATACTAGAGGCCACATCAACAACAAGGTATATAGTATGATCATTGATGGGGGAAGTTGTACTAATGTGGTTAGCACTACTTTAGTTGAAAAATTGAATTTGCCTACCTTGAAACACTCTAGAATGTATAAGTTATAATGGTTGAACAATTGTGGGGAGGTTCAGGTAAATACGAAAGTGCTAGTTTCTTTTTCAATTGGGAAGTACAAGGATAAAGCACTTTGTGATGTTGTTCCAATGCATGCGGGTCATATATTATTGGGTAGGCCATGACAATTTGACCAGAAGGTCACTTATGACGAGTTAAAGAATAGGCATTCTTATGTAAAATACAATAAAACCATTAATATTGTACTGTTAACTCCAAGACAAGTGTATGAAGATCAAATAAAATTGAAATAAAGAAAAAAAAATTGTGAGACCAAGATTTCAAAAAAATGATAAAAGAGAAAATGAAAGGAAAAAAAAGATTAAAAAATTAAAAAAAGAGTGAAAAGAAAAGAGAGAGTGAAGAAAATGAGGAAAAAAAACAAGTGAGTTTTTATGCTAAGACGTGTGATGTCAAGAGTGCTTTCAATACAAACTATCCTATATTTGTACTATTTTACAAAGAATCATACTTTGGTACTAACAAACTTGAAGACTCTTTGCCTAGTATTGTTGTCTCTTTGTTTCAGGAATATAAGGACGTGTTTCCTGACGATGTGGTTAGTGGATTGCCACCTATTTGAGGAATAGAGCATGAAATTTATTTTGTGCCAGGTACGACAATTCCTAATGGAACAGCCTATAGGTGTAATTCGGGGGAGACAAAGGAACTTCAAAAGCAAATTGAGGAGTTAATAGACAAAGGACACGTAAGAAAGAGCATGAGTCCGTGTAAGGCACCGGAGCTACTTATGCCTAAGAAGGATGGAACTTGGAGAATGTGTGTTGATTGCTGGGCTATCAACAAAATCATGGTAAAGTATCGACATCCCAGTCATAGGCTAGATGACATGTTGGATGAATTTCCTAGGTCATGTATTTTCATAAATATTGATTTGAAAAGTAGGTATCATCAAATTATGATGAAAGAGGGTGATAAATGAAAAACTGCCTTCGAAACTAAATATGGATTGTATGAGTGGTTAGTAATGCCTTTCTGTCTAACTAATGAACCAAGTACACTTATGAGGTTAATGAGCCATGGATTGCGTGTATGTATAGGTAGATTTATTGTGGTCTATTTTGATGATATTTTGGTGTATAGTAAGAGCTTAGGTAAGGATATTGATCATTTGCATTGTGTGCTTGATGTTTTGAGAAAAGAAAAACTACATGCCAATTTAAAGAAATGTTATTTTTTCTCAGACAAAGTTGTGTTTCTTGGTTATGTTGTTAATGTGAAAGGAATTGTGTTTCTTGGTTATGTTGTTAGTTTCTATAGGCAGTTTGTTAAATATTTTAGTTCACCAACTGCACCACTCACTGAAATTTTTACAAAAATCCAAGGGTTTTAAATGGGGTAGTGAGAAAGATTGTGCATTTATTGAGATTAAACAAAGGTTATGTGGTGCTCCTTTATTAGTATTAACTTATTTTTCTAAAACTTTTGAGATTGAGTGTGACACCTCAAGAATATGTATTAGAGCTGTTTTTATGTTGGAGAAGCGATCAATAGCATATTTTAGTGAAAAGCTAAATGGGCTAGCTCTGAACTAACCGATATATGACAAGGAGCTTTATGCATTGGTGAGAGCATTGGAGACTTGGCAACATTACCTTTGGTTGAGAGAATTTGTCACACATACTGACCACGAGTCTTTGAAACACTTGAAAGGACAATTTAAGTTGAATGGAAGGCATGTTAAGTGGATGGAATTCATTGCGACCTTTCTTTATGTGATCAAATACACACAAAGTAGAAACATATTGTAGCCGATGCATTATTAAGAAGGTACGCCCTTGTCTCTACTTTAACTACAAAAATTATTGGGATTTGAATATGTTAAGGAATTGTATGCTAATGATGATGACTTTGCTAGTGTATATGTAGCATGTGAGAAGACAATGTTTGGTAAGTTCTATAGACTATATTGGTACTTATTTAGAGAGAGTAGATTTTGTATGCCTAATAGTTCTATGTGTGAGTTACTTGTACGTAAAGCACATGGGGGTAGTTTGATGGTTTATTTTGGTGGAAGGAAAACATTAGATATGTTACATTAACATTTTTCAAGCAAAGATGAAGCATGATGTTGAAAGAGTTTGTACTAGATGCGTTACATATAGACAGACCAAATCTAGGGTCTTAGCACATGGATTATACACTCCCTGCCCGTACATAGTATGCCTTGTATGGATATTTCTATAGACTTTATTTTAGGATTGCCTACGTCAAGAAAATGTAGGGATTCGATTTTATATGGTTGTTGATATGCCACATTTCATATCCTGTCATAAAAACAATGATGCACCCCCACATCACTAATTTGTTCTTTAGAGAGATAGTATGGCTCCATGGTATTCATAAGATTATTGTGTCTAATCATGATGTTAAGTTCCTTCGCTACTTTTGGAAAGTCTTATGGGGAAAGTTGGAAACTAAATTATTGTTATCAACTACTTGTCACCCCCAAACAGATAGACTAACCAAGGTAGTGAATAGAACTTTATGACTTAGTTGTGTACTATAATTCAAACGAACTTGAAAAATTGGGAGGATTGTTTACCATTCATTAAGTTTGTATATAATCAAAGTGTATTCTAATACTGATTTTTCACCATTTGAGATTGTTTATGATTTAATCCACTAACTCCTTTGGATTTGATACCTTTTACCAGTTAATGAAATTACTAGTTTGGAAGGTCAAAAGAAGGCTGAGATGGTGAAGAAACTCCATGAAAGTCTACAGCAACACATAGAAAAGAAAAATGAGCCAACACATACCAAAGCCAACTAGGGTAGTAGACAAGTCATCTTTGAACCAGGTGATTAGGTTTGGGTGCATATGAGAAAGTAAATATTTCCAGCTTGCAAGCGGTCTGAACTACATCCTTGAGGGGATAGTCCTTTTCAAGTCCTTGGGTTCTTGACAGTCTTCAGTTCCTTCGGTTTGCCTTGTGGATTCTTCTTTCTCCCACGGTGACACCTTCTCTTGTTGCCTTGGCGTGGCTTCGTGCACCCCCTGGTTATATTGCTACTTGAAACCTCCTCATCCCGAGCATGTCTCTTGGATGTTCTCGTCTTCTGAGTTTTTCTCCATACTCGAGGTTTATATCGCATCACATCATCTTGTGACGTTTCCTTCCGCAACATGCCTTTTCGGCACCCCCGCTGTCCTTGCAATTTCTCATTCGGGTTAGCATCCACCCTTGATGTCGACTTTTGTGACTCGTTCTACTCAAGTCACATAGAGCTTAAGAGCTGTATCGTCCCAACACGTGCTCCTTCTGATAGGTCATGTTGCCCTTGTTGTTGTGCCTCAAACTTTCCCATCAAGGCACTAAAGGTCTTCCTTTTTGGACAGTCTTGTACCTAATGTTGACCGTCACAAATAACGCAACCTTCCCAAGGCTTGGAACTACTTACCCTTGCGTCCCGTTTGGTTGTTTGCTCCTCCCTTGGAGACTTTGGACGATCACCCTTGCAGCCACGAGGCCGGCTTTTTCTTAAGCAGGCTAAAGTGCCATTACCCTCATTGGCACTGCTTGATCCCTCGGTACCACCACCATTACTTTCACAATCACTTAGGCTTGGTGAGTGGGGCTGTAAATTAAAATCGTCTAATGATTCAGCTACGGCGATTGTAGACGACAAATCTTGTACTCCTCGTCGCCTTACCTCTAACTTTGCCCACGACTGTAGGCCATCGAGAAAGTAGAACAAGGAATCTTTGTCTGAGGTGTTCAAGATATCTAAGATCAATGTCGTAAACTCTTTCACGTAATTCGAGATCTTGCCTGTCTGCGTGAGTCGACGAAACTTCCTCGGTGCTTCGTCTTCCGCATTCGTCGGACAAAACTAACTTTTAATCTCCCACTTGAATTGATCGAATGAATCTATACGACACGTACCTTTATCAATGTCCCCGTGTCGTCTTCGCCACCACAAGGCAGCGGCATCAGTAAGGTAATGGGTAACTATGCGTACTCGAGCAGCCTCGTCTCTTATACTCATAGCCTCAAAATATTGCTCAAGACACCATAGGACGTTCTCGAGCTCACGATCATTCCGTGCTCTAGGGTAACATAGTGGCTTGGGTATGTCAACCCTTATAACATCTTAGGATGGGTATGTCCCTGCCGCGATCGCACGCTTGCAAAAAACAACGTCCGAGTGAATTTACTCCACGTCAACTCAAACTTTGTTAAACTCTATTTTAACATGGCCCCGGAGCTTAGCTATCTCGCCATGAGCTCCTTAAGAAGAGTTTGAAATTGTTCCACCAAGGAACTACCCACCTCATTCAAGGTACTTCGCATGGCATCTTGGATAGTGGCATCTTCGAACTCTAGTTCGTCCAATCGCCCATAGACATCCTCAAGCTGAGAGTGAGTGTTACCTATCACGGTCTCGACGTCTACTAGTCTAGCCTCTATGATGGATAATTGGTCCCTCGATTTGCTTCGACGCCTCACTCGGCGCTGCTCCTCGGGTACTCAATCTTGGACACTCTCCTCGATCCAAGATAAACCAGTCTTTGCCATCCCTTCCATCAACCTTTCAACCTTTAAAGTTATAGCTTGTGCACCCTGGAACAAACCCTTCAACTATCCTTGATAGTCATTGGGCTCTGATACCAACTGTCACAGACTAAACTTTTACCCAAAAATTCGTGCGGCCTTAGCATTATTCTACCCGTTTGGAATCGCTAAGTAATCCTAACCGACTCTATCACTATCAGAAGACTTGAAATAGAGAGGGAATAGATTAGGGAAGGCAAAGAATTGGGAAAAATAATTTTCTTTATATCTGTAAAGATGAAGTATACAAGGATGCTAAGCTTTGAGAGTTTAAGGGATGGTTAAGAGAAAATGAGCTCCTACCATTATATAGGTCTTGGCCATAAGATTGGATGGTCAAGATCAATTTGATCCAACGATCCACAATCAAAGCTTAGAACCTTTCTACAAAATATCTCTTAAAAAATACTCTAAAATCCCCTATATACATCTAGAAATATACAAGGTAATTTACTCTAGATTATCCTAGAGTTCTCTAGACCCTTCCAGAAACTGGAAAGTCTCCTTGGGTTGGGCCTCCCCATGTATTTGGAGTGAGTCAGAATTGGGCTTGTCAGGGCTCAAAGACTTGGGTCGTGACATTGCACTTGATATCGATCTCTTTTAATTGTAGGGTAGACTCGGTTGTAAATAAAATAAAATGAATGGATAATACTTACTGTTTTTGTTGGTAAGTTAGGGACCGGGTACCTCGTGATCACCTGCCTCCAACATCGAAGCCCACATCAAGTAGCATTCATTTTTCGCTGTGTAAGTTGAGCAATGTGTACGAAATATTGGAGCCACACTACTTCCAACTTCCTTTAAATGCTATATTTCGTTTGCTGCATGCAATTAATCCATTCATCAAAACCCAACCAACCAACTCAGGCTTGAGGGTCCCTTCGTTTACTACACCGCATGTTGCCCACTTGCCCCCCCTCCCCCCTATATATGTATGCTATGTTTTGCCCTATAGTCATACATAAATTTCTGTAATGGCCCCTCATCCGGTGATAGTTTTAGTATTGGTGTTTGCTGTGGTGTCAAGGGTCGGCCGGATCTCGGCTACCCATGTGCTCAAGGGTTCAGTCACTTGCCTTGACTGTGGTCCTCACCCCTATGATCTCTCAGGTATCCTTTTCTATTTGGAATGCGAGATTTTTCAAAACGAAAAGATTATTATGTATTTAGTGTCTATTATTGTAGAAGTACGAGGACACGATGTTGCAATCTTACAGTTACTTTTTCATATATCTAAAAGGATTATCTTCATATGAAGTAATGATCATACTTAAAAGTTGTTTTTAGCATCTTTTTCTTTTTTTTCCCTTACAAAATGACCAAGTAAATAGCTTGGGTTTTGATATGAAATTCAATTCCGAACAAATTTATGAAATTAGAACGTAAATATAATTTTATTTTTTATTTTTTTGTGTGTGTTTCAATTGTAAGTTTTAATGGAATAATAAAATAAAAATACAAACAAAGGTTGCCATGAATGGTTGTTTAATAGCATTAAAAATATTATCAATAAGGTGTAACTCAAGTGACAAGGCACACTTGAGTTATAGTAGTTGGGGGCACTGTAAGGTCGGGAGTTTAAGCCTGCGGAAAAACATTTGTTGGGAGGGACAGTTGCGCACCCCGAACGAGCTAATCTTTCATCATTCGTGGGTAGGAGGACACTCATGGGTATACCATGTGGGTAGGAGGATACTCGTGGGTATACCAAAAAAAAAAAAGATAAAAAATGTTCATGTTTTGATATTATAAAACCAATAAATTTTTCGAATAAAAAAATAATAATTTTTTTCACTGCAACAAAAACCTCATTTAGCCACATCATTTCAGAGACGTTTTTAATGAAAATGTAGTATAAATATATATTTGGAATCATTTGAAAAGAAAAAAATTGTCATTACATATAAAAATTATGACATCTTAATTATTACGGCCACTAATAATTGGTTATGGTGGCATTTGACATCTAAATTATTGTTTTGTTTTTACTTTATTTTTTTAAAAGAAAAAACTTTTAATCCTAATATTATTTCTCTAATTTTTATTTTCTTTTTGTTATTGTTATTATATTTTTTTTTATTTCTTTTTTTTAAAAAAAATTATCAGATTATCCTACAAATAATTCTCTTTTAATATTTTGTCCCCATAGTTTTCGTTCTTCACTTGGATTTTTCTTTCAAAACAAATATTTGATTTTTCTTTAATATCATCCATACATCGCATTTTCTTTGAAAACAAATATTTGATTTTTCTTTAATATCATCCATACATCGCATGGTATACGATGTTACAATAATTTGTGTTTTCTTGTAATTAGAGAACATCAATTTCTCATATAAAAAGTACATCTTGAATAAGTTTTCCAAAATCAATGATATTACCAGGATATCAGTAGCTTCTAATGCCATTGTTATGTGTTATTTTAGATATAACTTAAATATTAACATCAGCAGCTCGAGTACCATTGTTATGTGGTATTAGATATGACTAAAAATATTATAAATTTCAATATCTCTATACTAAAATATTAACTTGAACTCTAATATGGTATTTCTACAAAAACATCTATATGAAACGATAAGGAGACCTTATACAATATTATATTTATTAAAAACTCATATAATAATATTTGAGACAACTCACATAAGTTCCTCCGCTTAGAAATTCCCTACTCAACTCCACTTATTTAACCCATATATTACTTGGAGCATATATAACATATAACTCCTAGTAAATAGTAAATACAACATTCGCATATTTGTTGATTACATTTAAGCCTAGTTTGTTTAATGCTTTTTCTCCCGAATTCTTGTTCTTGTTTCTAAATTTTAAAAAATTTTGTTCTAAAATATTCCAAGAACGTTATAAGTTTGCAAAAGTTTATTACATAAAAGAAATTTATAAGTTTATCATTTAAATTTAAATTGAATTAGAAAAATAAAAATTAATATTATAACCAAATGTCTTTTTTTGGTTTTGTTCTCACAAAATTAATATACAAATTACGAACAACTATCGATATCAAACACATTTATGTTCTCAAAGGATTATTGAGAACGAAAATATAACCAGCATCCAATTTTATTTTTTTTTTATTTTTTATTTTTGGTGATTAAAAACACAAACCAAATGCCACCTTAGTGACCACAACTATGTCATTCTTATAAGACTACTATCAACTAATTTATTACCCACCAACTGACCATTAAATATTAAAACAATTAAAATTTTGGAAATACTAAATCTAGTTTATTATGACAACAAACTAGTGTTGAATTCGGGTTGAGTATGATAATTAATGTTAACTAAAATACAATTGAGGACTACAAATATGTTGATAATGAAGAAAACAACACCATATCTATAAATTGAAGTTGGGAGGGATAGTCACAAAATCTCGAACAAGATTAGTCTATGTGGGTGTAAGGACACTCGTGGATATAAAAAAAAAAATCTATGAATTGAATAAAAATTTTAAAAGCAAAAATAGATGACCATATCATACAAAATCCCTCTTATATCTTTTGTTAAGAGTAATTTAATTTTAATTTTTTACAAATAGTTTTATGACATTTACTAATATTTTATTTTATTTTAATCGTAATAGTAAATGCGAATTTAAGATGATGTTCATATCAACTTGATATATATTGAAATAAAACTAATAACAAAGGCAACATTATTTCCCGTTTTCTATCAGATATCAAGGTGCTGGTAAAGTGCAACCAAGTGAAAAAGCTGGCCCTAGCAACCACAGAAAAAAATGGCTACTTCGAGTCTCAACTTCCCTCTGATACCACAGCTTCGCCCAGTTCCCTCCAATGCGCCGCCAGGCTCCTCGGCGGCCCCAAGCAGATCTATGCCTCAAGAAAGAACTTGGTCTCCGTTATTGTCAGAACCCAAGAGCCAGGGTCTTACACCATATCCAAACCACTCTACTTCTACACTTCATCCCCTAAGGTGTTCAGCAATGATATAAAACCGGGACACACACAAGTGGATTTTGGTTCAGCAAAGACTGTTGATCTGCCAGTGCCAAAGGAGTGGGGCCTAGCACCCACCAGCTACTATGTTCCTTTCATCCCCATCATTGGAATTCCTTGATCTCTCTCTCTCTCTCTCTCTCTCTCTCTCTCTCTCTCTATATATATATATATAAAATCTATCGTGTGTGGCGATTATGGGTGTATAATGTACTAAGCTAAAGTGACTCTTTTCCCATGCAATGTTTTATTGAGTTAATTATTCTTAGTGATATGATTGGTATTACGCTATAATTTAATTTAATTTTTATTTTTTTATTTTTTATTTTTTTTGGTAAAGAAAGAAAACAACCAAAATCTAAGAACCACAACGGAAACCCTCAGTATACATGTCCGCGATCAGAAGTCTCTCAAGTTCTTCAGGTGGTTTCTCTAGACAGTGCATTTCAGTTCTACTATTCGTCCCCATCTAGGCAAAGAAGTCTGCACAACGATTGTTAGCTCTCCTAGTGGCTTGAATCTCGAAGTCATGATTCTCGATGATATGCTTACATTCCATCGCCCAACCCCTCAGCAGGTGAGTGTCTGGTCAGTCGCCTTTAATAAGGTTGACTACTTCCAAAGAATTAGATAAAACGACCACTCTGGTGAAACCCCTAGTGATCGCCAGGCACAAACCATTTAAATTGTTTATCTGAACACATTTGTTTTATGTTACTATGTTTGGAGATTAAGTATTTAAGAGTGTGATTTGATAAAGTCTAATTACTTTCACTACAATTTTAATTAGTTTATAATCAATTTTCATAATTAATTGTAGTATCATAGTCAACTACCATGAACCAACATTGACCGCTGTCGAATAATGTTGACCACCCCTAAAACCCATCATATGTTGCCAATCACCACCACCACCACATACTTTTTAGTTGAAAAACCCACTTTGTCGTCAAAGACTCGGCTATCGCAAGTTCTGCGTGTGAAGCGAAAGCACTTACCACTTCGCCTGATTGTCAATGAGGATTCCTTAGAGTTTGACACACTCCAGAGGTGGTTTTCAGACGACCATACTGGTATTACACATGTTTTTTTTATTACTCGACCACACCCCCAAACTTATTTGATTTGTACAATTTCACGGGTGTGGAACTACGATAGAAAAATGACAAGTGAGTACTCGAATATCGAACCAATCAAAAGTTCGCCCAAAACCCAACCATTCACTTCAAGTAGCATAAACAAATGCTAACTTGATTTCGACTCAATTTGTGCCTTAGGTTTAGCGATAATGGTTTGAAAAAAAATTATTGGCCAGGGTATTTGTTACCTGCTTAGAATTGAAATAACTAACAGGCTTCGACAGGGTAACCAAGGGTAAAACATATTACATGGAAGGCTTCAACGGATCAACCAATCAAAATGAATACCTAAATCATATCTCCTGAATTACCTCGCCTAGGATTTCGCCTCGAATTTCCCCCAATCAGGTTCTAGAATCCCTTAAATTATCATGAACTTGGCTACTGGATAATTGGCGTCAAATCGATTGGATAGCTAGCACATTGAGTCTACATGCTTGTGCAAATTAGGATCCACCCAAACGAGATGTCAAGAACACAGAACACACATGAATGAGCATTACCCTTGACCTTAATAAACAACTAGGGGATAATATCATCATCGGGTAATGGCCCAGAAGAACAGCAAAACACAACGCACAAAAACAACAACTACAAACACACTTTTACTTGAACTAAACAAACATGCATAAAAATAATTTAACTTCAACTACACAGCATTTAACAACTATTAAACTTAACTACATAACTAACGGAAAATCATTAAACAAGAAAACATACAAAACATAAAGCATACAAAACAAAAACATCCCCCCCAAACTTAGAACGGGCAGTGTCCACAGTGACCCAACAACAATCTCAACAATAAGCATGTAGCATGATGATGAAGAGGGTTTTGAACACGTACCTAGGAGGCGAGACAATCTCGCCTTCGAGTGTGGTCAGCGGTGATAGATTGATTTATTTAAAAACTTGGGTTGCCTCCTAATAAGCGCTTGGTTTAATGTCCTCGACTTGACACGGAGAATGGCTCGTCAAAGAGCGGCTTCCGCCCATAGTATGTGTCATATAACACAACATACGGGTCTTGATTCTCAATGCCTTCAAACTTGGCGAGATTTAGCAATGATCGGCATGTGCTCTCAACTTGATTTTTCTCCGGCTCATGTGCTTGGGATGTTTGCATGAACGGAGTTAAAGATGGTGAAGGACAAGTGACCTATATCGAATCCCCGTAGATAGGATCGATCATCTTGGATCAGTGATGGCAACACCAATAGGATTTCAAGAGGTGAGGATTCAAAATCATCTTCTGATTTGTCATCAACGAACAATTCTTGAGCCTCGTCCTCTTTCGAATCATCTTCATAATGCACCTCCAAAGTCCTCTCACTTGCATTTGGTTCCTCATAATGGCTTTCACGGATGGATGTGGCTTGTGCGTCTCTCAGCTCCACCACTTCTGACTCGGCCTCAATAAAGTAAATAAGCTGACCGATTTGTGTCTCAAGAGACGTTACGATCGTATCAAGTTCAATGCAAGTCATCTCAATATTGTCAAGATGATCCTCATGCTCATTGAGATAGTCATGTGTTTTTCTCCAGAACACCTGAGTCTTCCCCATAAATTCAGCGAACATCTATTCTAGGGCAGGAAAAGACTCTATATGTTGGTCCGGGGTGTTAATCTATGGTGCTGAAACGGTGGAACTATCCCCCAAGCTTTGGTAACTTGTCAAATAATTCGAACTCTAACAATCAAACTCTGCCATGTCTTTCAACAACCAATAGGCTTCGTCCGCGGTTAGTTGGTCGAATGAGATAGTACCATTTCCTCCTTCCACCCAAGTTCTTGTTGTGGCTTGTAACCTATCGAAGAAGTTCAGTTGTTGACACTCCCTCGGGAAACTATGATTAGGGAACCAAAATAGCAACTCATTGTATCATTCCCAAGCACAATAGAACGGCTTGGAATCCTATTGAGAAAAACTCAAGAGGACTTGTTGATGAGACATCTTCAAGTACCTCGCAAGACAAACGAAACTAAAAAAAAAATTAAAAATAAAATAAATACTTAAATTAAAATCAAGTTACTTTTTCACAATATCAACAACAGTCTAAAAACCAATCCCAGGCAACGGCGCCAAAAACTTGGTAGCGAATTATTTCGTCGCTACGTTACCGCAAAAGTACAGGTCAAGTATTAATAGTATAGGAAGAGTAGGGTTGTCATATCCATAAGGATTGATTTAAATTGTCATTAAATACCACAATTGTCATAACCTAACTTTATCTAAGTGATCCAATTTTAGTTTTTTGTTATAGAAATATAAAACTAAACTAAACTAATTAAACTAAAATACTAAGAATTAATTCTATGTGAATAGATTATCTAGGGATTAACTTCATTCACTTAAACGTATTTGATTTAGTCTAGTTTACATTAATGGTAATTAATCTATTTGACAATCTAGGTGTCTAAAACTCACTCACTACATCTCCCGAGTGTAAAGTAAATGAATATGAAACCGTGTCAACACTGATATCCCTATCTAGCGTCTAAAATATTACATGCGTCTTGCCGCAACCTCATGGATTGCACACGTCCTACAAATCTCCTGAAACATTAGAACATCGTGATGTGTTTAGACCCTAGTCCAAAATAAAGGGTTACCCCTCTCGAGTGTCAAACCCCATATTCTCAAATCAACCACAATATCATAACAAGCATAATATGGAAGAAAAAGAATGGTAAACACAATCGAATAGGGATGAAAAATCAATAACGAAATAACAATTTACTCGAACATATATATTAGTGAACTACATCAATCCTTAGACAATAAACGTTTAGCTCATGGCCATAACCAAATATTCAACTAAAATTGATATATACATGATCAAACAACCAACAAGAGTTTAGAAATAAAGAGAAAAATAAGGGAGAATAGGCGATATCTGAAGAACGGATGGTTTCATATCTGTAAAATCTGTCCCGATCTTGTTTCCTCTTCTCTAATTTATGAACTCTCTTACTTGGTATGATCTTGAGCTCTCAAAAAACTCCAAAAAAAACATTCTTGGTATGGTAGGAATGAGTGGTTACAAGTATAGGTGCAAAATATCCAAAAAATATCAAGAAAATATCTTGCCAACTGGTGTCGGGTCGTTTCAGTGAAGCAAAAGATCGCTGTAGTGATCAGGGAGTTAGAAACACATTGACAAATTACTACTGCAGCGACCAAATCATTGCTGCAGCGACCTCTTTCGCTGCAGCGATCAAATTATCACTGCAACGATATAGAGACAGTGTCTGGCACCTAATTTTTATTTTTGCCATAAATTTTTTGTCCAAACTCTGATTGAGATCATTTAAAGACCTATAGAAAGCTACGACATAGATATATAACTTCCTTTTTTGGAGACTTTCTAAAATCGAATTTCATCATTGTAAAAAAAAGGGCTCGAAGTTACTACACCTGAACCGATTTTGCATCTTGTTTCCCATTTATTTATAAACCTGTTTCCCATTTATTTATAAACCTACAAAACAACACAAAAACATATTAAACAAATTGAAATACTTGAAAACACACAAACATTTGAATATAAAAGTACTTGATTTGTTGATAATTTAACTACTCATCAATGGTCCTTTGGTTTGATTTGGGTGTTACTTAGGAGATTACTCATGCCAAATGATTTTGGGGGTTTCAGATGCATTTGTTTCTCACTTGTTATAGAAGGGTGCAGGGTTGACATTTTTCCTTCATAAGTCCAGGGGAGGTTTTGAAGTGCATTGCACATTAGTTGGAATAGATTGGGAGGTGAGTTTGTAGTATCTGGATCTTTGGGATTCCATTTGCAGTTGGTGTCCTTCTTTATCCAAAAAACGGGTGCATGAGGAGCAGACCTATTGTATGGCGGAACGTTTGTTACACGCTCGCGTATTGACTACTCGCAAACATACAAGGTCAAAGTTTTAGTATAGTATGATCATTAAGATCAGATATCGTATCCATAGGAATTGGTTGTCGTTATTATCAAGTATCATAATTGTCATGACCTAACTTTATCTAGGCTAAAAACAAATGCATTTAATTAATTAAACTAATACTAATATAACCTAAATTAACTATACAAATATAATGAGATGTTTTAAGGGAAATAATTCTCTAGGGATTAACTCGATTTACAAATACGTGTTCGATTTCGATTGACTTACGTTTACGGTGTTCGACCGATTTGACAATCTCAGTTCGTAAACTCCCCCACCATCTCTCCCAAGTGTAAGACGAGGGATATAATGTGACTTTTTGTCAACAAAGAAGTCCCCCTCAACGTCTTAATGACCCTAGGTCATGTGAGTCTCGTCCCAACATCATTGATTGCATACAATCTAACTCCCGATCGGGTTATTGGATCGTCGCATTGTGTTTACCTAATCGACAAACTCAGTTCTAAAACTCCACCACCATCTCTCCCGAGTGTAAGACGGGAGAATACATAACTTTGAGTCAACGAATAAGTCCCCCGCAACATCTTAACGACCCTAGGTCACGTGAGTCTTGGCCCAATGTCATCGATTAGCGTTATGTTTACTTTAGTCCGAATCCGGGGTTACCTCTCTTGAGTATGAAACCCCGTATTCTCTGAATATCATTCTAAGCATAATAACCATAGCAATATGATAAACAAAATCAAACTACGAAGAACAAACATAAATGCAACATCGAAATCATTCTAAACACATATTTATAAATATATTGTTAATCCCTATACAATCCACGTTTAACTAACGGCCATAACTGTATTTATAACAAAAACGAGATAAACATGCTCACAAAATCATAAGTTAAAGAAATAAGGGAAGAAATCGAAGAACTTAGCCTCGTCCGAAGTTTAGCCACTAAGAACGTTCAACAATCGCTCCACCATCTTCCTCCACCTCGGGATGTAAGCTCCCCCTCTAAAACTTCTCTACCTACCCTTAGATGTATTCTAAGGGGCTCAAATGGCCAGAGAGAGCTAAAATGAGGAGAGGAGATGGTATTTATAGAGAAAATATCTAAAAAAAATCTAAATTTGTGTAGAGGTCACCGCCATGGCACTGAGTAGGTTGATTGGTTGATCGCCTCGGCGGTGAAGAAGGTGGTGGATTAGGTTGACATCCTGCATCTCCAGTGCCGCGGCGGTGGTCTCGCTCAGCGGCGGTGGATGTTTAGCAAGGATAAGTCATTCTCTACATTTTCACTACCGCAGTGGAGGTCTGGACGCCGCGGCGGTAGGCTTCTTTCAGAATATTGCCTCCTTGCTTATTTTTCCACCGTTCTTTGATTGTTTTTGGTTCGATCTTATCGTTTTTGCTCCAGTTTCCTATCTTTTTGCCCCCACACACCTGATTTATACAAAAAGTATAAAAACTAATTAAAACATAATAAAATAAATACAAAAACTACTTTAAAACTAACAAAACCGGTTTGGAAATATGTAGATAGATCATACCTATCACCTGTCTTTTGTTGGATTGTTTATGTGTCAATCTCGTTGCAATTTTTTTTATTGTATCATGTGTTGTTTGTTAATTTTTGTAGTAATTTGTATTCCATGAGTTGTAGTGTGAAGCGTGTTTAGGTATATGAGCCTCAAGGAGTTCTTGTGAAATTACAGCTCAAGCACAGACCATTTGTTGAGGCTCAAGCAAATTTGGTTTTGATTGTATTTGACCGAGAAGTATTTCGAGTTACATACCCAATTTTGGCGTGTTGTAAGGGAGAACCTTCTCCTTATTATTACTAATATATTTCAACTTATCGGGGGGAAAAAAAACCTTCTTCAATGTTAGTCACCTAATGCTTTTGATCGGTATGTTTGTATTATTTTTTATATATTTTGTTTTGTACTTGAATCTTAGTAGTTCTACCTAGTACTTTGTTTTTGTAAGGTTTTGAATCCTTTTTAGTTCCTTTAGTCTGTCTTTGAATCTTATGTAAATATTTAGATGATAGTTTTATTTATTGTTCTATGTAAGAAGTTTATGTTATTTCTTTTCTTTTATCATTTATCATAGTCCTTTCTGATTCCCTTTTTTTTTGGATTTGGATAAAATAGCCTTTACCTATCCAAAAGTAACTTCCGTTGTCTTTTAAAAAATGGAAAAAAGGTTACTGGCACTTGCTTGGGCTTTCTTCCTTGCTCGAGATTCTTTATGAGAAAAACGCCTATCCTTTTTTGGACCTTCCTACATTTTGGTACTTAATGACTACTCACAAGTATACGAGGTCAAGTTTTAGTATAATGAATCTTTAAGATCGGGTATCTTGTCCGCAGGGATTGGTTGTTGTTATTATCGAGTACCGTAATTGTCATGACCTAATTTTATCTAGGCTAAAAAGAATGTACAAAATTTATATTAAACTAAACTAATTAATTAAATTATCTATACTAATATAATGAGATGTTTTAGGGGAAAGAATTGTCTAGGGATTAACTTGGTTTACAAATACGTGTTCGATCTCATTTGACTTACGTTTATGGTGTTCAACCTATTTGACAATCTCGGTTCGTAAACTCTCCCGCTACCTCTCCCGAGTGTAAGACGGGGGAATACATGATTTTGTGTTAAGGAAGAAGTCCCCCTCAACGTCTTAACAACCCTAGGTTACGTGAGTCTCGCCCCATCATCATTGATTGCACACTCTCCAACTCTCTCCCAGGTTATTGGATCGTTATATTGTGTTTTACCTAGTCTGAATCCGGGGTTACCTCTCCCGAGTGTCAAACCCCGTATTCTCAATATATCTAAACTAGCATATATGTATAGAAACACAATAAACACAATCAAACTTCGAAGAACAATCACAAACGAAACACCGAAATCATACAAATCACATATTTATAAATTTATTGTTAATCCCTAAACAATCCACGTTTAACTAACGGCCACAACCGTATTTACAATAAAGCACGAGCTAAACATGCTCACAAATTCCTGAGTTAAAGAAATAAAGGAAGAAACCAAATAACTTAGCCTATATCCGAGGATTTGGCGCTTGAATCGTTCAACGATCACTTCACCTTATTCTTCTCCTTCAGATTGTGAGCTCTTCCTCTAAAACTCCTCTACCCAACCCTATAGCCCAAGGGTGGTAGCATGCAAGAGAGACCGAAAATGAGGGAGAATGATGGCTTAAATAGGAAAAATATCCTAAAAATATCTAAAAAAATATCTAATCTGTGTAGAGGTGACTGCCGCAGAGGTGACCGCCGCAGCGATGAGTAGGTTGATTAAGTGATCACCACAGTAGTGGAGACAGCGGTGGAATTGGTGACCATCCTGCAGTTTTACCGCCGCGGTGGTGAGTAGGTCGGTTAAGTGATCGCTGCAGCGGTGGAGACAGCAGTAGAATTAGTAACCATCGTGTAGTTTTACTACCACGATGGTAGATCTCACCGCTGCGACGATAGATATCCAGCAAGAATTGGCCCTCTCTGCATTTTCACCGCCGGTCTTCTTTTCAGAATCTTGCCTCTGTGCTTGTTTTTCCACCGTTCTTCGACCGTCCTTGGTTCGATCTGATCGTTTATGCTCCGTTTTCCTACCTTTTCACCCCCACACACCTAATTTATACAGAAAGAATAAAAACTAATTAAAACGTAATAAAATACTATAAAAATGCTCGAAAACTAACTTAGTTCGATTTGAAAATAGGTAGATAGATCACACCTATCAGTACTTTTGTCCTTTCTTATCCAATTTTTAGGTCTTAGGGGTAGTAAATCATCTTAAGTTGATTTCCATCTATTTCATCCTCCTAGATTTCCTATATTTTAGATTTCAGTGTCTTGAACTATTATCCTTATCGCACCTTTGTATATTTTCCTCTTTCTCTTACATGATTATTTAACTAAAGTATGCTTTTAATTTCCATATTCAAACTTTCAAAATTTTGTTTGCTACCATAATTTTTTACATCGGGAAAATTTTTAGAATATGTTAAGTATAATTTTAATAGGAATTCGAAACAATCACCTTAGTAGTTTGTTATCCAGAGTCATCTAGTTTAAATCCATCAACTTTGATATTTGAAATTTTTGAAGGTTGTTATTAGGATTACCTAAGCCCTATATGCTACCCGAGGCTTCTTTGACAGCTCTAATTCACTTCTTCTGTCTTAAATTGAAGGAAATCGGAATGGGCCTTTCCGAGATAACACAAATGAGGGAGAAAAGAAATGATAGAGAAACAAGTGTTAGTTAATGATGACTAATAAATGTTATTTTATCCTGGTTATGTTGAGAGAGTTACTATGTGTGTATGTGTGTTTGTATGTGTGTGTGTGTGTGTGTGTGTTTTTCATTCTAGCATGTAAGGACTCACTCTCTATATAATCCATGTACTGAGCTTTGGGTAGTGATCCCGGTCCAGTTGGCCTAAGTCACTAGGTGTTGAGACACCCCTATGACTTACTACTCAGATTGTATAGAAAATGTGATTCACTCGATTGCTTTCGTGTGACCACTTAGTATTTCAAAACTTTCTGAGACTAGTCTTAATTTTATTGTTTTATTTGTCCCTTAACACATTCTTTCAGGATTTTACCACTTGGAGAATTATAGTAATTTGAGTTGTCTCGAGATCTTCTTTGATTTTGTCCTTATCCCGGCTACTTTCCCATTATCCACAACTATCTTAGTGAAGTCTCATTGTCTTCTTCCAATATCGGTCATCTTCAATCTTACAAAGTTCATCATTTTTTTTTATAGGTAGGTTTCACGTGTTTCTAGATCCATCATTCTTGCGATAAATCCTAGTTTATATTAGTTTATCTTCCTTTGTTCATCTGTTCACTTTTCAAGAACTTTTCTCTAACGGGGTTAGGTTCTAAGACTTTATCCATCATCCATCTCATCAAAGGACTTGTCTTCGTTGGTCTTAGGTGGAGACATAGGTTTTTTTGTTTAATCTTCCTGAGAAGCAGTTGATGCACCCCGGCTTTCAATAGCGAAAGAAGTAGAGAATCAGGAATATGATGAAAATAAGTTTCACCATTTCCTCTCTAAGTCGTTAAAATCCATTTATTTTAAAAAATGGTTTTTCAAGGGCTTTTTGAGGCATCAGTTTTGAAAAATTTCTTGGGCTGAGATTTTTGTTAAAAACAGAGTTGCCACCTAGCATGGGGTTAAATGGTGTGCTAGGTCACCAGAATTTTTGAAATTCATTTTTCCTTTTGAAATGGCCTGTGTTTCGACTTCCATAGGTCTATGTACCAGAGATATTCTTTAAGTTCGGTAGTCTATTATGCTCGAGGAAGGTGTTAGATACCCCAAGACGCCCGTCCGAAGATGGTATGTTAGTCTAAATAAATATTTATTGTTAAACACTTCTAAGCATTTTTCTTTGATTTACTTAAACAAAATAATTCCCATTTTTTAAAGATTTTACTCTTTTTATGTATTTTTTATATGATTTATTGGAAAGCAAGTAAATATTGCAAGTACTACTGGTCAACGACACCCAATAACAGTTTATATACAAACAAATACTAGATATGTACGCTATGCTAAATGAAATACAAACTAAGACTAAGTTGTTTGGATATGCGACTGAACCCACACGTGGGTTGCTTACGTATCTCGAATGAGAATCAGGTCATCACGTAGTTCGTTCTAGTTAGGGTAAAGGATATAGTTTATTATTAAAGGTAAGATCAACCCTTATAGGTTGCCTACGTACTTTGAGTGGTTACCAAAGATCAGGTCAGACGTAATTCATTCTTTTCTTGTTGAAAATTGAATTTATTATTAAAGGTGTGACCGAACCCTTATGGACTGCCTACATACTTTGGGTGGTTACCAAAGATTAGGTCAAATGTAGTTCAATCTTGTTATGTTTGAAAAAACTAGGTTGGTTTTAGTTAAAAGATGAGTTTGTTTTAGTTAAAGACCGGTATGTTTAGTTTGTTTTGGTTGATTATCAATTAGGTTTTGTTGTGAACAACTTGAATCACAACCTTAATTAGCTATTATTAACAGTTTTTACAATTGTGAACAACCTGAATCACAATCCTAATATATACATAACAACCCATTAATTTTGACAAGAACCTTAAACAAACTCCTTCGTTTTGGTTAGTTTAGTGTTAGTGTGTGAGTTGTTACTTAAAAGTGAAAAAAATACCATAAATTTATTCCAGTTCTACTCATAACTAAGGAAAACATGAAGGTTTCTGAAGAAGAATCACACATATCCGTAAAGGAATAGAGGCCCCCCTTTATCCCAAGTTCTTAGCCACATGGGCTGTCGGTGTAGTATATATATATATGTGTGTGTATATATATATATGTGTGTGTGTGTGTGTGTGTGTGTGTGTGTGTGTGTGTGTGTGTGTGTGTATACTAGCGTATAACCCGTGCCTGAAGGCACGGGTATAAAAAAATTGAACCTAAAAAAAATAATATAATCTTCTTGGTTTATACAACATTCTACATCTATCACATTAAAATGACAATAATTAACATTTAAATACCATGACCAACAGACAATGTGTATTATAATTATAACACAATCGTTACCCACTAACACTATTATTCGGCTATTAAAATAATACTATAATTAAACATGAGTTAAACATATAGTTAAACCGAAACAAATTCAAAACGAAAATATGCATATTGATTATCTAAATCTTAATAAGTCAATGTTACATTTCACGTGCATAATTGATATAATTTTCGTTATTTGTACAATATTCTACACTTATTTTATTAGAACACGACAATAATATGAACATGTGTTTCTTCACTTCTATTGAACATGCAGGATATCTTCAATTCAATGTTTTCTCTTGTTCTGATACATGTTACTTCACGAATCTGTCAATTGTAGTTATATTCAAGAAGGTAGTAAAATCTATCATTCTAATCCTTTCTATCAATAATGGTCCACCAAAACAATAAACTCCATGAATTCCGATAACATTTCTTCACCTCTCTATACTCGTCAAACTTGAATTTTTGCAATCACTCCTAGAAACTGTACTTAGTTGAAGCAATATTCAAAGAATAAAAAATAAAAAAAATAAAAACCAAAAACAAATAACTTTTCACAATTTCAAATATTATTTTTTTAAAACCGTTTTCAAAATTTTCAGAACAAATTGAGTTCTCAACCGAATTGACCTTGTATAACCCCCAGCCTCCAAACCGTAGTCAAAATTCAACAAAAAACAATTGAATCAAAAATTAAATTGCAAACTGCATAAGATGATGAATTAAGACCACTATTAGTTCCAGGCAAACAGAATACCCTCCGCGAATGGAAATTTACAACTTTTGAGACAAACTATCAACCCAGCCTTCCTCATGGGTTTCAATTAGATTAACTGTGAAAAAATAAATCCCCAAAGCCAAAAAAAAAAAATGAAAAGAAGAATTATATCACACTCAAAAAAAATATTATCATATATTATACCAAGCTTTTGCTTCATAAGATTGTAAATTGACAGCATGATCACTCTAATGATTAACAAACAAAACTTGAAGAAGGTTTACCCCAAATTCTGTATTGACAAAAGACTGAACAAAGTCTATTAGTTGAAGCTTTGCCCACCAATGGCACAGGGAAGAATTCTCTATATCTGAAGGATTCCACCTTGTGCATCCATAGCAAAATTTTGCAGCAAGTATAATACTCTATCCATAGAAGGACTAACCACTGTAATCTGTCATGGAGTGAAATAAAATAATGAGTTAGTGAATACAACTGCTCCGGAAAAAAGTAACATTATCCATATAGGTCAAAAATCAGATTGCAGATGCAGAAACACGTTTGGAGTATATGGAGAAGAGCAAGAGGGCGAAAGAGCTTAAATATATAGTTAATTTGATATAAAAATTAATATTATTTATTAAATACAAAAAATAATAAAACAACTATAGAGATTAATTTTAACTGGACATTCTCAACTGTGCATGAATCGATTGATGAATCAAATGAGAATATTGCAAGCAAATGCAATCAAATTCATAGACCAAAAACACTAATTAGTTAAACATACCAAAAAGAGGGTATGTTAATCAGGAAACAATACAACATTAAAAAACACGAACAAATAGAGCGCAAACATAGAATTGGGAACACAGTAGATATCTGAGAACAAAAATACTGAAAAATTGGAATAAAAATTGAAAACAGAAGGCATGAATGTAAAGAAGTAAAACTACAAAAATGTAAAGATGCAAAACTACAAAAATTACAGTAGGCTTCCAAATTTCAGAAGCATTTGACTCGATATCAGTCCAGTTGCAAACAGTACAGTAGGCTTCCCCAAAAACACTATTGTCAAAATCATCAAAATCAACCTATCTCAATTTGAACAAATTACCCTAACCCATCTCAATTTGTTGTAGTTAGAGTCAACATTCATCATTTGCCAGCTAACACAAAAGATCTTTTTTTTTTTTTTTGAAATAAAGGATCATAAATTCCTAAATATTATTTTCTAATCTCACTTCAAATCTGCAATTATCCCATCAAAATCAAACCCCTCTTCACCGCATTTCATCAATAATTATATAAATTTTTGAAACCTGGACTTCATTGGTGATCATCGCCGATGTCACCGCCTTCATCAGCATCATCCAGATCTCGTGTCGGATAGAGCAACGGCTTGAATGCGATCTCTATGGCAAGCCAACCGAAAGCTAAGGCTCCAACTATCGCCACCGCGGATTTCACAGAGTTAGCTTTTTCCATTGAAGCTTCTTCTCTATCTCCCGCTAACACTAAATATCAAACCAAAAATTTAGAAATGAAATAAGCCCTAAATTCGAGAAATTCAGCAGCTCCAGAAAAAACAAAAACTCAATAATGGAGGTAATTAAAGACTCGTGCTTTCAAATAAATAAAATAATAAGACAACAAATAACATAATAATTTTCAATCGACACTGATACATAATTTAGATTGTGGGATAAAATTTTAAAAAATTTAACGAAGGTCCCTTTATTTTACAACGTTTCCAAATCTTACATTTTCAAATGAACACAACAATGATTAAAACAACAAAATTCTACAATATAAACTTAACAATAAAATCATTCACTAATACACAATGCACAATAAAAAAAAATAACGACATTGAAACCCACCCTCTATGGCTACTCAAACTTACCTTAATATTTTAGATAAGTCACTACTCTTTAATAGTATTGTACAAATTTAGAAACAGAAACAGAAAACTCAGAAACAAAAACAGATTTTTAATAGGGTTCATTCATTTTCTAGCAAACAGGAAAAATACCTGGAGAGTAGTATTTCGTCTGAAATCAATAGCTGTTTTTGTAGGAATTGTGTCGATTAGTATTTTTGCTACAAATTGTGATATGAAATAATTATTGTACAAATTCAGAAACAGAAACAGAAAACTCAGAAACAAAAACAGAAACAGAAATTCAGAACAGTATTTCGGGAACATACCTGGAGAATTGGGAAATTTTCTAGTTCAAAAAACCAAACTAATTCTCACAACATATTGATTCTTTATTCTGAAAATCGTGAACAGAAACAAAAACAGAAAACTCAGAAACAGTATTTTGGGCAAATACCTAGAGAATTGGGAAATTTTTCAGAATAAAAATCAAGAAATGTTGATTTAGATTAAAAAGAGAGCGTACATTTAGGGCATCCGTAAAAATGTCGCAATAATAATGCTTAATATATATTATATTTGGAATTTCAATGATTGAACTCTTCTTTTCTTTTCTTTTTTTTCTTTTTTCTTTATATATATATATATATATATATATATATATGTATATTGGCCTGAAATAAGATCAAGCGATTCTATTTTCTATCTCTTGAATGTTCATTCATATATTTTTCATTGGAATTTCAACAAAACAATATCATTACATCTACTCACCTCTTTAAACTATTTTTTGGTAAACAACAGTAAAGGTATTTAATAGGATACAAAACAGTAAAGGTATTCAAGGGGAAGGATGAATAACAGTAAAGGTAATTGTGTTCATTGTTCAAATGTAAACCAACAGGAATCCCCCCTCCACCCCAACTCAGCATAGGAAGAACAGGAATCAACAAAACACAAACAACCATAAATTGATAAAAATATACCTTTAGGCAAGATTCCAGCAATCAATTGTATAACAAATTCCATAAAATTGGGAACATAAACAGAAAGTGAGGATAGGAGGCATACCTGCGTGTACTGCTTGTAACAATAAATCAACCCTAACCCCAAATTGAGAGAGATGGAGAGATGGTTATCTAATTTCAACCCTAACCCCAAATCAGATGAGCAAGAGCAAGAAAGAGGAGAGTACCTATGATTAGGGGTGAATAGATGAATGCGACCATCGGTGACCTTCATCGTCCTCGCCGAACACCGACGACCACCTATGCACCGTCGTCATAAAGGGAGGGAGAATGGTTTCAAAATAGAAATTGATGAAATGTTTCAATTTTAAGGGTTTCAAAATAGAAAAACAGAGACAACGTACCTGGAGATAGAGTAGGGAACTTGATGCTCACCCAAAATCCAAAGAGAGATGGAGAAATGTACCTGGAGATAGAGTGGGGAACTTGATGCTAACAGAAGACGGCCATGGGGCAATCGGTCTCCAGGTCTCGAGTGATCGTCGCCGTTATCTTCGTGAGGGAGGGAAAGAGGTCGTCTTTGCAAGGGAGGGTGAGAACGGCTTCTGATGGTTATTTAATTTTCAGATCAAAACCCTAAATCAGGTGAGCAAGAGCAAGAGAGAGGAGGGAGAATGGTTTCGAAATAGAAATTGATGAAATGGAAAAATAGAGACGCACCTGGAGATAGAGTGGAGAACTAACGGAAGACGGACATGGGGCAATTGGTCTTCTGGTCGCGAGTGATCGTCGCCGTCGTCTTCGCAAGAGAGGGAGGGAGGCCACCGTCGTCGTCTTCGCAAGGAAGGGTGAGATCTGGCCATTTCGAACCAGATCGGGAGTGATATCGGCAGTGAGATCGACAGCCAGATTCGCCGACAAAGGCAATGGTGAGATTCGCCGATGGCAACGGTGAGCTACGGATTCGATTTCGGCAACGGCTGGGGATGCGAAGGCGATGGCGGCGACGGCTGGGGACGCGAAGGGCGATAGAGATGGCGACGGCGAGCGACTGGGATGGCGATGGCGAAAGATCGGCGATGGAGGAAGATCAGGTGAGAGTGAGGGTAAGGCCAAGACAGAGAGAGTGAGACGGGTGAGAGGGTGAGGCAACACAAATTCGGCAGAGACAGAGAGAGTAAGTCTACGATTATGGAGGCGACACAAATTCGGCGGAGAAGAAGATGAACGCACGGATTGGAGGCGACGTATTCGGCGGAGAAGAAGCAGCACGCTGAGCAGCAGGGGCTATGATCTTGAAACTCTCAAAAGTAGGCTAAGAAGTAAATGCATCCACTGTTTGTGTATATATATTATATATATATGTATGTAGATGTTGTATATAAAAGTAATCCAACGGCTACGAATATCCTGAGACATCTAACAGCTGTAAATGTAAATGAGCTGATTTATTTTATATATATATATATATATATATATATATATATATATATTTATATATATATGTGTGTGTGTGTGTGTGTGTGTGTGTGTGTGTGTGTGTGCGTGTGTGTGTGTGTGTTTTGCTTAGCTAGAAAAGAAAATAAATACGATGTTCTTAAGAAAATCGTATAACCTATGCACATCGTATGGTGTGATAGAAGTTTTGCTTGAATCCTCATATGTTCTTAACATGTTGTTGGATGATTTGATGTTTTTAAATGTTATTGAGATGCTTGAAGTGGTTTTGTATGACTTGACCCTAGCTTGGTTGTTAAAATTAGGTGTTTCTTCGATGTTCCTGACAAAATCAAAAGCTTGTTTGGTTGTTTTATGGGTTTTATGCATTATGTACATGAGAATAAGTGTATTATCTACATGATACTACTATATACAAAGAAATATACACAAGATTAACAAAGAATCATAGGGGGGTTTTAAGAAACATACATACTTAGGGGATGTGGTCTTCTCTAAATGTTTACCTCATTTTTCTCATTGATCTTCTTGGTTGATGGTTGATCGGTGGTCGTTGATTCCTCAAGTTCTTAGCCAAGAACCCAAGAACACCTTAGGGGATGTAGTCATCCCTAAGTAGCTAACCTCATTTCCCTCCTTGTTGTTCTAAGCTCGGTGTTGATCGGTGATCATCGATCATTGGAGTTCTTGTTCTAAGAACCTCAAGAACACCCTCCACGATCGAATTTTGGTAGAATAAGGACATGTTATTTAAGAAATCTACTTGAAAGACCTAGGACCGAAGAGAGTTGCTCGAGTTTAGAGAGAGAAACTAAGCCTTCAAGACTTGCAAAAATAAGAAGAGTGGCCTGGTAATTATAGACTCGGGGGCCTGTGCATTAGCCAATACACAAGTGAATCCAAGGTGTTCCCTGGGTAGTGTTTAGCCTAGGAGACTACTTGCCTTGTCTTGGTTTTGTTCAGCTTGGAGCGAATTTAGGATGGAAGGTTGGATTCTCAAAGATTTGGTAATGATTGGCAATCATTACCAATGATTGCCAATCATTACCTCCCCTCCAATGACATTCATTTCACATGGGTGCATTTTTGACTTGATGTGACATATCCGGTTTGGTTTAGGGGCTATGTACCAGTTAGATCCAATATTTTTGTTTGGTAGTCATAAATGCATCCAAGGTTCATTGTATCTAGTCCTTAGGTGTCACTTTGTGTTTAATGAAAAGTGATGAGTCACGACTTGGAGGGCACTCCTACAGTTGGATTCGGATGGAATCGGGTTAACTTACCTTGTAACCGACGGTTGGTTTCCATGTTCCTAGTTAACCCAATGATATTTTGGTTAAAATATCTACATCCTTTGAACCAATCCATTCCATTTCATCGCAACCATTTAATTCTTGGTGGGATATGCATTTAATGCATTGCGTGGAGGCTACTCATTCAGTTCGGTTTTGGTAACGGGTTATCACGATTTATGGTTTTCTGTTGGTTCTAAGATATTTTGATTAAAATATCTAGATACCTTGAATGTGGTCTTGACATGTCATCCCAAACATTTAATGCTTTATGGGATGAGCATTCAATGCTCATTGAATGCTTTACTTAGGTGGCGAACCGAATCAATTTAGTTTCGATAACAGTTGGTTGTACCCTAAGTGTCTTGGTTCCCTTCCTTAGCCATTTGGGAGGAAACATATAGGAAGGATCCTTGGTCATTATAAGCCATGATTTTTGGGCCTTAAATGATGGCTAGGCCCCTTGATTTCTTCGTCCTAGGGTGGTTTGTCAAGACTACTTGAATTTAGTGTAATTCCAAATCGAGCCCAAGTCTTAAATCACCTTGTGATTTAGGGATTTCTAATGACCCTTCCAAGTCTAGTTTAAGGTTTATTGGTAGTATGTGATGTAATATGCAAAAACAAAATGAATGTTTTTGGTGTTAAATTAACAAGATTCAGTGATAGTAAATGTTTCAAAGGTCGAGGTAAAGTAACTAAGTTAATTGTTTGAAATGTCCTATAATTTGAGGGTAGTGAATAATATTCATCTATACTAAAGATTATTTAATGAAAATAAAACTTTAGTAAAGTAATTTTAGACCTCCTTAAATCATGGGATTTTCGAGTTTAACCCGAAACTTTTACTTAGTTGTATTTTGTCAAATTCAACATTTTTGCATTTTTTGTCATGTTTTCGGTTGTTTTTGTATATTGTATAGTATGATCTCAGTTAGAAATTCCTTTCCTTTAAATCCAAGTTTAAAATTTATCTGAACTTGTACTCAATTCAACACTAACTGGACGGGACAAAATACGGTGTCTACTAGTAGCGCGTAAATACGTTGCTACTTTCACCGCAAATGTACGGGTCAAAATTTAGTATAATGGGAAGAGTAAGAGTTGTCGTATCCACAGGGATTGGTGTATATTATCGTTGAGTACCGTAATTGTCATAACCTAACTTTATTTAGGCGATAAAAATGTATGTTTTTATAATAAAATATACTAAACTAAGTTAATTAAACTAATTATACTAATATACTAATATTAATGTTTATGGGAGTAAATTATCTAGGGATTAACTTCGTCCACTTAAACGTGTTCGTTTTAATCTAGTTTACATTAACGGAATTCATCCTATCTGACAATCTCAGTATCGAAATCTCATTCACTACCTCTCCTGAGTGTAAAGTGAATGAATATATGACTTCGCGTCAGCGTCGAAGTCCCCCTTGAGCATCTATACAACACTTGGTCACATGAGTCTTGCCCCAACATCACGGATTGTAAACTTTCTAACTCTCTCCTGGGTTATTAGATCGTCACGTTGTGTTTAAGCCCTAGTCTGCATTCAGGGTTACATCTCCCGAGTGTCAAACTTCTTATTCTCAAAATCAATCCTAATACCATAACAAGCATATTAAGATTATAATAAAACAGTAAACATAATCGGATAAACATGAACAACCATTAACGAAACATTGATTTTATATAAACAACGTTTTCATACACAAATCGCTCCCTAGACAATATATGTTTTGCTATACATAACCCTAACCAAATATAAAACAAAATATACTCTAAACATATACAAAATAATCAACCCAATCTAAGAGAGAAAGAGAGAAATGAGGAGACTAGCCGTTATCTGAAGAATCAACACTAAAACAACTCCAAGAACATTTCTTCTACTTCGCGTGGTGATCTTCTCTTGGTTGATCGACCTTGGAGCTCTCAAGACACTCCCGAAAACATCTACTATGTGATTGGGGGTGAAGACATGATATTTATAAGATCCAAAATATCTCAAAATATCCTAAAAGATCTGGCGCTGATCGCTGCAGTGGTGGAGAGGTCGGTAGGATTTTGGTGGTTTGACCGCTCCAGCGGTGGAGCTCTCTATATTTTGACTGCTGCAGCGGTGGAGCTTTCAGCAATTCTCTGTATTTTTACCGCTGCAGCGGTGGATGCAAGCTTTGAATATGACCTTTTTTGCTCTTTCTCTCCATCATTCTTCCATCGACATGCTTATTTATAGACCGTTTTAGTCCCTTTTCACCCCAAATACCTGGTTTATAACAAAACAAATAAAAACATATTAAAACATTATAAAACACTATAAAAATACTCGAAAACTACCAAAACTGGCTTGGGAATAAATAGATAAATTACACCTATCATCTACAGCTACCCCTCTTTGTCATGCGAGTTTACTTGTGATGACAATGAAGGAGACACTAACATTTGGTTCTATTTGACATGAAATATAAAAGACATATATTTACATCTATCCTAAAGGATGGAGACATACCTAATCTTGGAGGATTTCGACATGGACGACATTTGATTACTTCTACCATTGTATACTTCTAAGGATGGCAATCAATCAATCCTGAGAGATTAATTCTTGAAGGATGGTGACACATCTATTTTCTTGTCTATTTGTATTTCGAAATGATAGAGACACACCCGATTATGCTACTATTCTATACCTTAGAGCGGCGAAATACATGGCCTTAATGGTTTTGGTAAGGACTATGGTGTAGTATAAGCCCTTCAGGTTATATACTATACTATACCTTAGAACGGCGACGTACCAAGCCCTAGAGGTCTTTGTGAGGATGATGGTATAGTACAAGCCCCTACGGTTGTCTACTATTCTATACCTTAGAGCAGCGACGTACATGGCTATGAAGGTCTTGGTAAGGACGACGATATAGTACAAGCCCCCTAGTTGTCTACTATTTTATACCATAGAGTGGCAAAGCACCTGGCTCTAAAGGTCCTGGTTAGGATGATGGTATAGTACAAGCCCCCCTAGTTGTCTGCTATTCTATACCTTATAGTGGTGAAGTACTTGGCTCTGAAGGTCTTAGTGAGAATGACGATATAGTACAAGTCCTCCCTGTTATATGTTATTTTATACGTCAGAGCAGCAACGTACCTGGCTCTAAAGGTCTTGGTAAGGATGATGGTATAGTATAAGCACCCCAGTTGTCTGATATTCTATACCTTATAGCGGTGAAGTACCTAGTTCTGAAGATCTTGGTGATGACGACGATCTACTACAAGCCCCTCCATGGTTGTCTGCTATACCTAAGGATGACACGAGGTCTATTCTATAGGGTGCATAGAAGATGATGCTTGTTTAATCGACTCCTAATTGTAAAGAATATGACGCTTGGGTCAACCGACTCCTGGTTGTATCCGTACCCGAAGAGTTCTCCTACATGTCTCAAATTAATGAGAATCGGATTACATATATTTCTAGCAAGTAAAGTAAATCTATTATGTATTATACCATAGAATGGTAACATACCTGGTTCTAATGGTCTTGCTGAGGACAACAGTATAGTACAAGCCCCCCTCGGTCAACTACTATTTTATACTTTAGAGCGGTAACATACCTGACTCTAAAGGTCTTTGTGAAGATGACGGTATAGTAAAAAAAAACAGTTGTCTACTATTTTATTTGTTCCTAAAAGATGTTATACAGTCTATCTTATAGGATGGGAAAAAGATAACACTCGGTCAATCAACTCCTAGTTGTGACTGTACCTGAAGGGTTCTTCTACATATCTCCAATTAATGAGAATCAGGTCACATGCAGTTCTAACATGTGAAGTAAATCTATGTTTGGTGGAATGGTTCTAGGTTAGAAAAACTAGTTCTAGGGTGTCTAGTCTATCTGAGACTGAGGTCGGCATTCATCTTCGTGGTGGCTTGACCAAACCTCATTAGGGCGCCTACATATCTTTGACTTAATTGAAAATCAGGTCAAATGTGGTTCGGACTCATGATGTGGATCAGTATTTGATGGAACAGGTTCTTGGTTAGGGAAATTGATTCCTAGGTCATTATATTAATACAAGATCAAAAATGACTGAGAGAATTCACAACGGGCGAAGACCCTCGGGGTACTCAACACTTAGTGGAATTTCTTGGCTACATCCCACCTGGGATTGTCTGACAAGGACTAGAAAACTTCCTGGCAGAAATTTAACCTCGTGTGAAAATTGCCCCAGTTGTAGACTGGGGCTTGACGATGCTTGTTCATTTCCTGGGATTATAGTTTTCAATTGGTGATTTTTGTAATAATTATGATTGGGATTGGTATGAGTCTTATATCAAGACACTCTACAGGGAGAAGATCTTATATAATGTTCCCCAGCTCTAACTAAGCCGACTCTTGTCACAAAATCTCAATGGAGAAACCGGATATAATGTGCCCCAACTCTAGCTGGGGCTAGTGGTAGCATGTAAATACGTCGCTACTTTCACTCGCAAGTATACGAGGTTAAGTTTTAGTAAAGATGGGGAGAGTAGGGGTATTGTGTCCACAGGGAATGGTTGTGGTTATTATCGATTACCAAGATTATCATAACCTAATTTTATCTAGGCGAAAATAAATTGAATAAAATTAAATACTAATACTAATTTAATTAAACTAACTAAATTAACTATACTAATATTATATTGAGATAGTTTTGAGGGAATAGATTTTCTAGGGATTAACTTCATTTACGAATACTTGTTCGATCTCGTTTTAGTTCACATTAACGGCGTTCAAATTATCCGACAATCTTAGTTCGTAAACTCTCCCGCCACCTCTTACGAGGGAATACGTGACTTCGTGTCAACGAAGAAGTCCCCTTCAACATTGTAACGACCCTAGGTCACGTGAGTCTCGCCCCAACGTCATCGATTACACACAATCCAACTCTCTCCTAGGTTATTGGATCGTCACGTTGTGTTTACCCTATCGACAATCTCAGTTCGTAAACTTCACCGCCACCTCTCCCAAGTGTAAGATGAGGGAATATGCGATTTCAAGTCAACGAAGAAGTCCCCCGCAACGTCTTAACAACTCTAGTTGACGTGAGTCTTGCCCCAACGTCATCGATTGTACACAATCCAACTCCCTCCCAAGTTATTGGATCGTGGCGTCCGTTTATACTAGTCCGAATCCGAGGTTACCTCTTTCGAGCGTCAAACCCCATATTCTTGGTATATCAATATAAGCATGATAAACAAACAATAGGATAAACACAATCAAAATAATGAAGAACAACCGCTAATGAGACATAAACTCAATCAAACAACATATTCATAAATATAGTGTTAATCCCTAAACAACCTATGTTTAGCCAATAGCCATAACCATATATACAATGTAAAATGGACTAAACATGCCCAACAACTACCGAAATGAAGAAAACAAAGAAAATAAATTAAAGAACTTAGCCAATATCCAAAGATTTGGCGCTAAAATTGTTGAATGATCACTTATTCCTTCTTCTTCCACCTCGAGTTGAAAGCTCTCCCGCAACAATCTTTCAAACTCACCCTAAATACCTTCTAACGGCCTTAGGGGGTGATTAAATAGGAAGAGATGAGAAGATAAGGGGTTTTATAGGGCCAAAAATATTTAAATATATCTAATCCAATGTGCAGAGTGACCACCGCGGCGGTGAGGTAAGTCGGTTCATTGATCGCGTAGGTAGTGGAGAAGGCAGTGGATTCAGAACCATCCTGCAGTTTCACCGTTACAGCGGTAGTTCTCACTACTGCGGCGGTGGACGTTCAGTAAGAAAAGCACCTCTCTGTATTTTCACCGCCGAGCGATAGTCTAGACGCCGCGGCGGTGGGCTGCCTTTCTGAATCTTGCCTCCTTACATGTTTTTCTACCATTCTTCTACTATTCTTGATCCGATATCATCGTTTAGCATCCGTTTTCCTACCTTTTCACCCTATACACCTGTTTTAGTACAAAAAGAATAAAAGCACATTAAAATATATTAAAACGTACTAAACATACTCGAAAACTAACAACGTTCGGATTGAAAATAGATAGGTAATTTACACCTTTCAGCTAGTCCCGTCACAGATTCTTAACAGAAAAATTGGATATAATGTGCCCCCGCTCTAGTTGGGGCACGGCACTGTCTCTTGAGTGTTCAAAGGATACGACAAAGACTAAATGGGTTGCCTCTATGTCTTGTACAGAGCGCGTGATTGTAGTGTTCGGTTTAGTCTGGAAACCTTTATTCGGTGGTTTATAGGTATTGGTATTATTGTTCTGGTTGGTAATCGTCGGATGATCAAAACCCACCTGGGTTACACTGAGTTCCTAGGTCAGGAATCTAATTGAAATGTAGTTCGGTCCTCGCTGTGCTATCTCAAATTGTTAACTATACCCACAAGGGCTTTCTACAGACCTTGGTAATCTACCAGGGATCAGGTCGACACATAGTTTAAGCATAGGTATCCTTTGTTGTCTACTTAACAAAAGGATTGGTAGTCAACTTGTCAAATAAGTCAAGGGACTTGGGAGATGCGCCCTAATACCAGGCTAAGAGAATGTCATGATACGGACATCTCTCTGGTTTTGACTGGACCTGCTTAGGTCTCCTATATACCTTGGTGGTCTGGGTATCCTATATACCTTGGTGGTCTACCAAGAACAAGTTGAGGCGTAGTCTATTGGGGATGGAGGAATTTTGTTTAAGGTGATGAGACAACTTACAAAGGTTTCGTGTTTCCTGGTGTTTACCAAGACTCAGGTCAATACCTAATTCTTTATTGGCTGGTTAAAGTCTAGTATGGTTAGATCCGGATTGGTGGGTTATTGTCATGTTGGGTATGGTTCAATTCCAATTAATTGGGGATTCATTATTGAGAAGCTCTGTGGGGATTTTATTGTCTGATGCAACTCTATGGGGATTTTTAATGTTGATGACATGATTCAATCCTAATTAACACGGGATTTTTGTTAATGGAAACCGGAGAAGGCTTCGTATGTGTCTCGAGCTTTGCTAGGAGTCAGGTTGGATGTAGTTTCTTGGTTAAGCATCGTCTGTTGTTTGGTAAAAAAGAAGAGTGCATATGAATTTCTTAGGAGAGTCAAAGGACTATTCCAAGATATGGGCCTTGGTCTAGGGCTGAGAAAGTGTTATAAAGATGATACTCGTCTCTCTTTTTTATTTCACCGATCCCACTTAGGCTTCTTATGTTCCTTGGTCATATACCAAAGATCTAGTCGAAATGCTACTGGGTATTCTTGTTTTGTACAAGGAATCCAGTTGACATTTAGCTCAATGTGCATGAATCGATTTTAGTTTAAAAGGTGAGATTGAACTATATAAAGGTTGCCTATGTATTTCAGATAACTGAGAATTAGGTCGGCATATAGTTTATCACACATAGTTGGGCTTAAGCTTATCAACCGAACCCGAGAAGGTTTCCTACATATCCCGGACATTGCCGGGAGGCTGACACGTAGTTCTTACTTTTTTTATGAGTTTAAATTTTTCAACCGAACCCATGAGGATTTCCTATGTATCTCGGGCTTAACCGGGAATCAGAGTAACATGTAGTTCCTAGGTCATGGTTTAGTGAGATTAGTTAAGTTCATTATGATTAAGGCATTTTGTTTTATGTTGTGAGATGAAATAGATGTTGTTTCCATCAGGAAAACATGGATAGGATTAAATATGCCCCAGTCGTAGACTTGGGCAGCGACTGGATAAGTTCCATTGGGGAATCCAATCCGACACTTTCTATCGCGCAATTCGTGATGATTAACAGTATAAAGTATGCCCAGCCAGCAGGCTGGGGAGGATACTGATTAGCTACAGGAATGCGAAACTAAATCGATTTGTATCACTATTTGTCGAGGTGATAAATTCGGGATTTTACTGATTAGATCCTAGAATACACCTGACCGATAGGTTTATTATTGTATTGTTTGTGACGTTAGTATCTTAGGAGTTTGTTGGTTAGCGCTACCTCCTAGTAGTGTAGTTTTGTAAATTGTATCTAGTCAATAATTGGTAAGAGTTATTTCCTATATTGTCAAGGCTTACTGTTTGTTGGAATTGGAAGGTGAACCTCTTTATTTTGGTTTAGTCTTAATTGCTTCAAATGTTTTAGCTTTGTATGCTACCATATTGGCAAACTGTGTCTCATTTCCTGCATTTTTGTCAGTCAAAGTATTATTAGAAGAAAACAAACCTCGTCTTCATTCCTCGATCTTGTCATCTAGACGGTGTATACTAGCTCTTTTCTTGGGTAGTTGACAGATCTTCGTCTAGCGATGGTCTTATTCTTTTATCAATGATGTTTCTTGTACATAGCCTTTGAAGTGTACCGCACTTGTCTCGTAGTTGAAAACCCAGCGTCTTATAGTGCCCAGTGGTTTTCTGGTTCTATGGCTTCTTAATGAATTTGGAACACATGATAGTACCCATTAAAGGTAGTATTGTTATTGGCCGTTGTCATGGGAATTTGAGGCATTGTATATGGTAGGTTCAGTGATGATGTCAGATATCCTTACGCATAATTAGGTTATGGATAATTTGTCAAGTTTATCTTGCTTTCATTACTCTATTCCTATGTCGTTTGTCTTTTCTATTTATCTTTATTAAAATGTTAGTCATGAAAGAACATAGCATATAAATAATTAGAAGTTAGAGTTCCCTAAACAGGGTCCCCATAATCAAGTGTATTATCCATTTTTAGAAGTTCTTTCTTCCTTAGGAGTACAAACTTAGACTTGGTCACTTATCATGGGCTTCAAGATCTCTAGCAGCTTCCAACCCATCTTCCTATGTATCCCAAATTTGGCAGAATTATAAGTCGAATTCTTTGCTTTTGTTAGCCCAGTTGTAGTACATTAGTCTTTAGATGAATCCAAAATCCATAGATAAACAAAGTTCTAGACGAAATCCAATGTCTCATGTTGTTTTGTTTTTTATTGTTTGTGTTTTCCATTTTGCCCTTAGCGCCCTTTTAGGTTTTCACTGGGTCAGTGGTTTTGTATCTTGCTACAATCCCTACTCTTTTTTTTTGCAGTGCCCTTTCGGGTTTCCACAACACCCTCAAGTTGTACTAATTTTCATACCTTTTTTTGCCCTTACTTTCTTCCGGTTGAGAGTTTGGGTTTATCTTTCTAGGGGTAGAATTTTTTTTACCATATCAGCATTAATGGGTTCTGGGAACTCTTCTCTATCCATCTTTTGAAGTATTAAAGCCCTGTGCCCTAACACTTTCCTGATGATGAACAGTCCTTTCGAGTTTGGTGTGAATTTTCCCTCAGCTTCATCTTGGAATAGGAAAATCTTCTTTAGTACCAATTCACCCGTATTATAGATTCTTGGTCGAACCTTCTTATTGTAAGCTCTAGCCATCATCTTTCAATAGAATTGTTCGTGTCATATAGCAGGGAGTCTCTTTTCATCCATCAGGCATAGTTACTCGAGTCTCTGTTGTACCTATTCAACTTCATCTAACTCGACTTCCCTAGAATCCTAATAGAGGGAATTTCGACCTCTGTTGGGATCACGGCTTCCGTTCTATATACTAATGAATATGGTGTGGCACTATTTAATGTTCTAACAGATGTTCTATAGGCCATCAAGGCAAATGGGAGCGTCTCATCCCATTCCTTATGGTTATCTATCATCTTTCTCAAGATAGTCTTAATGGTCTTGTTGGCGACTTTTACTACTCCATTCATTTTCGACCGATTGGGTGCAGAATTCTTGTGTTCTACCTTAAACAAAGTACAAATGGCTTTCATAATACCTCCTTTCAGGTTTTGGGCATTGTCGGAGATCAAGGCTTGAGCTACTCTGTAACGTGACAAGATATTCTCCTTGAAGAACCTCGTTACGGTCCTCTGGGTGACATAAGTAAACGAAACCACCTCTACCCACTTAGTGAAGTAGTCAATAGCCACCAGGATGAATCGATGTTCGCTTCATGCCATCGGCGTCATTAGACCTATGGCATCTATTCCCCCACATTAAGAAAGGCCACAGAGCCGCTAGGCAATGTAAGTTTGTTGGGGATAAATGGATCCGGTCACCATGTACTTGGCAACTCTAACATCTTCTCACGAAAGTTATGCAATCTCCTTCCATGGTTAACCAAAAGTGTCCAATTTATAAGATCTACTTGTTTGGGTTAATATATGTTTCTTTAACGGTTGTTGTTTTAAATCCAATTGTGTTTATCATTTGATGATGATCTTAGTATGTGTGTAATTGTATTAGGGTTGGATTTGAGAATCTAGGGTTTGACACTCGGGAGAGGTAACCCTGGATTCGGACTAGGGTAAACACATCGTTACGATCTAATGACTCGGGAGGGCGTTAGTTAGTGTGCAACCGGTGACGTTGGGTCAAGACTCACGTGGCCTAGAGTCGTTAAGACATTGAGGGGGACCTCTTCGTCGACACGAAGTCTCATATTCCCTCGTCTTACACTTGGAAGAGGTGGTGGAGGAGTTTACGAACCGAGATTGTTGGATACCTAAACTCCGTTATTGTTAACTAAACGAAATTAAACAAGTATTAAGTAAACGAAATCAATCCCTAGTTAATCAACTTAGTTAGGATTAACCCACTAATTGTAGTTTAGCTTAGTTTAATGTTTAAATAATGTCTTTAATCGTCAGGATAACATGAGACTACGTAAATTGCGGTATTCAATTATTCACACTTTTCTCTGTGGGAATGATATCCAATCTTCAAGATCCACTATATTAAAACTTAGACCTCGTATACTTGCAAGAGTAAGTAGCAATGTATTTCACGCCCTACCAGTGGTCATGCCAACCTAATCCTCATCGGTTATATCCGTGATAAATGTTGAGGATTTATGTTTGGTGATTGCCCAAGTCCTTCAAGATGACCAACCTGATGAGACGCCGAGCTAATCAATCCATTTAATGACGTGCCCTTCTTTGATCTATGTGGCAGGCCTAGGTGGAGCCACTTGGAGATCGGTTGATTCTCGCCCACATCAATTACTATCAGTAAAATTTTACAAGACCATCTATCTTCCAGACTAAAATACAGTAGAAGCTGAGATAAATGATCCTATGAATTCTTGGGACCAAGCATTGTTTATAGGACACACACTTGGGAAAACTAATTAGAGAATTAGTCGTCCGTATCAAAAAGACCATTGAAGGTCATAACGACAATCCAAAGAGTCTGTGGACACAATTAATATAACTCTTAAGCGTATTATTTTCTAGCGTAAAATCCTAACAGTTAGTTTTGGTTAGACAGAATGGAATGAAGGTGGAATGAAATGGAATAAGTAATAGAATAAGAGAATAAATATAATAGAATTGTCAATGGAATCACTATTTCATTCACTTGTTTGATTGGTATGAAATGAGGGAATGAATGAAATAGTGAAATATAATAAAAATTTTATTATGCCCTCATAATAAGAATTTTATTATATTTCAGTATTTCATTTCTTCCCTCATTCTATTATATTTCACTATTTCATTCCATTTTTAGTTTCTGTTCTCTAATTTTTGTTTCTATTCTCAAATTTCAGTTTCTATTCTCTAATTTATGTTTTTGTTCTCAATTTTCAATTTTTGATCTCTAATTTCTATTTATGTTCTCAATTTTTAGTTTCTGCTCTCTAATTTCTGTTTTTATTCTCAATTTTCAGTTTTTATTTTCTAATTTCTAGATTGGCTGGATCATGCTATGGGTTTTTTTGTAATTTTAATTTTCATTCAATTGGGCTGGACTTGATGCCAGCCCATCTACTATGGAGTCATATTCTCTTACTTTTTATTCCAATGGAATCACTAAAGTGATTACATTGAAGAACCAAACATTGAAATGAGAATTGAGAACAGAATGACAATTTCATTCCGCTTCAATTATGTCCAACCAATCATGTTATAATGACCAAGCTACAAGGATGTGACATGGCAACCCCCACAACGTTTCTAACTTTGAGCTCAACCTAGGACCCTAACAAGTCGAGCCCTACTTATTTGATGAGTAAGGGGCAACCCATTCCCTAACTGCATGTTTGGTTGGACGGAATGGAATGAGGGTGGAATGGAATGGAAGAAGTAATGGAATGAGAGAAGGAATGGAATGGAATTGTGAATGGAATCACTATTCCATTATCTTGTTTGGTTGGTATGGAATGAAAGAAAGAATGGAATAGTGAAATATAGTAAAATTTCCATTTTGCCCTTATAAAATTATTATTCCATTTTCTTCTTGGTTGGTTATAATAAATTTTTATTATATTTCACTATTCTATTCCTTTCCTCATTTTATTATATTTCACTATTCAACTCAATTTTAAGTTTTTGTTCTCTAATTTCTATTTTTGTTCTCAATTTTCAGTTTTTATTCTTTAATTTCTATTTTTGTTCTCAATTTTCAGTTTCCTTTTTCAATTTTCCGTTCTCTAATTTTCTATTTTTTGTTCTCAATTTTTATTTTTATTTCAATTTTCTGTTTTTATTCTCAATTTTCGGTTTCCATTCTCAATTTTCTATTATCTAATTTTATATTTTTGTTCTCAATTTTCTGTTTTTGTTCTCAATTTTCAATTTCTATTCTCTAATTTTATGTTTTTGTTCTCAATTTTCAATTTTCGTTCTCAATTTTTTGTTCTCTAATTTTATATTTTTGTTTTCAATTTTCAGTTTATATTCTCAATTTTCTGTTTCTCTAATTTTATATTTTTGTTCTCAATTTTTAGTTTATGTTCTCAATTTCTTGTTCTCTAATTTTCTATTTTTGTTCTCAATTTTCGGTTTATGTTTTCAATTTTCTATTTCTATTCTCAATTTTCAGTTTTTGTTAACAATTTTCTAGTTCTGATCTCAATTTTTTGTTCTCAATTTTCTATTTCTATTTCCAACTTTCTGTTCTCTAATTTTAATTTATGTTCTCTAATTTCTGTTTTTGTTCTCAATTTTCAAAGACTTAATTATAAGGGTTATCATGTAATTTAAGATATTGATTCCATTGGGTTAGAATCCCATTCCACCCTATCTCAAATGGAATCCCATTCCATCCAATTTCATTCCAATGGAATCACAAAAGTGATTCCATTGGAGAACCAAACAACGGAATAGGAATCGAGGGCGGAATGCGATTCCATTCCGCCCTCGATTCCATCCAACCAAACATGCCGTAAAAGAATACCTCCCAAACTGGATGACTCTGAATCAACACATGACCTAACCAAATGGTGTAGGATCATGAAAATCTGTGGCCTATTTCGAATGGATTTTAGTTCTTTCATCCATAAAGAATCATGGCACTTGCCTTATCTAAATGTTTCTTATAACCGAACCGGAAGAGTAATGACCAAATCTAGCCCACTTAAGCTCGTTGTTTGCACCTTTTCAGAAAAATTGGAACCAAGTCTGGGTAGTTGAGTTGGATAGCCACACAAAACATGGGCATAATATGCCTGATACTCCGAGATACGGGGGAACCAACCTCGAGAATGTCAACAAACAACTCCTACATAGTCAGGGTCGATTCTAAATGTGGGGAAAAATACATTGGATAATAGAAAGTAACTAAACTCTAAAGTTAAAAAATCGAATTCCTTGAAATATACCCATCTCCAAAAATAAAGGTTGACTTACTCCCACGTTGTTAAAACTACACTGGGAACCAAACCCTCTTGTGCTAAGCTTTATTTTGCAGGATTACTAGAAAGGGCGGCTCAAATCAACCAGTCATCCTTAAACTAGATTTCGACATCTTCAATTATATTTAGGAACTGAAATGTATGACGAGAAACTATATAGGAAAATAACTTTATTTTTGGCATGCCCTGTCCGTGTAGTTAAGGGAGATTGTCACTTTCCAACTATGAGCTGACCTGAAAACCATTATGTTGTTTTCACATATCAATTGTAGTAGAGCTATCAAGGATGAAGTGAGAATTTATAGTTAGGTTAGATTGACTTTTTTTTTTAAAAAAACCGTGTAATTATCTTATTATTAAATATTTTAGCGTATTCATGCAATTTAGAGTCGTACAAATTCAAGTATTATAATTTTAGCACTCCATATATTTTTGGTAGCAATTTACTCAGCTTACGGATTAGTCAGGGGACCAAGGAATAACATTTCCTAAACCCACCATTTACACAACTCTACTAAAAATGAAGAATAAAACTAAACAGTGGGGCTAATTGGAATTTATCCCCTGTTAAAATAACCAATTCACATCCTTCAATTTCCGACTTAAGTTAAATCATTCGATTTTACGTTAAATTTAAGATAGTAGATAAAAATACTAAAATACACCTAATGCACACTAGATCTTTAATTTTTATAACACAAATTGACTACTCAAACGAATTTTATTTTGAATGATTTATATATGCCTTAATTCATCTGTGAGAGTACTATTTTGAATGAATTTTCAAAGTATAAGACGATAAAATGGAAATGGGTCCAATTATGTGGGAAAACTTCAATTACCCCTAAATATTTTAAAAATCTCTCTTGACCATAACTTCTATAAGAAGGCAACTTACATAAACTGACTGAAATTATTATAGTTGTGACCTTGCGGAATACATAATATTTAAAGAATACAAAAATCGTAAATAATGGCAACTTTGTCAGAGAGATTAACTGTCACTCCTGAGAAATCAAAAGAGGAGAAGATGGAATTGAGAGAAGCAGCAAAAAATTTAAAAATGGAGATGATGATCCCAGATTCATAGACTCCATGGAGGTTGAAATACCAGGAAAATCACATTCACCAAGCATAATAATTTCAGTTTCTTGGACCTACTAGTGGAGTATTACGAACCTCCCATCCTGTTTAGAATTGGTAAGTCTATTAGCCGTCCAATTAAGATGGATGGGAATACTACCACGTCTTCGAGATAAAATTTTGCTCGTAGATTTGTACCTGAATAAACCTCCCTCTTTGTTACTCATGTGGGAGGAATGATGGGGACAGAAGAGACAAAATACGGTTGTGGCACGAACCAGAACTGAAATGAGGAAGGCGATGAACAGAAGTTTGGGCCATGGCTTTTAATTAAAAAGGCCCCATAGGTCCAAGGCGATAAGTCATAGGGCAGCTTAGGAATAGGTTTAATTGTCCGATAGATCACGGCACAAGAGGCAAGAAGGCCCAAAGAAATGAAAGAAAGAGAAAGTGTATCTACTCCTGTCCAAAAGCCCACAAGAAATGGTTGGAAAGAACCCCCACACCTGCGAAAAAAAGGGGAAAATCCCCATTTTTCCTCTCCATCTAAGGCTTTCAATCTCGAGGCAAATTCTGAAACTTCAAATCAAATGGCAAGGTAATGTTGTGGCGGATCAGGTGGTACAGGCTAAGCGTACTCCTGTTGAAAAGTTTAACCATGGTCACACGAAATCGAGAGAAAATGATCCATCACTTCCATCTTCATTTGGGTCCAACCAAGCCTCAACTCTCTCTCTCTCTCTCTCTCTCTCTGAGCCACCATTAACATATCTTCTCCTTAATTTGAATCTCACCTCTCACTTGCTCCCCGTACCAACCTCTCTTTTGCGATCTGCCTTAGGCCTATTTATGAAAAACTCAAAGATTTTGATACAATTAGTGAAAGAAAAACACTCTACAAGCGTGTGTTTGCTCCAAATACAAGAAGAAGAGCTCCAAATACAAGAAGAAAAAGATTTGAGAAAAAAGAGTTCTACTAATTTCTTATTATCCTTCACGCAAACAAGAGTTATAATATAAATAATTTCTTGGTAGCTAAACTAACAACATAACCTACCAAAATAACAAACTAACTAACAAAATAGCAAACCAACAATAAGAGAATAAAAGATTCTAACTCCTTTTACACAATGAAGTCCTTCAACTATGTGGGAGGTTTTCTTATGCTAGCTGGACCTCTAATTGGTTGGGTCTGGCCTGGTTCTTGTGAGTTGCATTCCTCAAGGTGTAAGTCTTGCAAAACCGGTTCTCCTTGAATGTGTTCTTGTGTGGCCTGCTCCAATTATATAGACAGGGCACGGCATTTTGATCGTCCCTCAAAAAATTTATGTTTTATTTTATAGCTCACTTTGTTTTATTTAATTCTGTTTTATTTTATTTTGTTCCAAAAAATATAAAAATAGTTAAAGAGAATCAAAATAAAGAAATGGAGTGAAATTGAAAAAACAAAAGAAAATGGGGGAGTAAATAAAATAGAAAAGAGTGGAGAAAGAGGGGTGGACCCACCACCTTTTTCTGTCCAAAATTGTGAGAGAGAAAGAAAGAAAAACCGAGAGAGAGAAAGGCAAAGAAAGAGAGGAGTCATGAGATAGAGAGTGAGAAGAGAAGAGAGAGAGATAAAAAAGGAAAATGAGTGGGCCCACTTTGATTAGTCAACCAACACACAAAAATTAAGAGACAACCCTTTAGAGACATTCAGAAATTGTGAGAAAAATCTCATAGAAGGTAATTCCAAAACCCTTTTTCGAGAAGCTGTCTGGGAGAGAAAAAAAAAACCCGAACATCGGGATTCTTGACCTAGAACAGGTATGTTTTCTGATTTTTAATTCTTTTTTTTTTTTCTATTTTTTTTATTCTCTTCGCAATTTAAATTCCTGCAAGCTTTATTTTTTTTTATATTTGTCCGATAACTCGATGAAAAATACTAGGATGAGGTTCCCCATTCTCAATCTGAATCTTTGAGCGTTTAAACGAAGACACCCGTTGTTTTTTATTTATTTATTTTATTTCTACATTTTTTTTATTTGTTTGTAATTCGTAAAAAAAAAAAAAAAAAAAAAAAAAAAAGAGGTCGTCTGATGATCCAATGAAAACGTCGGGGTGGGTTTCTCGCGTAACCCCGAGCATTAGGTAAATAATGTTTTATTATTTATTTTGCTGCATTTTTATTTTGTATTTTTCTACATTTTTTTTTATTATTTTTATTTTTATTTTATTCTTCTTATCAAAACCCTAAAAAATAAAAAAATAAAATAATAAAATCTTTTATTTGTAGGAATTAATCCTTACGAACCTTAAGTTAAATCCAATGATTCGATAAATAGTGGGAGAGTTTCCTGTGACCTCGTTTCCACTCCCCGACTTGAGTGGAATTTAGAAATGAATGGTTTTAAAAAATCTCTTCCCTCTGTAAATTTTTTCGTGGGATTTCGTTTAAGTTTCGAAAAAATTAATTTCAACTAAATTGTTTCTGCAAACCTCCCTCGATTCTCATATCCATAGAATTTGAGAGAATTTCAAATCAGGACTTCTTTAAATTAATTGAACAAATTTAAAATAGACATTTTTGCGTCCATCTAACATATTTACTTCTTGCATTATTTAGACGGCATGTTTAGTACACTTTCATTACTCACCTTTTTGTTCTACATATAGTTTTTTTTTTTTTTTTTTTTTTTTTTTTTTTAATTTCATAAATTCATGCTATTTTTTCATATCTTGTCACGACACATGCACCACTTACGTTTTTCTTTATAATTAAATCATTGTCACATATAATCAGGTTAATTTAGGCAGTACTCATATCAGTTTACATTAACATATTTAAATTAAACCATTTAGTTTTTCTTTTCTTTTTTTTGTCATTTTTGCATATAAAATAAAATTAATATAATTTTAGTTTTTGTATTCATATTTTCATATTTATTCACTTATTTGAGTTTGCCCATTTAAAGTAAAAAAGTCTTTAAGAAACATATATAAATAACCCCGGGGGACCATCCTTATCGAATATTTAATATTTGATAAGAGGTTATACCGGAGGAACATTCCAAAAAATCCAAAAACTTATCCCACCTTATTTGTGAAAATACCAAAAAGATTTTATAAGAAGTGAATGATTTCAAAATAAAATAAAGCACTCAGACTAAACTAATTGGACTTAATTGGATATAAGGTACTGTTTTCATACGGGCGTCTTGGGGTGCCTAACACCTTCCCCGAGCATAACCGACCCCCGAGCCTTTAAATGAATCTTTGATTTGACCGTGTTTTTTGGCGTCAATTTTTTTTTAAATGCATTTTAAATTGTTTTTTAAAAATTTGGTGACCTAGCACACCATTTAAACAAACGGCCTAAGTATATTTTTTGAGAAAATCGACATTTTAAAAAAAAACCTCTCCTTAAGCTTATTTATTATTTTTTTCTTTTCGGAAAATCGGGGTGCATCATAGGGTCGTATCAAATTTTGACTATGCTCAAAAATTTGATGTCCCTCTTTCTAGAACATACAAATGCCATTGTCTATAAAGTCAAAATATTTTGGATCATTTAAAGGATGAGGATATTGGTACACATCATCGAAAACAGACCTTCCCAGATCTTGTTTTTGGTGGTGTTCATAGATTTGATAAAACGTTAAGAGGAGAGCAAGAGGAAAAATAGGATATTGATGGGGCTCCAAGAGTTTGAGGACTTGTCTAGCTTCTCATCTAAGCGATCAATGGTTAATCTTATTTGGAATTTAGAGGTATGGGTAACCCTAATTTTAAGAATGCAATAATATATACGCATTGTCTTGATCTGATGGTTTTCCTTGAAACTAAAGTGGAGATGAGTTCAATGGGGGATTTCTTTAACAACCCAAGCTTTGTGACTTCTACTCACATTTACCCTTAAGGAGAGTTTTTGGCATTTGGATGTTCTTGATCCCGTATAGAGTTTTGGTGCATTAGATAATTTCAACCAAACAATCCATCCATGCAAAGGTTAGTACGCAAAATTATGAGAATTGGGTCCTATCTATGCCAACCCTAACTGTAAAGTTAGGAGTGACCTGTGGAAGGATGTTCATGAGACTTTTCATAATTTCCCTTACCCCTAGTTAGTGGATAGAGACTTCAATGGTGTTGTTGCTTACTATGTTGGATGTAGTGATAGTGATAGTAGTAGAATTTAAACCTTCAATGATAACATTAATGATTGTGGCATAATAGATGTTGGGGAGAGCAGACCAAGATTTACGTGGGTTGGAACTAACTGAAATAGTATAAAATTGGGAAAATGTTGGATAGGGCCATGGCTAATGAGAACTTATGCTCCAACTTTGTTGAAACTATATTTTATGTAGACTAAGAGGTATCCAAATGGCCTTTAAAAATAAATTCTCCAACCCTCTTGTCAATCTGGAACATAGTTGAGGGATGATTGAATGGCTTGAACCCAAAAATTGAAATAACAAGTTTTTCATGCTATGTGCCTAAATAGAAGAAGAAGAAGAAACAAAATCGTGTCTATTAAAATGTGAATCAATGGATCAAATATTGGGGACTCCATTAAAATTCATGTTAACTCCCATTTTAGGGAATTCTTCATTAATGAAGATAATGGTTCCCCCAGAGGTAAAATAGAGGACACATGCCCAAAATAAATTATGAAGACCTCAAAATTAAGATTGTTGAGCCCGAAGTTAATGAAATCTGGGATATTTTAAAATTTAGTGGGGACTTAAAAGCCCTGGGTTTGGATGTTTATCAAGCTATTTTTTTCAAGAAAAAATGGAATATTATGGGGAATGATTTATGTGATTTTGTTAAAAATTGTTTGAGAACTTTGTCCATGTAGTAGGGGCGTTTTTCGCACGCCTACTTACGCTCGCAAGTATATGAGGTCTAAAGTTTTAACATAGTGGATCTTTGAAGATCGGATATCGTTCCCACAAAGAAATGTATGAATAATTGAATTGAATACCGCAATTGACGTGGTCTCGTGTTATCCTGACGACAGAAAGCATGAATTGAAATTAAACTAAGCTAAATTACAATTAGTGGGTTAATTCTAACTAAGTTGATTAATTAGGAATACGTGACTTCGAGTCAACGCCGAGGTCCCCCTCGATGTCTTAATGACTCTAGGTCGTGTGAGTCTTAACCCAACGTCATCGATTGCATACTAACTAACGCCCTCTCGGGTCGTTAGGTCGTAACGATGTGTTTACCCTAGTCCGAATCCAAGGTTACCTCTCCCGAGTGTCAAACCCTAGATTCTCAAATCCAACCCTAATACCGTTGCGAGCATATTAAGATCGTCATCAAATGATAAACACAATCGTACTTAAAACAACAACCGTTAAAGAAACGTATATTGAACCAAACGAGTATTTACATAACTACACCTTTCCCTAACTAATCTCTAAATTACACTAACATGTTCTTAGCCAATACAACACAAATCAAGAGAATATCATCATTAGTAACTATAAATATTAAATACAAAGATAAAAACAAGGGAAGAAAATCCAAATCTCAAAGTGGAGTAGTCCACTTTCGCCAAAGAACGATCCTCCCGAGCTTCCTCTTTTCCGTTGATGAACTTCCTCTTTTGGCTCTTCAAGGATTGGCAAAGAACACTCTTTATAACTAATCTAATCTACTTCCTAAACTAATCTAATCTAACTAAGGTGGAAGAGAGCTCCCAAAGAACAACCAGAGCCTCCTCTCACGTCTAAGGGGTTCTAACATTTTTTAGCAATTGGGGGAGAAAGGGGTTTTATAGGCAAGGTTTGGAAATATATTCAAAATATCTTAAAACAGATATTTCTGTGCAGAATGTCACTGCCTAAGTGGTGGTTTACCGCTCGGGCGGTGGCTTTAAGTCGGTTAAAGTCTGTCGGTGATTTCGCTTAAACGGTGGTTTTTTCGCCTAGGCGGTAGCTGCTGGCATATCATTCTGATCTTTTCTCGCCTAAGCGGTGGTTTTCTCTCCTAGGTGGTGGTTCATCCCTTCAGCACTCCAACATTCTGCCTCTTTTCCGCCTAAGCGGTGGAACTTCTGCTTAGGCGGAGGTCTTCATTCACCGAAATCCTGTTTTACACATTTTCTTCACCGTTTCTCCACTGTTTTCACTTGTTTCTCGCCCTTTGAGGTCCTTTCCCTGTTCTACACTAAAACACAATTAAATATAACTAAAATTCTTGAGAACTAACAAATCCGGTTTAGAAATAGATAGGTTTTTCACACCTATCACCATGCCTATCAGTAATAATAAGTAGTTAAATGTTGTAATACTTACAATTGATAATACAAAAACAATCTGTAACTTTCAACTCATTAGCTTATGCAAAACCACTTTTAAGCTGATAACTAAAATCCTCATGGGATGGCTTCGTCGCTTTCTGAACAAAATTGTGAGTTCACACTAGAGTAGTTTTGTCATGGGTAGAATGACTACATATAATGTCACACTAACCACGGAAATAATAAACTTCACAACAAAAAGTAAGGTAAAAATAGGGGACTCATTATCAAAATTGGCTTGGAGAAAGCTTATGATAGAGTCAAATGAGAATTTCTTGAGGAATTTTTTTTTAACCATCCTAATCAATGGACCCATGTGTAATTATGAGTTGTCTTAGATATTTGTCCCTTTCTATTTTTCGGAATGGTGAGCTATTAGAAGAGTTCAATATGTCCATGGGCCTCCATAAAGGGGACCCCATTTCCTTCTATTTGTTCGTTTTGTGTATGGAAAGGCTTCCACACCTCATTAATCACCAAGCTAAATGCAAAAAATTGGGCTCGCGTGCTGGTAAAGTAGGCCCCCTGATTACTCATATGTTTTTTTGCGGATGATCATATGTTATTCTCTAAGTCTAATGAAAATAACGTGAATACTATAATTGAAACCTTAGATACCTTTTCCAATGCATCGGGGAAAAAAATAATTCTTAAAAAAATATAAACTATTAATTGCGGAATTGATGGATAAGATGAAGGTTTGGAGTATTAGTAGGAGACTTGGTATCAGTCTTACTAACGACTTGGGACCCTACCTTAGCATCCTTATAATTCATGGCAGACAAAAAAGAAACCATTATAATCAAGTCCTTGAGAAAATTCGAAAAGGTTGTCAAACCAGAAAACTACTAATATGTTATCTACGACACAAAAGGTTATTCTCATTAAAGCTGTCACATCCTCTATCCCAAATTATACGAAGCAAATATCTTGCTTGTACATATCATAATCATGAAGTATCTATGCATTAATTTCATGTATATAACACATACAAACCATAATCAACAAATAACATTTAATTTTTGTTATAATCATCAAACCATATCCATATCATACATATTTATCTGAAGAACATCAAGAATATCAAAGCACATGTGAGGAGCCAAATCATCCGAGAACATGTTAAGAATATGTAAGGATCCAAAAAAAAAAAACATTTGTTGATCCTAAGATTTTGATGGATAATTAAATGTTGATGTTTTTTTTGGAACTAATGAGTTTATTGAGTGTTTCAATGTAAAAGTTCCATTGATGATTTTATTATGAAGAAATGATTGAAGATGGTTAAGGATGCAAGAGATTGGCAAGGCGATAAGCATTAAAAGATTGAAGACTTTGAAGAATTTAGGAAAAAACAACTCGGGTTAATTTTAACTCTTAATGTATCTCGATTAGAATCACACACGACACGAAAATGAATTTATTTTTATGTGGATTTTTATTAGGATACTAAATAGTTAAACATATTTGCTCCTATGTGAAATTGGAGAAGAAATATTGATTTAAGAAAGACTAGTGATTAAAATTGATTTAAAGTGTCAATTAAGTTTACCGAGAAAAGAAATCAGTTAAATGGGCAAAAACGTCAAAGATTTGAGTTAAAAATTAATTAAGGAAGAAGAGTTTCAGCAGGATCAATCAACCGACCAACATGGATCGGTCAACCAATGAGAAGAATCTAGGAAATGGTGCAGTCTCTCAATCGATCGGTCGACAGATCAGTTGACCTGTGGCCAATGGTTAAACTCTCTGAATCGTTAGGTCAACAGACCATAGAGTATCGGTCGACTGAATATAGCTGTAAATTGGTCTTGGGAGCATCTTGAATCAATCGATCGACAGACCATGGAGTAGCGGTCAACCGAGTGGCGAGAAGTTTTGGCTTGGGCGATAACCTGAATTGATCAGTCGACTTATGGACTTTGGTCATTCAACCGATGGATCTATTTTAGGTTTAGAGGATTTCGTGAATTTGATCAAAAAGTAGCCGATACTAGCCACTTTTTGGTTGATATCTTGGAGAGATTTTGGGGATTTGAATATTTTATAGATATATTATTCTTATTTAAGTATCCCTATAGAATTGGTATACATATTTGATGTGATTTTCAGTTAAGTACATTTAATTCTTTCTATCCTATTGATTTGAGAGTGTGATATTATTTGAGAGACTAAATTGAATGTTTTGAAAGTTATAATTAAGTAAATTGAACCATAATTAAGTTATATCAATATATAAGGTCTACATAATCAATTAAATGTCATGACATGTGCGAACTAGCCATTAGAGGGTCTGTTTCAAATCTATTTAAATAGACCTACGTTTTCTAGAGATAAATTATTATTTTCATCATGAACTATTCAGTTCTTGAGCTTTCTAAGAGTTATCAAAGACTAGCGATCTAATTTACATTCATTTCGATGGTATTCTGGTGAGATCATTCCAAGTCTTTGCTCTTAATTGATATTTGATTTTATTATTTGTTACTTGGAATTTTAATCTTTGAAATTGTTTTTCTGAACTTTAAATTGCTTGAAAAATATTTTGAAACGATTTCCTGTGAAAAACTAATTACGTGCTAAATTGTGTGCTACCCGCTTTCATTAAAATTAGTTTTCAAAATTCTCACTTTCTATCACTAGTATCGGGACATTAATTGAGTTCAAATTAATCTGGGATGGTAGAAGTTTCGAGTGGAAAAAAGCTTATCAATTTTGTAATTGGTGAGTTGTGTGCAGATTAGATATTATAGGGAATATCTAATCAGGGTAGCTTCGAGTTTCAATCTCTTCTGGTAAAGAGATTGAGGTTTGATTTTTACCTAGTGTATAAAAATATTAGGTTACTCATTTCCCATGGAAAGAGATAGGCGTAATTCTTCCTGACTAGAATTAATTTTGAGTGAATTTGTAATAGTTCAATCCTTACTAGGAAAATGATATTTTGAGTGATTTGGTGTGGTTTGATTCTCCGCATAAGTATAAAAGAATTAGGTTAATCTTTAGCCTATGAAAAATAGAGGTTCTTCCTTAACCTGTGAATAAAAAAAATTGTAAACATTCTGAGCCTGCGAAAATAATCATTTGTAAGGGTTTGGTTCCTACTTGATTAAAGAAATATAGTGATTAGGGGGTACAACTTTCCATGGGGCTCGGAGGACTAGATTAGCCAAGAGTAGTTTGGTGAACCAGTATAAATTTTGGTGTGCTGTAATTTTTAATTTATTTATTTTCAGTTGTTTGGGTGTGTACCTAGTTTGATAACACATATCCGTTGTTATAAAGATAATAATTAATTTAGGTTAAAATTAATTATTTGAATTTTCAAGTGTTATTTATTTGATAATTTTTATTACTACTCAATTCACCCCTCCTCTTGGTAGCTCACTTGGCCAACAATTGGTATCAAAACTGGTTTTAGTTCATTAGACTTAATATCATAGTTAAACCGGTCACGTGCACACACCATGGATAATATTTTTTGTGTATCTTCTCTTGATGGTGATAGATCTCTATATAATAATGTGATGAATGATTCTTGTGGTATTAGTGGTAGTGATGGAGATAGTGATAATGAAAATGTTCCTGTTGTCATAGAAAAATTACTTTCCTTCACATTACTTTTTGCTAAAGAGAGCTTGAGTTTAAAAAGAAAAATTGATTCTTTTGAAAATGAAGGAAAAAATGTTCGAAAATTTAAAGTGCATTTGGATGATTATTGTGGTACAAAAGAGTTTTTGGACGCCGTTTTTTAAATTAATAATTTACTCTCTAAAGTGTATTTTCTTGAATATGAAAATCGAGTTTTAAAAAATAACTTTGACAGGATTTGCAGGCAAAGGTCAGATATTGATTCAAAAATCGATTTACTTAAGAAAAATTTTGAAAAATCAAAATCCGACCTCAAATCTGTTTCAAGAGCTTCGGAAAATTATTTTTCTAGACAAAGTGGATATATTTCATCATCTCATCCTTCATCACAAGCCAGTGATAGTTTTGTTAATATTGTTAGAAATAATTCTTTTTTTATATCTCGTGCTTTCTATGATAAATCAGATTTAAGTTGTTATAATTGTAATAGGATTGGGCATTTTAAAGTATCATGTCCGTTCGGGAACCGTAGGTTCCTGACTAACAAAAATGGATACTAAAAAAAGAAGCTGAAATGTCTAGTGCAGAGTTACATAATGTTGGTAATGCGAACCTCACCAAGGATTAGTGAGACCCGAAACTAACTTAGGGTTTCTTCGCAAAGGATCGAACTAAATTTAGATTTGTAAATAAATAAGAAATACATAAATTGAAAGATAGATTATCTCGACCCAATGTTTATGAATGAAACGCGAACCCAAAGTAAAGAGTAACTACCTTGACCCAATGATTATAAGTGAATCATGAACCGAAGGTATAAAGTTTGAACGCCACAAGAAATTCTTAATAAGTTCGGGAAAAGATCTCTAAAGAACTTAAGAGAAAACTCTCACAATTATATTAATCAAAAGTAATGTATGTAATTCGCAGGTCTACAAAGTCCCTTAAATAGGTGGCCAAGAGAACAAAAAAAAAACCTAATAAGTGTTGGAAAATTCGTAGGCCTACATGAAGGAAAAAGGAAACTCTAATATCTAATACTAAATGAAGAATAAGGAAGTTTCTTAACTTGCCTTACATTCCTACTTGGAAAAGAAAAAGATTACTTAGCAATCAAGCCTTACAAATCATCAAATAAAAATCCTAAATTAAAATTAAAAGACTAATAAATAAAATAAATATGTTGAATTTTGTGGTCCTCATGCCTTGACCCATTTAAGTTCATGTTTAATCCTCTTCACTTGCCTTGATGAGATGAATTAGGTTTTGATTGTCCAATAGGCCTAATTTGGGCTTAACTATTATAGATATGGGTCAAGTCTCTTGAATTAGCCCATTGAGTGCTGCATTGATTTTTCTTTGGTTATGCCCTAATAGTAGGCCCAACTTGAACATGTAACGGATCCTCTTATGGTGCTCATTGATTCTCATCAATTGGTAGTAGACCAGAAGGAATAAACGTAGATGTTATATCCAAGCCAAGACAAGAAGTCACCAAGGATCCACAAGCAATACGTGCAAACGAAAAGATACACCAAAGACAAAATGTGAAATTACAAAGAAGCCACAAGCGGAACGTGCAATTAGAAAAGAATTGTCAAAGCCAAGATGGAATATCACTAGAAAGCCACAAGTGATATGTACAAAGGGAATCATCAACGAATCAAATGGAAATAATCAAAGGTAGAAAGGATCTGGACAGGCCAAGAAGAACTGTGCACCCAAATCAATCATGAGTACAAATGAAGTAAAAAGTAAAGTTGTGCCGAAAGATATAAAAGGTACTCCTAACCCCTCGCAATATAAATTTATTAAATTTGTTAAAGAATGAGGTGTCCAACTTACCAAATAGGTAAGTTGGTACTGGTTTCTAAGACTTATACTAAATTATGTGTTTATTTGATGTCTTAGAAACAGTAAATGGTGATTCTTAGAATCATATTTAGTTAAGGGGTATTAATATGTTTTTATGTGCTTATATCAAGTAGTGATCATATATGTGATTTTAAAAACATGTAGGTGATTTAGAAATATTACGGTTATTTAAATGATAAATAAATTATATATGTTGAATTCTAAGTATTGATCATAACCATGATAAATGCATGCATTAGATTTATGATTGACAATTTCATAAATTATTAGTGAAATATGCTTTCTATCCCTGTGCATTAACAATTACATGTTTCTAGATTATATCTATAAGGAAGATATTAATTGATATCATGCTATATTGTTGAAATATTATGATTGCCTCAAGATTATTCTCTTATACATGAATTTTCTCATTTACAATTATATAGGGGAAGATTACATACTTAGAATGGTGTTTTTGGTATAGCCTAGGCATAACGACGATTGCCTAAGAATTGATATATGGTTCCCCTTCTCCACTTTTTGAGATGACAAAGAGGGAGAATTAATTGATGTTTTGTTGAAAATCTATAAGGGGGAAACCATAGTTTTGATTAAAATGAGATTAGTTAATATTTAGGTTTGTTCGCCTAAGCATTGCATTGTTGTAGGGGGAGTTTATGAATTATCGATTATATTCTATGCTTTGTTGAATATTATATGTATTTTTAAAATTATTCTTCATGATTGCGCATTATCGAGTTAAAAAAAACCATCTTCGGAATTAGGGGGAGTGTGGTTACATTTTATTTTTACGAAAATATCAAAGTTAATTGTCATCATAAAAAAAAAAGATTGTTGATCCTCAGATTTTGATGGACAATTAAACGTTGATGTTTCTGGTCGAACTAAAGAGTTTATTGAGTGTTTCAGTGTAAAAGTTTCATTGATAATTTTATCATGAAGAAATGATTGAAGATGGTTAAGGATGCAAGAGACAGATAAGGAGACAAGTATTAAGAGACTGAAGACTTTGAAAAATTTAGGAGAAAACAACTTAGGTTGATTTTAACTCTTAATGTATCCCGATTAGGATCACACACGACACGAAAATGAATTTATGTTTACATGTGTTTTTATTAGGATCCTAAATAGTTAAACATATTTGCTCCTATGTGAAATTGAAGAAGAAATATTGATTTGAGAAAGACTAGTGATTAAAGTTGATTTAAAAAAGTTAATTAAGTTAACTGAGAAAAGAAATCGGTTAAAGGGGCAAAAAGGTTAAAGATTTGAGTTAAAAATTAATTAAGAAAGCAAAGTTCCAACAGGATTGGTCAATCGACCAACATAGATTGGTTAACCGATGAGAAGAAGCTAGGAAATGGTGCAGTCTCTCAATCGATCAGTCGACAGATCGGTCGACCTGTGGCCAATGGTTGAACTTTCTGAATCGTTAAGTCGACAGACCATAGAGTATCGGTCGACTGACTATAGTTGTAAATTGGTCTGGGGAGCATCTTGAATCGATCGGTCTACAGACCATGGAGTAGCGGTCGACCGACTGGCGAGAAGTTTTGGCTTGGGCTACAACCTTAATCGATTGGCCAACTTAATCATGAATTTGATCAAAAAGTAGTCATTACTAGCCATTTTTGGATTGATATCTTGGAGATATTTTGGGGATTTGAATATTTTATAGATATATTATTCTTATTTAAGTATCCCTATAGATATGGTATACATATTTGATATGATTCTCAATTAAGTACATTTAATTCTTTCTATCCTATTGATTTGAGAACGTGATATTATTTGAGGGACTAAATTGAATGTTTTGAAAGTTGTAATTAAGTAAATCAAATCTGAATTAAGTCATATCAATATATAGGGTCTATATGGGCAATTAAATGTCATGACATGTGGATACTAGCCATTGGAGAGCCTGTTTCAAATCAATTTAAATGGACCTACGTTTTTTATAGATAAATTATTATTTCCATCACAAACTATTCAGTTTCTGAGCTTTCTAAGAGTTATCATTCTGATATTATATTGAGATATTATCGTAAGATCATTCTGGTGTTGAAATTCTTGAGTTAAAACACTAATTCATTTAGCATCACCTATATGAGCTGACTAGCGATCTGATTTGCATTATTTCGGTGGTATCCTATTGAGATCATTCCAAGTCTTTGCTCTTAATTGATATTTGATATTATTATTTGTTACTTGGAATTTTGATCTTTGAAATCGTTTTTCTGAACTTTAAATTGCTTGAAAAATATTTTGAAACGATTTCCTGTGAAAAACTGATTACGTGCTAAATTGTGTGCTACCTGCTTTCATTAAAATCAGTTTTTGAAATTCTCACTTTCTATCACTAGTATCGGGACATTAATTGAGTTCAAATTAATCTGGGGTGGTAGAAGCTCCGAGTGGAAAAAAGTTTAGCAATTTTTTAATTAGTGAGTTGTGTACAGATTAGATATTATTAGGAATATCTAATCAGGGATAGCTTCGTGTTTCAATCTCTTCTGGTAAAGAGATTAAGATTTGATCTTTACCTAGTGTATAAAAATATTAGGTTACTCTTTTTCAGTGAAAAGAGATATGCACAATTCTTCCTAGTTAGAATTAATTTTGAGTAAATTTATAATGGTTCAATCCTTACTGGGAAAATGATATTTGGACTGATTTTGTGAGGTTCGATTCTTAGCCTAAGTATAAAAGAATTAGGTTAATCTTTAACCTATGAAAAAAATAGAAGTTCTTCCTTAGCCTGTGAAAAGTAAATTGTGAAGGTTGATTCTAAGCCTGCGAAAAGAATTATTTCTAAGGGTTTGATTCCTACCTAATTAAAGGAATCATAGTGATTCTTTGTGGGGCTCGGAGGACTTGATCAGTGATACGTAAATTTTATCTTTCTATTTCCAAATCGAATTTGGTAGTTTTCTAGTATTTTTATTAAGTTTTAATTTGTTTTTATTTATTTCTATTTAAAACAGGGGTTAGGAACGAAAACGGTCAAAAAATGAGGAAAGCGATGGAAAAACGATCAAGATGATCAAATATTCAAAGCAGTAGTTTCACCGCTGCAGCGGTCATCCCACCACTGCAGCAGTGAAATAACAGAAAGTTCCCTAAGTTCTAATCATTCACCGCTGTAGCGATAAGATCCACTGCTGCAACGATGATAAAGCAGAAAGCCTACCGATATGCCCACCGCTGCAGCGGTCAGGCTCCACCTGTTATAAATTTTTTTCTAGATATTTTCTTTGTTCTCTTTTAGTTCCCAGACGTTCCCATTGTTCTTAGAACACATAGGGAGTGTTTTTTGGAGTGTTCTAAATGTCTCTCAACCAACCAAAGAGGATGAGCTCAATTAGAGAAGCGGAAACAAGATCGGAGCGGTTTTTACGGAGGCTACCTTCAGATAACGGCGATTCTTCGTTGTTTCTCGCTTTATTCTTAACTTTTTTTTGGTTGTTTTAACATGTATATATTGTTTATCATTGAATATATAGTTATGGCCATGAGCTAAACACTGATTATCTAAGGGATTGATGTAGTTTACTAATATACGTCGTTTGTTTAATCTTTATTTCGTTATCGATTGTTCTTGTCTATTCGATTGTGTTTACCGTTCTTCTTATTTTATATGCTTGTTTAGATATATTGAGAAATCGGGATTTGACACTCGAGAGAGGTGACCCCGAATTCAGACTAGGGTTTAAACACAACCCGACGATCTAATGACCCAGTAGGGCGTTAGAAAGTATGCAATTCGTGAGGTTGGGCCGAGACTCATGTAACTAAGTATTGTATTGACACTCTAGGAGGACTTCGGCGTTAACGCGAAGTCACATATTCATTCACTTTACATTTGGGAGAGGTAGTGAGTGAGTTTTCGAAACGTAGATTGTCGGATAAATTTGTACATCGTTAATGTAAATTAGGTTGGATCAAACACGTATACGTAAACAAAGTTAATCCCTATATAATCTATTCCCATATAATATATTTAGTATTATAGTTTAATTAATTATTAATTTAGTATATTATTTATAAAAACAAAAATCTAATTTTTATTACCTAAATAAAGTTCAATTATGATAATTGCGGTAATTAGCGACAATTTAATCCAATCTCTATGGATACGTGTACGATGAGGTTTTCACGCTCGCGTATTGACTACTTGGAAGAATACAAGGTCCAGTTTTAATATAGTGGATCTTTAAGATCGGATATCGTTCCACAAGGATGGTGTGAATAATTGAATACCGCGAATTGCATAGTTTGATATTATCCCGACGGTTCAAGAATTATTTTAAAATTAATCTAATTAAAACTATGTTAAACTACAATTAGTAGGTTAATCCTAACTAAGTTGATTACCCAGGGATTGATTTCATTTACTTAATACATGTTTGATTTCATTTAATTAACAATAACGGAGTTTAGGTATCCGACAATCTCGGTATCTAAAACTCATTCACTCCCTTTCCCGAGTATTTAGTGAATGAATACATGACTACGCGTTGACGCCGAAGTCCCCCTCAAATGTATTTTCGAACACATAGTCACGTGAGCCTTGACCCAATCTCATGGATTGCACACCTTGTAACGCCCTCCCAGGTCGTTAGAACGTCACGTTGTGTTTACCCTAGTCCGAATCCTGGATTACCTCTCCCGAGTGTCAAACCCCGTATTCTCAAATCCAACCCTAATACCTTAACAAGAATATTAAAGTTGTAATAAAATGATAAACACAATTGGATTTAAAAACAAACAACCATTAAAGAAACATATATTTCATCAAACTAGTATTTACACAACTACATCGATCCCTAGCTAATATTTATCTAATCTAACATGATCTTGGCCATTGGAACATTAAACCAAGAGGGATTCATCATCATTTACAATAAAACATTAAATTACAAAAAGAGAAACAAAGAGAGAAATATCAAATATTAAAGTGGAGTGATCCACTGTCGCTAAAGATCGATCCGCCAATGTTTCCTCTTCTCCGGATGATGAATATCCTCTTTGAGCTCTTCAAGAATTTCCAAGGATCACCTCCTAATGGTTAGAGATGTCCAACTATCCAAGAGAGTCTTTCACAAGTGGGAGAATGGGATTTATAGGAGCAAGGTTTCAAAAATATCTAAAAATATCTATTTTGCTGTGCAGAGCTGACCGCCGCGGTGGTGGGTAAGTCGGCTAGTTCTCTGATCTTTTACCACCTAGGCCGTAGAATCACCGCATAGGCCGTGGGACTGGCTCCCAACTCTATGCATTTTCACTGCCTAGGCGGTGGGACTTTGCTCATTTTTAGCATTCTCTACATTCTCACCGCCGCGTTGGTGGCCTTACTGTTGCAACGGTGGGTCTTGTGCCTTTGAAACCTTGCTTCTTCAATATTTCTTCACCGTTTTCCCACTGTTTTCGGTCATTTGTCGCTTGTTTGCGTCCCTACCCCTGAATTACATAAAAACTAACAAAAATACAGTTAAATATTACTAATTCACTCGAAAACTACCCAATCTGGCTTCAACCTATCAAATACCCCCAAACTCGGAATTTTGCTAGTTCTCGAGCAAAACACCCTAACACTAAATTAAACTAACTACACTAATTAACTAACAATTAATCTAAAAATGAATAAACATAACAAAGAATAAGTAAATGCATGCGAATGCCAAGTTCAATCGAAGAAACCATGTTGTTCCTCCCTCAACAGCCCTTAATCTGATCAAGTTCCGGAAATAACACACACCAAGTGGTGTTCTAGAATTTCAACACTCAATATCAATAAAAATCATTCTAGATCCATTGAAAATGTGTGTGTGTGTGTGAGAACTCAAATGTATAACTAACCAAACACCGAATTGGATTATTCAGTAGTTAAGCTCATGACTTAAACCTTAAAGGATTTAGGAAAACCATAAGCTTGACTAGGCTCAACTATCCACTAATATAGGTTCGGACATTCACAGAGATCAATAGGGCTTGGTTTGGCTTTGGAGAACTACCAAGGGTATCGCAAGAATAGAAAATAGAAAATCGTTATATTTGAACGATACCCGAGGCACAAACGCTTGTCGCTATCTCTCTCTCATAACCCCACATATTTAAAACACAACCCTGAACAAGAACTTAAGAACTTTTGTATTCCCTTGTCACAAGAAACGCAATTAAAAAATATTTTCACATAGTTTGTTTTTTTTGTTTTTTTTGTTTTTTTTAGCATAACACACCCCCAAACTTATTCGAATTTCTACAATTTTAGGAGTGTGAAAAAATATTACATAACACACCCCCAAACTTTTTTGAATTTCTACAAATTTCGGAGTGTGCAAAAAGGATTAAGAAAATGACAAGTGAATACACTAATACCGAATCAATAAAAATTCATCCAAAACCCGACCGCTCACTTTAAGTAGAATAAATTAATGCTAACTTGATTTCACTCAATTTGAAACTTAGACTTAGTGACAATGGTTTGAGAAAAATTTAATTGGATAAAGTATTGATACGTGTTCAGAATTGAAAAGATTATTGGCTTCAACAGGGTAATGAAGGAATAAATTTTTCAGGTTAGCTTCAAAAGGTTCAAGTGATAAAAATGAAGGCCTAAATCATGCCTCCGGAATTACCTCACCTATAATTTCGCCTCAAGTCTATCCCAAATCAAGTTCTAGATTCCTCATTTCTGTCATGAACTTATTACTGAATAATCAGCGTCAATTCATTCAAATAATTATACACTGAGTCTATGCAATCATGCGATTTTAGGATCAAAATAATGTTTACCTAATCGACATGCTAAGCACACAAAACACACATGAATGGCATCACTCCCGACCTCGATAAACAATTAAAGGATAATTTTCATCATCGGGACATGGCCCAGACGTACTCAACAACTCAGCATGCACATACGACTTCATATATAAACAACACTATATTAAATCTAAATAGTACATACATGAATTAAACTAAGCATTAACATGCATAAACAAAAAATTAAAATAAAGCTTAGCTAAAAATTAAAGTTTTACATACAAAAAAAAAAAAAAAAAAAATCATCCTTCACATCTTTCTTTAACAGCACAAAACGTGATTTACATTCCCCCCAAACTTAAATGATGTAATGTCCTCACTAACTAAGCAGCGAACCCAATAACAAATTATAGCAATGACAAGTAAAACTGGGTGTTGACACATACCTAGGGAATAAGACGTAAAAGTCTTACCCCTTACCCTTCGATGGGAGGAAAGTCAGCCACCACTATCACGTTGGAATGGAAATTGTGGTGGTTGCAAAAGGTGCGGCGGAACATGCAACATAGGCGGATAAGAACTCATGTCAATGCCTAAGCATGCGCCAAAGAGCCGTTGGATTTGATCTTGCGAACATGCTAATCGCAATGTTTCAACAAAATATGAACAATGTAGCATGAAATTTTGTTTCACACAATTTAACAATCCATAGAAACTTAGTTTATCACCAAAAATCAAACCAAAATCCGGTAAAAATTGAAAATCACGAAAATGGGGTTGAAAATTGATTTTTGGAATTTGACTTGTGGTGGAAATCACAAATTTTGTAAATAGAAGTATGAATTTGAGGGTTTGAAATGGTTTGAAATGATGAAAATGGAAAATATTTAGAGTTTTAGAGGTGATTGTGGCGTTTTTGTATAGCGGTATAGTTTTAATCAAAGAGAGGCCTCACCGCTGCAGTGGTGGAGTGCCTTTTAAAAAACCTTAATATTACGTCGTTTCACCGCCACGGCGATGAATCACCTTTTTTAAAAAACTTTGCAACCTGAAGTTTCACCATCGCGGCAGTGAAGCATTTTTGCTGAAAACTTGACATCCTACATTTTTAGTGTCGTGGTGGTGCGTCTAATGTTGAAAATCACAAGAGAACACTTGTGATTATCCACCATTTGATATCCACTAAGTGTTTCCACCATCGATCGAATACGATCATATCTACGAGGATCCGATGTGGCTCACTTGTCCTTCACCGCCTTTTGCACCGTACATTCAAGCAACTTAAGTACATGAGACAGAGCTTAATCAAGTTGACAGCTCAGGCCATACAATACCCAATCTCGCTAGTGTTGAGGGCGTTCTGAATCAAGATTCGTATGTTGTGTTGTACGACACATACTACAGGCGGAAGCCGCTCTTTGATGAGCCATTCTCCATGTCAGGCCGAGGACGTTAAACCAAGCACTTCTTGGGAGGCAACCCAAGGTTCTATAATAAATTAGTTCCATCACCGCCGACTTTATTCAGAGGCGAGATTGTCTCGCCTCCCATGTACGTGTTCTAAACCTCCTTTGTCGGCATGCTTTATTTCTATTGTTGAGAACAATGATTCGGTCGCTATGGACACTGTTCGTTTTAAGTTTGAGGGTGATGTGTAATATACTATTATGTTTTATTGTTTAACTGTTTGCATGCTTGTTTAGTTTAGTGTTAGCATATTTATGTTTGTTGTTGTTGTGTGCTGAGTTTTGTAGTTCATCTGGGCCATTACCCGATGATGACTCTATCCCCTAGTTGTTTTTCGAGATCAGGCGTAATGTCCATTCATGTGTGTTCTGTGTGATTGATGTTTTGTTGTGGTAAAAGTTATTGTGGATCCTAATATACACGAGCACTTAAACTCAATGTACTAGCTATCTATTGATTTGACGCCAATTATCCGTTAGTCAAGTTCATGACAATAGGAATTCTAGAACCCAATTTGGGGAAAATTCGAGGTGAGATCCTAGGTGAGATAATTCAGGAGATATGATTTAGGCATTTATTTTTATTGCTTGAGCCTTTGAAGCTTACCATGTAATATCATTTATCCCTCGTTACCTTGCCGAAGCCTGTTAGCCATTTCAATTTTGAACACATGACTAATACCCTAACCAATTAAAGCTTTTCCAAACCTTTATCGCAAAACCTAAGGCACAATTTGAGTGAAATCAAGTTAGCATTTGTTTATGCTATTTGAAGTAAGCGGTTGGGTTTTAGGTGAACTATTGATTGGTTCGGTTTTTGAGTGCTCACTTGTCATTTTTTCTATTGTATTTCCACACCCGTCAAATTGTAACAAATGAAATAAGTTTGGGGGTGTGTTTGTTGAAAAAAAAATAGATAAAAAAAATAAATATAGTTCTATTTTTATTTTGTATTGACAAGTGAGTACTATATTTTCAAATATAAGTTCAAGGTTGTTTCGAATTGATCTGTGTGGGGTGACGAGTGTGATTGAGCCAAGCGTTGTGCCTCGGGTATTGTTAAGTTAATAACGTTAACCTGTTTTCTATTCCTGATATACCATTGGCCATTTTCCAAAAACCGAACCAAGTTCTATTGATCTTTCTAAATTTTCGAGCCTACATTAGTGGAGAGTGGAACCAAGTTTGGTATATGGATTTTCTATACCTTTTTCGTTTTAGTTATGAACTCTATTGGTGGATATTCCAATCCAGTCTGTGGATGGTTGTATGATTGAGTTTTCGCACACACACTTGAACATGATCTAGAATGGCGCTTACTGCTATTGAATGTTGGAATTCTAGAACACCACATGGTACATTTTACTTTTGAAAATGATATGATTGGGGGCTGATAAGGGAAAACTTTTTGGTCGTTAGATGAATTTCAAAACTTACACTTTGTTATTTTTTACTTCGTTTGTGTTTTTTGTTTTTAGTAATTAAATTTGTTAATAGTTGTGGCAGTTTATTTTATTGTGTGTGCGTTTTGCTCGATGACTAGCAAAATTCCAAGTTTTGGGGTATTTGATAGGTGAATTTTATCTATCTATTTCCAAAACGAACTTGGTAGTTTTCGATTATTTTTATTAAGTTTTAATTTTTATTTATTTATTTTTATCTAAAACAGGGGTTAGGAGCGAAAACGGTCAAAAAACGAGAAAATCGGTGGAAAAATGATCAAGAGGATCAAATATTCAAAGCAGTAGTTTCACCGTTGTAGCAGTGAAACAACAGAGAGTTTCCTAAGTTCTGATCACTCACCACTGCAGTGGTAAGATCCACTGCTGCAGCGGTGATAAAGCAGAAAGCCTACCGACATGCCCACCGCTGCAGCGGTTATGCTCCCCCTGTTTTAAATATTTTTGTAGATATTTTGTTTGTCCCCTTTTTGTTCCCATCCATTCCCATTGTTCTTAGAACACATAGGGAGTGTTTTTTAGAGTGTTCTAAAAGGCTCTCAACCAACCAAAGAAGAGGAGCTCAATTGGGGAAACGGAGACAAGATCGGAGCGGTTTTTACGAACGCCACCTTCAGATAACGGCTATTCTTCCTTATTTTTCCCTTTATTCTTAACTTTTTTTTTTGTTGTTTGAACATGTATATATTGTTTATAATTGAATATATGGTTATTGCCTTGAGCTGAACACTGATTATCTATGGGATTGATGTAGTTTACTAACATAAGTCATTTGTTTAATCTTTATTTTGTTATCGGTTGTTCGTGCCTATTCGATTGTGTTTACCGTTCTTATTCATTTATATAATTGTTTAGATATATTGAGAAATCAAGGTTTAACACTCAAGAGAGGTAACCCCGAATTCAGACTAGGGTTTAAACACAACGTGACGATCTAATGACCCGGGAGGACGTTAGAAAGTATGTAATCCATGAGGTTGGGGCGAGACTCATGTGACCAAGTGTCGTATAGATACTCGAGAGGGACTTCGGTGTTGACATGAAGTCACATATTTATTCACTTTACACTCGGGAGAGGTAGTGAGTGAGTTTTCGATACCTAGATTGTTGGATAGATTTGAACACCGTTAATGTAAACTAGATTGAATCAAAAATGTATGCATAAATGAAGTTAATCCCTAGATAATCTATTCTTATATAATATATTTAGTATTATAGTTTAATTAATTATTAATTTAGTACATTATTTATAAAAACAAAAATCTAATTTTTATTGCCTAAATAAAGTTCGGTTATGATAATCGTGGTAATTAGCGACAATTTAATCTAATCCCTGTAGATACGATAACCCTTCTCATTCACTATTCTATAAAACTTGACCTGTATACTTGCGATGAAAGTAGTGACATAATTTACGCGCTACCAATTAGTCAAGAGTAGCTTGGTGAACCAGTATAAATTTTAGTGTACTGCAATTTTTACTTTACTTATTTTCCGTTGTTTGGGTGTGCACCTAGCTTGATAACACATATCTGCTACTATAAAGATAATAATTAATTTAGGTTAAAGTTTATTATTTGAATTTTCAAGTGCTATTAATTTGATAATTTTTATTACTACCCAATTTACCCCCCTCTTCGGTAGCTCGCTAAGCCAACAATATTTATCACACCATGAGTTGTGCATAATCTCTACGATTCTCTCAAGAACACTTCAAACTGACTCTTTACTAACACTTTACTAACTGATAGCTGTTAATAAATGGATTTACTTTCTGCTAAACGTTAAGATCACATCCTGGACCATGCCTCAGGCCTGTGGACTGACACATTTTCTAATTGTTAATAATTGCTAATAATGGATGTACTTTCTGCTAAACGTCAAGATCACAGCCTAGCACTAAGTCTTTTGGCTAGTGGAATGTGCAATACCCTGTAAATCTATATTTTTGAAAATTAATATTTTTTCAAAAATATAGATTTACAGGGTATTACAGAGTGGCTCCATATATATATATATATATATATATATATATAGACATACACTACACCGACAGACCCTTGTGGCCAAAAATTCTGGATAAAGAGAGGGCCTCTATTCCTTCGGGGATATGTGTGATTCTTCTTCATAAACATTTCCGTTTTTCTTAATTACAAGTAGGACTGGCATAAATATATGGTATTTTATTTCATTTTTTAATAACAACTTATATACTAACATTAATCTAATCAAAAGAAAAGAATTCGGTTAAGGTGTTCTTGACAAAATCAAAGAGGCTATGTACATATCATGTTGTGATTCATGTTTCATTAGGTAACTGAAATCAACTTAACCATTTAGTTTTTAACATGAACAAATGAACTATGATTAACTTGATATTTGGTAACCACTCGAAGTACGTAGGCAACCCATAAGGGTTCGGTAACACCTTTAATAGAAAACTATATGCTCTACCGATAAGGGTTCGATCACACCTAAATGAACTACATGATGGCCTGATTCTCATTAATCTGATATACGTAGGCAACCCACATGCGGGTTCGGTCGCATATCCAAACAATATATAAACTGTTATTGGGTGTCGCTGACTAATATTAGTTGTAGTATTTACCTGCTTATTATTATATCATGTAAAATACATTAAAAGATAAAAACTTTAAAATGGGAATTATTCTTGTTTAATTAAACTAAAGAAACCTTTTAGATGATGTCTAACGGTGAATATTCATTTAGACAGAGGTACCGTCTTTGGGGGGGATGTCTTGGGGTGCCTAACACCTTCTTCGAGCATAACTGACCCCCGAACTTTAAAGAAATCCCTGGTAAAAGACCAAACATTTTACGAGTCAAAACTTGGGCCATTTTCAAAGTAAAAGTGAATTTCTAAAAGTTCTGGTAACCTAGTACACTATTTAACACCGTGCTAGGTGGTGACTCCATTCTTCATATAAATTATGGCCCAAGGAACATTTTCAAAAATCAACACCTAGAAAAGCCCCTTGAAAAACCATTTAAAAAAAATGAATGGATTTGGACAACTTAGAGTAAAAGGGATGACACTTGTTTTCATCCTCTTCCTAATTCTCCACTTTTTTGGCTATCAAAATTTGGGGTGCATTAGCTGGCGACTCCACTGGAGGATTTAGAGGGTCAAGCCTAGGTAGAGTCTAAATCTATGTTCATAGTTATGTAAAATCCAAGAAATATATCTTTGGTTTTTCAAACATAAAATAATTCCCTAAAACATACATAACAAACATTTCATTCCATATGTATATATCAACATGCGTGTATATTTACTGTCTTTATTTACTACATTTATATTTACGATCTTTAAATATTGCATTTAAATACTGTATTTACATTTCTGTATTTTACATTACTGTATACTCTCTCCAACACACGAGCACTTACTATGCATTGCATATCATTGATGGAAAACTCAAGTCGTAACCCTCTTAAGGATAGATAGGTCGGTAGTAGGGGCTGAAGTCCGCGAGGTTGTGGCGTCGATCTCAGCCCTGAAAACCATTAGGTTAGAAAGACAAGGTAATAGAAGCAAGGCCGAGGGTTGTATCTGCTGGGATTTGGGTACGAACCTCTTCTCGCTCGAACCATTAACCAAAGATGGATGTTCTCCCGAGGAGGTCGCCGGAGGTTTGAAGGTCTAGGAACTAAGCATTTTAGGATGAATTAGAAGAAAAGCCAAAACCACATATAATGAGCCTAGGAAAAAGGAAAGCCAAAACCCTGATCTACTTAGGACACAATGTTGGAGAGAGACATTTAATTTTGCTGTCAGTATATCATCACCCTGAAACCTTACAAAAAGAAATACCTCTGGGACTAATAAAGAACAAGATAGCAAATTAAGAAGTTTCATTCCTCTTTATCTATGAGCCTGCTCACAGTCTCTAATAGTATCTAAATAAATTAATTGTTGAATAAGCCATGGGAAAGAGTAAAGAGAATCCATATTTTTTTACTATACAAGGCTTTATTAGAGTCATAAACTTCATTTTGTTCAGATTCAAGTCTTGTTTAAGTTTGAGGTCGACATTAACTAAGAATTGAGATTATATTTTCATTAAAACCAAATAAAAGTATCAAATTGAGCCTGTAATTATAAGTAAAATACACTCCGTCTGTGGAGTAGTCATAACAAAATTTGATATGGTTATAAATTATAAAATTTAGAACTAATGGAAATCTTGTCTCAAACTGAGCCATAATCAAACCCCAAACGCCCTTGTAAGCAAAATATTGACACGTTTTCCCGAAGTAGGAAAATTGGGTGCCTAAAAGTTATTCCTATTTCCCTACAACGAAGTCCGATCGTTACTCACGATCGAGCTCAAGATGTTCCTAAGATGTCTTCTGAAAAAAATGTCGGGGGCTTCCAAGTTAATGAAATGGCCCAAATGCAAGAAAACATCAGCCACCTAATGGAAGCCTTTAAAACCCTCTCCCAACAAGTTATGTACCTGGAGAAGGAGTTGGAAAGAATCTAGACGGAATAACTAAGCCGATCGAGGTTAAAGAGAAGAGATGAAAGTTTGGGTTGGGATACAAGCCCACCAAGGAAGATAGAACCAAGTTCTACCTCAATTAAAAAATAGACACCAGAATGATCAGATGTTGACATTCTTGCACATCCGGCCATATTTTCGTATCCGACTGAAACAATCAATTAAGAGGATAACATAGTGGGATTCAAGCTACATCCTAATAAGGTCTTGAATAAGAAGCAATAAATGTAATCTCTTGGGAGGAAAGGTAAAGTAACTCCACCAGTATTAAGGCCAAAGGAACTGAAAAGCTTCAGAACTGGGATTCTTGTATCCCTCCAGTTCGCCGAGCATTTTGGTAAAGAAATAGGGTTTCTTAAACTCACATTTCCATTCAGCTAGCCTCCTAAATGGAAAATATTTTTTTGCTTTGCAATGGCTTACTATAATGTATTTTTATTTTATCTAACATATGAATGTTTAAATTTTTAGGTTACCTAAATTACCAGTATATGACGCATGTGACATCACTGAGTATAAACGATTAATATGATTTCAATACAGAACTAGACCATAACCTAATGGGAATAGAAACAGAAGAAGACTCTTTTCAGCCAAACGATGATGAGATTTGGAGAGCTTTATAAAATATGAAGACAAACCAATTCCTAGTACCAATGAGAAAGAATTGGTAAACTTAGGAACCCCAGAGGACTTGAAATAAGTAAAGATAGGATCAACGCTCACTTCCTTGAAGAAGAAAGAATTAACCGTGCTCTTAGTTTCCTAACAAGATGTCATTTCCTGGTCCTATGACGATATGGTAGGGCTGGATAAAGATATCATGACCCACAAGCTGCTATTAAAGTCAAGTTGTGTTCCTATAAAATAGAAATTGAGAAAGTTAAGGTCTGCCATAAGTCTTGAAGTCAAGGAGGAGATAATCAAGAAATTCAATGCCCAGATAATCGAGGTTTGCAGCTACAGTGATTGGCTTTCGAACATCGTTCTGGTGTTTAAGTCTTCCGGAAAGATTAGAGTCTATGTGGATTATTGTGACCTCAACCGGGCGAGCTTGAAAGATGATTTTCCACTGACTAACATCCATATCAGCATTAAAAACACTGCAAAGTGAAACCTATGCTCCTTTGTCAATGGCTTCTTCAGTTATAACCAAATTCTGATAGACAAAGAAGACCAAGAAAAAATAGCATTCACCACACCATGGGGAGTCTTATGTTATAGGGTAATACACTTTGGCCTTAAAAATACCAGGGCAGAGTACCACACAGTGATGATGATCTTCTTCCACGACATGATGCACAAGGAAATACAGGTTTATGTCAATGACATGATCGTCAAGTCCAAAGATAATGAAGACCACCTCTTCCACATAAAACGAATGTTTGATTGACTTTAAAAATATCAACTTAAGCTTAACCCAGCAAAATTCGCCTTCGAGGTAACATCAGAAAAACTCTTAAGCTTCATGGTGAATCACCATAGAATCGAGATTGATCCTACAAAAGCCCGAGCCATTATTGAGATACCGCCACCAAGATATGAAAAGAAAATACGAGGTTTCCTGGGATGAATAAACTTTATTGCTAGATTCATCTTCCAACACACCACCACGTGCGAGCCAATTTTTAAATTGCTTTGAAAGGAAAGCAATGGGCAATAGAACGTTGACTGTCAAGCTACCTTAGAAAAGATCAAAGCTTATATAACTAGTCCGCCTATCTTGGTACCACCTCGGGAGTTCTATTATACTTATCAATCCTAGACTCCTCCATGGGTTCTATCTCGGGCCAACTAGACGAGTTTAAAAGAAAAAACATGTTATATACTACCTTAGCAAGCGTTTCACAAAGTACAAGGAAAATTATACTATACTTGAGAGAGCGTGCTACGCCCTAGCCTAGTCTGCCCAGAGACTCCACCATTACATGCTCCCATTGACCACCTACCTGGTAGCTAGAATGGATCTCCTAAAGTATATCTTCGAAAAGCTGGTCGTGTCAAGGAAAATTGCGAAGTGCCAAATGCTTTTAATAGAGTTCGATATCATCTACAAGACCAAAAAATTGGTGAAGGGTCAGGCCATAGCCAATCAACTAGTTAGTTGTCTAGTTTAAACAGATCATCGACCCTTAGAGACACACTTTCACGATGACTCAATCTATATAGTGGAAGAGGAGGAAGAATATTGGACAATTTGGAAGATGTACTTTAATGGAGTTGTAAATACTAGAGGAGCTGAGATTGGAGTTGTTCTAGTTTCTCCAACCAAACAACACTATCCAGCGGCTTCTAAGTTAAAATTTTGGAGCACCAACAATCGAGCTGAGTACGAGGCATGCATTTTGGAACTCCAACTAGCCATCGATATGAGGGTTAGAGAATTGTTGGTATATAGGGATTCAAAACTAATCATCAACCAGGTGACGGATAAGTATACGACAAGCGACCCAACATTACTCGCTTACAACAATCATCTCTTAGAGTTATGCGAGCAGTTCAAGATGATCGAATTTGAGAGCATCCCGAGACTTTGGAACGATTTTTCTAATGCCCTGGCCACCTTGGCATCCATGATCTCCCTTACCCACGAGAAATATGACATAAGCCCAATAGTTATAAAGGTAAAACGTTAACCGGCCCATTGTTGTCAACTTGAGGTTGAGCCCTACAAAAACCCATGGTATCATGACATAAAGAGCTTCTTAGAATATAGAGATTATCTAAAGAGAGAATCTGGTGCAAATCAAAAAAACCTATGGAGACTGGAGCTCAGTTCTTCATAAGTGGGGAAACTCTATATAAATGATCTCTAGATATGGGATTATTGAGGTGTGTTGGGGTAGATGAAGTCATCCAGATGATGAAGGAAGTCCATGGAGGACTATGTGGACCCCACATGAGTGGGTTTATGCTCGCAAAGAAGATTTTGAGGACCATTCAGTTTTTGCTAACAATGGAAAATGATTGTGTCCAATTTGTTCGCAGATGCCACGAATCCAAAATCCATGGTGACCAAATCCTTGTCCCTTCTGCACAACTCCATTTCTTGATAACCCCGTGGCCTTTCTCAATTTAAGGAATGAATATCATCGGAGAAATCACCCCAAGGGAACCTAGTGGGCATCATTTTATTCTGGTAGCAATCGATTATTTTACAAAGTAGGTAGAAACAATCTCCTTGACCCGAGTGACCCACAAAACTGTAGCCCGGTTCTTTAAAGAAAATATTGTGATAAGGTATGGATTACCACAAGCCCTCATCACTCATAACACCAAGAATTTAAAAGTCTTGAACAGCATGCAAGCCTGTCAACCATTCAAAATTGAGCATCAAAACTCGGCACCATACCGACTGAAAATAAGTGGGGCTGTTGAAACAGCCAATAAGAATATTAAGAGAATTCTCTGAAAGATAATTGACAATTATAGGGAGTGGGACGTTATATTCCCATATGCCTTGATGGCCTACCGAACCTCAATCCAAACCTCAACAAGGGCAATGCCTTACTCTCTTGTCTATGGAATGCGGGCGGTAATCCCTATTAAAGTATATATTCCCTCCTTAAGAGTGCTCATGGAGTCCTAGATCGATGAGACTTAATGGGTACAAGAGAGGCTGAATCAACTATGCCTTATCAATGAAAAACGATTGACGGCTATCTGCCACAGTTAATGCAATAGGCAAAGACTTGCCAAATCCCACAACAAGAGGGTTCATCATCGAGCCTTCAGAGTAGGAGAGCTAGTGTTGAAGAAGATTTTTCTATTTCAAGATGAAGACAAGGGCAAGTTCGCTCCCAATTAGGAGGTTCCCTTCGTAGTCCACAAATAATTGAGTAGGGAAGCGTTTATTCTTTAAGAGATGGATGACAATGTATTTCCTGAACCCATAAACTTTGAACTACAAGGTGACGAGGGAAAAAGAGAAAAAAATAAGATAAGTTTGCCCTGAACACAGTAAAAACTCGTAAGAGCACCATGAAAAGATTGTAGAGATCGTAGCAAGATACAAAACTTCTGAACCAATGAAAACCCGAAAGGGCATTGAGGGGCAAAAATGTGGTCATTGGTATCAGCGAAAACCCAGAAGGACATTAAGGGAAAATTTGCTCGAGATTTCTTTTGATTCGTTATTTTGCTCTAGGCTGGTCTATCATCAACTATAAATAGTTTTTTGTATCAAAACCTGATGATCTTGAATTGAGTTAGACACTACGAAAGGAACATTTGATATTGTTTGGGATTGTATTGAAATCATGATCATCAGCAAGCAAACTTAGAAGTCTCACATAAATCCATATCTGGCAAGGAAAGTACTTGTTTTAGTAAAATTTAAAACATATTCGTTCATATTTTTGCTAAACTAGTGTTGCAGGATTTAAGAAAATACAAAGCATATAGGAGTTGTAAAACCCTGAGCATCGAAATGCCCGGAAGCAGAAGGGAAACAAGGTTTCAACAAGACAAGCCAAAATTTTATTAAGATATTACTATTTTGGGCCCCCACCTTTTGAGTTAGAAGAATGAGTTTTCTAAGTTCAAATTATTTGTCTAAGAAATCTTATAGAAGAAGTTAAAGAAAAATCAGCATTGTTGTCACCCTGAAATTAATTCAAGCATCATCGATCAGACTGGTATAGCAAATCCTCATCCTCTGGAGTAATAACTCAAGTGGTTGCAATAAAGGAAAATAGAATAGGATCACTTGACGGTGACCAAATTTTTATTCATTCTAACTTCATACTTTGGAGTTGTTATGTTATCCATTTGCAGGAGATCCCAGAAGTGTTACGCATTGACCTTTTAAGTCGTTTAGTTAAAAAGGAAAGAAAATACCATATATTTATGCCAGTCCTACTCGTAACTAAAAAAGGGGGAAGGTGTCCAAAAAAGAATCACGCATATCCCCAAAGGAATAGAGGCCCTCCCTTTATCCCGAATTTTCAGCCACAAGGGTTTGTCGATGTTGTATATATATATATGTGTGTGTGTGTGTGTGTGTGTGTGTATGCCCCAATCTACTTGCCGGAAGACTTAGTACCAGGATGTAATCTGGACGTTTAGTATAAAGTAAATCAGTTATTAACAGTTTATATGGTTAGGTTAATAGTTATAAGAGTTCGGTTTGAAGTGATCATGAAAGAATCGTAGAGACTATGCATGTTCTTAACATGTTCTCCGATAATTTAGGTCCTCACATGTTCTTAACATGTTTTTGGATGTTCTTGACATGATCTTGAACAATTTTAATATGGTTTGGTTTATATAACATAAATTTAATGTTTTTTAGTTATTTATGGATTATTTAGGTTATGTACATTAAGTTAAAGCATGATATCTACATGATTATACTATGTACAAGTAATATGTATGAAATTTAAAACAAGATCAAGGGATGTTCAAGATACATACCTAGTTTAGGGGAGTGATCTTTCCCTAAACAAATACCTTCTCCTCCTTCTTGATCTTCTTGGCTTGAACTCGATCGAATACCATCAACTTCCTGAGTTCTTGCTCTAAAAATCTCAAGAACACCCTCTGGGATTGAATTTCAGCAGAATAATGGCATGTTATTCAAGAGAATTGCTTGAAAGGCCTATCACTCGAGAGTATTGCTCGAGCTTAGAGAGAGAAGCTAGGGTTCCAAAACTTGAAAATTATGAAAATAGGCACCCTGTATTTAGAAGCCAGGGACCTGCATACTCATCCATGTGTAGTCCATTGTAGTCCCTTCTTTAGGGACTGTTTGGCCTAGGGGACATGCTCTCTTGTCGAATTCTAAGGAAAGTATAGGATTCTCAAAGATTTGGTAATGATTACCAAATATTTTCCTAGATTTTGTAATTATTGGTAATCATTATCAATCATTACACTCCCTTGAATATGATTGGTTGCACATGGGTGCATTAATGGCATGAATTGACACTTTCTATTCGGTTTAGGGACTAAGTACCGGTTAGTTTCACTATTTCGATTTGGTTGACATCAATACTTCCAAGGTGCAATTAATTTAATCTTGAAGTTTCATATTGTATTTAATGCTAGATTATGATTCATGACTTAGTGATTACTCATCCGGTTAGTTTGCCTTGTAACCGATAGTTGGATTTCAAGGTTTCTAGTTAACCCAAAGATATTTTGATGAAACTATCTTGATTCAATGAATCCATACATTCCATTCCATCCCAAGAAATAAATTCTTGATGGTATATGCATTTAATGACCATTAAATTCATAGGTTAGTTGTCAAACTGGAATGGTTTGGTTTTGATAACGGGTAGTCACATTTTAAGGTTTTTGGTTAACTCTAAGATATTTTGATCACAATATCTTGATTCCTTGAATGTAGCATATCCATGTCATCCCAGGAATTTAATTCTTGGTGAGATGGCATTTAATACATATTAAATGCCTAACTTAGGGGGCTAACGGAATCGTTTTAGTTTCGATAACGATTTATTACCTCTTAGGTGTTTTGGTTTCCTTCCCTAGATATTTGTGTAGAGAATAAATAAGGGCTTCTTGTTCATTTCAACCCTCATTTATGAGTCAATTAATGATGGGTTGGGCCCTTAATTCATTGGGCCTTGATAATTAATCAAGATGACTTTGGTTTTGATTTATTTCAACCCGAGTCTTAATCATTTTTTACATTGTGTAACTTGGACTTTCCATGCCTTTATTTAGGTATTTTGGAATTTTTTTAATGATAGTAATAATTTAAACATATATTTTTGGTGTCGAATAGACGAAACTAGTGATAGTAAATGTTTTAGGGGTCAAAGTAGGTAACCAAGGTAATTTGGTGAAATTTCCTATGATTAAAGGATATTATCTAATTTTTATTCATATTAGAGGTGATTTAATAAAAATAAACCTTTAATAATGTCATCTTAGACCCCCTGTAATTTTAAGAATTTCGAGGTTGACCCGAAACTTTTACTTTACCGAATTTAGTCAAATTCAACATTTTTTATGTTTTCTTATGTTTTAATGGGTTTTCTATATTATATTGTGTGATATAATGTGTAAATTCATTCCCTTTAAACCTAAGTTTAAAGTTTATCTAAACTTGTACTTTCGATTCAACATTGATTGGGCGGGACAAAATGCGGCGTCAACAAAATGTAGGTCAAATTCTCCAACCAATTAATGTAGGACGGGATGTATTCTTCTACGACTACTTGAGGTTGGAATGTAGGTTAATTCTCCGACCAATTAAGGTAGGACAGGATGTATTCTTCTCCAACCACTTGGGGTAAGAATGTAGGTTAATTCTCCGACCAATTAAAGTAGAATAGGATGTATTCATCTACAAACACTTGAGATAGGAATGTAGGTTAATTCTATGACCAATTAATGTAGGACGTGATGTATTCTTCTCCAACCACTTGAGGTAGGAATGTAGTTTATTCTCCGACCAATTAGGTAGGACAAGATTTATTCTTCTCCAACCACTTGAGGTAGGAATGTAGGTTAATTCTTCGACAAATTAAGGTAGGACAAGATGTATTCTTCTCCGACCACTTGAGGTAGGAATGTAGGTTAATTCCCTGACCAATTAAGGTAGGACATGATGTATTCTTCTCCGACCAACTAAGGTAGGATAGGATGTGTTATTACCACATGAGGTAGGAATATATGTCAAATTATTCTTCCAACTAAGGTCGGATAATATGTGTTATTCTCCGACCACTTAGGTAGGAATGTATGACAAATTCTCCGACCAACTAAGGTAGGATAGAATTTGTTATTCTCCGACCGCTTAAGGTAGGAATGAAGATTAATTCTCTGACTAATTAAAGTAGGATAGGATGTATTCTTATTTAACCACTTGACATAGGAATGTAGGTTAATTATCTAACCAATTAAGGTAGGATAGGATGTGTTCTTCTTTGACCACTTGAGGCAGGAATGTAGGCATTCTCTTACCTCTTTTTTTTTTATGTCGTTTGTTTTTTCAACAATCTGCCCTAAGATATTAGTCATGGAAGTCATAGTTTGCTATGAAGGTTTGCTAGATTTTTAGTAGTTTTCGACCTTCATTCTTTCCAATCATGAAGAATTCTGATTTAGTGGTTGAATTTTTTGATTTCTCAGCCTAATTTTGGAATTGTCGCTTTTAGTTGGACCTAAGAACTCCGTTGGATGATGGCAAGTTTAATGGAAACTCGTGACTTTTTCATTTCTTTATTTTGATCTTTATTGTTTTGTCATTTTTACCCTCTAGCACCCTTTAATAGAGAGTGACAATGTGAAGTTAGACCCTTGTTCTTTTGCTTCAAGAGGTGCGCACTCAGATTCTATCAAGTCAAATCCATGAATGGTAATAGAAACTACAAGAACCTGCCCTAGCACTTCGCCAGGATGCGTACAGTGTGATGACCAAACCTTAATAGGTTTCCTACGTACCTTAGTGAGTTACCAAGGATCAGGTCAATCGTAGTTCATGCTCAAGCATCCCCTATTGTTTGAATAGTAAGGGAAGCAAAAAGAATTTCCTTAGATCCTCTTAAGGGATTGTTCTAGATATGTGCCCTGGTATAGGGCTTAGAGAGTATCGTGCAGCTGGTGCCTCTCTTTCTTTTAACTTTAACCAGACCCACTTGGATTTCCTACGTATCTTGGCAAGTTGCCAAGAATCAGGTCGCAACGTAGTTCCGAGCAGCAGGTTGATTTTAAGAATTATACCTATCATAGGCAAAGATAGCTACGTTTATTCGAAGCAAACTTTCTCTAGTCTAATGGATAGAATCTCTTGTCTAAGAATTTAGCTAGGTAAGATCGATCGTTACCCTGATTGACAATCTATTTAAGTCTTTGAATGATGTTGTTTTGTTTTGGTTTATTGAAGGCTTGGTACTTAGAATACTCAAATCTAGGAAGACCCTTGTTAGATCTTGGAAAGGTCAATTTTCTAATGACATTCTACTATACCCCAATGCTTCGTGGGAATAGGTAAGGTCTATTGTCAAGACGTGATTTATGTATTGTCGACTTATTGTCTAACTTATGATTTGGTTGGAACCATTATCAGAGACGGACGATGGTACGATAACTGGTGAGGTTACTTTACTAGATTACATGTACAAGGATTTCATGTTAGCCTACTAGAGCTTCCAAATAAGGTGTATGGGTGCAAGTGTTATATAGATGATGGCCTATTGACGCAAATGAAAAGCAGGATGCCATAGGTTCTTGTGAAGTATGATGCCTAGTATTCCTCATGTGTATGCCAGTTATGTATGCCTAAGTGAAACGTGAATCATTGTGTTTCTATAGTATTTCTATACTAACTCATGTATTTTTATGATTTTATTTTATACCTAAATGTTTTACCTTGAATGCTTTCCTAGGGAACGTTTATACTAGGTACCTTTTGCTATTAGCCATCTCCCTTGGGCACTTCCATATTGTCTCTAATACGGAAGGATAATTGGTGCTTCTGAGAGGTTTTTGGCTCTTTACTCTTGCTTGCATTGTTATTGAAATTCTGAATAGGACTTCTCTTTGAACATTTTATGGGTTTCGATTATGAGATGGAAGAGTTTGGACAGGATTGATAGAAGATTTTTTCATGTTGATTGGTTGAGCTCGGGATAGCCCAAAACAGGAACATCTGGCTCAGAATTGAGATCATTGTTGATTTAGCTCTGGCTTTGAATGACTTTTTGGATATTTTCGGGAGAGGGTTCAAATAAATGGCTTATTTTAGCAAGGCTTCTTTTCTTCCATTTTCGTACTTTCCCAAGTTCATTTCTAATGTTTTAGGTATTAACCTATACGTGCCATGTATATTTTCTTTTTCCCATTTGTGCAAGATTATCTGACTAGAGTATACTCAGGTTCAAACATTCAATCATCCTTTTGATTGTCGCTATTTTTGCATCGAATTAATCTAAATTATGATAAAGATAAGTTTAATAGTAATTTAGACAAAATATCTATAGTTATTAGTTTAAAGAGGCTGTCTAGTTTAATTCCATCAAGTTCTAATAATTGATCTTTTCTGAGATAATTATCGAGACTACCTAGGCCCTGTATGCTACCCAAGGTGTCTTCGACAACTTTGATTCACTTCTTCTGTCTTAAAAATTAAAGCAACTAAGATGGGTCTTCTCGAGATGACTCCAAGTGGTGGTGGAATATTACGTCGTCACTTTCACCGCAAGTGTATGGGTCAAGTTTTAGTATAGATTAGGAGAGTTAGGATTATGTGTCCACAGGGATTGGTTGAGATTATTATCAAGTACTGTAATTATCATAACTTAATTTTATCTAGGCGATAAAATTAATTTATAATTAATTAATAATCATACTAAGGTAATTAATCTAATTATACTAATATTACTATATTGAGATGTTTAGGGGAAAATATTATCTAGGGATTAATTTCATTTACTTAAATGTGTTTGAATAGTTTAGTTTACAATAACGGTGTTCATCCTATCAGACAATCTTTGTATCGTAAACTCACTCACCATCTCTCCCGAGTGTAAGATGAGTGAATATGTGACTTCACGTGAACGAAGAAGTCCCCCTCAACGTCTTAAAGACACTAGGTCACAAGAGTCTTTCCCCAACGTCATGGATTGCACACTTTCTAACTCCCTCCCAGGTTATTAGATTGTCATATTGTGTTTACCCTAGTCCGAATTCGGGGTAACCTCTCCCGAGTGTCAAATCCCGTATTCTCAATATATCTAAATAAGCATATAAACATAGAATAATGGTAAACACAATCAAATGACGAAGAACAACCATTAACGAAACACAACTCAAACAAACGATATTGTCATAAATATTATTAATCCTTAGACAAAATCCGTTTAGCTCATGGTCATAACCATTTATACAATGAAAAACGAGCTAAACATGCTCAACAAACTACTGAAGTTAAGAAAATAAATAAAGAAACGAAGGAACTTAGTCGTATTCTGAAGATTTAGCGCTAAAATCGTTCAACGATCACTTCTTCTTCTTCGCAACGTGTTTTTCTCCCTCGGATTTGGTTCCCTCCTCAAAATACTCTCAAAATATTATAAACCCTAAGGGGTCTCCCTTTAACTGAATGGAGAGGAGAGGAGAAGATATAGGGCTCAAAATATCTAAAATAAATATCTAAAATCTGTGCAGAGTGGCCGCCGCGGCGGTGGGCTTGTCGGTTGTGGTCACGGCCACAGCGGTGGATGCAGCGATAAGAGCATAGACATTTTGATGTTTCACCACTACGGCGGTGGATTTTCAGAGACTTCAGGCCCTTCTCTACATCTTAACCGCCGTGGCGGTGGGCTGCAGGTTCTGAATTTTGCCCTTTTGCTTGTTTTCTCACCGTTCTTCCACTGTTCTTGATCCGATTTGATCGTTTATGATATGTTTTTGACAAAAACACATAAAAATGTATTAAAACGTAATAAAATATAATAAACATACTCAAAAACTAACAAGTTCGGTTTAGAAATAGATAGGTAAATTTTACCTATCACCAAGGAAAGGGAAAAGAAGTAATGGAGAAACAAATGTTAGTTCAATGACGACTAACAAATGTTGTTTTATCCTGGTAGTGTTGAGAGAATAATTTTTATTCTATTTATTTTTTATTCTTCTTCTTTTTTTTCTTCACTCTGGAAACTAGAGACTCATACTTCCTATGTAATCCATGTGGCAAGCTTTGGGTAAAGATCCTGGTCCAGTTGGCCCAAGTCATAAGGTACTGAGATACCCCTACAACATAATAATCAGATTTTATAGATAGCGTGATTCACCTGATTGCTTTTGTGTGACCACTCAATGTTTAAAAACCTTCTAAGACCAGTCTTTATTTATTTTTTATTTTATCTTAACACTTACTTTCAAGATTTTTACATTTTGGAGGATTAAGGTAGTTTGAGTCAATCTCGAGGTCTTTATTAATTTCTTCCCTATCCCGTATACTTACCTAGTAAAGTCTCATTATCTTCTTCCCGTTGATCATTTTCTCCTTTAGACGAAAGATTTTTCTAGTTACCTGCCTTACTCCTTTTGAGAACTTTGGGTAAGACTAAGTCTCGCAAATTTGTAAGGACAATTTTTTTTTTCGAGAACACGACCTTGGATATTGACAAGTATGTTAGTTACAATTCTCCTTGGTTTTCTTCACAACCCCTGGGTTGGAACATATGTATTGATTTCACATCAAGGCTTTTAGGTTTCATTTCTAACATTCTCATTTTTATTTTTATTTTAATATCTCAGCATCGTTTAGTTGAAACAAGACATTTATTTTAACATTTTTCTTTGGATGATGATCTAATTTAGTATTGAAATTATTCACGGTGTGTGAATTATAACAAGCAAATTAATTTATGAAAGTTGGAGTATAAAGACCTGAGCCGACCTTGGACAAAATAAACCCGCATATAGTGATTTGTAGATAAAGTACATGGGTGTACAAGATAATACCTAATTCATTTAGAAGGGACTTAAAAAGTTAAGGGGAAGGTAGAGATAGCTATGGTGTTCTTTTCTCTTTTCTTGGAATAGTGACGTTGGGTTCATCCGACTTAAGGTTTGTTATATAGAGGCAATGCTTCCTTCCATTGTAGCATTCTTTGATTGTCTTTGATAGAGAGAGGTAGAGATAGCTATGGTGTTCTTTTCTCTTTTCTTGGAATAATGAGGTTGGGTTCATCCGACTTAAGGTTTGTTATATAGAGGCAATGCTTCCTTCCATTGTAGCATTCTTTGATTGTCTTTGATAGAGGGAGGGATCGGGTCCACCTTTTTTTATCTTACGAGCAGACCCTGGATGGCTTTTAGCAAAAGTTACCATTGGCCCAAAGAGCTACCAAAAGGAAGGGGGTGAATTAGGTAGCTACTAAATTTAAACAATTAAGTCCTTTAAATACAAATAATCAATTTTCCTAAATCAATTATTATCTTGATACGCAGCAAAAATGTGTTTACTGCTAAATGCACTTCCAAACACAATATATAAAATAAACAATATAACACACAACGATATATCCTGGTTCGGTAAGAAACTCTTACCTACATTCAGTCCCCCGAGCTCCATGGAGATTCACAATCCACTAAACCCCTGATTTCTTTACCTGGCAGAAACCCAACCCTTACAATCTTTTTACAGACTAAAGACTAACCTAATTCTTTTTCTAGGCTCAGAATCAAACCCTAACTATTCTGATTCTTTTTGTAGGCTCAGAACCAAGCTTTACAATTTACCATTTTCACAAGTCAATGATGAACCCTATCTTTTTACCAGGCTAAATACTAACCAAACACTCTCTCGCTAAACCTTTTCAAAGAAAATGATGAACTTTTACAATTCACTCAAAATAATTCAATTGCAGGATGAATCAAAACCTAGTTCTTTTCAAGAGAAAAGAATAACCAAAAAATTTTACCAAGACAAATATCAAACCCTAATCTTTTTCACATGAAAAATATCGAAGCCTAGCTACCCTGATTAGACACCGTCCCAAAAGTGTTTAATCTACTCAAACTCACAAATACAAAAAATATGAGTTTATTTCCACAAAGAGCTTTTACCACCTCAATACAAATATACTCGATTAATGTCCCAAATAATTACAACGCGATACGTACAATGTGAGGCAATTAAAATTTGATTGATAAATAAAGTGGGAAACATAAATTTAGCACATAATTAGATAATCAAACATAAATCATTTAAAAATGATTTTCAGACTTCTAAGTTTAAAATAATTTTCTAACAATCCTAAACCAAACAATCAATATAAATATAACTTTAAAGCAAATAATAAATCTTCGATAGATCTCACCGGGAAAACACCGAAGACAACAGAAATATAGTAAGTAGAACTCAAATTAGTGACGCCAAACAACAAACACTTTACATCAAGAACTTATATAGAATCACACTTTGAAATCTTAGCAAAAATCTCACTCGTATAATAGCTCAAACTTATATTCATGATGTATTTCATTCAATTCCCACAAGTCTCTATTAATAAACCAATATCTAGCCCTCCAATGGCTAGTTTTTCAAACATATGTCATAAAATGACACTCGAAGACCCCATATATCATAACCTTTCATTATAGGTATGTTCTACTTAAATGTAATCCTTAAAACTTCCATTTAAGTCCATAAAATTATTCCCAATTCAAAACCACAAGAGGAAGTATTAAATCATTTAAATTAAGAAAATCTCAAAATATATAAATATCAATAAGGATTACTAAATAGGTTGTTTAAATTTGAAATACATTCAAATATCCCAAATCCCTCTCTTGGAATCATCAAAAATGGATAGATTTTTACCAAGATAGAAAATTAGTCGAATCCCAAACAGAAGCAGTCGCTTGACCAATTTGCCCTATTCGGTTGACCGACTGTACCACGAAGCAATTTAGCCGTTGGCACAACACACATTCGGTTGACTGACCATGCCTAGTTGGTTGACTGAATTGATCAGTGTGTTTCTAATTTCTACCATTTCATCTACTGACTCATTCGGTTGACCGACCCTCTTCATTCAGTTGACTGATTGGATCAATGTACTCAATTCCTTACCTATTTCAGGTACTGTTTCAAATGGTTGACTGATTACTTTTCTCGGTTGATTGATTGGATTAGTAGGACTCCATTTTAACTCCCAAAACTCATTGTTTTAATTAGTCAACCAATTACTTTTCTCAGTTAACCGAATTTACCCAAAACACAACTTTTTATACTTTAAAACACATTTTTCAATTAGGTCAATTATCAAAATCATTTCACATAAGGAGCACATACAATATCTCATTTTTAGGATCTTAAACTTATCACTTCTTATCATGACATACATATAATTAACTTATTTTAAGTGTCTTACATGATCCTAGTTAGGGTTACAGTAAGAGTATATAAGTAAAGAGTTATTTTTAGCTATTTTTCTTTAACGTCTTCAAAACTCTTCATATCTTCGTTATGTCCATCTTATTCCATTTATGTTTTCTTCATCAAATCTTCTTCTTAATCAAACACATGGAACTATAAATCTGAAACACTCGATAAAACTATAAGTTCCACCAAAAAAATAAATTCTTAATTGCTCATCAAAACTGATGGAGCAACGACTGTTTCTGGGTGAATCAAGATCTACAGTGAAGATAGGGTTGAGTCTCCTTGTGAGACTCGGTAGACATGCCCTTGGCTGGGATATATCGGCGCTCCATAAGCGAATGGATGAAGGCCCATCTAAGGCTTATCGTAGATTGACAACAAAAAGTTTAGGCTAGCAAAGTTCAGATTTGGCACTGAATTCTTTGTTCTATAGGTTGGAGGGTTTCCATTCGGTGATTAAATCACGGGAGTTCCATTGGACAGGGGAATCAGCACCCCCTGAGGTCTCTGGCTTAGTTCATTAAACTTTCTATCAGCATGTCAATGTTTTATTGCATCCGAGCTATCTGGGCCATAGAGGAGATTCAAGATTGCCTTTCAATGTCATCCTACAATAATTATAGGCACGATTGCTAGTGAAAATTGGACTTCGAATGGGGGGAATCAAAATTGCTTTTTTGGGACCAATTTTTTTGTCTCGTTCTATTTTTATAACAAGCCCATTTATTAGTTCACGAGGATCTCAATTAGCCTTAAAACGCATCCAAGTCTGAAGTTTTTAATTACAATAACGATCAATCAAAACAAATAATGATTCATGAAAATTCTTTCGTTACTTAATTCTCATCGATATTGGAAACTTTGAACTCATTTATTTTTTAAGAGTTCCTAAGATATCATCAATCCATCAAATAGAAAACCCCTTACACTCTTATACTATAGAATCCCTAGGGGACAATATGGATACAAGACAATTGTACTTGTGTCAGAGAGTTTACAACAGTCTAAAAGACCGATAAAAAATAAAAAGCCTCACAACTTACTTACAAAATGGAAGAAAAATGGAACAAAATAAAATATAACATTCGGGCATGAATTATTTGGACTTATTTGGACAAATTAAGTTCAACCATCTAATTGTCCTCAGCGGAGTCGCCAGCTGACGCACCCCATTTTCCATAGAGGAAAATGATATGAAATATTAATCGTAAAAGGAGACGCAGTCTTTTAAAGCATCGGTTTTCTCAAAAAAAAATACTTAGGCCATTTTAAAACAAGGATTCGCCACCTAGCATTGGGTTTAAATATTGTGATAAGTCACCAAATTTTTAGAAAATAATTTGAAAGGCCTAAGTAAAACTTGGCTCCAAAACACGGTCAAACCAAAGATTAATTTAAAGAGCTCATTTATGCTCAGGGAAGGTGTTAGGCACCTCAAAATGCCTATCTGAAAATAGTACGTTATGTCCAATGAAGTCCAATTTGGTTTAAGTCCGAACGTTTTATTTTATTTTAAAATATTTTCCTTCTCATGAAATATTTTTGGTATTTTTCAAAAATAATGTGGGACAAGTTTTTGTATTTTTTGGAATGTTCCCCCGGTATGACCTCTTATCAAATATTAAAGATTCAATAAAGATGGTTCCCGAGGGGTGGTTTTATATATGTTTTCAAGGGATTTCTTTGATTTAAATGGGAAAACTAATAACTGAAAAAGTATGTATGCAAAAACTAGCATGATATGAATTTTATTTTATTTATGCCAAAGTGACCTAAAAAAAAATTATATGATTTTTATGCAATAATAGTTTTAATTCAAACGTATCAATGCAAAATAGTACGAACACGAGAATAAATCAGGGAATCTATACAAATTAATGGGATTATCCGTGGCAATGATTTAATTATTTAATATATATGAAAAGCGCAAGTGGTGTATGTATCATAATTGTTGGCCCAGTAGAATACCCTAGAGGGAGGGTGAATTGGATAATTAAAAATTATCAGAATAAAATTCAATAAATCAAATAATTAATTTTAATCCTAAATTAATTATTATCTTTATATCACAGTAAAACAATATAATTAACTAAGTGCACACCCAAACAACAAAAATAACAAAGTAAATATAGCAGCATACCAAAGATTTATACTGGTTCACCAAGCTACTCTTGGCTAATCCAGTCCCCCGAGCTACACAGAGGTCGCATCCACTAAAACTAAGATCCCTTTAAAGGTAGGAACCAAACCCTCACACCGATTTTTTTACAGACTCAGAATCAACCTTTATAATATCATTTTCCCAAGCTAAAGAAGAACATCTACTTTTTGCAAGATAAAGAATAACCTAATTCATTTTTTTAACACTAAGGCTCAAGAATTAAAACCTCACAAAACACACCAACTTTTCACAGGTAAGGATAGAACCTTTACAAATTACTTAAATCACAATTCTGTTCGGGAAGAATCATTACCTCAATCTCTTTACAAGAAGAGACTGAAACCTAGCTACCCTTGATTAAAAACCCTCAACAGTATTTAACCCATCACACTACTCAACAATACAAAATGATAAGTAGAAAATCTCACTCGGAGCTTCTACCACCCCAGATAAATAATAGATCAATTAATATCCCAACTAGTGATAGAAAAATGTGAGATAGAAAAATCTGATTTAGCAAGATATGAGTAGCAAATTTGAGCATGTAATCAGATTCAAGAAATTATTTGTAAAAATATTTTCTTCAAAAAAAATCATAAACAATTTCTAAGATCAATTTCCAAACAATAATCAGATAATGCAATGAAAGAATATAATTGGAAAGATCTCACCCGGAATCCACAAAAAGAATGATTAGAACAATATAACTTCAAATCCGGTAGCAACAAACATTAATAGCAATTGATCTTCAAGATCGTCTCTCAAAAAAGCTCACAATATCTTAATACAATAACTCTTATAAAAGCTCACAAATGATCTTTACTTCTTTGCTCTCTCAATATTTATATTTTTTTGTATAAGAAATTGGCAGGTCAATATATAGGAGTACGAAATCATCCTTCTAACAGCTAGTTTACATGTGTCATGACAATTAATAGCACTTATAAACTTCTTATATCATAATGACTTCATTTAGGTTCAATTCACTTAAAAACAGCTTTCAAATCTTTCAATTAAACCCTCCAAATATTTCTCAATCTCAATTAATAAGAATAGAATCAATCTTAAGTACCAAATTGAGAGACATTAATATTCAATGAACCATATTAATAGGATTTTAATTAATATGTAAACCATATCTTAAATATAGAAAATATCCCGAAAATCTCTCTCAAATCCCAACCAAAAATGGCTACTTTTGGATATAATCTCGGATAAAACAGTATCCTGAAACAGCGCATCCGGTCAACCAACCAGTCGACTGGTAGATTCAGGTTGTAGCCTAAGGCGTTCATCGGTCGACCTGTAGGTCGACTTGTAGATGCAGAGAGTTCGTCTTTCCTTCACCAGTCGACCTATCGGTCAACTTGTAGATTCAGAAAGTTTAGCTCCTCTTGGCCAGTCAAACTGTAGGTCGACTTAGAAATACAGGATCTTTCAGCATCTTGGTCCGGTCGACTCATCAGTCTACTGATGTCTTTTGGATCTCTCCTCTGAACGTTTTTAACTTATTTTCTTTTACGTTTTCGCCCCTTTAACCATTTTCTCTTCTAGATAAGCTCCACTAATATTCTTATATTCCATTTTAGTCAATCAAAAATATTTCTTTTCAAATCACATAGGAGCAAATAATTTCATTTAATCAAAACACACATAAATAATAAAATATATTTTGTGCCATGTGTGTGTTTCTAAATAGGATATTAAGAGTTAAGATTCACCTGAGTTGTTTTTCCTAATTTCTTCAAACTCTTAATTCTTCAATATCTTCAACATCATCATTTAGCATCCATTTAATTTGTCATCTTTATCACTGAAACTTTAAAACTGAAACACTCAATCAAAACATTAGTTCCACCAAAACATCAATACTTAATTGTTCATCAAAATCGTAGGATCAGCAATCTCCCCCTTTTTTATGATGACAATTAACTTTGATGTTTTCTTTAAAATAAAAATATAACCACACTCCCCCTGAATCTGAGGACTGGTTCGTTTAACTCATATAAGCATAAGAATGAAAATATTATCAATAAAGCACAAATTAAAGATACTCAATAATAACGCACAAATTTAAACACACTCCCCCTTAATAAAACATCACTACTTTCTCCCCCTTTGTCATCTTCAAAAATCAAATTTAGGGAGGCGGGAACACTCAAATAACTCCCTCTAGTCAATCATATTATACAAGCTTATTGAACCAACTTTAAGAAATAAAACTCATTTGAATAAATTACCTTTTAAGCACAAAACATTAACACTTATAAATATCAAATTAACTTAATCTTTAAAGAAAATAAGATCCATTTAATACATCAAGTTTATAAAACCATTTTCAACAAATACAATGTGGATCATCATTAGAGACAAAAAAAAAATCTAACCAATTAGATCAAATCTAGGTAATTCATCAAAATCTAAACACTAGCAGTCAAGATAATCCAAATAACCTAGATTAACTATTACAGACCAAAAAAGTAGTTGTAGATCTTGTCTGAATAACAACACAAGAATAAAATCTAATGAGGGCTTTGTCCAGAGAAGTGATAGTAAAGTCCCATTGGACTAGTAGCTGGCTGTTGTGGATATGGAACACTTGGTTGAATGATTGGTCCTGGAGTCATCTGCTGATGAAATGGCGTTGACGGAACTACTCCAGATGGCCCAGCTCCAAATAGTCCTGCTCCTGATGGTCCGGCTACAGTAGGTTCTCCAAATGACTATTGTGCCCCATACATAAGATGTCTGGCAAAATGTGGCTGAGCACTATACTGCTGCGGGTAGCCATGATAAGATGACTGCATATACTAAAACATATGTTCCAGATTTCCCGTGATTTTTCCGAACCCAGCTTCTATGTTCATATTCATCTGGACCACTTTAGTTTCTAGCCCAGTCATCCTCTCATTCATCAAATCCGCATGTATTCTCAAATCATCTATCTGACCATAAAGAAAGTCCATCTTATAATCCATTCTCATCTCTCTTTCATTTTCTTCTTCCTCATCTGTAACCTGTACTCTCCGCCTTTTCTGAGTCCTCTTCTTCAGCCATCTATTTCCTCTGGACTCATACCCCATCAACGAAGTATTTTGAACATTAATCCATCCTAGTGTGGTTGTTAAAAACATCTGCTCATCAGGATTAGTTATTATTCCAAAGTGATCAAATATCCTTTGGAGTGCATCCGCATAGGGTAGTATTCCCGAGGGTTTTTGAACATGATGCTTCATATGCTCCATCATGATATGGACTAAGTCCAACTTTCTCCCTTCCACAATCTTATTCATCAAGTATAAATCAAAGTCATTCACATTAGCATGACTTCCCCCTCTAGGCACAACCGAATAGGTTAGCACCAAGTGAAGAAATCGATGCTCAATAGACAACGAACCTACTTTGTCTCCCAATAAATCACATTTTTCAGCAGTTTCCCTTCTATTGAAATTTATCGAAAGCCAGTGAGGGGTATTGTATGGAAATACGTCTCCTCTAGGTATTTTCAAAATGTGACTTAATAATACCGCATTAAAATGAATCACTTTTTCTTTAACAAATGATTTAATTTGATGATTATTGTAGGTCATATTACTGTAAAATATTTGTACCCACACCGGCATCCACTCATCCTTTTGATTGAAAAATTCAACCCATCCCAAATTCCTAAAATATGCTTCGATATCAATGTTTTTCTCTTTTAACTCAACAAAATCAATGGGTTTACAGCCTAACACCCTATGTTAACAAATTCATCATTGTATTTTTTCTCATCCTCTTCACTTCGAAAGAAAACATTGTCAAACTTAGGCCTATTTGCACGATTCTTGATTCTAGGAATTTTTTACACAATCTAAAGCAACCAACTAGAATATCTCAATAAACCAAGGCCAATCAACCAACCAATCCGAAAATAGCCAAACAAACTAAGGCCAAAAAACAAAAACAGTCAAAACCCTAGAATGGGAGAGGACCAACCTGTTTCGCGAAAGAACACTCTCCAACACACAAATCTAATCCTTAGTCTTGTTGATTCAACCAAAAATTCTTCAAATCCGAGCCGAAACAGATTGATTTCATGAGATTTAGGCTTGGACGAACTTGGGAGAGAAAGGGTTTTAGAGAAAAAAAAAAAAAAAAAAAGGTTTTAGGGTTCGGATGAAATGAAATAAAGAAGTCAGGGTTTTTATATCCTGACATAATCGGTCGACCACCCAGTCGACTGATGAACTCAGAGTGACTCTCGGTATTCCAACCTAAGACCATCGGTCGACTCATGAGTCGACTGCTCAATTCTGTTTTGTTCGATTTTGGTGCATTTAAACCTAATTTGATCATCTTAACTAAATTTTTACCTCTTATTTTCGATCTACATATATTTTAAAAAATATTTCCTCACACACTTAAACACACACACACACATACACACACACACACATATTGCAAATATCTAAATTTCAAAATCAACAGGGTCAGTCTCCCTAACAAAATTAATAAACTTAAATGTTAAAAATTTAGACATACCTGGATCATCTTTGGGAGCAAGTGGTGTGTGTAACTTAAGAGGATTACTAATTTCTGATTTGGCATCCTTTGATTCCACCAATGCTTGATTATTTACCTTAATTTTCTCCTTCTTAGGAACAACAGTTCTTTGAGTTGATTCAGTAAGAACTTCTTTGCCTTTGTTTGGTGCTTTATGCAGCTTTGGCACAACTTTGTAAATAAATCTTTTCTTGTACTGGTATCTTGCCATTTGTTATGGATAAGCTTTGTCAGCTCTCATATATTAAGCTTGTTACTTCTGTACTCTTGTATTTGGCACATGCTGATTCTTCTTATTAGGTACATTGAACCTTGGTTCCCTCTTTGGCATGGCACATTCATTGTACCTTCTTGTCTGTTAAAATCTCATTGACGGCATGTAGTATTCATTGTACTTTTTTGTCTGTTCAAATCTCCTTATCGGCACATGGTATTCATTGTACTTTTTTCTGAATCTTCGATTTGTACCTGCACCACAATTTTCTCTTTTTGGTATCCAGTTATTTCTAGATCTGACAAGATAACCATGCAACAAATAACAAGAGTTTTCATGTGCTCCTTACGTTAAATGAGATATTGTATGTGCTCCTTGTGTTAAATGAATTTGTTAATTAACGTAACTGGAAAACCTGTTTTAAAGTATAAAAAGTTAAATTTTTGGGTAAGTTCGGTCAACCGAGAAAAGTAATCGATCAACTAAATCAAACAGTATGTTTTAAAGTTAAAATAAGGTATTATTGATCCAGTCGGTCAACCGAATGAAATTGGTCAGTCAACCATTTGAAACAGTAACCGAATTGGTAAAGGAAGTAAACACACTGATCCAATCGGTCAACTGAATGAAGAGGGTCGATCAACCATTTGAGTCAGTAGATGAATTTAAGGGAAAATGGATCACACTATCCAATTGGTCAACCGATTGGATGTGATTAGTTAACAGAGTAGATTTAAGCCAACGGTTATATTTGGAGCTGGACAGGTTGGTCATCCAACCTGTGGGATTCAGTCAACCGACTGAGTCAATTGAGATTTTGGGTGATTTGGTCTCTTGGTCAAAAACTATCTATTTTTTATGATTCCAATAGAAGGATTTAAGGAATTTGAACTTACTTAAACTATTAACAACCTATTATGTTATCCCTATTGATATGGTCAATATATTTTCAGATTCTCCTAATTTAAATGGTTTAATACTTCCTATTTTTATGGTTTTAAATTGACAATACTTTTATGGACTTAATTGAGAGAATTAAAAGTTATTTTTTAAGTTAAATACACTTAAAATAAAAGGTTATCATATATGGGGTCTAAGAGTGTCATTAAGTGGCATATCTTTGAGAAATTAGTTATTGGAGGGCTAGTTATTTGTGTATTAATATAGACCTATGAGAATTGAATTGAGTACATCAAGAACAATCATTTTGAATTTTTCTAAGAGTGATATTTACGTTGAGATTTTTTTTCGAGAGATTCTATTATTCAAGTTCTTGATCTAAAGTACTAGCTGTTTAGCGTCACCGATTTGGATTCTAACTGCGATTCAATCTTTGTCTTCAATGTTTTCTCAGTGAGATCCTTCCAAGTTTTATTATTTGCTTTAAATTTATATTTATCTTGATTACTTTTTAAGATTGTCAAAAAAATAGTTTTTGAACTTAAAAGCCTGAAAATCTTTTTAAGCGATTTTTGCATGTTTATCTGATTACATGCTAAATTTGTGCTACCCACATTATTTATTAGTTGGATTTGAATTTCCTCACATTATATCTATCATGTAGTAATTATTTGGGACATTAATTGAGTATATTCGTATTGAGGTGGTAGAAGCTCCTTGTAGGGAAAAACTTGCATTTTTTGTATTTGTGAGTTTGAGTAGATTAGATATGTTTGGGACAGTGTCTAGTCAGGGTAGCTAGGTTTCGATCTTTTTCCTATGAAAAAAAAAATAAGGGTTTGATTTTTGTCCTGGTAAAAAGGTTATATTAGTCTTTTCCCTTAAAAAGAATTAGGTTTTGATTCATCTTTCAATTAAATTATTTTTTTGTGATTTGTAAGAGTTCATCCTTCCCTGTAAAAAGGATAAGTGAGAGAGAGTTAGGTTTTTCTTTAGCCTGATAAAAAGATAGGGTTCATCCTTGACCCATAAAAAGGGTAAATTATAAAGGTTGATTATATACCTGTAAAATAATCGTGAGTTGCAAGGGTTTGGTTCCTACCTGGTGAAGGAATCAAGGGTTTAGAGTATACGAATCTCCGTGGAGCTCAGGGGACTAGACGTAAGCAAGACTAACTTAACTGAACCAGAATAAATTCTTGTGTGTCACATTGATTTATTTTCTATCTTGGGTGTGGGTGTGTACTTAGTATTAAACACATATCCGTTGCGTATAGAGATAATAATCTATTTAGAAAAAATGATTATTTGTGTTTAAATGAAATAATTACTAAATTTGGTAACTACCCAATTCACCCTTCCCTCTTGGGTAGCTCTTTGGGCCAACACCAATGATGGATCAACAATCGTTGGCTCAGCAGATGTTGAGCACAGATCAGAAGAAACACTGATCACCTTGACAGTGAATAATGAAAGTTCGAACGTGATTGGAGGAAAAAGTTCCATATCAAGTGCAGCATCTTCATCTTCTTCTTCCCCGCACTCCAAAGCCCTCTCCAAAAAAGCAAGGTTAAGCTCGGGATACTCTTTCCTCACTCGCTCTTGGTAGTACTTAAAGCCAATCATTTGGAGATCGACCTTGAAGCTCTCAACTTGACCTCAAATCAGTTTGTTCTTCTATTCATTTTTCTTGGTCTTCAGGTCCATGGTCTTAAACAGCTCTTCCATCACCTTGGCCAGATCGGGCCGACTTGGTCCCCAGTGCAGTAGCTTTAGCCTTCTTGGAATTCAACTCACCATCAACAAACTCTTCTCGCCTTCAGTGCATTGGATAACGTCGGCCTTTATCTTCACCTCAGCTCTTAAAGAGTTGTTCTCAGCCCTCAACACGTTAAGCTCATCTCTTGATAATGAGTTTTCTGTTAAAAAAAAAAAAAAAAAAAAAACTTAGTGTTTTCACTGATTAACCTCTGGTTACTTGGTTGAAGGGCCTCATATCGGGTGCTGGCCGCTTGCAGATTAGTCTCGATTTTCTCCTTGGATGATCTTTCTACCGCCAGGTCTGTCTCCGGAGAGACTTTTTATTCTTGGAGAACACGAAGATCTTCTTCTAACTGACTTGACTCCGTCAGCTGATGCATGAGCTGAATATCTAACCCAACTATGTTATTTCATAGCGGAATATTACATCACTACTTTCACCGCAAGTGTATGGGTTAAGTTTTAGTAAAGTGGAAAGAGTAAGGGTTGTCGTATCCACAGGGATTGGATTAGATCGTCGCTAAGTAGCGCGATTGTCATAACCTAACTTTATCTAGGCGACTCAAATGTAGTTTTTGTTAATAAAATACACTAAACTAGATTAATTACTATAATTCTAATATGACATTTAAGGGAATATATTGTCTATGGATTAACTTTGTTCACTTAAACATGTTCGTTTCAATCTAGTTTACATTAATGGCATTCAAATCTATCCAACAATCTAGGTATCGAAAACACACTCACTACCTCTCCCGAGTGTAAAGTGAATGAAAATGCGACTTTATGTCAACGCCGAAGTCCCCCTCTAGCATCTAAACGACACTTAGTCACATGAGTCTTGCCCCAACCTCACGGATTGCACACTTTCTAATACCCTCCTGGGTCATTAGATCGTCGCGTTGTGTTTAAAACGTAGTCCGAATTTGGGATTAACTCTCCCGAGTGTCAAACCTCGTATTCTCAAACCAACCACAATACCATAACAAGCATATAATGATTGTAATAAAACGGTAAATACAATCGAATAAAGATAAACAACCGTTAACAAAACAACCATTCAACCAAACAACATTTTCATAAACAAATCAACCCCTAAACAATATATATTTAGCTCATGGTCATAACCATATATACAAAACGAAAGTGAATTCCAACAGAAATTCACAATGCAACTTTAAGGTATAAAAAGAAACTTGTATGAAGAAATACCTAAAGAAGTATATAGATGATGGTTCAGAAGAGCTCAGCTCGACTACAGGTCCTAATCTTGGCCTGGATTTTGTCCCAAGACTGCTCGAAAAGAACACGGATAGCATTATCAAAAACCTCCTAGCGTTCTAGAACTGAGGGGCCCATTTCCTTTAGCAGCTGACATATCTACTCGCGTGAAGCACCGCAAGTGCTCGAAAAGGCCAAGGTGCCATGGCTAGATGTTATTGAAGTAGAGGAATGAGGAGGACGAGCACTAGGTGTGGCATCCCTAGGAGAACAAACTATGGAGGTCCCAACAGCACAGGTGATGAGTTCTATCCCCCAAATTTTCGTAGGAAATGGGGCTTGTTCTCTTGTGACTGAAATAGAAAAGACTTCGCCATGACGCCTTTCACTCAAGGGTTGTGTGTCATCGGAGTCTGAGCACATAGAGAGGACGAGTCGCAGCGCAAGTGATGAGGAAGTTATTTAGCAACAAATCAAGTACTTTTAATTTCAAATATTTGGAAGTTTTCAAGCATTTTTGTTAGTTAAATGTATTTTTGTGTTGTTTTGTAGGAATCATAAATAATTGGGAGAAAAGTGAAAATATGGTAAAAATGAGTACAGGTGTAGCAACTTCAAGCCCAATTTCGACCATAATTCCATCTAATTTTGGAAAAACGCAAAACATGAAAGTTATAGATCTCTTTCTTATATTTTTAAATCATCTTGGATCACATCAATCGGAGTTCGAACGTAAATGTTATGGCCAAATTTCAGTAGCGCATGGTGCAGCAGGAAAAAGTTCTTCATACAAGTTTCTTTTTATACAAGAGGGGGGTGAATTGAGTAGATATAAAAAATTATCAGAGAAAATACTTCAAAAATCCAAATAATTAATTTTAATCATAAATTAATTATTATCTCTATATAGCAGTGGAAATATATTATTAACTAGGTGCACACAAAACAATCAAAAATAAACAATATAAAAAAAACAGCACATCAGAAATTTATCCTAGTTCACCAAGCTAATCTTGGCTAAGCCAATCCTCCAAGCCTCACGGATATTCATACCCACTAATCACTAATATTCCTTTAAACAGGTAGAAACCAAACCTTTACACAATAATTATTTTTACAGGCTCAAAATCAACCTTTACAAATTCCTTTTCCCAGGTTCAGGAATAACCTCTTCTTTTTCCTAAACTCAAGAATAACTTAATTCTTTTTATATCTTAAGCTAAAGAATCAAAACCTCACAAAAACACTCCAACTATCCTTTTCCCAGGTATGGATGGAACCTATACAAAATCACTCACAAATTCAATCAATGAAGAATTAACACCTCAATCTTTTTATCGGAAGAGATTGAAACCAGCTACCCTTGATTAAACACTCCCAATAATATCTAATCCGACACTCAACTCACTAATTACAATAAATTAATAAGTTCTTCCCACTCAAAGCTTCTACCACCTCAAATCAATTTAAACTCAATTAATGTCCCAATATTTACTAGTAATAGAATTAAATGGGGAAACAAAAAAATCTGATTATAAAAATAATGCGGGTAGTACAAAATTGAGCACGTAATCAAATTATCACACAAATCGTTTTAAAAACAATTATGTTTTTAACGTTCAAAAATGATTTCTCATACAATCAATTAACCAAGCAAGCAATGACAGTAATAAACTCAATTAAGAATATACTTGAAACACTTTCACCAAGAAAATATAAAAATCTAATTATGATAGATATGAGTAGCACACAAATAAATATGTAATCAGATTTTCACCAAAAATCGTTTTAAAATATTTTTATGCAATTTAAAGTTCAAAAAATGATTATATCAAAATCTTATCAACCAAGCAAATATAGAAAAATAGATATGCAATAAAGATTAATAGCTTGGAAAGATCTCACCAGAATAACACCAAAGAATTATAGATTGAAACGCTAGACAACTCAAATCGGTGACGCTTACACAATCAGTGCTTTAACTCAAAAACTCCTCAACAATTGATCTCACAATTTGATCTCTCACAATAATATCAAAATGATGAATCTTATAAAAGCTTATGAATTGAATAGTTCTTGATATTATTCGCTTAACATGTGAAATCCGCAAGTATATTTATAGCCACTTAAAACAAGCCCAATAACAGCTAGTTTCCATAAGATAAGTATCTAAAAAGCACCTATAGATCCCATATATTGATGCCTTTCCTTTTAGGTATATTTGACTTATTATGGCTTTCAAAACATTCAAATTAGTCCCTCAAATATTTCTCAAACTCAAATCAATAGGATAGAAAAAATTAAATGTACCAATTTGAGAAATACTTAAAATATATATACCATATCAATAGGGATATTCAAATAGGAGTATAATATCTTTAAAATATCCATATCCCTAAAATCTCTCAATCAAGTAAACAAATAACGGCTAGTTAGGCTAGTATTTAAATCAAAATCCACAAAATCTTCAAAATCCGAAACTAGCCATCAGTCAACAGACACACATCCATCGGTCGACCGCCCAATTCAAGATATAGCCCAAGCCAAAATTCCATTGTCATAAGTTAACTTACCTGTCGACCTATCGATTCAGAGACTTTTATAAGTCGACTTATCTGTCGACCTAGAGATGCAGAGAGTTCATCTTTTAAGCATAGGTCGACCTACCTGTCGACCGGGAGATTCAGAGACTTTTTCTTTTAAGCACAAGTCGACTTACCTGTCGACTGCCCATGCTGGAACTCTTCTCCTTAATTATTTTCTTTGACATTTTTACCCCTTAATTGATTTCTTTTCTCGGTTAACTCCACTAAATCTTAAAATCAATTTTAATCAATCATCTTTATTTCTATTTCAATTACACATAAGAGAAAATAATTTTACTAATTAAGATCCTATCAAAACACACATAAACATAAAATCATTTTCGTGTCGTGTGTGATCCTAATCGGAATACATCAAGAATAAAAATAGATTAGAGTTGTTTTCACCTAGATTCTTCAGAATCTTCAATCCCTTAGTATCCGTCTCTGCATCCTTCACAATTTCTTCATAATGTTATCTTCTCTGCATTGTCTCTGCATCCTTTACAATTACTTCATGATGTAGTCTAGAACTCTTTAAACTGAAACACTTAATAAATATATTAGTTCCACCAAAAATATCAACATTTAATTGTTCATCAAAATCTTAGGATCAACACTTTTATTAATCCTAATTTGTACATCCAATCGACTAAATACATTCTCACTTCCTAAAAGACCCATCACTAATTGGCATCTTTGTATGGATCATTGATTATAAGGACAAGCATGGGTTATGTTTGGAACATCATTGGTGGATTAGGTTTTATTCAAAAAAAAAAATCAATAGGGTGATGAGTTGAATCACTTCCTTGTATCTTCCTGCAACATTGAGGACAATGTTAATTTTGAGTTTGGGGGTGTGGTTCTTACCTATTTTGAAGAAGAAAAAAAAAGTGCATGTGTGTGTGTTTTGGTTTGTTTTGTGAATAATATCTGGTGAGATCGATTAAAAGAAGCCGTATGATGAAAGGAGGAGTTGGTGAAATTTTTTTCTTGGAAATCTTGTAAGATCCAAGAGTTGCGGTACATGTCTAGGGTGATTTGAGCCTAAAAATGACATTCTCATCCACCTTATACCCCAGCCATACATTACAACCCTCAAAATCTTTTTGATCTCCAATGACATATGAACCTACACATAATTAGTAGAGAGTAACACGAAAAATGGGCTTACGGTTGTTCTTAAATCCACTATCTAGAGATTGTTCATTGTCTCTTTAGTACATAAATCTACTCGGGGCTTATTTGATTGGATGAGAGTGATTGTGCACACACTTACATATTGAAAGTCTTGAGTGAATGATATTGATGTTTGATGTTAAAATTCTAGAAAGTCTCAAAGTTTGCATTTCCTTTGAGCTTGGAGCATTTTGTGGCTTCGAAGATTTTGGCACAGTTATTGATTTGATATGAAACTCACACTTTTATCATTAGCGACTTAGTACTTAATTTGTGTTTTCTTCTATTTTCTTTTCTTTTTCTTGAGGACAAACAAATGTTTGAGTTTGGGAGTATTTGATGAGGAGATTATTTATCAAAAAATCAAACACTTTTAAGTTCAAATATTTGTGAGTTTTCCAGCATTTTTGTTAGTGTAATGTATGTTTGTGTTGTTTTGTAGGAATCATAAATAATTGGAAGAAAAGATGAAAATTTGGTAAATGAGTGCAAGTGCAGCAACTTCAAACCCATTTTCAACCACAATACAATCCAATTCTAGAAAATCTCGAAACATAAAAATTGTAGATCTCTTTCTTAGCTTTCCAAATCATCTTGAATAACCTCAATTAGAGTTTAGACGCAATCGTTATGGCCAAATTTCATAAGCTAAGGGCTACAACGGGAAAAAGTCTCACTGCAGCTTGAAAAATCACGCTATAACACCAAAATGTGCGCTGCGGCGCACAAACACTATCCAAAAATTCACAATCTTCACGCTATAGCAAGAAAAAGGCCCGCTGCAGCTCGAAAACACGGACATCACCTCCTTTTGAGCCCTATCTATACCACCTTATGTCTCAAACACTAAGGGTGACTAATTTAGGAGAGAAAACACCATTGATGTTGCAATTTTGGGAGATTTTTGGACAGTAGAACATCATTGGAAGCACATAAATACTAGAGAGAGAGCTTGGAGTTGAAAATTATTGAAAATTTGAATCCTTGAAGCTTACCTCCACAAAGAGTTTTCTCTTCATTTCCCTCATCCTAATCTTTCTTGAATTTATATTTGTTATTTTTTCATTAATGGATTTCTTGAAAAGATTAGCTGTGGATTCCACTATGTTGTAACGACCCGATTTCTTAGGGTCGCTACTTGGTTTCTCCGTTTGGAGAATTAATGCTAACCGAATATCCAACATTATTATCTATAAAAATTCTGACAAATTTTACAGTTACGACGATAATTATAATTATCGAATTATAATTATCGAATCAATATTCGTAAGATATTAATCAATTATAAATACAAACAATGGCATTTCAAATTCCAATTCCGTGACTCTAAACCCAATTTTATAACATGGCGACAATAATTATACTCATCGAATTTGTCAATTTTAAATCCGAGAAATTCTTACAAACTACGGCGACAATTTTATATATCGACGACGATAATTTTACTATATTCATTTCATTAATACCTGGTTCCCCAACATATTTTCATTGTTATATAACATAATAAAATGAATATTTCCCATATTATATTATTTAGAAGTTTGAGAATAAGTATCAAATTGCATGCATTTTTCGTAACCTTTGCGTTTTATATAATACCGATTATATTATGCAATTAACTTAATTTTTGAAACATTAAACAAGTTATTAAATTAAACATTTTATTAAATAAAAAAAATATGATAAATTTTAAACACGACGACGATAATTAGAATTATCAAATTTTCGAGCCGATTTTACAATAGCGAATAATAATTATAATTTTACAAATTTAATATAAATCCGAATAAAATTCTTCGCACCGCACTATTTCCAAATACATTCGAAATAACAAAAAAATGTTATTTCATTTGGGAATTAATCTCAATAATTAATACCAATTGATCGCGTCGATTTTACAATGATAAATATAAACTACCATTATTATAAATAGAAATTCTAATATAATTTTCGGCATTGTTTCGCTCTCGTCGGCCCTGCAATCAAAACTGTGGGGTTGTGAGCCAACGCTAAATAGAACTCCAACCCTTCTAACACGTACATTTAATTAATACGACAATTAAAACACATTGGCATGATTTTCACATAATTTTTACATAGTCAAAATTATTTCATAAAATTTAACAGTTAAAATTCGACAACCGCACTAGCATAAATCATAAAATAGGAAAATTAAATACATATATTAAAAGCGTTAGAAATTATACCTGAAATTTCGAAGCCAAAATTCGAATCAGAGTCGGAGTAATTTTTCTCGTCAAAAGCTTTGTATATATATATATGCAGTGTAATATCCTTTACATAATTATCATCCTTCTCACTAAACTTTTCTTTTATTTTCTCTAGGAAGATAATGATGCATATCTTGTAAATGAGATCTCTTAGAATCTCTATCATAGGCTCATTAATGGCCTTGTGAGATTTAAGGGGATTTTAGGTAGGGTATAAGGGCCAAGCTGTTCTAGTGTTTAGTCTGGGATTAAAGCAATTCTTCATAAGCTTTATACTTGGTTGTACCTCCATTGCAATATAACATCTTGCTTATCGACAAAAAAAAAAAAAAAATGATTCGTGGAGTTCTAACCTTTTTACTGGAGTTAGTTATTGACAAAACTTAATTCAGTAATAGTTATAACCGAGAAGTAGGAAATCTTTTAGTACATTGTTTTTATAAATAATTGGGGACATAGATGTAGTAATAAAAAAAAAATAAAGAAAAAAAAATGGACGGCCACAATCTCTTATATATATATATATAGATAGATAGATAAATAATCATACACATGCTAAGTACATGATATGTATCATTATCTTCCTAGAGAAAAGAAAAAAAAAAGTTTAGTGAGAAGAATGATAATTATGTAAAGGATATTACAGTGCATATATATATATATACAAAGCTTTTGACGAGAAAAATTACTCCGACTCTGATTCAAATTTTGGCTTTGAAATTTTAGGTATAATTTCTAACTCTTTTAATATATATGTATTTAATTTTCCTATTGTATGATTGATGCTAGTGCAATTGTTGAATTTTAAATGTTAAATTTCATGAAATAATTTTGACTATGTGGAAATCATGCCAAAGTGTTTTAATTGTCGCATTAATTAAATGCACATATTAGAGGGGTTGGAGTTTTATTGAGCGTTGGCTCACAACCTCACAATTTTGATTACAGAGCCGGCGAGAGCGAAACGGCGTCGAGAATTATATTAGAATTTCTATTTGTAATTGTTGATCCCAATATTTTGATGAACAATTAAGTATTGATGTTTTGGTGGAACTAATATTTGATCAAGTGTTTCAATGATTTAAAGTTCCAGTAATGAAGATGTCAAATGGAATGGATGCTTAATGAAGATATCAAGATGATGAAGAAGTATTAAGAGTTTGAAGAAATTAGGAAAAACAATCCAGGTAAATATTAACTCTTAATATCCCATTTAGGAACACACACATAGCACAAAATGAATCTTATCTTTGATGTGTGTTTTTGTTAAGTATATTTATTTGCTACTATGTGAATTAAAAAGAAATACTTTGAATGACTAAAATGGAATATAAGAATATTAGTGGAGCTTATTTAAATATAAAAATAGATAAAAGGATGAAATCGTAAAAGAAAGTAGGTTAAAAACGAGATTAGAGAAATGATTCAGAAGGAGTCAGTCGACCGGAGAAGGAAGATGAAACATCTTGAATTGAAGAGTCGACCGACTGGTCAACCTATGAAAACATCTGAACTCTCTGAATCTACGAGTCGATATAGCGGTCGACCGGTGGAAGCATGACAAACTCTCTGAATTTGCGAGTCGACCAAGCAGTCGACCTATGATCGCTGAGGCGATGGTTTGGCTGCAAGAGGTGTTAGGCAGTCGACTGAATGTGATGGTTCTGGATATTATTTGATCCGATTTTAAATCCAAAAATAGCTATTTTTTGTTAGGATTTGAGAGAGATTTAAGGGATATTCTCTATATTTAAGATATGGTTCATATACTAATTAAATCCTTTCAGTATGGTTCATTAAATATTAATGTTTCTCAATTTGGTAATTAAAATGGATTCTACACTTATTTATTTTGATTGAGAAATACTTTGGGGATTTAATTGAGAGTTTGAAAAGTTGTTATTAAGTGAAATTGAACCTAAATGAAGTCCTAATGTTATAAGGGATCTATAAGAGCATTTTATTGTCATGACACTTGTAAACTAACTGTTATGAGGCTGATTACATGTGCATTTATATAGACCTGCGAATTTACTAAGAGAGAAAATTATTCTAAGAGAGAAAATCAGTTTATATCATTTTGAGAGAGCTTTTATAATAGTTATCATTCTAATTCATTGTGAGTTATTCTAAGAGTGATTATGGTAATCAACTGCGATCAATTTTTGCTGATACTGGAATTGAAGCTACATTGTTCTAATCGTTAATACTGTGATTTGGGGTGAGATCTTTCCATACTGATTATTGCTTGTTTATTATTTTATTTTTAAAAATTGATCTTAGAAATTGTTTTTGATTTTTGAAGAAAATATTTTTTCAAACAATTTCTTGAATCTGATTACACGCTCCAATTTGCTACCCATATCTTATTAAAATCAGATTTCTGCATCTCACATATTTCTATCACTAGTTGGGATATTGATTGAGTTTTATTTATCTGAGGTGGTAGAAGCTCCGAATAACATTTACTTATCAATTTTTGTATTAGTGAGTTATGACGGATTAAATATAATTAGGGATATTTAATCAAGGGTAGCAGGGTTTTAGTCTCTTCCTGTAAGGAGATTAAGATAGTGATTCTTCCTGGATAAAAATTGCGTTTTTGTTTTGAGTGATTTTCTAACGGTTCAATCCTTACTAGGTAAAAGGATATTTAGAGTATTTTTGTAAGGTTGTGATTCTTGCGCCTTGTGTTAAAAAGAATGAGGTTATTCTTTAACTTGTAAAAAGTAGAGGTTATTCCTTATCCTGAGAAAAGAAAATTATAAAGGTTGATTCTGAGCCTGTAAAAGAATCAGTGTGCGATTTTGATTCTTACCTTTAAAGGAATCTTGGTTTTAGTGGGTGTGACATCCGTGGAGCTCGGGAGACTGGATTAGTCAAGGGTAGCTTAGTGAACCAGTATAAATCTCTGGTGTGCTACTTTCTTAATTTGTTTATTTTTTTTAGGTGTGCACTTAGATTCATTTTAATTCCGTTGTTATAAATATAATAATTAATTTAGGCATAAAATTAATTATTTAATTTATTCAAGTATATTCTTATAAGATTTTTTAATTACCCAATTCACCCCACACCCCCATCTTGGGTATTCTACTGGGCCAACAGTAATAATGATAGTTTATACTTACTATTGTAAAATCGACATGATAAATTGATATTAATTATTGAGATTAATTCCCAAATTAAATTTCATTTTTTTTTTATTTCGAATGTATTTAGAAATAGTGTGGTGGGAAGAATTTTATTCGGATTTATATTAAATTTGTAAAAATTATAGTTATTATTCACTGTTATAAAATCGGCTCAAAAATTTGATAATTCTAATTATTGTCGTCGTGTGTAAAATTTATCAAATTTTTTTTATTTAATAAAATGTTTAATTTAATAACTTATTTAATGTTTCAAAAATTAAGTTAATTACATAATATAATCGGTATTATATAAAACGCGATGGTTACGAAAATGCATGCAATTTGATACCTATTCTCAAACTTCTAAATAATATAATATGAGAAATATTCATTTTATTGTATTATATAACAATGAAAATATGTTGGGGAACCATGTATTAATGAAATGAATATACTAAAATTATCGTCGTCGATAAATAAAACTGTTACCGTAGTTTGTAAGAATTTCTCAGATTTAAAATTGACAAATTCGATTAGTGTAATTATCGTCGTCATGTTATAAAGTTGGGTTCAGAGTCACGGAATTGGAATTTGAAATGCCATTGTTTGTATTTATAATTGATTAATATCTTACGAATACTGGTCCGATAATTATAATTATCGCCGTAACTGTAAAATTTGTCAGAATTTTTATAGATAATAATGTTGGATATTCAGTTAGCATTAATTCTCCAAACGAAAAATCAAGTAGCAACCCTATGAAATCGGGTCGTTACATATGTTGTGTTAAGATTCATATATGGGGCTTGATGTAGCCTCATTGAGCCATTTTTTAAATATTTTGTTAATTATTAGTTTTAATTCCAATTTATGCGTCTATGTTTAATGCTTTTGACTCATGTGGCCAATGAGTTAAATGATTTTAGGTTGTGAATTTTATACTTGAGAGAGATTGAGTTCATGACCAGAATTTAGAGTGCATAGTTTAGATTGTTGTGAGTCCGCGGGAAAAATCAACACCTAGACAATCGAGTTGGAAATTTAGGATTTTGTAAGACCAGGAGGTGATCATGTTCGAGATTTATCAACTGAGATTTCTATTCAATTGTGTTTGCCTTACTAATGCTTTCAATTTATGTTTTTATATGATATCTTGGTTGATTTGAGAACTTTGAATTTGACACTAGGGAGAGGTAATTTCGAGTTCGGACTTAGGTTACACAACTTAAGTTTTAATAGATTGGGAGATTATTAAAGCTTGGGTAATCTATAAGGTCGGGGCATAACAAATGTTCTCACCTAAATTCTAGATAGCTTTATCAATTTTGAAGTGTTTGCATATTTTCTCACTTAACACTTGGGGGAGGTAGTGAGGGAGCATGAGTAACCTTGATTATTAAATGAATGGAATTTGGCTAATAATTTCTTAATAGGATGATATAGGAATAATGAGATGAAATTAAGCCCCTAGAACATTTGTATAGGAAGTTCATATATTATTTTGCTTTTGTATTTATATTTGTTTTAGTTTTATTTTTATAAACACTAAATTTGGTTGTTTAGATAAAGTTGGATTACGATAATCGCGGTACTTTGTGACGATTTAAACCAATTCTTGAGGATACGACGCTCTACTCATCCTATACTATTAAAACTTGACTAGTACACTTGCGGTGTGTAGCAAAATAAAGCACTAGCAAGAAGAAGGGATACTACAAGTCGAACTGATGTTGGCTGAGAAGCTGAAGGTTATGCAGCTAGTTGAGAAGTCTTCTTGGGCGCTCTCTTCCTCTTTCCCAAGGCCAAGCTCCTAATGCGACTAATCTGTTCATCGTCCATCTTATCTGGCACGAATAGATCGAAGGTTAGAACCTTGCAAAAGTGAATTTCTAGCACCAAGAGTTTCTTGAGTTCGTCCATAACCTTAGAGGTAAGGCGAAAACTCCTGCATGCTGTTACACCTACGCCAAAAGATCCATTAAAATATATACAATCAAATTGAGACAAATGAGTGAAATTCAAAAGACGATGATGAAGAAAAAAGAAATTACTCAGGAAGTTAAAATGTTTCAGTACAATTGGAGATAGCACCTTCTCATCGAATGAGAACTTCCACTCACCCTTGAAGAAGAGGTACCATCTTTTCCAACCCTTATTTGATTTAGGGAGGCCAATAAGAAAAGAATACTTCTTACTGGCTGAGTAGTAGAATCTACCGGATTTTTTTACGGGATCTACTACTCCTAATCATCTCTACGGTGAAGAGAGTATCATTCACCCGAGAAAGGGCTAAGGCTCCTATGATCTGACTAAACCCATTCGGTACTAACTAGGTTGGTGTGATTTCTAATTAGTGGAAAAGATTGCAAAGAAAAGGGGTGAGAGAGAGTCTAAGACCATACTCAAACATCTACACAAAAAAGACAAATTTCATCCTCCTTAGTAGAGGAAGTAATAAATTGATTTTTCATCATTATATCTTCATAGTTAAGTGTTAGTTTTGAGTGAACCTTAGTGGCTATATCATTAGTTTTTACATAATTTGCTTTTATTGTGTAGGAATCCAAAAAAACCAAAGAAATCAAGAAAAAAGGACATAAAACAGAATCTCAATGCTGCAAGGGGATCAAGCACCGTAATTTGGTACGGCAGCACCAATTGCACCCACGAATTGGCGCTGCAGTGGGATAAAGATGGCGTTCCAATGGGACAAATATGGCACTGCAGCGCTAATCCTTTTGACTCTCATTTGTTTTAGAAGTGACATTGCAGCGGGACAAAGACGAAAGTTGCAGTGCCAATCGTCGGATCTGAACCGTGTTGAATGATATTTTGCCACCGTTTGGAGAAAAGAGAGAGGCAGGACTTTTGGGAGCCAAATTTCAAAGACATCAAGAGAAAAAATCACAGATCTGGAGACAAGGAAATTGGAATAGAGATTGAAGATTCTTGAAACTTCGTTGATCCTAGTTTTCCTTCCCTCTCTTTTCTCTTTATTTCTTGTGCATGCTAAACTCGAGATCTGTGTTTGTTAATTCTTTATGAATCATTAGTTTATGTTTGGATGTTGTTAAGGATATGTTGATGAACAATATGAATATGCTTGGCTAGATCGTTTCTATCTAGGGGGATTTGAATAGTTTTGTATAAATTATAGCTTGAGACTTTAAGAGTTAATTGGATTTCATGTTTCAATCATTTGTATTTCTTTATGCGTATTTTCTAATTTATACAAAAGGTAAATTAGATATCATATATGTGTAAGATTAGGCACTCGAGAGACGTAATCTTGCATATTGAGACTAGAGAAACACAACCCTTATTATATTGAGTACGAGAAGCTAATATAATTTGGGTAGCTATTTGATAGGTGAGACTAAAAAATGGATAATTAGTTGAGTTGAATAGAGATATTAATTCAAATAATTATACAAACTATCTTACTTGGCACTCGAGAGAAGAAGTGAGGTTAATTTAGACACCCATAGTTAATGATTAAGAATGAATTCGATTGACAAACTGGAGGAAAATCATAGTTTAGCAAAATGATTTCAAACCCTCCCTAGAGATTTCTTTCCATCGAAGTTCCAATAAAATTCCATTAGTCAGTTAATTTCTTCGCCAATCATTATTCAGTTGTTAAGTAAATTTTCCACTAACTTAATCTCGATCGCTTAAATAAAATTAGGTCATTCTAATTGTGGTATTTAGCTAATTTCTTTCTATCAATCCTCGAGGGAACGATACTCACTCATATACTTTATTACTTGTTCGACCTTGTGCACTTGCAAGTATACATAGCAAATAGATTTCACAACAAGTTTTTAGCGTCGTTACCGGGGATTAAGTAATCTAGAAATTTCAGCTAATATTACTACCAATTGACCTAGTTTTAATCTAAGCATTTTTCTTTTTGTTTTAATTTTGTTTATTATATTTTTGTGGTTGGCAAGGTGCATGCTAAGAACTCGAAGCTTGGAAATCATTCCTATTGATTTGGAAGTTGAACGCACACTCAGGCGATTAAGGAGATTAAGGAAAGACCGAGCTTAGGAAATAGAGAACAGTGGTGACAATCCTCTACCACCACCATAACAACAACAACAAGTCCTTCAGGATTATTTTAGACCCGTTGTGCTTGAAAATTACTCTGGGATTAGAAGGCCAACAATTTTGAATTGAAGCCCGCTTTAATCAATATGGTTTAACATAATAAATATGGCGGACTCTCACATAAAGATCCCAATGTTCATTTGGAGACATTCTTGGAGATTTGTGACACTGTGAAGATTAATGGAGTCACAGAGGATGTCGTACGGCTAAGACTATTCCCGTTCTTGCTTCGGGATCAAGAAAGAGGTTGGATCCAATTGTTATAAGCAAATAGTATCTATACTTGGAAGGAACTAGCCCAAAAGTTCCTTACTATGTTCTTTCCCCCATCAAAGACTTCACAACTGCGAGGCAAAATTGCTCAATTTTGCCAACAGGATTTTCAGCCACTCTTTGAGGCATGGGAGCGATATAAGGATTTATTGAGATGGTGCCCTTAACATAGGTATCAAGACTGGTTTTAAATTTAACTCTTCTGTAATGGGTTAGATGAACAAACTATAAAAAATTGCAGATGCCGCATCTGGGAGTCCCTTATTATCTAAAACCCCTGAGGAAGAGTTATCCCTAAAGAGTTATTGGATGAGATGACAGCCAACAATTTCTAGTGGCCCAATAAGCGGAATATGGGATGAAAGGTAGCCAGTATTCAAGAGGTGGAACCTCTAGCTACCTTGTCGGCCCAAGTTTCGAAGCTTACAGCACAGCTTGCATCTTTGAACACTATGGACGCTTTATCAAGCAGAGAAGTGGAGAATACGGGTAATGGTTCTCAACCAAGAAATGATGGTGAATTTAAGAATTGTCATTTTATCAATAAGCGGGCCTACACCTTTAAGCCTGCGAATAACATCCCAACTTATTATTATCCCAGAATACGGAGTCATGAGAGTTTTTCTTATGCAAATAACTGTAATGTTTTGCAAGCTCCTTCCGGTTATCCTCCACAACCACAAGGTCTTCATCTACAACAACTGAGTCATCCTTATCAACAACAGACGAATAGGAATAAATTACCATTGGAAGATATGATTACAGCATTTATGAAGGAAGCGTAGAGTATCTTGAGATAATCTCATACTCGTCACAATAAATACGAGACTCGTCTTGACAATATTGAGAGGACCTACACTAATATCAATGTGACTATGAAGTCCCTCGAGACGCAAATCGGTCAGCTCGCTAGCTCCATCAAGGGACAATCTTCCAGAAAGTTTCCAAGTGGCATAAAAACCAACCCAAATGATTGCAAGGAGATCACATTGAGGAGTGGCAAGGAGATTGAGAATACAAAGCCAATAGAGAATGAGTTGAATAAAGAAGAGAATGGAGGTAAAGATACTAATATTGAAGCCAAGAGTAAAGAAGCTCCAAAAGTAAATCCGGGATCAGTTTTATTTTCGAATAATCCTCCTGTCATCAATTTTCCACTACCGTTGCCACAACAGTTTCAAAAGAATAATTTGGTTGCTCAATTTTCTAAGTTTCTTGAGATCTTTAAGAAAACAACATATCAACATTTCCTTCATAGGTGAATTAGAGCAAATGCCTAATTATGGAAAGTTTTGGAAAGAAATTATGGCTAAGAAGAAACAATTAGAAGATTAAGAAACCGTCAAGCTCACCGAGAAATGTAGTGCAATTCTTCAACGAAAACTACTACAAAAGTTGAAGGATCCCGAAAGTTTCACTATCCCATGCACCATTGGAGGTTCAAATTTCGAGAAGGCATTATGTAACCTCGGTGTTAGTAGCAATCTCATGTCTTTGTCTGTTTTTTAGAAGTTAGGGCTTGAGAGCCCATGACTATTTCCTTGCAAATGGTGGATCGTTATCTTACCTACCTAAGGGAAGTTATTGAAGATGTGTTGGTGAAGGTAGATAAGTTCATTTTTCCGGTTGATTTCGTTGTGTTGGATATGGAGGAAGACCGAGAAATTCCTATTATTCTTGGGAGGCCTTTTCTCGTAACCAGAAAGTCTTTGATTGATGTGCAAAATGGGAATCTAACCTTAAGGGTTAATAAAGAGGAAGTTAAGTTCAACATCTACGAGACCATGAGGTTCTTGGAAGAAAATCCGACCTGTAATCGGGTGGAGACGATAGACTCTTGCGTTAAAGAGTTCTTTTAGGAGGTTGTGTACAATGACCCTTTGGTGCATAGTCTTGCCAATTCATTATCTATAAGGGATGTCGATGAGAATAGATATGCCAAGGAAGATATTGTAGTCGATTGTGTTATAGCTCTCGACGCTTTGCCTAGTGAAGCGGTGAATGTGGCTAAAGTGGATATTCTTGAGGGGCATAAGAATTCATCTAACCCTTCAAGTAGACTTCAAGGTGGGGTAGTTTTTAAACAAATCCCCTAGCATCTGAGGTATACTTTTCTGGGGGACAAATCTACTAATCTGGTGATCATTTTGGCTTCACTATGTTAAGAAGAAGAATAGAAGTTACTCCTTATCCTGAAAAAGCATAAATTCACTTTTGTTTGGTCCATTTCCGACATCAAGGGAATGAGCCCAACCATATGCATGCACAAGATCCTTATGGAGGATTCTTAGAAGGCCTCAATCGAGCATCAATGAAGGCTTATTCCAGCGATGAAGGAAGTGGTTTATACCAAAGTTCTAAAGTTGTTAAATGCCAGAATCATTTATGCAATTTTAGATAGTTCGTGGGTAAGCCCCGTACAAGTGGTACCGAAGAAAGGTGGCATGATCGTGGTGAAAAATGAGAAAAATGAACTTATTCCCACAAGAACTATCACGGGATGGAGAGTATGTATTGATTATCAGAATATGAACAAAGCTACAAGGAAAGATCATTTTCCACTTCTCTTTGTCGACCAAATATTAGACCGGTTAACGGGGTATGAGTATTATTATTTTCTTGATGGGTATTCAGACTATAATCAAATTGCCATAGCCCCGAAGAATCAAGAAAAGACTACATTCATTTACCCATATGGTACTTTTACGTACCGTCGTATGCCTTTTGGACGATGCAACGCTCCAGCGACTTTTCAATGGTGTATGATGGCAATCTTCTCCAATATGGAGGAAGATATTATAGAAGTATTTATGGACAATTTCTCAGTTTTCAGTTCATATTTTGACCATTGCCTTAGTTTGTATTAAAGCTATGTAAGGAGAAAAATGTTGTTCTCAATTGGGAGAAATATCACTTTATCGTCAAGGAGGGCATTATCTTAGCCCATCTAGTTTCTTCCAAAGTATTAGAAGTGGATCGAGCGAAGATTGAGATAATTAAGAAACTTCCTCCACCGACTATTGTAACGGCGGTCCGCAGTTTTCTAGGCCATGTCGACTTCTATCGAAGATTCATAAAGGATTTTTCAAAAATTGTAAAGCCTTTATGGAATTTACTAGAGAAAGATACTGCCTTTGTATTTTATGATTCGCATTTGAAGGCCTTCAATATAATGAAGGAGAAATTAATCTCAGCTCCAATTATTGTCACACCCGATTGGAATGAGTCATTCGAAATTATATGTGATGCAAGTAATTATGCAATTGGAGTAGTCTTAGGCCAACGTAGAGAAAATATTTTCTGCGTAATATACTATGCAAGTAAAACTCTTAATAATGTACAAGAGAATTACACTACTACAGAAAAATAGATGTTGGTGATTGTATTTGCATGTGACAAGTTTCGGTCATACATCATTGGCTCCAAGGTAATTGTTTATACAGACTATGCGGCCATCCATTATTTGTTCTTGAAAAATGATGCAAAACCTCGTTTAATTCGATAGATTCTCTTGCTTCAAGAATTTGATGTGGAAATTTGTGATAAGAAAGGTAGTGAGAATGTCGTTACAGATCATCTCTCAATACTCGAGATCGAAGATGTTGGTGGTGATAAATGCATCATGGAAGTCTTTATGGATGATTAGCTACTCAATGTTGAGGTAAGACTCCCTTGGTTTGCAGATATCTCTAACTTCCTTGCTTGCAATGTATTACCCCTGGATATGTCTAGCCTTCAAAAGAAGAAATTTCTGCATGATGTGAAGAGTTATCTTTGGGATGATCCCATTTTGTTTAAAAGATATTTCAATCAAGTGATTCGGAGATGTGTTCCTGAAGAAAAAAACCAGAATATCCTCTAACATTGTCATGTGTCACCTTATGGAGGATATTTTGGTACAATAAGGACCGCATCCAAGGTGCTTCAATCCGGATTTTATTGGCCGACCCTCTTTCGAGACACTTATGCTTTTGTGAAGACTTGTGACCGATGTCAAAGGGTTGGTAGCATCTCTAGGCAGCATGACTTTTCGTTAACTAGTATCCTGGAGTTAAAGATTTTTTATGTTTGGGGTATTAATTTTATGGGGCCATTTCTTCTTTCGTTTGCCAAAGAATACATTCTATTGGCACTCAATTATGCATCCAAGTAGGTAGAAGTTGTAGCTACTCCTACAAATTATGCTAAAACTATCTTGAAGTTCATCCACCAGAATATCTTAACACGATTTGGTACTCCAAGGGTCATTATCAGTGATAAAGGAACTAATTTTCGCAACAAGGTACTGGATGCTCTCTTAGCCAAGTATGGAGTGAGGCACAAGGTAGCATTAGTCTACCATCCTCAAACTAACAGACAAGTTGAAGTCTCCAATTAGGAAATTAAACAAATCATCGAGAAGACAATAAATGTAAACCGAAAAGATTGGGCGATTAAACTTAACAACGCTTTGTGGGCGTACCACACTGCTTTCAAAATACCAATTGGAATGTCTCCATATCGATTGGTGTTTGAAAAGGCTTTCCACTTACCGGTGGAGTTGGAGCACTGGGCGTTTTGGGCAATTAAGAAGCTCAACTTCGATCTTAAGGCTTTCGAGGAGCAACAACTTCTACAACTAAATGAGTTAAAAGAATTCTGACACGAAGCTTATAAAAATGCCCGGATCTATAAGGAAAGGACTAAGAAATGGCATGATAAGCAGATCTTGAGAACAGAATTCAATCTGGGACAACAAGTACTACTTTTCAACTCCCAAATGAAACTCTTCTCGGGAAAATTGAGATCAAATTAGTCTAGACCATTCAAGGTAAAGCAAGTATTTCCATTCGGTGTAGTAGAGTTAGAAGACAAAAATGGACAGTTTTTCTGAGTGAATGGTTAAAGACTCGAACATTACTATGGGAGATAGGAGCGCTTCATGGAGAAAATCGTGCTTAAAGATATAAATTGAGGCAGATAGCTGAGTCTAGCTAGGGACTTTAAATTTAGCGTTTCTTGAAAGGCAACCCAAGCAATTTTTACTTCATTGTTTTGAAAAAAAAAATTAAGTAGAATTTTCAGGATCTAGTTGAGCATGCGGGCTACAACTGAAGAAAAAAAAAACAGAGAAAACCAAGTGTTTTTTATCAGAACATTGAGACTGCAGCGGGGATTCGGGATTGCAGCGCGAAAAGAAATTGCAAAATCTAAGGAAACCCAACAGAATGTTGGGGCTGCAGCTAGGAAATCGGGGCTACAACGCAAAACTAAAAAGAAAAAAGAAAACAGGCCAACAAAGAGTTGGCACTGTAGCGCCAAAAAAATAGCGTTGCAACGCTAACCAAAAAAAAAACAGTTTTAGCGTCTTTTAGCGTTCCAGCGCAAAACCATTGATGCTGCAGCATAAAACCCCCCAACCAAATTGAGTGCCTTTTAGAGCTACAGCGTGAACCATTTCGCGCTATAGTACAGGCATTCTGACCCTAAAACAAAACCCTAACAAAAATTGGCATTGCAACACCATTTCCTTCGGGCTGCAGCAACCATATGAGAACCCACAAGCCCGAAACTTTTCATTTTCACTCCCATAGCAAAAACCACCATATTTTTTCTTTCCAAAACACTCTCAATTAAAAACCCTAAACCAAAAATCTACCACATTTTATCCCCAGTCTCAAAATCACCCTCAATCATTCAAGGATTAAGAAGTTTTTCATAATTCTCTTGCTCAGGGCTCTAAGTAAGTACATTATGATTGGGTTTTGAGATATTCTATGATTGGACATCATTAGTAGTAGATGTCTTGTGGATCTTGGCATTGTTGAAGATTTGGTTGAAATTTTGAGGGATTCTTGATTTCCAAAGAAGGATTTTATTGTGAAATTTTGGGTAATTGTTGAAAGTGTGTGGTGCTTCTTCAAAAATTTGGATGGATTGTTTTTTACGGTGGTTCTGGCATATTTGTTTTTGTGGTGTAGAGTATTAGATTGTAGGATTTTTGCCATCTCGTTGCGTGCTATTTCAAAAAATGTCGTTAAAACGATTTGCAAAAAGGAATCAAGACTCAACGGCCAAGCCATTCAATTCGACAAAATTTGTATCCGCGAAGGCCGAAGAACGCTTTAACGATTCAGTCATTAAGTGGGCATGGTTAAAGGAAAGAGAATTTGAATTGACGCCATCATACCATCCGGAAATTTTTAACATTATCGAGGCTCGGGATTGGAAATTCTATTGTCAACAATCGGGCGTCGCGGCAATGACCGTGGTGAGGGAATTCTACGCCAATGCGAAGGAAGCGAAAGATTGCACCACAATGGTACGGGGGAAGCAAATAAAGTTTGATAGTGAGATATCAATCGACACTACAAAATCCCAATTCGCGACATGGATGCACTCTCTCAACTTGATGACACTACCGATCTTGACGAGGGAACCACCTCAATTTGTGGAAAAATGGTCGAATGGTCTACTGTGAGGAGGACTCAGACAACCTTCTTGACCAAAGAGTTGGAGACGCCACTAAAGATTTGGCACTATTTCATATGTGCCAAGAAGGCCCTCACTTCTCATTTAACCGAAGTAGCTAGAGAGCGCGCATTGATATTATACTGTATTTAACATGATTTGTCAATCAATGTTGGGAGTTAGATCTACACCGCCATCCGTCATGCTGCAAATAACCTCGTTGTTGGTCTCCAATTTCCAACTCTCCTAACGAAATTTATTGCGGCTGCAGGTATAAGCATAGAGGGTCAAGAGGTACTCTAGCCCAAAAAGGTTATTAATGATAACGCCATTAGTAAGGGAGCTCGTTTTCAATTGGAACCCTAAACGTGATTGACTCAGGAATATTATTGTTGGCCTAGTGATCTACCCAAGAAAGGGTGAATTGGGTAGTAATAAAAGATTATCAAATAAATAACACTTGAAAATTCAAATAATTAATTTTATCCTAAATTAATTATTATCTTTATAGCAGCAAATATGTGTTATCAAACTAGGTGCACATCCAAACAACTGAAAATAAATAAAGTAAAATAGTAGTACACCAAAATTTGTATTGGTTCACCAAGCTACTCTTGGCTAATCAAGTCTTTCGAGCCCCACGAAGAGTCACACCCACTAATCACTATGATTCCTTTGATCAGGTAGGAACCAAACTCTTACAAAATGATTCTTTTCATAGGCCCAGAATCAACCTTTACAATAGCCTTTTCACAGATTAAGGAAGAACTTCTATCTTTTTCCTAGGCTCAAGATTAACCTAATCTATTACAAGAAGAATCACAACTTAATTCTTTTTATACCTTAGGCTAAAGAATTAAACCTCACCAAATCTCTCCAAGTATCCTTTTACCCGATAAGGATTGAACCATTACAAATTCACTCAAAATTAATTCTAGTCAGGAAGAATTACGCCTATCTCTTTTCACCGAAAAAGAGTAACCTAATCTTTTTATACATTAGGTAAAGATCAAACCTCAATCTCTTTACTGGAAGAGATTGAAACCCGAAACTACCCCAGATTTGATATTCTCAATAATATTTAATCCGCACACAACTCACCAATTACAAAATTGATAAAAAAAAAAAAAAATTCCACTCGGAATTTCTACCACCCCAGATTAATTTGAACTCAATTAATGTCTCAATGCTAGTGATAAACAGTGAGAATTTCAAAATCTGATTTTAATGAAAGCGGATAGCACACAATTTAGCACGTAATCAGATTTTCACAAAAAATTGTTTCAAAATATTTTTCAAGCAATTTAAAGTTCAGAAAAACGATTTCAAATATCAAAATTCTAATTAACAAATAATAATATCAAATATCAATTAAGAGCAAAGACTTGAAATGATCTCACCAGGATACCACCGAAATGAATGTAAATGAATCATAGTGAAACTCTAGATCGGTAACAGCAATAGCAACTTCCTAAGAATAATTCTCAAGAAAAATCTCACAATACATATGAGTGATCCCAATCAATTAATTCAGAATATTCACTCTCAGAAAGCTCTCAGTATGAATTCAGAATAATCACTCTTAGAAAGCTCAGGATCTGAATAGCTCTTGAAAATTAATTGTTGGTATCACTCATAAGTGAAAACCACAGGTCTACTTATATGGATTTAAAACAAACCCTCCAACGGCTAGTTTTCACTTGTCATAACACTTAATTGCTCTTATAGACCCTTTATATGATATGACTCAATTCTAGTTCAATTCATTCAATTATAACTTTTAAAACATTTAATTTAATCCCTCAAATATTTCTCAATCTCAATAAGATAAAATAGAAAAAATTAAACATACCAATTTGAGAAATAATCAAATTATATTAACTATATATATAGAGATATCAAAATATCAATCACATATTTCAAATAACATCAAATCCCTAAGATATCTCTTAGATCTTGACCATAAAACAGCTAGTAACGGCTACTTTTTTATTAAATCCATGAAATTCTCTAAACCTGAAACCGAACCATCAGTTGACCGATCAAAATCATAAGTCGACCAATCGATTCAGGTTGTAACCCAAGCCAAAAAGTTCTCTCCAGTCGGTCGACCGAAACTCTATGGTCTGTCGTCCGATCGATTCAAGATGCTCCCCAGGCCAATTTTCAGTTATGGTCGGTCGACCGATTTTTTTAGGTCTGTCGACCGATCTATTCAAAGAGTTCAAGTATTAGCCTTAGGTCGACCAATCCTTATGATCTATCGACCGATCAATTTAGAGAGTTCAGATTTCGTCCTAGGTCAATCGATCTCTCTTCGGCGGTTGACCGATCAATCCAGAGACTACACCATTCCCAGCCCCTTCTTCATCGGTTGACCGATCCTGCTAGAACATTTCTTCCTCAATTAATTTTAACTCCAATCTTTAATATTTTTGTTCTTTTAACCGATTTCTTTTCTCGGTTAACTTAATTGAGACTTTAAATCAATTTTAATTACTAATCTTTCTTAAATCAATATTTCTTCTTCAATTTCACATAGGAGCAAATATATTTAACTAATTAAGATCCTATTAAAAACACATATAAATATAAATTTATTTTTGTATCGTGTGTGATCCTAATCGGGATACATTAAAAGTTAAAATTAACCTGAGTTGTTTTCTCTTAAATTCTTCAAAGTCTTTAGTCTCTTAATGTTTGTCTCCTTGTCAGTCTCTTACATCCTTAACCATCTTCAATCATTTCTTCATGATAAAATCATCAATGAAACTTTTACACTGAAACACTTAATAAACTCGTTAGTTCCACCAAAAAACATTAACATTTAATTGTTCATCAAAATCTTAAGATTAACAGTTATATTTAGTACTAACTTAGCCATGCCATTCTTCCTTAAAATTACTAGCACGATGATTTCCCCAGTTCACGGGAGAATCAATGGAAGGACAAGCTTTGGTGGTCGTCGCCTTCTCCGAGAGTAGAGTCAACAACGAACCAACTTTTGTCGAACTATTCGATGTCTAGAAACCATAAGCAGAACTTAACATAAAAGAATATAACAGAGTATGAAAAACAGCAAAGAATCAACCAAGAAATTGGAGGGAGAAATCAAGAACACTTACTGTATTGAGGTCGACGCGAAGAAAAATATGATCTTTCGTCTCACTTCTTTACAGTCAATTCATTCTATGATTATGATTTCACTCAATGTTTAATTAACTTATTCTCACGTCGGACGGCATTTAGTTAACACTATATCGGTATTCCAAATACTTATCTTAAATATTGTTAGTGTTAATCAGGTATCCGTATTATGGTGAAGCATTCACTACAAGAAATATAACTTTTGGCTACGAAATAATCCGTAGGTAAAACTTACCAGGTTCATAGCGGTAGCTCCGTGGCAAAAGGTATTCAGCAACAAAATGTACATTTTTGTAGCAAAAATTATAATTTTTCGCTACGATTATTGAGACATTTGTTTTCAAGACAAATGTCAATTTCATAGCTAAAGGAACATCTTTGGCTACAAAAATGAACACCCATCAAACACAACGAATCTAACATTTTTGTAGGGAAAAGTAATAATTTTGTGCAACATCTGCTTTGTAACTACATTTGATTTGTTTTTGGCAACGATAAAAATCTCGTAGAAAAAATACAATCGCTATAAACTAATTTTGCTACGAACATGATTGTTTGTAGTAAAAATCAAACCACCCGTTTCAACAACAAAATTAGTTTGTTGCTAAAAACATTACATGTTCTTTATATCAAAATGTCAATACAACTTTACCAATTGAAACAATTCGACAAAAATAATGCATCGAACAATTTTACAAGTTTCTAAACACAATTAAAAAATTAATAATATATACCGAAAAACTAAATATCAAGACCATCTTTTGATTGTTGAGCGTTTCTTGACAAACCGGGCATGTTTCCTCAGTTTTAACCGACCATTTATTTTTATCCTCTACAAAAGCACCTCATCAACTTGACTTAAGGATGAATCATCTGGGCTCTCTGTATGCGACTTTTGCCTAGATAGTAATGAACCCTGAAACATAAAGGCATCAACAAAATAAATGTCAGCCGCATATTTCAAGAAAGACCATATATAAATGATGAGTGCAATGCTTTCCTCAAAGAAAAGCTTAAATAGAAAATCAGGCAACAACCGAGCAGAATGAAAAACTGAAAAATAGCAAAAAAATAGCAGCTAAAAAACAGCTACAAAAATAGCAGCCAAAAACAAGTAGCATCTAAAATAAACAGAAACAACAGCTAAAAAAATTGCAGCAGCTAAAAAATAGCAATTAAAAAACTGCAACAGCTAAAAAATAACAATTAGAAGCACTGCCCTATTTCGTTCCTTCACCTGATAAACAACTCTGTGCATTCCACTTGTCATTATAAGAACTCAATCAAACTCTCAAATAGAACATTTTTTGGTAACAACTAAAAAAGGCCAAAATATCAAAAGAAATGGAGATTATACCTTAATCTGATAAATGCATAATAGTTTTGCTCGAAGGCCAAAGATTCGTAAAGTCTCAATCACAATGCTGGACACAAAAACAATTGTTAAGAATAGTGAGAAAGATATATAGTTAAAAATCAAGTAAATAAGGATACAAGTGCAGACCTGCTTATGTAAAGGCATACATGAACGGCTGCACATATTATGCAATCTGTCTGCTAATTTGACAATTATAACATGGACCGAAACACCAAGACATTTTAGTCACAAATATAATGCAAACACATAATCAAGATTATATGAAAATGGGGCATCGGCTCCTCGGTTATGGACAGGAACATTTGCCGGAGGTCATCTGCTTTCACATCTTGCACTGAATGACCTTCATTCTTGTACTTGAGTATCCCTAGTTTAGATACCTGGAATAAGGAGAGGATGTACTTGATGTTGGCAGCTAGAAATTAATTAAACTATAATTAAAGCTTCCAATAGTGATCATCTACTGAAAAATCAACCACCTCGGTCTCTCCTTCCACAATGCACAGTACAGTTGCACCAAATTCCTTTTCAATTCTTTCAAAAGTAACAACATTAGGTATCTTCAACTGTGTCGTGAAATAAAACAGCAGCAACTGATTGCCAATCTAAGTCCTAATGATTATTAGAAGCAAACTTAGAATCAATGATGGCAAAATAGAAGGCTCAAACTACTGAAATGTCCTAGAAAAATACGTCTTATCTCTCAGAAATTTTAAACAATTCACGAGTTCTCCTAAAATTCGTGCAACGTCTACGCGTAATCAAATAGGACAAAAGGATGTAGAAGGGAAAAAAAACAGCAACAAAACTGTGCCTCATTGGCTTCAATTAAGACAGTGCCTAAACAGCAAAACAGTGAGTAAACAGCAAAATAGAAACAATGAATCAACATAAAAATCTAATGATTTTACTCAATCAAATCCAATTTCAATCCTTCAATTATGTGCTTACAACATTGTCTAATACTCCTTACATCACCTTCTTGTTGCTCATTTCATTTGACAAATCCTTAGATCCCAATAAAGAAAAAATTTGATATAGCAAATGTAGCAACCTGTGGAATTAGGAATACTAAAATAAACTATTCTTTTTAGACCACTTACCAAAGAAACAGACCATTTGTTTCCAAGAAGCCAAAACATTCCCCTGCAATAATTTAAGAAACCATTGTATTTAAGGCGCGAGGCGCAATGACCCCCGAGGCGCAAGGCGAGGCGCAGGCTTCTTTGAAGCGAGGCGCACATTTTAAATATGTGTTTTTTTATTATCATGAACACAGAAAATATTCAAATTCTACCAAAATAAAATATATATTGCTTGTTTATAAAATTTAAAACCCTAATATAATTAAATTTTGTTAAATAAAACTAAATAATAACAGAAAAAGAAACAAAAATACCCAAAAAATAGAGAACTTAATTTGCTGAACAAGGGGGTTTTTAAATTGTAGAAGAAGATTGAATGAGAAAAGTTAATTAAAATCTATATCCTAATAAAATTAAATTTAGTTAAATAAATAAAAATTTAGTTAAACAAAAAAATTTTGGTCAAAGTTAAACAAACAAATAAATAAAACAACAGAAAATAGAAAAGAAAAGAAAAAGAAATACTTACAGCCGAGCGAGAAGACGAAGTCGTCGCAGGAGCAGGAGGCGAAGTCGTTGAAGGAGAAATTGAAGTCGAAATCGAGGTCGTCGGAGGAGGAGGAGAAGCCGTCGAAGTCGAAGGCGAAGGAGAAGGATTTGAAGTCGTCGTCGAAGGAGAAGAAGTCGTCGTCGTCGAAGGAGAAACCGTTGAAGTCAAAGTCGAAAGCGAAGGAGAAGGATTCGAAGTCGTCGTCGTCGAATCGTCGAAGTAGAAGTCGTCGTCTTCAAAGAGGCGCGCCTTAGCAACGCCTTACGCCTCAGCGCCTCTCTACTAAGGCGCGCGCCTCTTTGAATGCGCTTCGCCTCACCACCGAGAGGCGATTTCTCAGCGCCTCGCCTTGAGGCGCGCGCCTTTCACAACAGTGTAAGAAACAGACAATTACATCAGAAATCAAGCAACATAACATATGGCCTGAGGCTTCCTTCACACCAAGCAGGAAGAGAAGCTGAGCTAGGCCTAATGTTTTTGAAGAAATCTAATAACAAGGACAACCTCCACTGTTCAAGGTAAATATTTTTGTGACAACCATATCATATAAATGAGTGAGGCTGTCAAATGATGATAATAGCAATGGCCAACGGTATAGAACAAGAACAAAAAAAAAATAGAAAATATAGCGCACAATTTAATCTAACCAATGCAAATATCAACCTGCAATCCTACTTTGATCTCAATGTGCACCCAATAAAAAATGCAAGGTCATGTGCTGATGATCTAAGCTACACAATTGAAAGCCTTCTGAATCGAGAGTTTCTCGTTAGATACCATGACATTTGTTTACAAAACAGAGTTTAAAGAAGTGGGTAGGGTGGTAAAAATGGTGTACCTCTGCATTGCATCCTCGGTGAGTTAAAGAGGAGTGGGATTAATGGCAATTATTTGGGCAAAAGGTTGCACAGCTCGAATATCATCAAAACAATCCACAGTTTTTATACAACATCAGCTACACTTCACACATGCTTCTCCCTTCAATTGTCAAGAACAATGAGAAGAAAGCATGAAAATCAAACAAAGTAAACTGCACAAGTGGGAAAAATTAATCAAATTAAAAAACGGTTCTTCAATTTGCAGAGTCTGCACCTGAAAAAGTAACATCACCGTAAAAGAGAATACATGCGACCATTTGTTCAGTATTTTCACATCCAAATTCGAGTTCCCATTCCAAAAAAAAAAATTCTTCATCGAGAGAAAAAAAAAAAAAAAACCTTAAAATTAATTAAGATTTTGAGAAGTCGATATCAACAGTGGAGGACCAACAAGCGAAATAGAAATAAAATCAATAGAAATCAATGGAAAACCACAAGAAAGGAAGGAAGATGGGTGTACTGTTGAGCGGCATTGGAGAGCGATTTAGGGTTCAGGGAGAGAACCAATTGAATACGTGGGATGAAGCAATTTCTTCATGCACCCCTTTCTCTCCTCAGATCCAGCAGCTAGGGTTGATGAAAGAAAGAATCTGATGGAGCAACACGTGAGAGAGAGCAGCGGCATGAGGTTTCTAGATTTTGGTTTGGTAACATGGAATTGAAGCCTTCGAATTGAAAGAAGAAAGAAACGCAAAGGGGTTCACTTCCAATTCCAATCCTGAAGCTCGAATTCCATGAAATTCCCTCTTTTCTAATAAAGTTCACATAAATTTGAACCAATGAAAGGAGAATTTAATGTTAGATTACCTGGTCGTCGGTGAGAAGAAGGGATGGGGGCCAGGAGGTCGTCGGTGAGAGGGCATGGCGACTGCTAGGGCTGAAGCGACATCCGATGGAGCAGAGAGAGGCACTGCGAAGATAATGGTGCGAGCAAGGTAAGCGCTATCGGCGGTGAACCTCGTGTGATGGGAGATATTGGCACTGCAAGGTGAGCGATGGTAGCCTTAGGTCTTATGCGAGGGTTCTTCTAGGCTGAACGAACGAACGAACATGGAAGTAAGTAGGGTTGGTCATGGGGCGGGGCAGGCCGGGCTTTAGGTAGGATATTACAAAAAAGTGTCCGGCCCTAGCCCGGCCCGGCCCGACCCTAAGTTCGGGCCTTGTTTTTATTCCCAAGCCCGGCCTTATCAAAATAATTAGGGCCCTAGTCCAACCCTCGGGCTGGCCCGACCCTATAATTTTTTTTTTTTTTTCAAACCAAATCAAACACAATTACATTCAAACCAAAAAAAAAACTGTAGTTGGTACATTTGCTACAAGATTCATCTACACAAACATATTTATTACCATGCATTTCTACAACCAAAAAAGGCCACATTCACATTCCAACCGAAAAAAAAAACTGCAAAGAGAAAAATACAGCATTCAAACCAAATCAAACACAATCACAAATTAAATTTGTCTATATTTAATTTCATATATATATATATATTAATTTAAATCATTGGGCCGGGCCAAGCCCGGCCCTAATTTTACTCGGGCCTAATTTTTATAGTCCAAGCCCGGCCCACAGGCTCAAAACACATACCCAAGCCCTAAAAAATAGTGGGTGGGCTTGGCGGGCCGGGCGGGCCCCCAAGCCCATGACCATCCCTAGAAGTAAGTGTTTCGACGATAAGCGCGGGACAAAGATGAAAAAAATCACGCCGTTTTTTTTAGGTTTAGCGCTAATTTTTTTCTCACACACATTAAATATCACACTTTTAATAATAAAATGTGATAAAAATTATTTATAATAAAATACAACAAGTTTTTTATTTTTAGGACACTAATTTTATTTTTTATATATTATATATTGTATTTAATTATTATTAATTTTATTTTATTGGGCGCCAACTCAAATCATAACCATTTGCGACAAATTTTAAAATTTATTGTGCAATCCATGTATTTGATAACGAAATTTATAATTATCGTAAAAAAAAAAAAAAAAAAAAAAAAAAGTCACTTTTTTGCTATAAAATTTTGTTTCGTTGCCCTATATAGTTCTTTGGTGATAAAAAAAATACTCTTCGTAACTAATAATTAAAAAATATTTTTGGTTACGAATTAATTTCGTAGCTAAATTATTTGCGCAAAAAGTATTTTGGCGGGAAGACATTTGGTTACAAATTTTATAATTTGTTGCAAAAAATTAGCGTTCGTCTACAAAATTTTATTGTCAAATTTGCAAAAGTTATTCTTCTTGTAGTAATTGGAGAACTCACAAGACCAAGAAAGAAAAAACACTGAGAATCATTTTATTGTTATTTTATAGACAGTGGGATATAGGGATTAGAAACTTGAATTCAATATGCGTAAGTACTAAGCAATAATACATCCACTGATAACATTTTTCTCATCTCAAGCATAGAATGAATAGTGCCGCGGAGACAGAGCCTATTATAAAAGGCTTCGTCCATGGTAAGCCATGAAAAAACAACACATAGAAACTGTCTCCGACGGCAAGGAGGACGGGGAGCTCGAGGTCAAGGACTACATGGCCCGGTTCAAATGGGTCGGCTCGAATACCCTGTCAAAGCTCGTAGAAAAGCTACGCACCTCAAATTGCGCGCCGGATTGCATTATATATGATGCGTTCATGCCTTGGGCTCTCCACGTGGCCAAGCGGCTTGGGTTGGTCGGAGCGACGTTCTTCACTCAGTCGTGTGCGGTGGACAATATATACTCTCAGTTTCACATGGGGGGAAAGCTTCAGCTGTCCCTGGCTGCGGAATGCGGCGGCGTTTGCATTCCTGGGTTACTGCCTCTGGAACTTTCAGACTTGCCGTCGTTTCTTACTGATTTGGAATCGTACCCCAGTACGCTCAAAATGCTTGTGGATCAGTTCTCGAATATTGATGAACCGGATTGGGTTCTCTGTGTTGGTGTCGGAAAGTGGTCCAACCAACAGTATAGTCCGGACACCCTCAAATCGGAGAGAAGGGATATGGTGATTGATCTTCCTCGCGTACTGCAGCTGGGCCGGATAGGTTTGATCTGACCTTTCATCCGAGCCCGGGTCTTCTTTTCCTGGCGCGCTCCTAACCGTTATCCGGGCCGAGCTCCAATCTGTCACTTGCACACGAGACAGGATGGGTTTTTCCTGACGTGTCCCCTCCAGCATGAGAGTAAGAACCCGAGGCAGAAATATAGATCGGAGATCCACTGTTATCTCGACTTGTCTGAAAGACTTATGGTGAAGTTTTTCTCTCTAGAATTGCTTTCTCATCCCCAAAAGCATTGGGGAAGCTTTCTATTTATAGGCAGAAGCGTAATTAGTGTAAACAAGATTAAGACCTTAAGCTTGGATTACCGGTAAGCAGTCAGGCGCGTGGATGGCACGGCGGATTAGAGCTATGGGCTTGAGTCTTGGGCCCTTCACTGTAGATGGCAGGGACTGGGGTCTTACCTACTGCGGAGGCAGGTCTGACTGGTCAAAGGGCGCAGGTCTGGGCCCGCCGACCTTCCGTTGAGCGCCGATTTTTCACAGAGCTTCTGGAGGAGGTCCTTGTGTGCTCCTAGACAATCGACCTGGGGGGCCATCTAGGCTAGTTGAGGTCGTCGTTGTCGTGGAACCGGTGACATGACAGATATTATCTAGGTGGCTAACACATGGAGGGAGCTCGATTTTACCCACATTACTTTGCAACACCTTTTATGAGTTGGAAAAAGAGGTAGCATACAACGATTTCAAAAATTTATTTATACTTTGGCACCAATTGCTTTAAAATAGTTGCCCATTGCTCCTTAATTATCCATAAAATTAAGGTTTAGTCTAGACCTTCCAATCTATCAGTAATAAACAATGTTTTAACCGGGCACCTCCATGTGTGATGCACACGAGTGGAAATATAATATCGCACTCTGCACTCTAAAATTTTGTTGTGATTGTCCATATACAACATAAAGTCAATTGGGATTGAAATTTAGAATATCGCAATTGGGATCCCTAGTTTTATTTTTTCGGTATTCCTACTTCATTAGTTTTTACCATTTACTATGTTGAAAATTTCAAACCACAAGTAGTGGACTGATGGCAAAGCAATGGAAATTGCGAACCCAAACACCACCAGTTGCCTCGAATGGCTACACAACCATACCATTGGTTCAGTCGTCTACGTCTCGTTCGGCAGCCTCACTTCCCTTTTCCTGCAACAAATGGAAGAATTAGCATATGGCCTCGAATCAACCCACAAATCCTTTTTGTGGGTTGTCAGGGCATCTGAACAGGCTAAGCTCCCCAAAATTATTTTGGACGAAGCATCCAAAAATGGCCTTCTGGTTTCGTGGTGCCCGCAATTAGAGGCTTTGGCACACAAGGCAATATGGTGTTTTGTCACGCACTGCGGTTAGAACTCGATGTTGGAAGCATCGGCTTTAGGGGTACCTCTAGTGGTGATGCCTTAGTAGACATACCAGACGACGAATGCCAAGGACGTGATGGATGTTTGGGGGAGCGGATTGAGAGCCAAATCTAACAAGGAGGGGATTGTTACGTGAGAGGATGTAGAGTTTTGTGTGAATTCTATCATGGAGGGAGATGTGGGGAAGAAGATTAGGGCCAATGTGGATAAATAAAAGGGCTTGGCCATAAAAGCGATGGATGAAGGTGGGAGTTCAGATAGAAATATTGACGAGTTTGTTTCTGAATTGCTTCGTTCTTGAATAGGCGTACCTCCGGTTATCTATATGCCAAACTTCGGAGTTGCTACACAAGAAATGGTTATGAATAAATTGTTGAAATAGTGAAAGTTCTCTTTAGGGCTGGCAATTCGTGTCATGACAAATTAAGGATTCTAGAACTTGATTGAGGGGAAGCTTGAGGCGAAATCCTAGGCAAGGTAGTTCAAGAGACGAAATTTAGACATTCGTTTTGTCGCTTAAGCCTTTTTAAGCCTACCTTGTAACATGTTTATTCCTCGTTACCCTGTCGAAGCGTAAAATGACATTTCAATTCTAAATACATGAACAAATACCCTAGCCAGTTGATCTTTCTCCAAACCTATATCGCTGAATTAAAGGCACATTTAAGTGAATCAAATTAGCAGTTGCAAATGCTTCTTGATATGAGCGATTGGGTTTAGGGCGAACTTCGAATTTGTTCGGTATTTGAGTACTCACTTGTCGTTTTTCTTTCGTTTTAACCACACCCGTGAAATCATATTAATCGAATAAGTTTGGGGGTGTGGTAAGTTAAAAAAAAAAATACGTTTCTATTGGCAAGTGAGTACGTCGGTCTAAATTGTTTGTTTAGAATTGTTTCCAATTTTTATATGGGGGTTCGAGAGTGAATGTGTCAAGCATTGAGCTTTGGGTAACGTTAAGTTAACAACATTAACCCATTTTCTATTCCAAAATACCCTTGGCCAAATATTCCATAACCAAACCAAGTCATTCTGATCTTTATGAACTACTCAACCTACATCAGTGGAGAGTGGACCTCAATTAGGCATATGGATATCCTAGTCCTATATGGTCTAAGTCATGAATTTCGTTGGTGGATAATCCAATCCGGTCGTTGTATACTTATATTATTGAGTCTCGCACTAACACATTAACAGAATTTAGAATAGCGTTCACCATTATTACATGTCGAAATTCTATAATCACATGATGTGAGTTACCCCCAAAACTCGATATGACTAGCGGTTGTTGAGAGAAAAAATGACTTAGCCGTTAGAAGAATTTAAAACTCGTATGTCATTATGTTTAGATTGTTTTAGGTTGTTTGTTATTTCATTTAGTTGTGTTTTTCATTTTTGTGTGTGTTTTGCTCGAGGACTAGCAAAATTCCAAAATTCTAAGTTTGGGGGTATTTGATAGGTGTGATCTACCTACATATTTTCAAACCGGGTTTATTAGTTTTAGAGTAGTTTTTATATTTATTTTATTATGTTTTAATTAGTTTTTATACTTTTGTATAAATCAGGTGTGTGGGGCAAAAATATAGGAAACTGAAGTGTAAACGATGAGATCGAACCAAGAATGGTTGAAGAACGGTGGAAAAACGAGCAAGACAGCAATATTCTGAAAGAAACCCACCGCCGCGGCGTCCAGACCTCCGCCGCGGCAGTAAAAATGCAGAGAATGACTTATCCTTACTGAACATCCACCGCCGCAACACGAGACCACCGCCACGGCGCTGGAGATGTAGGATGTCAACCTAATCTACCGTCTTTTTCACTGCCGAGGCAATCAGCCAACCGACCTACTCACCGCCGCTGCGGTGGCCTCTACACAGATTAGATATTTTTTTTAGATATTTTGCCTATTTAAACCCTTTTCCTCTCTCTTCCTCTGTCGCTCTCCGTCCATTTAAGCCCCTTAGAATATATCTAAGGGTACGTAGAGAAGTTTTAGAAAGGGAGCTCACATCCCGAGGTGGAGGAAGATGGTGGAGCAATCGTTGAATGGTTCTTAGCAGCTAAACTTCAGACGAGGCTAAGTTTTTCGATTTCTTCCCTTATTTCTTTAACTTAAGATTTTATAAGCATGTTTAGCTCGTGCTTTATTATAAATACGGTTATGGCCGTTAGTTAAACATGGATTATATAGGGATTAATAATATATTTATAAATATGTGTTTCGAATGATTTTGGTGTTGCGTTTATGTTTGTTCTTCGAAATTTGATTGTGTTTATCGTATTGTTATGTTTATTATGCTTAGAATAATATTCGGAGAATACGGGGTTTGACACTCGGGAGAGGTAACCCCGGATTCGGACTAAAGTAAATATAACGCCAATCGATGACGTTGGGACAAGACTCACGTGACCTAGGGTCATTAAGACATTGAGGGGGACTTCTTCATTGACTCGAAGTCATGTATTCCCCCGTCTTACACTCGGGAGAGGTGGCGGTAGAGTTTTAGAACTGAGATTGTCAATAGCGTAAAAACAACGTGACGATCCAATAACCCGGTCGGGAGTTGGATTGTGTGCAATCAATTACGTTGGGGTGAGACTCACGTGACCTAGGGTCGTTAAGACGTTGAGGGGGACTTCTTCGTTGACACGAAGTCGCGTTATATCCCTCGTCTTACACTCGGGAGAGGTGGTGGGGGAATTTACGAACTGAGATTATCAAATAGGTCGAACACCGTAAACGTAAGTCAATCGAGATCGAACACGTATTTGTAAACTGAGTTAATCCCTAGACAATTCTTTCTCCTAAAACATCTCATTATATTAGTATAGTTAATTTAGGTTATATTAATATTAGTATTAATTAATTAAATACATTTATTTTTAACCTAGATAAAGTTAGGTCATGATAAACATGGTACTCGATAGTAACGAACACCAATCCCTGTGGATACGATACCTGATCTTTCAAGATCACATTATACTAAAACTTTAACCTCGTATACTTGCGAGTAGTCAATACGCGAGCGCGTAACAAACACTCACCGTACAGTCATCGCTGCGGAAGATTGTAGTAGAAGAGATGAAGAGTTTCTTGGTCTAATCCCAAGGTCTTGCGAGTTGCGGCAGAAAGAGAGAGAGAGGGAGTGAATGAAATAATCAATTATGAGCTAGGGTTAGGAAATGTCAATATATATATTAGGTACTAAATAATATTAGATAATTTAGGGGTGTAAAAATAATTTATTAAATTATCGTATAACCTATTAGATCTCAGGTTATCGTGTAACGTAAATACACGATAACCTTATCGTGTCTTATCGTGTGACCTATTGCTTATCAGGTCATCGATAATCTACATTGTTTCTTATCGTGCTATCGGGTCAGACATAATAACGACCTGTTACCTAATAAGCAAAACTCATACCTATTAATTTTGTGTCGGTCTCGTGTCGTGTCATCGTGTAAATACCTATTTTGCCAGTCCTAGTTCTCTTGAATTGTATAAGAGTTTGGTTAGATTACTCAGAGAATTGACAAGGTACAATCCAAATATGTTGAATCTTTTGCTTCCGATAAACTTCTTACTCAATAAAGATGTTTTCCCTGGCATGTTCACGCGTCAGCATTTTTTCATGTTTTACGTTGGCTGGCTTATTTCATATAATACTATTACATATTAACATTTATACTTGTTTGATAGCGACTTAATTTTTAAGTGTTGAAAATTAAAAGTATATTTGATAAAAAAAATAAAAAATATTAAGTACTTAAAACTGATTAAATTAGGGACAATGAGTGAGAGATCCTACATTTAAGCTCTAATTGGTCAAAAATCCTACATGCAATAAAAATTTTAGAATTAGTCCCATCTGTTTTAAAAATGCGGAAGCCTTACTCACGTGATAGCCACGCGCTAGTTACATGTAACTACTTTCTGTGTAATATTACTGTATTAGTTACAGGTAACTAATTTTTTTTTATTTTTTATTTTTAGTTACATATTCCAATAATATATAACTTTTTAGTTATATGTCTATGATATGTAACTAAAAAATTTGATATTTTTCAATTACATGTTTCAATAATATGTAATTTTTTAATTACATGTCTCTCATATGTAACTAAAAAATTTGATATTTTTTCAGTAACGTCACAAAATATTATTTTATATATATATATATATATATATATATGTGTGTGTGTGTGTGTGTGTGTGTGTGTGTGTGTGTGTGTGTGTGTGTGTGTGTAATTGTAACATGTAGCTAATATTATATAAGCACATGTAACTAAAAATGTCCAAATATGTGTGAAAAGTAACAATTATGAAATTGTAACTAACATTAGTTAGATGTAACAGAATTCACTATTTTTTCAGTAACGCCACAAAATATTATACATATATATATATGTAATTGTAACATGTAACTAATATTATATAAGCGCATGTAACTAAAAATGTCTAAATATATGTGAAAAATAACAATTATGAAATTGTAACTAACATTAGTTACATGTAACAGAATTCACTATAAAATTTGAATGTATTCACTAAAAGACTCCCTACAAACCCTGCAATATCCCTATAATTCCTGCAATGCGGAACAAAAATACAAGTGGAATCTAACTTAAAGGACTAAATCAAAACCTAATAACACAAAAGGACTTTTCACCAATTAGATTTAAAAAAATAAATTTTCAACAATTTTCCCATTAAATTAAGTATGTTTGACAAATGTAATGAAAATTACTTAATTAGTTAAGCTAACTTAAAAATTAAGTGAAATATTAAGTTAAAAATTCAGCAAAACCTGTCTTACTTTCTTTCTTTTTTTTTTTTTTGCAAAAAGCGCTCAATAACTTTTCAAATTAAAAAAAAAATAAGGAATTGACCGTTTTGCCCTTGGGGATGTATGGTTTCTTCTGTAACTTGTTCATTCGATAGGGTTTCGTTTTCGTTGTCTAGAGTGGCAAGTTAAAGGAGATGAGATAAGAGAAGCGGCAATAGAGGCGAGTTGAGAAGAGATATCAAATGAGAGAAATGGCGATCGATCGATCTTCATTGCGCAAATAAGAGAGAAGCGGCGGCGAGAGTTCAACTGTAGAGTTTTTCGTTTCTTCAACAAAGTATTTTCTTCTTCAAATCTAAAGTTTTTCGTTTCTTCAACTCGAGATTTTTGTGTTTTGTTCAGATTTCTATTTTTCTTTCTTCGTTCTTCAACAATGAAATCTGATTTTTTTTTTTTTGTAGTTTGGAGTGTTTTAATTAATATTAGAAAATTGTGTTCTATTACAAGCCATTTCGCTCAATCTATTCAATTCCGCACACTCCTATATGCTCACTTGCTATTTCGTTTTCTTTTTTCGAGGTTAATTTTCTGAAAATCATTTGCAAAGCTACAAGTTGTTTTGCAAAGCTTGAAGCTGATTTTGTTTTATAGCTGTTTATCCGATTCATTTTGTTAATTTTCTTAAAATCATTTGCGAAGAAATTGGGAAAATGTCGGTTATCTTGATCAATAATTTTTGTCTATAGCTTCAAAATGTTTCCTCATAGCTCTTGCCAACACTACATTCGATTGATTTACATTATGCATATGTTTTGGATCCACACTTTCAATTCCAATGGTCTAGCATAATGTTTAATGGATATTTGGTCTTTTGTTCTTTGATTTTCCTTTGGACACTTGAAATAGTAGAACTTTGGACAATGGTTATATATTGAACTTTCAAATCTATCTGATGAATTCGAATGATTTTTAGAAATATATACATTTTAATGGTTATACTTGCATTTTGGATTGTTGGATCAAACCTATGTCGAGAGCATAATCGGTGTATGCTTTGTACTAGATGTCTGGATTAGTGAGCCCATTACCGATGGTAAATCCCTGATTAACCGTTGATTATAAATCAAATAGGAAATAGTTGAATATTAAGATCCATAATTCTATTGAAATCGTCGATCACTATCAAGCAATTAGGGTTATCTGAACTGTTTGAGTTATTGGATTGTAGCTAATTTGCTATCTAAATTATTTGAGTTCTTGGATTGTTATTGCTAATTTATTGAATCTATATTGTTGAATGTGTAGATTATGGATTGATTTTTTAATAGTTCTTTTTTGGAAACATTTTTTGTTCTCAATAACAAGAAAGAAAATCAGGGGACTTCTGTTTCCGTTCCAAGTTTCTTGGGAACAGACTAGACAAACAACACCTCATGTTTTGTTAGTACCTCATTGTGGTTAGTTTTTGAATCGTGGTATGTTTTAATTGCACAGGATGGTATTGAAAAAATCTTGATCTGATGGAGAGAAATCGAAGCAACGGATTCTCGGCGTTAATGAGCCTCTTTGAAGTTTGTCCAAATTTGAGAGAGGCTTTGACCCTAGATAACTCTTTTTTATTTGTCTTCCAAGTTTTGGTTTTTAGGTTTATTTTGATGTGAGAAATGTAATTGTTTGTGGTGTTATGTATTTGTGATGATTTGTGATGGGATTTGTTCATAAAATTGTATTATCTTGATTCAAGGGTAGTTATGTAAATTAAACAATTTTCAGCATTCAAATTTTGTGCTTATCAAACAAAAAAAAAAATCATCACTTAAATTTTTAGCACAATTTCATCAAACAACCTTCTTCAATTTTCAGCACTTAAAATTTAAGCACTTAATTTTCAGCACTTAAAAATTAAGTCGTTATCAAATAAGCCCTAAGTGTTTAAATTTTAAGTGCTGAAAATTTAAGAAGGTTGTTCGATAAAATTGTGCTAAAAATTTAAGTGCTAAATATTTTTTGTTTGTTTGATAAGTACAAAATTTGAATGTTAAAAATTATTTAATTTACATAATTGCCCTTGAATCAAGATGATACCAAAAAAAATAGAGAACAAAACAATAAAATAAAAACACCAATAATATATTAAAAAGTTCAAATATATAAATTATCACAAGTCAACAATAATATAGAATTCAATCAAAAAAAAAATCCAGCAATTAAATAATTCAATTGCAATTATCTCTCTCAAGTTAACCATATATGCTTGATCTATTTGCTTGCTTCCCCTTCTAGTTTCAATTTCTGAAGTAATTATTTCATCATCAGATGATTCATTTGCTTCATAACTTTTGGTAAATTGGTCGAAAAAATCATCTATCACAATTGTTTTTCGAAGATAGTTATAAATAGTTACACAAGCAATAACAATATTTCTCTGCACTCCAAATGTATATGATGCCATCAACTTTAAGATTGGAAAACTCATTTTCGAAACCCCAAAAGCTCGTTCAATTACATTCCGTAATTTGGCATGAGCATGGTTGAAAATTTATTCTTTCATTCTAGGACCGTTGTTCCTAAAGTCAAACAACTAATATCGTACATTACGATAGGGCCTTATAAATCCCCTTGTATGCATATATGCAGCATCACATAAATAATAGTTATCTGTACCATTAATATATAGAAATATTATTCAACTGCATAACTTATAAATGTACTAAATTGTATTATACAATTAAATTAATATGAAAAATAATATAAAAAAAAACTTACCCGGCAAAGGAAATGAAAAATTGTTCGTTGAGTCATTCATAGTTTCTGATAACACTCTTGAGTCATGTGCAACACCTTCCCAACCAGCCCATAAAAATACAAAAACCATATCGAAGTCACATATTGCAAGCACATTTTGATAACACTGTCCTCTCTCTCTTTCTCTAAATGGAACTTGCTTATCAAGAGGAATAACCGCATGAATAAGAATTCCATCAAGTGCCCCTACAACACCCTTTAAAAAGAATTGGTTAATTCAAACAAAACACCAAAATCAACCACTAAACAAACAATTTAGATATTTTATCTGAAATATTTGCCTAAGGCATTGATGGTATTGATTTGAACTCTCATTGCTTGTTGTCGGAATGATCATTTGTTTAAAAAAATATATCATTGTTGTTGATCCCATGATTATGATGAACAATTAAGTATTGATGTTTTGGTGAAATTAATATTTGATCAAGTGTTTCAGTGATTTAAACTTCCAATAATAAAGATGTCAAAGTGAATGAATGCTAAATGAAAATATCAAGATGATGAAGAAGTATTAAGAGTTTGAAGACATTAGAGAAAACAACTCAGGTAAATATAAACTCTTAATATCCTATTTAGGAACATATACACAGCACAAAATGAATTTTATCTTTTATGTGTGTTTTAGTTGAGTATATTTCTTTGCGCCTATGTGAATTAAAAAGAAATATTTTTGAATGACTAACATAGAATATAAGAGTATTAGTGGAGTTCATTTGAATATAAATATGGATAAAGTGGTAAAATTGTAAAAGAAAGTAAGTTAAAAATGAGATCAGAGAAGAGATTCAGGAGGGGGCAGTCGATTGAGGAGTTGACCGGAGAAAGAAGATGAACTCTCTAAATCTGCGAGTCGATAAAAAGGTCGACCGATAGAAGCTTGGCAAACTATCTGAATCTGCGAGTTGACAGAGCGGTCGACCAGTGGAAGCTTAGCAAACTCTCTGAATCTAAGAGTCGACTGAGGAGTCAACCGATCAAGTGCATGGGCTACTTCCAATATCCTTCAGTCGATTGGGCAGTCGACTGAACGCGCAGTTTCCGAATATTGGTTGATCCAATTTTAAATCCAAAAGTGGCCGATTTTTGTTAAGATTTGAGAGAGGTTTCGGGGATATTCTTAATATTTGAGATATGGTTCATATACTAATTAAATCCTTTCAATATGGTTCATTAATTATTAAAGTTTCTCAATTTAGTACTTAAAATGGATTCTATACTTAATTGTTTTGATTGAGAAATATTTTGAGGATTTAATTGAGAGTTTTAAAAGTTGTTATTAAGTGAAATTTAATCTAAATGAAGTCATCATGTTATGAAGGGTCTATAAGAATATTTTATTATCATGACACTTGTAAACTTGCCGTTAGGAGACTGATTACATGTGCCCTTATATAGACCTGCGAATTTTCTAAGTGAGTAAATTATTCTAATCATTCTAAGAGGTAAAATCAGTCTATATCTTTTTGAGAGAGCGTTTATAAGAGTTATCATTCTTCGATACTGTGAGCTGTTCTAAGAGAGTGATTATGATAATCAACTATGATCAATTTGTACTAATACCGGAATTGAAGTTACATTGTTTTCATCATTAATTCTGTGGATTCCGGGTGAGATCTTTCCATATTGATTATTACTTGTTTATTATTGTATTTTGGAAATTTATCTTAGAAATTATTTTTGATTTTTAAAGAAAATATTATTTCAAACAATTTCTTGAATCTGATTATATGCTCCAATTTGCTACCCATATATTGTTAAAATCAGATTTCTACATCTCACATAATTCTATCACTAGTTGGCATATTAATTGAGTTTATATATATATGGGGTGGTTGAAGCTCCGAGTGAGATTTACTTATCAATTTTTGTATTGGCGAGTTGTGACGGGTTAAATATCATTAGGGATATTTAATCAAGGGTAGTAAGGTTTCAGTCTCTTCCTGTAAAGAGATTGAGGTAATGATTCTTTCTAGATAAGAATTGCGTGTTTTGTGAGTGATTTTGTAACGGTTCAATCCTTACTGGGTAAAAGAATATTTGGAGTGTTTTGGTGAGATTTTGATTCTTGAGCTCAAGTGTTAAAAAGAATTAGGTTATTATTTAACTTGTAAAAAGTAGAGGTTATTCCTTAGCCTTTGAAAAAGAAATTGTAAAGGTTGATTCTGAGCCTGTAAAAGAATCAGTGTACGGGTTTAGTTCCTACTTTTAAAGGAATCTTGGTTTTAGTGGGTGCGACCTCCGTGGAGCTCGGGGTACTGGATTAGCCAAGAGTAGCTTAGTGAACCAGTATAAATCTCTGTTGTGATACTTTCTTAATTTATCTATTTTTGTTGTTTGTGTGTGCACCTAATTGATTGATTAATTCCACTGTGTTATAAAGATAATAATTAATTTAGGCTTAAAATTAATTATTTAATTTATTAATTTTTATTCTGATTATTTTTTAATTACTCAATTCACCCCCCCTCTTGGATATTCTATTGGGCCAACAACATCCAATACCTCATGGAAAATTTTATGTATAGTTTGAGTTGAATGGTTGAATCTTCTCTTCACACATCAAATTCTTGAATTGTGACTTAAAATTAAGAGAAATATTGTCATTTTCTCTTTAACGAAAATTTAACGACTATCTTTTAACCACCATTTGTTTTCGAAGTAGGTACACAACCTTATGAATTGATCAATCTTCATCCTTAATATTTCGAGACAATGAGAATCATTTTCGTTAACAATTTCTTCTACATATAATTTTCTACTAAGAGAGGAATCGGTATTGGGTCTTCTTCTATTTCTCCTTATTTTTTTCATTAATAGAATAACTGCAACTTTCTTCAAGACAATATTTGAATTCTTTATTTTCATTCTATAACAAAAATACAGTACTTTAATCATCGGATAAAAATATTTCATTAAAATAAAAAGTCAAATATCACATATATATAAAACCTTAAAAAAACAAATACATAATGAGTCACATATTAAAACCACTAAACAAATACTCAAATACTTATAAATCCAAATACTACATTAACATAAAAATTCATAGTTGAAGTTCAACAAAAACTAATTCAAAATTCGCTACATTCAAAGAAATCCTAATTTCTCCGCATTCATCTTTAGCCAATTAATTCTAACTTGTTCGGGTTTTCGAACTAATGCCATCTATTGCTCTCGATGTGATTGACTCTCACAAAAGATACTTAGCGCCGCAATATATAAACGGTCATCCATTTGGAGCGTTGTCATACTATCCAAAGCTCCATTACACTCTTCCATGGTAGGTCCATCCGATTTCTCTAAGCTTTACAAAACAGCTTATAACTGTTTATCGATATCATCACTTTTCATCTTTTTCTGATGCTTAGCTTTTGAAGATGAAGGTACAGAACCTGTCACACCCCACCTCGGGCACCCGTCACCCAAGGCCGTGCATGACGTCGGCATGACATTTCCTGATCAACCAACCAAACACATACATATATATACATACATACTCAAACGCACGCGTACCGCTATTAATATTTTTTTTTCCAAAAACAATACCTATTACTCATTTCCAAAAAAATATGGAACACACCCGTCCCAATTATATATACAACAAAAATCACAAAATGTTGAACCTTCCACGGTTCGCCTCTAACCGGCCCACCTCCAAAATGACACTACATCCCGGACTCTACTTAGTGCCAGTAGTGGACCCACTCTTATCTACGGCACCTGAAACCAAAAAAACTTATCGGTGTACTATCTTCATAATAAAAATACTTTATGGATCAAGTATAAATATTAAACACCACGTTTCAAAATATAATATTATATAATCACATACCGTACGGAAATCCAGTTTCTCTATCACCACTAAAATAAACTCATATATTTAAAACACTCAATCCAAATATTTTAAGTCAATTAGAGTAACAAAATAATATATTGACGCCAATTCGTTTTAAAATAATATATCTAAGCCGATCAATTCAGGCAGTTCATCGTATAATAAAATACCCCACACCACTTTCCTACTAGTCATAGGATCATTTTTACCTTACGATCGGGAGTTACAACGGTACCGTAACCTGTACAACTGTGCCATCTAACGTGACTATCAGTGCCAGAGCCATTTATTATCCCCAATAGTAGGGGTACCACCCATAGGATTTGCACTCCTGATAGGTCAATCAACCACCTGCCGACTAATCATCCGGACAAGTCATAATATCAGCAACCACCTGCCGGACTAATCCTCTGGATAAGTCATAATATCAACAACCACCTGCTGGACTAATCTTCCGGACAGGTCATAATATCAACAACCACCTATCGGACTAATCCTCCGGACAAATCATAATAGTCAACCACCTACAGAACATTCTCTCCTAATAGGTCAAAACCATCCCGCAGGACATACCATCCTGACAGGATCAAAGTTATGGCATAGTCGGATAAAAATCACTCTCTATATTTAATCTATTTAATCCACATAAGTTGTAAAATCGTCTAATTTTTAATAAACACATTTTCCCACAATTTATACGAAAATAAAATTTGTATATTTACATAAAAGACAGTACACTCATCTCGTTTTCCCATTGCAAAAATACCGACGTCAGAACTATCAGGACGCTGGCGCCTATGAACCTAACAGCGATAGGGCCTAAATTAATATTTTATATAAAACAACCCTAATATGAAATGCATGGCCCTAAATTACATAATTTCTCATTCCCCAAATTTAATTATGAAAAATTATTATTCACCCCATTTTGTTATGTTAATAGTTATTGTACCAATTTATTAAGATTAACGATTATAAAAATACTATTACAACTACGAGAATTACTATTACGATTACAAAAATTTTAATATTTAACAATTTAATTTAATCGATAAAAATACCCGATTAAAAGTTTACCTGTTTCGAATCACTTGCAAGTCGAGAAATTGGATTTTTGGATTTTATTTTATTTATTTTTCTCTTCCCTTCTTTTCCTCTTTTTTTTTTTTTTTAACCTCACCGCCGCGGCGAACGCTCCATTTTTCTATTATGTTTCCTGGTTTCAGCAGCCGACCGCCTCTCTCTCTCTCTCCTTACCAGCTCCGGCGATCTCAGTCGTCGTCCCTTCCGCACGATCACAACACACACTCACACATACATGCCGAAACACACACATACACAATCACAGAATACACACACACACCGCTGGACCACCAACGATGATCACACACCCACATGCACGCCGGCAAACGGCGACTTATCACACATACACCCCCACGCAATCGACGACGAAAAGTACACACACACAAACGATGAAATAGAACCGAACACACTCGACTAACCACACATATGCACCCGTCGATCATCTCCACACTCCGCCAGTGAACAGAACCCACCCACACACACTCACACCGGCGACGAAACGAAACAGAGCACACACATCCGCACACAACGATCACACATGCACGATGAAACACACACCGGACGGCGACGCCACACCCCCTACGACGGTCACATACATACACACACGATACACACACCCTCACACGCTCTCACCGGCCGCCGGACAACAAAACTAAACACACCACCACCGCCGACCCACTTCTCTTTCTCTTTGTTTTTTTTATTCCTTCTTCTTCTTTTTAGATGTTGGGATTGTGAAATGCATGTGTACCTCTATATATGCATGGTAGAAGTGGATCTTCCTTAATCCCTTGCATTTCCACGTCGATTCTAAATCCTTTCCTTTAGGTTATTATTTAAATCCCAAAATTTAAAATGAATATTTCTAAAATTGCTAATTGACCCCTAAATTTTTAATTTAAATTAGAAATGACACATTCCACTCTGTTATTTTCTAAATGTTCTAAAATGCGGCTAATGAATATGCACATGCAAAAATTAGGGTCTTACAGAACCACTCTCTAGGTCAATTTGTACTCGTCCAATGGATTGAGACATTGATGAGTATTGGACATCATCAAAAGGTAATCCTATCCTAGACGGACCCCATGATGCTTCCTCTGTCGTTGTTATACCATCAAACAATGCCTTCATTTCATCAGCATATTTTAGACCAACATATCGAAATTGTTTAGCTTCGAGATTGTCCTGTAAGGCATCATATTTTTTATTTATAAGTTATTATTTTATTATGTAATTTAAATATATATTTGATAAATAATATCGTAATTCGTGTTACCTTTAAGTATGCGTTCCATTACTCGACACTCCAATTCTTCATGTTTGTCAATGGATCATCTCTATGACCAGTATTTTTTATTAGTTTGGTCTATGTTTGATATTACTTCTTCATATAGTCCCATTGATATTTCATTTGCCTTTTGAGTTAAGACAAAAAAAAAAATCTCGGCAATCTTCTTTCCTATATTATCCCACACTTCTTTCCTAAGAGCCCCAATAGATTTCTTGTTTTCATTCGCCTCTTCAAGACATAAATCCATAAAAAGTTTATATTAATCTGGATCCTTCCAATTAGCTCTACCATCATTAGTCAACATACCTTCACCGATTTGATTGAAAAAACAAAGTGCAAGTGTAAATTTAAAAACAAAGTAGCTTGATGCTTTATAGAAAAAGTTGGTGATGGGTTTGATAAGGATATTGAATGTCATTATTATGTTAATTCTACTTTAAACACATTGTCGGTATATATTTGGTGCCCTCTCCTTAAATTCTTATCTTATTGTTCATAAGAAAGATTATGAACAATAAGATGTCATAGTGAATGAACAGCTTACAGTGGCATGAGTGTCTTCCAAAGCCTAGAGAAGCCATCTACATTAAATCCAGAGTATGGTTTTGGTTAGAGTTTGTTAGACCGACCCAAGTAAGCAGGAATTTTCCATCGGATATGATTGTCCGATCCACAATCCATACCAAATTTGGAAGTTGAGGTCCAAAGATTGATAAGGAAGAGATTCAAATAATTTGATTTTTTAATAATAAGCCATGAATTATAAGCCTTGTTTTTTAAAAGAAAACTGTCCTTGGCCTTCAAATACTCCACAGGGTTGAGCAGATATGAATAATGAGGGGAGTTAAAATCTGATCTCTAGATGACGAGTCAAAAAACCAATTCAGGAACCAAGACAAAAAGCTAAAGTTTCTAATTCTCAAAGTTAAATTTCAAAAGGGTTATTAAACAAGATCAACCATAGAGTTGGACAAGAAAGGAGCAAGCATTCTACAGTTTATTTAGAGGATGAACAAATAGGACAAAACAGACCATAGAGAACTTTAAGATATGCAACAAGATTTCTAGTCTGAAGTTTAAACTCCTTAAAAATCCAGAAAAATGCCTTGCTCAGACCAACCAAAACCACGACCAGGCTAACCAAAATCTAAAGGTTATCTACTCTCTATCTTTGTTACGATCAGGCCAACCAAAATCCATTGTTTCAAGTTTATGTACTGAACTCAATGTGTATTGGTATGAAATCAAAATCAATTAACAGGAATCTCAGATTTCAAGAAAAAAATACAGATTTCAAAATAGAAAAATAGATATCTGAAGAACGATTTCTTAAGAAACGAAATTTGAAGAAATGAAATTAGAACGACGACGACAAATCTGAAAAACAAATTCAAATCTCGAGTTGAAATCTCGGGTTGAAGAAACAAAAAACTATAGATTTAAAGAACATACTTTGTTGAAGATTTGTCTATTCGCCACCTCTCTTCTCAACTCGTCACCGCCGCCTCTTTTCTTAAATCACCTCCATCGCCGCAACCCTTGAACTCGCTGCTCTAGACAACAAAAACGAAACCCTATCAAATGAAAAAGTTACAAAACAAAACCCTACATCCCTAAGGGAAAAACGGTCAATTCTTTTTTTTTTTATTTATTTGAAAAGTTGTTGAGTAATTTCTGGAAAAAAAAAATTGCAAGGGGGACTTGGCTGAATTTTTAACTTAATATTTCACTTAATTTTTAAGTTAACTTAATTAATTAAGTAATTTTCATTACATTTTTCAAACACAATTAATTAATTAATTAAGTACTTAATTTAATCAATTTTAAGTACTTAATTTATTTATTTTTATCAAACATGCCCTAAATCTCACTTTTTTCCATTAGCTAACAGGGCAAAATTAGGAGACCTATCAAATTTATCTTCTTTTCCACATTAGAAATTAGAAAACTATATTCTACTTTCCACTCATGCACCCTCTCTTTTAATCCATCTCCAGAGTCTACCAATATTTAGAAACTTGTTTCTTTGGCAGTATTAAACCAGTGGGTATTAATAAGTGGTTGTAGGCTTTTGGTTGCATGGCATGAGTGTGGCCAAAAACTATTGTTGTTTGTTGCTTTTTAATATCCACACTATCATTTTGTCCAAAATCACAAATTTCTCTAGTCATTTTGAAAATATAACTAGAGAAATTTCTTCTTTTTTTTTTATAAAAATTCTTTTGTTTATAAAAATTCACTAACACCCCTCTAATTTTAAAAATATATTTTTTACTCTCAACATTTAAACAATTATATTTACCTCACACCTCACCTCACCCCACCCTCCCACCACTGTCGCCCCTACCAGAATCCTTTTTTCCTCATTCTTACACTTTCTTCCTCCTTCTTCCCTGTCTCTCTCTCTCTTCCCCTCCCCTAGATCCATCTCGGTGACATCAACTCGTGACGACATTCGTGTGTTTACTTCTTGCTTTCGTCTTGTTCACTTCAAGCAACGAAGAAACCGAAGGAACCTGCGCCAGCACCGGAGAGAGAGGCAGAATCAGGGGAATCTGGAAGTTTGTCCGAGCCTCGGAACCTCTCAGTCGCCTTGTTGTTGCGTCGTAAGCATGTGCAACCACATCCGCCGTGTCAAACGTTCCAAACCAGTGGCCACAATGTCCAATGCGATCTCATATCTCCAGCGACTATCTTCCCCATGGCCTTCTCCTTACACCTCCGTAGCTCTTCTATAATGGAATCCTTTGTACCTCCACCGACCATCTTCCTCATGGCCTTCTTTATCGGTCTTCTTCTCTTCACTCTCTCTCTCTCTCTTTCGCACATATTCGAATGGGATCAATGCTTTGATGCACAGATCTAGCATCATATCTGTGCACCAAAACACAAATCCAGTCCGGGGAGAGAGAGGAAGGGGGTGGGGTGGGTTTTTTGATGATGGTGGGTGGGGGTTGTTCCAGCGAGGTGGTAGTGGAGAAAGAGAGGGGGAGAAAAGTAGAAGAAAACGTGAACACTTCTCTTTATATATATATATATATATATATATATATATATATATATATATATATATATATATATATATATATATATATATATATATATATATATATATATATGTTTTGTTAAAAAAGAAAGGAGTTTTAAAAAAGTAATATATTTTTTTTTAAATAGGGAAGCTAGTGTGAAAAGATAAAGGGAAGACAATATTAAAAATAAAAAAAAATAAAAAACAACTAAAGGGGATAATTATGTATTTTATTTTTTAATTGTTTAATTATTTTTAAATGACTAGGGTAAAGTTGCCATTACAATAAAAAATTTAGTAACTTTTTACTCATACGGGAAGTAAGTGTCAATTGACAAAAAATAAGAAGGAGTTAACTGGTATTTAATAAATAGAAAAAATAATTTTTTGAACCCCTCATAAATAGGATCGGTGTTCAATTGGTCTCTATTATTTAGTGTTAGACACATTTGGTTCCTCGTTATTTAAATTGGATTCAATTTGGTCCAATTAGTAATGGTATTAGCTAATTTGAACGAAAAATACTTCATGTGCTAAGTAAGTGACCTTAGAGTTAGGAGTATATATTCCTTTCAATCGTGGTCACTCAATCCAATAGCAAAGAAAAAGAAAAAAAATCATGGTCACCACCACCACATCACCGACAGCTACTCACCCACCCCACCGCTCTCATATTCCACCCCCCACCTACTCTCTCTCTATATATATATGTATATATGTAAGTGTATATATTATGGAGAGAGAGATGGCGATTGAACTACCAGCCTCACAAATCCACACTGAAGCAAGAACACCACCAGCCAGCCACTCCACTCCCTTACTCCATCGCATTCATTCGCTACAATAACCAATGCATTCTCCAGCAAAGCCCAGCAGCTCATACAATTCGGCGACCTCAAAACAATACCGTCGAAAGAAGATACATCAACCATAAACTTCGACGGGTACATCCTCCTGGACATCAGGCTAGAGTGGGAAAGAGAGAAGGCATATGTGTCCCAGGATTACTGCACGTGCCACTCTTCGTGGCGGACATGGACAACAGCCCCATCACACTGTTAAAGAAATGGGTTTATTTTGGGTATGTTTGGCTGTGGACTTGCCAAAACTTCATCATAATAAACACTAATTTTATGAAGAAAGTGGAGAAGAAGAAGAACCCAAGCTCTTTGTGGCTTGTGGATAGGGATGGCAATTAAAACTAAACCAATGGATAATCGAACAAAACCAAATTAAACAGTCCGGTTTTGAAACCAACTAAATGATTTTGGTTGCGGGTTTTGATTTTGAAATTAACAACAAAACAGTTTTGGTTTTTGTTTTAATTTTAGAATAGTAACCGTGAAACCGAACCGTGTAACCGATATTTTAAATATGTTTTTATGATATATATACCCTTCTATCATTCTCTCATCTCTAAGCTCTCTATCTCACTCTACTTTGGTTTTGGTTTTTTATAAAATTGAAAAATCTTAAATAGTTTCGCGATTTTAAAGTTTTGATTTTATGTAAAGTTAAATGGTTTGATTTTAAACCCTTTAAAAAAAAAAAAACGGGTGGTTTTGGTTTGGTATATGCCTAACGGTTTTAGTTTTGGTTTTGATTTTGTGTGAAACTGGACGAAAATCGGACCATTGACATCCCTACTTGTAGAGATGGTCTCAGGTAGGAATCTCATTTTTTGGAATAGATTACACCTTTTTAACCCCCATTTAGAGTAGAAATTCTAATCTATTAGTTTTTTATATACATTGCTCCATAAAGTTTTATTTTTGAGTTTATTAGCTCAAACACAATTTCATTATTTATTTATTTTTGGGGTAATTCTACATTAAAAAAAAAGTATTATAATTTTTTTATGTAAGAAATTATAATTATTTTTATAGTGTAATGAGTAAGTGTAATTCGATTTAACCATAGGGGTGCAAAGTATATTAACCTATATAACTTGAGAGGGAAGTTGTTTTGGATGCGAAATGACAAAAAAGGCCCTAAAACTAGCAGTTGACTGTAACCTTTAACTAACAAAATTACAATTTGGGTCAAATTGAACCTAATGGTAATAATGTGGGACCAATGTCTCCAACTGAATGTCGACCCCATTTATGAAGTGTCAAAAAAATCATTTTCCCTGATAATAATAGGGGAAATTCTGCTTAATGGCAAAAAGACGGGGGATGTCAATGATACAGATCGAAAAAAGTATTAAAAGTTTGGGTTGATATATATAAGGCATTTATCATTTACTTCCCTTGTTATTTTTTTCAAAACCACAAACTTCCCTTGTCATTTAGCAAATACTTGTCACCCCCCTTTTACCTTATTTTGTGAAAAGACATAAATGTCATTTTCTTATTTAGAAAATATATTTTTTATTCTTTTATTTTTTTGTATAAATTCACTAATACGCCTTGTTTTTTACTCCGATGAGATGGGGGTGGGGGGGTGGAGGGGTGTTTTTTTTAAATTGTTAAAAATAAAGAGATGAAAAAATATATTTTTTTTAAATGGGGATCTTGGTGTAAAAAGATAAGGAAATAAATATAATAAAAAAATAATGGATATTTTTTTAATTTTTAATTATTTTAAATTGGTAAGGATAAAGTTGTCATTACAATAAAAATATTACTAATTTTTAATCCATAGGGGAGCTAAGTGACATTTGATCAAAATGATAAGGGGGTGACAAGTACTTTCTAAATAGTTGAGGAGGTTTGTGATTTTAAGCAAAATGACAGGAAACATAAGTGGTAAATACCTAATATATATATATATATATGTATGTATATATATATATATATGTATATATATATATAAAACACTAAGCATGTTAAGCACATATGTGATAGTGAATGCCTAAACTCTCTCTACGGTAAGCACAATTGCGCTGCAAGTAGGCTTATCCACCAATGGACTTCGGCCCAATATGATTGACCATAGCTAAGCATGAAGGACTAGAAGTCCCTCCGACCCCCAAAACTAGCAGTGGATTAATTTCTATAGATATGTCGGCTCGTTTTCTCAGTTTTGGGGGTACAATTCAGCATAAACAATTTAGAAGTCTTTCTTCCTAATTCCTATAGTTCTAAATTTGCTGAAGATAATCATAGGGTCTTAAAATCCCAAAATAATGTCTTACTCCAAGAAGAATTAAGAGATAAAGTTATTTCTTCTTAAGAACTAAAAGGTTAGATCCGAAAAAAAATAAAAAAATAAAGAAGAAAAAGAAGAAGAAGAAGAAATCTAAGAAATGGTGTGCTTTCACTAAAAGGGTACTTTCACTACTTTCAATTCAAGCAATGGAGAGGGAGATTTAGAAGTTGTTGGTTTTCAAAGACAAATTTTAGAAAGAATGTCAAAATTTATAAATGATCAAGAAATGAACCTAAAGAGTGCTCAATACATACTAACGTGTGTGGGGCCCATGGATTTTAGAAGAGCATGATATTTTTTCATACTTCACAACCCTTACATTTGCTTGGGGTTGGTGTGTCTAATAAGATACAAGCTTGAATACATAAATAAATTTAGAGAATTCTGCATTGAAGTGAAAAAACATATAAAAATATATTAGCACTCCACTACTAGATCGAGGAGCCAAATACTTATATCCATTATGTTTAGGTTCATTTAAGGGTCACCACATACTTTTCAGTAGGCTCCTCCGGATAAATCATAATTAGATGGTATATCATAAAAGAAGAACATTGGGTGTATTAGATATGGTCAGATTGATTATAAATCACACCGATTCACATATTTTAGGAAAATGCTTCTGACTGTGGCATGTTTACTAAAAAAGGTTCCTACTAATCCCATTCTAGAGACACTATATGGTATATGGTGTGGGCGGAAGCCAAGTCTCAAGTTCTTGAGATTTGGATGGTCAAACTCATTACCAACAACTTGCAATCAGGAACTCATAATTGTAGGTTTGGGATGTACCTATGGAAACTATAGTACAACACTTCTATCATTCAAGTAAACAATAGTTGTTTGCAGAAATATTTTATTCTAGAGAAATAGTTTCTCAAAACATTTAGCATTAATAAAAGATAGGATTAGACAAGTTGTTGTACACCATCAAACCAACAATAGAGTTTCTCGATAACCTTTTATAGTAAATACACCTAGTAATTAAATTCTTTATATGGAGGGTAGGACATCCGCATTACTTGATTGGTGTATTAGATTTGTCAAACAAAGATGATGAGGAATTGCTTCTACGGAGAGGTAACAACCTTACCAGTTACAAAGATAATGATGTTTGACATCAGGAAAAGAAAATGACTATAAAATCATAGATGGTTTTTAACTTCAACTAATCGAGCTCCGGCTTAGATAGAAAGATGAACATACACAAAGCAAGGTTAATTGTGATAGGGTGTTACAGTGTCAATAAATTGATACTATAGAGAACCTTGGCGTCGATAACCATACTAGGGATCTTCAAGAAATTATTAACCATTATGGTACTCTTTAGATTATGAAATCTAACAAATTAGTGTAGAAATCTCAATGAAAAAAAATTTAGGCGATATTTACATAAATCAGCTAAAGGGCTTTATAATGATTGACAAAAGTCAAGAAGTGTGCAAGTTGTAAATTTTCATTTATGGACTAAGGCAAAGTTTCCCAAGTTTATAATATTCGTTTTTGACAGGGAAATTAAATTCTTTGACTATGTCAAGGACGAGAAATGATCCTAATGTGTACACTAATTGGATGGACAAGTAAAAACTTCCAATTTTATAGACAACACTCCAACCATAGAATGTTATCTTATGTTATAGTATAATTTTATAATGATTCTCCATGAAGATTTGAAAATAGATTCCTTAATACAAGGCATAAAGTTTTATAGGGATATATTAGGAATGATGCTTAAATTTTCAAATCTCTACATAGGGTAGACGCCAAAATTGCTAATGAATACCTTTACCAGTTCTCCATGGATTTGTATATTAATGGCGTGAGTATAAAAGACTCTAGGCAAGAGGGATATGATGAACAAGGTTCTATATGCTTTGACAATTTGAAGTCTTACGTATTTTGTGCTATGTACTAGACTTGATATCAGATATGCTATTAACTTGATTAACGTATATTGATTTCATTCAGACTGAGAATAGTAAATGGTGCAGAAATATATTCTGAAATACTTTGGAAGATGTAATGATAGATTTTGGAGAAAAAAATAGATTAATAGATTCACATAATCAAATTTCTAAATTCGATATGAATGACTGTTAATTTTTTTAATAAGTGGGATCCTTAGTGGGAAAAGTTATGGATAACATCCAAAACTTCAGATTCTGCTATGGATAACAAGTTTATTGACACATCAAATGCAACTAATAAAGGTGTAAGGATTTGGATAAGTAGACCCTATTCCACGTCGGCGTTGCCATTGGGAGGCATTTCTGATCCAATTTTAGTTAAAAGAGGCAAATTACACTTTAGACCCTCCAACTATAACCATATTTCTATATGATCCAATAAGTTTATACGTTTCATTTTAAACATTGTATCTTTAATCATGATTTTAATTAGTTCTTCAGTCTAATTTTGCTGTTAAATTAAACGAAAATGAGGGCAAATTCGTAAATTTATAATTTCTTTTAGTGTTTTTTTTTTTTCGTTTTATCTTTTTTTTTTCTTTTTCTTTTTCTTTTTTCCTTTCTTCTTCTTTCACCGAAGCTCCTTCCCCGCCACGCTGCCCTGCCTCGCCGTCGTCGAACCAGATCCACTATCTCTGCACTACCTCCTTCCACCCTCATCACCATGCCATCGCCCTCTAACTTCCTCGTTTGTACCACTGCTCCAGTGAACGGGCCTTGATTGGGGATAAGAACTCTGACAACGAAGGCAATGAAGATGACATGGATTTTGATACAGTCAGTGATCAACCTCGCTGACAAAACGGCGCCTAGGGTGCCGCAGACGTAGATCTCGTCGATAGGTTCTACCTTCGTGCACTACTTCGCCATCTATTTGAATATCGGTGGCGCAATTATGCTACAATAGATGACGAATCCAAAACCCATCAGAAACACCCATAGAGAAATTAGCGGTGATGAAATAGCTCTCCAATTTTAAACCAGAAGCAAACAATTATCACTTTTGGTTGGAGGAAAAAATTGGACCAGAATTAATTTTAAACCAGAAGCAAGCAAACTAAAATAGAAATGTGCCGTAAGAATTCTAATTTTTAAACCAGATGTAAGCAATTCTAAACTAGAAGCGAGTAATTCTCATGGGCGGTGAAAAAACTAGTTTTTTGTGACTAAAATTTGGACGAATTTGGCATATTTGGCATCAAACTGAAACAGAAATGAGAATAAATTTGTGGTCGGATAAGAGATAAATTTCTTGGTTTAAGAGAGAGGTAAAGCGAGAAAGGGGCTAAAATTTTATGGGTTTAAGAGAGGAAGGGATGGACGAAATCTGGGTCCAGAAGAAGAGAAGCGTGTTTGGAATATTTTTTTATGGGTTAACATTAATTGAATTAATTATTTTACAAAAACGGGTCAATAAATAGTCTATTATTTAAATAACTCAAATAATCAGTAATCATATTTTGATTTGGGTTGTGGCGTCTTTTATATAAAAACTCAGTTAAGTGGCAAGTGTACATTTAGGATTTCGTTGAAACTCGTTATGAGAGGGCCCAACGAGAAACCCTAGTATATATAACTAGGTCATCTCCCTAGTCTAGATTAAAAGGGTTTCTTCCCATTGAGAGTCATCACCACAATAATCTAGATCATAGGGATGAAGACCTAGTCAGTAATCCTCTATGACAAATTCAATCTCCTGCGATGGCCCAAACAGGTACGTATTCGATTACCGTTCTTTATTGTTGTGTCCTAATAATCATGTATGTTTACGATATTTAATTAATTTCTATATTATTGTGATTATGAGATATAATTAACATGTGGTATTAGAGCCAGCAGGAGGTTGAAAACAACTTCCAGCTGGTCCGGGCCCCTATGTGAGCAACAGGCGCGTGGGGGTGCATGAGATGTTCCAGGACCTGTTTTGGGTTCGGTTTTTTCATGTGCACTTGGTTTTTGGTCCTCTAATTTTTTGTAAAATTTATTTTATTTTTTGAAGATTGAAAATAATTTTTAGTTAATTATTACTTATTATATGATTTAATTAGCTTAAAATTATTTTTAAGCATGTTTTTCTATTGAAAATTTACCAAAAATTATGTTGGTTGATCTGGAATGGGATTTCACTAATCACTCTCCCTAGATTAAATTTTATTGGTGTGAAATCTCCTACTTAGTTTTAAGTCACATAAAAAACTAATTTAATAATTAGTTTAAAACTCTCTCTTTGCAATTGTGGCCCCATCGGCATGACGAAATAACAGTTTCTCAAATGTTTTACCCTTTATTATTTTTTGTGGGTGAGATCCTAATCAAATGATAATAGTTAGTTCGTTTTCTTCTTCGATTTGTTGTTGCAATCCCTGTCTTCCGGTTGTTCTATTTTTTTCTATAGTTGAGTTAACATAATAATTGGTAAACAATCAAGCATAAGCACTTAATGAGACAATTATGGTCTTTCATTGACACCAATATCAGTGTAAAAATTTATTAGAAACTGATAATTTTCATTAAGACCCTTAACTAAGTAGCTCAATAGTAGTTCTCTGACAAAAATTTCAGAAGAACTCAACTTAGTATTAAAACCTAGATATTGATATATGTCTCCATTCTATAATCTTTTGCTTGGTAATATGTGAAAATCCTATTTTCTCATTAATTGCTATTGGTTATCACTATGTCTCTGGGTGATTGCATTTGTGAGGAGGAAATCCCGATTTTTCTATAAATTGCATTTGTAATTGTCATTGTCTTATCGTATTTGTTTGTATTTTGAGAAAATCACATATTTTAGAATTAATTATATGAAATATTTTTATGGAGTGAAATATTGATCCATCCTAAAACATGTGATTTTCATTGTTCACATTTAGATAAAATATTGAGTTCTTCTAACTGGTTTATAATATTTTGATAATATTCATTCATAAATAATTATGGTGTACTCATTCAAAATCGTAAGAGTATAGGATGATATAGGTGGTATTTGGGCCTAATTTTTGCTTGGATGATGATTGTGAGGTCATGCAGATATCAACCCTTGATCGAACGAATAGTTGTAGATGAATTTAAAATCCTATTTTTACTTGCAAGCCTAAATTAGTAGTTTTAGCTAAAAAGGCTAAAAACCGTTAAGCGAAAAATCGTTTTGAGTAAATCAATAATACTGAGCATTGGTTTATTATGTGACTAACATTATTACTGTTTTTTTTTTTTTTAGCTTAATGACATTTTCCACCCCTAACATTTACATTTGGTTTCACGATATTGTTCAAAGTTTATAAATTGTATATGGATGAAGTAAACATTATAGGGATAATGCATATATCATTTTTCTTCGATTGGTTATATGATTAATAGACTATGATAAATTATTATTTAGAGCTTGTGTAAATTTGGTTGTTTTAATTATTGTTCATATGACTGTTTTATTCATGTAATTGATGGTTAGGAATCCTAAAGTTGATTGACTTCCTGTCTTTCTATTTGTTATCTTTGTGAAATACTTACATGATGAGTGACATGATTGAGAGAATTATATCCTTATTTTATTTTGATAATATGATGGAAACTAAATTGAATAGAGCACTATTGAAAAGTGACCATAGATAATCAAATGTATGATATATATTCAGGATTCTTAGTGGTTTAAGTATGATGTTAATAACTAATTTGGTTATTACTACACCTTCCATCAACAAAAATGAGATCTTTTATTTTTCGAATTTGGGTTATGTTTGGGGCAATATATTTGCGTTTTGGAACGAAAAAAAAACATACCGAATTATTTTTATACAATTTCGCATGAGTTTCTTCTTGTATTGTTTGGGTCTTAAAATGTTTAATGAGCCATACATATATTCTGATGGGCCTGTTAGACCATTACTTATTTATTAATTAACAAGACTGATGGAATTACTAATATGGATAAATTATTTATGAATATATGAGAAGGCCTTGAATTGAAAACACTATCACCGTGACTATAGTATCTTGGTAAGGATCCAGGTTTGGGCTTATTATATAGATATTGATTTTGGGTTTGGGCTTATTATATAGATATTGATTTTGGATTTGGGCTTATGTAATATTTCAGTCAATTGAACTTTCTTAGTTACAACTTTCGGCCTTTGAGGTTCATATTAAAAAACCCATAAAAATACTGATTATGATTAATTATAGTTTTTCAATTTTCAAACCCTTAATTTTTATTCTATATAGAGACTAATTTAATAATTAGTTTCAAAGTGCAGTAAAATTGTTGTTCAAATTCTTACAACTATAATTAATCATTGATCACTAAAAGTACATTTTGTAACGTACTTCATCTTATTTTGATCATATGCATATATGTCGCTAATATACACTATTGTGGTTGGGGAGTACAATTTGGAACGCTTACTTGTGAATTGTTGAGGTTATTTTATCAAAGTGATTTAACCAACATAGTTTGTAAGTTTTCGAGTTTCTATTTTGTTGATGAGAAAATTTCAGATTAATTTGTGCATTCACCTACCCAAAGGGGGTTATTGTGCATATTAATTTAATTATTGGGTAATATAGCTTAATTTTTCTAATTTGGAACGTTTGCTTGTGAATTGTTGATGTTATTTTACCAAAGTGATTTAACCAACATAGTTTGTAAGTTTTCGAGTTTCTATTTTGTTGATGAAAAAATTTCAAATTAATTTGTGCATTCACCTACCCGAAAGGGGGTTATTGTACAAATTAATTTAATTGCATGAGGATATTATGTGAAATAAATGATTTGATAAATTTGTTTGCCCAAAGGGAATGAATTTTGAAAGATTATTTGTTTTATTATATTTTGAAAAAAAATATATGAATTAAAAGGTCAATCTACTCAAAGGGGATGGTTTTTTAAATCTGTAAAAAAAATTTATTTTATTGATCCTCAGGATTAAAGAATAATTGTTTATTGTAGACTCTGCCCAAATGGGAGTTTATGATAACACAATTGATACTTATATTGTATTACCTATACTTAATTGAGCATTTTACCCATTGTTCATAATTGATCTAGTTACAATTTTTTTATGAAAATAATTACCTTTTGTTGTGAACAACAATAATACCACAATGAAATTCTAAATTGATTCCTTGATTTAAGGAGAATCTTTGTAATCTTCTTTATTTCGATGATTGTGTCGTGTAAGTATTGATCACTATGGCTATAAAGTTTTTCTTATTTTGTTGATCTTCATGCTTAAAGAATAATTGTTTATTATAAACTCTACCCAAATCAGAGTTTATGATAATGCAATTAATTCTTATATTGTGTCGCTTATACTTATTTGAGCATTTTGATTCTCCGGTTTAGTGAGAATTTTCTTGTATTTTTCTTTAATTTTATGATACGTTGTGACCACTATTATTATGCGTTTTACAAAATTAAATTCTATTTGATGATCATCATTAATGAACATTGTATTGTTGTGTATTATATTATTTGAATTGATTATACTAAATCAAGGTTTAAGACCCATAGAGTTCAAGGAACATGTTATGAATATGGGTGTCATTGAGTTTTTTGATTCTCTGGTTCAGTGGAAACTTTTGTATTTTTCTTTATTTCGATTATTACGTTGTGACCAATATTGTTATGCGTTTTGTAAAATTGAAATCTATTTGATGATCATCATTATTGCGTATCATATTGTTGCATATCATATTATTTGAATTAATTATACAATATGGTATCTTAAGATATTGTGCTTTAAGAATTATAATTGTATACTTTTGGCTGTCACTAATCATTATTTTAAGATCTCATGATGTATTGTTAGTAACATATAACTTGTTAAAGTCAAGCAATTTCATATTGTTAAGAAATTGCACCAAATTTATTTTGTTGAGAAACTACAATTAACAATTTCATTTTGTTGAGAAATTGTAGCAGTTTTATTTTGTTGAGAAATTGCAATTAACAATTTCATTTTGTTGAGAAATTGTAATGGGAACCGATAAGAACAATGCATATTGATAATGATCACATGTTGACATTGGCTTCTTACTACACTACTGGGCTTACAATCCATGTCGATATGGTTATAAGTATCTGTGAGTATGAAAGGTCTTATGTTTGTTGAGATTAACATATAGACTATCATAATTCAATATTAAAATCATATTGGATCGGATAAATTTATCAAGATACTACTTATAGACTATCATTTCTTTAAACCAAAAGTGGCCTACTTATAGACTATCATTTCTTTAAACCAAAAGTGTGGCCACACCAAATTTTTTATTTTATTTTTTGTTATTAACCCGAGAGTCTTATTTTTAAAATTAAATTTATTCAATTAATGTAGCCCAAGTGGGAGAATATTGGAATATTTTTTTATGGGTTAACATTAATTGAATTAATTATTTTACAAAAATGAGTTAATGGATAGTCTATTATTTAAACAAACCAAATAATCAGTGATCATATTTTAATTTGGATTGTGGTTTCTTTTATGTAGAAGTTCAGTTAAGTGGTAAGTGTAGGTTTAGGGTTTCGTTGAAGCCCGTTATGAGAGGGCCCAACGAGAAACCCTAGTATATATAATTGGGTCCCCTTCCTAGTCTAGATTAAAAGGGTTTCTTCCTATTGAGAGCCGTCACCACAACAATCTAGATCATAGGGAGGAAGACCTAGTCAGTAATCCGCTGCGACAGATTCAATTTCCTGTAATGACCTATACAAGTACGTATTCGATTATCGTTCTTTATTGTTGTGTCCTAATAATCATGTATGTTTACGATCTTTAATTAATTTTTGCATTATTGTGATTATGAGATATGATCAACAAAAGGCTCAACGTTCGAATCAGAGGGTACACGAGAATTGCAGATTTAACGAGGTGAGGAGGTTCTAGGACAGTGTTCCACGGGAGCTCAAAAATGTAGTAATATGTTTTCTAGAGTTCTAGCAGAAATGGGGAAACCAAAGGGCCCGGAGGGCGGTGGAACGGTGATGGTAGTAGAGGGTAGTGGCACTGTGATGGTGGATCTGGTTTGACGACGGCAGGGCAAGCCACGGTGGCATGATAGGGCACTGAGGCGATGAAGGAGTTTTGGTTAAGAAGAAGAAAGACCAAAAAAAAAAAAAAAGAAGAGAAAGAAAGAAAATGAAGAAGAAAAAAATTAAAAATTGCAACTTTACAAATTTACCCTCATTCCATTCTAATTTAACAACTAAACTAGACATAGGGACTAATTAAAATCATAATTAAAGATACAAAATTTAAAATGAAATGTATAAACTTATTGAACCACATAGAAATATGATCATAGTTAAAGAGTTTAAAATATAATTTATCCTAAAAGATACGTGTGTGTGTGAGAGAGAGAGTATATATACATATATATATAAAAAAATCAACTGTTCATGTTTTGTGAGATAAAGACAACCGAGATTAAAAGATACCTAAACCTATTTCTTTATATATACATATATATATACATGCGTGTATATATATATAATTATGCGAGTGGTTCGATCCACTCTCCTATAAATAGGCAAATGATAAGACTACAAAATATAGAATTGAAAATAAAAAACTATTCTCCCAACTTGAAAAACCCTACGTCCTCTATTGGTTGAAGCGCAAAATAAATATTTTTTATATTTTTTCTAAATTAATTTTTAACTTTTTATTTTTCTACAAAAAGAAACATAAGCATCATACTAATTAAGCATTATTATGTGTTAATGATTATCTTCTCGTTCATAACCACTTTTTAAGTAAAAAATACACCTTAGTTTATCCTGATTTGTTAAATTAGTTTTGCCATTTTAAATTATCACGAAATACATAAAATGGGTATAAGGGGTCTGGATATTTTTAAGTCGTCTGATATTCCGACTACAATGATTTTTAGTCATGGTTAAATTATATGTAATCTTATCATGATGCATATCATTTGATCGATTATGTGTACTTATATTTAAAAATAGACTAATATTTACAATAAATATTATTTATTCAAAAACATTATTATTTATCTCAAGTTATATATTTGAATTTCTATTGAAAATTCTCAGTTTACTCAAAAGGAGCTTAACATTGTGCTATATGATATAAATTTCGGCTTAATTTTATGATTTGTAATGATTTTGTTCTGTTTTATGGTTTGTTTAATTTAATACACGCTAGGTTTTTTTTTTTTTTTTTTAGGGTAAGGTGTGTCCAGGTCAACTTACCCGCACCTCGACTAATCATTTTATCGGACGATCTTAACGGCGCATTTTTCTATATCGACCTGGTGTATTCAAGATTAATTTTAATATTTAATTTCTAGAGTGTTCCGTAGAAGAGTCGAATCCCGATTGGAAAAAAAATGTGATACTTCTCCTTACGAACTGGACTAATACCTTTTGAGATTTCACCGATTATTCCATAATTGTGTTTCTCGGCAAGCAGTACGGATTTAAAAATGATGAAGTTGGCTTTTTAAGTTTTTAGTCCAATTGGTTCACAGTAGCCCGGCCCATTATGTTCGACCTAGGTTTCGACCACTATATATATCAACCTAGAGTTGAGCAAAGTGACTCTTCATTGCTGCTAGGGTTCCGGCGGCCATCTCAGGTAATGTGTCCATGGGCAATTGATTCTTATAGTTTAGTTCTGCTTCTGTTCTATCGTAAATTAAAATGTCCTGTTTTTTGGACTTCAGATTAATACCAATTTGAAGAAATAGTTTGTTTGTATATCGAGGAATCGAATTGTTTACGTGCGTAGTATGAATGTGTAGTTTGTTGCAGGATGTGTTAACTTTTCTGACTTCTATAGATTTTGAACTTTGATATTCTGTTCTTTTTTACAGTTTTCGCATTCCAAGTAGCGGAAAAGTTGTAACGATGAGGTATGCAATTCAAGTCTAAGACTCTGTTGTTTTAGTTAGTTCTTTGTAGTTATCTTGACGATTCTATAGTATCGGCCGTACTTTGAATGCACCTCTCTTGTATGATTTGATTTCTGAATGACCATGACCATATTTCTTACTTTATTTATTTATTTATTTTTATTTTTATTTTATTTATAATGGTTACTGATAATTTGAATTTGTAGCCTCTCGGGATCTTATATTTCGAAAATTACCCATTTCTTGGGCTCCACTGGATTATCAATCTATTTATATTTTTTCATTCTCTAGCTTTATTAGAGATCTCCGACTGCCTTGTTATTTTTAGAACTTTAGCTAAATTGGTGAGTTTCTATAAGAAAATCAACTTTTCCAAATTGCTTGGTAGCCACTTCTAGCCGCCGTGGACAGACTCAATGAGACTTGCTGATATTATCAACTGTCTATGAATAAAATGAATGCTAAGATGTTTGAAGTATTATAGAATATAAAACCAATGGACTTTACTGAATTATTTGAAAGAAACGTTTTTTGTTTGAAAATGATACTAGTGGGCAAAACAAAAACATGTCAAAAAGCAGTCTGCATAAACCTGTTTTTATTTTGTGAAACTATTATTTCTGACGTGATGGGCCAACTTTCTGATGTTATTCAGATTGTCTCGAAATTAGAATAAGGTAATGGACTTGTTTGTTAAATAAAATTTAATTATTCTTATTTGTCTAAATGATATGGTTTGAGTGGTTTCTTAATTATTGGTCAGCTAAGATAGTTTGTAGCTGTTTTTACAAGAAAATTGGAGAGAATGGCTGGTTATGCTCTTATTGTTTTAAGTATTTGATGTAATTTTTGAGGTTGTGACCATGGTCAGAGTGGTATACTATTTTCACAGTGGTATTTTATTTTCATGTCATTCTATTTTTAACAATCAAATATTCTCATCTTAAATGGATGTGCAATGTTGATGATTCTACACCTCGGAGAATTATTTGTCAACTGTCCTGTGGATAACAATTACTACTTTTGAGCTTTCCTGACTGTCGATTCTGTTCTTTTGTTACAGTAAGCTTCAGAGTGATGCACTTCGAGAAGCCATTACTCAAATTATGAATGACACCAAGGAGAAGAAGCGGAACTTCACTGAGACCATTGAGCTCCAGATTGGGTTGAAAAATTATGACCCCCAGAAGGACAAGCGTTTCAGTGGTTCTGTTAAGTTGCCACACATTCCTCGTCCTAAGATGAAGGTGTGCATGCTTGGTGATGCTCAGCATGTGGAAGAGGTATTCCTTCCCCTAATTAGTTATTGACATTACAATCAATGAATTTACGAGATTGAAAATGGCGAGGGTGCTAAGATTTCTTTTTGGCTTTTATGCTAATGTTTTTTTGATGAAAAATTCTTGAAAATATAGGAGCAACTCCACTTCAAATTGCTTTTTTCCCTGCGTGCTGATGTTATACTATTCCAATATCCATTAGAACTACATTGTTTCCGGTGTCTAGCATGATTTTTTTTAGTATTGCTAAAAAATGGCAGGATATATTGAAATATCTTTTGAGGAGATATCATTGAAAATTGTGCTAAATTTTAGCACTTCCAGATCATTTGCACATGCACTTGAGTTACCCTTAGATGGCATCGAAAATTTATAAGTAGAAATTGTTCATTGTTTCTTGTTTAGAAATTTGAAATATGGTGATCTTGTATTCATCTGCGCAAGGTGTTTTTATTGGGTAAATACACTTCTGATATATTTTTTACTGCTCAAAAACTTGCTATGAGATGGAGCATGGTCCACGTATACAAATTACCTATGCATACATTATGTATACTTGTACTTTATTTTGGTTGCATCAGTGTTGTAACAGGCCTTTTCTTGTGCGAGCCTAGAGGTGGGGCATAGTTGGGTGGGGAGAAATTCTCCTTGGGTGTACGCCCCAGGCTTTTGGGCTTAGCCTTGGCTGTAAAATTGGGCAAATCCCAGGGCTTGCCTTGTTTGCTCTTTCATTTTTTCATTCTTTTGATTTTGATGAATTAAATTTTATTTTTTAAGTTATTTTAAGGTTTAAACTAAGGCTAGCATCGATCATAACTCAAGTTACTATTAGAAAATGTCCCTAAAATATATTCAAAATTCTTCATTTTCCCTTATCTTTCCATTGGGTGATTAAATATATATTTGCGAGGATTGAACTTGCGCCTTTACTTATTTACATTCCATTATGCTATAGAAGTTTCCATTGTTTTACTCTGTTAGTTAGTGTAAATTTCTCATACATGTTGTCTTGTCCATTTTTTTTTGCCATCCTATATTTTTCCCTGCTATTTTTTCCTATTATTTATTGGTATTTTTTTGTTCTTATATATTTTACAAAGAGTTAAAAATTATTAGAAAATAACCCTAACTATATTCAAAATTCCACCTGGGACAGGTTAAAATGCTCCGTCTTGCACCCGTGCCTTTTACAACTCTAGTTTACTTGTATTTTTTTTAATTCATGGTTGAAGAGAACAAGATTTTCACTTCAACAATATTAGGTCCATCCAGATTTATATGCATTCAATTTTTTCCTTCAGCATGGTTTATGACTCCTTCGCAATTTTTTTATCTCTGTGTTGAATTTTGTGATCATTAACTTTTTTGTTGTATTCATTGAAGCAAAGGTTCCAGTGCCTTACTAGTACGATTGTGATCTCTCCTCATTAGCTGACTTGGTTCAATTCTAAGTGTAGGCAGAGAAGATAAATTTGGAGTACATGGATGTTGAAGGCCTGAAGAAGCTTAACAAGAACAAGAAGTTGGTGAAGAAACTTGCAAAGAAATATCATGCATTCTTGGCCTCCGAAGCTGTAATAAAGCAAATTCCGCGTCTTTTAGGCCCAGGCCTCAATAAAGCAGGCAAGTGTGCTTTGGCATATCCTTAGATAGAATTTGTGGTTTAATATATACACGCACTATTGGATTTTTTATTGAACTTCAATTCTCACTTTTCCAGAGACTTGTTTATTTTTTTATATTTAAATTTCCATGAATTAAGTCTTGTTTTTCAATCAACTGCAGATATAATTGTTTACTTTTTCTCACTTAAAACTCCTCAGAATTTATCTTTTGGAATTTCAAAAATGAAGTTGTATAACTATGTGGAAAAAGAATCATTTAATCAAAAGAGATATTTGTTTGTGTGATATAAGTCATGGTTGTTTTTGAATTTTTTTTGTGCATTTGCTCCATACTGTGAATTCATACTTTTGAAAGTCAACTTTCTAAATTTATGAAGAATGTATGATTGGTGCACATATTTGCCGCTGTAGCTTCTGGATTTTACAGTAATCACAATTTCTTCTTTCTACCATACTAATATTGGCTTCCATTGTTTGCAGGGAAATTCCCCACGCTTGTTACCCACCAGGAATCACTGGAGTCCAAAGTGAATGAAACCAAGGCTACAGTGAAGTTCCAACTGAAGAAGGTACTTTGCATGGGAGTAGCTGTTGGGAACTGCAGTATGGAGGAGAAACAGATCTTCCAGAACGTGCAGATGAGCGTGAATTTTCTAGTTTCTTTGTTGAAGAAGAACTGGCAAAATGTGAGTTTTCTTCCCCTGCGCATTTCTGTTTTGATTACTCTATAGTAACTTGGGGCACCTTCTGCCTTCTTACCCTTAACATTTATCATCATAACCGCCAAGTATCACACCTTCTTGAGATGAGGTTTTGACATGTATCATGCTAATATGAAAACTTCCTTAGGGGCACACTACATATGGTAATTGTTTTGGCATTTGAATAACTAGATATCATGCTTTGCCTACTGCTAGAATTATAAAAACTAAGACATTTGGCTTGGTAGAATTTGTGAATTTCGATAATGACACTGCCTTCAACTTTACTAGGTTTTTCTGTATCTTTGTAAATCTCGATTGCTTGCATGACCAAGCATGCTATAGAATTAAGTGCTTTTTAAATTGGTCTGGCTTTTTTTATTTTTATTTTTATTTTATTTTTTATTTTTTTATGGCTAATAATCAATCCGTTTTTAAATGTTGATTGGCAAACAGGTGAGGTGCTTGTACCTGAAGAGCACAATGGGAAAGCCAAATCGCATCTTTTAAGTTTCTGGGATGTAACAAACCGATGATAAATTTTCCCATTTTGTTAGGCTTGTCTTATTTTTGGATTGTTGCGATGTTGATTGTTTTGTTACTTTCATCCTTTATATGAACCAAAGTTTTGAGATTTGCGTTTGGGTTTCCTCTAATAGTTTTGTCAAGCAGTAATAAAGTGCCATAACTAAGCAGCATCAATCATTATTACATAAAAACTAAGTTATGGCAGCATCAATCATTATTACATAAAAACTAAGTCTTTTGTAACTCGTAAAGGTAGATCTATCAAAAATTAAAATGTAATCTATTTTAAAAAGAATCTTCCAAATCTAGAATTATTGTACTACGTATTTGCGTTTCTATGTTTCCAAGAATCTACATAATAATAAAATGAGAATCTACATTGAGAAAATGGCTGTCCCATCCTGTTTTCAGTTTACATTGACCGATCAAATCCAGCCGTTCGGAAGTAAACCGATAAGTCCACGCTGCGATAATTGCCAATGATAGTTTATCGATATACCCCCCTTGTATTTCCGCAACAGAATTTTCCATTTATAGATCGAGACTTCCATAAACAACGCATCATTGATTTGAGAAAACGAAACCTTTCATTATTAGGGTTTTTTGAATTTCAAAATCAATTTAGTGATTTTAGATCGAACAAGAATAGACCGTGCATTCCGAAACACATTTCGCTGTTCATTTCGCAGACAACCATTTTGTCTATATAGACGCTCACGGAGGGTTATTGTTTTGTTTATTATCATTTTCACGCAATCACAGATTTCTGGACTATTTTCTTCTCGCCTAACGTCCATACATGATGAGGTGTTTTATTGTTGATGAACAAGATACTTACTAATGTCATTGTGGAAAATTAACAAACGTTACATTGAACATGCACATGAACACAAATACATGGATGTTAGTTTGCGAATTCCTAGGAAAATAAATATTGAGTGTTACATTACACACTCAACAGTTCGGCATACATGTTACATTTAACATCCATGGGAGGAGTTGCAAGGGATGGATGGCGATGCAGGGGCTGGTTTCGAGTGGCGTAAAAGTAATTTTGAAAAAAATTAAGATTAAAAATATTTTTTAAAAATGAGGTATTACCAAATTCTTGAAACAATAAAAGGAGAATTGAAAAAAAAATAATAAAAAAAATGAGAACAAGGTGGGGCTTTTTTTAAAAAAAAAATGGGTTGAAAATATTAACTGGTATTCAGTAAATACCCTACTTACTATTCATAGCACCATAGACAATGCAACTCCACCCCTTATATATAGAGATGTAGATAGAAATGAAACTTGCAATTTCACAACCGCTAAACCAATTTTCAGAGTAGAAACAAACCTTACAAAAACAAAAACACATTCAACACACAAAATTGAATTTTTTTAAAAAAGGCTTGGTTTGTGGTAAACAAAATGACATTTATTGTTGTATAATCTTTCACTATCTGAATACATGAGACAGATATTACACTGGTGCTTCCATAGGCATTCATTCCTGTGGTGCCTTTTAGCACCCGAGAAAAATTTAGTAGGCCACCAAATGGCCTTATAAATATTCCAAACATCCTAAAAATCCAACACTTGATAAAATAAAACAAGAAAAAAAAAAAAAAAAAGATATGCACAAGGATTTCAAATATAGCTTTAAAATTACAGAGAGGAACACCGAAAGATTTCTATGTATATAAAGATATATATAAAATAAAATCTACCTTCGACCAGATAATTCATTGGCACGTAAATTATAAGTGGAGTCAGCGATGATCCAATCGGCATTGGGGTGTTGGAGGTGGTTGATGTCTCTTCCTTCTGCCACTCTTCCCACCTCTCAGCCAAACCGTCGCCTTCAAGCATTCTGACAACTTCTGACATCTTGGGACGTTCCATTGGGGAGCTTTGTGTGCAGAGCAAAGCCACCTGGATTAGCTGCTCCATCTCTTCATCGATGTAGTTTCCCTATAGATCTGCATCTACAAGTGTCTCCAATTTCTTCTCTTTCAGAAGTCCTTTCACCTGAAATTTTTTTATACATATATATTTTATCAGTCAATTTTACATATACACATGTATGTGTATATGCCTATATACACACACACACTAGCATTGGCTAGTGCTTTACATGGGAGAAGTTAAACTATGTATAATATAAGTATCGGTTTATTTACTTCAATAGCTTTCCAATAACATATATAAATATAATTTTTTTTATAGTATCATGATAAAATTAAAAAATTAAATTACAAAAGAAAATTGTACTTATTCATTAAGGTGCAACGTGTAAATAAACATTCTCGTGGGTTGTTCGAAAATGTAAAGAGGAGAGATGAAGAGAAAAAAATATTAAGTTGATAGAGAAACTAGGAAATTATCTAGATATTATATTTTTAAAAATAAAATTAATACAAGTGAGATTCACATTTATTTTTAAATAATCAAAATACGATCCAATGAGAAATCGACACCTAATTAAAAACAATTGAAAACTCAAAACTTTGAAAGATTAGAATTCATAACTTCTCGAGCCTTCTACATTCCAAAATATATACACAATCAAACCAAAAAAAATGCCATCATTTAAAGATGTTTGATTAAGAGCAGGTTACCATCATTTAAAGATCGGACATTTCTAAGTCAACAAATCAAACAGAATTTGAGCAGAAATCCAAGGATTGGGACAAATAAACTATTTGTCCAACTGAAATTTATTGTTGTAAATAGGCAAGATTTCTTCTATAGTTTTATGATCTAAGAACTTGGCCCAAACCAGCTTAGTGATGAGATCCTTCTTGAGATGCACAATGTACGACCAAAAAATGAGATGCCCAAATCCCTCCCTCCCTCTCTACAATCCATTTGATCTTGCTAGAACAGTAACCAATCTGACCGAACAATGGATGCAAAACCTGAGGAAACAAGTTCCTTCAGGGCCAAAACAAAATGAGCGCAATTGCATCAATCTTTCTCTGTGTCTACATCTCCAAACAATCATAAGACTCTTTTCTTTGCACAACAGAATATAGGGTGTGGAATCAGATCTGTGGAGTCCGTGTAACAAAGAATGAAATCACGTTTTTCTGTCCTACGGGGAATAGTTCATGCTCCTCTGCACTAGGGCTATTTATTCCTTGTTTACTCATCAAACGGCAGTGAAAAAGTTGAGGATCTTATTAGCCAATATTGGTTCCATCCATTGGTTTTCTAATATGAGAGAAGCATGACAATAAAGCGATACACAACCATTAAATGAGAGCTATTACATTGAAATCGTATCATTTTTACTCCTCATTTGGAAAACTTTGAAATAAAGTTTTCTACTAAATTATTCCCACTTGCAAAGGGAAGCATCAAAAGTTTGCTCAAGAGCTCAAGAGGCAAAAGCGAGTGGTTCTCTCTTTTTACATCTTCTATGTTCAAATTTTTAAGGTGTTGAACTTCAAATTCTTTGAGATGAACCTAAAACATTACCGGAAAATGGGAGGCCAGCCATATGCTTTAAACATTTCAGCAATTGTACCATGTTCTCTTATTAGGTTCTGCCTACAATGCATTGGATAAGTAGACCATAAAAGTTTTAAACTGAGAATAGGTGAACAAACGAATGAAATCACTAGTTCAGCAGATGATGAGAATAATTCATTATATTTCACTTTGTTATGAGCATTTGATGAGCAAACATTGCAATGAAAATCACGAGGAAAGAATCCATGCTAATCAAGACAAGCAATGAAGAAACAAACTGGTTAGTCTCATCTTTCCTTTTCTTTCTTTTTCCCCCCTAAAAAATGATGAATTACTCAGGCAAGTTCATGCAGCAAACACACTCAAAATTAACTAAAAGATGTGAAACCAAAAACAGGCCACTCATGAATAGTTTGGAGGATGGATGGTGCTTACCCAGTCAAGTAACATGACGTCGTCATCATTAGCCAGCCGAGCCAGATCAAAAGCCCTCTGCCCAGTAATGAGCTCCAGAAGCATGACCCCATACCCAAAAACATCAGTCTTTTCAGAAGACTTCCCAGTGAAGAGGTACTCGGGTGCAATATGCCCAATTGTACCACGTACGGCAGTTGTAACATGAGTATCCTTGTAGTCTATTAGTTTGGCCAACCCAAAGTCACCAACTGCTGCTTCAAACTCCTCGTCCAACAATATGTTTGCAGCTTTAACATCACAGTGAATAATCTTAGGGTCACAATGATCATGCAAATATGCAAGGCCCCTCGCAGATCCCAGTGAAATCCGCTTCCTTATTGACCAATCCAAGGGAGGCTGAGTATCAGGACGTTCTGACACAAGACAAATAGGTCATCAGTCATGATAACCAGGGTAAAGGAAACATAGTTAAAACTGGGGTTAATTAATTTTGCACCCTATTTTATACTTGAATTTTAAATAATATCCTACTGGCTTCCATAACTAATTTTAGGTCCTACTTCGACTGCTTAAGTTACTAGTTAGTTATCATTAGATATCATATTTTAATAATATAATTCGGTATTATAAAGTTGTAGGACTAGGAATTGGAGTTTTAAAATTAATGGGATAAAACTTACACAAATTACCCCGGAAATGTATATCCCAAAAGCCAGGGTATATCTACAATGAGTTCTAGTTGATCGCTATCCAAAAATTTTTGTAATTCAATCATATATGATGAAATCATCAAAGGTTTGAGGAAAAAACTTTTCCAGGATCAATGATCAGTACCGATGAATAGAATAGAATAGAATAGAATGGAAGAAGGAACTTCATTCACTATGTACAAATAAAATAAGAAAATCTATCAGATCCAACTATTGTGTATGAAATTTATGGTTTCCATTGGTGCAAAACCAATCAACTCAATTTAAGATGAGTTGGTTTTTTTTGGATGTAGTTAGTTATCCACATAAGTTGTACCTTTCCTCTTATGTTTCTCAAGAGACCGCTCCCTTTTCTTCACTTGAATCTCAATAATTGCATTTCCCAGTGCTGTAATTCCCATATGATTGCAAAATTTGCACCTTATGGTTACTGACTGCCCATTTGAGTGTTGAGAACTTAGAATACCATTTTTAATGCTCTTTTAGTTGAAATATGTTATTTGTTTGGTCCAAAGACTCCAAACAACGGTGGATGATAGAACATGGACCCCAGGCTCCAAATGTCCTCAAGTGAATGCAAGACCAAATCATCAATTGTGTAGAAGGTGCATAATTTCGTTTTAAGAGCTACCAAACGATAAGACGTTGCTCCTCACATCTTGATGCCAATTTTTCTCTTCAACACCTTTTAGTTCCATTCGTGATATCTCAAATGCAAAAACATTTGTGGCTATAGCTAAAATAATATTATTCTATTTGCATTTGAAACTTGGTAGTAATTTGTTTTTCAACTACAACAGAACGAGTTCAAGAGAATCACTTCACCCTTGAAGTACCAGACAAGGTGTCTTGCTGCCTTTCCTGATCAGCAGGGATTCTTGGTGAGTTCAGTTAATCTTGTTTATTTCATCTTTTTTCTTTTTGGTGGTTCTGTTTTAGATTCTTTAGCTGCCGTATATTATTTTCGTTTAATGGATGCAAATGCAAACAGAGAAGTACTTTCATGGGCTGTAACGGAGCCTGATGTTTGTTTCAGCTGGTGACTACATGAGAACAAATTGTCTTGTTGCCTCAAATGACATTGCTAGATATCTAATGTGGACGTTGCAATACTATAGTTTTTGTTTGATTTTACACAGCTTTAGGAGGAAGTGTTTGAATATTTTTATTGTTACTTCACATTTCCCTTGATGGAAAAGTCAAGAAGTGTTTTTAAACTTTCGAATTTTAAATGAGCATTTAAGTGATGAAACTTTGTTTGTTAAAAAGGAAACTGAATAACTATTCTAGGACATTCTAAAAAGAGAAGGTATGACAGTTAGACGAAAGGAGTACGCAAGGAATTCTGAGATTGGGCATTAATCGTCAATTATCTCATTTGGGAACTATGTTAGATCGAAACATGAAATATTTAACCCTGTTTGTTACACTTTTTGGATTCTGTTTTCTGTTTTCAAAAACATGAAATACAATTATTTCTCTTTTAACAGCACAACTCAAAAAACACTTTAACAAAATATTTTTTGTAATACTCAATCTATCACATTAGCTACTTCTAATATTATTATTATTATTATTATTATTATTATTATTATTATTATTTTATACATCTAATTTTAACATTTATCTCTTTTGTCTACCTCACATCCACCTGAATTTTTATTGTTTTTGTTCAGAAATCTTGTGATAGAAGCTGAAAAACAGAAATAAAGAAAATCTGTTTATGTTCTGTTTCTGAGATAAGAACAGAAACAATTTTTTTTGTTCAGAAAATCTGTGTTTTTTTTTTTGTTTTTTTTTTTTTTTTCAATTTTTTAGGGAACAGAAGCAGTAGCGAAATATCACCTTTGTTTTTTTATAGCGGCAGTTGAAATCTTCATCTGCATACTTTAGTTGTTGAATCATACCTGAATCTTCTTGGGTTTATCATGCTTGTTGTTTGTCCAGTATTAACCCATATTCTTTTCTAGTAATAGAAATTGATGTGTGTAAAACTCTCTCTCCAAACTGACCTAGGTATTAAATCCTAAACGGGTCGGGTTCGTTTTATGGGCTCCGAATTGGAGTCCATAAAATCAAGTGGGCCGGGGCAACATAAGCCCATGATTCAAACACTGATTTGGAGATCTTTATGAATATATGGGCAGCCACTTGATAAGACCCATATTTGGGTATGTATAAACCCAAGGTGTCAAGAGCCAAAAAGGAAACCAATCATCTCAGAGTTTCGATTAAACCTGTATACGTTAGAATAAGTCTGAATTGATTGTAATGGCCCGTGAGTTATGGGTACCGTTACAGAGATTCTCCCATAATTATAGAGATAATAACTATTATACGTAACGGCAGGAAAATACGAGTAACTGAATAATCTCTCCATTCATATGGTAACATGCTAAACACTCTATAAAATGGTAGAAGGTAACTGGTAATACACGCTCAGATTCAAGTGTGCAATTTATTCTCACTATATTCAGATTAACTTATTCTCACGCCGGAGGTTCTTTGACTGACACCACACCGGTGTCCCCCCATTAGAATTCACGGTTTTGCAGATAGAGAAGGAAAACGAAAGATTTTCTGGTACGTTCGGAGCTTGACACGTGACATAGAATTTTTGACCTCATCATTTGGCGCCGTTTGTGGGAAACGGACGTAAAACCTTACGTTGCAGATATGAGGCATTTGCGAGCTAGGGCATCGGTGACAAGTCAGAATAATGACTTACCACCGCCATCAGACCGAGATGTACCAAAGGAGTAACACGGAGATTTTCGTTTAGAGCAACATGAAGAGATTCCGTCTGATCTGCCATTGGTTGCAATAAATATGGATGCAAAGATAGGCGCTCTTAAAGCGAAAATGGCCGAGATGGTAGAAACTATCAAGTACATGGCTAGCATAATTGCTGATAATAGGTCGTAGTTCAATACGAGTATTCATGGAGTCAGGGAGGAGGTAGAGACTTCACGACATGCTGATCCTCAATCTTATGAGGAACGACCTACCCATAGAGAGGCTAGCCATCAACTAGAACGAGAGACTAGTATTCAAACTGAGACTGTTGATTCACATCTACAGATCAGGAGTCAAATAGAGAGAGTTCAACCTCTAGATGAGCTGGATACATTATTGAAGGGAACTGAGATGCCTTTCTCCCTAGAGATACTAGCAGTCCCACTTTCTGAAAAGTTCGATCCGACGAAGTTTGAAAAGTATGATGGGAGAATTGATCCAGTTGACCATATCCGTCAATTCAAACATGTCATGAATTTGTATAATTCCAGCAATTCCATCATCTGCAGATTTTTTGCCACCACTTGAACGCGCCCCAATTTTTCAAAAAGACAGATAAAAGAAAGAAATTTTGAGTTTTAGAAAAACGAATGATGAGAGGGGTTTTTAAGGCGTCGATTTTCTCATAAAAATACTCAAGCTAATTTTAGAAATAAGGAGTCGCCACTTAGCATTGAGTTTAAATGGTGTGCTAGGTTACCGAAGTTTTTTTTTTTTTTTGCTTAATTAAATTTTTTTGCTTAAGTAAAATTTTTGGCTCCAAAAGCACAGTTTGATAAGGATTCGGGGGTCAGTTACGCTCGGGGAAGGTGTTAGGCACCTCAAGATGCCCGTCTGAAGACGATACCTTATCCCATTAAGTCCAATTGAAATTTAAGTCTGAATGTTTTATTTTTTATTTTGAATCCTCTGAAAAAATATTTTTTGATTTATATATATATAATTTTTTTTTTTAACTATATCAAAGAATTTGCATATTGAGGGGACAATTATCATTTTATCGTGCAAAATCAAAAGGTGGGGAAATTTCCTCCACAATTTGCCAACCCATTAACCTTAACTCTGAAAAATAAATAAATAAGAAAAATACGCGCACACACGCATGTATATATATATGTTAAGTCAACTTCAATTAATCTACATATCGAGGAGATGGATCCCCTGAAAGCATGGAGTTTTCCACCTCATATGTTAGCCGTTATATTTAACACCAGTTAGAAAAACACACACACACACATATATATACATATACAGTTATGTTAAGTCATGTCAGCTTCAATTAGTCTACATATTTAGGGGAATGATCTCTCGAAAGTAGGGAGTTTTTCACCTCATATGTTAACCGTTATATTTAACACCTGTTAGAAAAAACACACACGTATACGCGCGCGCGCGCATACACACACACACACACATATATATACATATACAGTTATGTTAAGTCATGTTAGTTTCAATTAGTATACATATCGAGGGAAAATGATCTCTCGAAAGTAGAGAGTCTTCCACCACATATGTCCACCATTATATTTAACACCAATTAGAAAAACACACACACACATATACATATATAGTTATGTTAAGTCAGTTTCAATCAAATAATTTACATATTGAGGGGATGATCTCCTTCCTAGAACCAGCCAAGTAGGTGGTGTAAATGGAGTCCTCCTCGTTTTGTCAACCGTTATATTTAATATAAGTTAGCAGAAATACACACACACATACACACATATATACATATATAGTTATGTTAAGTTAACTCTATTTAAAATAATTTACATATTGAAGGGATAATCTCTTTCCTAGAACCGGGCGAGTAGGTGGTGTATATGGAGTCCACCTTGTTTTGTCAACTCATTAAATTATTCACAAGTTTTCTAAAAATAAAAATAAATAAAAAATTTACAAACCGAAATTTCAGCGTAATAACGTCTTTTATTTATTTCTTTTGTTATTGCATAAATACAATAAGATAAAAATACAAAAAAAAAAAAAAAAAAAACGCAAGAAAATAAACCAATTTTAAAGTGTTCCATAGAACGTCCTCTGATTTTTTTCTCAATTTTAGATCCTCCTTTAAAACGGTTGAAAAATAGAAGTGTAGTGAGCAAATTAAAAAAAAAAAAAAAAACTTACCTGGGTTTAGAGATTTCTTTCCCTTTTCCTCCTTTTTTCCTTCAAGAAGACTTCCCTTCCCAACAATTTTGTCTTTCTAATTTCTCTCTTAATCTCTAAAAAATTCTCCCTTAATAAAAAATGGAAAAGGGTATTTATAGGCTAGAAAGGTTGCAATCCAAAAGATCAAACTACCCTCAAATCTTTTGCTAAATCTCAAAATTGCTACTTAGAAAGTAGGATATTTTGATTTTCCAACCCAAAATGTTTTTCACTTTTGGGGATGTCTAAAAATACTCCCAAATACCTTCATGCACCCCCCAAGGGGATCCAAAGCTTGTCATTTCTCAAAATCAGTAGGGGAGAAAAAAAAAAAAAAAAAAATTCTTAAACTTTTTTTTTTTAATTTTTTTTTTTTGGTAAAAAATAAACAAAATTAGGTAATCTCATACGTGATTGGATAATCCAATTTGTGAAAACAATCTGAAATTACTTGCCAATTTGATGAATTTCGAAAATATCCAAAACTTTGGGGTCAAAATAGAAAATTTTCAAACTTTTTAATTTCACATGAGTTCTTCAAAATTGATCGTTAGTAACTAAAATTTAATGACTAAACATGATATATTCCTAAATATTTCTTCCATTTTGATGAATTAACTTAAAAAAAAAAAAAAAAAAAAAAAAACTTTGCAAAATTTACATTTTTGACCCCAAATTTTTTCTTCGACTTTCCGACACTCAATTGGAGCTCGATTCGATTTTCAAGGAATTAATAATTTTAGATATCTAATTAGAAAATTTTGAATAAAAAATATGTTCAATCTGAACGTAATTTTAAAGTTTCCCAAAATTTTCATTTAGACCCCTAAACTTTTCAATTTAACAAATTTTCTTAATTGACTTATTTAGGGGTCGAATTAGAATCATGGAACTTTAATTTTACTTATTTTGCGACTGAATTTAACTTTTCAAATATTAATTTTGAACTCCAGGCCCAATACTAATATTTTGAAATTTCAATTTAGTCCCAAAATTTTCAAAAGGCAAAATCATGGTTCAAAACATCTTAATTGAAAAACCTTTAGAATTAAATTGAAGTTTTTGAAATATTAAATTAAACCTTAAAACTTTAATTTATTATTTCAAAATTTCAATTTAACCCATTTTTTTTTAATCAAGCTTAAATTAATTCTTAAAACTTTAGAATCGAGATTCTCTATTGTTTCTTTTCGAAATTCATAAATAATTGAGTCAGTAAAATCATTTTATTTTATTTTTTTTATTTTTTTTATTTATATATATACCTATATATGTATAAAATAAAATCATGCATGGGCGGGACAAAATGCGATGTCTACAACTGCCCCTCTTTGTCATGCGAGTTTACTCGTGGTGACAAAGATAAGAGACACGCACCATTTTGTTCCACAATTTGAATAAGTGCAATGCAAGATGATGATGAACAAAATCCTATTTATGCTTGAAAGAAAACTGACCTTGGGATAGACCCATTTTATTAAGATTAAGGATATTTGAACAAAGACATGACTGAACCCATATGGGTTGCCTACGTACCTTTGGATTACCAAAGATCAGGTCAAACGTAGTTCAATAACATAATCCTTGTTACTTGGAACAAGGGAGAGAAGAAAATGATGTTGTCAAGAAACTTGGTTCCTGAAATATCAATGTTTCTTGTTGCAAAAATAATATGAAATCAAAATCTTTTTTTCGTGACCGGACCCGCTTGGGTTTCCTACATATCCTGAACCTTGGGTCAGGAATCAGGTCAAATGTAGTTCTAAAAGTCCCACCTTTTGAAGTCGAGAGTTTTAGAACATCCAATCTTTTGAGGTTGGAAATATAATTTCTTGTTTCTCCTTTTGAGGTCGAGACTTAAGTGCTTGATTATGACCCTTTGAGGTCATTGTTGGTTTTTTTTTTTTTTTGAAAAGTGCCCCAGCCTAAGGCTGGGGTATACTAGAAATGGAAATAAAGAGAGAATGCAAATCTGAAGAAAATGTGCCTTAGCCTAAGGCTGGGGATGTGTTTTATCTATCTATTAAAAAAATGCTTTGATTTTGTGATGATTTTGTCTGCCATCTGAGGTCGGAAGAATGACTGTGAGATTTTTTATTTTTTTTTTGTCAGGATGTGAATATGTGGGATCCCTTTTGAGGGATGTGATGTGAAATCCCTTTTGAGGGATGTGAATCTGTGTGATCCCTTTTGAGGGAATTTTTTTTTTTTTTTGACAAATTTCGTGCTTTTTGTTGATTCACAATTCTAGGGAGATTTTGAATCTCTCGAGCCTTTCCACCTTTTGTTGGGAATCTTTACTATGAGCAATTCTTGTTTTCCACTTCAATTATGATTGGCTTATTGAAGTTAATGAACAGCTTGGCGTCGTTATCACTTGGGATGGATACTTTGTAAATCATCTTATCGGCTTGCTACAATTTATTGACTTTGATAGGTCAGTTGAATGATGTTGTTCTGTCTTTTGGCTGCAGAAAGCCTGATGCTTGGCATGATCGAGAAATACTGAAAATTTCTCAACTTTAGAGGGTCCCCTTCTGTTGGGACTTCCGGACTATGCTTCTTACATCCTCTCCAAGTGCTTTACCTATTCGGAAGTTTTTTTTTTTTTTTTTTTTTTCCGATCATGATCCGGTTGCTCATTTTGTACATCTTTCTACCAATACCAGGTATTTGAATTGGATTGAGTCTCAAGTTCGGCCGGCAATCCTGACGCCATTTGCGGAGTTTACCGTCGGTGTTGCCCTGCTTCTTCTTATTTGCTTCTGCTGCTAGCTCTTTCTTTATCTGTAACAAAGTGTTAGTTATTTTGAAAAATGACATGTAAAAGTCAAAAATCATGAATGCCTAACAAATGGTCTGAGTAATACTCATATATTTCCCTATTTGAAATCTTTGCTTTAAGAATACAATTTTGGTTTCGGACTTAAAATTAAGGTCTTTATATTTCTAGCAAATTTTGACCCTTCTCCCTTCAGATTTTGAAGTTGCTCGGATTACCACTTGAATTCTTCGCTTCTCGACTAATTCCTAGAATTTTTGTCTTTGGGTAAATTCGATATCTTTTGAGATAACTGCTTGATGCCAAACTAACTCAGACTTTCTTCTCTCTACCCTTTTTTTTAGCCATTTTTACCCTCAGCATCCTTTCGGATTTTCACTAAGGCCGGCTTCCACATTTTTGCACCTCAGCGCCCTTTCGGGTTTTCACTGGGTCGGTGGTTTTGTATCTTGCTACGATCCCGACGCTTTTGCCCATGGCGCCCTTTCAGGTTTTCACCACGGCCTTGGGTCGCACCTTTTTTTTTTTCTTTTCTTTTTTTTTAGGGGTAGTACCTTTTGATTGCATCAGGATTGATGGGTTATGGAAATTCTTCTCCATCCATCTCTTGGAATATTAAAGTCCCGTGGCCCAAAACCTTCTTGATGATAAAGGGTCCCTCCCAATTTGGTGCGAACTTACCCTTAGCCTCTTCTTGGAATGGAAAAATCTTCTTCAAGACTAGTTCACCCACGCTATAAATTCGTGGGCGAACTCTTTTGTTGTAGGCCCTAGCCATCCTTTGCCGATAACATTGCCTGTGACAAATGGCGGTTAGACGTTTCTCATCGATTAGGCATAGTTGATCCAGTCTTTGTTGTACCCATTCGACTTCATCCAGATTGGTTTCCATCAAGATCCTTAGGGACGGAATTTCTACCTCAGCCGGGATTACTGCTTCTGTCCCATAAACTAGCGAATAAGGTGTTGTCCCTGTTGAGGTTCGGATTGACGTTCGGTAAGACATTAAAGCAAACAGAAGCATCTCGTCCCATACTTTGTGATTATCGATCATTTTTCTCAAGATCTTCATGATGTTTTTGTTTGCAGCCTCCACTGGCCCATTCATTTTCGAACGGTAGGGGGTGGAGTTTTTGTGCTCGACTTTGAACTGGGTTCATATGGCCTTCATCATTTATCCCTTGAGGTTCTTAGCATTGTCTGTTATCAAAACTTGTGGCATCACATAACGTGATAGGATATTTTCTTTGAAAAATCGCGTTACAGTCCTTTGAGTGACATGAGCGAGTGTGACGACTTCAACCCATTTGGTAAAGTAATCAATGGACACTAGGATAAAATGGCGTCCGCTTGGTGCTGTTGGTGTGATTGGACCGATGACATCCATTCCCCACATAAAAAAGGGCTATGGGGCCGCTAGACAATGCAACTCTGTAGGGGATAAGTGTATTTGGTCACCGTGAACCTGGCATTTATGGAATTTTTGCACATAGGCTATACAGTCACTCTCCATTGTTATCCAGAAGTGGCCTGTTCGGAGAATTTTCTTAGCCAGCATGAATCCGCTCATGTGCGGGCCACAGACTCCGCTATGTACCTCCTTCATTAATTGTATTGCCTCGCGGGCGTCAAAACATCGTAAGAGGCCCATGTCGGGTGATCTCTTGTATAAAGTGTCTCCACTCAGAAAGAACTGACATGCCAATCTTTGCAAGGTTTTTCTGGTTAAATTGTTAGCCTCTTCCGGATACTCTCGGTCTTTTAAGAATTTCTTAATGTCCGTGTACCAAGGTTCCGCTTCTTGCTTTGCTCCAATATGATTATAATGAGCTAGTTGATTGTACACCTTGATTGTTATAGGGATTTCTTCATCGCCTTCTTTGATCAGGGATATCATGGATGCCAGTGTTGCTAGGGCATCAGCAAATTCATTCTTCAGTCTTGGTACGTGTTCAAACTTGACCTCTGAGAATTTTTCACAAAGGTCGATGAGATAGTTATTATATCGTACCAGCTTCGCGTCTTTTATCGCATATATTTCTGTGATTTGATTTATGATCAGCTTCGAGTCCCCATACACCATTAACTCTTTTTCCTTCAGATTAATAGCCAGCTCTAACCCCATGATGCAGACTTTATACTCAGCAGTGTTGTTTGTATTGGTGAATTTTAGCTTGGCAGCCACCGGAAAGTGCTGCCCTATTGGAGAGATTGCGACAGCCCCGATTCCAGCTCCTTTCGAATTGCTAGCCCCATTGAAATACATCTTCCACATATTTTCTGCTTCATCACTGGCTATAAGTGCTATGGACTCATCTGGAAATTCAATTTCCATCGGTTTATTGTTTGCCACTGGATTATCAGCAAGTTGGTCGGCAATTACTTGCCCTTTGGTTGCTTTCTGTGTCACATATATTATATCGAACTCAGTTAGCAACATCTGCCATTTAGCAATTCTTCTTGTGAGTACTGGCTTCTTGAATATTTATTTCAAAGGGTCTATCCAGGTAATCAGATGAGTGGTGAAACCTAGTAGATAGTGGCGCAGTCGATGGGTGGTTCAGGCCAACGCACAACAGGTCCGCTCTAGTATTGAATACTTTTCTTCATACAGAGTGAATATTTTGCTGACGTAGTAAATTGCTTGTTCTTTTCTTCTAGATTCATCATGTTGGCCCAACATTTCCCCCATGGAAGTATCTAAGATGGTGAGATACAACAGTAAGGGGCGATTTTGTTGGGGCGGCACCAAAATAAGAGGATTCATCAGGTAAGCCTTGATTTTATCGAAGACTTCCTGACATTCAGCATTCCATTTCCCGCTCGACTCCTTCCCCAGTAGTTTAAAAATTTGTTCGCAAGTTGCAGTTAATTGCGAGATAAATCGGGCGATAAAGTTTATTCTTCCAAGAAAATCGCGAATTTCTTTTTCCGTTCTTGGCGCAAGCATTTTGATTATGGATTTGGTCTTTGCAGGATCAATCTCAATCCCTCGCCGGTTCACCGAAAAGCCTAAAGCTTTCCCGATGTTACTCTGAATGCACATTTGGCTGGGTTGAGCTTCAGTTGGAACTTTCGGAGGCGATCAAACATCTTTTTCAAGTGTCCCAAGTGATCCTCATCTTTCTTGGACTTAATGATCATATCATCCACATATACCTCCATTTCCTTATGAAATCATGTCGTGGAAAAGAATAGTCGTAGCCCTTTGGTAAGTTGCACCGGCATTTTTGAGTCCAAAAGGCATAGCTCGATAGCAGAATACGCCCCATGGTGTAATGAATGCAATTTTGTGCTTATCCTCCTCATCAACCAAGATCTGATTATACCCGCAAAACCCATCCATGAAAGACGAGATCTAGCATTGGGCAGTATTGTCGAGTATGATGTGGATATTTAGTAATGGAAAATCATCTTTTGGACTGGCACCATTGAGACTATGATAATCCACATATACCCTGATCTTTCTTTCTTTCTTTCTTTGGGACCAGGACTATGTTACTCAACCATTCGCAATATGTGCACACCTCGATGAGGCGTGCGTCAAATTGCTTTGTGATTTCTTCTTTGATTTTGAGGTTGATGTCTGGTCTCATCTTTCGGAGCTTCTGCTTGATTGGCTTGATTCCCTCCTTGATGGGTAACTTGTGAGTTACGATGTCCATCGCTAGTCTTACTATGTCATCATAGGACCAGGCGAACACATCCGGGTATTCTTTCAACAGGGTCAGCAGGTCTTCTCTCTCTTGGCCATTTAGAGCCTTCCCGATCTTGGTTTCTTTTGGATCTTCTGGGCCTCCCAAAATTACAGTTTTTGTTTCATGCTGGCTAGGAATCGGTCACTCTTTGAATTGTTCTAAGCCTTTTTGGATTTCTTCAACATCTTCGGGGAGGGGGTCATCATCTGTTTCGATTTCCATGGACTCCAAGTTTATTTCCTTGTCAAAATTGTATTATTTTAAGTAAAGGATTTTCTTTATTAGACGGATTATATATGGATGTACTTGGACACCTGAAAAGTAAACATAATACTAAATTTTAACATGATATTTTTTTGAAAATAACCATCACTTCATTACGTCAAAAGAAATTACAAAGCAAAAGTGTAAAACATGAGAGATTCGATCGTCTGATGGCTAATCAAACGAAAGAAAATGGTACCACTTCCACACTTTACCAAAATCCCTGGTGTATCGGAACCGGGCGCACGATTCTTTGTAGGCCCCACTTTTCTGATGGCCTTCTTTTAATTATCTTCTTCTCCCAGAATCCCACAGATGATCCTTCCCGGGTCTTGCAACAGGTCTTCTTTCTTCAAATTTGGGACTGCATTTTTGGGAATCAATACAAACTTTGGCTCCTCTTTATTTTTTTATCCATCTTCAAATTGGATCACTTTGGCGACAAACGGGAATGTGACCTTAATGTAAGGTATCGTCATGGGCCCTCTTTCTTTGTAAACTGATCTACCGTACTTCTCTCATTTGTTTGGTACATATCCTAATCCGTAGGTGTCACTTCTCTCTGATGCACAGAAACGTTTGCATTCCCGTTTTCTATTTTCCCAGACCCTTGTTTGGGTTGAAATCCATGGCATGCAGGTGAGTAGCCAATATGGTCGTGGTGGCTGATAATCTGGGTACAGGTGACGGGTTTCCTTCGCGAACGTAACTGGCATTGGTGATGTCAAATGCCTGAAATGAGGCTGCCAACTCTATTTATTCTACTACTACCATCGGGGCAGCTGATGATCGGTATATGGCATAGTCATTTTCTGCGTGAATCGTCACAATATTGTCTTCAAACACAAATTTCATCTTTTGGTGAAGTGATGATAGTACTGCACCGGCCGAGTGGATCCAAGGTCATCCCAAGAGTAGATTGTAGGCTGCCAGTATGTCTAGAACATGAAAGTCAGCTTGAAAGGTAACTGGGCCTATAATAATAGGTAACGTTATTTCCCCCATTGATTCTCGTTTTGCACCATCGAAAACCCGAATTGTGATTGCAGTGGTCTTGATCCAACTCGTGTCAATCCCTATTTTCTCCAACGTGCTCAAAAGGCAAATTTTTAAGGTTGATCCATTGTTCACGAGTACCCGAGATAAGATAAAGTGTCTATATTGCACCGATATATTGAGCGGCTTGATATGCCCCGTCCTGTCTACTGGTATTTCATCATCGGTGAATGTCACGAGGTTGGTGCTTAAGACGTTCTCCACTATATTAGTGAAGTGATCCTTTGAAATAAAGCTAGGCACATGAGCTTTGTTCAGGACTTTTAGCAAAGCATTCTGGTGGACTTCCGAGGTCATCAGTACTGACAACATTGAGATTTGTGCTGGTGCCTTACTTAGTTGCTCAACAACCAAGTACTCTGTATTTTTTACAGTGTTTAGAAAATCTTGGACTTCCTTCTCTGTGATTGGTCTTTTGGGAACTCCCTTGGACTCCTTGTTAGGTACTTTCAAGAGGTCTTGTGATTTGTAGATCCTTCCACTTCTGGTGATTCCTTATACTTCTTCTACCAAGTCTTCTTTTATTTTTTCTTGCATGCTTGTCCTTATGGTAGTGGAATAGTTCCAAGGTACCTCTTTCAGACTTCTCACCGGTTCTTTCTTTGGCACTTGAAACACTAATACGTTTTCTGGTTCGATGATTGTCAACTTACGAGTAGTTTGTGGCTGTGCGGTGAAGATGGAGGCTTCAGTGGTCCATACTTTCTCGGGGTCTATTTGCATGAACCCACAGTCGATCACATTAATCGTGGGGTCTCTTTTTGGTATTCCTTGGTTTGTCCTCCTAATAATCGATTAGGCAATTTTTGCTTTGGTCGATATTGCCCTATCAACCCACCATGGCTCCTTATGGGTCTTCTTTGAAATCCAGATTGGTTTATGGATTTGGGACTTTATCATCTTTAGTACGTCCTTTGAGTTGTAGTGACTGGTGCCTGCTGATAATAATCCTTTCTTTTTCCGAATGCCTTTTTAGGTGGCAATGGAAATGGGAACTTGGGCCATTGCTCTTCAACTTTTGGCGTAGTGATGGGATGGTACATATCCAATATTTTTTTGAACATATCGATTATTTTTGAAATATTATCGCCTAGGGTTTTTATCTCATCCCGGATGTGATCTAGTTCTTCTCGATATGGGACCCCATATTTTCTTCTTCCTTTTCTTTGACATCTTGCATCTTTTTCCTTTTGTCCGTCTTTAGGATGAACCTTTCTTCCTCATCATTGCTTTCCCAACCAGTGGCAGTGATTGGATGATTATCCGCTGCCCAAGAAGGAGGTGAGAAATCCACCCAATACGCCTTTGAGCAATTTCCAGACTCTACCCAAATAGCTCTAGGGGGGCTTTGGGTCAGTTTTCCAGATTCCCTTCGCATTGTCTGAGTTATTTTTTGATTCTCATCCGATCATGTTGACGGTCGGGGCCGAGTCTTCATGCTTTGGCAGCGGATTCTGTTGACAATTCCGTTAGGAAGTTTCTCCTTCCTTTGGGAAGATTATCACCTTGGCTTGGTAGCAGTTGTCCGTGTGATGGCCGATTGCACCAGAATGATATGCGCAAAAGAGGTTGGGATAAAAGGTTGGAGATTGTGGGTTTTGACGATGATAAGGGATTGGCACGAGCATCTTGTTCTTTATGCATTCCTCAAATATTCGGGAAAGAGGAACCAACAATGGAGTGAACTATCTAGGCTCCTGGGATGGGCGATAAGATTCTGGATGTTGGTGATTTTTATTGTATAGAAAAGGTTTTGGTGATGGAATGTGTGGTGGTTGTGAAGTTCTATAAGGAGCGTGATATGGGTTCGGACTGTATGCAGGGGCTTGAGTTTGGTATGAGGAAAACTGAGGGGGTCCCTGGATTGGAAAAGCCTAAGCCTGATACCCAGGGAAAGCTTGTTGTGGATGGATGCTTTGTGGTCGGATATTTTGGTGAGTGTTTCTTAGGTTATGAACAACCATAGCTACCTCTGGGTCTTTTTTCTTTGGTGCCGTCAATTTCCTGACCTCATTGTCTGTCGACTTTTGAATTCGTTCGGTTCTAATGCCTTCTTCCATGAATTCCCCACGGAGTATTACATCTGAAAATGGTTTTTTCAATGTATTGAGCAGTGGTTCATAGTACGGGTGCGGTTGTGCTTGTACAAACATTTGAACCATCTCTGCTTCTTTCATTGGTGGCACTACTTGTGCTGCCCTATCTCTCCATCGGACGACGAATTCTCGAAAAGTTTTATTACTCTTTCTCGTCAAGGTCTGAAGAGATATCTTATCGGGTGATATCTCCCGATTATAGCCATACTATTCACAGAAAACCTTGACTACATCAAGGAAGGTCTTTAATCGTTCCTCTTCAAGGGTCCCGTACCACCGAGCTGTCGACCCTTCCAATGACTGTTGAAAGAGTTGGACGGCCAACGCTTCATTGTGGATGTAAGCGCCCATATCGTTCTTATATCTTTGAATGTGCCAATCTGGGCACCCTGATCCATCATATTTTGTGAGGTTTGGAATTACAAAGTTGTGTGGGAATCTAACTTGCGGCACCGAAGACAATCCAATTTATCTCGCATCAATTGTCAATTCGCCCCTTTTTACCTCCTTCAACTCCTTCTCCATCTGTTACAATTTCTCGGTCAGCTAAGAAGTTTTCTCGGCCTACTCCTTGACTTCTTTCTCAATGTGCTTGGTTGTTTCAGGGATAGCTAGATTCGGGTTAACGGGACTTGCAGATGCTGGAGCTGGGCCCGCACTAGTCGTCATCGGGGCCGCTTGGGGTCTTGCCGTTGGAAGTGAGGCCTAAGGAATGGTTTCCCCAACCACTGGGCTGGGGCCTCGAGAATTGGTAAGCTGATGTGATGATACCGACTCAATTAAATCTGGGGTTTGGGCCGGTATTGCTGGGTTTAGCTGAGACTGACGAATTTGATGAAGTAACTCGGCCATCTGATTGACAACCCCTTTCAATGAAGCGGCCTCCTCTTTTAGTTGCGATACCTTAGCGGATCTTTGTGATCCGTCAGCGTTGTCTTCCATTTAGGCAAGTTGACGTGCTCGGGCATGAGGGTAGATGGGGGAACGAATGATGACGTCCTCTTTGCGAGAAGCTATTTTCTTGGATTTCAGAATTTTGTTAGTAATGCAGATTAATAAAATTTTCCCTTGACACACTTATTTTCAAAAGGCAAAATAAAATAAAATATTCAAAATGTAAATCACTTGGACTTATTTGGATATCATAGGCTCGACCCTCTAAAACTGTCCCCAGCGGAGTCGCCAGCTGAACGCGCCCCGATTTTTCAGAAAGACAGATAAAAGAAAGAAATTTTGAGTTTTAGGAAAACAAATGATGAGAGCAGTTTTTGAGGCGTCGATTTTCTCATAAAAATATTCAAGCCAATTTTAGAAAAAAGAAGTCACCACCTAACATTGAGTTTAAATGGTGTGCTAGATCACCTTTTTATTTTTATTTTTTATTTTTTGCTTAATTAAAATTTTTGGCTTAAGTAAAATTTTTGGCTCCAAAAGCAAAGTCTGACCAAAGATTCGCTTTAAGGATTCGGGGGTCAGTTACGCTCGGGGAAGGTGTTAGGCACCCCAAGACGCCCGTCCGAAGACGATACCTTATCCCATTAAGTCCAATTAAAATTTAAGTCTGAATGTTTTACTTTTTACTTTGAAATCCTTTGAAAAAATACTTTCTGATATATATATATATTTTAACTATATCAAAGAATTTACATATTGAGGGGACAATTATCATTTTATCGTGCAAAATCGAAAGGTGGAGAAATTTCCTCCACAATTTGCCAACCCATTAACTTTAACTCTGAAAAATAAATAAATAAGAAAAACACGCGCACACATGTGTATATATATATATATATATATATATATATATGTCAACTTCAATTAGTCTACATATCAAGGGGACAAATCTCCCGAAAGTAGGGAGTTTTCCACCTCATATGTTAGCCGTTATATTTAACACTAGTTAGAAAAACACACACACACACACACATATATACATATACAGTTATGTTAAGTCATGTCGGTTTCAATTAGTATACATATTTAGGGGAATGATCTCTTGAAAGTATGGAGTTTTCCATCTCATATATCAGCCGTTATATTTAATACCAGTTAGAAAACACACACACACACACACACACACACACATATATATATATATACAGTTATGTTAAGTCATGTTAGATTCAATTAGTATACATATCGAGGGAAAATGATCTCTCAAAAGTAGGGAGTCTTCCACCACATATGTCAACCATTATATTTAACCCCAATTAGAAACACACACACACACACACACACACCCATATACATATATAGTTATGTTAAATCAGTTTCAATCAAATAATTTACATATTGAGAGGATGATCTCCTTCCTAGAACCAGCCAAGTAGGTGGTGTAAATGGAGTCCTCCTCGTTTTGTCAACCGTTATATTTAATATAAGTTAGCAGAAACACGCACACACATACACATATATATACATATATAGTTATGTTAAGTTAACTCTATTTAAAATAATTTACATATTGAAGGGATAATCCCCTTCCTAGAACCGGCCAAGTAGGTGGTGTATACAGAGTCCTCCTCGTTTTATCAACTCATTAAATTATCCACAAGTTTTATAAAAATAAAAATGAGTAAAAAATTTACAAACCGAAATTTCGGCATAATAACGTCCTTTATTTATTTCTTTTGTTATTGCATAAATACAATAAGATAAAAATACAAAAAATAAAAACGCAAGAAAATAAATGCAAGAAAATAAACCGATTTTAAAGTGTTCCATAGAACGTCCTCTGATTTTTTCTTAATTTTAGGTCCTCCTTTAAAATGGTTGAAAAATAGAAGTGTAGTGAGCAAATTAAAAAAAAAAAAACTTACCTTGGTTTAAAGATTTCCTTCCCTTTTCCTCCTTTTTTCCTCCAAGAAGACTTCCTTTCCCAACAATTTTGTCTCTCTAATTTCTCTCTTAATCTCTCAAAAATTCTCCCTTAATGAAAAATGGAAAGGGGTATTTATAGACTAGAAAGGTTGCAATCCAAAAGACCAAACTACCCTCAAATCTTTTGCTAAATCTCAAAACTACCTAGAAAGTAGGATATTTTGATTTTCCAACCCAAAATGTCTTTTACTTTTGGGGATGCCTAAAAATACTCCCAAGGACCTCCATGCACCCCCCATGGGGATTCAAATCTTGTCATTTCACAAAATTAGTAGGGGGGAAAAAATAAAAATTCTTAAACTTTTTTTATTTTTTATTTTTTTTGGTAATAAATAAACAAAATTAGGTAATCCCATAATTGATTGGATAGTCCAATTTGTGAAAACAATTTGAAATTACTTGCCAATTTGATGAAGTTCGAAAATATCCAAAACTTTGGGGTCAAAATGGAAAATTTCAAACTTTTTAATTTCACATGATTTCTTTAAAATTGATCTTTAGTAACTAAAATTTAATGACTAAACATGATATATTCCTAAATATTTCTTCCATTTTGATGAATTAACTTAAAAAAAAAAAAAAAAAAACAAAAAACAAAACTTTGCAAAATTTACATTTTTGACCCCAAAATTTTTCTTCGACTTTCCGACACTCAATTGGAGATCGATTCAATTTCAAGGAATTAATAATTTTAGATATCTAATTAGGAAATTTTGAATAAAAAATCCGTTCAATCTGAACGTAATTTTAAAGTTTCTCAAAATTTTCATTTAGACCCCTAAACTTTTCAATTTGACAAATTTTCTTAATTGACTTATTTAGGGGTCGAATTGGAATCATGGTACTTTAATTTTACTTGTTTTGTGACTAAATTTAACTTTTCAAATATTAATTTTGAACTCCAGACCCAATACTAATATTTTGAAATTTCAATTTAGTCCCAAAATTTTCAAAAGGCAAAATCATGGTTCAAAACATCTTAATTGAAAAAACTTTAGACTTGAATTGAAGTTTTTGAAATATTAAATTAAACCTTAGAACTTTAATTTATTATTTCAAAATTTCAATTTAACCCATAATTTTTATTCTTTTTTAAATCAAGCTTAAACTAATTCTTAAAACTTTAGAATCGAGATTCTCCATTGTTTCTTTTCAAAATTCATAAATAATTGAGTCAGTAAAATCATTTTATTTTTTTATTTATATATAAACCTATATATATATATAAAATAAAATCATGCATGGGCAGAACAAAATGCGGTGTCTACACCACTTTGAAGGGATCGGCTCTTGAATGGCTGCATACTCTTCCTGCGAACTCTATAATGTCGTTTAATGAGTTCGGAAAGACGTTTATCAACTGCTTCATAACCTGTCAAAGGTTAATGAAAGGACCGGATTTCCTGATTGCTTTGCGTCAGGAAAAATGAGAAACGTTGCGCCAGTATATGAGCAGGTTTAATGAAGAGCTGACCTGTATTGAAGGTTGTGATACAAACCTTGTTATCAATGCTTTTACGCCAGGGTTACGACCTGGCCGATTCCAAGATTCCTTAACCAAAAAGTGCCCTCGGAGTATGACAGAATTGATGGAAAAATCCAAGCCTTACATGAAGCTAGAAGATGTGAAACTGGCTAGAGAAGGTCAGGGAACATTTCGGGATCATCTCAGGCAAAACGAGAAAGACGTTGACAAGGCAAAATCTAGTACGTCTGATAGGCGTAAAGACCAAACAAGGAATTCAAATTCAAGGCCAGAAGTTTGCCAGGAGCCAGGCCTTCCTGGATTGTGCATGTCGATCTCATGGATCTTATAGAAGATTCATACATCAGATATAATTTAATAGTCTCCCAGACAGACTACTAAGTCAAATTGGAAAAATCTCTCTAAGTATTGTGATTTTCATAAGGACCATGGTCACAGTACAGATGACTATTGGGAGCTTCAGAAGGAGATCAGGCAACTTGCAGACATGGGACAGTTGCGGGATTATGTGCAAGATCGTTCCAGGGAAAAGAAGAGACCCAGAAATGATAACCGATGTGAAGAACGTCGAGAAAGAGAGCAAAAGGAAGAGCATCCTAAAGAAAATCGAGAGGTAATTTTCATGATAAATTCAATTGGACCGAGTACTGGGGATTCCAATCGTGCACGAAAGAGAAAGGTGCGTGAAGCGGCGTTAGAGTGTTGTTATGGGGAATCATTGGCGGTAACAAAGCCAAGCCCTATTATTCCCTTTTTTGAGGATGATTGTAGAGGGATTGTTCACCCTCATAAAGATGCCTTAGTCATATCTCTGTGGGTATCAAGTTTCCAGGTACGACGTATCCTGATTGATAATGGTAGCTTTGCAAATATTATCTTTGTTAGTACTTTGAAATAGATGGGAGTGTCGAGCTCAGACGTGAGCTCAACGCAGACTGTTATGGTGGGATTTAATGGCGAGCTTACTTTCCCATGTGGTAAAATTATTTTGTCAGTTACTTCCAATAAGGAGGAGCAAGGGTACACGAAGGCCATGGAGTTCATGATGATAGACTCCGTATCACCATACAATTCCATTATGGGCCGTCCATGATTACATGCAATGAGAGCTGTCGCGTCAACATATCACCAATGTGTGAAGTATGCCAAAGAAGATTCAGTGACAGTCATAAGAGGAGATCAGGCTTTTTAAAGGCATTGTTTTGCCATAGCTATGAAAGGTAAAATTTCTCATTTATAGCAATCAAAGGAAGTTCATGAAGCAGGTCAGCCTGTAGACTCGGCAGGAGAGATTGATGATTTCAAAGAACACGCCAGCGTGATTCAACCTTCTGAGCAAGTGAAGCAGATAACCTTTAATGATGGAACTCAGAAGCTTATGATTGGCGAATCATTAAGCCAGACTGAGAAAACTGATATCAGAGAACTGCTTCAAATGAACTTGGATATTTTTGCTTGGTCGCCGGCTGATATGAAAGGAATAAGTCCTGATGTTGCAGTTCATCGCTTGGAAATCTGCAGATCATATCCTCCAGTTCGGCAAAAAAAGAGAACGTTCAGTCCTGAATAAGAACAAGTAATTGAAGCTGAAGTGAAGAAATTGCTCGCTATTGGCCACATAAGAGAAGTAATATACCCTAGATGGTTGGCTAATCCAGTTCTTGTCAAAAAGAAGAATGGAAAATGGAGGATGTGCGTGGATTTTACTGACTTGAATCAAGCATGTCCCCTCCTCATCCTGCTGATCCATGCGGATTTGATTGTAGCCTGAGGTACTTATTGTTATAAAGTAATGCCTTTTGGTTTAAGAAATGCCAGTGTTACTTATCAGCGGTTAGTGAATCGTATTTTTCAAGATTAAATTGGGACCACCATGGAAGTTTATATAGATGATATGCTGGTCAAAAGTTCCAAGCAAGCAGATCACCTATCCCATTTAGCCGAAGCCTTTTCTGTTCTAAGAAGGTACGATATGAAGTTGAATCCTGAAAAGTGCGCTTTTGGGGTCACCTCTGGTAAGTTCCTGGGGTTCGTAGTTAATCAGCTGGGCATTACAGTAGATTCAGGACAAATAGAAGCTCTTAAAAATCTAAAATCCCCTTATTCTATACGAGAAGTTCAAGTGTTAACTGGAAGATTGGTGGCATTAAATAGATTCATCTCAAAATTTACTGATAGGTGTGCCCCATTCTTTAAAATTTTGAGGGGAAACAAGACCTTTCGGTGGGATGATGACTGTGAGTGTGCTTTTAAGTCTATTAAAGATTACTTGGGCTCGGTGGAGACATTCGCCAAGGTACACCCAGGAGAAGAGTTGAAGTTATACTTGGAAGTAACCCCTGTAGCAGTAAGTGCTGCAGTGGTTCAAGAACTCGCAGGAGGGCAGAGACCGGTCTACTACATTAGCAAATCATTGGTTTCAGCTGAAACCCGTTATATGGAGTTGGAAAAACTAGCATTAGCTTTGGTAACTGCTGCTCGGAAGCTCTGATCCTATTTTCAAGCACATGTAATAATCGTGCTGACCTCATACCCACTCAGGGCAGTAATGCACAGACCAGAAGCATATGGATGTCTAATGAAGTGGACTGTTGAGTTGGGTGAATTTTTCATCCAGTACAAACCTAGAACAACAATCAAAGGGAAAGCTTTAGCTGACTTCATTACCGAATTTACTCATCTATTGAATGAAGAAAAGACATGCTGCTTTGCTGCCTGATAGGTGTGAAAAACCTATCTATTTCTTATCCGAATTTGTTAGTTTTCGAATATGTTTATAGTTATTTTTATTATGTCTTAATTAGTTTTCGTACTTTTTGTATAACTCAGGTGTGTGGGTCGAAAAGATAGGAAACTGGAACTAAAACGATGAGATCGAACCAAAGCGGTTCGAAGTTACGGTGGATAAACAAGCTCGGAGGCTAAAAGACGAAATAGGCCCACCGCTTAAGCGTCCAGACCACCGCTTAAGCTGTGAAAATGCAGAGAAGAGCAAAATGTTACTGACGGACGACCGCCTGAGCGAAAATTCTACCGCTTAGGCGGAAATCCAGCAGAGGACGCAAATGGGCTACTAACAGCCGCTCGCCTAAGCGAAGTTTTCTTCGCTTAGGTGGAATTTCAACAGAATGTTCTCCAGTCCACCGCCTACTTCACCGCCCAGGCGATCAGACTTAACCGACCAAACTTTGCCTAGGCGGATTTGCCCTGCACAGCCTTTAGATATTTTTAGGATATTTTTGCTATAAATATCCCCTCTCCTCCCCCTTTGGCCAGATCTCTCTCCTCTCTCTTGCATTTTTGAGCCCTTTAGGCTATACTTAAGCCAAGGGTTAGGGATTTTAGTGGTGGAGCTCGCATCCCGAAGTAGAGAAGACGGCGAATCGATCGTGGAGCGTTCTTAGCGGTTTATCTTCGGACGAGGCTAAGTTCTTCGATCGTTTTTCCTTATCTTTATCTTAGGAGTATGTGAGTATGTTTAGCTCGTTATTTTCTTGTATATGTGGCTATGGCCTCGAGTTAAATATGGATTGTAGTAGGGATTAACCTATAATTTATAAATACGTCGTTTGAGTGATTTCGGTGTTTCGTTTGTGATTGTTCTTCGTAGTTTGAATGTATTTATCGTATTGTTTGTTTATTATGCTTGGATTGATAAATAGAGAATACGGGGTTTTGACAAAACCCCGGATTCGGAATAGGGTAAACAAACGCCACGATTCTATAACCCGGTCGGGGTTTGAATCGTGGAAATCGATGACGTAGGGTAGGGTCGTTAAGACGTTGAGATAGACCTCTTCGTTGACTCGAAGTCACGTTATATCCCTCGTCTTACACTCGGAAGAGGTGGCGAAGGAGTTTTAGAACGGAGATTGTCGATAGGGTAAATACAACGCGACGATCCAATAACCCGGGAGGGAGTTGGATTGTGTGCAATCAATGACACTGGGCGAGACTCACGTGACCTGGGATCGTTAAGACGTTGAGGGGGACTTCTCCGTTGACTCGAAGTCATGTATCGTCTTACACTCGGAAGAGGTGGTGACAGAGTTTACGTACCGAGGTTGTTAAATAGGTCGAACAACGTAAATGCGAGTAAATCGGAATCGAACACGTATTTGTAAACACGTTAATCCCTATACAATTCTTCACCCTAAAACATATTAACATAATAGTGTAGTTAATTTAGGATATATTAGTATTAGTTTAATTAATTAAATACATTTGTTTTTCTCCTAGATAAAATTAAGTCACGACAAACGCGGTATTCGATAGTAACGGAAATAATCCCTGTGGATACGATAACCCGATCTTAACGATCACACTATACTAAAACTTAGACCTCGTATACTTGCGAGAGTAAGTAGCGGTGTATTTCGCGCGCTACTAAGTTTTTGGCGTCGTATTGCCGGGGATTGTTTTGATGTTATTGTCGGAGAAACGCGGTAACGGCTCGGGACTTGAGTTTTAGATAGGAGAAGCAAGTGTTTCGTATTGCCGGGGGATTGGCGATTTCGTTATTATTGATATTGTGTGTAAATGACCTAATTTTACTTTAGGCATTTTTCTTTGTATATAATTTTTGTTTGTAGTTTTGTTTTTGTTTCTTATGCAGGGTACGTGCCGATGTTAGATCGATGGGTATTGATGTATCCCTTTCGACGGGATTCCTAGCCGTTTATTGTGCTTGGCCAAGCACATAAGCCAGTGAGGCATTTCGTTGAGAGATTGAGCCATTCAAAGCAAAACCTCGCCAATCTTGAGGGCATTCTGAATGTCGGGCCGAGGACATTAAACCACACACCACTTGGGAGGCAACCCAAGCAATTCTTTTTGTTCCATCCCATCCAACTTGAATCGGAGGTGAGACCCTTTCGCCTCCCAGGTAAGTGTTCTAAACACCCTTCGTCAGCATGCTTTAAATTTTATATGTTAAGAATGATGATTGGGTTCGCTGAGGACACTGTCCACTTTGAGTTTGGGGGTGATGTGTAGTATGTAGTATTGTTAGTTTATGTGTTATCGTTTTTCGTATTGCATGTGTGTTTAGGTTAGAATGTATTTATATTTTTGTGTTGTTGTTTATATGTTGAGTTTTGCATTCATCTGGGCCGTTACCCAATGATGAAAATTACCCCTGGTTATTTTCGAAGTCAAGGGTAATACCCATGCATGTGTGATTCTGTGTGCTTGATTATGCTTTTTGGTAAAAATTATTGTAGATCCAAATTTGCACGGGCACATAGACTCAATGTATAGTTATTCAATTGATTTGAGGACGATTATCGATTAACCAAATTCATATCACATTAAGGGTTCTAGAACTTGATTGAGGGAAAGCTTGAGGCGAAATCCTAGGCGCGGTAGTTCAGGAGACGTGATTTAGGCATTCGTTTTGTCGCTTGAGCCTTTTTAAACCTACCCTGATACATGTTTATCCCTCGTCACCCTGTCGAAGCCTAAATGAAAATTCAATTCAGAACACATAAACCAATACTACGGCCAATTGAATTCCTTCCAGTCCGTTATCGCTAAACCAAAGGTACATGTGAGTGAATCAAGTTAGCCGTTGCAAAGGCTTCTTGATGTGAGCGGTTGGGATTAGGGCGAACTTCTAATTGGTTCGGTATTTGAGTACTCACTTGTCGTTTTTCATTTGTATTTCACACACCCCTTCATTTGTAACATTCAAATAAGTTTGGGGGTGTGTTTGTTGAAAAAGAAAAAGAAAGAAAAAAAAATAGGAAAGAAAAAAATAAAAAATAAATAAATAATTAAATGTAAATACGGTTTTTATTTCCGTTTCTTTTGACAAGTGAGTACGTCGGTCTTCAATGCATGTTCGGGATTATTTTCCAATCTTTCTCTAGGGATTCGAGAGTGAATGTGCCAAGCGTTGAGTCTTGGGTAACGTTAAGTTAACAACGTTAACCAGTTTTCTATTCTGAAATACCCTTGGCCAAATTAACCTTAACCGAACCAAGCCCTAATGATCTTCATGAACTACTAAACCTACATTAGTGGAGAGTGGACCCCAATCAAACTTATGGTAATCCTTAACTCATGAATTTCGTTGGTGGATAATTCAATCCGAACGTTGTATAGTTATATTATTGAGTCTCGCACTAACACGTTTAAAGGATCTAGAATAGTGTTCACCATTATTGCATGTCGAAAATCTAGAACATTACATGTTGTGTGTTACCGCCTGAACTCGATACTACTGGCGGTTGTTGAGAGAAAAATAAATAGGCCGTTATAAGAAGTCAAAACTCGCATGTTGTTATGTTTAGATTGTTTTTAGGTTGTTTGTTATTTATTTCCGTTTGGGTATTTTTCATTTTAGTGTGTGTGTTTGGCTCGAGGACTAGTTAAGTTTTGAGTTTGGGGGTATTGATAGATGTGAAAAACCTATCTATTTCCAATCCGAATTTGTTAGTTTTCGAATATGTTTATAGTTATTTTTATTATGTCTTAATTAGTTTTCATACTTTTTGTATAACTCAGGTGTGTGGGTTGAAAAGATAGGAAACTAGAGCTAAAACGATGAGATCGAACCAAAGCGGTTCGAAGTTACGGTGGATAAACAAGCTCAGAGGCTAAAAGATGAAACAGGCCCACCGCTTAAGCATCCAGACCACCACTTAAGCGGTGAAAATGCAGAGAAGAGAAAAATGTTATTGACGGATGACCGCCTGAGCGGAAATTCTACCGCTTAGGCGAAAATCCAGTAGAGGACGCAAATGGGCTACTGACAGCCGCTCGCCTAGGTGAAGTTTTCTTCGCTTAGGCAGAATTTCAACAGAATGTTCTCCAGTCCACCGCCTACTTCACCGCCCAGGCGATCAGACTTAACCGACCTAACTTCGCCTAGGCAGATTTGCCCTGCACAGCCTTTAGATATTTTTAGGATATTTTTGCTATAAATCTCCCCTCTCCTCCCCCTTTGGACGGATCTATCTTCTCTCTCTTGCATTTTTTATCCCTTTAGGCTATACTTAAGCCAAGGGTTAGGGATTTTAGTGGTGGAGCTTGCATCCCAAAGTGGACAAGACGGCGAATCGATCGTGGAGCGTTCTTAGCGGTTTATCTTCGGACGAGGCTAAGTTCTTCGATCGTTTTTCCTTATCTTTATCTTAGGAGTATGTGAGCATGTTTAGCTCGTTATTTTCTTGTATATGTGGCTATGGGCTCGAGTTAAATATGGATTGTAGTAGGGATTAACCTATAATTTATAAATACGTCGTTTGGGTGATTTCGGTGTTTCGTTTGTGATTGTTCTTCATAGTTTGATTGTATTTATCGTATTGTTTGTTTATTATACTTGGATTGATAAATGGAGAATACAGGGTTTTGATAAAACCACGGATTCGAAATAGGGTAAACAAACGCCACGATTCTATAACCCAGTCGGGGTTTGAATCGTGGACAATCGATGACGTAGGGCAAGATACACGCTACCTAGGGTTGTTAAGACGTTGAGGGGGGACCTCTTCGTTGACTCGAAGTCGCGTTATATCCCTCGTCTTACACTCGGAAGAGGTGGCGAAGAAGTTTTAGAACGGAGATTGTCGATAGGGTAAATACAACGCGACATTCCAATAACCCGGGAGGGAGTTGGATTGTGTGCAATCAATGACGCTGGGCGAGACTCACGTGACCGAGGGTCGTTAAGACGTTGAGAGGGACTTCTCCATAGACTCGAAGTCATGTATTCCCCCGTCTTACACTCGGAAGAAGTGGCGGCGGAGTTTACGTACCGAGGTTGTCAAATAGGTCGAACAACGTAAACGCGAGTAAATCGGAATCGAACACGTATTTGTAAACACGTTAATCCCTATACAATTCTTTACCCTAAAACATATTAACATAATAGTGTAGTTAATTTAGGATATATTAGTATTAGTTTAATTAATTAAATACATTTGTTTTTCTCCTAGATAAAATTAAGTCACGACAAACGCGGTATTCAATAGTAACAACAACAATCCCTGTGGATACGATAACCCGATCTTAATGATCACACTATACTAAAACTTAGACCTCGTATACTTGCGAGAGTAAGTAGCAGCGTATTTCGCGCGCTACTACTGCCCAATGGAAATTATGGGTAGATAGAGCCTTGAACATGAAACGATGTGGAGTGGGAGTAGTCATGCAATCACCTAAGGGAGATCAGCTAGAAAAATCCATGCAGTTATGTTTCCAAGCTTCCAACAATGAGGCGAAGTATGAAGCAGTAGTTCTCGGACTAACTCTTGCCCAAGAGTTAGGTGCTCAACATCTGGAAGTGAAGTCAGATTCTCAAGTGGTGATCAATCAGATCAATGGCCTGTTCCGTATAAATAGAGACAAGTTACGACTCTATGCAGAAAAAATAAAAGAGCTCGTTTCCCAGTTTCAGAGCTGTAATTTGGAGCCATCCCAAGAACTGAAAACGCCAAGGCTAATGCTTTGTCTGTACTTGCTTCGACTTTGGGATCTGATCAGAAGTCTGAACTATTTGAGTTTCTGGACTAGCTATCAATCACTCCAACCCCTCAGTGTGCATGTATAGGTTAGCTGGATGAAAAAACTAATTGGAGGACTTCTATAGTTCATTATCTGAAAGAAGGAGTCTTACCAGACGATAGCCAGACAATAGAGATGCTGCTAGGAAAGTTGTTTATAAGTTGGCAAGGTATGTGATATCTGACAATAAATTGTATAGACGATTTTTTTCCCAACCTTTGTTGCTGTGTCTAGGACCAAAAGAAGCACAATATGTTCTACAAGAAATACATGAAGGCGTGTGTAGGAATTACTAAGGGAGAAGATCCTTGGTTCATAAAGCGTTGAGAATGGGATATTATTGGCCAACCATGCGCGCTGATGTGGCAAAATATGTACGAAAGTGCGACAAGTGCCAACGATTTTCTAATGATATCAAGGTCCTAGCTCAACAACAAACTCCAATCACTAGTCCTTAGCCGTTTGCTCAGTGGGGAATTGATGTTTTAGGTCCTTTCACTCTAGCTCCTGTGAACAAAAAATATTTGCTGGTGGTGATCGACTATTTCACTAAATGGGTCGAAACAAAAGCTTTTGTAATCGTGGGAGAAAATGAAGTGAAGAATTTTCTGTGGAAACAAGTCATTTGCCGTTTTGGCATACCTATTGTTCTTATCTCTAACAATGGAACGCCTTTTACTGGAGGTAAAGTTGGCTGGATGTGTAACGAGCTCCAAATACAACATCGGACATCCAGTCCGGCATATCCCCAAGCAAATGGACAAGTAGAGGTGACCAACCGTTCCATTAAAAAGGCACTTAAGATACGCCTGGACGATGCTAAAGGCAAATGGGTGGAAGAACTTCTTGGAGTTTTATGGGCTTATCGTACCACCTCGGCTTCTATAACTGGAGAAATACCATTTTCTTTAACTTGCGGAACTGAAGCTGTCGTTCCGGTTGAAATTAGGGTGCCAACCAGAAGAGTTGCCACCACTGATTTAAGGGAGAATGAAGGCCACATACGAGAAGAATTGGATCAACTTGAAGAAAAGCGTGATAAGGCATTAATGCGTATAGCAACTTACAAAATTAACATGGCACGCAGATTCAATCACGCAGTTCGCCCAAGGAGTTTTGCCATTGGAGACCTGGTACTTCGACAGGTAATGCCTCACCGACCAGAAGCTCGCCTGGGAAAGCTTGCTCCAAACTAGGAGGGCCCTTATCACATCATTAAAATCAATAGACCAGGAACTTATTGGCTTGAAGAACTTGGTGGAGTAGCTGTTCCCAGACCATGGAACATCTCCCATTTGCGGAAGTATTTTGTATGAGTTCTTTATTTTTAATCTTTGTTTCTTTTCAAGAATTTGGAATAATTTGTCTTATGCATACATTTTTAATAAAAGACATAAACATTGGATTTCATACAAAAAGCGATTTGTGTCTGTTGACTGAGTTTTCAACCTCAGAATTTAACTGAGCACTTCAGCTCAGCATTTAACTGGGCACCCCAGCCCAACAAACGACTGAGCTCTTAAACTCAGAGTTTAACTGAGCACTTCAGCTCAGCATTTAACTGGGCACCCCAGCCTAGCAAACGACTGAGTTTTTAAACTCAGAGTTTAACTAAGAACTTCAGCTCAACATTTAATTGGGCAGCCCAGCCCAGCAAACGACTGAGTTCTTAAACTCAGAGTTTAACTGAGCACTTCAACTCGGCATTTAATTGGGCACCTCAGCCCAGCAAACGACTGAGCTCTTAAACTCAGAGTTTAACTGAGCACTTCAGCTCAGCATTTAACTGGGCACCCCAGCCCAGTAAACGACTGAGTTCTTAAACTTAGAGTTTAACTGAGCACTTCAGCTCAGCATTTAACTGGGAACCTCAGCCCAGCAAACGACTGAGCTCTTAAACTCAAAGTTTAACTGAGCACTTCAGCTCAGCATGTAACTGGGCACCCCAGCCCAGCAAACGACTGAGTTCTTAAACTCAGATTTTAACTGAACACTTCAGCTCAGCATTCAACTGGGCACCCCAGCCCAGCAAATGACTGAGTTCTTAAACTTAGATTTTAACTGAACACTTCAGCTCAGCATTCAATTGGGCACCCCAGCCTAGCAAACGACTGAGTTCTTAAACTCAGATTTTAACTGAGCACTTCAGCCTAGCCAACAACTAATTCTCCAACTCAGAATTCAACTCAGTATTCAACTAGGGCGTATTAGTTCAACGAGTACTGGAGTTTTCAAACTTTGAATTGAGCTAAGTACCTCAGTACAAACGGGTATTTCAACCCAGCATGTAATTGAGTTCAAACTCAGGAGAGAATCTCTTACTGTCATATGCTTGTTCAAATATTCGTAACTAAGTTATGCATCCTAATTTTGTTACGAAGGTGGGCAGACAAGGTATTATATAAAAACCCATTCATATTATAAGCAAAAAAATGATACATGGGTTTTTCCCTTTTCTCCTCGTTCTTCTCCAGGAGTGTATCCTTCTTCGCTTTCATGGCGTTAGCGTAAAGCTTTTGGTAGTTGAAGTTAGTGACTAGATCCTTCTTGCTTTTTTCTGCATCTCTCAATTCATCTTTCACTTCAAGATAATGAGAGACGGCTTGGAAATGGGCTGATTCCATGGCAGCGAAGATGGCAGAAGCTTCTTCCATGGCACAAAGGTGTGGATACTCATCTTTGGCGTTCATGGCTGTTTGCATCAAAGAATGGAAATGCTCCCCTAATACAATCTCATTATGTCTCTCAGTTTGGATTCTTGAATAGGCAGAAGGGCTGTTAATCCAGATATTGGAGCCCATGACTGTCAAGGAAATTTTTTGAAAGTATGGATATTGGCGCAATGAAAGGTTTCTTGAAATACGAACAAGGGGAGGCTCTCCAAAAGAGTAATGTACTGTTCTGCTCTTTGCTTGGATTCTTGAATAGGTAGAAGGGTTGTTAATCCAGATATTGGAGCCCATGACTGTCAAGGGAATTTTTTGAAAGTATGGATATTGGCGCAAAGAAAGGTTTCTTGAAATACAAACAACCAATGGTACCTTTAAATAGTTGAGCAAGGGGAATAGCGGAAGATAGTTGAAGCGTCGAAAAGGCACACATTAAATGAGGAGGTGACATGCGCTGATAAAAACGTACTATAGTCATCACAAAAAATCTTGAAAACCGTAACGGCGGTGACTGTTCGGTTACATATCATGATGGTTAAAATATATGGTCATTAATACAGTTAATTACAGAGCATTTAAAAAAAAATATGAAAATTAATGGAAAAGGAGGATGCAGATCAGCGACAATTAGTTGATTTGACCAAAGTTCGGCTGAGATATTAGTCATTGTTATCAGGAACAATCCGTTCTGAGCTCTCTGCTCGTACCTCGGCTACTGAACTGGGTAACTCTTGATGTTCTTCAGTTACTTCCTCCATTTTGTCATCAAAATCCAGGAAGAAGATATCAGCCTCAGGTAACTCATCTAACACCAGCCTTTGGCAGAAAGCAAAGTCGACCTTCTGAAGCCTCTCTGATTCCTTCTTAAAAGAAGACCAGAGGTTGTAAATATCTTTTTTGGCCTTCTCCTATGCAGTTGACAGCTCAACAGACATTTGTTCTTTCTTAGACTGATGCCTTTGAAGAGCAACCTTTTCCTCTTGGAACTTATCATGATTTCTCTGGAGGGCAGCATTTTTTTTAATCTCGGCATCCTTCTGATTAATTATCAGATGAGCTGAGGCAAACTCCTCTGAAAGATTGAGTGATTCTTCTCTGATCGTAGTAATTGACGTTCTAAGCTCGCTATTCTCAGAGCAGAACAATACATTACTCTTTTGGAGAGCCTCCTTTTGTTCGTTGGTAGATTGCAATTCGGCCTTGAACTATTCTTGAGAAGATTTGGATAAGGCAAGATCGGTGGCAAGTTTTAACTTCTCATTTTCCAACTCTTGTACCTTAGCCTCAACTTTGCTGAGCTCAGTCATTTGATGTATCAGTTGGGCGTCCAGCTCGTTCTCGTCCTCAACACAATTGACCATAGCAGAGGACATATGCATATACTGATATGATCAGATTGTCATTAGATGAGATCGAATAATCAGATTATTTGAAAATAAAAGATAGATTAAAATAGTGCAAGTACCTAGAGAAGGGCACAGATTACCATTCGAAAGATTTCGGGCTTATTCTTGCCCTCAGTCCTTTTTTTGCGTTTGTCCCAGGATTGATCATACAGAAATTTAATGGCGTCGTCGAAAATAGCATGACGACCTGGTACAGAAGAACCAATTTCATCAATAAGTTGGCACATTTGTTGCTTAGTCATTTCTCGGCTAGTTCTTTGGCTGGAAGCAGGGACTGGGGAGGATTGATGACTAGCTACAGGAGGATCGGCAACAAGAGGGTTTGCGACAGGGACATCAACTGATCTAGAAAGAGAAGCTGACCTGGAAACGGAAGTTGGTTCACTTTGAGCTCGCTCATTAATTGGAACCAAGGATGGAACTGTAATAGGAATAACACCTCTTCTGCGAATGATGAGAGGTTGGCAGTCATCATCCGATACTGCTACTTCGGGATCATCATGAGAAGGGGCTTGATGGATGGTCTGGCTACCAGCAATGGTACAAAGAGGTCGAGATGATGATTGATCAGTCTTTTTGGCAAGTCTCTTTGCTGGCCTTTTCTTTTTCGGGTATTGATCTGAAACTCAACTAATTCCTGAAGGCGAGATGGATCCATTGTAGGTCGGACGAATTGCCAATATGAAAATTCTCTGTAAAAGTGGTCTTTGGGGGTTAGAAGCCTATCCAAATCTTCTTTAATTTTTGGAGTGAGACCGAGCTTTCGACAAGCGCTATCACCTGCATTTGATAAATTAATAAATATGATAAAAAATTATTTCAGCAGAATTTCAGATAAGAAATAGACTATTGGGTATATCATTACTTGGGTAGCTGAAGCGTTTTGGCACCATTGAGGACTGTCCCATTTCCTCATGAGAGAATTCCCAATCTCCAGAAAAGAAGAGGAACCATGGCTGCCAGTTTCTGACCTTAGCTGGAAGGTCTATAAGAAATGAAAATTATTTGGGAATAGAAAGGTAATGTCTATTGATTTTGGCGAGGTATTTAAGCTGGATTATGCTTCTAATTGTGTCAACAGAAAGGGTAACGTCATTCAGTCTAGCAAAAATTATGGCTCCCATAATTTGATGAAAACTGTCTGGAGTTAGTTGAGATGGAGTAATTTCCATTTAACGAAAAAGATTGCGGAGGAGTGAGGAAAAGGGAAGAGTGAGTCCATACTCAAACATCCAAAGATAAAGGCAAACCTCATTTTCTCTAGAATCTTGAGGACGTTCATCCTCAGATGGAACCCTAATCGATACAGATGAAGGAATATTATATTGTTCCCTAAATGCTGAAAGCCATTATATTGGGAACTTACTTGCTCCTAGATCTATACTGGCGTTAGAATGCGAAGTAACTTGGGCAGTCGCCGTTTGTTCCATTGCAGGATTTAACAATGGGCCCGCTTCGATAGAGTTTATTGATTGATTTGATGACATTTTGCAAAACAATGAATAGCAACCCAAAATGCAAAGAAAAATGTCGAGAATCGAAAGGATGAAAGGAAGAACTTACTCAAAGAAGAAGTGATCTTTCGTTTCTCTTCGTCTAAATCATCGCGAAAGTCAGGAGGGCAAATGATGTGTGTAAAACTCCCACCCCAAACTGACCTAGGTATCAAATCCTAAACAGGTCGGGTTCGTTTTATGGGCTCCGAATTGGAGTCAGGTAAACCCTCCTATCAAGTGGGCTGGGACAACATAAGCCCATGATTCAAACACTGATTTGGTGATCTTTATGAATATATAGGCAACCACTTGATAAGGCCCATATTTGGGTATGTATAAGCCCAAGGTGTCAAGAGCCAAAGAGGAAACCAGTCATCTCAAAGTTTCGATTAAACCTGTATACGTTAGAATAAATCTGAATTGACTATAACGGCCCGTGAGTTATGGGGACCGTTATAGAGATTCTCCCATAATTATGGGAATAATGACTATTATACGTAACGGCAGGGAGATACGAGTAACTGAGTGATCTCTCCATTCATATGGTAACAAGCTAATCACTGTATAAAAAGGGTAGAAGGTAACTGGTAATACATGCTCTGATTCAAGTGTGCAATTTATTCTCACTATATTCAGATTAATTTATTCTCATGTCGGAGGTTCTTTGGCTGACACCACACCGGTGTCCCCTATTAGAATTCACGGTTTTGCAGATAGAGAAGGAAGACGAAAGATTTTCTGGTATGTGCGGAGCTTGACACGTGACAGAGAATTTTTGACCTCATCAGAAATTACCATGTCTTGAATTGAACATGAGCATGAATTTGTTTCGTCTCTATATGCTTTCTTTAGTCTCATTGGGCCAGCTTACTGAAGAGAAGAATAGAATTATGAGAGGAAGTTATAAATAAACAAACTAATGAGAAATATCATTGTCAAAATAACAGTAAGCTAAAGATGTGTGGGAACTTGAAGAATCTAATGCTCTTATTATGAGAATACTTTCATTTGTAGAAATTGGTTTAATTGGATATATAAAAAATCATCTTCGTCAGTTCGATACTAATGTTGTTGCGTTCTCGTGTTGTTTTCTTATATAAAACAAATATTGTGAAACATTATTTATCCAAACTTTTTCTTTTGGATCATTGTCACGCTTTTGTTTAAGAATCATTTGGTCTTTTTTGAAATTTTGTGTTGTGTTTTGGTAGGTTGGTTCCATTCAAGGAAGGGTTGGTGTACATCATCTTGATGATGCACAGCAAAGTAAAAATTTCACCTTCAAGTGCCACAGAGAGGGCAATGAGATATACTCGGTCAACTCGCTAAACTTCCATCCTGTAAGATGTCTAATTTGTTAATGTTTGTCTTTTATGAGGAGATTAGAAACCTCCATCCTATAATGCATGTATTAGTGGTGAAGCGTTTTGTTCTATGCATGTCAAGATTCAGCGAAACACCAAAATAATATTCCCTCTCCCTTCTCAGATACATTACACGTTTGCAACAGCTGGATCTGATGGTGCTTTTAATTTTTGGGACAAAGACAGCAAACAGAGACTCGAGGTATCATCCTTGAACTTCTTTTATTTCTGTTTTCTGCCTTTTTGTGGTTGCTTATAGTTTCAATCTATGAATATTTTTCCAAGCTATTACTAAAGAACTTTTGAAATTTATATGAAGTGCTATGTGGACCAATCACCAATGTTTTATAGTATCTTCTCTAATGCTTGTATGACCTCATTAGCATCATCTCCTTTTTAATTTGGCCGAGTGAGTATTAGCATTAGAGTGCCAACCAGAGGGATTGCGACCTTGACACCAAATACATGACTTAGATGGCTTTAGAAATAGTGAAGAAACAAAAGTTTACTAAAAATTCCTAGTTTCATGTCTAATTGTTTGCCTGATCTTTGGCTAGGCAATGACAAGATGCAATCAGCCTATACCTTGCACAGTGCTTTCAACAATGATGGCTCCATATATGCCTATGCGGTAAGTCTTCGTTACCTGTTTGATTCCCCCACCCCCCCCTTCCCCCGTCTCATGCACTCACAGATGTTTGGGTGGCTGGTTAAGTATTAGTTAGGGAACCAGAGAAGATCTCTTATTTATTGAACGTTTGTTAGTGTTGGTGTTTTACACACAGCTTCTTCGAAATGGCGGATTAAGAAGGACAGTTATATTTATGTTAAAGCTTCAAGAATACAAGATTTTTAGACTAATGTGAAACAAATGTATAAAATCTGGTATGAAGCACTGTCAAAAAACTTGGGCAAACCACCTTATCTGTAGCATATAGATTTATGTATCACCGGATATCATTTTTCTAGCTTTGACTCACCCTTTTAATGTGTTCTCTTGTTGGGAACAAACTAAGGTGAACAAGTTTCTTTATTATATTGAATTCATTTTTTCTTTTTACTTTTTTCTATCTAGTTGCATATATCTCTTATTTACATACATTTTTAATTAGTCACATCAATATATCTCACTTTTTTCAAAAATTTGAATTAACCACCACGTTGCATCTACTTTTGATTTTAAACATTAAGATATTTTTTAATGAAGAGTCTTTAAAAAAATTCCAAAATTAATCTGAACAAGTTTTTCATAATTTTCAAAAATTATTTTCAGAGACTGTTTTAAACTTTTTTCGGGAAACTTTTTTCAAGTTTTAAGGCAAACATGCCCTTTAAGTTTTTTTTTGTTTTTTTTTTTGTTTAGGTATGCTATGATTGGAGCAAAGGAGCAGAAAATCACAATCCGGCAACGGCGAAAACCCATAATTTCCTACATTTGCCACTGGTACTATTTCAGTGTATATATTAATTACCATTTTCTTCATTTTTTACCTTTCAAATATTAAAAATCTTGTTTCATCTGATGCAGGAATCTGAGGTTAAAGGTAAACCCCGTCTCGGAACGAGCAGTAGAAAGTGAATGCTAGTTGAATTAATTCACAAGAGCAGAGTATGTGCTTGTTTTTGTATATGGTATGTTTCTTTCGGGTCAACAACATATTTTAGAAATGATTTTATTGGGTATTTTTTGGTACCTCTCAGATGATGGTTTTGTTCTGGCAAATGCAGTTCAACTGTCGTTGGTATTTTGAGACAGAATTATATGGTGTTTGGTTCATACAGTTAAAGAAATGGTCTGAGTGATGTTAAAATCGTCCGGTGTCTGCGTTTGTCTTGTTTAGTTTTGGGGCATTCTTTTGGGCACTATTGTTCTTCTTTTTCTAGGTACGCATGTTCTATTGCTTCCTAGGAAATATCTCGTCCTAGGATTCAATGTGAAGGAGGTAAATAATGAAATTGGATGCTAGAATATTTTGGAGTAGGCTAACGAAGTTAAGATTTCTGTTCAAATTTCATTAGAATAGGGTCTTGGATAATTCTTAAGTTTTGAACACAATTTTGGATTGTAAAAAAGTTTTCATTTGAAAAAGAAAAACAGAGATTTTTATTACATATTATCAATAGTAAATTATATATATATATATAATCATGTTTTAGTAAACATTAATTTTTAGTTCACAAAGAATGTTCATTATTTACTCACTGTATTTTTCACCATTGTCCTCAAATATATAGTTAATTTATATCTTTTATTTTTCACCATTGTCCTCAAATATATAGTTAATTTATATCTTTTTTTTTTTCTCAGTAGAAAACGTCAATCATTATTTCCTTAATGAAACCATCAAATAGATTAAAGGTTATATGCCATTGGCCACCTTTGTCATTTTGTATTTTATTAGATACCTCTCTTGTTATTTTGTAAATATTAGAGACCTCCCTTATTTTTTTGCTTAAATGTCACTTATCTCTCTTATTGATTAAAAAATAATAATTTTTTTATTATAATATTAATTTTACCCTTAACTATTTAAAAAATAATTAAATAATAAAAAAGTAAAATACATAAATAACCTTTTAATTTATATATATTCATCGTCACCTCTTACCACTGCATTCACCGCCACTACCACCTCCCACCGCCGCTACCACCTCCCACCGCTATCGCCCATCACCTCCCACCGCCGCCACCCACCCAACACCACCTCCCACCACCACCGCCACCGCCCACCACCCGTGGCCACCTCCCACTGTCGCCACCACCACCACCCACCCACCGCCACCCTCTGCCACCTCCTACCACCACTTCCTACTACCGCCACCACCTCCCACCCTCTGCCACCCACAACCACCACCCACCCCCATTTTAAAAAATATATATTTTTTTTAACCATTTCGTTAAAAAAATTAAAAAAATTAACCTTTCTTTCTCTCTCTTTCTCTCTGTGGTGGTGGTAGGGTTGGTGGCGGCGGTGCCAGTGGGTAGTGGTGGCGACGATGGGTGGTGGCGGGGGAGTTGGGCGGTAGGAGGTGATGGTGGTGGGAGTTGGGCGGTGGCGGTGGCGGTGGGAGGTGGTGATGGGTGGCAGTGATGGGAGGTGGCGGAAGGTGGTGCGTGGTGGCAGCGGTAAGAGGTGGCGATGGTGGTGGGTGGTGGGAGTTGGGCGGTGGCGGTGGCGATGGTAGTAGGAGTTGGGCGGTGGTAAGAGGTAAATATAATTATTTAAAAAGTTAAGTGTAAAAAATATAATTTTAAAAATATAGGGGTATTAATGATTTTTTTTTTTAAAAAAATAACCTAAGGACAATTTTGTCCAAAGAGAGATAAGTAGTGTTTGAACAAAAAAACAAGAGATGTCTTTGGTATTTGCAAAATGACAGGAGAAGTATCTGATATAGTGTAAAATGATAAGGGAAATCAATGACATATACCTATAGATTAAATTCTTAAAAATTATATCATTTTAATCTATATTTCATTTTCTTCAGTTTGATATTTGAGTATTTTTGGCTAAAAAAACTTTTAAATAGTTAACATCCACTATACAAAATAATATTGTTTTAGTATGTTGACTATTTTTGAAGCATATGCTTAAAAATAATTTTTTATAAATGACCAATTCTAAAACTTCCTAAATATGCTTCAATATATTGCCCTAATTCGTGCAGATTATTTCAAGGTATTTGTAACCATTATATTAAAAATTAGTAAACATTCACTTGTCAAGTTGAATGATTATTTTTCATGACAATATCGATTATAATCATATGCTATGTACTATCACTCTCTGTAATTTAGAATTACTATTTTGTTAGCAGTGAACGTTGACACAATTATTTTCACTGCTATAGAAAATCCACTATATCGTAATATCACAAAAAAATTATTCACTAGTAGTTAACATTTACTGGTGTTGAACATTCACTGATACTGAATTGCATTATTAGTTCAAATATAATATATTATGATTTCAAGAATGGTGAATATTTACTAGTTTCGCATTCACTTTCTATGCCTATATACATACATATTATATAAAAACAGGTTTCTTTTACTATTCATTTTCATATGTAAAATTACATATTTGTCCTCAAAATTTGTGAAAGATAAGATTCAACTTTTTTTTACCTATTTTATATGTATTATTAATTTAAAACTAAAAGTTCGCTTTTTATTTTTTAAAAAGAAAGGCATTTAATATTTTTATATATTATAGTAATAATATATATGTCAACATAGTAAAGTTTTTGTACAATAATTTTATACACAAAGTAGATTTACAAATTGCACTTAAAATTTTTAAAAATTAGTCTATCCATTTTTGTATTGCATACTTAAAAATAATACTATTTGATACAAAAAAGCTCAAACTATTTAAAAGAAATATAATGTAAAAATAATTTAAAAACATATGTAACTACAAAAATAAATACAGATATTTAATTTAAGATTTTTTTAAAAGTAAAACACATGTTGAAAATAATAGATGATATTTTTACTCTATTTAAAATAAATTTTATATTAATTTGATACTTTTGATAGTTATCGATTTTATTTTTGTTCTTTCACAATAGTTATAGATTTTATTTTTTGTACTTTCATACATTTGGTAGAATTATTATCATCAATCATTTTTTTTTTGTATTTATAACATATAAAATAAATCAACAGTGATACCTAACTGGCAATTAAAATTCATATGACTCTACTATTATTATATGACATATTTGGTCATCTTGATTGTGATATTTTAGAGTTTGATAGACACTGGATTATTAGACAGCGAAATTATTAGACGATGCGAGAATTATCATCTCAAGAATAATCTATTAAGGTTTGATAGACAACGATAGTGGCTCTATGATTAAGAGAGAGTGAAAAAGTAGGAGGAGAACTACGCTAGGGTTGGAATTTGGAAATTGAATAATTTGAATTTGATTAGGATTATATTTATATATGGGGTATTTTCGTAATATGTCGTGTTTTGGGGGGTATATGGTAAATATATATTATTAAGGTTTAAGGTTCAGGGAGGTTTAGGTGCATCGAGTATAGGTCGATGGGTATCCTAGCCGAAGTGATTCTGAGATCGAACTGGTCGAGTTCAGGTGGATAAGAAAAAAATAACTCATAACCGATCGACCCGCCAAGTCAAGAGGGTAGGGCAGGTTTTCAAGTAACATTTATACTCCTAATTAGTAAACATGACAAATTTCACTTGCCTTATATTTATGTATTTTTTATTTTTGTCATCATTTAATCTAAAGTATAATGCATATATTTAACTTAATTTTAATTTTTAGCTAACTATAACTTTACCGTTTCTTTACATGAAATGATTTCTATTAATTGTTTTAAACGAGTTTCAACATTTAACATTTATGAGAACTAAGAAATTTTTATATACCATATTTTTTCATTATTTTTTTTAAAATTTAATATAAATATTTTTTAGTGTGATTGTTAATAAACAAATAATGTGAAACATTATAAATATGTCAAATAAAAGAGATAACAAGCATGTGTCTCGCGCGTGCTCTCCACCTAGTGCTCATTATAAGACTAGTTCACTTTGAGCATTTACTATTCAACTAGAGTAAACATTCACTCATACTGAATTGTACTAATAATTCAAATATAGCATCTCAAGATTTCAGTACTAGTGGACGTTCGCTACTTTCACTTATATTGAAATACTTAATAATAGTGAACGTTCACTTATTTTGGGCAAATCTCTAGTCTTGAACTTTATTAATAGTGAGCATTAATTTGTCGCTGCTACTGTGAAATTTTATTAATTGTTAAAATTAAAAAAAAAAAAGTTAAGTATGTTAGCTATTAGTGACCATTCAGTTTGCTTATTGTAAATTCAAATTTTAATGCACACGTTTGGAAAACATAAATTGGGTTTATTAGTTAAGGTTCACTTTGCAAAACGAACTGCTATAACTGCCCTTGCCAATTTTGCGCAATGGTATGCTCACTAATTTGCTCATTAACACTACATTTTCCGTTGTGTACCTAAATAAATCATGGACACATAATAAGTAACATTAAATAACATTGTATGTCAATTTAATGATAAATCTTCAATTGACAAATCAATCAGTTAACATTCACTAGTTATGAGGGGAATTTACAGAAGACACAGGTTCCAGCCACGTGTCCCTCGTACCATCAGTCCCGTGCTTGACACATGACACTTGACAGACTATATAATCAATGATAAATCACAAAGGAGGTATTGGACGAGGAAACTAATGCTCGAAAAGTTCTACTCAAGAACCATCTAAACGACAACACCTAGCACTACTACAACTAAGCAGAAGGAAAAACGCCCATGATCTCAACTCAGGATAACAAGTGGAGACCCTCTACAACACTATCTTGAGCATGGTCGCCAACCCAGAGACATTCTCAAACTCTGACATCCATCTTTAGGAACAGTTACAATGGTCCTCTAAATATGGAAATAGGGGTTACGATTCTGAAATAATGCCCCATTACTCCACATCGCTGAAAAATGGTAATATTAATTGGGATTGACTAGAATTCAGGGAAAATCTTATTATGAAGAAGTCTTTCAAAATGAATTTTATGGGAAATGAAATACATATTTAGTTTGCCAATATAACCTTAACAAAAAAAAACTGTTTTGGGGAAGATTCTCCCTTAACCCGTTATTTAAAGTTTCACACGTGTCGGGAAACCTAGAAATGGGATATGGGTGAATCTCCACTTTCAACCTTTAGTGAAGACGATTTGTTTTATTTGTCTTCTTTTAGTTATGTGATGTTTTTATGCACATAATAATTAAATGTAACAACAAAAAAAAAAAATTACAAGAAAACTAAAGCGCGGAAAGGTGCAAAAAGGAAAAGGTAAATGGAAAAATTGTAAAGCGCAAAAAGATACAAAGAGGAAATGTAAATGACATAAAAGTAAAGCAAGAAAAGGTGCCGGGCGGTAAAACAAATAACTCAAATTTAAAGTGCAAGAAAATATATGACTGAACACAAATGCGAAAAAAAATAAAGTATTTTTTAAATGTTCACTTGGGAACGTCATCTTAAGTTATTATCTGTTTTTAGGTCCCCATTTAGATCAGTTTAAAAAGAAAAAACAAAATGAGAGGATTTTAGAAGAACATACCTTGCTTAGAGAAGAGGCCTTCTTTCCGTTATTCTTTCTCTTTTTCTTATTGCTTCTTCTTTTCGTCTTTTCTTGTTTTCAATCCATTTTATGAAGAGTGATGGGAACTTTTTGTTGATAGTAAAAACTAGCCCAAGAGAGTTTCTATAGAGAAAGGGAGAGAGTTCTCATGCAAGTCGTGTCAAAAATAGGGAGCAAAGTCGCCTATATATAGGCAGCTTGTTTTTGTGCTCTTGGCAAAGTGCGTGCTCTGGCGAGTGCGTGGCTCAACAGGCTGCGGGTCAACTACCCAATTTGATGGGTGGCTACCCCTAGTTTGTCATCATGACATTTTAGACCCCTTTACTTTTGGAATTAAGTAAGTGACTTATGAAAACCAATTTCCTAAGTCTTACCATATGTTGTAATGACTTGGGGCACTCCCAAGATGAATGTTGCAACTCCCAAGGCAACATGCAATGTTCTTATTCTTGCGCGGTGTGCATGAAGTGAATTTAGTATTTTCATTAATAAAATGCTATTTTTGTATTTTTTTTTCTCAAAATTAAAATGACAATTATGCAACTAAAATGTCCAGTATAAAATTGAAATGCTCAATTTTGAAAAACAAAATGCAATTGGTTGTCAATTTGATGAAACTGGAGAAAAACACAATTTTGGGGTCAACATACAAAGTATGTATTAAAAGCAAAATTGATTAAAATTAAAGATAGGAAATCGAAATTAACTATATTAAAAGTGATATTAAATGGAAAACCACTTTAAATTTAATTAATTTGGCTCGAAATAAACTTTTAGAAATTTTAATTTTTGCCTGAAACTTTTGAATCTGTCAGAATTCATCTAACTTGCCGATTTTTGTTTTTTTCTTATATTAAAAATATTATGTTAAAACTGAACGTGAAATCTAATTTGAAACTTGGTCACTTTAAACATTGGTTTCAAGTTTATCTGACTTTTCACTTTAGACCCAGAACTTTTATTAAATGCAAAAACGGACGGGGGCAAAATATTGATTCTACACTCTCCTAGTCTTTCTCTTTAATGGAAGTCAAGGAAATCACACAATCATCGAATCTCGAACGGCGATGGCGACATGCGGCGGATCTTGAATGGATTTACTGTTCCTTTAAGAGATCACCGGTGCCTTTCCCCTCTTTCTTATTCTCTCTCTTTGACGGAGGTCAGAGAATACCCTATTATCTCTTTTCGCTGAATCTCGAATGGTGATGACAACATGAGACAAATTTGAACAAATCTTAAATGGATATGCTGTTTTTTCGAGATCACCGATGCCTTGTCTCTTTCCCTTTGTCTTTGGATTCTTCTCGAGCAGTTAGATCTGCTTTTTTGCTCACATTTTCCTATTTGTTTGGTTGCCCTAGTCATGTTCACATTACTAAAGTTTGTTTGTTTCTTATTTTTTTTTTATCCCTTTTAAATTACACATTTATCCCCTAAACATTCACAACGATACAAATAGTAACGTGAATGTTCACAGTGGTAATTCATTTTAAATTTAATGCAAAATATTGTTTAGAAATAATGTAAACATTCACAACATTATATAAGAGTGTATTATTTGTATGTTTCAATGTTAAATTATTTGAACACATATGATTATCGGTGAACATTCTCAATGATGCTGTTGCAAATATTTTTTAAGTGTAAATATTATCAATGTTGACATTCACTATAATATTTTGCGCTAGTGTGAATGTTCACACAATTTTGAAATAATAACTTTTAAATATACTAGTGTGAATGTTCTCATTACTTTGAAAACAATAACTCGTATAATAGTATATGTGAACGTTGACACTGTTGTTGCTCTATGTAAACATTCACACTAATATGGTTTGAACATTTAGAAATCTATATTTGTTTTCCTTAAAAAATATGCAATATGTATATCAAAATAAGGAGCGTGAGTTGTACATTAATTTATTTATTTTTTGACATTGGAAACATTCACAATTTTGATTTATTTAGACATGATTTTGTTTTATGATAAATAGACTTTCCATTTTTATTTATTCAATTGCAGATTTTATAGAATGACATATTATGTAAATTATGAAAAAGTACTGGTCAAAGAATGGGAATTATTTTCAAAAAAATGTTCGAGGAACAAAAACTTGTTTTTGGCAGTTGGAAATGTTTTTAATAGTTTATATTATTTTGGAGGACTAAATAATTAAAATCTATTTAAAATTAATGAAGCCAAAAAGTAATTAAAAAATGTTAGTTTGCTTTTACAAAGTATAGTGCCTAAAAAAATGTGTGTTCGGATCTGGCCAAATCTTGTTCAACGATCACCGGATCTGGCCAGATTTGATAAAATAAGATATGAAATTGAAGGAAAAAAAACACAAAAATTACAGGAAAACCCTCCTCCATGGCCCCCAAAATCGATCACTGACGAACATCTCCATCAGCTCCCTCGTCTTCTTTGCTTCATCTCCTTCTCTACTCACTGAGAACACAACCTCCACCTAAAGCACCACCATTGTCACCATCTTCAAATTCATCAACCATATAGAGAACAATTTCAAGCAATTTCGAAGCTAGGGTTTTCAATATTTTCTATTTTCCTATCTTTTTATTTCTTTCCTCTGCTGCTGCCCGCCACTGCACTCGATCTAGCCCTTCTCCATTGACCATCGCTTCTCTGTGTGTGTATTTGGCCACCACTAGATTATCAACAGTGGTGGTGCCAGAATAATCTGGCCAGATCCAGGACCGTTGTCGCTAGAGGCTTGAAGGACGTAAAGGATAACCTCGCCTCCGTTCATCTCATCGACCATTCATTGCCCTGATTCTGTTACGCGTCAATGCTTAGATGTCGTACGTGGAGTTTATAAATCAGAACAGTGTCGTCTACTGCGATTGATGAGATTTGAGACTCAATCTCAATCGTCTGAACGCCACAATAGCCGACCCTTCCCAAATATCTATTCTTGAATCTCTGGAAATGCATAGATTTTTTTTTTCGGTTGTTTGAATATTTACTGTTGCTTACTAAAATTTAACATTCATTACTACCATATATATTGTTCTTTTAAATATTTACGGTTGTGTTTCAATAATTGTGTAATACTTTACTTTGTGATTTGTTATATTTTTCTTTTTTTTGCAAAGATAATAGTTTAAAAAGTTATTGATAATTAATTTGAAATAGATATTTGTTGTGTGATTTGCAATTGAATTTTTTATTATTTACTGTGGTGGGTGGAGGCAGTGGTGATATTGAACTTTATTGCGGTGGTGGTGACAGTGGTAATATTGAATATTTGTAGTAGATTCGATGGCGATAATGAATATTTATTGTGGTAATTGTGGTGGTATCAATTATTTAATGTTTGTGGTAGTCATAATAATTTTTTGTTGTGGTAATGGCAGAATAGTGAATATCTCATATGGTGGCGGTAACGATAGTAAAGGTTTTGATGTGGTGGTGGTGATAATAAATATTTATTGTGGTGATAGTGATCATGATAGTAAATGTTCGTTGTGGTGATAGAAATAAATATTTATTGTGATAGTGACGGTGACGATGATAACGAATATTTACTTTGATGGTGGTGGTAATATAAACATTTGTTATGGTTGTGATGAAATAGTGTATATTTTTCATGGTAGTTATTGTTTATCATTGAAAAAATAATTTAAGGGTATTTTTGGCATAAAAATATATAATTTTTTTTTTTTCGATTGGGATTTTGATAAAATAAAATGAGAAAGGTGGAGATAAACGAAGTGGGCTTTTGGGGACAAATAAATCACCCAAAATTTAAAACCCGTTTTTATCACCAATAGTCGTTGCACGAACACCACCCGCCTTCAAAGCAATGAAAGCAACTCGAATCCCTCATGACTATCCTTCTCTCAACAATCTTCGAAATAAACTTAATCGCAGTATGACAATCCAGACACGTCCTTAGATTCTTAAAAACTTTTATTTGTGTTCCCGGTGGAGTAGAAATGATTCCAAAGGCAACCACGAGCTTCTCGCTGTGATACGAGAGGTTTTGCTCCTTCTACTCATCCTCAATATCATGCAAAACATTATCCGTGTCAGGAACATACCCTTCTTCCTTCACACTCCTTCAAAGCTTCCCAAGAAACTCGTATATTTCGCTACTTTTCGGGTTTTTTGATGCATTCCCAACGAGGAAAACATACACTTTTCTCTTGATCTCAATCCAACTCAAACCGGGTTTTTTCACAACTCCCATTCGATCCATTTTTTCCCTTGTTTTTGCCACTTTGTCCCATTCACCGGCTGTGGCATAGATATTGGCAAGAGTGACATAAGTGGCAGCATTTTCGGGCTCTAGTATGAATAACTCTCCAGCTGCTCTTTCAGCCAGATCGACATTTTTTTGGATTCTGCAACCTCCGAGCAATGAAGCCCACAAGAACTTGTCAGGTTTCATGGGCATCTCATTGATTATAGCTTCGGCTTGTCTGAATCTACCTGATCGACTTAGCAGATCTATTACGCAAGCATAGTGATCCAAAGTATGAGACAATCTGTGTTTTTCCTTAATCGAGTAGAAATACTCGAGCCCTTTATCGACTAAACCAGCGTGAGTACAAGCAGAAAGAACCCCAACAAAAGTAATGTGATCGGGTTGAATGTTAGAACTAAGAAGAAGCTCAAATAATTGAAGGGCTTCCTTGGGTTAATCACTTTGAGCGTACCCGTTGATCAGGGATGTCCAAGAAACTAAATCGGGTTGTGGCAGCCATTTGAAAACCTTGTTAGCGACCTCAATGTTCCCGCATTTTGTGTACATATGAACAAGGGCACTTGCCACGAATGAAAACGGGTTGAACCCAAATTGGATCATGTAACGATGGACCTGTTTACCCAATTGCTCAGCGGTTTGGTGTGAACAGGCATTTAGAACGCCAGCAAAGGTGAAGTCATTAGGCCTAATCCCAGATTTCAACAATTTGGAGAACAATAGAAAACCTTCTTCTCTTCTTCCATCTTTGATGTATCTGTCGATCATTGATGTCCAAGAAACAATATCTTTATCAATTGTTTTGTCAAATATCCACCTAGCTTCGTCTATACTTCCGCATTTGCCATACATGTCTGATAATGCGCTCCAAACAAAAGCATCTGAATGCAATCCAGCTCAAATGATGTGGGCGTGAATTTCTTTGCCAAAATTCAATGATTTTATGGAAGCAGAAGCAGAAAGAGTACTGGAAACCCTGAACTTGTTGCATTTCAATTTCTCATATCTTTGCATTACTCTGTACAATGCTAAGGCGTCGTTTGGTCGATCGTGCCTAACGTAGCCTGAAACCATGGCAGTCCAAGAGAAGTTATCTCGTTCAGGCAATTCGTCAAACAGCTTCCTCGCATCCTCGAGCAGTCCCACTTTTGCATACCCAGAAATCATGGTATTCCAGGAACACACGTCTTTTTGGCGCATTTTATCAAACACGTTGCGGGCCTCCACAACGCTCTCGCACTTACAGAATAGATCGAGAAGCCTATTGGAGATGAAAATTCCAGGGGTAAAGCCCGATAGCTTGACATGATCATGAACAATCTTTCCCTCTCGGATAGCCCTCTGCTGAAGACAGAGCTGTTGAAGGGTCGAATAAGTGGCGGCAGAGGGATGATCGACGCAGCCTAGCACTTCGATTGCTTCTTTCAAACGGTTCTGCAGGCAAAGAACATCTATGGCGTCTTTGAATTTTCCATCTCCGCACAAGCGTCTTACCAGAAGATCGTTGTCGTCGGAGTTTCTGAAGAAAGTTTGAGGAAGAACTGATTGTTGGGTCCGCAAGGAAGAAGAAGAACAAGCCAAGGTCCTTTCGAGGCGGAGCAGACACGAAGAGCGGCGAGTACGAAGAGCGGCGAGTCACGGTATTCAAGATCGTCCGGAAATGCATAGATTTTGTTCTCATGCTGCTTCACTTAATTTCTCGGCGCCGGCGTAGTGGCTGTGTGTTTGACAGGTCTGAAAATGGACAAATGTTCGTTACCTCCCCTTCAATGGTATTTACATCCAAAACAAGGGATGGAAAAAAACATAAAAATCTAAACCGATGTTAACCGAGAGAAATCGAATTGAATGGTTCGATTTTGAAACTGACTAAATAGTTTGGTTGGAATAGTAACCGCAAGACCGAATTACAAAATCGATATTTTAGATATATTTTTATGACATAAATACTTTCATATTTTTATATATTTACAGTTTAACCACACATATATGTGTGTGTGTTAGAGTTACATTTCTTATTCATTTGTGTGTGTTTTAGCCGTCACCGTTCCATTATTTTATTGTAACAATTAATAGTTTTGTGGTTATATTTTGTTTTTTTGGATATATGTTTTTGTTTATATGTAAAAAACAACTGTATGAGGTTTTGCGATTTTAGTTTTAGTTTTGTATAAATTTAAATGGTTAGATTTTAAAACCATACCGGTGGTTGATTGCGGTCTTGGTTTGGTATATGTCTAACGATTTTGGTTTTATATGAGCTAGACAGAAACCGAACCATTAACATTCCTATCTGAAACACCCCCTACTATTTTGATTATACCGCCAATAGACCTTATAATTGGGTAGGGGTGGGCAAAGGGCGGGTTGGGGGTGGTTTGGGCTAAAACTGCAAACCAAACTAATATTATGTGGGGTATGCTAGTTTGAACTGTTGACCGCCCAATAATGTGTAGATTGGGGCGGACTGGAGTGTACAAGTTGACTAGTTCAAACCGTGGGTTGCCCAATAATGTATCGTTTTGGCACATTTGCGGGTTGGGCCTATTTGAACCGTACGTTGTCCAAGTATTTTCAAGTTGGACATTAAAAGATAATATATATTGCTAAAAAGAAAAATTGTTACTGTTAATCCTAAGATTTTGATGAATAATTAAATATTGATATTTTTGGTGAAACTAACGAATTTATTAAGTGTTTTAGTGTAATAGTTCCATTGATGATTTAATCATGAAGAAATTGTTGAAAATGGTTAAGGAAGCTAAGGATGCAAAGAGATTGACAAAAATGCGAGCATTAAGAGACTTAAGATTTTGAAGAATCTGGGTGAAAACAATGCAGGTTAATTTTTACTCTTAATGTATCCCGATTAGGATCACACACAACACAAAAATGATTTAATATTTATGTGTGTTTTTATTAGAATTTTAATTAGTTAAACATATTTGCTCCTATGTGAAATTGAAGAAGAAATATTGATTTAAGAAATATTAGTAATTAAAATTGATTTAAAGTGTTAATTAAGTTAGCCGAAATAAGAATTCGGATAAAAAGGCAAAAACGTTGAAGAGTTGAGTTAAAAATTGATTAAGGAATAGGAGTTCCAGTAGGATCAGTTAACAGACCAACATGGTTCGGTTAATTGATGAAAATGAGCTGGAAAACGGTTAAATCTCTTAATCGTTCGGTCGACAACTAGGTCGACCTATGGCCAAAGGTGAAACTTTCTGAATCATTAGGTCAACAGACCAAAGTGGAGTGGTTGACCTACTATAGCTGGATTTTGACCTAGGGAACTCTTTGAATCGTTCAGTTAACAGACCAAGGAGTAGCGGTCGATCGACGGGCCAGAACTTTTGGCTTGGGCTACAACCTGAATCGATTGGTCGACCTATAGTGATTGTTCGGTCAACCGATGAACTATTTCAGATTTAGAGGATTTCATGAATCTTTTTCAAAAAGTAGACGTTACTAACCGTTTTATAGTTAGAATTTGAAAGATATTTTAAGGATCTGATGCTATTTAAGATATGTCATTGATATTTTGTTATCTCTATAGATATGATTCATATAATTTAATTATTTCTCAAATTGATGCATGTAATACTTTTTATTCTATCTAATTGAGTTTGAGAAAATATTTAAGGGATTAAATTAAATATTTTAAAAGATATAATTGAGTGAATTGAACCAGGATTGAGTCATAATGATATAATGGGTCTATAAGTGCAATTAATTGTCATGATATGTGGGAACTAGCCTTTTGAGGGCTTGTTTCAATTTCCCTATAAATAGACCTGCATTTTTAAGATTTCAATAATATCAATCAATCAAATTTAAAGAACTATTCAATTCTTGAGCTTTTTGAGATTATTCTGAATTCATACTGAGAGAATAGTGAGATTATTTCTAAGAAGTGTTCTTGAAAAAAATTGCTGTGGATTATTGCTACTATCGATTTGGAGTTTCATTGCTATTCATACTTTATTCATTCAGTAAATTCCTAGTGAGATTGTTCCAAGTCGTTGCTGTTAATTGTTGTTTGACATTATTGTTTACTACTTGGAATATTGATCTTTGAAATCATTTTTCTGAACTTTAAATTAATTGAAATTTTTTCAAATGATTTCTTGTGAAAATCTGATTATGTGCTAAATTGTGTGTTACCCATTTTTATTAAAATCATATTTTGAAATTCTCATTTTATTTCTATCACTAGTATCAGGACATTAATTGAGTTCAAATTAATATGGGGTCGTAGGGGCTCCGAGTAGAAAAAAACTTATCAATTTTGTAATTAGTGAGTTGTGTGCGGATTAGATACTATTGAGAGTATCTAATCAGGGGTAGCTGGTTTCAATCTCTTTCGGTAAAGAGATTGAGGTTTGATCTTTGCCTATAGTACAAAAAGATTAGGTTACTTTTTTCCCGTGAAAAGAGATATGCGTAATTCTTCCTGACTAGAATTAATTTTGAGTGAATTTGTAATGGTTCAATCCTTATCGGGTAAAAGAATACTTGGAGTGATTTGATGAGGTTTGATTCTTAGTCTAAGTATAAAAGAATTAGGATAATCTTTAGCTTGAGAAAAAGATAGAGGTTTTTCCTTGCTTATGAAAAGAAAAATTGTAAGGGTTGATTCTAAGCCTACGAAAAGAATCATTTGTATGGGTTTGGTTCCTACCTGATTAAAGGGACCATAGTGATTAGTGGGTGTGACTCTCCGTGGGGATCGGATGACTGGATTAGCCAAGAGTAACGTGGTGAACCAGTATAAATTTTAGTGTGTTGCAATTTTTACTTTATTTATTTTCAGTTGTTTGGGTGTGCACCTAATTTGATAACATATAATCGTTGTTATAAAGATAATAATTAATTTATGTTAAAATTAATTATTTAAATTTTTAAGTGTTATTTATTTGATAATTTTTATTACTACCCAATTCACCCCTTTTTGGGTAGCTCACTGGACCAACAATTACATTAATAAAACTTGCAGAAAATTTCTTATAGAATTACAATAAGACAAAAATAAGAAAAAATTATAATATAATTTGCAAACAATCACACAAAAATAATAATAATTACAAACGTAGATAATAAGTCTAAACCTACAAACTTATAGTAATCACCAGGGATGGGTAACGGGCAGGTTGGCGCAGTTTGGGTCAAAACTGCGAGCCAATCCAATACTATGTGGGTTGGGATAGTTTGAACTGTGAACTACCCAATAATGTGTGGGTTACTATGGGTAGTTTGCGTTTTGGTGCGAGTGTTGTGGTTTAGGCCAGTTTGGCGGGTTGACCCAATCCACTACAAAACCCTATAATTAGGGATAGCCAAAAAAATCGAACTGACGGCTAACCGAGAGAAACCACACCGAAAGATCTGGTTTTGAAACCGACTAAATAATTTGGTTGCGGTTTTGGATTTGAAATTAGCAACTGAAGCGGTTTTGATTTTGGATTTAGTTTTAGGATAGTAAGTTGAAATCGAACTGCAAAATCAAACCATGAAATCGAACCAAGAAATCAAACTGCAAAACAGATATCTTAGATATATTTTTATGACATATATTCCCTTACTTTATATATATGTGTGTGTGTGTGCGCGCGCGCGCGCGCATGTAAAAGGGGTGTTGAGGCTGGGGATCGTCGAGCTTTTGTTGCTTTGAGATCAAGAGTCGTTCTTAGTCAATTCTTTCAAAGCTTTCGAGCTGGTGCTATAAGCATTACCTGCATAAGAACCCACTAGGGTTGTGCCCGGTGAAGTCCCTCCGGTGTGAGAGTAAGCGCTTGAGAGAGAAGGCTAAAATTACTTTCAAACAAATGAGAAGCCAATACCTAGGGCATGGGGATGCCTGGGTATTTATAAGAGTTGAGCATGATTAGCACTGCATGATTAGGGCCTTGAGCATTGTTATTTTGGATAACTCTGTACGTGACTAATAGGAGGGCACTTTAGGAGATTAATCCTATGGGCTTAGCGTTTAGGCCCATTATGGAGAGTCCATAGGCCAGCCAAGATGGTTGAGGAGAACGGGCCTAGCCCATGACGATGGCGACAACAAGTCGTTCCTTCTTCGACATTCATCCTGGGGAATAAATCTTCGTTCGGAACCCAACTATAAGTTGATGAGGGCCCGTTAGTTGAAGAATCCGAGCAAGGGGTACTCGAAGAACGAAGCTCAAATCCCTAGCTCAGGTCTGGCCTTCAAAGGCTCTCAAGGACATCGTATCGGGTAGGAGCAGCTCAGAGAACCCTAGTCGAAGAGCTCTGGTCGGCGAGATCTCTGGAAGCTCTGGTTGGAGAACTATATACGGATCCTGAGAATGGAGATCAGCTGAAGGGTATACCCATAAGTATTTACCTAACAACTCTCTAAGGTCGGAGCTTAGATCCTAAGGTCAGAGCTCTGGTCGGAGGTTGGAGCTTGGCCAAGTTTTGAGGTTAGACACCTGTTTAGAGAGCTTTGATCAGAGAGCTCTGTAAAAATTCCACAGATGAGTCTACTTGGTCCTCTTATGTCCTTTGGTTATAGCTCGGGTCATGAGGTCGGCAGATTTTTCCACATCAATTTGCCCATTCCTTAGTAGTAAGGTACGAGGTACTAGAAATAGTGGTGGTTATATTTGATGTTGATGCCAGCCCAGAGGTCGGTAGTCCCAGGTCGGGGCACAAAACTCAAACTTGTATAATTTCATAGCATATGTCACTTAAACCTCCAATTACCTAGGTAGTTGGTAGAGCTCTGACTAGAGGGAGGAGAAGGTGCTCTATGAGCTGAGTTTGGATTCCTTCCCACCCTTAGTTTTTTCGTCAACGTTAGGCCTCGTCCTTTGATTCCCTTGGTAGCACATTATTTTCCATACAATGAACGGAGGTCAGTGACAGTGAACTCTGCTCTGCTCAATTTATTTCTTTATTATTAAAAGGATTCCAAAGCTTGGCATGGCCACAAGGGTCATTTTCTTTGGAGATATCGTAGTGGAGGTAGCTCTAATATCAGTGATGGACTAGGCTTCAAGGATATTCCCTTTTGAGATGGCCGAATAGAGTCAGCTCGGATAGTTGAGCTCAGATGGGCTTTAATGGTCTTTCCTTTTTGATATGGCTTAATAGGGTCAGATTAGAGCCTAGGCTTGGACGATCTAAGCTCAGGAGGTCTTCTAAGGCTCTTCCTCTTCAAATGGCCGAATAGGGTCAAATTGGAGACTAAACTAGGACGATTTGAGGTTAGGAGGTCTTCAAAGGTTCACCCTCTTCAAATAGCCAAATAGAGTCAGATGGGAGCCTAAGCTCGGACGATCCGAGCTCGAGTGGTCTTCTAAGACTCTCCCTCTTCAAATGGCCGAATATGGTTAGACAAACCTCCAAAGGTCTTCCCATTTGGTGATGATTGAGAAGAAGGTGCTCGGAGGGCAGAGCTCGGTCAATTTTCGCATCATTTTGTTGAAACCATATAGAGGGTGATCGAAGTTCGGAGATCAAAATTTTTTCCTGACTTGCACAAATTTTAAATTTTAAAAAAAAATTGACTGCAACAACTTGTATACCTTGAATCGATTGTTGTATCTCCAAGCCCATGGCCTTCTTGCCCCCAGGATAAGGCATGAGCTAGTTTAGAATGTGCTCATGTGGTAGGCTCAGGCAAAGAAGGTTTTTTCATGGTGCCTAATCCTCTTAGTCCCTAGGGGTGCAATGCTTTAGTCAGACTCCTGTGGCTAGTCATCCCTAAGCCTTTTTAGATTATCCCAAATTATTCCATACAGGAGCACATTCCCCTTTAAAATGCCTAACCTATTAGTCGACTAATGAGGAGATAGACACTTAGTTGTAAGCCATTAGACCCGATCGATGTCTCGCCCTTGGTGGATGACTGTGGTCTATCCCTGGGTATAGACTACCGACCTGTGTAGGGGGTCCGGTTATCACCCTTAACGTTTGGCTCCAGGATGTGCTCCTAGGCGATTCTTATGAAGATTGATTGTTGCACAATGGTTGGTCTTTCATTGAGATTTGAGAGTTACTTGGATTTGTTCATATTGGGGTAGAGAATTTCTCGGCTCCGCCACTAAGCTACTCGCAAATAAGCTAGAGGGTTGCCCGTCCCCGTCCTTGGCGAGATATAAAAGGTTGCTCGACTCTACCGCTAAGTTGTGCTCGTAGGACGACTGGAGGTATGCTCGTCTCCGTCCATGGTGAGATAGAGGGTTGCCTGGATTTTCCTTTGAGTTGCGTCCGTAGGTTGACTAGAGGGCTGCTCATCCCCGTTCATGGCGGGACGGAGAGATTCTCGGCATTGCCGTTAAGCTGTGTTCGCAGGTTGGCTAGAGGGCTGCTCGTCCTCGTCCCCGGTGGGATGGAGGGTTACTCGGCTCCACCTTTGATTTACGTTTATAAAACGACTGGAGGGTTACTCGTTTGCATCCATATTAGGACAGAGCACTGCTCGGCTCCGTGTTTGAGCTTCGCTTGTGGATAGAATGGAAGGCTGCTCGTCTCCATCCATGGCAGGATGGAGGGCTACTTGGCTCCACATTTGAGCTGTGCTTGTGGATAGGTTGGAGGGCAACTTATGTCCGTCCATGGTGGGACAGAGGGCTAGTCAGCTGCGCTTGCTCCTCAACTCGAAGTAATTATCTGCGGCGTGTCCTTAGTCGTAATAAAACTCGATACTTGGTCATTGCCAAAGAAGTCCCCACAAATCTCCATGGAGTTGGTGCACAAAAATGTCGTTATGGGATGAAAGTCAGGAGATCAGTGCCTGGATGGTTGAAATGGACGTCAACCCTAAGGAGGACCAACGCGGTCCTCTACTCGGTGCCTCTTCAAGCCCCTTACTTGGATCCTTAGGTTCTTATTTTTTCCTTATTTTTCACAATCCCCTCTCGCTCTCCTCTAGTCTCCATCCTCAAGTTGGCATTATAAAAGTGGGTGTTGTGAGCCAGAGCTTGGTAAAGGTTAGTGGTAGGGTTCGAGCAGAAGTCATAGAATAACCTCTACTGCCTGAGCCCGTTAATGAAGGAGGACAGAGCAACATTGTAATACGCAAAAAATTTGTATTTTTGAAAGTATTATTTTATATAAATTAATATTTTTGGGTTTGTTTTGTAAATTTATTGTATAAATAATATTTGATAATTTTTTGGGATTGAATGTTAATTTTGAGTTGACTTTTAATAATTTTAAGACTATTGTGTTATTTAAAATATACTTTTAAGAGTTTTGGAGTATAATTATTTTTTATTTTTTTATTCTAAAGGGGTATTGTGTAAATAAATATATGCGATTTCAAATTGATTCCTTCTTAAAGAAGGAATCAAACTAATATCATATATATATATATATATATATATATATATATATATATATATATATATATAGTGGTAAGATTGACAAGTGTCTATTTTATAATAATAATAATAATAATAATTAATGAATGAATGAAAATTGGGAATGAAGTGGCGTGGGGACTTGTGTCTGTATATTATACATATACCTATATACTTGTAAAAGAAATAAAAATAGTAAGCATAACAGTTCATACAACATGAGATTATGGATTTTTTTTTGGATGAGAATAAAATATCTTAGTTCGGAATATTTCAGTTTGTATTTTGGCTTCGAATTTTAGGTAGAATTTTTAACTCTTTTAATATAAGTATTTAATTTTTCCATGTATCGTGTAGTTCATGTTACTATTGTTATAATTGTTGTTTTTAATGAAATATTTATGAGTGTTTGTTATGTGAAAATTATGTGAGATGCACGTATATGTGTTTATTTGGGGTTTGATTGGATACACGTATTAGAGGGGATAAAATTCTACTAAGTCTTGGCTTACATCCCCACAGTTTTGATTGCAAGGTCGATGAGAATGTAGTTGCGCAAGAAATTTTATTTAAATTTCTATTTAATTTGTAATAATTATATATATATATATATATATATATATATATATATATATATATATATATTGGAAATTCTTTGATAAATTATAATGGAATTCATAATTGTATTTCAATTATCTTGTGTTTGAATTTGCAATAATTGTATTTATCATTTATTGTTATAAAATTGATTCGATTAATTGATGAATATAATTGTCAGCCCAGTTTATTAAATTTCTTAGATTTTTATAAAAGCAAAATACTGGTAATTCGATTTTAGCGTTAATTCTCAAAAGGGAGAAACTGCGTGGCGGCCCTGGAAAACCGGATCGATACAGAGTGGTATCAGAGTGGAATTATTAATAATACTAAGTTATTTATAAATGGTAAAATATTTGGGGTAGAATTCTTTGTAGGAGAAACATAGTAGCGGCCTTATTAAACCGTGTCGTTACAAACACTCTCTGGGAACTCATCACAGACATTGGCTTATTGGTTGAATTGCTTGACATAATCCCCAAAGGATTCACCATACTCCTGCTGCAAAGCGAGGATGTGAGCCATAGCCTTCGTTCTCTAACGTGAGCGGCTGAATCGGGCCAAAAAGTGGTGCTCGAACTCGTGGAAGGTGGAGATGGATGCCGGTCTCTAGCCTTAGAACTAGGACCTTACTTCCCCATAAAGGGTGAGCCAAAAATACTTGTACCTCAACACCGTTGAGGCCGTGTACATGTCCATATAAGAATTGATGATTGATAAGTGATCCACAATATCTGATGTCCCGTCGTAGGGGCTCATCTAGGGAGGGTGCGAAGCATCTAGGCACTACATTATCTAGGACCTCGTCTATGTAGGGAGACCTCACCTCAATAGGGAGCCCAACTACTCCTCTTCCACCGTGCATTACTTACGGGAGTGCTTCTACATTGGCGAGACGACGTTCCACTGCCCCTTCTTCTCAGGGCTCTATTTTCACGCGGTTGCCTGTTGCTCGGATGTTGTAGTAGCATGAGGGCAGCGAATAGGATCCCACTTCTTGCTCATAACGGGTCCTCAGGATGGACCTTGCTGCGTAGTTGGGAGCTCAACCCAAGGGTAACCCTAATTGGTCCCTGGCACCTTATCTTTGTGGAGGAGGGAATTTTGATGCAACCGTGAGATCCCTCTCTTGCTCCCTTGACTCGTGGTTGTGGGGTTGGGGGATGTCCTTAGGAGCTTGTCTGTTGGACTAGATCGCACAATATTTTGAGTACTGGGCTTGCTCCTCTTGTCCTTCGAGTTGGAGAGTTAGTCCAACTCGGGCAGGGGTTAGCGTCAGACAAGAGAGAAGGACCTGAAAACATGTTTGGAACTTGCTGAGTTGGTATTCCAAGTCATCAATATGCGAGGCCTCTATGGATCCGGAGCTCTACCCTACAAAGGGACCAAAGAGAAAAGTAGACGGACTCGTCTGGCTCATAGGAGACAGGTTGTCTTCATTGGCGAAAGCCTAGGTGTCTGACCTTGGGACCCTAGACATGTCTCTGGAGGGCTGGTTGTTCGGATTGCTATTGACAATAGGAACATGATCTTTTTGTCCGATGATCTAACCAGACCTTGTGATCATTAGGTCTTAGCCGACCAAATAGTGATAATCAGAAAAAGGCTTCTAATTATCTTTCCACGCACAACACCAAACTGTTGGTGTTAAAAAGTGGTTAATACCTCGAGTATGGTCTGACCAGACGATGCATGGATTTTTTCTTATTGAGCTGGAGATGATGCTTGATGGTGAACAAGGTGCTAAGGTCGGGAATTTCTAGGCTTCTGTTGCTTTTAGATCTAGAGCCGTCCTCAATCAATCCGTTCAAAGGTTCCGAGCTGAAGCTTTGAGTTGTACTCGCATAAGGACCCACTAGGATTGTGTTCGGTGAAGTCGTTCTGGCGTGAAAGTGAACACTAGGGGTAAAGGTTGAAATTTCTTTCAAACAAATGAGAAGCCAATACCTGGGGTATGGGGATTCCTGGGCATATTAGGAGATTAATCCTATAGAATTGGCCTTTAGGCCCATTATAGAGAGTCCATAGGCCAACCCAACACGGTTGAGGAGAACGGGCCTAGCCCATGACGATGGCAGCGTTGATGTAAGTCGTTCCTTCTTTGACATTGATCTCGAGGCAGAAATCTTCGTTCGGAACCCAAATATAAGTTGATGAGGGTCCGTCAGGTAAAGAATTTGAGCAAGGAGTGCTTGGAGAACAGAGGCTTGCAAGGACATCGTACCGGGCAGGAGTAGCTCAGAGAACCTTGGTCGGAGAGCTCTAGTTAGCAAGGTCTTGTCGAAGAGCTATGGTCAACGAGCTCTGGTCCTGAAAGGTCTACTCTTTAGCATTTACTGAGTAGAGGGTGCTCGAAGGTAGGAGCTCGAATCATGAGGTTGGAGCTCAAGTCCTGAGGTCGGAGCTCAGCCAGGTCCTAAGGTTGGAGACTTGTTCAAAGAGCTTTGGTCGGCAAGCTCTACAAAAACTCAACAGATGGGTCTACTTGGTCTTCTTCTGTCCTCTGTTCAGAGCTCGGGTCCTTAGGTCGACGGATTTTCCCCACATCAATATGTATATGTTTTTATTTATTATAATTTTTATTTTTACAATCATTTATTTTGATTATCGTTGTATTTTAATTATGGTTAGAAATATTTATTATAACAATTAATAGTTTTGTGGTTTGATTTTATTTTTTGTAATTTTTGTTTTATATTTTAGTTATTTTTTTGTTTATATATAAAAGACAACAGTCCATGGTTTCATGGTTTTGGTTTTGTATAAAATTGAAAAATCTTAAATAGTTTCGTGGTTTTAGTTTTGTATAAATGTAAATGGTTTGGTTTTAAATCCTTTTAAAAAATCGGTGGTTTTGGGTGTGGTTTTCGTTTGGTATATATCTAATGGATTTGGTTATGGTTTTATGGACCGAAATCGAACCTTTAACATTCCTACTTATAATTTTTTGGGAAATTTGTTGAGAGCACACAAATTTTGAAAAACAACTTTCTAAGGATTAGTCAAAATAATGTCATACCAAAAATACATATTAATTTCATTCCAAAAATTACTCCTCATTTATATGTGTACAAAAATAATTTTCAATTAATTTTTTTTGATTAAAAAATATTAATAGGACCTTTATATGTGTACAAAACTAATTTTCAATTAAATTTTTGTCATTAAAAAATATTAGTAGGAGTTGGTGCACTTTATTTTATTTATTTATTGAATAAGACTTGTGAATAATATTTTATTTGAGTGGGTCTTAAAAAATTATTTCATTTTAGAATAGGACTTACCAAAAAAACCTCCTAATTTTAATAATAGCATTAATCCCAGTGGTCATTTTAGGTACATTAATACCAGAAAATGATGACATTATCTTTACATAATAAGTTAATTATAAAAAGAGCATGCTTCTTGCGTGTGCATAATTAAGTTGTATATATAAATTTAAGATCAAATATTTGAGTTAAAAAGGTTTTAGAAGCTTTAATATTATTTTTCATGGTCGTAGAAGTTTTTCAATAAAAACCATAAATCCATGGAGATAATTTAGGCAATCAATTAGGAACTAGTTAGTCATTTCATAATTTCACATAATTATCCTACAATCTCTCTCTTTTCATTCATTATATATAGAAACTCCTTTGTATATATATTTTAGTATTATGGAAAAGAGATATTCAGTTTGAGATATTCAATTCATCTTTGCTAATTTACATGGTACTAGAGCCTCTATTACAAAGATCTCTCATGAACTCTAGGCATTGACCTTGATCACAGCTACCAACCACCTCGTAACTCTTGTTACTTGGGAAAAAAAAGACACTTTTGTCTTTCGGCTTGCATATTGATCTCGATTGCAATTGTGCACACCAATTAGGAATCAACTGTGCGCGGTGCTCCGAAGTTGCCGAATGCCGACACACACTTCCTCTTTTGTTGTGCTCAACAATCTACAGCAATACCGTTTAGACCTCCGTGAATTCTTGTGCTCACGCAAGGAGTCTTAGAGCAACTTGAGTTGCAATTTTTTGTTTGCAATTTGCCAATATTGCACACTAAAATTAATATTGTACACATTATTTAGAGCGTGTTTTTGTGACAAATCCTTATTTTATCTTTAATTTTAAAAAGTCCCATACGCAATTATAACTTGTGTTTTAGTCTCGTACATTAAAAAAAGGCGAAAGACCCAATACAAGCGTTACACTCTCGCAGTTACATGCATCTAACTTGTGCATAAAATATTTATTAGATGTCATAAATATCATACAAGTACATGTAATATAGTTATATATAATTTTTAACATGTAACTAATATTAAATAGGCGTGAGCACATGCAAGACCAATGGACAAGTAAAATTAATTTAAGAGACTAAATCAAAACTTATATTTGAAATGGGAATAATAACATATTACACTCACTATTTGGGACTAAAATTACTGCTATTTCGCACTAATCATCAAGTTAGGGTTGTATTTGTTATAGATCTTTCAATGAAGTTCTATTTCTTGTTATATTTTATCTGTGTTTACATTGTTTATCAAATCTATTCCTACTTCTTCTTTTTTCATATTTATAAATGTTAGAAATATATTATTGACATTTGTAGGTTAGATCTAATACTTGTGGTTTAGATCTAACCGTTATACAACCCGTTTTCATTAGAAGAAATACGGTTTAATAGGATGGATTATGCTGAGAGATTGATTCCCCGTAGATTAGTAAAAATCGAATCCGTAAGCTAATTCATGTCGACTAAATAGTCGATTAATTGATACAGTTTATGAGAAGGACTATACTTAGGAATTGGTTCATCGTAGATTAGGAACCGAATCCCGAAAATAGTCTAACTGATTAAATGGTCAAACTTTCATTGTAACATACCTTGTAGTTAGATTACTTCACTACACATAAAATCAAAAGAGATGAAGAGTAGAACTCATTAGGATAATCGAAAAATAAATACAAGTCTCTAACTTAGTCTTTTATCATATTGTATTTCAATTTAAATACTTTTTTGTATTTATATAATTTAAAGCTCAAAATCAATTCCATTAAATTCATTTGAAAAATAAGATAAAATTAATAATTGTAATCCAATCTCTATGGTTCGACACCCTTACTAGATTGCACTATAGTACAATATTTTGTGCTTGAATCTGGGTTTTATATTTGAGTAATCAAATTTTGGTGTTATTGCCGGGAATTAACAATGCAATTTTTTTTTTATTTTTTTTTCATCCATACGTATATGCCCATATTTCATTCTTTTCCTTTGTTTACTCTATGAATATTTTTTTGTAAATCAGAATGATTAACCAAGGCTCCTATATTCAGCTACGTAATAATCAACGAAATCAGGTTATATGTTTTGATTTGAATTTTTTATTTTTTTGTTATTAATTTTCCAGTATTGAGTGAGTAATGACAATATCCATTTTGGAAAACCCCATCTCATCCTAGCACTCAATTTAACTTCACACTTGATCATGAGCATGTTCATCCTACTCTATCGTACCTGCTAATTGAGTATAATTAATATTCAAATACCTACTCGTGGGAGGACTATCATTGCTATAATGAAACCCCGAGAACGAATGTATATCAAAATTATTATGAGTCTCAAACACCATATTCTCCTTAAACATCACGTTATTCACTCGATTTTGAGGAAAAACTATTAGATATTCTAAAAACCTCCAACTCGTCTCTACGCTCATCGGCATAACTCTTTTGTTAACTTTGAGTAATCTTCAGTCTCTCTAAAATTACTTTTATTTTTTCTGCTATCATTTTAGCTATGTTAGGCATCAACAATTTATGTTCCCTAACATTAATCCAACAGACTTGAGTTCGCCATACAACGCTTCATACGGTGCCCTTTAAATTATCGAATGATGGCTATTATTATAAATAAACTCCATCATTGTCAAACGATCATCCTAGATACCAGGAAATTCTAAAACGCAACCCCTCAACATATCCTCCAATGTTTGAATTGTACGCTCCGATTGGCCGTCAGTTTATGGATGAAAGTTGTGCTAATCCTAATTTGGTAACCAAAGCAGCTTGAAGAGTATGCCAAAATTTTGATGTAAATCTCGGATCTCTATCTGACACTATGGAAATTGGGCGCGCAATGCAACCTGATAATCTCGTCAATATACAATTTTGTATATTTGTCCATGGAGTATGTGATTTTTACAACCAAAAAAGGAGATGATTTTATAAGTTTGTCAACAATCACACAAATGGAATTGTCTCATTTAAGTACGGGGCAATTCTGAAACAAAATTCATTGTGATTGATAAGTGTGAAAAATCTATCTATTTCTAAACCGAATTTGTTAGTTTTCAAGCGTTCTAGTTATATTTAATTGTGTTTTAGTGTGTTTTAGTGTAGAACAGGGAAAGGACGTCAAAGGACGAGAAACAAGTGAAAAAGGTAGAGAAACGGTGAGCAAAACGTGTAAAACAAGGTTTCGGTGAATGAGACCACCGTCTAAGCGGAAGTTCCACCGCTTAGGCGGAAAAGAGGCAAAATGTTGGAGTGCTGAAGGGCTAAACTACCGCCTAGGCGAGAAAACGACAGATTGTTATGCCAGCATGCACCGCCTAAGCGAAAAAACCAATGCTTAGGCGAAATTACCGACAGAAGTTAACCGACTTAAAGCCACCGCCTAAGCGGTGAACCACTGCTTAGGAGGTGACACTCTGCATAGACATATCTATTTTCAGATATTTTGAAGATATTTCCAAACCTTGTCGATAAAACCCCTTTCTCCACCAAACCTCAAAAAGGCCTTAGACGTGAGAGAAGGCTCCGGTTGACATCTTGAGAGCTCTCCTTCCACCTTAGTTAGGTTTAGGTAATTTAGGAAGTAGATTAGATTAGTTTAGGAGGTGTTCTTGGCCAATCCTTGAAGAGCTAGAAGAGGAAGTTCATCAACGGAGAAGAGGAAGCTCGGGAGGATCGTTCTTTGGTGAAAGTGGACTACTCCACTTTGAGATTTGGATTTTCTTCCCTTGTTTCCATCTTTGTATTTAATGTTTATTATTGATAATGATGATATCCTCTTGATTTAATGTTGTATTGGCTAAGAACATGTTAGTGTAATTTAGAGATTAGTTAGGGAAATGTATAGTTGTGTAAATACTCGTTTGGTTTAATATATATTTCTTTAATGGTTGTTGTTTTAATTCCGATTATGTTTATCATTTGATGATGATCTTAATATGCTTGTAACGGTATTAGGGTTGGATTTGAGAATCTAGGGTTTGACACTCGGGAGAGGTAACCCTAGATTCGGACTAGGGTAAACACATCGCTACGACCTAACGACCCGGGAGGGCGTTAGTTAGTGTGCAATCGATGACATTGGGTCAAGACTCACGCAGCCTAGAGTCTTTAAGACATTGAGGGGGACCTCTTTGTCGACACGAAGTCGCGTATTCCCTCGTCGTACACTCGGAAGAGGTGGCGGAAGAGTTTACGAACCGAGATTGTCGGATACCTAAACTCCGTTATTGTTAACTAAACGAAATCAAACGTGTATTAAGTGAACGAAATGAATCCCTAATTAATCAACCTAGTTAGAATTAAGCCACTAATTGTAATTTAGCTTAGTTTAATTTCAATTCACGTCTTTCGTCGTCAGGATAACATGGGACTACGTCAATTGCGGTATTTAATTCAATTATCTTCAAAGATCCACTATATTAAAACTTTAGACCTCGTATACTTGCGAGCATAAGTAGGCGTGCACATTTTGTGCCCTACCAGTGATATATGTTCCCACTTCTATTCTACGATAGGCAAAGGCTTCAATAACCCTCATGGACGTTGGTGCTCGATCTTAACTTGCAGATAAATAAGATATCTGGAAACAAGTTCTACAATTTCTTATTTTATTCTATTCCACTGATAATGTTCTCACAAATCCCAACACATTTTGGGGCTCCCTAGATGCATTGTATATGTTGGGTTATGCACTTCCTTCAAGATATTTTTCTTCAAATAAACAATATTAGACACACATAATCTATTCCTAAACTTTAAGACTTCATCATTATTGCTAACAAAATGATCGATTTTCTACCTATTTTTCACTTCATCCCTAATATTTTCTAATTGGGCATCTAATTTTTGTGTTTCTATAATACGGTCAATTAACGTCGATTTTAAGATCAAAGTACTGCCAACTGAACTCGTAGGTATCTCAGCTCGACATGTAGGTCAGCATGATCGACTCAAAATTACACAACCAAACCTCTGAATTTTTTACTTAATGCATCTACTTCAACAATAGCCTTTTTAGGATGATAATGAATAATACAATCATAATCCTTGATCAATTCCATCCAATGCCTCTATCTCAAATTTAATTCTTTATGAATAGACAAACATTTTAAACTCTGATAATCAGTGTATATCTTGTAGGTTTTATTGCAAAAATAAAGTCTCCAAAGTTTCAAGGCAAACACAATTGCCACAGTTGAATCCAAAATTTTGATAAACAATTAAGTATTGATGTTTTTGGTAGAACTAATAATTTTATCGAGTGTTTCAGATTTATAATTCCATACATTTAATTAAGAATAAGATTTGATAAAGAAAATATAAAAAGTGCAAGATGGATATGACGGAGATATGAAGAGTTTTGAAGTTTTAAAGACGTTGAAAAAAATAAGTGAAAATAACTCTTTACTTATATACTCTTAATGCAACTCGAATTAGGATCACGCACGACACTTAAAATGAGTTAATTCTATGTGTGTTATGATAAGAAATGATAAGTTTAAGATCCTAAAATGAGATATTTTATGTGCTCCTTATGTGAAATGAATTTGATAATTGACCTAATTGAAAAATGTGTTTTAACGTATAAAATATTGTGTTTTCGGGTTAATTCGGTCAACCAGAAAAATGGGTCGATCGGCTTAGTGAAACATTGAGTTTTTGGAGTTAAAATAGAGTTCATTGATTCAATCGGTCAATCGAGAAAAGTAATTGGTTAACCGTTTGAAACAGTGGCAAAAATGGATGTCGAAATGAGCAATTTGATTTAATCGATCAACAGAATGGTTAGGATCGGTCAACTATTTGATTCAGTTGATGTAATGGGTGAAAGGGGAAAAACCCACTAATCTTGTGGGCCAACCGATTGGTATAGTACCAATGACTATTTCAGCCTTGGCACAAGTAGGTCAACTGAATGGAGTGGCTCGGTCAACCAATTGCTTTAGTAAATAATTCGGTTGATTTAGTCTCTTGGTCAAAAACTATATACTTTTTTATAATTCCAAGAGAGGGATTTAGGGGATTTGAATGTATTTCAAATATGAACAACCTGTTTAATAATCCCTATTGATATGGTCCATATATTTTGAGATTCTCTTATTTTAAATGATTTAATACTCCATATTCTTGTGCTTTTAAATTGGGTTTAGTTTTATAGACTTAAAAGTGAGATTAAAAAAATATTTTTAAGTGGAACATACCTATATTGATAGGATATGCTATATGGGGTCTTAGAGTGTCATTTAATGACATATCTTTAAAAAAACTAGTAATTGGAATGCTAGTTAGCGCTATATTAATAGAGATCTACGGAAATTGAATTAAGGACATCAAGAATATCAGTTTGATCTTTTATAAGAGTGAGATTTTTGCTGAGATTTCTATGAGAGATATTATTCAAGTTCTTGATCTAAAGCGTTTGATGTTTGGCGTTACCGATTTAAGTTCTTCTTGCTATATTGCTATTCTTTAGTATTTTCCTGGTGAGATCCAACAAAACTTTATTAATTTTTTTTTTTTAAATTTATATTTATCTTCATTGCTTAGTTTAGGATTGCTAGAAAATCGTTTATAAAACTTAAAAGCCTAAAAATCTTTTGTAAATGATTTTTGCTTGATTATTTAATTACATGCTAAATTTGTGCTACCCACTTTATTTATTAATCAAATTTTAATTACCTCACATTATATCTATCACATAGTAATTATTCGGGACATTAATTTAGTATATTTGTATTGAGGTGGTAGAAGTTTGTTTGTGGGAAGAAACTCATATTTTTTTATATTTGTGAGTTTGAGTGGATTAAACACGTTTGAGACGATATCTAATCAATGTAGTTAGGTTTTAATCTTTTTCTTATGAATAAATTAGGGTTTAATCTTTATCTTGGTAAAAAAATTAGGTTATTCTTTTTCCTTAAAAATAATTAGGTTTTGATTCATCCTGCAATTGAATTATTTTGAGTGAATTGTAAAGATTCAACCTTCCTTGTGAAAATGATAAGTGAGAGAGTGTTAGGTTAATCTTTAGCTTGGTAAAAAGATAGGGTTCATCCTTGACCTGTGAAAAAGTTTAAGTCGATTATATACCTATAAAAGAATAGTGAGTTGTAAGGGTTTGGTTCCTACTTGGTAAAGGAATCAAGGTGTTAATGGATTGCGAATCTCGATGGAGCTTGAGGGACTGGACGTAGAAAAGATCAGCTTGACTGAACCAAGATAAATTTTTGTGTGCTGCATTGATTTATTATTTATGTTGTGTTTGCGTGTGCACTTAGTATTATACACATATCTGGTGTGTAACAAGATAATATTTAATTAAAGAAAATTGATTATTTGTGATTAAAGGACTTAATTGTTTAATTTTATTAACTACCTAATTCACATCCCTCTTGGGTAGCTTTTTGGGTCAACAATTACCAATTTCAAATCATGCATCGGTTAGTTACACTTATAATTCTTTAATGGCCAATATCCTTACTCACATGACAATACAATGGGGGCATTCGTCAACCCAAATAGCATAAAAAATCATAATGCATATACCCTGTACAGAACACAATTTTCAAAATATCATTGTTCTTGATCATCAGTATATGATAACTTGATTAAAGATCTATTTTGGAAAATACCCTAACTTTCAACTATTGATTAAATAGATCAACGATTCTAGGTAACATATATTTATCGCAACCCGTCACCTTGATCAATTGCTGATAATCAATACATGTTCTCAAAGTGTCATTCTTCTTCTTTACAATTAATATTGTGGCACCCCATGAAGAATACCTGATTTGATAAATCAAAGGTCTAACAAATCTTGTAACTAAATTTTCAATTCTTCCAACTCAGTAGGTGCCATACGATAGAGTGGAATTGATGTTGGAGACAATACCCAGAAGTAATTCAATAGTGAATTCAATTTCCCTATTCATTGGTAACCTTGGCAATTCTTCTGAGAATACATCTGGACATTCTCCCATCACTTGGATATTTGCCAACTATAGCTCATTCTGACTGATATTAATTATGTGTGCTAAATATCCATGACATGTCTTCTTTAATAATTTCTTGGCTTCTAAGACTGAAATCAAGCTGATAGGGATAATAATTCTATCCCCATAAAATACAAACTCTGTCTCGCATGGGACGCGAAACGTGATTTTTTTTAAAATAGTCAACTGAGACATGATAACCAGATAAACGATCACATAAAAAATGCGAATACTCAGGGGCAATAAATCCATTGAAAATTCTTTATCACTTTTATTGTATTAAAAAACTCCGTACTTTTTTTTTTTTTTTTTTTTTTTTTTTTTTTCCAGTTGTCAGTCCAGAATGTATCACCAAATCTAACCTTTTTTGAAACCTTTTACATTTGACATCCTCAATCCACACAAGATTGAAATCTAATCAAACAATGCAGCGAATCTGTTTCATACTTAAAACTGTCATCCGCCCTAATTAAATCTATAAATTCAATTTTATTTTTTTTGAAAATCAGTTCAAGGAAATAATTTTCCTTGAAGACGACAAAAATTATCCCAATTTTTTATTTTTCTTGTTACTGTAAAATCATCTGTCATTTTAGCAAAAACCATGGTCTTATATAATCTCTCTGTAGTTTTTTAATCCATTGATTCTTAAACCTTTAATTAAATATTTCAGTTATAACTTAACTGTAGTGCCCATACATACATACATATCTATATATGTGTGTGTGTAATTTCATAATGATGCACATGTTCAACGTCTAAAATATCTCAACATATTCCTATGAACAATGATGCATAAAATGTCAACAATAATACATTAAGTACATGTATTACCTACTAATAAGGTAATATGAACAATAATGAATATAATGTGGTGCTTGATGCATATTTGGTGCCTACTAGTCAGGTAAAATAACTTGAAACTCACGTTCCAAACTGACCTTACAACTCAATGACATATCCTATGGTCCACTGCTGATACAATACTCTAACACCAAGTTTACAGAACTTGTAACCTAAGTTCTGATACCAAAAATTGTCATACCCCACCCTAGACCCCACGCTCGAGGCTAGACGTGACCTCGACTTGTCACTTAACATAGATTTTTAATTTTTTTTAACCAACACAAAATTCTGTAAATTTTTTTTAATTAATTGTAACCTAAATTAATTGTCACTTAACATAGATTTTTAATTTTTTTTAACCAACACAAAATTCAAGGATTATACATATCTAACTATTCTGTAACAAAATTACAGAAGTCCAAATCCTTCATTACTAATATTTGCTCTAACAGTCTCAAAAATCACACCACCCTCTAACTCTATTTAACACCAGTAGTGGGTCTGACTCTAATTGGAATACCTGAGAAAGAATATTTTATCGGTGTACTGTCTTCATAATATAAAATAATTTATGGATCAAATACCTTTATCAGAATCCATTTTTCAAAACAAAAATATATCCACAACCGAGCAATATCAAAATTCCACCAATATGATCATAATAAAACAAGTGAATTTGAATCAATTGATCATTTTTATTTTTATATAATAAAATACCTCGCACATATTTCCATACTAGCCATAGGATTGTATCACCTCATGATCGGAAGTTATGACGGTACTATAAACTGTACAACTGTGTAATTTAAGGTTGTCAGTGTTAGGACCATTCAATATTTCTAATGGTATGAGTCAACACAAGGTAAAAACTACCATATCATACCAATAATCACAACATGTGGTAAAAATCACCACATCAGACTGATAATAAGCAACAATAACAAAAACAATATATATCAACTACTTGCAAGACTTGCCCTCCTGTCAGGTCACAACATACCCCAGGACATGCCCACTTGTCGGATCATAACACAGTATCCTACAGGATGTGCTCTTCTGTCAGGACCATACTATGGCATAGTAGGATAATAATAAAATTATTTTTTACATTTCATATTTTACTTAATCCATCTAACTTTATATAACTATCAATTTTAATAAATCTTTTTATTTTCATCATTTAATACGAAAATATAATTTGGTAATTTACATAGAAGATAATACACTCATCTCGATAATTGCATTGCTATAATACTATTGTTGAAATACTAACATAGTCGGCGTCGCCTGGGAACCTAAGAAACGACAGGACCTAAAATAAGAATTTAACTAAACAAATCTAATATGAAATGCAATGCGTGAAATGCGTGCCACTAAAATGCAATTTTTTCCCTTCTCAAATTTTCTTAATTATACGAAATTTATTAAACATTCCATTTCTTAAGTTAATATTAACCGTATAATAATATTATAATAAAAATCACAAATTTTTTTAATTAATAATTTAATCTTTAGAAAAATATTAACCAACTAGTAATAATATTTATTAGTCAACGAAATACAAAAGAATATCAATTAAATAAAATTTATAATTTTTACTTTAAATTAAATTCTTCACAAATTAGATATATCTATATATATATATATATATATATATATATATATAAACCCACTATACATCCCAAACCCCCCCACCCCACCCACCCCACACACATTATCTACATAATATATATGCTAAATCTATATATATAAATATATATATATATATATATATATATATAAAACAGACCTTAAAGTTGAACTTAGATAATAGTCCCAAGAGAAAGAAATGCAACCAAACCAAATAAAATAGAATAATTTATAAATATATATAGTAAGAGTAAGAATAGGTAATTCACTGCCTAAATTTTACCTTTATTTTTGGTTTGTTTGATCATCAACACCACTTTATGTGACTTATTTTGGCAAAGACACATGGTGTCCTTGTCACCCAATTTTTATTTTTTTACACAAATAATCCTTAAAACTAACTAAAACAACATTTATGTCCCAAAATTCTTAAAATAATATATTTCAAATGGCATAAAAATTCCTAAATTTTTAAAAGTCAAATTAAATTGACATATTAATCCCTAAAGTTCTTAAATTAAATTTTTAAATACCGATGTAAAAATATGCACATATAAAAATTGGGTCTTACAATAGACCTTATTATTTTCTAAATGAAATTTGTCAAACCAAGCTCAGAAGGCTTGTTTAAGACCATAAAGATCACGACGAAGGCGACAAACTTGCCCTTCATAATGTGGAAGATCGGGAGGTGGCTGCATATATACTTTTTCTTGGAGATCACCATTAAGAAATGAATTCTTAACATCCATATGATGACATCCATATGATGAAGAGAACAACCACAAATGGAAATAATTGAAATAATAGTTCGGGCAGTAGTTATGCGAACCAAGGGTGGTTTTGTCTCATCATAATGAAGACCATACTCCTAATTATAATCTTTTACCGCCAAATGAGCTTTGTATAGCTCAATAGACCCATCAAATTGGGTCTTTATTTTATAGATACACCTGCAGCGAAATATTAACTTTCCAGAAGGTAAATATGTTAGTTCCCAAGTATCCGTTTTCTCTAAGGCACGCAACATGCTTGTATAACCTTAGACCATTCAAGATGTGTACTAGCTTCCTTATAAGTCTTAGGTTCATGGAGATCAAATGCAGATGTGGCAATAACAATTATAATCATAAAAAATCATCAAGATAAATGGGAGATGAATGAGTACAAGAAGGATGCCTCGAGGATAACTCTATTAGAATTTTAGAGAAGGTACCGACAAGAGGCACAAAATCAAGCAAAGTATAAATAGGAGGAGAAGGATCAGGAAGATGTGGGGAGGATATAGATAGTGGTGCTGGTGGAAGTTTTTCATCATTAAAAGGGTTGATAAAAATTTAAGTGCTTGAGTTTGTGTGCTTTGGTAAGGTCATATAAGGCATATGTTTGAAATGTAGCTAGGTACTCCACTGGATGGGTTTGTTCATCCTTCCAGTTTCGAGTGTCTTCTTGAATTGTTATAACGGGCCATAGGTGCAAGATGTACCTTTGTATGGATAATAATGTTTGTAACCTTTTTGTTTTATACCATACCCTACAAAAAAACTCTAAATATTTAGCATGAAGAAGGAATACAAAACATATAGAACCAAATTTCTGTAAGTGAGAATAAATAGGAATTATTCCATCGAGATACTCGAATAAGGTTCGATTGTGACGAAGTTATGTGGGTGTGCGATTAATTAGCTATGCAGATGTAAGCAAGGTTTGTCTCCTTCCCCCTCCCGCCAAATGATTCTGGTAGCTGAGAAGAAAGTTGTAAGATGCGAGTTGTTTCAATAAAATGGTGATGCTTCTATTTTGCGAGACCATTTTGTTGTGGTGTGTTGGCACAAAAAAGTTGATGGATGGTGCCATGAATTTTAAGAAGATTGGTAAATGTATGTTTTCTATATTCACTACCGGAGTCTGATCGAAAAGTTTTTATGCGCTATGAAAAGTTGGTTAAGATTATGTTAGTGAAATCAAAATAAAGTTTGTAAACATAAAATTTAACGTACATGCTATATATCCCACATAAAACGAGAATAATCATTAATAAATAAGACATAATATTTGGCACCATTAAGAGATGGAACAGAAGAAGTCCAAATATCACTATGAACCAAATCAAAAAATGCATTGGATATATGCTCACTAACAGAATATGGTAAAGAGTATTGTTTCTTGAGAATACAATGCTCACAATTAAACTTGTGCAAGTTTGAAATATGTCCCAAAATACCAGAAGAATATAAATATTTCAATCAAAAAAGAGGTAAATAGTCGAGAGTGCCAAAGAGAGAGAGAGAGATTTACTCGCAACAACATGGGTGGATGGTGGAAGATGAAGACTCTCAAGATGATAAAGGCTCCCAAATCTACGCTAGGTTCCATATATCCCCGTTTGACAATCCTACACAGTATACCCAAGGCCAATAAAGGAAATAAAGTATCCTTGATCACGAATTTGCTAATAGATTTCAGATTCATATAATTGCAGAATGATAAAACATTATGAAGTGTAAGTAGTGATGTATAAATAGTACCTATATGGGTAACTGATAAGAGAGAATTATCAATAGTATGAATAGTTTAAGGGGAGAAAACAAGGTACATATAAGAGAAATTTTTAGAAGATGATGTCATGTGGTTCAATACTCCTGAATCCAAAAACTATAGAGGGTCACAAAAATAACTTGAATGGAACATTTCCTCATAGAGATCTCTCTGTACGGTACTTTTATTTTGAAATGTCTTCTCACATTTCTAGCCTGAATATTCTTCTTCATCTGAGAGCAGCTTAGGAAGCAATTCAGGATCCAGCATGTCAGAGCGAGCCTCCCCTATTACCGGGGATACCGGACAACGCATAAGTGCCTCAAGCTCATTTTCTTCTTCTTTGGTAGTTCAGACACCATCGCCAAGGGAAAAACCCTTTCTAGCTGACCTGGTGTCCGTGGTCGGTTACCCTGACAAGCGTGGAGGAAAAGGCTCCTCGTGGGAGCCTGTCTTTATTGCCATTCTGGAGGAGAACCATGTAACAGAGACGATGTTCTTTAGGTGATTCCCCTGGTGCCTTGGTCTGTCTGTAGTCTAGAACCCGAGATTTTGCATTTTGCTATTCCCGTACGGAGTCTCCTCTGGGATTTTTAGTCTAACATAACTGAGAAGGACCTAGTGAAAGCTCGTAGCCTATACACCTTCCCAGATTTCGTTATAACGAGGATGCCTTATGCTGACCAGAGGGGACACTAGTCACCCCCGGGCTTTATTACCGTGTTCCTCTACCAGCTAACTGTCGAAGTTCACTTTCCTATTCACTCTTGGGTCCGAGCAGTTTGTAAGGAGCTTGGTCTATGTTCGTCACAGCTGGCTCTGGGCAGTATGAAGATAGTGGTAGCATATGTACATTATCTTCAAGGTGGAGGGGTTCGAGTAGAGCCTGGAACTTTTTCGTGCCCTCTTCTCCTCCAAGTCTATGTCGTCGTTTGTTAAGTTATGCTACGTGTCCTCCAGGTCGGTATTCCTAACTGACAAGGAATCCCATGTGCCAAAGTGGAAGTCAAGGTACTTTTACCTTGGTGGCGACGGCTGGGAGTTCGGCCCTGACGAGGAGGATCACTCAATTCCCATTCAGCGATACTGAGGATGAATAGGTAAGGAAATCTTAGGGGTGGATGAGAGAATGGTACTCCAGGCACTTTGTGCTTACCGCGTTCCTGTCTCATTTTTTATAGAAAGAGAGAAACCAGGTAAAAAGTCGTACAAGGCATAGGAGATGCATCCTAAAATCATTGCACTGAGATAAAGGATCCTGAGGACACCCTTCAACCAGGTAAACAAGTTGTTGAGCTCAACCTTATATGATATCCACTTCTACCGAGCTCCGTTTTTCCCCTTGTTGAGCTCCCATCGAGGCCTGAGAACATTAAGAATTTTTTCTTCTCGTTCATTTTTCATGCCTGATGTCCGATATTGTAAACCATGATTTTTTGGCAGGTATGGACAACATTACTTTGCTGAAGAAGATTAGTGCTAAGAGAAAGGTTGGGGCCACAAGGAGCCCCATTATTAAGCAGACACAATCCTCCCAGGGTGATGCTCCACCTTCCCAGCCTCCGACCAGTACCAGAGCAAAGACCATAGAGTCCGGTCCCAACACTTGGGGGCTGGACACGAGGGTGATTCCGCAAGAGAGGGGCAAGCACCCTACCAGGGAGTCGACCAAGCAAGGCGCACAAAAGGAAAAGCGTCCCTTAAAGCCAGCACTAGCTGCTCCTATCTCTTTTGAGGCTCTTCCCAATTTCATCGGAGTCGGGAATATCGGGGTGGAGGTCAACACTCGCCTGTTGGATAACCAAGCGTTTGCACAGGGGTTCTTAGGCCGGGTAACCCCTCTGGCTGACATAAAAAATATCGCCACTACCAGCCTTGAGCAGCTTGCCAGAGATGTCTATAGAGACCTGACGGGAGTAAGTACTTTACTCTTTCTCAACACTTAAATTCTTTGCAAATTATTTTGAGTTTCTCGCATATGTTCTCATCTACCCAACTTGCTTCTCTTGGCAGGCTAACCTTCGGTATCACTGGATGGTAGACCAGATCTTCTCTAAGGGTAGACTCCTTACCGATATGAACTCTCAACGAGCCTATCTCAAAACGAGTGAAGATGTAGAGGCCAAACGCCGTACTGATCTATCCTCTCTTTGGACAGAGAATCTTAGACTCCAGAATGATCAGCAGAATATTAATTCATGGATTGAAAACTCGAGGTTGAGTTAGCTTCATACAAGCGGCGCACTAAAGACCATGAGAAAAAGCTTCAGGCCAACACTGCTTAGGCCAGGGAGAAAGAAAAATTAGAGGTAGTGGAACAATGGAAGGAAGGCCTTAGGTATGATGAGCTTTGAGAGAAGATGGCCAATGAATTTCTAGAGGCTGGGAAGAAGGCTAGAATGAAGGCCATCCACCGCTTGTGCCTTGACTTCTCCCATGTCCATGTAGAGATGGAGTTCTCTGAGCTAGAGGACGATACCGAGCACGAAGGCGCCGAGTAGGAAGATGCTGAGGGGGACATTACTGTTGAGGGGGCCTTTAAAGAAGGTGAGCTTGATGTTTCTTCTGCCCTCCCGGACGCTCCTCATTTTGAGGGCGGGAAGGACTGATCTCTGGGTCGTTACCAGGAAGTTTCCCAGTTATATGGTCTTGTAGCAATGGATTGATGCCAACCTTGATCAGATCACTGCTATACTTGGCATGTCCTCGCCTCGCTCGAAGAAGGAGATCCAAATGCTGACCGGCAAGCTTGCAACCCTGAACTGGTTCATCTCTAAGTCTTCAGAGCAGTGTTTGATTTTTTTCAAAGTGCTTCATGGAAACAAAGACTTCACCTAGACAAGAGAGTGTGAAGCTGTATTTTGTGATTCGAAGTGTTACCTCTCCTCAACTCCTCTACTCAACACTCCTAAGGTGGGAGATGAGTTGTTTTTTTACATTGCTGCTTCCTCAACAGCGGTGAGCGCGGCCCTGGTAAGGGAGAAAAATGGTGTTCAAAACCCAGTATATTACTCCAGTAGGGTCCTCTTAGATGCTGAATTCAGATACTCAAAATTTAAAAAGTTAGCATATTTCCTGCTTACCGCCTCCAGAAAACTCTGACAATATTTTCAGGCACACACTATTGTGGTTTTGGCCGACTAACCTCTGAAACAGATCCTGCATTTTTCCAATGTTTCGGGAAGGTTGATGAAGTACAACTTTGAATTAGGATAGTTCTATATTGAATATCAGCCAAGAACGGCCATCAAAGGCCAAGTCCTCGCCGATTTTATTGCGGAGCTCATCTTTCTGGAAGAGTAGGATCGAGAAGTAAATCATCAGAGACCTCCATCTCCAGGAGACCCAGGGACCTCCTCTAACCCATGCAACTTTGGCCCAACATCGTGGCAGCTTTACACAGATGGATCATCCAATGTGAGCGGTTGTGGAGCAGGTATGATTCTGGTAGCACCTGATAAAGAAATTGTTGAATATGCTCTCCAACTAGGGTTTAAGGCTACGAACAATGAAGCTGAGTACGAAGCCTTACTCACTAGTCTCTGCCTGGCAAGGTAATTCAATGTGCAAGCTCTCTTGGTCTTCTGTGACTCGCAACTCGTGGTTAACCAGGTGAATGACGACTATATGGTAAAGGATCCAAGTATGTAGGCATACTAAGAAAGGGTCAAAGCGCTGAAGACAAATTTTGAAGAAATCCAAGTGTCCCAAATCCCGTTGAAAGAGAACAGGCATGCTGAGGCCCTAGCGAATCTCGCCTCGGTGATGAAGTGGACTCTGAAGAGAAGCATCCATATGGAGTACCTTGACACTTTAAGCATTGTAGCCTCAGATACAGTGGCTACTATCTATGAACTCACTAACCAACCAACTTGGATAGACCCAATCAAATAGTACCTGGAGCGGGGTGCCCTCCCAATAAACCGTACAGATGCCAAAATGATACATTACTGGGTAGCAATGTATACTCTCATTGATGGAGTTCTGTACTGGAGGTAATTCTTGGGCCCCTATTCTAGGTGTCTTCATCCAGAAAAAGTCAAATATGTCCTGAGTGAGACTCATGAAGGATTATGCGAAACCACTTGGGGGACAGGTCCTTCACCGGCAAGCTACTCTGCCAGGGATATTTCTGGCCCAAAATGCATGAGGATGCCATGGAATTCATCAAAAAATGTGATAGGTGTCAGAGATTTACCCCCACACCCTCGCGCTATTCTAGTTGTGTTGGTTCTAATGACTAGTCTATAGCAATTTGTCCAGTGGGGTATTGACCTGCTTGGACCCTTTCTCTAAGGGATCGGGCAGAGAAAGTTCCTGATTGTCGCCATTGATTATTTTACAAAGTTGGTTGAGGCTGAGCCTCTGGCATGAATCACCAAGGAGAAAATCTATGACTTTGCATGGAAGAGCATAGTATGCCATTTTGGGTTCCGAAGAGCAATTTTGTCTGACATTTGGCACTCAGTTCAACAACTCCCTCTTTATCGCCTGTTCTGCAGAACTAGGGATCATGAAGAACTTCGCCTCCCCCGACCACCCTCAATCAAATAGCCAGGTAGAGGTTACAAACATGACCATCTTGCATTGGTTGAAAACAAGACTTGACAAGTCGAAAGGATGGTGGGTGGAAGATGTCTATCCTATCATTTGGGTGTACCACACCACTCCAAGAACTCCTATTGGAGAAACACCTTTTGTAATGGCCTTCGGCTCCGAGGCCGTCATCCCCATAGAAATGAGCGTGTAGACTCTTAGAACTATTGAGGACTTTGATCAAGTTAGGAATAATATGCCATTTTCGCTGAGCCTTGACCTCCTCAAAAATTGAAAGGAACAAGCCCAGGTTCGGCAAGCTGCCTACCAACAGAGGGTAGGGAGATATTACGACCGATGAGTTTTCCCTCACTCCTTTAATATCGGTAACCTTGTTCTCAAAAAGGTCACTCTAGCTACCAAAGAACAAGACGACGAACAGCTAGCCCCCACTTGGGAAGGGTCGTACAGAGTCACCGGGATTACGCATCTAGGCACCTATGATCTTGAAACAAAAGAAGGTGTACTTGCGGAATGCTGACCATTTGAAAAGCAACTTTTGTAGGGAAGATCTACCTTTTGTAAATTACTTCTGGTTTGTACAATGTAATAGTTTTTTCTTATCAAAATAAAGAAGATGTTCTATACAATATGCCTCGTACTTCTCCAAGTAAACGACATCCTCACCCGCAGGGTCATGGGTGATTCTTCATAATGGCCTCCCAACACTCAACATCACAGAGGACTCTCCGCAAGTCTCATCCTAAAGCCCAGTGTCAAGTATAACAACCAGACCTCTCCAGAGATCAATAGTCCATACCTGGGAAAAGACCATGGTCATCCACCAAGGGCGGGGCATTGATCGAGTTTGAGGACCTGCAGTTAAGTACCTCTCCCCATGAGTCGACAATAAGTTCGACGTTCTAAAGGGAAAAGTGTTCCTACATGGGCTAAAATGGAGATAACCTGAAAAGGTTCATAAATGAACCCGACTAGGGAGAACTCGCCAATGACTGGCCACGAGGAACCAACTGCCGTGTTGGATCTCTATGTATCGAGAGGACCGGGCACCCTGGGAAAGCCTCCCTTCTATGTCCGCGACACGATTTCCTTATAATTAACTCATGTCCCAGACTGGGGGGGATAGTGGTCCTTTGCCTCGGATAGAAACGAGAAGTTCTAGAAGTTTTTGTTAAGAGAAATTTTTGTAAACTTCTCAAAATTTTACCACTCTAAAAACCATGCAGGGCAAAAAATGACGTGGCAAAAATGTTGGGAAGAAGAACAGACTGGTAGAAGTACACAAAAAATAATTTACATTCATATGTTCAAAAGATGTATAAGAATGGGTCATTAACCCGTTACAAAAAGAGAAGGTCGTCTACCTAATGCAAGTCGACAAAAAGAAAAAGTAAAAAGTCTACAAAAACTCAAGTACAGGGAAAGGCAGAGACGCTGAAGATGCACTTGGTGGCGGTTGAGCTTTATCCCGTAGGTTCTTAGCGTGTTAAAATATTTCTGGAGGTGTGCTAGGTAATCGGGGGTTTGTGAGCTTTTCACGAGCATGTCATCAATGTAAACTTCCATGGTCTTGCCGATCTCCTCCTTGAACATTTTATTGACCAACCTCTGGTAGGTGGCTCCAGCGTTGCGCGGGCTGAAGGGCATCACCTTGTAGCAATACATTCCTCGGTCCATGATTAAGGACGTCTTGCTCTTGTCAGGGGGAATATGGGGATTTGATTGCAGCCAGTATAAGCGTCCAGAAAGCTAAGGAGTTCGTGACCCGTCATGGCGTCAATAATTAAAAAAATCCTCGGTAGAGGAAATAAGTCTTTGGGACAGGCCTTGTTGAGGTCCTTAAAGTCAATGCAGAGTCTCCACTTGCCTCCAACTTTAGGGGCGAGCACAACATTAGACAACCAGTTTGGAAATGTTACCTCTTCCACAACACCAGACTTAATCAAATCTGTATTTCTTCCTCGATGATTTTCTGGCGTTTAGGGTAAAACTTCCTCATCTTTTACCTGACTAGAGGGTGGTTTGAATCTGCATGGAGCCTATGCATGGTCACTTTTGGATCAATTCTGGGGAGCTCATCATAGGACCAGGCAAACACATCGACATTTTTTTGTAGTAGCGTTGTGAGCTCAACCCGTTGTTCTGGGGTGAGCTTGGCTCCTAGTTTGATAGTTCTTTCTTCAAGAGTTGGGTGAATCAAAACTTCAACCAAATCTTCATTAGGCGAAGGTCTGGTTCCTCATCCCTGGGGTCATCAATCGGTACCAGGATTTCTTCAGTATCTAGGGCTATGAGCTCAGGAGTTGCCAGCTCAGACCCTTGGGGCCCCGGCCCTGTCACTAGTTTCTACTTATTTTGTTCAAGTGCCCTCCGGGCGCAAGCGCATGATGCCTCCTGGTTATCCCTGATCTATTCGATGCACTAACTAGTGGGGAATTTCATGATATGATGGTACAGAGAGCAAACGGCCTTAAATACTTAGAAGGTCAATTTTCCCATGATAGTATTATAGGGTGATGGTGTGTCTATAATTAAGAACTTGGCCCATACCATCACAGACCTTGGGCTTGTCCCAACTGTGACGGGCAAAGAAACCCACCCAAGAGAGTTGACCATCTCCCCCCCAAAACCAACTAGGGGGACTTAGTAGGCTACAGAGTGTCAGCCTCTATCCCTAGTTTGTTGAAGGCCTATTTAAAGATGATGTCATCTAAACTCCCTCCGTCGACTAGGTCGCGCCCTATCCTGAAATGATTAACCTAGGAAGTGATGACTAGGGCGTCATCGTGGGGCATATGTACTTCCCGAAAGTCGGCCTCGCTGAATAAGATAATATTGTGTGTAGTAGCATCAACTGTGCTTACTTCATATATGTCCTCGTTCGCTTTTCGTTTGGCTTTCCGCTCATGCCTCTTTCTAGAAAATGATGTTTCACCTCCAGAGCCGAGTCCACCATGGATGACTTTGATCTCGTCGTCCATGTATTGTTGATTGTCCCCAACTTTTTCCTTCTAGGGTTGTGGGTTGGGGCGGTTCCCCCATTTTCTCTAGGTCTGAGGCTCTACCAGTGGTTCTCCCTCGACGGGGCGCCCCTGATTCTCTCTCCTGATGTAATTCCCAAGATATCCTCTTTGCATGAGAGCTTCAATTTCTTGTTGGAGCTGGAAACAATCTTCAGAGAAGTGCCCTCGGTCCCGGTGGAATGCACAATATTTTTTCATTTCCCTTCCGATCGACTTGCCTCTCAGGGGTGGCGGAAAAGGAAAGAAGTTTTGCACTGAATTCTCCATGAAAATGGTGGAGACTGAAGCTGTAAACGGAGTAAACCCTTGCTGGCGGTGCCCAAGGGGAGAAAGTGGTCTTCTCTCCTCGGGCATGGGCCCTAATCTCCCTTCTGCCTGCAATCTTCTTGAGCCTTGGGTTTGATTTGAACTTTTATTTCGTGGTTCCCTTGGCTTGTTTACTCATTCTCTCTCTTTCCTGGTCATAGTATGGAGGTCTGCACCCTGGAACCTAGCCCCACGGTCCAGAGCTTGATCGAGAATGGGAGCAGGGTTGGAGTAGATGTCATAGGATAACCTTTAATGTCGGAGCCTGTCAACAAAGGCATTCTGTACTAAATTCTTAGGGAGGTCGTCGCACGCATTTGTTTCTCGGTTAAAACACTCAACATACTCTCCTAAAGATTCGAAGGGCTCCTTCTAAAGAGTGAGGATATGAGCCATAGTCTTCGACCTTCGCTGAGAGCGGCTGAAACGAGCCAAGAACAACTGCTCGAGCTCCCTGAAGGTAGAACATGTTAACCTCATACCTTGGAACCAGGACCTCATTGCACTTGTGAGAGTGATGGGAAAGGATTTGCACCGCAGAGCTATAGAGTCCACTTGCATGTCCATATGACTTGAACATGAACAGGTGATCTACGAGATTCAACGCCCCATCGTATGAATTCATCTGGGGGTGAGTAAAGTGCCGTAGTGCTACTTTCTCCATAATTTCCTTCATAAAGGGGGGGCCTCACCTCCATGACAACACACGTACCTACCCGACCCCCTTATACCTCCTGGAGATGAGCTTCTATATCGGCCAGGTGGTACTCCACAACCCCCCTGCTCGGGACTCTCCCCACACAAGACTTCCCACCGCTCGGGCCGCAGTGTGATGGGAGAGAAGGGAATAGGAACTAACTTCTTGTTTATACCGACCTCTATGATTGAACCTGGCTGGACGATGAATAGGTCTACCATTAGGGGACACCGATAGTTCCTTTGGCACAAATTTATGAGGCAGAGGATGTGGAGATCTTGGTATTACCGGGGGAGACCTCTCTTGCCCCATAAGCTCAGGGTCGTGAGACGGAGGGCGAACCCCGGGCACATACCCATTCAAAGTGGTCATAAGGTCTTGAGGTGGCTTCTCGAGTTCTGCGGTCTAGAGAGTTGGTCCCCCCAGAGTAGGGGGCAGTGACAAGCGCACGAGGAGGAACTGAACACACGACTTGAACTCTCCTATTTGGCATTCAAGAAGATCAACCCGGGATGCCTCAATGGCCCCTAAGGTCTGTCCTGCATCCCCAGGTGGCAGAGCTGACGGTTCTGCCTAGTCTTAGAGGAGGTAGTTACCCTCATTAATAGGACATGGAGGGTGTGCCCTTGGAGTTCTCGACATATCTTCTCTTTCTTTTGTTCCAGGTCTGTCTGTTCGATCAGACCTTACAATCAACTAGGCTCAGCTGAGCAGAGAGCAGTGATCAGGGGAAGGCTTTTCACACGATTTCCACAAACGACGCCAAACTGTTGATACATAAAATAGTACATATGATAGGTGTAAAATACATATCTACTTCTAAATCGGATTTAGTAGTTTTCCAGTGTTTTAGTTATATTTAATTGCTTTTTAGTTTGTTTTTATGTAATTCAGGTGTAGGGATGCAAACAATAGACAAACGAGCAAAAATGGTGGAAAAACATTGAAGAAATGATAAAGAAGCAAGGTTTTAACATTACAAGAGTCACCGTTGCAGCGAGGAAGCCACCACCGAGATGGTGAGAATGCAGAGGATGCTTAAAATGAGAACAGTCCCTCGGCCTAGGCAAAAATTCCACCGCCTAGGTGGAGAAGAGGCAGAAACTTTGGAACAGTCCCACGGCCTAGAAGAAGATTCCGCCGCCTAGGCGGTGGAACAACAGAACCTTAACCGACTTAACCTCCGCCTAGGAAGAGATTCCACTGCCTAGGCGGTGACACTCTGCACAGAAATATCTTTTTTTTTAGATGTTTTATGAGATATTTTCCAAACCTTTACATAAAATCCTTTCTCACCCAATTTGTATGGAGATTCTTGGAGACCCCTTGCACCTTAGATAATTTAGGAGTAGAATAGATTAGTTTAGGAAGTGATTCTTGGCCAATCTTAAAGAGATCGAAGAGGAAGATTCACATGCCGACAAAGAAGAATAATAGCGGATCGATCTCTGGCGAAAGTAGACCACTGCACTTTAACATTTGATCTTTCTTTCTTTGTTCTAACTTTGTATCTTAATGTTTTAGTGTGATTTCCTCTTGGTTTAATATTCTAGTGGCCAAGATCATGTTAGTTTAGTTAGATATTATCTAGGGTTAGATGTAATTCATGTAAATACCTTTTTGGTTGAATATAAGTTAATTTTAATGGTTTGTTATCCAATTCCAATTGTGTTTACCGTTATTTCACATTTATTATGCTTGTTATGATAAACCGAGAATACGGAGTTTGACACTCGAAAGAGGTAACCCCGGATTTGGACTAGGGTTAAATACAATGCGACGATCTAATAATCTGGGAGGGAGTTGGAGAGTATGCAATCCATGAGGTTGGGTAAAAACATATGTGGCTATGTGTTCGGAAAGGCGTTCGAGATGGACTTTGGCGTCAACGTGAAGTTATGTATTCTCTCGCTTTTCACTCGGGAGAGGGAGCGAGTGAGTTATAGATATCGAGATTGTTGGATGTTATAATAACCGTTATCGATAACTAAACTAAGCCAAATAGGTACTAAGTAAATAAAATCGATCCCTAGTTAATTAGTGTAATTAGAATTAATCCTTAGGAGTAGTCTTAATTAGTTTAATTTAAATATTAAATTGAATCGTCAGGATAATATAAAACTACGTAAATTACGGTACTCAATTATTCACACTTTCCCTGTGGACATGATACTCAATCTTAATCGATCCACTATTTTAAAACTTAGACCTCGTATACTTGCGAGTGTAAGTAGCGGCGTATTTTACGCCCTACCAACATACTTCAGTATGGTCCAGTAGGATGACAAGTGGGTCCTCTTATTGAGGTGGAGTCATTGGTTGAAAATTATTCACGTGAGCTATGCGAGGTCCTGGGAAGATTAACCTGCGATGTCCAGAGTCCTGCTCCTCAGGGGGTGTACCTGCAGAAGGCTCAGACTGGGATTTGTCCTCGTGAAACCCCTCCGGCATGGTAATTAGTGCTCATAAAGAAAAGGTACAGTAATGTAGCAAGTAAACAAATGAACTCGTGTGTAATGTAAAGAATACCTTGGGCTTGCATAGCCCCTCGATATATATAGGAGTTGGAGATGATTAGTTAGGCCTAAACACGGTTCATTAATCGAAACCCTATGTTTAGCCGATAATCCGAGGTGTTTAGGTGATAATCGTTGGGCTTGGGCTTTTGGGCCTATTTGGCGAAGCCCGCGGGCCTTTATCAAGCCTATAACGGTGAGTTGGTGGAAGAGAGCGGAGATCCGTAGAGTCCTAGAGAAGAAACGAGTTGGAAGGGAGAGCCAGTTGAGGTGAACCGCTGAGTCCCTGAAATTGATCGCTGGGGGCACGGTGTAGAGCTCAGAGTGGCATGTCCCTGCGGGGCTCCACACTCCTCCCTAGGTGCAAATGAGATTCTAGGGAAGATCCATGGTCGGCGTATGCTCCAGCATGGCGTTATGGATTTCGAAATGCATCTTGTCACTACGAGGACGGACACATGGCTGGGTCCCAAGTGCTGACTCAGAGGTGCCCAAAAATACCCTCATCAAAAATCATTTTCAATCAAATATCAATTAAGTCTCTCAGTTTCAAAAATCATCTTCAATAATTTTAAACACGTGATCGAAAAGTTTATTACTTTCAAATTTCGGGGGTTGTTCGATATAAACTTCTTCTTCTATAAATCTATTCAAGAATGCACTCTTTACATCAATTTGATATAATTTAAAATTTCGTGAACATGCAAAGGCGAGTAACATTTCAATGGCTTCTAATCTAGCCACAGACGCATAAATCTCATCATAATCAATTATCTCTTCTTAATTATAGTCATGTGCTACTAATCTTGCTTTATTTCTAATTACCATACCAGTTTCATCATTTTTATTAAAGAAAACCCATTCAGTACTAATTACATGATGAAAGACCGATCTAGAAACTGGAGACCACACTTTATTACATTCAAATTAAACAAATTCTTCTTGCATCGCAGAGATCCAAGATTCATCAGTTAACGGAGATCCAAGATTCATCAGTTAACTCCTCATTCATATTCTTAGGCTCAATTTGAGATAGAATAGCAAGATTTATAATATTGTTAAGGGAGGAACGTGTACTTAAACCTCTTTCAAAATTACTAATGATTTCTTTTACCAAGTATCTCGGTACTATCTTTATAGCACGTGGTAAAGTTGAATTCTCTCATTTTGGTTCCTCTTTTTATTGTTCATTTCTCGTATCATCTCCTTGGTTTTGGTTATTTAGTGTATCAGCATTATCATCATCCAAAACTTTTCTCGATACAAGTGGATCAGATTTCTCAAATACAACATGCATAGATTCTTCAACTACTAATATACGTTTATTATAAACTCTATAAGCTTTACTGTTAGTAGCATATCCAAGAAAAATTTCATAATTAGATTTAGCATCAAATTTACCTAAATTATCCTTATCCTTCAAAACAAAACATTTGCAACTAAAAACTTTGAAATATGATATATTCAGAGTCTTACCATTCCAAATTTCATAAGGGATTTTATTAAAACCTCTTCAAATAGATACCCTGTTTACTACATGGCAAGTTGTGCTTACTGCTTCGGCCCAGAAATACTTGGGTAAAAGATTCTCATTTAGCATTGTTCTGGCCATTTTCTAAAGCGTCATGTTCTGCCTCTCCACAATACAATTTTGTTGTGGTGATCTTGATACAAAAAAGTTATGAGTATACCCATGCTCATCGCAATAATTAATTACCTCATCATTTCTGGACTCTCTGCCCTTATCCCTACGGATATTAATAATGCTACACTGTTTCTCATTTTGAACACATTTACAGAACATAGAAAAAATAGAAGTAACTTTACTTTTTTTAGAAAAGAATAATACTCATATATATCTAGAATAATCATCGATAATTACCAATTCATCACATACTTTATCTTAAATAATTATCTAGACTGGTTGCCTAATTGACATGCATTACATACTTTATCTTTCACATATTTCAATGCAGGTAAAACACGTACAAGACTTTTCTTAGATAAATTAGATAGTAATTCCATACCAGCATGCCCCAAGTCTTTTATACCATAACTAACTATTTTCAGATAAAACATTTAAACATGATAAAATTTGAGAAGAAAAATCATCAAATGAACATGTATAAACATTCTCAAAATGTGATGCAACAAGTAAGATACTACTATCATGACCATTCTTAATTATGTATCTATCATAATAAAAAACAACATTATAACCTTTATCACATAATTGACTAATACAAAGTAGGTAATGTTCAAGACCATCTACAAGGAGAACATCTTTAATAATTGTAGACCTATTATCGATATTAACTAGACCGATAATGTTCCCTTCGCGTTGCCTCCAAATGTCACATGACATCTGTCTGCAGGAGTCAAAGACGTAAATTTTGATTTATCTCCCGTCATGTGATGAGAACAACCACTATCTATGAACAATTTGTCCTTACTTATTGATATTTTTAGAATAACTTGTAAGGAGCATCTCAAATAGTTCCTGAATGGCCCAATCTACATGGGTCGGATCTTGTTAGTCGGGATAATTTTAGTTTCTTTAGGAACCCAAGCTTAGTTACATTTCGATAATTTAGAAAAATATCTACCAATAGTATTCCCCCACAACATTACATTTAAAACATCTAACACGATCCCTAGTTTCATAAAAGAATTTGTGAAATATTTTTTGTTTAAGATTTTTCTGAAACCCGATACCAACTTTATCAAAAATACCTCGTGAACTTCTTAAAAGCATTTTTAAATTATTCTCACTACCTGGGAATTTGAGAACTATCGAACGTAAATCCAACACCTTGGATTTCAATTCAATGTTTTCATATTTAAATTTCAAAACTTGCTTGTTATGTGTGTTAATTGCACTTTTGTAGGGCATTAATTTGAGAACAGTGGTTTTTATAATCATGTGTTAGTTCTTGATAAACATCAAATAAATCATCAAAATCTAGAGGACAAGAACTAGAACGTTTATGTACCTCATCTCGAGTGGCCATCAAAGTTAGCATAGATGAACCATCACTACCTGATTTTTCCGAGCTACTTGACTCAGAGTCATCCCAGGTGGCCTTCATCATTTTTTTCTTACTTTTCTTTACCTTTTTATTCTCCCTTCTCCTTTTCTCTTTTTCTCTCTTTGGCTTGGGACATTCGGATTGGAAGTGTTCGGTCTTATAACAGTTGAAGCACACCACATTGCTCATGTTAAAAAATTTCTTTCCTCAGAATGTTCGTCGCGTCATTTTTCTGAAATTCTTCTTGAGAAGCTCCACATCATTTTCTTGCTCGCTGTCAAGATTGAAATCATCACTTTCATCCTCTTCCTCATTTTTTTGAACTTTCAATGCTAAGGACTTATTTTTTATATTCCCCGTTTCATCTTCATATCCTCGTAGAGCTGTATTGTGAGCCATTAGGTTGCCAGTGAGCTCATCAATAGCATAGATTATGATATCTTTAGCTTTCTCTATTGTAATTACTTTAGGCTCCCAGACTTAAGTCAATGATCTTAGAATCTTTCGCACTTTATCCTCTATAGTATAGGTGATAGGGGTAATTTGTCTATATGTTCCCAAGCCGGGTTTGGTAGTTTTTGAGTATTTTTATTGTATTTTATTATGTTTTAATTAGCTTTTATTTGTTTTTGTACAAAATAGGTGTTTGGGGTGAAAATGAGCTAAAACGATTGAAAATAAAGCGTATCCAAGCAAGTCGGTAGAAGAACGGTGGGAAAACAAGCAAAAAGACATTATTCAGAAGCCTCCATCCACCGCTATAGTGGTAAAAATGTAGAGAGTTGGCTGAATGAACCACCGCCGCAACGGTGAGTTCGCCGCGGCGGTGAAAATATAGAGAGTTTGCCTACTATTCCACCGCTGCAGCGATCAAGCTACCGTTGCAGCGATGACCCTAACGACATGCCCACTGCTGCAGCGGTGACCTCTCCAGCTGTAAAGTATTTTATATATATATATATATATATATATATATATATATATCTTGAGATATTTTGGCCCTTCTTATCTTCTCCCTCCTCTCCATTTCGACAATGAGAGCTCATTTAGAGATTAGATAGAATATAAAGGTTTTTGGGGAGTGCTCAACCAAATCCGAAGAAGAAGAAGACAAAGCGAAGAAGGAGAAACGATCTCGGAGCAGTTTTAGCGGCGAATCTTTGGAATATGGCTAAGCTACTTCGTTTCTTTGTTTATTTTCTTGACTTTGGTAGTTGGTTTGAGCATGTTTAGCTCGTTTATCATTGTATATATGCTTATGGTTATTAGCTAAATGGATATTTTCTAGGGATTAATATAATTTATGAATATGTGGTTTATTTCAAATCGGTGTTTCGTTAATGGTGGTTCTTCGTAATTTGATTGTGTTTTCTATTATTCTTCGTTTATATGCTTATTTAGATATATTGAGAATATGAGATTTGACACTCGAGAGAGGTAATCCTGAATTCGGATTAGGGGTTAAACACAACGCGATGATCTAATAACCCGGGAGAGAGTTAGAAAGTGTGCAATCCATGATGTTGGGGCAAGACTCATGTGACTATGTGTTCTAAAAGATGCTAGAGGGGGACTTCGGCGTTAATGCAAAGTCACATATTCATTCGCTTTAACTCGGGAGAGGGTGTAAGTGAGTTTACGATACAGAAATTGTCAGATAAGTTAAACACCATTAACGTAGGTCAAACGAGATCAAACACATTTAAGTAAATGAAGTTAATCCCTAGATAATCCATTCTCCTAAATATCTCAATATAGTAATATAGTATAATTAGATAAATTAGTATTTTAGTTCAGTGTTAATTAATTTTAAACCATTTTTATCGCCTAAATAAAGTTAGGTTATGATAATTGCGGTACTCGACGATAATCTCAACCAATCCTTGTGGATACGACAACCCTTACTTTTCCTATTATACTAAACTTTAACCCATACACTTGCGGTAAAAGTGGCGACGTAATATTCCACCACTAATAGGTATTTCTGAGTTGACTAAGGTGGTTAGAGATATTGTTGAATCTTGTGTACATATCTTGAATAGATTTTGCTTCACCCATTTCAAATAGTTCGAATTGATGAACTAAGGCATTGATCTTGGACTGTTTCACTTGATTTGTCCCTTCGTGAGTAATTTGCAACTTGTCCCATATTTCTTTCGTCGATCCACAACTTGAAACCCTGGTATATTCATTAGCATCTAAAGAACAAAACAAAATATTACTGGCTTGAGAATTAATAAAAAGTTTATGTTTGTCAGAAGTGGTCAGCTACTCTTTCTTCTTAGGTACTCCATTCTCTTTAGGAATGAATAGACCGTCCTCAATAGCTAGCCACACATCATAATTGGTGACTTGAAAAAAAAATATCATTATAGCCTTCCAAAATGAATAATTTTCACCTGCAAATAAAGGTGGATGGTGCATAAACTACCCTCACCAAGTGTGCCAATCGGGTGCGCCATGTGATCTTTCTTAGCTAGTGTTTTAAGCTAATTGAGCTAAATCAGGTCGGTACAAATTGTTGGCCCAGTGAGATACTCAAGAGGGGGGGTGAATTGGGTAGTTATAAAAATTTAAGCAAATAAATCTTTAATACTTAATTATCAAATAATTAATTTTTCCTAAATAAATTATTATCTTTATTACGCAGCTCATGAGTGTTTAATTCTAGGTGCACATACACCCAAACAAAATATAAAGAAAGTAAATAATACATGACACCAAAATATATTCTGGTTCAGCAAACTAGCCTTGCCTAATCCAGTCCCCTGAGCTCCACAGAGATTCGCAATAACTTAGAAAGATCTCACCAGGAAAACACCGAAGAATGAAGAGTCTGATCATCTGAAGGTTTCGGATAACTTCAGATTCGGTCAAATTCGGTCGGGTGGCAAGAAACATGCTTAGAACAGAGATGAGTAGAAAAAAACTTGCAACAGATTTAATAGAAACAAAGCACAAATCAGTCTATAAAAAAAATCTTTGAACATATTTTTCATTAACAAACATGGCATTAGAACAAAATCGTAGAAAGATTCAGAAACATATACCTGCTCAGTGCTCATGTCTAAAAATTGCCCCTGCATTTTCTCCAATTCTTCAGACAACAAACGTATTATTGAGATAATGCTCATGAAATCGAAGATGGGAATCGAAATTTAGGGTTCTCTTGATAATAGATAAGATCTATTAGATCTACATGAGAAATCGAATAAGAAGAGGCGAAGAATCGCAAAAGACTGGAGAGGATGGAAAATGGAAAACGAAGAGGCTTTGAAATTGCGAAGGCATTTGTGGATCTAGATTGGAGATTGAAACTTGGAAGAAGAAGAAGAGTAAACGAGCGGAGGCAACTTGGAAATTGCGAAGGCATTAAAAAAATGGTTGAAGGAAGGGAGTGAATGAGAGAGATGGACGACCGTTGCATTGAAGTGAGAAGTCTCAAGGCTTGAAATGAATGAAACCCTAGAAAAAATCTTATTTCAGTGGGTTTATGTGATCTAGTTGGGTGCGTTGCGGGTGGGGGGATACGGATCCGACAACCGATCTGCATAAAAGGAAGTTCTAACCGACGTAGCGGGGCGGTTCAGTAGGATTTTTCTGGCAGGTCGGGTTTAGCAGGTATTCTACACAGTCCTAAGAAGAAGGTTGGGAAGAACTCGCTAGAGAAGGAGAAGCTCTGACTCTAGCTTCTGATACAAGGAGATAACGCTTCCGGTTCAAATTGGAGTCTACTTGAAATATTTTTGCGAGAGATTTCAGCATTTTATGGAAAATTAGTTCTCGGGTTTTAGGTGATTCGCGATGAAAAGTGAGGTGACATCAAACCTAACCCTTCAATCTGTTTTTGATCTTTCAACTTTTGTACGAATATCTGTATATATTTTACTATTCGTTTCCGTTGGAAACTAGTTGTGGGTTTCCCATATCTCTAGTCTTCATTAGCTATTTTGTATCACAAAACAGGGAAAGTACAAATGTTTGAAAAAGTAATGTTTAAAAAGGAAAAAAAAAAATCTTATTTTGAATTGTCACTTGAGCCCTCAGATTATTTGGGCCGGCTCTGTTGATAGATTACAGTGCCCTGGAAAAACTAGTATTCTGAATGTCCATTAAAAAAAAGGGTGCTGACACTGAGGTTGTTTGTGGTTTTATCTAGGTGGTACAACCTCCGAGTGACTCTATATCAAGTCTCAGCTTCTGCCCCAAAGCTAATTTTCTCGTTGGAACTTCATGGGATAACCAGGTTTGTCTTCCATCATCAATTGGGTTTTCTTTTTATCTTCTTTTTGTTTTATTGCCTTACTTGATTAAGGGTGCAGGAGGTTTATTGGTAGGTTTCGCGTTCCTATTGTTGTATTAATTATTCGCACTTTGGTTGCTTGATTAATGTGTTAAACCAAGACCCTTAAAATATTGAATCTTAATGATGTTGGAACCTCCACCAATAGGCTTTACCTTTAGCATTTTTTCGCAGTCAGCTCTTGATTTTTTGGAACTAGAAATAACATATGCTTTAACGAATATCTATTTATGACTCTTGGACAAGAAACAAAGTGTCTTTTTTCCATGCACATTATTCCATTTAAATAAAGTTGATATCCCTGCACTAAAAAGGGGAGTACTAACACGAGTGCTTGTATATATTTACTGTTGGAGGTGCTATGCTAATATGCGTGTGAATGTTGCAAAATTATTTAATAGGTACGATGTTGGGAAATAATGCGAAATGGGACCACTATTGACAGTGCGCCCTAGGCATCAATATCGCACGACCAATCGGTAACATATTATGCTTATGTGCATTTACAAATTATTTTTCTTTCCCTAAAGATTGTTATAACAATTTGCTCATTCCTTCTCAGGTTCTATGCTCAACTTGGAAGGATGATGGGACAACTATCTTCTCTGGAGGCTGTGACAAACAAGTGAAGATGTGGCCATTATTGTCTGGTGGCCAACCTGTGACTGTTGCCATGCACGATGCTCCTGTCAAGGAGATTAGTTGGATTCCAGAGATGAATCTCTTAGCCACAGGAAGTTGGGACAAGACGCTTAGGTGAGCCTTTTTTTTTTCTACTGAAAAATAAAATAAAATCATTTTGCTCACATCATTTTAAGTACTAATCTTTCTTAAGTTATTTCTTCTTCAATTTTACATTAGAGCAAATATGTTAACTAATTAAGATCTTAATAAAAACACACATAAACATAAAATTATTTTTGTGTCGTGTGTAATCCTAATTGGGATACATTAAGAGTAAAAATTAACTTGAGTTGTTTTCACATAGATTCTTCAAAATCTTCAGTTTCTTAATACCTGTCCTTTATCAGTCTCTTGCATCCTTAATCCTCTTCAACAATTTTTTTATGATTAAATCGTCAATGGAACTTTTACACTGAAACATTCAACAAACTCGTTAGTTCTACCAAAAACATCAACATTTAATTATCCATCAAAATCTTAGGATCAACTATCTCTCCCTTTTTTATGATGACAATTAACTTTGATGTCTCCTCCTAAATTTGTAGACTGGTTTTTTAATTCATTAAAGCACAATCATGAAGAATATTTTCAAAAATACATAAGATATTTAACAAAACATAAAATAACTAATAAGTTTCCCCTACATTAGTGCAATGTCTAGGCGAACAAGCCTAAACATTAACTACTCTCATTTTAAGCACAACTATGGTTTCCCCCTTATATATTGGTTTCCCCCTTATAGATTTTCAACAAAACATCAACTAATTCTTCCCATTTGTCATCTCAAAAAGTAGAAAAGGGGAACCACAAACATCAACTCTATACAAATGATCATTATGCCTAACCATACCAAATATCATTCTAATCATGCAATCTCCCCCTATATAATTGTAAATAAGCAAAATTATGCATAAGAGAAAAATATAATCTTTAACCCACTAGAATATGAAACATTCCTTAATGATAATAAATTTGTTAAACATAAATCAAATGCATGCTACTATCACGATTATGATCAATACATAGAATTCAAATCATATGAATGCAATATATATAATTCATTTATCATTTAAAAAACCACAATAGCAGGATATCATACAATAATTCTAAGACAACTTAGCCATATGTACCACTGCCTATGAGTCGCTGGTTCATTCTTCAACAGGCACGCGGTCAGAGCCCTGGGCTCCTCCAGGTCTTAGAAATTCTTACCAACTTATTTCAACTTAATTTCTTACTCATGGCATAGTCTCCAAAAATCACATAACTTTCATCTTTAGGTGTCAAAGACGTAAATTTTACTTTATTCCATATCACGTGTCGTTGTTAGGTTCACAGGTGATGCCTACATTGTTTGTATTACAACAATAGCGTATTTAGTAGCACAAAAATCGAGGTGAGTGTACGGTCTTCTAGGTACATTATCAAATTATATTTCCATGTTAAATTGTGAATTTTTTTTTTTATTTAAAAGTGACTACTTTATAAGGTTAGATAGATCAAGTAAAAAACTGATTGTGGAAAGTGGTTTTTATTATTATCCAACTATGTCATAATTTGGTCTTGATAGGAAGGCATGTCCTGCGAGATATTGTTGGTCTTAATATGCGGGCATGTCCTGTAAGACGTTGTATTATGACCTAACAAGAGGGTAAGTTCTGCAGGTGGTTGTATATGTTATTGTTGTTGACGATGATGATTATCATCATGATATGGTGGTTTATACCATGTGTTGGCTCCTACCATTGGAGATATAATGGCCTTGATATTGATGATAATCTTAAATTGCACAGTTGTATAGGTTAAGGTACCGTCATAACTCTCGATCTTGAGGTGAAACAATCTTATGGCTACTAGGGAAGTAGGTGTGCGGTATTTTATTATATATCAAAATAATCTGATTGGTTAATTTAAATATATTTATTTTATTGTGATGATAGCTGTGAAATTTTATTTCGACTTAGTGTGTTGTTATCTTTATATTATGTTTTGAAAAGTGATATTTGATAATTATGCTTAATCCATAAATTAATTTCTATATTATGAAGATAGTACACCGATAAAATATTTAGTCTCAGGTACTCTAGTTAGAGACATGTCCACTACTGGCGTTAGGTAGTATAAAAAAGTGTTGTAATTTTTTAGGCTGTTAGGACAACTGTCGGAAGCGAGTTGTTTGGATTTTTTTTTATATAGTTTAATATAAATTAGCTTTGTACGTATTGTTATGGTTGGGTAATATCAAATCGAGGTCACGTCTATTATTTTATTTACCATAGTGGCATAGCAGAAGCGTGGTGGTGGAGTGGTTTGTCTTTTATCTCTATTTCTCCTAAAAAATAAAGGGAGAAATCGAGTAGCGGCCTTGGAAAAAATGGGTTGTTACACACTCTCTCTCATTTTCTCTCTCTCTCTCTCTCTCTCTCTCTCTCTCCATCTCACGGTTTCTCTCCCCCCTCTCATTTTCTCCCTTTATCTTATTTTTTTTTTTTCCTTTGTATTTCATTTCCTTTATTTTTTCTATTTCTCCCTCTTTTTTTCTTTTTTTTTTGAATTTTCTAAAAATAAAAATAAAATAAACTATAAACTAAACTACAAAATGAAATAAAAATATTACCGAACAGTCAAAATGTCGTGTCTGCAAGAGGGGTATAAGGCAATGAAAGGTGATAGACATATAAGAAGAAAAAAAACACTTTAAGAAAAAAAAAAAAAAGAAAGTAATGTCACTTGATCTATTTTCCCTAGTTCTTTGCAGATAATTCTCTCTCTCTCTAACTTCTATCATTTTTCTTTTTATTTTTTCACACACACACACACACATATATATATATGTATATACATTAAATTTATATTTAAATTGTGAAGATTTTTAATTTAAAGGGAAAAATTATAAATTTTATTAGAATTATATTTTTGGTATTTTATTGTCTAGTAATATTGTTAATAGTTAGTTAATATTTTTTTCTGTAGTTAAATTATCAATTGATAAATTTTATAAATGCAACTATAGTATTTTAGTTGTAAAAATTAATATTGAGTTTAGAAAATAGAATATTTAATTTTAATAAATTATATTTAATTAAGAAAATTTAGAAATGGGACAAATTGCATTTAATGTCACACATTCCATGTCATTTTAGATTTATTTAGATAAATTTTTAGCTTAGACCTTGACATTATTAAGTTCACAGGCAATACCGACTATGTCAGTATTACGACAATAGCGTAATAACAATGCAATTATCTAGGTAAGTGTACTATCTTCTATGTAAATTGTCAAATTATATTTTCATATTAAATTTTGGAAAAGAAAATGTCTATTAAAATCGACTATTTTATAATATTAGATGGATCAAGTAAAATGGTTAAATGTGGAAAGTGATTTTTATTATTATACTACTATGTCATAGTGTGGTCTTAACAAGAGGGCATATCCTATGAAATGTTGTTGGTCTTAACAGGAGGGTATATCCTGTAGGACAATGTATTGTGACCTGACAAGAGGGTAAGTCCTGCAGGTGGTTGTTATACATTTGTTATTGTTATTGATAATATTAATGATGTTTATCATTATGATATGGTGATTTATACGACGTGTTGACTTTTGCCATTGGAGATATTGAATAACCCTAACACTGATGTCAACCTTAGATTGTATAGTTATACGGGTTATAGTACTGTTATAACTCCGGAACGTGAAGTGAAACAATCTTATGACTAGTAGGAAAGTATTTGTGTGGTATTTTATAACATATCAAAGTAATTTTACCAATTGATTCAAATTTAATTATTTTATTCTGATAATATATGTGGAAGTTTGATATTACTCAAGTGTGCGGTTATATTTATATTTTGAAAAGTGATATTTGATAAATATATTTGGTCCATAAATTATTTTTGTATTATGAAAACAGTACACCGATAAAATATTTTGTATCAAGTAATTCGAGATGGGTTCACTATTGGTGCAGGTAGAGTCAGAAGGTAGTGTCGTTTTTATTAGGCAGTCAGGGCAAATATTGGAATCGAATGTGTAAATCTCGGAATTTTAAAGTTTATAATATAAAATTTTCAATCACTTATGTACGTATTGTTCTAATTGGGTAATATCAAGTCGAGGCCACGCCTATTATTATTTTTATCATAGTGACGCAAAGGAAGCGTGGTGGTGAGTGGTTTGTCCTTTACCTTTACTTCTTCGTAAAAATAAAAAGGAGAAACCGAGTGGCGGCCTTGGGAGACTGGGTTGTTGCAGGCAACCCGGACTTCATCCAAGAAAATAAGGTTTGCATCAGGGAAGTTCTCTACTATTAGCTACCGACAGGTATAAAACCCCTTCAGTTGGATATCCTTGACAATATTCCAAAACTGCTAGTCTCTCGCTTGGTTCTTTGCCTCAACAACTTGAAGGGCCTTATTAGATCCCTTCTTTTGGAGCCCAAGCTCAACCGCCTTAGAATCTACCTCTGCAAGTTTAGCTTGGAGCTTAGATTGATGTGAAGACAATATGGCAGATAGATCAACATTCTCAATACTAATTAAGTCCTCAGCTCAAACAGCTCTGAAGAGTGCCTCCAAACTAGCTCAGCCTCATTAGTTTTGAAATTGAATCACAACCGCCCCAGCTCTTCCTCATACCTTCAATTAAGTTTAGTCTCCTTTCGAGTCATGGCTTGATTATGTTTAAATTCTTCTTAGCTAAGGCGCTCATTTAGAACAACTTCTTGGCTAACCAACTCCTCAATCCTACTAGCTAAGGCTTTTAGCTCAGTATTGAAACTCTTATTTGCTAACCTTGCTATAGTCAGATCAGTTTGGAAGGGTTCGCTTCTGGCCTTCCTGAGCTCCTCGGCCAGTTTTCTTGATTCTCTAACTTGGAAGACCAAGTAATCCTTCATTTCTCTAACTTCATTAGGGCTCCCAGCCATAGCCGCTAGCACATTAACAGTTTAGAAAGACAAAGCAATGTCAGTTGGGAACCAGAACTGAAATCGAGATCTGAGGAGAGACACATACTTGGAGGGCTATGCAGACGCCAAGAGAGAATAATTTGGGCTTGTTTTCATCTCCAATTTAGAGACAGTATTTTTCCCAAGATAGAAGTGATAGGTGTGAAAAACCTATCTATTTCCAATCCGAATTGGTTAGTTTTCCAATATGTTCATAGTTATTTTTATTATGTTTTAATTAGTTTTCATACTTTTTGTATAACTCAGGTGTGTGGGTAAAAAAGATAGGAAACTGGAGCTAAAACGATGAGATCGAACCAAAGCGGTTCAAAGTTATGGTGGATAAACAAGCTCGGGGGCTAAAAGCTGAAACAGGCCCACCGCTTAAGCGTCCAGACCACCGCTTAAGCGGTGAAGATACAGAGAAGAGTAAAATGTTACTGACGGACGACCGCCTGAGCGGAAATTCTACCGTTTAGGCGGAAATCTAGCAGAGGACGAAGAAGGGCTACTGATAGCCGCTCGCCTAGGCGAAAATTCTACCGCCTAGGCGAAAATCCAACAGAATGTTCTCCAGTCCACCGCCTACTTCACCGCCCAGGCGATCAAACTTAACCGACCTAACTCCGCCTAGGCGCAATTTCCACCGCCTAGGATTGATAGGTGTGAAAACCTATCTATTTCCAATCCTAAGTGGTTAGTTTTCGAATATGTTTATAGTTATTTTTATTATGTTTTAATTAGTTTTCATACTTTTTGTATAACTTAGGTGTGTGGGTCAAAAAGATAGGAAACTGGAGCTAAAACGATGAGATTGAACCAAAGCGGTTCGAAGTTACGGTGGATAAATAAGCTCGGAGGCTAAAAGTTGAAACAGGCCCATCGCTTAGGCGTCCAGGCCACCGCCTAAGCGGTGAAGATGCAGAGAAGAGCAAAATGTTACTGACGGATGACCGCCTGAGCGGAAATTCTATCGCTTAGGCGAAAATCCAGCAGAGGACGAAGAAGGGCTACTGACAGCCGCTTGCCTAGGCGGAAATTCTACCGCTTAGGCGAAAATCCAACAGAATGTTCTCCAGTCCACCGCCTACTTCACCGCCTAGGCGATCAGACTTAACCGACCTAATTTCGCCTAGGCGCAATTTCCACCGCATAGGCAGATTTGTCCTGCACTGTCTTGAGATATTTTTAGATATTTTTAGGATATTTTTGCAATAAATATCCCCTCTCCTCCCCCTTGGTCGGTATCTCTCTTCCCTCTCTTGCATTTTTGAGCTCTTTAGGCTATACTTAAGCCTAGGGTTAGGGATTTTAGGTGTGGAGCTCACATCCCGAAGTGGAGAAAACGGTGAATCGATCGTTGAGCGTTCTTAGCGGTTTATCTTCGGACGAGGCTAAGTTATTCGATTGTTTTTCCTTATTTCTTTATCTTAGGAGTATGTGAGCATGTTTAGCTCATTGTTTTCTTGTACATGCGGCTATGGCCCTGAGTTATATATGGATTGTAGTAGGGATTAACACTATATTTATAAATACGTTGTTTGGATGATTTCGGTGTTTCGTTTGTGATTGTTCTTCGTAGTTTAATTGTATTTATCGTATTGTTTGTTTATTATGCTTGGATTGATAAATGGAGAATATGGGGTTTTGACAAAACCCCGGATTCGGATTAAGGTAAACAAACGCCACGATTCTATAACCCGGTCGGGGTTTGAATCGTGGACAATCGATGACGTTGGGCAAGACACACGCTACCTAGGGTCGTTAAGACATTGAGGGGGACCTCTTCGTTGACTCGAAGTCGCGTTATATCCCTTGTCTTACACTTGGAAGAGGTGGCGAGAGAGTTTTAGAATAGAGATTGTCGATAGGGTAAATACAACGCGATGATCCAATAACCCGGGAGGAAGTTGGATTGTGTACAATCAATGACGCTGGGCGAGACTCACGTGACCTAGGTTCGTTAAGACGTTGAGGGGGACTTTTTCGTTGACTCGAAGTCATGTATTCTCCCACTTTACACTCGGAAGAGGTGGCGGCGGAGTTTACATACCGAGGTTGTCAAATAGGTCGAACAACGTAAACTGGAGTAAATCGAAATCGAACACGTATTTGTAAACACGTTAATCCCTATACAATTCTTCACCCTAAAACATATTAACATATTAGTGTAGTTAATTTAGGATATATTAGTATTAGTTTAATTAATTAAATACATTTGCTTTTCGCCTAGATAAAATTAGGTCACGACAAACGCAGTATTCGATAATAACGACAACAATACCTGTGGATACGATAACCCGATCTTAACGATCACACTATACTAAAATTTAGACCTCGTATACTTGCGAGAGTATGTAGCGGCGCATTTTGCGCCCTACCAAGTTTTTGGCGCCATTATCGAGGATTGTTTTGATGTTATTGTCAGAAAAACGCGGTAACGGCTCCGGACTTGAGTTTTAGATAGGAGAAGCAAGTGTTTCGTATTGCCGGGATTGGCGAAGTTGTTATTATTGATGTAGTGTGTAAATGACCTAATTTTACTTCAGGCATTTTTCTTTGTATATAATTTTTGTTTGTAGTTTTGTTTTTTATTTCTTATGTAGGGTACTTGGCGATGTTAGATCGACGGGTATTGATGCATCCCTTTCGACGGGATTCCAAGTCGTTTATGTTGCTTGGCCAAGCACATAAGCCGGAGAGGCGTTTCATTGAGAGATTGAGCCGATCAAAGCCAAATCTCGCCAATCTTGAGGCGTTCTGAAAATATCGGGCCGAGGACATTAAACCACGCACTTCTTGGGAGGCAACCCAAGATCAAATAAATTAAATCCATCACATCCGACTTGATTCGGAGGCGAGATCCTCTCACCTCCCAGGTAAGTGTTCTAAACACCCTTCATCAGTATGCTTTAATTTCATATATGTTGAGAATGATGATTGGGTTCGTTGATGACACTGTCCATTTTGAGTTTGGGGGTGATGTGTAGTATGTAGTATGTTAGTTTATGTGTTATTGTTTTTCCGTATTGCATGTGTGTTTAGGTTAGAATGTGTTTATGTTTTTGTGTTGTTATTTATATGTTGAGTTTTGTGTTCATCTGGGCCGTCACCCGATGATGGAAATTACCCCTGGTTGTTTTCAAGGTCAAGGTTAATACCATGCATGTGTGATTCTGTGTGCTTGATTATGTGTTTTTGGTAAAAACTATTGTAGATCCTAATTTCCACAAGCACATAGACTAAATGTATTTCTATTCAATTGATTTGAGGACGATTATCGATTAACCAAATTCATGACACATTAAGGATTCTAGAACTTGATTGAGGGAAAGCTTGAGGCGAAATCCTAGGCGAGGTAGTTCAGGAGATGTGATTTAGGCATTCTCTTTGTCGTTTGAGCCTTTGAAGCCTACCTTGTAAAATGTTTATCCCTAGTCACCCTGTTGAAGCCTAAATGCAAATTCAATTCAGAACACATAAACCAATACCACGACCAATTGAATTCCTTCCAGTCCTTTATTGCTAAACCAAAGGCACAATTTGAGTGAATCAAGTTAGCCGTTGCAAAGGCTTCTTAATGTGAGCAGTTGGGTTTAGGGCGAACTTCTAATTGGTTCGGTATTACAGTACTCACTTGTTGTTTTTCATTTGTATTTGACACACCCCTTCAATCGTAACAATCAAATAAGTTTAGGGGTGTGTTCGTCGAAAAAAAAAAGAATCAAATGTAAATACGATTTTTATTTCCGTTTCTTTTGACAAGTGAGTACGTTGGTCTTAAATGCATGTTCGAGATTGTTTCCAATCTTTCTATGGGGATTCGAGAGTGAATGTGCTAAGCGTTGAGCCTTGGGTAACGTTAAGTTAACAATGTTAACCCGTTTTCTATTCCGAAATACCCTTGGCCAAATTAACCTTAACCGAACCAAGTCCTAATGATCTTCATGAACTACTAAACCTACATTGGTGGAGAGTGGACCCCAATTCTGCTTATGGTAATCCTTAAGTCATGAATTTCGTTGGTGGATAATCCAATCCGATCGTTGTATAGTTATATTATTGAGTCTTGCACTAAACACGTTTAAAGGATCTAAAATAGCGTTCACCACTATTGCATGTCAAAAATCTAGAACCTCATGCTGTGTGTTACCGCCTGAACTCGATATAACTGGCGGTTGTTGAGGGAAAAATAAATAGGCCGTTAGAAGAATTTAAAACTCGCATGTTGTTATGTTTAGATTGTTTTTAGGTTGTTTGTTATTTATTTCCATTTGTTTATTTTTCATTTTAGTGTGTGTGTTTGGCTTGAGGACTAGCCAAATTTTGAGTTTGGGGGTATTGATAGGTGTGAAAAACCTATCTATTTCCAATCCGAATTGGTTAGTTTTCGAATATGTTTATAGTTATTTTTATTATATTTTAATTAGTTTTCATACTTTTTGTATAACTCAGGTGTGTGGGTTAAAAAGATAGGAAACTGGAGCTAAAACGATGAGATCGAACCAAAGCAGTTCGAAGTTACGGTGGATAAACAAGCTCGGAGGCTAAAAGCTGAAACAGGCCCACCGCTTAAGCGGTGAAGATGCAGAGAAGAGTAAAATGTTACTGACGGACGACCGCCTGAGCGAAAATTCCACCGCTTAGGCAAAAATCCAGTAGAGGACGAAGAAGGGCTTTTGACAGCCGCTCGCCTAGGCGGAAATTCTACTGCCTAGGCGAAAATCCAGTAGAATTTTCTCCAGTCCACCGCTTACTTCACCACCCAGGCGATCAGACTGAACCGACCTAACTCCGCCTAGGCGCAATTTCCACCGCCTAGGCGGATTTGCCCTGCACAGTCTTGAGATATTTTTAGATATTTTTAGGATATTTTTGCTATAAATATCCCCTCTCCTCCCCCTTGGCCAGGATCTCTCTTCTCTCTCTTGCATTTTTTATCCCTTTAGGCTATAATTAAGCCTAGGGTTAGGTATTTTAGTGGTGGAGCTCGCATCCCGAAGTGGAGAAGACGGCGAATCGATCGTGGAGCGTTCTTAGCGGTTTATCTTCGGATGAGGCTAAGTTCTTCGATCGTTTTTCCTTATTTATTTATCTTAGGAGCATGTGAGCATATTTAGCTCGTTATTTTCTTGTATATGCGGCTATGGCCCTGAGTTAAATATGGATTGTAGTAGGGATTAACCTATAATTTATAAATACGTCGTTTGGATGATTTCGGTGTTTCGTTTGTGATTGTTCTTCGTAGTTTGATTGTATTTATCGTATTGTTTGTTTATTATGCTTGGATTGATAAATGGAGAATACGGGGTTTTGACAAAACCCCGGATTCGGATTAAGGTAAACAAACGCCACGATTCTATAACCCGGTCGGGGTTTGAATCGTAGACAATCGATGACGTTGGGCAAGACACACGCTACCTAGGGTCGTTAAGACGTTGGGGAGGACCTCTTCGTTGACTCGAAGTCACGTTATATCCCTCGTCTTACACTCGGAAGAGGTGACGAGGGAGTTTTAGAACGGAGATTGTCGATAGGGTAAATACAACGCGACGATCTAATAACCCGGGAGGGAGTTGGATTGTGTGTAATCAATGACGCTGGGCGAGACTCACGTGACCTAGGGTCGTTAAGACGTTGAGGGGGACTTTTTCGTTGACTCGAAGTCATGTATTCTCCCACTTTACACTCGGAAGAGATGGCGGCGGAGTTTACGTACCGAGGTTGTCAAATAGATCGAACAACGTAAACTGGAGTAAATCGAAATCGAACACGTATTTGTAAACACGTTAATCCCTATATAATTCTTCACCCTAAAACATATTAACATATTAGTGTAGTTAATTTAGGATATATTAATATTAGTTTAATTAATTAAATACATTTACTTTTTGCCTAGATAAAATTAGGTCACGACAAACGCAGTATTCGATAATAACGACTACAATACCTGTGGATACAATAACCCGATCTTAACGATCACACTATACTAAAACTTAGACCTCGTATACTTGCGAGAGTAAGTAGCGGCGTATTTTGCGCCCTACCAAGAAGCTAGAAGGATTGCATAGCTTTATTTATCTTCTCTTGGGTTGTATCGGGAATGACTAGAAGGTTAGTCATTTTGGTAGACCCTTTGCTGCTTGAAGCTTTCCCATCTGCTGAAGAACTCTTCGCAGTTTTCCCAGCGGTAGAGATAAAGCTCGTCATTTCTTCTGAACAACAGGACAGCTAGCTGGACGAGTTGGTGGTGGCAAAGGATTAGACACCACTAATTGAAGCTAGGGAAAAGAGCATGTTAGAATTGTAGGGGAGTCCCTCATTAGTATGTCCGTTGAGATTAGAGCTAGAGGCGACGGGGCTACAGAAACGTCTGGTGAAGAAGACATGGAGGGATCTACATAACAGTGGGGGCACAACAGGGACATGCATAGAGATCCGCCCACGTCTAACAAGTTGTTCGAATAGCTCCTGTACAGGAGAAAGTACGCTGACTTGGCCTCCGTATTGATTAGAGCTGTAAAACCTAATTTTTGCACATGCATATTTTTAGTTGTATTTTAAAACATTTAGAAAAATAATGGTGTTCATAGTACTATTTAAATTTTATCTTAAAATTTTTAGAGGTTATTAGGGTATTTAAAAGTTTGACTTCAAAAACTTTAGGGGTCAATATGTTAATTTTAATTTTGATTTTTAAAAAGTTTAGGGATTATTAAGTCATTTAAAATATAATTGTAAAAGCTTTGGAATATAATTAATATTTTTTCTATTTTAAGAGGGATAATTAGTGTAAATAAATTAATTAATTAACAATATATATATTGTTAAAATAAAATATATATCACGTTTAATTTATGAGATTATTTATACGGGCATGTATACATATATATTTATATGCTAAAAATATATATACGTGGGTTCGAGAAATGTGTGTATATTTATACATAGATATATTTAATCTATGAGAAATACAACTTAAAATAAAAAATGAAAAAAATTATTAAAATGATAATTTTTAATATTTCCTTGACTAATAATATTTTTAACAGTTAATTAATTTATTTTTTTTCTGTAAATCAAATTATTAACAATTTTTTTTTTTTGTAATCGTTGTTATAATAATTTTTGTACAGTTAATATTGACTTAAGAAATTGGGCATGTAAGAATTTCGTATAACCAAGAAAAGTTGAAAATGAGAAAGATTGTATTTTAGTGTAACGCATTGCATATTAGATTTATTTAAAATAAATTCTTAGTTTATACCCTGTCGTTGTTAAGCTCACAGGTGATGCTGACAACATCAACATTACGATAGTAGTATATTCCATAGCACAAATATCGAGGTGAGTATACTATCTTCTATGTAAATTTTTAAATTATATTTTCGTATTAAATTGTGAAAAGAAAAGATTTATTAAAATAGACGTTTTTATAACGTTATGAGGATCAAGTAAATTTTTAAATGTGAAAAGTGACTTTTATTATCCGACAATGTCATAGTGTGATCCCGACAGGTGGGCATGTCCTGTGGGATGTTGTTGGTCCTAACAGAAGAGCATGTCTTGTAGGACGTTATATTATGACCTGACAGGAGGACAAGTCTTGCAAGTTGTTGATGTCTGTTGTTGTTGTTGATGATGATGGTTATCATCATGATATGGTGGTTTATACCACGTGTTAGTTTCTACTATTGGAGATATTAAATGACCCTAATACTGATGACAACCTTAGATTGCACAGTTATACAGGTTACGGTATCGTCATAACTCCCGATCGTGAGGTATAACGATCTTATGGCTAATAGAGAAGTATATGTGTAATATTTTATTATATCTATCAAAGCAATTTGAACAGTCGACTTTAATTCAGTTATGTTATCATGATGATACCTGTAAGATTTTATTACTTCTCAGTGTGCGGCATATTCTGTTTCAGAAAGTGATGTTTGATAAATATACTTGATCCCTAAATCGTTTTATATTATGAAAATAATACACAGATAAAATATTTTGTATCGGGTACCTCAGCTAGAGACGGATCCACAACTGGCACTTGGTAGAGTTAGAGAGTGATGTCATTTTTTTTAGGATTGACAGGGCAGGCGTGAACCGTGAAATATTCAATTATTTGTAGTTTTGTTATGGATATTTAAGACATGTGTATTTCTGAATTTTGAAGTTGGTAATTTTTTTTTTTTAAAAAAATCTACATTAGTACATGTTTATTTATATTTGTTGATTGATCAGATAACATCAAGTCGACGTTACCCATGGGCTTGCGCGTTGGGGCCTCGAGGTGGGGTGTGACAAGAGCCCTCAGGAGTTGATATTATTAACCTTTTTTGATTTGGAGGATTAACTTGAGTTGATGTACCAACCCTACTCTTCTTATCTGGTACCAGCATATTGCCAATGAATTTGTCCATTGGAACAGGCCTGAGGACCAACTTGGCAAGAGAATTGTCGAAGGGATAAGGCATAATGACCTTACGAGGACAATCTGCAAGAGTCAAAATCTTCTGAAGTTCCTATGCTTCTTCTTCGAATAAGGTATGTTGCTGATGAAGAAAATGATCTTCAAAGAGGAACCAAGCATAATTAGAATAAAATATGTAAGGGAGCTATATAAATTACACTAAGAAACCGTATTACTTGGAGGACTGAAAAGACGAGGTACTTTCGGTTCCTTATCTAGTTAGTAGGGGAAAATTTCCAATCCCCACTAAGAACAGGTAACAGATCTTCTAGTCCCTATAGGTGTTTGGCATGTTTGTAAGGAATTGGTTGGTAAATTGAAGAGAGAAATAGAAGATGTTCGATTTGGTGGAATATTTAAGGTCTCTACCATACTAATGGTTAGAGGAATTTTGCAATCACGAGAGAGATAGAGGCCACCGAGGAGTTGATGCCAGCTATTTGGTGTAAGCTAGGCAGGACCTATTCCATAAGAGTGAAAACAATTTCGAATGTTCAGGAAAAGGAAGGTAGAAGTAAAATCGAACATCGAATAGTAAAGACAAATTTCATTTTCGCGAGGAGCACGGGGACAATCCTCTAGATCAGGAACCCTAACTGTAACGAAAAAGGGAATGTCAAACATTTCGCGAAATTTAGGTAATTGATTAGGAGAAAAAATAGAATGACCAGGGTCTATGATTTTTAAAGAAGGCTCCTTACGGAAAGGACCAATATCAGCAGAAGTAGTTCAAGAAACAATAGCAGTTCGTTGTGAAGATTCGACCATTTGTTAAGAAACGAATGTGAAAACGATAATAAGGATAGAAAGATGAACAGAAGCAACAAATCATAACAGGACAAATATCAGAGAAAACAAAGGGTCACTCATCGTGCTGAAGTTGAAATGACTCATTGGCTTCCTACGCAACCCAAGAAGACAAGGGGCAAATGATACGAGTGATTTTACCCACGAAATATCATACGTCTTAAACAGGCAGAAGTAAGCCGAATTATCTAAGGACAATAAACATTCAACATGCTATACTCAAACGGGCCTGAATTATGAGCCCAATAAGGACAATAACAAATTAATATGGGCTCAGCACATGAGACCACGGAAAGATATACATTTAGGCCTATTAATTCCTAGAACAAACCTAACGAAAAGATGAAAATCTTCCACATGAACTTGTTGGGTCAGTTATGATCATGACGAGATGTGTGAGATAACATGTATTCTTATTCTTATTATTTATTATGTCATTTAGGTCAAAATGATTGTACACAAGTTTTTACTCTGCAAGACCTGTTTAACTTATTTTCATACTGGAAGGTAATTGACCCTGTAGTATACCATTATTCTGAATAATAATCCTAAGTTTAGCAAGGTAGTTTACAGAAAACCTTCTTTTATTGTTATATAATAATAAAACAAATTTCCTTTGCCAACTACTATTTTATGACTCCTAGGGTTGCGTTTGGGTAAGGGATTTGATAAATCCAAGGGATTTGTGAAATGAAGGGATTTCAAAATCCTGAATTTTGAAATCCCTTTATTTTACAAATCCGTTGTTTGGATAATTATTCGAAGTGAAGTATTTAAATTTTTTTTTTCCGTTCTATTTTTTAACACTGAAAAAAAAAAAAAAAAAAAAAAGAAGAAGAAGAAGAACACAAACAGATCCAACAATCATGAACCAAGAACAACATCCAAAACCAAGAACCAAGAACAACATCCGAAATTGAACCAAGAACCAACCAACAAGAGGCGAAATCCAACAACAAAATCCATGAACCCTAATTCGAAACTGAACCGAGAACAAAATCGATTTCGAAATCGAAAACGAAACCGAAATTTCAAAATTGATTTCGAACTCTAATTCGATTTCGAAATCGAAATCAATTTCGTCTTTGAAATCGATTTCGAAATCGAAAACGAAATCGATTTCGAACTCTAATTCGATTTCAAAATCGAAATCGATTTCATTTTTGAAATCCAATCCTATTTCGGCGAACCCGTGGCGACAGACGAAGAAGAAGAGACGACGAATGAGCCGACGAAGTCGACGAACGAGGCGAGGAAGGGGGTTTCGGCTTCACCGCAAGAAGAAGATGAAGAAGAAGAAGAAGAAGAAGAAGAAGAAGAAGAAAAAGACGACGAACCCTAGACGAACGAAATCGACGAACGACGAACCCTAGACGAACGACGACAAATGACGAACCCAATACGACGGCGAGGCGGCTTCTGAACAAAGACGAACGAAGAAGACGGAGAGGCTGCGATGATTTTCGAAGGAAGAAGCATGAAGATGAAGGACTGCGATTTTCACAGGGCAAATCTTGCGACGAAGATGAAGAAGAGGAAGGAAGGATTTGTGAAATGATACCTGTTTCAAAAAGATTTACAAATCCTTCATTTGAGGCTTCAAGGGATTTCATAAATTCACTCCTTCAACATCCAAACAAAGCATTTGCTAAAAAGGGATTTTGAAATCCCACACCCAAATGAAATCCCTCATACAATTCCCTTACCCAAACACAACCTAGTAGTCTAATGAAGACAGCCGCACTTGGGTTGGCGGAGGCGACTTTTCGGCTAAGCAATGAAAGAAAGCGAAGCTTTGACTAACTCTCTCTCTCTCTCTGCGCGCAACAACGACTCAGTCAGAATTGGAAACTCTCTCTCTCGTCTCTCCCTCCAACTGCTGTCATTCTGACCCTTCCCCGGAGCACTGAACCAATTCAAGTTTTTACCTGGAGGGTGACAGAAAATTATCCATACTCTCCCTTCCACGTTCTGCTATACCTGCTGCTCTGACTAGCCTGCGATTGGGGTCTAGCTTGAAAATCGACGAGCTCCGTATTTGTGCACTTAAGGGTTTCGATTTTTCTATTTCTTCCCACGACTATATGCTTTTGACATTTTTTCGTTAGGCGCGTGGAGTAAATGTTATGTGGATGAGGAATCTAGGTTTTTAGCTGCGGGAGGAACAAGTGGGAATCATGGATCGGATGGTCTCTGCGATCTCTGCTTCGTCTTTTCTTTGCTTGATTCTCGTGTTTTCGTTACTTGATACCCGTGTATCCAGTAATGCTGAAGGTAGGTGCTGATGATTTTGTTTCGCCTTTTGCTTTCTAATTTTAGTTTGATTTCTGATACTTCGCGAATAATTGCATGTTGACCTTGATTATCATCTGATTAGCGTTGTTTCTTAATCAAATTCCCTGTCATTTTAAGTACTGGATTTGGATTTTCTTCTCCCATTTGCTAATTGCACGTCAAATGTTTGAGAAATTCTTCAGTATTCCGTCCATGACTAGGTCTTATGACTTGGTGTTATTGATGTGTTTTATTCAGTCCATGATAATTGACTGGTGTATGTAAGACAGGCGATGCCTTGAATGCACTGAAGGCCAATTTAGCTGATCCTAATAATGTTCTTCAAAGTTGGGATCCCACTCTTGTCAATCCCTGTACTTGGTTTCACGTTACGTGCAACAGTGACAACAGTGTTACTAGAGTGTAAGTTAACTTTATTTTTTTAATTTTATAATTCATTTCCATTTGATGATTTTGCTTGCTAGTTTATAACTAGTTTCTGCTTTCATTTGCATCTCACCGAGACATGTTTTTGGATTGTTTTATATACACAGTGATCTGGGAAACGCAAATTTGTCGGGTCAGCTTGTTTCACAGCTTGGTCAACTTCCCAATTTGCAGTACTTGTAAGTCAAACACACATTGCTCTTATAGGTTTGGAATGGATAGCATATTTCACTAGTAATGTTTTTCAGCTATAGAAAACAAAGTGACAGCTATAGAAAACAAAGATGAGGAAAAATTATCTTTCACTCGGAGCTCTTTATGACAAAGGGCAATATCTCTTCTTCAGCTATGGAAAACATAGTGGGATGGAAATGGCTTCAACTTTCAAGCTGATTTAAGTTTTGCATTTTATTAAGGCATTAATGCTTCACAGAGTTCAAGGACTGCATTACATTGCGGGAGTTTAGATAAAATAAATTAAAATTTGCATTAGTAGTAAGGTTTTAAATCGCGTTATTGGATTATGTAATTGTAACGGTTGCTGTGTAACGGTATCGGGAGTATCGGCCTGCAGCCCTGTCTGTATCGGGAATCAGCTATAACGGTCGTGAATTGTTTGAAATCATCAGAAAATTCTCAAAAACTCAATAGTTGTAATTGTTCTTCTCATTTAACACTTAACAAACACATTCTAATAGATATTATGACATTTAACTATATATACAACACAGTTAAAATATAAAAAAAAAACGAAAAATAGAAATTAAGAACTGTCGTAGTAAACAATCTTAAAAGAATAAGAGGGTGCACAAGATTTAATGAATATATGTTACACAAACATAATAAAAATATAAAAGAGTAAACCAAATATAGGCAAAAATTGTTTGTAGGATTGAAATTAAGTCCTATATGGCCCAAAATTTGAAAAATATATATCTGCCGGAAACGGAGAAATCATGTTGTTTTGATTAACAAATTCTGCAAGAAATGTTTGGATGTGACTGAAAATGGAATGAAAGGCTTGGTCCTGGCCAAAAATGGATTGGAGAAGGGATGGATAGCCTGGATCCAGCCGAAACTTGGATGACTGGGTTGGAGTATGGATGGGAAAGGGTTGGGTGTGAGGAGAAGGGTGACAAAAAAGAGTCGTCTGGACACAAATATGTATAATTGGCCGTAATGGCGCGTAACAGCCTGTAATGGTTGTTACACTAACGCGTAACTGCCATTTATCCGTTACGGGCCGTTATAGGCTGTCGCAGGTGTGAATCGGTCTGCAACCGATTTATCGGCCCGTAATAGTAACGGAGGGTCGAAAATCTGTAAGCATCGACTGTTACGCTACGTGAAGGCCGATACTTAAATCCCTGATTAGTATATATTTAAAATTTGATTGATACACATGAAGCATTTAGAGTGTTTTTTTTTTTTAATCTCATGTTTAATAATTTTTTTAAAAAAATAAGAAAATAATGCAACTTTCGATCCTCCCATTTATTTTCACGCTTAAAAATAATAAGCAGTGAGGAATTAAAGAAATTTAAGTATTTAAGTTCCAGGATATATAACTTTTTCATTTTTAATGTTTGTTTGAATAACAACTTTATTTATTTATTTTTAGATTTTTTTCCCTAACTTCGTTTTTAAGATTAGCTTTTAAACAATATATAGCTCTCATTATGTTGTTTAGTAAATACTATTATTTAAAAATTGTAATAATGTTATCGATAAAAAAATTATATCAAAGAGGAAAAAGAGAAGTATTATATTGGCCAATCTAATATGTCATATTTACTTAAAAAAAAATAGATATTTATTTTGAATTAGAAAAAATAATTGAATTATTTGGCTAATTAATTAGAATGAATACAATTAATATAAGTACGAGGGATTCAATCAATTTACATAGTAACATTAAAATCTATTAAAATTTCAATATCTGTAAAAGCTAAAAATAATAAATTCACCAAAAGCAAGTGTTGCATGGTTGGAGCATTCCTATTCAACCTAGGCAAAAGCTTTTGCTTTTAGTATTTAATATGTAAAATATGTACTGGTATATATACTTTTGCCAAGTAAGCAAGAGTATAGTTTTTAACGAGTCTTGATATATGAGTGTAACAAAGAAGTCCCTTCCCTCCCATCCCACCCCATGCCCCCCAAAAAACAAAAAATAAAAAAGAGTTCACTTTGACGTTTTAATGGTGGAGTTTTTGCATAGTTAACCTCATCCTATAAAAGAAACTATAAACCAGCAGATGTAGATGAATGTATGTTTATTACGCTATGATTTTAGTTCTAATTCATTTGGTTGTCTTTGTGATCTTACTTTCATTAGGATGGACATGTAATGTGGCAGTCACTTTCTTTCCTCTGATTTTTTTTATCTTATCTGCATATTTTCACGCTTATGAAAGGGAACTTTACAGCAATAACATAAGTGGAATAATTCCAAATGAGCTGGGGAGCTTAACGAGCTTGGTGAGCTTGGATCTTTACCTGAACAACTTAAATGGTTGAATCCCTGATACCTTGGGCAGACTTCAGAGACAACGTTTTCTGTATGATTCACAAATCCTTATGCTCTTTTTTGCTTCTATTACCACCATTTTACTTGTGTGTGCTTTCCGACTTGTAATTATAAGGTTTGCCTACTAATCTATGTGCCATCGCCTGGGAATTTGGATTTGGATTGTATTCCTAGCACAACGATTTGTATTTGTATTTTTGAAGCTAGTATCGTTACCAAATTATGTTTTTGTGAAGAATATAGCTTCAGATATATGCTACCTTTTATATGAGTTAGAGACAATAAGTCAAAGTAACTCCGTGCTATATTTTTTTTTTGGGATGTTGGGATCGACCGTGGATGTCTATGGCTGTTTTTGATTATGAGTCCATCTGGTATGACAAATATTTTGTTATGGTAGTCACTGTGCATGCATATAGCTTATTATTTATTTATGACAAATGACTTGCATTTGAAAAATAATAACCTGAAGAAAATAATGAACAACTTGCTAGATAGTCTTTTAGAGTCGTGGGAGATCAAGGAATACACACACAACCATGCACACACAGATATATGTGTGTGTGTTTATATATGTAATACACTAGCAAGTATTGGAAAGACACCGTATAAATTTCGTGTGAATTCAATTACTACATGTAATTTAGATATTATGAGAGCCTCTTAATTTTCGAAAGTGGTAGACTTGATATGAACAAGATACAAACAGACGTGACAACATATTATTTGTTGTTTGTTGAATGAGATGAGTCCATCCATAGCGTGTGGGTGCGCCACACTGGTCCAATATGTTTGTGCATACATTTTCCACTCGTTTCATTTTTTATGCAGACAATTTTGTCCTTGAGGTGTTACTTATGCCATTAAATGAGCAAAGGGATTAAATCAACTAAATTATCAATTGCAGATATTTTAAATCTATTATTTCATTGAGACGATTCTTCCTAGAAATATATCTAGCCTTTCACAATTCCATGTGAGTAGAAAGGATAAATGATTCAAACTATTCCGAAGGCATCTAAGCATCCAAATGGAAATATCCAATTGAAGTGCTTCAAGTGTCTTGTGCCTAGACCATACCTCTGCCAAATTTTCGTATGTTTTATTTGTATGATTTTAGCAAGTTGTTGCCACTGACGCCTTGGTAAAGCCAATATATGCTCTAGATATGCAATTTATTCGCTTAGGACATTTTTTCTTTCTTTCTCTGTCACTTACAAGAGCTAAATTTCTTGACTCCAGCCTTCTAAACTTCATAACCGCATAAAACTTCTCGACAAGTCAGATTCTGCTTCCATGTTTCGATATGTTTTTTTTCTCTGGTTGGTTCTACACCTTGATATGCTGGAACATCAATTATTTCATGCTACATCTTCACTCCGATCAAAACTAAAACTTAAAATGGACTTTAAATAGATTCAAGCCCTTATTTTGGTGAACCTTTTTAATCAAGAAATATCTATAACTAGGAAAATATGGTATGTGACTCCTAAATAATATCCATTGCCAAAATAATTTGTTTCATAACAATTTGAATCCCTCACCAATAGTTGACACAATATGTTTGTCAATTAACAAGAAAATTTATTATGCTATTGCTTCTAATCGCTTCAAATATTTCTCTCTTTGAACAAGCGAAGCACCCTCCAACTTACATCTTAGCCCTTGCAACCACTCCTGCTTTGTGCTTCTGATTTTAGATGCGATGCTAGAATACATATTCCCATGCTGTGTTGCTGTGGACATCATTCCTGCATATCTTGTATTTGAAAACTGCCTGTGCTACTAAGTTGGATTTGGTTGGGGGGTGGGGGTGCTTAATAGCAATCATGGTTGTCCCTTGAAATGATTTTGTCCTATTGAGTTTGCACGCATTGGGTTGAGTGCTCAGTCACAAGTATGATATGAAATAAAAAATTGAGTTGTATTGAGCACTTTCACTTCACTAATTTTGGTTAAGAAACAGATGAAGCTATCAAGTTCGATTCGTTTCTCATCCCAAATCCCATTTTAGAACTCCTGTTAGTACTTGGTTCAATGGGCTAGTTAATATCATAGGCTGTTTAACAAGGATTGAGTTTTTATCGACCCATTGTTTGACTTGAATGACCTATAAACAAGTGTTGTAAAAGGCGTGGGTGTAGATGTCTTAACCTATCTCGGGCAGGGCGTAAGCCCTGAGGCGTGGGGCGTAAGTCGCATGAAATATATTATTTTAATTGATGAGGGTATTTTCAAGCACCACTGAGTTAGCACCTAGGACCTAGTCACGTGTCCATCCTCATAGTGACATGGACGCTTTCCGAAATCCACGGCGCTATGCTGGAACATACGCCGACCTAGGTTCCGCCCTAAAATCTCCTTTGCCCTGGAGGGACGTTGCCGCCCTAAGCTCTACGCCGTGCCCTAGACGGCCAACTTTAGGGATTTAGCCGTTCACCTCGACTAGCTCCCCATTTCAGTTTGTTTCTCCTCCAGGACTTTACGGATCTCCACTCTCTTTCACCAGCTTACCACCACAGGCCTGACAGAGGTCCGCAGACTTCGTTAAATGGGCCCAAAAGTCTAAGCCCAGTGATTATTTCCTAAACGCCCCGGATTATCGGCTAAACATATGGTTTCACATAATTAACCGTGTTTAGGCCCGACTAATTATCTCTGATGACTATATATACCAGGGGCTATAAAAGCCCGAGGTACGCTTTATTACGCGAATGCTTTGAGTTCATTTGTTTACTTAACACATTTTTGTATCTTTTCTCTCCGAGCTCTTATTCTCATGCCGAAGGGGTTTTTTCGGGATAAATCCCGGCCCGAACTTTCTGCAGGCACCACTCCCTGAAGAGCAGAACTCTGGACGTTGCAGGCCAGAGGACCCAGTATAGTTCACGTGAAGAATTTTTAATTGTCAACTCCACCTCAGCAAAAGGATATCTGTTACCTGACCGGACCACACTCGAGGTGTTGACCACTTTGGGACACCAACAGTTTGACACCGTTTGTGGGAACATGCAAAAGGCCTTCCCCTGATAAATGCTCTTTGCTCAATTGAGCCTGAATGATCATCAGGTCTGGTCGGACTGACAGACCCAGAATAGAAGAAAGAGAAGACGTGTCGAGAACTTCAAGGGCACACCCCCCCGGCTCCAACCAACGAGGATAACTGTCCCCCCAGGACCAGGCAGGACCATCCACTCTGCCACCTGGGGCTGCAGGACAGATCTCGGGAGCTGTGGAGGCATCTCGCGTTGATCTCCTTGTACACCAAATGAGTGAGTTCAAGTCGTGTGTTCAACTCCTCGTGCGCTTGCTGTTGTCCCCTGTTCAGGGTGGACCAGCTTTCCAGACTGCAGTCCCCAAGGATCCACCTCAAGATCACGATGTTCTTATGACCACTTCGAATGGGTATGTGCTCGAGGGTTGCCTTCCGCCTCGCAACCCTGAGCTTGCAGGACGGGAGAGGGCCCCCTCAACAATGCCGAGATCTCCACCTCCTCCACCGCACGAATTTGGGACAAAGGACCTGTCAGTGTCCCCCAACAGTCGAGCTCTTCATCGGCCGGTCAGGTCCGACCTCTGAGGTCGGCGTGAGAGTGAAGTTGGCTCCTATTCGCCTCCCTCTCGTCACACTGCAGCCCGAGCTGCAGGCAGTCATGTGCGGGGGGAGCCAAGTAGGGGAGGCTGTGGATCGCCGCCTGACTGACATGGAAGCCCATCTCTAGGAGGTGCAAGGACGCCGAGCAAGATCGGGTGTTATTGTGGAGGTGAGGTCGTCCTTTGTGGAGGAAGTTTTGGAAGAAGTAGCGCCTAGGTGCTTTACTTACCCCAGATGAGTCCGTATGATGGGACGTTAGATTTAGTTGACCACCTGTCCATGTTCAAGTCTCATATGGACATGCAATTGGCCGTTTTTAAATTTGCGGTGCAGAGCCTTTCCCAACACCCTTATAGATGCAGTGAGGTCCTAGTTCCAGGGTCTGAGGCCAACATCCATCTCCACCTTCAGGGAGCTCGAGCAGTTGTTCCTGGCTCGTTTCAGCCTCTTCCGGTGGAGGCCGACGACTATGACTCATATCCTTACTTTGTAGCAAGAGCCTACGTAATCTTTGGGAGACTACATCGAACGCTTCAACTGAGAGGCAAATGCATGCGACGACCTTCCTGAGAGTGTAGCACTAAATGCCTTCGGTATCAGAGGTTGTCCTATGATCTTTGCTCCAATCCTGTTCCCACTCTCGATTAAGCTCTGGACCGTGGGATTAGGTTCCATGGTGCTGACCTCCGTGCTGTAACCAGGAAGGAGAGGGAAGGAGTGAACAAGTCGAGGGAACCAAGGAATAGAGGTCCAAATCAAACCCAAGGCTCAAGAAGATTACAGGCAGAAGGCAGATTAGGACCCCTGTTGGGGATAAGAGACCATTTCATCCCCCAAGGCGTCACCAACAAGGGTTCACCCCGCTTACGGCCTCGTGGATGCCATATTCGCGGAGAATTTAGGGGTTGACTTTTTTCCTCCTCCGCCGCTCCTGAGAGGAAAGCCAGTCGGAAGGGCAATGACCAAGTACTATGAGTTTTACCGGGACCGGGGGCACTCTACTGAAAATTGCTACCAGCTTTGGCAGGAAATCGAAGCTCTCGTCCAAAGAGGATATTTTGGAAATTACGTCCGGAGAGAGAATCAGGAGCACCCCATCGAGGAAGAATCGCCGATAGAGCTTTGGACCCAGAGAAGATGGGGAAACTGCGCCTGACCACAGCCCCAGAGGGCTGAGGCCGGGAATGATTAACATTGTGTGGATGACGAGATTAACGTCATCCACGGTGGATTTGGTTCCGAAGGAGAAACGTCGTCCTCCAGAAAGAAGCATGAGTGAAGGGCCAAACGGAAGGCTGATGAGGACATGTACGACGTGAGTGCGGTTAACGCTGCCTCACACAATATAATCTCCTTCAGTGAGGCCGACTTACGGGGAGTACATATGCCCCACGATGACGCCTTAGTCATCACTGTCCTGGTCAATCATTTCAAGTTGGGCCACATCTTGGTCGACGGAGGGAATTCGGCTGATATCATCTTTAAATAGGCCTTCGACAAACTAAAGACAGATGATGGCGCTCTAAAACCCACCAAGTCTCTCCTAGTTGGTTTTGGGGGAGGTGTGGTCAATTCCCTCGATGGGTCTCTCTGCCTATCATGATTGGGATGAGTCTAAGGTTCGCGACGGTATGGACCAAGTTCTTAATTGTGGACAGACCGTCGCCTTATAATGCTATCATGGGGCGACCGACCGTCTCAGTGTTCAAGGCCGTTTGTTCTCTGTACCATCAAGTCATGAAATTTTCCACCAATCAGGGGATCCGAGAGGTTAGAGGTGACCAGGAAGAGTTACGAGTTTGTGCCCAGAGCATTGGAACAAAAAAAATAGCAACCACCGGTGGGTCTTGGGCCATAAGGGATGAGTTTGTGCCTGGAGCATTGGAACAAAAAATATAGCAACCACCGGTGGGTCCTGGGCCCTAAGGGTCTGAGCTAGCAACTCTTGAGCTCATGACCCTAGATGCTGAAGAAGTCCTGGTGTCGATTGATGACCCCAGGGATAAGGAGTCGGGCCCCTGCCCACATGAAGACTTGGTTGAAGTTTTGATTCACCCAACTCTTGAAGAAAGAAATGTAAGAGTAGGAGTCAAGCTCACCCCTAAACAACTGGTTGAGCTCATAAAGTTGCTACGAGAGCACGTTGATGTGTTCACTTGGTCCCATGATGAGCTCCCATGAATCAATCCAAAGGTGGCCATGCATAGGCTCTATGTAGATCCACACCATCCTCCAGTCAGGTAAAAGAGGAGGATGTTCCACCTTGAACACTTGAAAATCATCAAGGAAGAAATGCAGAAATTGATCAAGTCTGGTGTTGTGGAGGATCTGACATTTCCGGACTGGTTGTCCAATGTCGTGCTCGCCCCTAAAGCCGGAGGCAAGTGGAGACTTTACGTTGACTTTAAGGACTTCAACAAGGCCTACCCTAAAGACTTATTTCCCCTACCGAGGATTGATCTAATCATCGACGTCATGGCAGGTCATGAGCTCCTTAGCTTTCTGGGCAGTTATGTTGACTACAACTAGATCCCCCTATTCCCTTCAGATAGGAGCAAGATGTCCTTTATCACGGATAGGGGGATGTACTGTTATAAGGTGATGGCTTTTGACTTGCGCAACGCCAAAGCCACATATTAGAGGTTGGTGAACAAAAATGTTCATGGAGGAGATTGGTAAAACCATGGAAGTTTATATTGACAATATGCTAGTGAAGATCTCAGGAGTTCCTGATCACTTGGCGCACCTCCAGAAATGTTTTTAACACGCTGAGGACCCACCAGATGAAGCTCAACCCTACCAAGTGCATCTTCGGCGACTAAGCTGGGAAATTCCTTGGATATATGGTCTCTCAGCGTGGAATTGATGCCAACCCTGACCAGATCACCATCATACTTGGCATGTCCCTGCCCCGCTAGAATAAGGAAATCCAAATGCTGATTGGCAGGTTTGCAGCCTTGAACCGATTCATTTCTAAGTCCTCAGAACGGTGTTTGCCCTTTTTCAAGGTGCTCGGGGGAATAGAGACTTCACCTGGACAAGTGAGTGTGAAGCTGCATTTTGCGATTTGAACACTACCTCTCCTCAGCTCCCCTGCTCAGCACCCCGAAGGGGGGAGGGGGGATGAGTTGTTCTTGTACATTTCTGCTTCCTCAACCGCGGTGAGCGCAACCTTGGTGAGGAATGAAAATGGTGTTCAGAACCCAGTGTATTACTCCAGTAGGGTCCTCTTGGACGCTGAGACTAGGTACTCAAAATTCGAAAAGTTGACCTATTGTCACGGACCCAACCTAAGCGAATGCATTGGGGCGCCGCACGGGCAATTGCCGTTGCGAAAATATGAGCCCGTGACACTATGCTCTGTTGATTGCCTTCAGAAAACTCCGACAGTATTTCCAGTTATATACCATTGTGATTCTGACCGACCAATCCCTGAAGTAGATTCTGCACTCTCCTGATGTCTCGGAAGGCTGATGAAGTATAGTCTTGAGTTGGGATAGTTTCATATTGAATATCGGCTATGAACAACCTTCAAAGGCCAATTCCTCTCCGATTTCATCGTAGAACTCACCTTCTCGGAAGAGTAGGATCCTGCTTCGAAGTCTTCGAGACGCCCGTTCCAGCTAGAAATTGATACCCATGACCGTCTCGCTTCCCTCGCCGCACAGGGCTAGAGGGGCAACTGATGAGGTTATTTTCGGGCACCATTGAATCAATACCTAGGACCCAGCCATGTGTTAATCCTCGTAGTGATATGGACGCATTCCGAAATCTACAATTCCGAAATCTACAGCGCTACGCTGGAACATACGCCGACCAAGACTCGCCCTTGGAATCTCTTTTGCACCCAGGAAGGAGCAAGACGCTCCGCAGAACGTTGCTGCCATGTGCTCTGCGCCATGCCCTAGACGGCTAACTTCAGGGACTTAGCCGTTCACGTTGATTAGCTCTCCATTCCAGCTTGTTTCTCCTCTAGGATTCCACGGATCTCTACTCTCCTCCACCAGCTCACCATCACAAGCCTAATAGAGGCCCGCGGGCTTCGCTTAATAGGCTAAAAAGCCCAAGCTTAGTGATTATCTTCTAAACGTCTTGGATTATCAGCTAAACATATGGTTTCACCTAATTAATCGTGTTTAGGACTGACTAATCATCTCCGATGCTTATATATTCCAAGGGTTATGAAAGCCTGAGGTACGCTTTATTACGCGAATGTTTTGAGTTCATTTGTTTACTTGATGTATTTCTGTACCTTTTCTTTCTAAGCTTTTATTCTCACGCCTGAGGGGTTTCTCTGGGACAAATCCAGGCCCGAGCCTTCTGCAGGTGCCACTTCCTGAGGAGCAGGATTCTGGACAAAGCAGGTCAGTCCTCCTAGGACTCAGTACAGAATTTTCAGCCGTCAACTCCACCTCAGCAAAAGGACATCTGTCATCTGATTGAACCATACTCGAAGTGTTGACCACTTTGAGACACCAACATTAATATTTTTAAAATATATAGTAATAAAAAAATTCCTAGATATAATAATAATAAAAAAGAATAATAGGAAAAAAAAAAAAATATGATGAGAAAAATAGACAATGGATATCATTAATTCTAAGTTACTAGTAAAACAATGGAAACTTCAATAGGATAATGGTATGTAAGTAAAGATGCAAGTTCAATTCTCACTAGAGATATCTATTTAATCACTCAATGGGAAGATGAGGAAAGATCAAGACGATTGACTGCATTTTAGGATTATTTTCCAAGTAATTTGATTCATTTTAAATGCTAACCTTAGTTAACAAGTTAAAATTACTTAATTTTAATTATCATTTAATTCACTGAAAAAATGAAACTGAAAAATCCCATTGGCCTTCATCCTTTTTTCTTTTTTACCCCCAGAAGCCTAGGGATTATGCCCAATGCGCATTTCCCCTCACACATGCCCATAGGCATTTCTACTACGCCGCCTTTGGGCTCGCCTTGAAAATGCCTCTTGCAACACGGGTTATAACTTATTTATGCTTTTATGTTCGATGAAGGATTCAGTATGTGAAAAATCAAGAAAGATCACTGTGTTTCTTGTTTTAGGAGAGTCCACCTTATGCATGTTTGTTGCATTTGAAATATATTACAGTTTTTGGTCAAGTATCCAAACTCTTGCCTCTCCTCATGGGAGTACAAGGACTTCATACTCATAAATTAGCTTACCTTACAAATGAATTGTAAATATGTAATTAGGGGTGTGCATGGGTCAGGTATAGGGAAAAAATTGTTCACCCGCCACCCGACCCGAATACTGTTCTGGTGGAGATGTGCAGGCCCGATTTCGACCGAGTTTAGGCATCTACCCGCTCATCTGTGAGTCTATCGGATTACGGTCGGTGGCGATTCGGTTGATGTTCTATTGGGTGATGTTCAGGTGTGGTGAACGAAACAGAGATCAGAATCAAAATGAAATAGAAACCCTAATTCGAACAAATAGAAAAACCAGAACCAGTAAAAGACAAAGCAAAAGACTTTCAAGAAATTGAATAAAAACCCTAATCGAAACAAAATTTAAAAACCCTAATCATTACAGAAATAAAAATCAAAGATAAAAAAACTAACATCAAACTCAAAGAAGAAACAAAAGAACTTACTGTCAAAGCCACAGGATTGTCGCCGCCGTTTTCGTCTCACCATCAAAGCCACAAGATTGTCGCCGCTGTAATGCAATGAACGAACAAATGATGCTCATGGTCGAAGACGAAGAGAAGAAGAGAGGAAAGAAGAAGAAGAACTGAAGAAGTATCAACGAGAAGAAGCAGTGGAAACACGAGAAAAGAAGAATCGGAGGAGGAGGAGGAGAACCAGAGACGAGCTCTTGAGGCGGCGTGAAAAATGAACGAGAAAACCCTAAAGTTTCTATTTAAGCAAGGTTGTTCGGTCGGGTCGGGTAAGTAACAGGTGGGGGGCTGCGGATCCGACGACCGAACCTCCTAACATGTTTTCGATCATTCACAGCCATACTACCCGACTTTTTGGGTCGGCTCGGGCAGATTTTCCGGACGGATCGGGTCTTACGGGTTTTCTGCACAGCCCTATATGTAATTAAAGCCTAAATTCATGGCGTTATTGGCCAATGACTTAATACCATTTAATTCCATAAATTCACCCTGACATCTTGCACTTTTATGTTGAACTAAAATCACTGTTGTTGAATATGTTCCCTTTAGAAGCACATTCTTACATGCTTTCATTTAACATGGGAAAAATAAACATATTTCTATTTTGAATATGCCAGAATCTTATTCTGTTCAATATTTCTATTTTGAATATGCCAGAATCTTATTCTGTTCAAGAAAATCAGCGAGAGTTTCTTGAGGGGTTCCACAGGAAACACTAGACAAATTGGAGGAGCAGAGCACATAAAAACATTAGTGACATAATTCAGATATCAAAGAAGATGGCGGTGTAGAAAGAACTCCCTTGACCTTCTTTTACACTTCCTGATTTGATCTTTCAATCATTGTGGCACAGCTGATTACCAGAGCGGCCCTAAGCACTAGTTGGTATTTGTTTACGTCATCTGGGAAATTTGTTTAATGCTTGCTGTTAAACCCCCCCCCCCCCCCCAAAAAAAATAAAATAAAAAAAATAAAAAATAAAAAATTGTACTTCATATGTGTTGATTTCTGAAGCAAATGAACATTTAGAAAGAAATGAGGTGTAGGACCAAAGATCTTCATTCTCTCAGTCTGTTTGTATCACAGTTATAATTAGATAAAATGGGTTGCAGCTAGGTTCAATTGTTGATTTCATGCCAGTCTTCCTTTTCCGTTGACATTTCTCTATTTAGGTTTATTTTCCCCTTGTTATGTCTGCCACAATTTTTTTTTGAAAAAAAAAATTGTGGATGAATTGTGTTAATTTGCACACTTATTTATTTATTTTTTATTAATAGGCATTGTAGTAATTTTTGATATGATGTACTTGTATCTTTTTTAATGGATGCTTTGTTTTACTATTCCTTACAAGGAAATAATTATATCTGTATGATGTTTCAAAAGTGAAGGAAATAATATGCTAATATTGAGAACATAATGGTGTGCTTTTTGGATACTGTCTCTGCATGGACAGGAGGCTAAACAACAACAGTTTGTCGGGTAACATTCCTATGTCTAAAACTACTATAAACACCCTTCAAGTCCTGTAAGTAGAAAGTTGATGCCTTATTTTTCTGCATGTTCTATTCACCCCTTTTGGTTTTGATTTCTTAATTTCGAAAATGATAGTATAGAAAGCATATGAAATTATCTCACTTTACCATGGTGGATGCAGTGATCTGTCAAACAGCAACTTAACGGGACAAACTCCAGTGAATGGCTCCTTTTCACTTTTCACTCCCATCAGGTTTGTTGCAAGTAATACTGTTCCCCCCATGGTAGATTTGGCAGTCTAGATGTCTTGCTCACTCTCATTTTGCCGTCTTTCAGTTTTGCTAATAATCAGTTGCAACCTCCTCCAGCTACTCCACCACCTACAACTCAAACACCATCATCTTCTAATCCAGGTTGGTTTTAAATTGCCTTTGTTGGCTAATGTTGGTATCTGTTGGGTCTCTCTAGTATGTAATTTTTAAGAGTGAAAATTTTCAGTTGAGGTTGCATGTTCAACTCATACGTCCAATAGACTTGGCTGACATTTGGTGGTTTCTTTGCAGTGTTACTTCTTGGGAATTAACCCTAGTGAGTCTAGGCATTAAAAAACCTTATAAATAATCCATTTATCAATCAACAGTTATAAAGATGAAATTATACTACACAACCCAAGTCTTCTACTAACAATGTTACCCAAAAGTGCTCCAAGGCGCCAAGGTCCCTCTGGAGCCTATGTGCAAGGCAAGGTGCATGTCAAATTAAAGGCACACATTATACCGAACATGAAAAGAAATTTTAGATTTGTCATAAATTTCTAATGGTAGAGTATTGTGGTGATTTGAATCATAAAGCAATATAGCATAGAACACAATAATGCATGTTGGCCTGGTGGTAAGGCTTATCCCTCCCCTGGCAGTGGTCAGGGGTTCGATTCTCACCGGGTGTGTGAGTGGGTGCGTGAGTTGAAAAAAAAAACTCATATATGTTCAATTTGTGCAAGTCAACGTTGCCAATTATCTAAGTAGTTAACAAAAACTAAGGCAATGAAAGATTCGGAAGAAAAAAGTAGTTAACAATTGCTCGCACAATTGTTGGAAAAATAATAAGAAAACAATTATTTAACGTCAAGCTAGCAAATCCTAAAATCGTTTTACGATCATCATTCCTTTCCAACATAACACAATCCTCCTCATCAATATAAATAAGTCCATTCCCTAAAATTTTCTTCTTCTGTCTGCTTTAGGTCATTAGGTGTGATCCAGCGAATCCATCATATTGCGTGAAGTATTTATTAATTTTAAATGTGTATGGTTTCATGAGCGCCAAAGCTCAGAATCGAAATTGATTCCATACGCCAGACATTCTAGGACCCAATTCTGTCAATTGGTTGGCACAATATAGACCCGATTAGAGTCTGCCAAAATTAACCCCAATCCCGCCCCCCCCTATCTTTTTATTTTTTATTTTTTAATATTGCGTATTATCTATAATTTTTTTTTGTTAGTTACATATTTAACCCTTTTTTTTGTAATTAATTACGAATCGACTCTAAAGCCTTCCCTTCCAAAACCTGCTGATATTTCAGGAATATAAAATTAGAGCCTAGAAAAAAAACTATGCTAAAAACCTTTTCTGCTTTGGATCATTGTAGAATTTCCGAAAGCCTCCCTGAAACTTTTGAAATTAGCCTTTTGAGTTAGAAACTTAGGAAAACCCTTTATCCTATATCAATCTTTTCCTTCCCAATTCCTTTCCCCATAATTATAGTTGCAGAATTGAACTCTGAGTTTGAAGAATTGGGCCATACTCATGAACTGTCGGAGAAGACACATTCTTTAAATGAAAATTGTATCGTAGAAATTTAGGATTTGAAATTTTCTAAATTTAGTCTCATACCGTTTGGTAGGGTCCTAGAGATATTTGTGCCTTGCCAATTTCTCTGCGTAGGAGCAACTGCCATCCTATCACACAGTCATCATAAAAAGGCCACTAGTTCTAGAAGACTCTTTGCTCCTCAATTTGAAATACCATCAAGATCCTGAATATTATGGAATTAAACTAAAATGATTGGCACGAGGACACGAGAATAGTTAATAGAGGTATAAATAGTAAATCTCTGTAAGCGGGAGGGATTTGTTTTCTTTTCACCATTACATCAAGTACTGAAGGAACAAGACTCCATTTGCTTGGGATTCCTCGGTCAGTACTAAAACATTTATCCCCTTTGTTCAGCTTAATGGGTCTTTCTGTTTCTTTTATCCTGTTTGTTCGGCTTAATGGGTCTTTTTTGTTTCTTTCCGTTTTCTTTTGATCCTTAAATAGTTTCTTGGTTGCTGAGCTGGTTTATGTTGGACTGATTTTGGCTTGGGTGCTATGTATTTGGGGGATTGTAAAATGTTGATTTTTAATTTTTTTTTTTTTACTTAAATAACAATGTCGGTCTATTGAAATCGTAGTATGATTTGTCTTGTATGTTTTCTCTTTGAAGTTTTGCATCCCATCCAATTAGACAGCAAATTACTTGTCTTTTTTTGTGATTGTAAAATGTCACTTCAGTGGGCAACGGTGCTACTGGAGCTATTGCTGGAGGAGTTGCTGCTGGGGGCTGCTCTTCTCTTTGCTGCCCCTGCAATTGCTCTTGCTTGGTGGAGATGAAGGAAACCGCAGGATCATTTCTTCGATGTTCCTGGTTTGTGTCTTGAACTGGAATAACAGCTCAGTGATCATTGTAGTACTCATGTAAATGTTCTTACTTGGTCAAATTGCCTTGCAGCTGAAGAGGATCTAGAGGTTCACCTGGGACAGCTCAAGAGGTTTTCTTTACGAGAATTGCAAGTCGCAACAGATCATTTTAGCAACAGAAATATTCTGGGTAGAGGTGGATTTGGTAAAGTTTACAAAGGCCATTTGGCTGATGGCTCTCTGGTGGCAGTGAAAAGACTAAAGGAAGAGTGTAATCAGGGTGGGGAGTTGCAGTTCCAAATGGAAGTAGAAATGATCAGCATGGCTGTACATCGAAATCTTTTACGCCTGCGTGGTTTCTGCATGACACCAACAGAGCGGTTACTTGTTTATCCTTATATGGCTAATGGAAATGTTGCATCTTGTCTAAGAGGTACTGTTTTATAATTTTTGTATTTCATGGTGGCATAAAGTTCTTGGTGCATCAATGCTACCTATATGTCTCACTATTTTCCTCATCTTATTTTATCTTTTTACCTCATCCCAGCATCAGATAGTCTCCCTAAACATGTGAGAAGACAAATCTGAAATCTGTCTGAATTATACCAAATATCATATATTAGTTGATTACATTCCCCAAATGGATAATCATCAAGTTCAAACTGTTACTGTAAAAAAACTGGCAAAAAGGGAGCGTTGAGTCGAGGAGTTTCAAAATGGGGTATTTGTAGAGCCATCCCACCATTTACATAATTTGTGTAAGTTTTATCCCATTAATTTTAAAACTCCAATTCCTAGTCCTACAACTTTATAATACCAAATTATATTATTAAAATATGATATCTAATGATAACTAACTAGTAACTTAAACAGTCGAAGTAGGACCTAAAATTAGTTATGGAAGCCAGTAGGATATTATTTAAAATTCAAGTATAAAATAGGGTGCAAAATTAATTAACCCCAGTTTTAACTATGTTTCCTTTACCCTGGTTATCATGACTGATGACCTATTTGTCTTGTGTCAGAATGTCCTGATACTCAGCCTCCCTTGGATTGGTCAATAAGGAAGCGGATTTCACTGGGATCTGCGAGGGGCCTTGCATATTTGCATGATCATTGTGACCCTAAGATTATTCACTGTGATGTTAAAGCTGCAAACATATTGTTGGACGAGGAGTTTGAAGCAGCAGTTGGTGACTTTGGGTTGGCCAAACTAATAGACTACAAGGATACTCATGTTACAACTGCTGTACGTGGTACAATTGGGCATATTGCACCCGAGTACCTCTCCACTGGGAAGTCTTCTGAAAAGACTGATGTTTTTGGGTATGGGGTCATGCTTCTGGAGCTCATTACTGGGCAGAGGGCTTTTGATCTGGCTCGGCTGGCTAATGATGACGACATCATGTTACTTGACTGGGTAAGCACCATCCATCCTCCAAACTATTCATGAGTGGCCTGTTTTTGGTTTCACATCTTTTAGTTAATTTTGAGTGTGCTTGCTGCATGAACTTGCCTGAGTAATTCATCATTTTTTAGGGGGGAAAAAGAAAGAAAAGGAAAGATGAGACTAACCAGTTTGTTTCTTCATTGCTTGTCTTGATTAGCATGGATTCTTTCCTCGTGATTTTCATTGCAATGTTTGCTCATCAAATACTCATAACAAAGTGAAATATAATGAATTATTCTCATCATCTGCTGAACTAGTGATTTCATTCGTTTGTTCACCTATTCTCAGTTTAAAACTTTTATGGTCTACTTATCCAATGCATTGTAGGCAGAACCTAATAAGAGAACATGGTACAATTGCTGAAATGTTTAAAGCATATGGCTGGCCTCCCATTTTCCGGTAATGTTTTAGGTTCATCTCAAAGAATTTGAAGTTCAACACCTTAAAAATTTGAACATAGAAGATGTAAAAAGAGAGAACCACTCGCTTTTGCCTCTTGAGCTCTTGAGCAAACTTTTGATGCTTCCCTTTGCAAGTGGGAATAATTTAGTAGAAAACTTTATTTTGAAGTTTTCCAAATGAGGAGTAAAAATGATACGATTTCAATGTAATAGCTCTCATTTAATGGTTGTGTATCGCTTTATTGTCATGCTTCTCTCATATTAGAAAACCAATGGATGGAACCAATATTGGCTAATAAGATCCTCAACTTTTTCACTGCCGTTTGATGAGTAAACAAGGAATAAATAGCCCTAGTGCAGAGGAGCATGAACTATTCCCCGTAGGACAGAAAAACAGAAAAACGTGATTTCATTCTTTGTTACATGGACTCCACAGATCTGACTCCACACCCTATATTCTGTTGTGCAAAGAAAAGAGTCTTATGATTGTTTGGAGATGTAGACAGAGAGAAAGATTGATGCAATTGGGCTCATTTTGTTTTGGCCATGAAGGAACTTGTTTCCTCAGGTTTTGCATCCATTGTTCGGTCAGATTGGTTACTGTTCTAGCAAGATCAAATAGATTCTAGAGAGGGAGGGAGGGATTTGGGCATCTCATTTTTTGGTCGTACATTGTGCATCTCAAGAAGGATCTCATCACTAAGCTGGTTTGGGCCAAGTTCTTAGATCATAAAACTATAGAAGAAATCTTGCCTATTTACAATAATAAATTTCAGTTGGACAAATAGTTTATTTGTCCCAATCCTTGGATTTCTGCTCAAATTCTGTTTGATTTGTTGACTTAGAAATGTCCGATCTTTAAATGATGGTAACCTGCTCTTAATCAAACATCTTTAAATGATGGCATTTTTTTTGGTTTGATTGTGTATATATTTTGGAATGTAGAAGGCTCGAGAAGTTATGAATTCTAATCTTTCAAAGTTTTGAGTTTTCAATTGTTTTTAATTAGGTGTCGATTTCTCATTGGATCGTATTTTAATTATTTAAAAATAAATGTGAATCTCACTTGTATTAATTTTATTTTTAAAAATATAATGTCTAGATAATTTCCTAGTTTCTCTATCAACTTAATATTTTTTTCTCTTCATCTCTCCTCTCTACATTTTCGAACAACCCACGAGAATGTTTATTTACACGTTGCACCTTAATGAATAAGTACAATTTTCTTTTGTAATTTAATTTTTTAATTTTATCATAATACTATAAAAAAAATTATATTTATATATGTTATTGGAAAGCTATTGAAGTAAATAAACTGATACTTATATTATACATAGTTTAACTTCTCCCATGTAAAGCACTAGCCAATGCTAGTGTGTGTGTGTATATAGGCATATACACATGCATGTGTATATGTAAAATTGACTGATAAAATATATATGTATACAAAAATTTCAGGTGAAAGGACTTCTGAAAGAGAAGAAATTGGAGACACTTGTAGATGCAGATCTACAGGGAAACTACATCGATAAAGAGGTGGAGCAGCTAATTCAGGTGGCTTTGCTCTGTACACAAAGCTCCCCAATGGACGTCCCAAGATGTCAGAAGTCGTCAGAATGCTTGAAGGGGACGGTTTGGCTGAGAGGTGGGAAGAGTGGCAAGAGATGTTCCGCCAAGACATCAACCATCTCCAACACCCCAATGGCGATTGGATAATCGCTGACTCCACTTATAATCTACGTCCCGATGAATTATCTAGGCCAAGGTAGATTTTATTTTATATATATTTTTATATACATAGAAATCTTTTGGTGTTCCTCTGTAATTTTTAAAGTGATATTTGAAATCCTTGTGCATATCTTTTTTTTTTTTTTCGTGTTTTATTTTATCAATTGTTGGATTTTTAGGAAGTTTGGAATATTTGTAAGGCCATTTGGTGGCCTATTGAATTTTTCTCAGGTGCTAAAAAGCACCATAGGAATGAATGCCTGTGAGTATTCAGGTAGTGAAGGATTGTACAACAATAAATGTCATTTTGTTTACCACAAACCAAGCTTTTTTTTTTTTTTTAAAAGAATTCAATTTTGTGTGTTGAATGTGTTTTTATTTTTGTAAGGTTTGTCTCTACTCTGAAAATTAGTTCAGCGGTTGTAAAATTGCAAGTTTCATTTCTATCTACTTCTCTATATATTAAGGGTGGAGTTGCATGGTCTTTGGTGCTATGAATAGTAAGTAGGGTATTTACTAAATATCAGTTAATATTTTCGACCTTTTTCTTAAAAAAAAAAAAAAAAAAACCACAATGTTCTCATTTTTTTTTTAATTATTTTATTTAAATTCTCCTTTTATTGTTTCAAGAATTTGGTAATACCTCATTTTTAAAAAATATTTTTAATCTTAAATTTTTTCAAAATTACTTTTACGCCACTCGAAACCAGCCCCTGTATCGCCATCCACCCCCTGCAACTCCTCCCAACACTCTTCTTCTTCTCTCCCTCCCTCCAAGCAGATCCATCCTACGAAACGCGAATTATATCGCTGCCCAAGTCACCGATGCGTAGGAAGATGGGAAGATCTTGACGCTGGAGAAAAGCTTCCATGCTTTTTACATTATCCAAGTCCTTCCTTGCAATGTTTTAGGAATATTTGGTGGTAATGCCATCTTTAGGAGAAAAAATGAGAATGGGCCGTAGGTAGGGGTGTGCAGCGGATCAGGCTAACCCGCCCAAATCGCCCAAACTGCCAAACTCGCATCGCAAAAAAAAATGCCCAACGATGACCCTTGCATTGCGTGAGTGTTAAACTCTAAAACCCGTACATGAATGGGCGGATTACGAGTTGGCCCATTTTCTTATGGAGTTCAACCCGCCTGATTCAATTTGTCTTCCATTATTTCAATTTTTCTTCGTATTTTTTTTTTTTTTAGTGCTTATATTTAGTTGTTTAGTCAATTATTATTTGAATTATAGTAGTAAGTTTACAGTTTTAGATTTAGTGTTTACTAAGTTCGTAGGTTAAGACTTTATTATTTATGTGTGTATTTTTTTTTTTTTTTAAAAAAGTTTTGCAATACTTTATAAATTACGTTGTAATTTTGTTCTTTTTTTTGTGTTACTGTATTTCTGTGACAATTTTTTCTGCAAATTTTAATAATGTAATGATTTTTCTTTTTAGTAATATTTATTGTATTTTAAGGCCCAACTTGAAAATAGGCTTAACTTGCACACTATTGGGCAACCCACAGTTTGAACTGACCAACCCGCACACTCCAACTCTGTCCAAGCTACACATCATTAGGCGGCCCACGGTTCAAAGTAGCCCAATTGATCTAGTATTGGTTTAGTCTGTGACTTTGGCCCAACCTGCCCACTGCCCACTCCTAGCTGCAGACTCTATTTTATTTTATTTTATTTAAAACACTATTTAAAAAAAAAATTGTAAGAAAAACTCATAACTTAAATTCCAATGGACTAACTTTCCCTTTAAGAAAAAAAGAAGAAGAAGAAATGACATTAATTTACTTTTGTTCTAGTGAACTCTTTACCGATCGTTTTTTCTCTCTCTACGGCCAACACTACATGTCCAGTGGTGGTGGTGGACGACTAGACCTAGCGATAACCCAGATCCACCATGCCGAAACAACTCCCCCTCTCATTCTCTCTCTCTCTTACGACCACTACCAGATTGTCGATTATGGTGGTCGTGGGGCCATATTTGGCCTAGATTTGGACAAATCTAGCCGAATTTGAATGAATTTGTCTAGATCTGGTCAGGATTCCACCAAATTTAGATGGATTCATTGCATTACCATCGTGTCGTCGAAGCAAAGAACCCAATCTCCATTAAATCTGTCCACTGTCGAGAGATGGATGGAACCCGATTTCCATTGAAGCAAAGAAGCATCACGCTACTAGACCATATTCATCATTGGCCATCTTTTTTTCTTCTTCTTCTTCTTCTTCTTCTTCTTCATCTCTTTGTCTTAAGACATGGAAACCATATCCGGTGGAGCCGATCTGGTAATATTTGAGATCTGGAAATGTATAGAGTTCTTCCTATTTTTTTTATATTTTTTTGTTTTGGGATTGTTCAAATATTTCTGTTAATTTAATTAAATTTGTTGTTTGTTTCTGTAATATATACTATCTTTCTTTAATATTTGATGTTGTGTTTAAATAGTTGCTATAATGTTTTAGTGTGTGATTTGCTATATTGTTTGTTTTATTTGTAAACATGAGGTTGATTTTTTTTTACTTTCAAAAAAATATTATTATTTACTTTGAACTAGATGTTTGTCGTTATAATTTTTTGATTATTTATTATGGTGGATGGAAGATGTGGTGATATTGAATATTTGTTGTGGTTGCGGTGATGATATTGAATTTTTACTATGGTGTAGTGGTGATAATGAATATTAGTTGTAGTGGCGGTAATTGTAATTAATATTTGTTGTGATGGTAGTGGAGATACCGAATATTTATTGTGATGGTGGTAGGATAGTGAACATTTTTTGTGGTGGTTCTTCGGATAAGGGAGCAACAAGTACTTTATGAAAAAACTCGTAGTTCCCCCCTTATTAATTCATTCTTGATTTTAGATACTAAGGTTAGATCAGAAAGATAAAGATCTTTTTACTCATTTATCATACTAGAAGTCGAAGTCTTTTAAAAAATTTAATTAGGGGATACTTTTGTCATAAAATATAATAAGTTTTTTGAATTGGGGTTTTCATAAAATAAAAAAAGACGGGTGAGGATAAGCTTAAAAGTAGTGGGCTTTGGGTCCCAAAAAAATCAACATTTTTTAAGGATTTTTTAGGCTAACACCCAATATTAGTCAACATATTAAAATGGGCCCTAAGCGACAAAGCTCATACCATCTTAAACCCATTCATTTATTTACTTTGTTTAATGAAAATCATTTTAGCAACACACACATGCGCGCGGTTGGCTGATAAAGAAGAATAACATGAATTAAGTGTCAGAAATGTAAGAATTTTGATTAATTCAATTTTTCTTTTTTATTCATATTGCCCTGAGTTACAAAATACTCTATTTTCAAGTGAGTACTTCAATAGGGTGGAGATCAAGTATTGCGGCAAAAAGTGTTTCTTGGCGGCAATGTTCTTTTGGCGGGAAAGACAATTCACAACAAGTTTTTCCAACGTCAAGGATATCTGCGTAGAGTGTCCTGACGGTATTTTATGATAACAACATTTGAATTGTAAATATTTGTTGTGCAACAATTTTTCTATGGATATGACTAAATATTTGCTACCCAAATTTATTCTTAATACAAATGTCGATATGTGATATAAAAGTTACTGCACCGTTGATATGTGATATAAAAGTTGCTACACAATAATAATTACTTCAATATTGTTTAGTTTTACAAATTTTGTTGTGCAATAAATATTTGGAAGCTCGATATAGACATTTTGTAACATGGTTCAAAATATTACTATGCAGCAAAATATTGTTGTGCAACAAATATCAGGGGAAGTTATATTTTTCCTTAAATCGAAATGTATAATTGGTATTTTATGAAATTAATATTGGGTCTTGGAGCCCATATGAAAAAAAGTTTTTTTTTTTTTTAAACCACTAATCAAACACAATAAAGTTAAGAGAAAAAATCGATTTGGGTATTAAGACTTGATTCATTTGCAAAAAATACATTATAAATACCTTTGAATAGGGCTAGCAAATTGTGTCATCAATTCATGTTTCGTATCGTGTCATGGTCTGACACGAACATATAACACGTAGCACGAACACAACATGATAAATTATCGTGTCATAAAATTTGAACACGAACACGACACTAAACTTATTGGATTGACACAACACGATAATTTATTGTGTTACATGATAACACGAAGGCTTCAAAGGGAATCTTGTTGGACTTAATGAGTTTGGTATTGAAAAAATAGGTCCAAAAGGCACAGGCATTAACTATACAGAAGTAAAGAATCGGAATTTCAAGATCTTCGGCATGGTCAATTACAAAATTCATGACATCGTTGGTGATGACGAATAATGGTTTTGCGACTAGTGTGAGTGAAGTATATAGCTCCATGAGTCGATTGTTGGAGTATGGGCGATCGTTGTAGACACCGGACGATTTTGTCTCAAAGTGAAACCTATGATAGCGATTGAAATGAGATTAAATATTGATGTACCAGTAGAGGCTAGGGCAAGTGGTGGTAGAGATGACGAAGCTGACATGGATGGCTTCCTTGATCTGTGCGCCGACATAGATTTGCCAGCGCCAAAACTTTTGTACCAATATAGATCCATCTTCGGGCCCCAGATCTGTAGGGAGAGAGAGAGACAGAGAGAGAGATAAGAAGAAGAAGAAGAAGAAGAGAGTGGTAGGGGATATGGGTAAAAAATATATAAAAAATTTAGGAGTAACAAACATTTTATTTTTAAATAGAGATGTTAGTGTAAAAAGTAAAGAAAAAACTATTAAAAAAAACTCAAATGGATGTTTATATATTTTAATTTTTAATTATTTAGTTGTTTTTAAATTGGTAAGGGTACAATTGTCATTATAATTAAAATCTCAATAACTTTTTATCTAGTGGGGAACTAAATAATATATGACAAAATAATAAGGGGTTGATATTTTGTGAATGATTGGAGAGGTTTGTAGTTTTAGGTAAAATAACATGGATAAATGAAAAATACCCCTAGTAAGTATGAAGGGTAATTCTATAGCGATAGTCAGTAGAAGGTCCTAATAATGACACTAAATTAACAAAACTCCCAAATCAAATAAATATTTTATTTTTAGTCCCATTTGTTAGAGTTCATGGAAATATTAATCTTACAATTGGGGTTGCGTTGCCAACTGCCGTCCCACATTCGCCAACCACTAGATAATAATCTTTGGATTTTAGCCACCGTCGATTGCCAATCGGCAAACTCTATTTTACATGACAGACATTCATATTTATATGTTGGATTTTCAATTCGCAACTAAATAGAGATTTGGAGGAAATGATTAGACATAAAATGTGTATTTTGATTAAACAAAAAAAAGTTTGATTTTGAAAATTGGGAGCAATTTTGTTATGTTTTCTGAAATTTTGTTCTACATATCTAGGAACAAAACCAAAACATATTTGTTTTTCTTCCGATATTTCTATTTTTGTTCCTAGTTTTCCAGGAAATAAGAAAAAACACTAAAAAATTCTGCTCTAGTTTTTAAAAACATATTTATGAGAATAGAACATAAATGTTCTAAACTATTTGTTTTTGTTCCAATTTTGCAAGAAATCTGGACAGAAACACTAAACAAAGTTTTGTAATGAGTTGTATTTATACCTTTATTTCATTTGTAGCTCTAATTAATATGGAGTTATTCAAAGGCTTCGAATGAATCTAGAGTTGTAGAAGTAGGAAAAACAGTTTAATCCGTGTTAACGTTAATCATATGTGTTAAATTTAGAATTGTATACACATGAATTACATTCTTGCCTGTAGACAAGGTGTATAACTAGTATAATTTTAATATAATACACAATAATATCAAATACAACTTTTATCAAATAATACTTGAGATTATGAATTTGTTAAAAATAATCGTTAAATGATATAAAACAAGATTGATTATTGCTTATATCAAACAAGTGCCTCTCCCTGATCCTTGGGGGCCCATGGGCTAACCTATATGGGCCATAGGCTTTGGCCCAATTGACTAAACAAACCATACGCCTTGTGATTCACTACACACCAGATTTTTTTCCCTAGCCAATAGGTTAGTATTTCTAATTGTCGGGGCTAATATGATCATTATGCCTATAAAATGGAGCATTTAGTTTTCCACATATTGAGTTTTGCTTGAACACTTGAACTCATACGTTGGAGGGATTTTTCTACACAGGGAAATCTTTGCACAAGTCACAGCTCGAAGTACACCCCTACCATCCTAGGATTATTCACTGATTGGGACCACAGGAACTCCATATCACCAACAATTAGTTAGCAAGCCCTTTTTTTTGGACCAATTGTAAGTGCTAACCAAAATCCAATATCAACAACTTACCTAAAATTTTGTGTACTCTTTAAATTCATTAATCATCTATCTTATATCAATAGTTCACTTGAATGCAAATGATTTTTTTTTTTTTTTTTAATTTCAAGAATTCAATGATATTTATTATTTATTTGTAGGATTATATAATTGTTCATGAACAAGCTCACGTAAAAAATATCGTTTACTTATTAAATAATCCGAGCTCAAGTTATTGTTCATTTAATATTTGCGCTGAGACTCGAATATAGGTTGGAATGTTTATAATAATATATTCATGAACCTTTACATATATAATATATATTTTTTTATACATATTTATTACAATTTAGGTAATTATTTTTTAAGTACTTATTTTCAAGTTCAATCTCGTTTAAGTAAATTGGTAAAGATGAGTTGAATATCTTTATTCCGCATAAACTAAAATATATATACAAAGGAGTTTTTATATATAAGAAATGAAGAGAGAGAGAGAGAGAGAGAGAGAGAGAGAGAGAGAGAGAGAGAGAGAGAGAGAGAGAGAGAGATAGAGAGATCGTAGGCTAATTATGTAAAATTATGAAACTATTAATTAATTCCTAACTGATTGCCAATTGAAGTTTGGATTGCAAAAAAATTAAAGCGTGAAGATGTGTGGCTCTTTGTGAGAAGATAGAGAATTTGGTCATCAATAGAGATATAGGGGAGGCGAAGAGAACCATTCCGATAATTATGTTAAATAAGTTAAAGTCAATCTCAATGTGTTTTGTACGTTCTTGAAAAATATCATAATGGGATATGAATAACACTCTTATAGTCACAAAATAGGAGAGTGGGATTATTCTGTACAACACCAAGATTTGAGAGGAGACGTCAAAGCCAAAAATCTCCTCATTAGGATTAGCAAGGGCCCGATATTCAAACTCCACAATCGAGCGAGAGACAATAGTTTGTTTCTTACTCTTCCACAAGAGTAAAGAATCAACGAGAAACATGAGGTATCCTATGATAGATTTTCGATAAGTGATATCGTCTGCCCAATCAACATCAAAATAGGCTTGAAGTGAAAGAGACAATAAAGATTAAAGGAGGAGGTCATGATGAAGAGCACCACGAATATACCGAAGAATGCAAAGAAAAATAGTGTAGTGGTCCGTTCACTGGGCAACCATAAATTGTAACAACATGGACGACATGTGTAATATCAGGGTAAGTGATCGTAAAGTAATTCAACATGCCAGCAAGGTGTCGAAAGAGATAGGGATCCTTCAAGAGCTCGCCATTAGTGGAACAAAGTTTGACATTTAAAGTAAGAGGGGTATCAGAAGTCTTACCATAAAAAAGCTAAGGGGTGCTAAGAATGTTTGAGGCAAACTTAATTCGAGAGAGAATATAGACACACTTACTATAACCAATCTCAATGACAAGAAAATAGATAAGAAATCTGAGATCAGTCATTTCAAAGACACGAGAAAAAAATTTCTTGGAAATGGAAATGCAACGAGTGTCGCTCCTAGTAAGGATCAAATCATCCCCATAAAGCAATAAAAAGATACTCAGGATCACTTTGACGAATGAAGAGTGCAAAATCATTATCACTTTGTCGAAAGCCAAAGATGTCACACCCCACCCCAGACCCCACACCAGAGGCTAAGCGTGATCTCAACTTGATATTACCCAACCAATAACAAATCTACACTAATTATCACTCAACATAGATTTTCAATTTTTTAACGAACTCAAAATTCAAGGATTATACATATCCAACTATTCCGTTGGTAGGGCATAAAATACGCCGCTACTTTCACTCGCAAGTATACAAGGTCAAGTTTTAATATAGATCGGGAGAGTTAGGGTTATCGTGTCCACATGGATTGGTTTTGACTATAATTGAGTATCGCGTTTATCATGACCTAATTTTATCTAGGCGAAGATAAATTGAATCAAATTAATTATACTAATACTAAGTTAATTAATCTAATTAAATTAACTATACTAATATTACTATGAGATGTTTAGGGAAAGTATTGCCTAGGGATTAACTTTTGTTTATAAAAACGTGTTTGGTCTCGTTTTAGTTTACATTAACGGCGTTCGACTTATCCGACAATCGCAGTTCATAAACTCCCTCGCCACCTCTCCCGAGTGTAAGATGAGGGATATAACGCGATTTCGTGTCAACGAAGAAGTCTCCCTCAACGTCTTAACGACCCTAGGTCGCGTGAGTCTCGCCCCAATGTCATTGATTGCATACAATCCAACTCCCGACTGGGTCATTGGATTGTCGTGTCGTGTTTACCTTATCGACAATCTCAGTTCTAAAACTCCACCGCGACCTCTCTCGAGTGTAAGACGGGGGAATACATGACTTCGAGTCAACGAAGAAGTCCCCCTCAACGATTTAACGACCCTAGGTCACGTGAGTTTTGCCCCAACGTCATCGATTGTCCACAATCCAATTTTCTCCCAGGTTATTGGATCGTGGCGTTTGTTTATTCTAGTCCGAATCCAGAATTTGTCAAACCCCGTATTCTCGATATGTAAATCTAAGCATAATAAACAAACAATATGGAAAACACAATCAACATAACGAAGAACAACCGCTAACCAAACACAAACTCAACAAAACAACACTTTTATAAATTACATTAATCCCTAGACAAAAACTCATTTAGCTCATGGCTATAGCTGATTATACAATGAAAACTAAGCTAAACATGCTCAAACAATAATCCTAAGTTAAGAAATAAAATAAGGAACAAGAGAAACTTAGCCTAGTCCGAAGATTTATCACTAAAAACGTTCTGAGATCGCTCCTCCTTCGTTGCTACGTGATCTTCTCCTTTGGATTTGAATGAGCACTCCCAAAACCTCTCAATCTATTCTCCTAAAGTCTATGGAGGTCCCTTAGCCTAATGGAGAGGATAGGAGGAGAAAACTAGGCTCAACATATCCTAAAATATCTAAACTAGCGCAGAGGTTTTCGCCTAGGCGAAGTTTGGTCGGTTAACGTTCTGTCGGATTTTTGCCTAGGTAGAGGAATTTCCACCTAGGCGAAGTTACTGGAGATAGGTTGGTTAACTTTCCGCCGGATTTCCGCCTAGGCGAAGCCTAGGCGAAGTTACTGCAGATTTGCAATTTTGTTTTGACTGTAATTTCTTTATCTGAACTCCAATTGAGGTGATTCAAAAACCTATGGAAATATAAGAAAAATATCTACAACTTCCATGTTTTGATTTTTTCCAAAATCGGATTTCATCATAATCAAAAATAGTCTTGAAGTTACAGCACTTGTATCGGCTTTGCACATTTTCGCCCTTTTTCCACCGTTCTTGATCCGATTTGATCGTTTTTGATCCATTTACATACCTTTTCACCTCAAATACCTGATTTAGACAAAAAACACATAAAAATATATGAAAACATACTAAACATACTCGAAAACTAACAACGTTCGGATTGGAAATAGATAGGTAATTTACACCTATCATCCGTAACAAAAATACAAAAGTCCAAATAACTCATTACTAATATCTACTTTGATAGCCTCAAAAATCATATCAGCCTCGTACTCTATCTAACGCCAGTGGTGGACTCGTCTCTAATTGGAATACTTGAGACAAAATATTTTATCGGTGTATTGTCTTCATAATAGAAAAATAATTTATGAATCAAGTACCTTTATCAGAATTTATTTTTTAAAACAGAAATATAGCCGCAGCTAAGCAGTATCAAAATTCCATAGATATAATCATAATAAAACAAGTGAATTTAAATCAACTGATTATTTTTACTTTTATATAAGAAAATACCCCTCCCATATTTCTATACTAGCCATGGTATCGTTTCACTTCTCGATCGGGAGTTATGATGGTACCGTGGCCTATATAACTGTGCAATCTAAGGTTGATAGTGTTAGGGCCATTCAATATCTCCAATAGTAGGAGCCAACATGTGGTAAAAACCTCCATATCATACCAATATTCACAACACATGGTAAAAATCACCATATCATATTGATAATCATTAACAACAACAACAATACATATCAACTATCAGTGGGATTTGCCCTCCTATTAGGTCACAACACACCCACAGGACATGCCCTTCTATAGGTCACAATAAAAGGTCCCACAGGACATGCCATCCTATTCGGATCAACAATATCCTGTAAGATATGCCTTTCTATTGTGACCATACTATGCCACAACACAATAACAATAAAACTACTTTTAACATTTAACATTTTACTTGATCCATCTAATTTTATAAAACTGTCCATTGTTGATCCCTAAGTTTTGATGGACAATTATGTGTTGATATTTTTTGTGAAACTAATGCGTTTGTTGAGTGTTTTGAAAAACGAGTTCCATTTACTAATTGTGTTGAGGATATCATGAAGAAAATGTTAAGGGTGAAAAAGATGGACAAAGAGAACAAATGAAAAGTGGTGAAGACATTGAAGAAATTAGGTAAAAATAGCTCAATACTCTTATATTCTTAATGCAACCCGAATTAAGATCACACACGACACTAATAAATCAGTTATATTTTTGTGTGTTGATATGATAGAATTTTAGGATCCTAATTATTGATTAAATATGTGATCTTTATGTGAAAATTGAAAATAAAAAATGATCTAAGTGAAAATCATGATTAAAAATTAAAGTTTACAGTCAATTTAGTCAACCGATAAAAGCAATCAGTTAACTATATTAAATAATGGGTTTTGGAGCAGAATTGGTGAAGAAATTGATTAACCAGTATCAATCGGTTAATCATTTGAAACAGTGAGGTTTTTGGAGCAAAATATAATATTTTTGAAGCAATCGGTCAACAACCAAAGGTGATCGGTGAACTGATGGGCTTAAGGGTGAAAAAGTGAAAATCTTTGAACTAATCGATCAACCGATTAGGACTTAATCGGTCAACCGACTGTGCTGGAGCTTGGTAGGAAAAACTCCCTGAACCAATCGGTCAACCGACCAAGGAGGATTGGTCAACCGACTGGTATCTTGGTTTTGGCTTGGTTTCTATGCTAAATCAATTAGTCAACCGACGACCATGGATCAGTCAATCGACTGTTTCGGTTGAGATTTTTGAGGAACTTGATATTTCGATAAAAAACTAACCGTTTTTATGATTCCAATGTAGAATTTCGAGGGTTTGAACCTATTGAAAATATGGTACATGTATTTGTATATCCCTATTGATTTCATCCACATAATTTAAGATTTTCTTATTTTAAATAGTTAAATACTTCATATCTTTGTGATTGATAATCGAGAAATATTTTATGGATTTATTTGAGAGTTTTAAAAGATATTTTTAAGTGAATTACACCAAAATTGAATGATTATGTTATACGGGTCTAAGAGTACCTTTTAGAGGTATATCTTTTGAAAAATAGTCGTTGGAGAGCTTGATATCAATCTATATATATAGACCTGCGAAAATTGGATGAGATATATCAAGAACAATCAGTTCTTATTCTTTTCTAAGAGTTATCATTATGCTGAGATTTTTCGAGAGAGAGTTTGTGTTAAAGTTCTTGATTTAAAGGGTTGATTGATTTGGCGTCACCGACTTGAGCTATCTTGCGATTCTGTTTTCATTCTTCGATGTTTTCCTGGTGAGATCTTTCCAAGGTATTGCGACTTTCCGTGGAGCTTAGGAGACTGGATTAGGTAAGGCTAGCTTGTTGAACCAGAATATATCTTGGTGTGCTGCATTTTTTACTTTCTTTATATTTTGTTTGGGTGTGCACCTAGAATTAAATACTCATCAGCAGCATAACGAAGATAATAATTAATTTATGAAAAATTGATTATTTGATAATTAAGTGTTGAAAGATTTATTTGTTTAAATTTTTATAATTACGTAATTCACCCCCCTCTTGGGTATCTCACTGGGCCAACAATTTGTACTGAGCTGTTTTAGCTCAATGATCTTAAAACACTAACTAAGAAAGATCACATGGCGCACCAGATAGGCACACTAGGTGAGGAGCAGTCTATGCACCATCCATCTTTGTTTGCAGGTGGAAATTATTCATTTTGGAAGGATATAATGATTATTTTTTTTTCAAGCCACCAATTATGATGTGTGGCTAGCTATTGAGGACGGTCCATTCATTCCTAAGGAGAATAGAGTACCTAAGAAGAAAGAGTAGCTGACCACTTCTGACAAACAAAAACTTTCTATTAATTCTCAAGCTATTAATATTTTGTTTTGTTCTTTAGATGCTAATGAACATACCAAGGTTTCAAGTTGTGGATCGACGAAAGAAATGTGGGACAAGTTACAAATCACTCACGAAGGGATAAATCAAGTGAAACAGTCTAAGATCAATGCCTTAGTTCATCAATTCGAACTATTCGAAATGGGTGAAGCAAAATCTATTCAAGATATGTACACAAGATTCAATAATATCTCTAACCACCTTAGTCGACTCAGAAAGCCCGATACTATAGATGATAAAGTGCGAAAGATTCTGAGATCATTGACTTAAGTCTGGGAACCGAAAGTAACTACAATAGAGGAAGCTAAAGATCTCACATTCTATGCTATTGATGAGCTCACCGGCAACCTAATGGCTCACGAGACAGCTATACGAGGATATGAGAATGAAATGGAAAATATAAAAAAGAAGTCCTTAGCATTGAAAGTTTTGAAAGATGAGGAAGATGATGAAAGTGATGATATCAATCTTGACAGCGAGCAAGAAAAGGATGTGGCACTTCTCACGAAGAATTTCAGAAAAATGACTCGATGAACATTCCAGGGAAAGAAAATTTTTAACATGAGCAATGTGGAGTGCTTGAACTGTTATAAGACCAGACACTTCTAATCTGAATGTCCCGAGCCAAAGAGAGAAAAAGAGAAAAGGAGAAGGGAGAAGAAGAAGGTAAAGAAAAGTAAGAAAAAAATTGATAAAGGCCACCTAGGATGACTCTGAGTCAAGTAGCTCGGAAAAAATCAGGTAGTGACGGTTCATCCATGCTTACTTTGATGGCAACTGGAGATGAGGTACCTAAATGTTCTAGTTCTTGTCCTTTAGATTTTGATGATTTATTTGATGTTTATCAAGAACTAACACATGATTATAAAAATCAATGTTCTCAAATTAATGCCCTACAAAGTACAGTTAACACACTTAACAAGCAAGTTTTGAAATTTGAATACGAAAACATTGAATTGAAATTCAAGGTATTGGATTTACGTTCAATAGTTCTCAAATTCCCAAGGGGTGAGAATAATTTAAAAATGATTTTTGGGAAGTTCATGAGGTATCCTCGATAAATTTGGTATCGGGTTTCAAAAAAATCTTAAACAAAAAAGATTTCACAAATTCTTTTATGAAACTAAGGATCTTGTTAAATATTTAAATGTAATGTTGTGGGGGGCATACTATTAGTAGATATTTTTCTAAATTATCTAAATGTAGCTAAGCTTGAGTTCCTAAAGGAACTAAAATTGTCCCGACTAACAAGATCGGATCCATGTAGATTGGGTACTACTCAGGAACGATTTGAGGTGCTCCTTACAGGTTATTCTAAAAACATTAATAGGAAAGGACAAATGGTTCATAGATAGTGGTTGTTCTCAGCACATGACGTGAGATAAATCAAAATTTATGTCTTTGACACCTAAAGACAGATGTCATGTGACATTTGGAGACAACGCAAAGGAAAAAATTATCGGTATAGGTAATATTGGTAATAAGTCTACAATTATTAAAGATGTTCTCCTTGTAGATGGTCTTGAACATTACCTACTTTGTATTAGTCAATTATGTGATAAAGGTTATAATGTTGTTATGATTATGATAGATACATAATTAAGAATGAGCATGATAGTAGTATCTTACTTGTTGCATCACGTTTTGAGAATATTTATACATGTTCATTTTTTTTTATTTTTCTTCTCAAAATTTATCATGTTTAAATGTTTTATCTAAAAATAGTTGGTTATGGCGTAGAAGACTTGGGGCATGCTAGTATGGAATTACTATCTAATTTACCTAACCTGCATTGAAATATGTGAAAAATAAAGTATGTGATATATGTCAATTAGACAAGTAGTCTAGGTCATCATTTAAGATAAAGTATGTGATGCATTGGTAATTGTGAATGATTATTCTAGATATATATGAGTGTTCTTCTTTGCTAAAAAGAGTAAAGTTACTTCTATTTTTTTCTATGTTCTGTAAACGTGTTCAAAATGAGAAGCAGTGTAGCATTATTAATATCCATAGTGATAGGGGCAAATAGTTTAGAAATGATATGGTAATTAATTATTGCGATGAGCATGGGTATACTCATAACTATTTTTCACCTAGATCACCACAACAAAATGGTATTGTGGAGAGGAAGAATAGGATGCTTCAGGAAATAGCTAGAACAATGCTAAATAAGAATTGTCTACCCAAGTATTTCTGGGCCGAAGCAGTAAGCACAACTTGCCATGTAGTAAATAGGGTATCTATTCGAAGAGGTTTTAATAAAACCTCTTATGAAATTTGGAATGGTAAGACTCCGAATATATCCTATTTCAAAGTTTTTGGTTGCAAATGTTTTATTTTGAATGATAAGGATAATTTAGGTAAATTTGATGCTAAATCTGATCATGGAATTTTTCTTTGATATGCTACTAACAGTAAAGCTTATAGAGTTTATAATAAATTTATGTTAGTAGTTGAAGAATCTATGCATGTCGTATTTGAGAAATCTGATCCACTTGTGTCGAGAAAGGTTTTGGATGATGATGATACTGATACACTAAATAACTAAAACCAAGGAGATGATACGAGAAATGAACAATGAAAAGAGGAACCAAAAGGAGGGGATTCGACTTTACCACATGCTATAAAGATAGTACCGGGACACTTGGTAAAAGAAAATATTGGTAATTTCGAAAGAGGTTTAAGTACACGTTCCTTCCTTAGCAATATTATAAATCTTGCTATTCTATTTCAAATTGAGCATAAGAATATGAATGAGGCGTTAACTGATGAATCTTGAATTTCTACAATACAAGAAGAATTTGTTTAATTTGAATGTAATAAAGTGTGGTCTCTAGTTCCTAGATCGGTCTTTCATTATGTAATTAGTACTAAATGGGTTTTCTGTAATAAAAATGATGAAACTATTATGGTAATTAGAAATAAAGCAAGATTAGTAGCACAAGGCTATAATCGAGAAGAGAGAATTGATTATGATGAGACTTATGCGCCTGTGGCTAGATTAGAAGCTATTGAAATGATACTCGCCTTTGCATTTTCACAAAATTTTAAATTATATCAAATTGATATAAAAAGTGTATTCTTTAATGGATTTATAGTAGAAGAAGTTTATGTTGAACAACCCTCGGGATTTAAAAGTGATAAACTTCCCGATCATGTGTTTAAACTTTGAAAGGCTTTGTATGGGCTCAAACAAGCTTCGAGAGATTGGTATGAGAGATTTAATTGATATTTGATTGAAAATGATTTTTAATGAGGGTATTTTTGGGCACCTCTGAGTTAGCACTTGGGACCCAGCTATATATCCGTCCTCGTAGTGATAGGGACGTATTCTGAAATCCATAATATCATGCTGGAGCATACGTCGACCAACGCTCCTCACTGGAATCTCATTTGCACCTAGGGAGGAGTGAGGAGTCTTGCAGGGACGTGCCGCTCTGAGCTCTGTGTTGTGCCCTCAGCGATCAATCTCAGGGACTTAGTCGTTCACCTCGACCGGCTCTCCCTTCCAGCTTGTTTCTTCTCTAAGACTCTACGAATCTCCGCTCTTCTCTACCAGCTCACCGCCATAGGCCTGACACCCCGAATTATCGGCTAAATATAGGGTTTCGACTAATTAACCTTGTTTAAACCCAACTAATCATCTCCAACTCCTATATATATCAGGGGCTATGCAAGCCCGAAGTATACTTTACATTGCGCGCGAGTTCATTTGTTTACTTGCTGCATTAGTATACTTTTTTTTCTGAGCACTAATTACCATGCCAGAGGAGCTTCACGGGGATAAATCCTGGTCTGAGCCTTGTACAGGTACACCCCTTGAGGAACAAGTTTTTGGATATAGCTGGTCAATTCTCCCAAGACCCAGCACAACTCACATGAATAATTTTCAAATGATGACTTCACCTTAGCAAGATGACCCACCTATCATCCGACTGGACCATACTCGAAGTGCGTACCAATTTTACACATCAAAAGTTTTGCGCTGTCTATGGGAATCATGCGAAAAGTGTAAAGCCTAAATGTTAGAACGTACGTCATAAATAGTTGCATTATAGAGCATTAGAAAATTTTAGGGTAAAAATTTTATTGATTAAAATTCAAATCAAAATTTGGGGGTCAAATTGGGAATTTAGAAACATAAAAATTTAAACTTGAGATTTGAATTGGCAATTAAAAATCAAAAAGTAAAAATGTTAAGGGCAAAATTATAAATTTTGAAACTTTTTAAAATTGAAATTTACTGAAATTAAGAAGTTAAAGAAATTGGAGGGAGAAAAGTGCAATTTAACTATTTTTAATATATATATATATATATATATATATATAACCGTTGTGTGTGACGGACGATCAACCGGCCAGAGGAGGGAGCAATTGAGAGGCGACGTGGCATGCTTAGGATCAGATTAACCACTAAATTCATGCAATAAATACCCTCTTATGCAAAGAAGTGATCAAATCTGGGGAAAAAATTAGAGAAATTCTAGAGAGAGAGAGGACCGGAGAAGGACGTTGGGGTTCCGTGATCGGCGTTTCTACGGTGAGCAGGGTGTGTGTCTCATGGTTGCATGAGTGTGTTCCTGTGGCTGCTACTGTGTGCCTCTGCTTTGAAGCAACTGTGTGGGTTTTCCGGTGGTTCACTTGGCGGCCGTGGGGGTGAGATCGTCAACGGTGTGATCGTTGCCGTCTGTCGTCGTTGTCTGGTGAGTATTTATGAGTATTTTCTCTACTTATTTTGGTGGGTGTGTGAATGCATGAGGATTGCGAGTTGGTTAGTAAATATTCGGCGGTGTAGGTGTCAGTGACGTATATCCGGCGATTGTCATGGTGGTGTCGGTGGTGGGATATTTTGGTACGTTGTATGTGTATTTCAGTGTGCATGTACAGGTGGAATCCGTGATCTTGTGTGTTTCTGTGTGTGGGTGGTTGGCCGTTGGTCGCCGGCCGACAGTGATAGTGTGTGCGTGGGTGTGTTTTGTTCGTCAGGTGGGTAGGTGTAGGGGTCGTCGACTGAACTATTGGTTCGCTGGTGGAGTGAGTGTGTGCGTGTGAGGACCGTGTATGTGTGTTTTGTTCAGTTCGCCGGTGGCGGCTACAAACGGTGGAGGTGATCGGCGCTGTTGGGGCGTCAGTGTCGACGTGAGTGTCTGTGTGTGTGTGTCTGTGTTCGTTCGTTCAGCATTATAGCGTGTGTGCGTTTCTCTGTGTGTACGAGAGGTCGGCGAACTGCGATGGGCGTGGGTTGTGTGGGCGTATGATCGGTAAGGGTGGTCGGCGGCGAGACCTCAAACAGAAAACAGGAAAAAAAAATAAAAAAAAAAAAAATTATTAATTAAATTACACAAACAACCCAAATAAAAACCAAAAATCCATTTCGTGGCCGTGAATGATTCGAAATGGATTTGATCGCGCTCAGATTCACACATGTTTCCTCCTCGCGGTAGTTGGACTACTCGCAAGTATACGAGGTCTGGTTTTAATATAATAGACCTTTTTAGGATCGGATATCGTTCCACTGGGAAGGGCAGATCATTCAATTGAGTATTGCGATTTCAATAGTTTCATATTATCTCGACTAATCAAATTTGGTTTGTTTTCTAATTACTATACTAAGATAAATGACAACTATAAAGTTAGTTTTAATTACACTAATTACTTAGGTATAAATCTCTTTCATATAATGCATAATTGATTTCATTTAGTTAGCTATAACGGTTTTTATCTAATCCGACAACCTCTGTATGAATAACTCCTTCGCTACCTCTTCTTAGTATAAAACGAGGGATTACACGACTTTGTGTCAACGAAGAAGTCCCATTCAATGCCTAAACGACCCTAAGTCACGTGAGTTTTGAGCCAACGTCATGGATTGCATACGTTCTAACGCCCTCCCGGGTCGCTAGAACGTCAAGTTGTATTTACCCTAGTTTGAATCCGGGGTTACCTCTCCCGAGTGTCAAACCCCGTATTCTCGGTTTATCAATACAAGCATAATATCAAGAATAACGATAAACACAATCGGATTTCGACAAACAACACGTTAAAGTAACATAAATTTACTCAACTAAACGGTTACATGATTTTGACTATTCCTAAGTAACATTTAACTACTACTACAAGATCTTAGCCATATACCATGCAAAATAAGAGGGATTCAACATTGTTAGATATGAAAAAGTGATTACAAAGAATAAAACAAGAGAGAAACGATCAAATCTGAAAGTGAAACGGTTCACTGTCACTAATGATCGATCCGCAAGTTATCCTTCTTTATCTGAATGATGAACCTCCTTCTTGATCTTCAAAATATAGCTTAATAGCTCTTTACTAGGGTTAGGGTTCTTCAACCACCAATTTCAGACGTGGCCAAGGGGTATTTATAGGCTTAAGGGTTTAAAAATATCTAAACAGATATTTTGACGTGTTCTGCGATTTCCGCCTAAGCGGTAGAAACTTTGCTTAGGCGGTGCTTAAGTCGGTTAGAATTCTGCCTAAGCGGTAGAATATTGTCTTAGGTGGAGGACTAACTTCTTGGCTCCTTATCTTTCTGACGGAATTCCGCCTAGGCGGTAGCTACTTCGCCTAGGCGGATTTACAGTAGTGCAGCTCAATCCAACAGTTCAGTCAATCTAGCATTTTGATGGATTTCCGCCTAGGCGGTGGAAACTTTGCCTAGGCGGATTCAATACTTCAGCCCTTGCAACCTTCTGACGGATTTTCGCCTAGGCGGTGGAAACTTCGCCTAGGCGGAATTGCTCTGTTATTTGAAACCTCCTCTTTCATCTTTTTGGCTACCATTTTTGCATGATTTCGCTCGGTTTGCCGATTGTTTACTTCCCTGCTCCTGACTAATAAAAACAGCTAAAACGATATTCAAACTTAAATAAAGTACTCGAAAACTGGCAAATTCGGTTTAGAATTAGATAGGTATTTTACACCTATCAAATACCCCCAAACTTGGAATTTTGCTAGTCCTCGAGCAAAACACCCTAATGGTAAATAACACTATCTACACTAATTAGCTACATCCTAAACTACAAATACGCAATCATTAACAATTAAGAAGTACATACCTATGAGATACAAGTTTAGTCAAAGAAACCAGGCTCTTCTTCCCTAAACAACCCGTAATCAGATCCGGTTAAAGAATCACACACATCACGTGGTGCTCCAGAATTTCAACACTCAATATCAGTTCAAATCATTTTAGATCCTATTAAAATGAGTGTGTGTGAGAACTCGGATATATAACAAATCAAACGCTGGATTGGATTATTCGATGAATAAGGGAATGACTTTAAACTTGTTAAAACATTTAGGAAAGCTATATGCTTGATTGGGCTCAACTATCCACTAATGTAGGTTCGGACATTCACCGAGATCAATAGGGCTTGGTCAGGCTTTGGATAACGGCCAAGGGTATCGTAGAAATAGAAACTCGTTATAATTTTAACGATACCCGACGTACAAACGCTTGTCGCTAAATCTCTCTCATGGCTCCCCTATCTTTGAAGATATTACCCTGAACAGGATTTAGTAAACTTGTATTAACTTGTCAAAACAATCGAATTTAAACACTATATTCACATACGTTTTTTTTTTTTTTTAAATAACACCTCCAAACTTATTCAATTTTATACAATTTTAGGGGTGTTTTAGATACAACTACAGGATTGACAAGTAAATACTCTTATACTTGACCAAAAATACTGAAATCCCGATTGCCCGCTCAAGTTAGCATAACCAAATACTACTTGTTTTCACTCAATTTTCACTTTTATTCCTAGCAACAATGGTTCTGAAAGATTTACTTGGTTAAAGTATAGAAACAAGTTCAAAAGTGACAAAATTTTATGGCTTCGACAGGCGAACGAGGGAATAACTTTTCAGGTTAGTTTCAAAAGGTTCAAGCGATAAAAACGAGGGCCTATATCATGCCTCTGGAATTACCTTACCTATAATTTCGCCTCAAGCCTCCCCCAGTCAAGTTCTAGATTCCTCATTTCTGTCATAACTTATTACTGATTAATCGATGTCCAATCGTTCAATTAATTATACAATGAGTTTATACAATCATGTGATTTTAGGATCAAAATAATTTTTACCTAATCGACATGCTAAGCACACAAAACACACGTGAATGGCATTACCCCCGACCTTAAAACACAAATTAGGGGGTGATTTTCATCATCGGGACATGGTTCGGACGAACTCAAAAACTCAGCATGCTTGTACAACTCAATTCATTAACAATTCTATTCTAATTCTACAAACTAATATTACCTATGCTAATTATCCTTACACATGCATAGCTAAACATTACACATGTATAACAAAAAGAATTTCAAAATTTACAAAACTTTTAGCATTCATATATAAATTTGTACACAAAAAGAATTTTTTTCCCCTTTACATCAATTTTGTTTTCATCCTTCTTGTCCCCTTCAAGATAAAAAACAAAAACTACATGTATCGCATGTCATACTCCTCCCAAACATAAACGAGGCAGTGTCCCTACTACCTAAGCAGCGTCCCTACTGCCTAAGTAGCGAACCCAATAGCAGAATAGAAAAATATGTATTAAAAATGGGGCGGACACATACCTAGGAGGGAAGACATAGACGTCTATCCTCCTACCGTTCATTGTGGAGGAGATGGTGGTGGTGGCTCATCCGGCTCGGAAAGAGGCACGGGCGTATAACGCGCCATGTCGATTCCAAGATGCTCGAATATGACTCGTTGGTTTTGATCTTGTTTTCGGATGTAGGACTCCATGTAGTTCTCCATCCGAGCCAAATTATCTTGAAGTTGACTCACGTCGGACTGGAGACTACAGACATCTCTTAAGATTTGGGTGATTTGGCCTCGGTTGGTTGTAGGCGTTGGTCGCTCAGAAGGACCGGCTTTTTCCTCTTCTTGACCCTCCTCTCCTTCACCTTGTCCGCCTTTCCATAACCTGTTAATCATTGCTAGATCAAGTGGCTTCACAGGAGGAAAGGGGCTTGTGGACGTGATTCGAACTCTGGCTCGTTGAAAGAGCGCGGTGAGGAAGGAAAGAAAAGAAACGGCACCCTTTTTTGACTTGGCAACATGAAGTATGGAAGAATAAATGTGCCAGTCGACGTTTACGGGCGTCCCTCTATCGATGCCGTAGAACATGAAAGCTCTCTTCTTGGACACGTCAGACACATGGGTCGTTGGGAGCAGATTGGCGCAGATAAATGAAAACCAAATCTTTGGGATTGGTTTTAGAAACCGCGACTTGAAGATTGCTTGGCCCTGCCATGTGTTGGTCCACTGTGCGTTTCCTGTCGTCAAGGCTTGAATCACCGCACTCATTGTCGGTGAGGCGGCATCGGATAAATCTCTTGAAGCTTTAGGCCCCGTCAATCCTAGTAATTCATTAAAGTAATCGGCACTGAAGAGGATGGGAATGTTGCGGACCCGTGTTTGAAACCCTGTGGCCTCTGCGATGTTTGCATAAAATTCTCGAACAAAGGCCAACTCTCCCGTTGTAGGTGGAGCACAAAACTGTTGCCATCATCTTTGTACGATCACAGTTCTGATTTCTTTAGGAAGATCATTCAAAGGCCCAAATCCTCTTTGACGGATGCCTAGCCGCTTACTCTCATGTTCTTTATACCGATCCTCCACCTGCTTAGAAACAAACTTAAGGGAATTGAAGTCCGAAGCGGACAGAGGTTCGTCTGTTCTTGGGTGCTTGGCAGCCCTGCACTTTGTCATTTTCCCTGAAAATCACCACACCAACCACAAGAATAACAATAGAACAAGTAATTCAAACCCTAGTCAGCGAACCAAAGCCAATTAACACAAAACTCACAAGATATTCCACCAACCATAACCAAATTACATTTTTGTCGCAATGTAGCACAAACTACATGATTCACATTGTATATCAACACAAAAATATGATAGGGTTTATCATTTAGCATTCCTCAATCTCAAATAACAAGAAAATCACAATTTAGGGTTTAAAGGGGTTTAGGGTTCAAATCAAATCCAATGTTTTGTTGAAATAAATGAGCAAATGAAGCAAATAATTTAACAACTAAATGAAAAATAGGATCATTGACACTTACTTGTTGAAAAATTTGATCAAAACAGTGGAGAATGGCGATTTCGCACTGTTCACCCTTTCGAACCCTAATTTTTCGAAAATGGGCAGAGAAATTCCTCGTTTGGACGAAGATTCTTGATGAAGATCCAAGTTTTTAACACTATAGAATGAATCTTTAAAGGGGGGAAGGAATTTGGGATGGTGAGATTAAGAGGTTTCTTGAAAGTTTTAGGAGGGAAATACCGTTTGCGAAGTGGACTGTTTTAAAAATAAAGTTTGTGTAAATTCGCCTAGGCGGTGGTTTTACTGCTTAGGCGTATTAGCGCCTTTTCCTTTTAAAAAACTCTCTGGTGTAAATCCTCTTAGGCGGTGGTTTTTCCACCGGGGCGAGTTTACACCAGTGTGGAACCCTGACTTGGTTGTAAATCTGCTTAGGTGGTGGGTTTTCCGCTGGGGCGATTTTACACCAGTGTGAAAGTTCAACGTTTCTTCAATTTTCCGCCTAGGTAGTGGTTTTACCACCTGGGCAAAATTTCGGCAGTGTAAAAATGCTGACTTTTTCTGTCTAATTATCGCCTAAGCGGTGGTTTTACCGCTTGGGCGAAATTACGCCAGAGTGTTTTCTCATCCTTTTTGTCCAATGTTCACCTAGGCGGTGGGTTTACCGCTTAGGCGAATTTTTGCCAGTGTGGAACTAAGCTGGATTCCTTCAGGGTTTCACATTGTTTCTCTACACCTCTTATTTCCTCTTCAATCCTCAAATTAGTTTTAGCATGCAAATCAATCCTAAGCATCTAACCTCATCAATTCACCACAAAAAATTAATATAACGAGATCAATATGATCTCCAAAAAGGTATTTATACAAAAGTTGGAAATATTCGTTACCCTCGATGTCACATCAAAAAAATGTTGCTTGGTTTTGCGTCCCTAGCATGGACGTTTAAGAATTCCAGCTTTATCCTTCAACGAGGGAGATGTTATCCACAACTCGCTCTTCATTTTTGAAATAATGCTTGATTCGCTCCCCGTTGACTAGGAAAGTTCGTCCGTCCTTGGCTTCTAGCTCGATAGCTCCAAAAGGATAGATATGCTTGATCCGGAACGGTTCAGATCACCGAGACTTCAACTTTCCGGGAAAGAGCCTCAGCCTTGAATTAAATAATAGGACTTGTTGGCCCGGACTGAACTCCCTCCGGACTATCATTTTTTCATGCCACCTCTTTGTTTTATCTTTGTAGAGCTTGGCATTCTCATAAGCCTCGTGCTGAAATTCCTCCATTTCATTTAATTGGAGGAGACGTTGCGCACCAGAAGTTTTTATGTCAAAATTGAGTTTCTTTTTCGCCCAGAATGCACGGTGCTCCAATTCAACGGGCAAATGGCAAGATTTTTCAAACACCAATCGATACGGCGACATGCCGATCGATGTCTTAAAAGCCGTACGATACGCCCATAAAGCATCATCAAGATTCACCGCCCAATCCTTGCGATTTGTATGAACCGTCTTTTCCAGAATTAGCTTGATCTCAATGTTTGAAATTTTCGCTTGGCCATTTGTCTATGGGTGGTATGGTAGCGCCACCTTATGCCTCACTCCATACTTTGCTAACAAGGCATTGAGCATTTTGTTACAGAAGTGGGTCCCCTCATCACTGATTAAGGCTCGAGGTGTCCCTAACCGTGTCATGACATTATGTTGAAGGAACTTTAACACCACTTTGGCATCATTAGTAGGTGTTGCCATGGCCTCGACCCATTTGGACACATAATCCACCGCTAGCAGAATATACTCCTTCCCAAATAAGGGCGGAAATGGCCCTATGAAATCCAATCCCCACACTTCAAACAACTCAAGCTCAAGAATTGACGTTAGTGGCAATTCATGCCTCCTTGATATGTTACCTACCCTTTGACATCTATCATAGGTTTTTACAAACGTATATGAATCTTTAAACAAAGAGGGCCAGTAAAAACCTGATTGCAGTACTTTTGATGCTGTTCGAGTCGCACCGAAATGGCTGCCACAAGGTGATGAATGGCAATGGTAGAGAATACTAGCCATTTCTTCTTCCGGAACACATCTCCGAATCACCTGATTATCACATTTCTTGAATAGCAACGGCTCGTCCCACAGATAGTACTTAGCATCAAAAAGAAATTTCTTCCGTTGTGCTCCTGTCAAGTCAGGTGGTAACACGCCACATGCAAGATAATTAACAATGTCATCATACCACGAAAGTGCATTTTCTACTGAAAAAAGTTGTTTATCAGGGAACACTTCCGTGATATTAGACTCGTCACCACCGTCTTCTTGAATCAACCTCGACAAATGGTCGGCAACAACATTCTCACTCCCCTTTTTGTTCCTTATCTCCGCATCAAACTCTTGTAATAAAAGAATCCACCTTATCAACCTTGGCTTGGCATCTTTCTTTGCAAATAAGTACCAGATAGCTGCGTGATCCGTGTAGACGATCACTTTTGACCCAATGATATATGAATGGAACTTATCACAAGCAAAGACCATCGCTAGCATTTCTTTCTCGGTTGTGGTGTAATTCTCCTGGGCATTATTCAATGTTTTGCTTGCATAATAGATCGAGCGGAAGATCTTCTCCTTCTGTTGGCCTAACACCGCGCCAACGGCATAGTCACTCGCATCACACATTATCTCAAATGGCATTTTCCAATCCGGAGCGACCATTATTGGAGCCGAGATCAACTTCTCTTTTATCGCCTTAAACGCCTCCATACAAGCTTTATTGAATTCAAACGAAGTATCCATCTCAAGAAGGTGACATAACGGCTTCACCGTCTTCGAGAAGTCCTTAATAAAGCACCGGTAAAAGCCGGCATGCCCCAAGAAACTACTAGCTCCTTTCACATTTATTGGTGGCGGAAGCTTCTCAATTGTTTCTATCTTTGCTCGGTCCACCTCAAGCCCTTTGGAAGAGACTCGATGACCTAAGACAATCCCTTGTTTAACCATAAAGTGGCACTTCTCCCAATTTAGAACCAAATTCTTCTCTTCACATCGGTCAAGAATAAGCGCTAGATTGTAGAGACAGTGATCAAAGGACGATCCAAAGACTGAGAAGTCATCCATAAAGATTTCCATTTTCTCCTCCACCATATCAGAAAATATTTCCATCATACACCGTTGGAAAGTTGCCGGTGCATTGCAAAGGCCAAACGGCATACGTCGATAAGCAAACGTTCCATACGGGCATGTGAAAGTCGTCTTCTCTTAGTCCTCCAGTGCAATGGCTATTTGATTGTAACCAGAATAGCCATTAAGGAAGCAGTAGTACTCATAACCGGCTAAACGATCTAGCATTTGGTCAATGAAAGGAAGAGGAAGATGATATTTCCTCGTTGCCTTATTTAATCTCCTATAATCAATACATACCCGCCATCCTGTGATGGTCCGTGTCGGAATAAGGTCATCCTTCTCATTCTTTACTATCGTCATGCCTCCTTTCTTTGGCACCACTTGCACCGGGCTCACCCACTCACTATCGGATATAGCGTATATAATCCCCGTATTTAATAGCTTCAACACCTCTGCTCTCACCACTTCCTTCATAGCCGGATTTAGCCGCCGTTGATGTTCAATGGAGGGTTTGAACGTATCCTCCATCAAAATCTTATGCATGCACACCGACAGACTAATTCCCTTGATATTCGAAATAGACCAAGCAAAAGCGGATCGGTGCCTCTTCAAGATTCTTAGCAACTTACTCTCCTCTTCTTTCATCAGAGTTGATGAAATTATAACCGGATTGGTCAAATTCTCTCCCAAAAAGATATACCGAAGGTGTTCCGGTAATTGCTTGAGTGATAACCCACCGTGAGGCGGATTTAATTTCTCTGGAGAGTCTTCAACTTCTTCATTCTCCGCCACATGAATAGGACAATCTACATCTTTCAATTGAGCGTCAAGAGCTAGCACGTATTCCACAACATCAAGGTCTGTGGTAGAGCCTTCCTCACCAAGATCCCCCATAGATAAGGAACTTGTGAGAATGCTCTCTAAGGAATCCATATCCATGTTTGCAAGAAAGAACTCCCGCACGTAAGAGTCCACAACATCAACTTGATTGCAATTGGGAGATTCATCCAGAAAGTTCATAGTGTTAAAAATGTTGAACCTTATTTCTTTATCATTCACTCTTAAGGTCAAATTGCCTTTATGCACATCTATTAAGGCCTTTCCCGTTGCAAGGAAAGGTCTTCCAAGGATGATCGGGATCTCCATGTCTTCCTCCATTTCAAGAACCAAGAAATCCACCGGGAATATAAATTTGTCAACTTTCACAAGCACATCCTCAATGATCCCCTTTGGATAGGTTAGTGAACGATCCGCTATTTGAAGAGAGATTATCGTAGGCTTTGCACTTCCGAGTCCTAACTTCCGATAAATGGAAGAAGGCATCAAATTGATACTTTCCCCTAGATTACAAAGTGCCTTATCGAAGTGAGATTTCCCGATAGTACACGGAATCGTGAAACTACCCGGATCCTTTTATTTGGTAGGCAACTTCTTCTGTAGTATTGCACTACACTCTTCAGTGAGCTTCACCATTTCATAATCCTCCAACTTCCGCTTCTTTGTCATGATATCCTTCAAGAACTTGCCATAGTTGGGCATTTGTTCCATTGCATCAGCAAAAGGTATGTTGATGTGGATTTTCTTGAAGATTTCAAGAAATTTTTCGAATTGTACATCAAACTTCCTCTTTTGGAACCTTTGAGGATATGGCAATGGTGTTACTAGAATCGGTGGATTCTCTGAAAATGTGACTCTTCCCGGTATCACCGTTTCATCTTCTCTTCTCTCCTCGACTTTCTCCTTGTTACTACTCCCATTCATATCTTCACTCAGCTTCTCCTTTCCTTTATCGGCCTTTGCTTCAACGTCTTCCTCCACACTAGTTCTTGGTTCATCATCCGGAAACTCATGACTCACACCCGGCTCAGTTTCCATAGGCCTTCTCACTTCCACGTCTCTACCTCTCTTCAACTTAATCACCTTGCATTCCTGAGGGTTGGTTTCCGTGTTGCTTGGAAACTTCCCCTTTTGTTGTTCTTGAATTGCCCTAGCAAGTTGCGTGATTTGAGTCTCAAGAGCCTTCACCGTGGAATTAGTGTTTGTACATGTGGTATCAATAGAGTCCAGCCGTGTTTCATGTTTATTTAGGAGATTATGCGTCTTACGCATCATAGTCTGCGTCTCTTTCATAAATGATCCCAAAACTTCATCCAAATTTGACTTCGGATTGTGCATTAGCGGTTGTTGCATTTACCGATTGGCTTGCATTGGATATCCCGAAGATTGATTTCCATACCCCGGAGATGGCCGCAAAGCGTTCTGATTATTCGCATATGAGAAATTCTCATGGTTACGAAGTCCAGGATTGTAGTGAGTTGGAATGTTGGTAGCCAGCCTGAAAGTGTAGGCACGGTTGTTCAGAAAATGACATTCCTCAAACTCGTTATCCAATTTGGATTGAGAACTACTTGCCGCTATTTCCTCCCCTTGACTTGACAAAGCACCTTTTGTAGACGAGACGACTAATTGGTCTGAGAGCTTGGACACTTGGGCTGATAACGTTGAAATATGGTCAGATTCTTGAATAGAAGCGACCTGTCTTCTCGTGTTCCTCTCATTCGGCCATTGATAGTTATTAGCCGCCATCTCCTCCAATAACGCATTTGCTTCAGTTGGGGTTTTTGACAACAATGATTCCCCGGAGGCCGCATCGACTATCGTTCTTGTCTGGCCGTCTAACCCGTTGTAGAATAATTGGGTTTGAAACCAATCTTGATAATCGTGTTGGGGGCACCTTCTCAATAAGTCTTTAAACCTCTCCCATGCCTCAAATAATGGCTCGAAATCTCTCTGACGAAACTACGCAATTTTGCCTCAGAGTTGAGACGTCTGCAAGGGTGGGAAGAACTTAGTGAGGAACCTTTATGCAAGGTCCTCCCAAGTGTTAATGCTCCCCGACTGAATCGATTGAAAGCATCCCCTTGCTCGGTCTCGTAAGGAGAATAGAAATAATCTCAACCTTATCACATCTTCGGTGACTCCGTTGATCTTGATGGTGTCACAGATTTCCAGAAAAGTAGCCAAGTGTACGTTGGGATCTTCGTGAAGATTCCCGCCATATTGGTTTTGCTGAACCATATTGATTAAGGCGGGTTTCAACTCAAAGTTATTAGCTTGGATCGGCTGCGTCCGGATCCCTGAATAATAGTCCAACATAAGGGGCCGATAATAGTCCCGAAGGACTCGTTGTGGCCTCTCATGCTCTGGAGGTTGGAGTACTTGCGGCTCCGGTGGTTGTGGAATATTCTCATGTCCGGATCCCTGAATAATAGTCCAACATAAGGGGCCGATAATAGTCCCGAAGGACTCGTTGTGGCCTCTCATGCTCTGGAGGTTGGAGTACTTGCAGCTCCGGTGGTTGTGGAATATTCTCATGTCCGGATCCCTGAATAATAGTCCAACATAAGGGGCCGATAATAGTCCCGAAGGACTCGTTGTGGCCTCTCATGCTCTGGAGGTTGGAGTACTTGCGGCTCCGGTGGTTATGGAATATTCTCATGTCCGCCGGCCATTACTGTAGCTTTTTCTTCTTTTTGCTTAACAATACGTTTACTACGCCACATGCACTGCTCAAATTCAATAGATAAATAAAATAAATAAATGAATTGAATAAAATTTAAAAGCAAAAGAATTATCGTGATTAACATTCAACTACTTAATCACAATATCAACTTAATTGAAAAACACATTGCCGTTCTCCGGCAACGGCGCCGAAAACTTGCTACGCGCTCAGATTCACACATGTTTCCTCCTCGCGGTAGTTGGACTACTCGCAAGTATACGAGGTCTAGTTTTAATATAATGGATCTTTTTAGGATCGGATATCGTTCCACTGGGAAGGGCAGATCATTCTGTTGAGTATTGCGATTTCAATAGTTTCATATTATCTCGACTAATCAAATTTTGTTTGTTTTCTAATTACTATACTAAGATAAATGACAACTATAAAGTTAGTTTTAATTACACTAATTACTTAGGTATAAATCTCTTTTATATAATGCATAATTGATTTCATTTAGTTAGCTATAATGGTTTTTATCTAATCCGACAACCTCTGTATCAATAACTTCTCCGCTACCTCTTTCGAGTGTAAAACGAGGGATTACACGACTTCGTGTCAACGAAGAAGTCTCCTTCAACGCCAAAATGACCCTAAGTCGCATGAGTTTTGAGCCAACGTCATGGGTTGCATACGTTCTAATGCCCTCCCGGGTCGCTAGAACGTCAAGTTGTATTTACCCTAATCTGAATCCGGGGTTACCTCTCCCAAGTGTCAGACCCCGTATTCTCAGTTTATCAATACAAGCATAATATCAAGAATAACGATAAACACAATCGGATTTCGACAAACAACACGTTAAAGTAACATAAATTTACTCAACTAAACGGTTACATGATTTCGACTATTCCTAAATAACATTTAACTGCTACTACAAGATCTTAGCCATATACCATGCAAAATAAGATGGATTCAACATTCTTAGATATGAAAAAGTGATTACAAAGAATAAAACAAGAGAGAAACGATCAAATCTGGAAGTGAAACGGTTCACTGTCACTAATGATCGATCCGCAAGTTATCCTTCTTTATCCGAATGATGAACCTCCTTCTTGATCTTCAAAATATAGCTTAAGAGCTCTTTACTAGGGTTAGGGTTCTTCAACCACCAATTTTAGACGTGGCCAAGGGGTATTTATAGGCTTAGAGGTTCAAAAATATCTAAACAGATATTTTGACCTGTTCTGCGATTTCCGCCTAAGCGGTAGAAACTTCGCTTAGGCGGTGCTTAAGTCGGTTAGAATTCCGACTAAGCGGTAGAATCTTGGCTTAGGTGGAGGACTAACTTCTTGGCTCCTTATCTTTCTGATGGAATTCCGCCTAGGCGATAGCTACTTCGCCTAGGCGGATTTACAGCAGTGCAGCTCAATCCAACAGTTTAGTCAATCCAGCATTCTGATGGATTTCTACCTAGGCGGTGGAAACTTCGCCTAGGCGGATTCAATACTTCAGCCCTTGCAACCTTCTGACGGATTTCCGCCTAGGCGGTGGAAACTTCGCCTAGGCGGATTTCAAATCTTCAGTTTTTGCATCTTTCTGCTGAATTTCCGCCTAGGCGGTGGAAACTTCGCCTAGGCAGAATTGCTTGGTTATTTGAAACCTCCTCTTTTTGTCTTTTTGGCTACTCTTTTTGCACCATTTCGCCCGGTTTGCCGATTGTTTACTTCCCTGCTCCTGACTAATAAAAACAGCTAAAACGATATTCAAACTTAAATAAAGAACTAAAAAACTGGCAAATTCTGTTTGGAATTAGATAGGTATTTTACACCTATCAGATATCGTTTTTCGTTAAATTTATTTTAGTTTTGTTAAATTAAATTCTAGCATAAATTTTTTTGTAACCGGAATAGTAAATTTGGGATCGTTCATATTACAAGATTTTTATGCAATAATTAATGGAATAAAATTATCAGAATAATAACAATTTTCATAAATAAAATATGAGGAATTGAAGTAGGAGGAACTTAGGGCCTGCATTACATCATTAGGTGATTTTACATAAAATATTAATATAGGCTCTGTCATTATTAGGTTCACAAGCACCGGCATCCAGATAGAGTGCGGTCAGTGTCCGTTTTGCAAAACAGATACCGAGGTGAGTGTACTGTCTTCTTGGCAAATTATTTGTATACCTATCTATGATGAAAGATAGTTGTATTTAAATTAGATGCTTTTAAAAAATTATGTAGTGAATTGACGATGTTGATTAGACGATATTATTGAGTGATGTGACCCGCTTCGGCGGAGTGATGTTATCCGCTTCGATGGAGTGATGTTTATCTGCTTTGGCAGAGTGATGTTAGATGTTTATACTGTGCAGTGAGTATCCGCTTCGGCGGAGTGATGGGTGTTCATAGGAAGGCATATCCTACGGATGGTACGGTACCGTTGTAACTCCCGATCGTGAGGTTAAAATGATCACTATGGCTAGCCAGTGTGTGTTGTGGTGGAGTGAAGGTTTGAGATGTGATGTTTTATTTATACTGGGTGATTTATTGTTTATTATGGTGATTGGTATAATATTTATACTGGAAGGTTTAAAAATGGAACTTATATATATACTTTATTTTCACTTCATATATTATGAAGACTTTTACAAGCTATGTGGTATCTATACACTTATGCTTGATCCATATTTAAATGTTGTATTATCTAGAATGTATTAATATTTAAAAAAAATATTTTTATTAAGAAGGTAGTACACTCGCAGGTGAAATAGCTAGGAGTCGGTCCCCTACTAGCACTGAGTAGAGTCCGTCGATGGTATATCGAGGGAGTATTTCGGGAGGTGTTGCCTGAGGCGGACCTAGGAGAGGTTCATTGTTGTTTTTGTCTTTTGTTATTATTAAAATTCAGGGATGGGTGTGTCCCTAGTTAGAGAAGATGTTTATGACCTGATTTTGTGATTGTATAATTATGAATGCATACTGTCGCTTTCTAGTTTGGTTTGTCGCTTGGGTGATGTCGTGTCGATGTCACGCCGGCCCCATACGTGACGGGTATCCGGGGTGGGGTGTGACAATTTTGATATCAGAGCCTAGGTTATAGGTTCTGTAGACTTGTCAGTTGTCATGCCCGCAGAGGACCATGAGATAGGAGACGTGCTAGCCGTCTAGTTAGTAGGGGACGTTAAGATAAGGTGCCAGTGGGTGCTTTTGATACTCGCATAATAGTTAATTTAACGTATATTAATTACTAACATTTTTCTGATTGACCTAGTTAGTCGTTAAATTGATTTTTATGGCTAATAATAGGTATGGAGGGGGGAGGTGAAACCTCTGGGAGTGTGGGACCCCAGGGGCAGGCGAAATCCTCGAGGTAACTGGAGCCTCAGGAACAGAGAGATAGGGAGCAGGAAAGTTTGCATATTGTGGAATCCCACACGTAGGGTGATATGTTGCAAGGGAGCTTAGACGCGGTCGAAAGAATTTTGCAGGTCGCTGCCCAGCTGACAGAGCAGCAAGCAAGGATTATGGAAAGTCAAAGGGCCCAAAGTGATACTGCCACATCTTAGGCGGTACGATTGAAGAGGTTCAAGAAGTTAGACCCTCCGGCTTTCACAAGGACGGCGGGTCCAGCTGATGTGGAGAATTGGATCAGAGGCGTGGGGCACGTATTCCAGGCGATGGGGATTGTCGACAATAGTCGGGTTCCCCTTGCCACTTTTCAGTTGAGGGAGGAAGCCGAGCATTAGTAGGGAAAAATGAAAAGGCTGATTACCAGTTCGGGTGAAGAGATTACGTGGGACCATTTCGTCGCCGCTTTTAATGAGAAGTACTTTCCCAAGTCTTATCGATTCCAAATGGAGGAAGAATTTATAGTTCTGAAGTAGGGAAAGATGACTGTTCAGCAGTACGAAGTCAAATTTGATGCTTTATCCCGTTTTGCCCCTGATCTGGTAAAAACGGAAGAGGTGAAATGCAGACGTTTCCAGAGAGGACTTCAGTTAGAGATCCGTTCCAGGCTGACAAGCAAGCAGATTAAGAATTATGCAGAGTTGGTGAATACGGAAAAACTAGTGGAGAGGGATATGCAGGAAGCCACCGAGTGTCGAGAGCAGTACAAAATGAGCAGATTTGAGTCGCCTAGCAGATTTTCGAGTGGCATTTCAAGGGGGACGATATCTCATCCTCCAATTACTCGGGCCTCATCGTTTGGCCAATCGGCCAGAAGCCGTGGTCCCCGGCAATCATACCCTAGGCAACAACAAAGTGCATTGGAAGCTAGTGTTGGTCCGCAGAGACAGGGGAGGAATCAGCCGTCGAGTCGGGCTGGGGGAGATAAATGTTATCACTGTGGAGTTACGGGTCACTTTTCCAGAGAATGTCCTGTGGGAGTCCCGATATGTTTTCACTGTCATGTGCCAGGTCATAAATCTACAAATTGTCCGAAACTTTCTTCTACATTTGTACCTCCGGCGAGCAGTATGGGGAGTACGGGTCCTAGCACTGCCCAGGGGCTTGGTAGAGGATCGGCTGGTAAACCTCCAACGCAAGGACATGTTTTTGCTACTACTCGACAGGATGCTCAGGCTACTCCCGATGTGGTCACAGGTATCATATCTTTATATGCTAGAGATGCTCGTATACTTATAGATCCCAGTTCTACGCATTCATTTGTTTCGGCAACCTTTATGATGCAAGTAGGTAGATTTCCCATTTCTTTATCATATCGTATTGTTATTTCTACTCCAGTGGGTAAGTCGGTATGGATCGATAGTGTGTATAAAGACAGTCCGCTTCGGTTTGGTGATAGAGAGTTATTGGCAGATCTATTACCCTTGAGTATTCACGATTTTGATGTAATACTGGGTATGGATTTTCTATCCGGATATCATGCCACGGTGGACTGTTTCAAGAAAGAAGTGATATTTCAAATCTCAAGCGAGCCAGAGTTTGCATTTGCTGGAGACAGAATTATCACTCTTGTCAGTTTAATTTTAGTCCTAGAAGCCAGGAAATTATTAAAGAAAGGATGTCAGGGATACCTTGCGCACGTGATTGACACCAGTTAAAGAGAAACTCCGGTGGCAGATATTCCAGTAGTCCGAGATTTTTCTGACATATTTCCAGAAGAATTGCCAGGGTTGCCCGTAGATAGGGAAATAGAATTCACAATCGAGTTACTTCCAGGCACTACCCCTATATCGATTCCACCTTATCGTATGGCACCTACTGAGCTGAAGGAGTTGAAAGTGCAGCTGTAAGATTTATTAGACCGTGGGTTCATCAGGCCTAGTGTCTCCCCATGGGGTGCCCCAATGCTGTTCGTAAAGAAGAAGGATGGCACATTGAGAATGTGTATTGACTATCAGCATTGCAATAAATATCCGTTGCCTAGGATTGATGACTTATTTGACCAACTCCAAAAAGCTAAAGTATTTTCCAAGATAGATTTTCGATCGGGGTATCACCAACTGAAAGTCAGAGATAGTGATGTGGCAAAAACAGCGTTTCATATGAGATATGGACACTATAAATTTCTGGTTATGCCCTTTGGATTGACAAATGCCCCTGGGGCTTACATGGATTTGATGAACCATATCTTTCAACCTTATCTGGATTAATTTATTATAGTGTTCATTGATGATATTTTGGTCTATTCCTTAAGTAGAGAGGAGCATGCGAAGCATCTCCAGATTGTATTGCAGACATTGCGGGAGAAGCGGTTATATGCGAAATTTAGTAAATGTGAATTTTGGTTAGATCATGTGGTATTCTTGGGGCATGTTATTTCAGGAGATGGTATTCTGGTAGACCTGAAGAAAGTTGAAGTGGTTGTTCAGTGGGAAAGACCGAAAAATGTGACTGAAGTTCGAAGTTTTTTAGGATTGGCGGGTTACTATCGACGGTTTGTGCAAGGATTTTCCGTTATAGCTACCCCGTTGACTCGATTGACCGACAAGGAATCCAAATTTGAGTGGACCAATAAATGTGAGTAGAGTTTTTAGGAGTTGAAGAGTAGATTGATATCGGCACCTGTCAAAACCCGTCCCGGACACCTGTCATCCCAGGACCGGCGTGACGACAATATGACATCACCTGTTTCATTTATATCTTCTTATACATTACATAATTACATAAATTTTCTATACAATTTCAATATACAATATATACATAATCTTTCATTATCTTATTGTTCCTCTCTGTCAGCTCAACTCAAATATTTCCCAAATGACTCCACCTAATGCCAGTAGGGGACCGTCTCTTAAAGGATTCACCTACGAGTGTACTGCCTTCTTAGTAAAAATCCATTTTTAACATAGCAACAATACATTTCATAAAATCCAAACTTTTAAATGGATCACACGTAAATAAATATAAACACCACACAGAGTTGGTAAAATCTCTAGTATCAACTAAGCAATGAAAGTAAAGTAGTATAATTCAGTTTCCAAACACCAAATCAATAATATGTCACCCAGTATATATATAAAACACCCCAACTCAACACACATCTCAATCCCATACCTACTGGCTAAGCCATAGTGATCGTTTTAACCTCACGATCGGGAGTTGCAACGGTACCGTAACCATTCGTAGGATATGCCTTCCTAGCGGACCTAACTATGCAGATCACCGCCAACCAGACGTCTCCAGAGGCCAATAATATAAATCACCACATAACGTCAATCACCATATAGTAAATATCCATCTACTAGACCACCCTCCGGACAGATCATAATATAAACTATGGCATAGTTAATTCAATAATATTATCACCAAATCACAAATAATTATCCCTCTACCAGACCACCCTCCGGACAGACCATAATAATAATCATCACTTCAATAATATCGAAAAAATCACCATTTCATCAATACCGTCAAAATTACCCTTGTCCACCTCTTTTTAACAAAACCCACTTTTAATTTAAAAATCATGTTTTTCCCACCTTTTTATTAAAACCACAAATCCAACGGATTATTTATAAAGTCTTTATTTTTAAACCCAAACATTTCAATGGAAATCCATTTTACCAACTCACCCACAACTGGCTTGATCCATATAATTTATAAAATTCGTACAGTTAAATAAACACATATCTCATCATATTTATATGAAAATAGTTTGGCAAGAAGGGCAGTACACTCACCTGATATCCGCTTTCGTAAACTTTAACCGGCTATCCCCTATCCGAACTCCGGTGCCTGCGAACCTAACGGTGACAGGGCCTAAATTAATATTTTTGTATAAAAACAAACTAATCACGCCATGAAATCCTATTTTCCTTAATTTCCTATTTCCTATCTTTTATTACGAAATATAACTATTCAGTTAGTATCGTTTCATTACGGTTTACTATTTATAAACTTTGTTCTTATAAACAATCTCAAGATTTATTATTTTCATTTTATTATTCTAAGGTTAGAAAACTAAATTTAGAATTTACAAAATAAATTAGAAAGGTTACCCATTCCGAACCGATCGTGGATTTCCCTAAAATTCCATGTATTTCTGATTCTGCTCCCCACCGCCTAAGCGACGTCCCACCGCCTAAGCGACGTCCCACCGCCTAGGCGAACGAGTGACTGCTTCTCCCTTACTCTCAACTGCACACTGCAGTTTTACCGCCTGAGCGCCAATCCACCGCTTAGGCGACCGAGCTCCTTTACCATTCTAAGTTACACACTGACGACCTACCGCCTAGGCGAGAAAGGCGAACTTTCTCTTATTTTGCACACTGATCAACCACCGCCTAGGCAAACTTTCCACCGCCTAAGCGGGTGCTCCTCCTCCTTTCTGCTTTGTTTTGTCAATTTCCCAGCCGACCACTCTCTCTATCCTCACTAATTCCAGCAGTTACCACCACCAATTACTTGCACACAACCCACACAATCGCCGACCACCGGATACTCACCAACAAACCCACCTTTATTTCTCTCTCTTCTTTGTTTTTCCGATAACACATATACACACACAGCAGCGGCGATCACGCACGCTACTCACTTGCCCAAACTAGAAACAGAGCACAACACAAACGCACTTGCACACAGTCGGCAGCGCAGAGCACACCCCATACAAATCGAGCAACCACTCCCACACAAGAAACATGCACACGCACCAACACACACAACAGCACCTCACAACTGACATCTCTCTCTCTCTCTCTCTAACTTTCCACTGTCGAAAATGATCAAAACCTACATCGCCGGCACATACACACACCCGGTCTGTGATCACCCACACACACACTAAGCACACAAAATACACACCCACACACACACTGCCGTCGGAACCCATGCACACACCGCCTTACCAAAACAGAAACAGGAAACAGGGGAACACAAACAAGCAAGCACACACAACACACACATATACGCAGCACATACACTCAACGAAACCCACAAGTTACTGTTGGCGATCCCCACACGATCGGCAACATTTCCCACTGGCAGATCTCTCTTTCTCCCTCACTTTCTCTCTTCTTGTTTTCTCTCAATCCTTCTCGCCTTCCCTCTTTGGTATGTATGTATGTATATATACATACATACATACATATATATATATACTAATAACAGCCGACAAAAACCCATGCCCCCCTTTACCCCTTTACCAAATCTCCACTCTCTCTCTCTCTATATATATGTAGATATTTATTTGTAAAATTTCACAATCCTCCCTTGATATTTTGTTGGGGTATAAATTAAACCCAAAACTATGTTTTAATATTTATAAAAATTTCAATACCACCCACTAAAATTTTAATTCACATACTCAATATCGTAATCCACCCCAACATTTTCAAAATATTTTAAAATGCGACTTGAATTATTCGTATTTTGAAAAGTCAGGGTCTTACAGCACCAATATTGTCCCTTCCGTCAGAAGGAGGTGGTTTCGTGATTTATAGTGACACGTCACACCAAGGGCTGGGATGTGTTCTGATGCAGCATGGTAACGTAATCGCTTATGTATCTCAGCAATTGAAGAACCATGAGTGTAATTACTCGACGCATGATTTGGAGTTGGCTACAATTGTGTTCACCCTGAAGATTTGGAGGCACTACCTGTTTGGTGAGACATGTGAAATATACACCGACCATCAGAGTTTGAAGTACTTATTTACTCAGAAGGAATTAAATCTGAGTAGAGGCGTTGGATGGAGTTGATCAAGGACTACGATTTCACCATCCATTATCATCTAGGAAAGGCTAATGCTGTAGCGGATGCTTTGAGTAAAAAATTGGCAGGCTCGGTCGCACACCTTTGAGTTCAGTTAGCGGTTGGTCAAACAGCAGCATTGCTTGCAACCTTGACTTTGAGGCCGACATTGATTGACCACATTATTGAAGCTCAAAAATCAGACATTCAATTGGAGAGGATCCGGGATGAAGTAAAAAATGGTCACAGAATGGATCATCATATCAGGGATAGTGACGAAGCCTTGATGTGTGAAAATAGATTGTGTGTTCCTAATGACGTCAATTTGAAAAAATATATCTTGGAAGAAGCGCATAGCTCAGCGTACGCAATGCATTCGGGGAGCACTAAAATGTATCGAGATTTGCGTGAGTATTATTGGTGGATTGGAATGAAACGGGAGATTGCAGAATTTGTTGCCAGGTGCCTTGTGTGTCAACAAGTAAAGATTGAGCATCAACGTCTAGGTGGGTTGTTGCAACCCCTACCTATTCCAGAGTGGAAGTGGGAGCATATCACGATGGATTTCGTTTCGAGATTACCCCGTACTCAAAAGGGGTATAATTCCATCTGGGTTATCATTGATAGGCTTACCAAGTTCGCTCATTTTCTAGCCGTAAAGACGACATTTTCTCTTGAAAAGTATGCCCAATTGTATATTGATGAGATTGTTAGGTTGCATGGCACACCGATTTCTATAGTGTCGGATAGAGATCCGAGATTTACTTCGAGATTCTGGCTGAGTCTCCAGACTGCCTTAGGTACCAGAGCACCACTTTCCATCCCCAGACAAACGGTCAATCGGAGCATACGATTCAGACGTTGGAAGATATATTAAGGGGATGTGTTCTAGAATTTTCTGGTAGCTGGGATGATCATTTGCCGTTGATGGAATTCGCCTACAATAACAGCTATCATTCGGCAATTAAAATCGCTCCATATGAGGCGTTGTATAGTAGAAGATGCAGGACCCCAGTTTGTTGGACTGAGGTGGGTGAACGTAAATTGTTGATGTCGGACATAGCCCAACTGACAGCAGACAAAGTAGAGGTGATTCGAGAAAAGTTGAAAATTGCTCAGAGTCGACAGAAGAGTTATGTAGACAAGCGCCGGCGGGAGTTGGAGTTTGAGGTGGGAGATCATGTGTTATTGCGTATTTCTCCATGAAAGGGCATAATAAGGTTCGAAAAGAAAGGAAAGTTGAGTCCAAGATACATCGGACCATATGAAATTCTAGAGCGGGTTGGCATGACAGTGTATAGACTAGCGTTACCGCCAGAGTTATCTCAACTGCACGACGTTTTCCATGTATCGATGTTTCGGAAATATGTGCCGGACCCTTCTGATGTGTTGACTTCGCAGCCGATCGAATTGGAAGCAGATCTGTCCTACGTTGAGGAGCCAGTCCAAATCCTAAGCCGTAAAAATCAAGTGTTGCGAACGAAGACGATCCCGTTAGTTAAAGTACAGTGGCGCAGTCATGCGGTGGAAGAGGCGACATGGGAGCGAGAGGAAGAAATGAGGAACAAATACTCGCATTTGTTCGACTAAGGTAAAATTTAATAAATAAAATTTCGGGACGAAATGTTTTTAGGAGGGAAGAGTGGTAAAGTCTAAATTGTAGAACGTACGTCATAAATAGTTGCATTATAGAGCATTAGAAAATTTTAGGATAAAAATTTTATTGATTAAAATTCAAATCAAAAGTTGGGGGTCAAATTGGGAATTTAGAAACATAAAAATTTAAACTTAAGATTTGAATTGGCAATTAAAAATAAAAAAGTAAAAATGTTAAGGGCGAAATTATAAATTTTGAAACTTTTTAAAATTGAAATTTACTGAAATTAAGAACTTAAAGAAATTAGAGGGAGGAAAGTGCAATTTAACTATTTTTAATATATATATATATATATATATATATATATATATATATAACCGCTGTGTGTGATGGACGATCAACTGGCCAGAGGAGGGAGCGATCGAGGGGCAATGTGGCGTGCTTAGGATTAGATTAACCACTAAATTCATGCAATAAATACCCCCTCATGCGAAGAAGTGATCAAATCCGGCAAAAAAATTAGAGAAATTCTGGAGAAAGAGAGAGGACCGGAGGAGGACGTCGGGGTTCTGTGATCGGCGTTTCTCCGGTGAGCAGGGTGTGTGTCTCATGGTTGCATGTATGTGTTCCTGTGGTTACTGCTGTGTGCCTCTGCTTTGAAGCAATCGTGTGGGTTTTCCGGTGGTTCACTCGGCAGCCGTGGGGGTGAGATCGTCAACGATATGATCGTTGCCGTCCGACGCCGTCGTCTGGTGAGTATTTATGAGTATTTTCTCTACTTATTTTGGTGGGTGTGCGCATGCATGAGGATTGCGAGTTGGTCGGTAAATATTCGGTGGTGTGGGTGTCGGTGATGTATATCCGGCGATTGTCATGGTGGTGTCGGTGGTGGGATATTTTGGTACGTTGTATGTGTATTTTAGTGTGCATATGCAGGTGAAATCCATGATCTTGTGTGTTTCTGTGTGTGGGTGGTCGGCCGTTGGTCGCCGGCCGGTAGTGATAGTGTGTGCGTGGGTGTGTTTTGTTCGTCAGGTGCGTAGGTGTGGGGGTCGTCGGCTGCACTGTTGGGTCGCCGGCAGAGTGAGTGTGTGCGTGTGAGGACCGTGTATGTGTGTTTTGTTCAGTTCGCCGGTGGCGGCTGCAGACGGTGGAGGTGATCGGCGTTGTTGGGGTGTCAGTGTCGACGTATGTGTGTGTGTGTGTGTTCGTTCGTTCAGCATTGTAGCGTGTGTGCGTTTCTCTGTGTGTGCAAGGGGTTGGCCAACTGCGACGGGCATGGGTTGTGTGGGTGTGTGATCGGTAAGGGTGGTCGGCGGCGAGACCTCAAACATAAAACAGGAAAAAAAATTATTAATTAAATTACACAAACAACCCAAATAAAAACCAAAAATCCATTTCACGGCCGTGAACGATTCGGAATGGATATCGTTTTTCGTTAAATTTATTTTAATTTTGTTAAATTAAATTCTAGCATAAATTTTTTTGTAACCGGAATAGTAAATTTGGGATCGTTCATATTACAAGATTTTTATGCAATAATTAATAGAATGAAATTATCAGAATAATAACAATTTTGATAAATAAAATATGAGGAGTGGAAGTAGGAGGAACTTAGGGCTTGTATTACATGATTAGGTGATTTTATATAAAATATTAATATAGGCTCTGTCATTATTAGGTTCACAGGCACCGGCATCCAGATAGAGTGCGGTCAGTGTCCGTTTTGCAAAACAAATACCGAGGTGAGTGTACTGTCTTCTTGGTAAATTATTTGTATACCTATCTATGATGAAAAATGGCTGTATTTAAATTAGATGCTTTAAAAAAAATTATGTGGTGAATTGACGATGTTGATTAGACGATATTATTGAGTGATGTGACCCGCTTCGGCGGAGTGATGTTATCCGCTTCGACGAAGTGATGTTTATCTGCTTTGGCAGAGTGATATTAGATGTTTATACTGCGCAGTGAGTATCCGCTTCGGCGGAGTAATGGGTGTTCGTAGGAAGGCATATCCTACGGATGGTACGGTACCGTTGCAACTCCCCATCGTGAGGTTAAAACGATCACTATGGCTAGCCAGTGTGTGTTGTGGTGGGGTGGTGGTTTGAGATGTGATGTTTTATTGATACTGGGTGATTTATTATTGATTATGGTGATTGGTATGATATTTATACTGGACGGTTTAAAAATGGAACTTATATATATACTTTATTTTCACTGCATATATTATGAAGACTTTTACAAGCTATGTGGTATCTATACACTTATGCTTGATCCATATTTAAATGTTGTATTATCTAGAATGTATTACTATTTAAAAAAAAAATTATTAAAAAGGCAGTACACTCGCAGGTGAAATAGCTACGAGTCGATCCCCTACTGGCACTGGGTAGAGTCCGTCGATGGTATAGCGAGGGAGTATTTCGGGAGTTGCTGCCTGAGGCGAACCTAGGAGAGGTTCATTTTTGTTTTTATCTTTCGTTATTATTAAAATTCAGGGACGGGTGTGTCCCTAGTTAGAGAAGATGTTTATGGCCTGATTTTGTGATTGTATAATTATGAAGGCATACTGTCACTTTCTATTTTGGTTTGTCGCTCAGGTGATGTCGTGTCGATGTCACGCAGGCCCCATACGTGATGGGTGTCCGGGGTGGGGTGTGACAAAAAGCCTTCCCCTGATCATTGCTCTCTACTCTGCTAAGCCTAGATGATCGTAAGGTCTGGTCGGACAGACAGACCCGGAATAGAAGAAAGAGAAGATATGTCGTGAACTCCAGGGGCACACTCTCCAGCTCCCACTAACGAGGATAACTACCTCCTCCAAGACCAGGCAAGACCGTCAACTCTATTACCTGGGGTTGCGGAACAGACCTTGGGGGCCATGGAGGCATCCCGGGTTGATATTCTTGAATGCTAAATGGGCAAGTTCAAGTCGTGTGTCTAGTTCCTCCTCGTGCGCTTGTCGGTGCCTCTTACTCTGGGAGGACCAGTTCTCCAGATCATGGCACCCAAGAAGCTACCTCAAGACCTCATGACCACTTCGAATGGACATGTGCCCAGGGCCGCCTTCCATCTTACAACCCTGAGCTTGTAGGGTAATAGAGGGCTCCCCCAGTAATGCCGAGATCTTCACCTCCTCTGCCGTGTGAATTTATACCGAATGAACTATCAGTGTCCCCTGATGGTAGAGCTCTTCATCAGTTAGCCAGGTCCAATCATAGAGGCTGACATGAATGAGAAGTTGGTTCCTACTCCTCTCCCTCCCATCACATTGCTGCCCAAATTGTGGGAAATCGTGTGTGTGGAGAGTCCCGAGAAGGGAGGTTGTGGAGCATTGCCTGGCCAATATAGAAGCCCATCTCTAGGATGTACAAGGGGGTCGGGTAGGAATGTTTGTTGTCATAGAGGTGAGCCCCCCCTTTGTGGAGAAAATTTTGGAGAAAGTAGCACCACGACACTTTACCTACCCCCAGATGAATCCGTATGATGGGACGTCAGATCCCGTTGACCACATGTCCATGTTCAAGTCTCATATAGATATTTAAGTAGACTCTATAGCTTTGTGGTGTAGAGCCTTTCCTATCACTTTAATAGGTGTACGAGGACTTGGTTCCAGGGTATGAGGCCAGCATCTATCTCTACCTTCAGGGAGCTCGAGCAGTTATTCCTAGCTCGTTTCAGCCGCTCTCGGCGAAGGCCAAAGACTATGGCTCATATCCTTACTCTTTGGCAAGAGCCCTTTGAATCATTGGGAGACTATGTTGAGCATTTTAATCGAGAAACAAATACATGGGACAACCTCATTTAGAGTGTAGTACTGAATGCCTTTATTGATGAGCTCCGACATCTGCTCCAACCCTACTCCCACTCTTGATCAAAATCTAGACTGTGGGTCTATGTTTGTACGCGCGAGGATTCACAACTTTTTCCTCCTCGCGGTAATTGGACTACTTGCAAGTGTACGAGGTCTAGTTTTAATATAATGGATCTTGTAGGATCGGATATCGTTCCACTGGGAAGGGCAGGTAATTCGGTTGAGTATTGCGATTTCAATAGTTTCATATTATCTCGACTAATCAAATTTCGTTTGTTTTCTAATTACTATACTAAGATAAATGACAACTATTAAGTTAGTTTTAATTACACTAATTACTTAGGTATAAATCTCTTTCATATAATGCATAATCGATTTCATTTCGTTAGCTATAACGGTTTTTATCTAATCCGACAACCTCTGTATCAATAACTCCACCGCTACCTCTTCCGAGTGTAAAACGAGGGATTACACGACTTTGTGTCAACGAAGAAGTCCCCTTCAATGCCTAAATGACCCTAAGTCGCGTGAGTTTTGAGCCAACGTCATGGGTTGCATACGTTCTAACGCCCTCCCGGGTCGCTAGAACGTCAAGTTGTATTTACCCTAGTCTGAATCCGGGGTTACCTCTCCCAAGTGTCAAACCCCGTATTCTCGGTTTATCAATACAAGCATAATATCAAGAATAACGATAAACACAATCGGATTTAGACAAACAACACGTTAAAGTAACATTAATTCATTAAACTAAACGATTACAAGATTTCGACTACACCTAAGTAACATTTAACTACTACTATAAGATCTTAGCCATATACCATACAAAATAAGAGGGATTCAACATTCTTAGATCTGGAAAAGTGATTACAAAGAATAAAACAAGAGAGAAACGATCAAATTTGGAAGTGAAACGGTTCACTGTCACTAATGATCGATCCGCAAGTTATCCTTCTTTATCTGAATGATGAACCTCCTTCTTGATCTTCAAAATATAGCTTAAGAGCTCTCTACTAGGGTTAGGGTTCTTCAACTACAAGTTTCAGACGTGGGCAAGGGGTATTTATAGGCCTAGGGGTTCAAAAATATCTAAACAGATATTTTGGGCTGTTTTGCGACTTCCGCCTAAGCGGTAGAAACTTCGCTTAGGTGGAGTTTAAGTCGGTTAGAATTCTGCCTAAGCGGTAGAATCTTTGCTTAGGCGGAGGACTAACTTCTTGGCTCCCTTTCTTTCTGACGGAATTCCGCCTAGGCGGTAGCTACTTCTCGTAGGCGGATTTATAGCAGTGCAGCTCTTCCAGTAGTTCAGTACTTCCAGTGTTCTGATGGATTTCCGCCTAGGCGATGGAAACTTCGCCTAGGCGGATTCAATACTTCAGCCCTTGCAACCTTCTGACAGATTTCCGCCTAGGCGGTGGAAACTTCGCCTAAGCAGATTTCAACTCTTCAGCTTTTGCAACTTTCTGAGGAATTTACGCCAAGCGGTAGTAGATACTTTGCCTAGGCGGAATTGCTTTGTTATTTAAAATCTCATTTTTTCATCTTTTTGGCTACTCTTTTCGCACCATTTCGCTCAGTTTGACGATTGTTTACGTCCCTGCTCCTGACTAATAAAAACAGCTAAAACGATATTCAAACTTCAATAAAATACTCGAAAACTGGCAAATTCGGTTTAGAATTAGATAGATATTTTACAGCTATCAAATACCCCCAAACTTGGAATTTTGCTAGTCCTCGAGCAAAATATCCTAATGCTAAATAACACTAACTACACTAATTACCTACATCCTAAACCACAAATAGGTAATTATTAATAAATAAGAAGTACATACCTGTGAGATTCAAGTTCAGTCAAAGAAACCGTGCTATTCTTCCCTCAACAACCTGTAATCAAATCCGGTTAAGGAATAACACACACCACGTGGTGCTCTAGAATTTCAACACTCAATATCAGTTAAAATCATTTTCGATCCAATTGAAATGTGTGTGTGTGAGAACTCATATATATAACTAATCAAATGCCAGATTGGATTATTCAATGAATAAAGTCATGACTTAAACTTGTTAAAACATTAAGGAAAGCCATATGCTTGACTGGGCTCAACTATCCACTAATGTAGGCTCGGACATTCACCCAGATCAATAGGACTTGGTCAGGCTTTGGAGAACGACCAAGGGTATCGTAGAAATAGAAACTCGTTATAATTTTAACGATACCCGAGGTACAAACGCTTATCGCTAATTCTCTATCATGACCCCCTTAGCTTTGAAGATATTACCCTAAACAAGATTTAGTAAACTTGTATTCACTTGCCAAAACAATTGAAATTAAACACTATATTCACATAGGGTGTTTTTTTTTTTAAAAGTACACCCCCAAAATTATTCAATTTTGTACAATTTTAGGGGCATTTAGATACAACTAATGGATTGACAAGTGAATACTCTTATACTTAACCAAAAATATTTAAACTGAAACCCTGATTGCCCGCTTCAAGTTAGCATAATCTAATGCTACTTGTTTTCACTCAATTTTTCCTTTTATTCCTAGCAACAATGGTTCTGAAAGATTTACTTGGTTACAGTATAGAAACAAGTTCAGAAGTGAAAAAATTTTATGGCTTCGACAGGAGAACGAGGGAATAACTTTTCAGGTTATTTTTAAACGGTTTAAGCGATAAAAATGAAGACCTATATCATGCCTCCGGAATTACCTTACCTATAATTTCGGCTCCAGCCTCCCCCAGTCAAGTTCTAGATTCCTCATTTCTGTCATGAACTTATTACTGAATAATCGGCGTTCAATCATTCAATTAATTATACAATGAGTTTATGCAATCGTGCGATTTAGGATCAAAATAATTTTTACCTAATAGACATGCTAAGTACACAAAACACACGTGAATGGCATTACCCCCGACCTTAAAATGCAATTTAGGGGGTAATTTTCATCATCGGGACATGGTTCGGACGAACTCAAAAACTCAGCATGCTCGTACCACTAAATTTATTAACAATTCTAATCTAATTCTACAAACTAATATTACCTATGCTAATTATCCTTACACATGCATAGCTAAACATTACACATGTATAACAAAAAGAATTTCAAAATTTACTAAAAATTTTATATTACAAAAATTTTAACATTAATAAATAAATTTGTACACAAAAAGAATTTTTGTCCCCTTTACATAAAAAAATTTCATCCTTCTTATCCCCCCAAGAAAAAAAAAACAAAAACTACATGTAGTGCAGGTCATATTCCCCCAAACTTGAACGAGGCAGTGTCCTCACTGCCTAGGCAGCGAACTCAATAGCAGAATAGAAAAATATGAATTGAAACTGGGGCGGACACATACCTAGGAGGGAAGACATACAAGTCTAACCTCCTACCGTTCATTTCGGAGGAGATGGCGGTGGCGGCTCATTCGTCTCGGAAGGTGGCACGGGCGTATAACGCGCCATGTCGATTCCGAGATGTTCGAATATTACTCGTTGGTTTTGGTCTTGTTGCCGGATGTAGGAATCCATATAGTTCTCCATCCGAGCCAAATTAGCTTGAAGTTGGCTCATATCGGACTAGAGATTACAGACATCTCGTGAGATTTGGATGATTTGGCCGCGGCTGGTTGTAGGTGTCGGTGGGTTCGAAGGACCGACTTCTTTATCTTCTTGACCCTCTTCTCCTTCACCTGGTCCGCCTTTCTATAACTTGTTAATCATTTCAAGATCAAGTGGCTTTATAGGTGGAAAGGGGCTTGTGGATGTGATACGAACTCTGGCTCGTTGAAAGAGCGCGGTGAGGAATGAGGGAAAAGGAAGGCCACCCTTCTTCGTCCCGGCCGTATGAAGTATGGAAGAATAAATATGCCAACCGACGTTGACGGGCGTCCTTCTATCAATGCCGTAGAGCATGAACGCTCTCTCGTTGGACACATCAGACATATGGGTGGTCGGGAGCAGATTGGCGCAGATAAATGAAAACCAAATCTTTGGGATCGGTTTCAGAAACCGTGACTTGAAGATTGCCTGGCCCTGCCATGTGTTGGTCCACTGTGCTTTTCTCATCGTCAAGGCCTGAATCACTGCACTCATTGTCGGTTTGGCTGCATCGGATAAATCTCTTGAAGCTTCGGGCCCCGTCAATCCTAGCAATTCATTAAAATGATAGGCACTGAACAAGACGGGAATATTTCGGACCCGTGTTTGAAACCCCGTGGCCTCCACAATGTTCGCATAAAATTCTCGAACAAGGGCCAACTTTCCTGTTGGAGGTGGAGCACGGAACTGTTCCCATTGTCTTTATACGATAACAGTTCTGATTTCTTTAGGGAGTTCATTCAGAGGTCCGAACCCCCTCTGACGGATGCCTGGCCGTTTACTCTCATGCTTTTTATACCGATCCTAAGCCTGCTTAGAAACAAATTCGAGAGAATTGAAGTCCGAAGCAGGCGGAGGTTTGTCTGTTCTTGGTTGCTTGGCAGCCCGACGCTTTGCCATTTTCCCTGAAAATCAAAATCATAACACCAACCATAATAATAACAATAGAACAAGTAATTCAAACCCTTTTCAACGAACACACAATGCCCTATTTTATCAAACATATGCCAATCAAAGCCAAATAATACAAATCTCACAAGATATCCCACCAACCATAACCAAATCACATTTTTGTCGTAATGTAGCGCAAACTACATGATTCACATTGTATATCAATAGAAAAATATGATAGGGTTTACCATTTAGCATTCCTCAATCCCAAATAGCATGAAAACCGCAACTTAGGGTTTAAAGGGGTTTAGGGTTCCAATCAAATCCAATGATTTTTGAAATAAATGAGCACATGAAGCAAATAATTCAACAACTAAATGAAAAATAGGATCATTGACACTTACTTGTTGAAAAATTTGATCATATCAGTGGAGAATGGCGATTTCGCATTGTTTCACCGTTCGAACCCTAATTTTCGAGAATGGGCAGAGGAATTCCACGTTTGGATGAAGATGCTTGGTGAAAATCCAAGTTTTTAGCACTATAGAATGAATCTTTAATGGGAGGAAGGAATTTGGGATGGTGAAGTTGAGAGGTTTCTTGAAATTTTTAGGAGGGAAATACCGTTTGCGAAGTGGACTGTGCGTTTTAAAAACAGGGTTCACGTAAATTCGCCTAGGCGGTGGTTTTTCCGCCCAAGCGAAGTAGTGCCTTTTTCTTTTTAAAAACCTTCTGGTGTAAATCTGCCTAGGGGGTGGTTTTTCCGCCGGGGCGAGTTTACACCAGTGTGAAACCCCTGATTTGGTTGTAAATCCGCTTAGGCGGTGGGTTTTCCGCCTGAGCGAATTTACACCAGTGTAGGAACTCAGCTTTTCTTCAATATCCGCCTAGGCGGTGGTTTTACCGCCTGAGCGAACTTATGGCAGTGTAAAATGCAGACTTTTTCTGTCCAATTTTCGCTTAGGTGGTGGTTTTTCCTCCTGGGCGAAATTACGCCAGTATGTTTTCTCAGCCTTTCTGTCCAATTTTTGCCTAGGCGGTGGTTTTACCGCTTAGGCGAATTTACGCCAGTGTGGACTTAAGCTGGATTCCTTCAGGTTTTCACAATTTTTTTCTCTACACCTCTTCATTCCTCAAACTAGTTTTAGCATGCAAATCAATCCTAAGTATCTAGCCTCATCAATTCACCACAAAAAAAAATAGTATTACGAGATCAATACAATCTCCAAAAAGGAATTTATACAAAAGCTGGGAATGTTCGTTACCCTCGATGACATAGCAAAAGATGTTACTTGGTTTTACTTCCCTAGCATGGACGTTTATGAATTCCGGCTCTATCCTTCAACGAGGGAGATGTTCTCCACAACTCGCTCTTCATCCTTGAAGTATTGCTTGATCGGCTCCCCGTTGACTCGGAAAGTTCGTCCGTCTTCGCCTTCGAGCTCGATAGCTCCAAATGGATAAATATGCTTGATCCGGAACGGTCCAGACCACTGGGACTTCAACTTTCTGGGAAAGAGTCTCAGCCTTGAGTTAAACAATAGGACTTGTTGGCCCGGACTTAACTCCCTCCGGACTATCATTTTGTCATGCCACCTCTTCGTTTTATCTTTGTAGAGCTTGGCATTCTCATAAGCCTCGTGCTGGAATTCCTCCATTTCATTTAATTAGAGGAGACGTTGCGCACCCGAAGCTTTTAGATCAAAGTTGCGTTTCTTAATCGCCCAGAATGCACAGTACTCCAATTCAACGGGCAAATGACACGCTTTCCCAAACACCAATCGATACGTCGACATACCGATCGGTGTCTTAAAAGCCGTGCGATACGCCCATAAAGCATCATCAAGCTTCACCGCCCAATCCTTGTGATTTGTATGAACCGTCTTCTCCAGAATTAGCTTGATTTCTCGGTTTAAAACTTCCGCTTGGCCATTTGTCTGTGGGTGGTATGGTAATGCCACCTTGTGCCTCACTCCATACTTTACCAACAAGGCATTAAGCATTTTGTTACAGAAGTGGGTCCCCTCATCACTGATTAAGGCTCGAGGTGTCCCGAACCGTGTCATGACATTATGTTGAAGGAACTTTAACACCACTTTGGCATCATTGGTAGGTGTTGCCACGGCCTTGACCCATTTAGACACATAATCCACCGCTAGCAGAATATACTCCTTACCAAATGATGGCGAAAATGGCCCCATGAAATTCAAGCCCCACACATCAAACAATTCAAGCTCAAGAATCAACGTCAATGGCAATTCATGCCTCCTTGATATGTTACCTACCCTTTGACATCTATCACAGGTTTTCACAAACGTATATGAATCTTTAAACAAAGAAGGCTAGTAAAAACCTGATTGAAGTACTTTCGATGCTGTCTGAGTCGCACCAAAATGGCCGCCATAAGGTGATGAATGGAAATGGTAGAGAATACTAGCCATTTCCTCCTTCGGAACACATCTCCGAATCACCTGATCAGCACATTTCTTGAATAGCAATGGCTCGTCCCACAGGTAATACTTTGCATCAAAAAGAAACTTCTTCCGTTGAGCTCTCGTCAACTCCGGTGGTAACACGTTATAGGCAAGATAGTTGACAATGTCCGCATACCACGGAAGTGCATTTTCCATTGAAAATAGTTGTTCATCAGGGAACACTTCAGTGACGCTAGACTCCTCACCAACGTCTTCTTGAATCAACCTTGATAAATGATCGGCAACAACGTTCTCACTCCCCTTTTTGTCCCTTATCTCTGTATCAAACTCTTGTAATAAGAGAATCCACCTTATCAACCTCGGTTTGGCATCTTTCTTTGAAAATAAGTACCGGATAGCCGCGTGATCCGTGTAGACGATCACTTTTGACCAAATGATATATGAACGGAACTTATCACAAGCAAAGACCACCGCTAGCATTTCTTTCTTAGTTGTGGTGTAATTCTCCTGGGCGTCATTCAATGTTTTGCTTGCATAATAGATCGAGCGGAAGATCTTCTCCTTCCGTTGGCCTAACACCGCACCAATGGTATAGTCACTCGCATCGTACTCAAATGGCATTTCCCAATCCGGAGCGACCATTATTGGAGCCGTGATCAACTTCCACTTTATCGCCTTAAAAGCCTCCATGCAAGTTTCATTGAATTCAAACAAAGTATCCTTCTCAAGAAGGTGACATAACGGCTTCACCGTCTTCGAGAAGTCCTTAATAAAGTGTCGGTAAAAGCCAGCATGCCCCACAAAACTTCGAACTCCTTTCACAGTAGTACTCATATCCAGCTAAACAATCTAGCATTTGGTCAATGAAAGGAAGAGGAAAATGATCTTTCCTCGTTGCCTTATTTAATGTCCTCTAATCAATACATACACGCCATCCCGTGATGGCCTGTGTCGGAATAAGGTCATCCTTCTCATTGTTTACTACCGTCATGCCTCCTTTCTTTGGCACCACTTGCACCGGGCTCACCCACTCACTATCGGATATAGCGTATATAATTCCCGCATTCAAGAGTTTCAACACCTACGCTCTCACCACTTCCTTTATAGCCGGATTTAGCCGTCGTTGATGTTCAATGGAGGGTTTGAACATATCCTCCATCAAAATCTTATGCATGCATACTGAAGGACTAATTCCCTTGATATCTGAAATAGACCAAGCAAAAGCGGATCGATGCCTCTTCAAGATTCTCAGCATCTTACTCTCCTCTTCTTCCGTCAGAGTTGATAAAATTATAACCAGATCGGTCGAATTCTCTCCCAAAAAGATATACCGAAGATGTTCTAGTAATTGCTTGAGTAATAATCCACCGTGAGGCAGATTTGATTTATCGGAAGAGTCTTCAACTTCTTCAATCTCCGCCACATGAATAGGATAATCAACGTCTTTCGGTTGAACATCTAAAGCCAGCACGTATTCCACAACATCAAGGTCCATGGTAGAGCCTTCCTCACCAAGATCCCCCATAGATAAGGAACTTATGAGAGTGTACTCTAACGAATCCATCTCCATGTTTGCAAGAAAGAACTCCCGCATGCAAGAGTCCACAACATCAACTCGATTGCAATTGGGAGGTTCATTTGGAAAGTTCATAATGTTGAAAATGTTGAACCTTATTTCTTCATCATTCACTCTTAAGGTCAAATTGCCATTATGCACATCAATCAAGGCCTTTTTGTTGCAAGGAAAGGTCATCCAAGGATGATTCGGATCTCTCTGTCTTCTTCCATTTCAAGCACAATGAAATCCACCAGGAATATAAATTTATCTACCTTCACTAGCACATCCTCAATGATTCCCTTTGGATAGGTTAGCGAACGATTCGCCATTTGAAGAGAGATCGTCGTCGGCTTTGCACTTTCGAGTCCTAACTTCCGATAAACGGAAGAAGGCATCAAATTAATACTCGCCCCAAGATCACAAAGCGCCTTATCAAAATGAGATTTCCCGATAGTACACAGAATTCTGAAACTACCGGGATCCTTCAATTTGGTAGGTAACTTCCTTTGTAGTATTGCACTACACTCCTCAGTTAGCTTCACCATTTCATAATCCTCCAACTTTCTCTTCTTTGTCATGATATCCTTCAAGAACTTGCCATAGTTGGGCATTTGTTCCAATGCATCCGCAAAAGGTATGTTGATGTGGATTTTCTTGATGATTTCAAGAAATTTTTCGAATTGAGCATCCAACTTCCTCTTTTGGAACCTTTGAGGATATGGAAATGGTGTTACTAGAATCGGTGGATTCTCTGAAAATGTTACTCTTCCCGGTATCACCCTTTCATCTCTTCTTCTCTCCTAGACTTTCTTCTTGTTATTATCCCGATTCACATCTTCACTCAGCTTCTCCTTTCCTTCATCGATTTTTGCTTCCACCTCGGTTCATCATCTGGAAACTCACGACTCACTCCCGCCTCGGTTTCCATAGGCTTCTCACTTCCACGTCTCTGCCACTCCTCACCTTAATCGCCTTGCATTCCCAAGGGTTGGTTTCCATGTTGCTTGGAAACTTCCCCTTTTGTTGTTCTTGAATTATCCTAGCAAGCTGCGCGATTTGAGTCTCAAGAGCCTTCATCGTGGTATTAGTGTTTGTATAAGTGGTATCAATAGAGTCCAGCCTTGTTTCATGTTTGTTCAGGCGATTATGCGTCTCATGCATCATAATCTGCGTCTCCTTCATAAATGAACCCAAAACCTCATCCAAATTTGACTTCGGATTGTGCATTGGTGGTTGTTGCATTTGTCGATTGGCTTGCATTGGATATCTCGAAGCTTAATTTCCATACCCCAGAGGTGGCCGCAAAGCGTTCTGATTATTCGCATATGAGAAGTTCTCATGGTTACGAAGTCCAGGATTGTAATGAGTCGGAATGTTTGTAGTCGGCCTGAAAGTATAGGCACGGTTGTTCAGAAAATGGCATTCCTCGAACTCGTTATCCAATCCGAATTGAGAACTACTTTCCGCTATCTCCTCCCCTTGACTCGACAAAGCTCATTTTGTAGACAAGGCGACTAATTGGTCCGAGAGCTTAGACACTTGGGCCGATAACGTTGAAATATGGTCAGATTCTTAGATAGAAACGACCCGTCTTCCCGTGTTCCTCTCATTCGGCCATTGATAGTTATTAGCCGCCATCTCTTCCAATAATGCATTTACTTCGATAGGGGTTTTGGATAACAACGATCCCCCTGAGGTTGCATCGACTATCGTTCTTGTCTGGCCATCCAACCCGTTATAAAATAATTAGGTTTGAAACCAATATTGATAATCGTGTTGGGGGCACCTTCTCAATAAGTCCTTAAACCTCTCCCATGCCTCAAATAATAGCTCGAAATCTCTCTAGCGAAACTGCGCAATCTCGCCTCGGAGTTGAGAAGTCTTCGAGGGTGGAAAGAACTTAGTGAGGAACGTTTGTGCAAGGTCCTCCCAAGTATTAATGCTCCCTGGTTGAATCAATTGAAACCATCCCCTTGCTCTGTCTCGTAAGGAGAACAGAAATAACCTCAACCTTATAACATCTTCGGCAACTCCGTTAATATTGACGGTGTCACAGATTTCAAGAAAGGTTGGTAAGTGTACGTTGGGGTCTTCGTGAAGGTTCCTGGCATATTGGTTTTGCTGAACCATGTTGATTAGGGCGGGCTTCAATTCGAAGTTATTAGCTTGGATCGGCTGCCTCCGGATCCCTGAATAATTGTCTAACATGAGTGGCCGATAATAGTCCCGAATGACTCGTTGTGGCCTCTCATGCTCCGGAGGCCGGAGTACTTGCAACTCCGACGGTTGCGGAATATTCTCACATCTACTGGCCATTGCTGTAGCTTTTTCCTCTTTCTGTTTAGCAATACGTTGACTACGCCGCATGCACTGCTCAAATTCAATAGATAAATAAAATAAATAAATGAATTGAATAAAATTTAAAAGCAAAATAATTATCGTGATTAACATTCAACTACTTGATCACAATATCAACTTAACTGAAAAACGAATTGAAGGATCCCCGGCAATGGTGCCAAAAACTTGTACGCGCGAGGATTTACAACCTTTTCCTCCTCGCGGTAATTGGACTACTTGCAAGTGTACGAGAACTAGTTTTAATATAATGGATTTTGTAGGATCAGATATCGTTCCACTGGGAATGGCAGGTAATTCGGTTGAGTATTGCGATTTCAATAGTTTCATATTATCTCGACTAATCAAATTTTGTTTGTTTTCTAATTACTATACTAAGATAAATGACAACTATTAAGTTAGTTTTAACTACATTAATTACTTAGGTATAAATCTCTTTCATATAATGCATAATCGATTTTATTTAGTTAGCTATAATGGTTTTTATCTAATCCGACAACCTCTGTATCAATAACTCCACCGCTACCTCTCCCGAGTGTAAAACGAGGGATTACACGACTTCGTGTCAACGAAGAAGTCCCCTTCAAGGCCTTAACGACCCTAGGTCGCGTGAGTTTTGAGCCAACGTCATGGGTTGCATACGTTCTAACGCCCTCCCGGGTCGTTAGAAAGTCACGTTGTATTTACCCTAATCTGAATCCGGGGTTACCTCTCCCGAGTGTCAAACCCCGTATTCTCGGTTTATCAATGCAAGCATAATATCAAGAATAACGGTAAACACAATCGGATTTAGACAAACAACACGTTAAAGTAACATTAATTCATTCAACTAAACGATTACATGATTTTGACTACACCTAAGTAACATTTAACTACTACTATAAGATCTTAGTCATATACCATACAAAATAAGAGGGATTCAACATTCTTAGATATGAAAAAGTGATTACAAAGAATAAAACAAGAGAGAAACGATCAAATCTGGAAGTAAAATGGTTCACTGTCACTAATGATCGATCCGCAAGTTATCCTTCTTTATCCGAATGATGAACCTCTTTCTTGATCTTCAAAATATAGCTTAAGAGCTCTCTACTAGGGTTTGGGTTCTTCAACTACAAGTTTCAGACGTGGGCAAGGGGTATTTATAGGCCTAGGGGTTCAAAAATATCTAAACAAATATTTTGGGCTGTTCTGCGACTTCCGCCTAAGCGGTAGAAACTTCGCTTAGGCGGAGTTTAAGTCGGTTAGAATTCTGCCTAAGCGGTAGAATCTTCGCTTAGGTGGAGGACTAACTTCTTGGCTCCCTTTCTTTGTGACGGAATTCCGCCTAGGCGGTGGAAACTTCGCCTAGGAGGATTTAATATTTTAGCCCTTGCAACCTTCTGACGGATTTCCGCCTAGGTGGTGGAAACTTCGCCTAGGCGGATTCAATACTTCAGCCCTTGCAACCTTCTGACAGATTTCCACTTAGGCGGTGGAAACTTCGCCTAGGCAGATTTCAACTCTTCAGCTTTTGCAACTTTCTGATGAATTTTCGCCTAAGCGGTAGATACTTCGCCTAGGCGAAATTGCTCTGTTATTTGAAACCTCATTTTTTCATATTTTTGGCTACTCTTTTCGCACCATTTCGTTCGATTTGCCGATTGTTTACGTCCTTGCTCCTGACTAATAAAAACAGCTAAAACGATATTCAAACTTCAATAAAATACTCGAAAACTGGCAAATTCGGTTTAGAATTAGATAGGTATTTTACACCTATCAATGTTCCTGGGTGCAGACCTCCGTGTTGAAACTAGGAGAGAGAGATAAGGAGTAAACAAGCTGAGGGAACTAGGGAATAAAGGTTCAAATCAAACCCAAGGCTCAAGAAGATTGCAGGCTGAAGGGAGATTAGGACCCATGCCTGGGGAGAGAAGACCACTTCCTCCCCTTGGACGCCGCCAGTATGGGTTTACCCCTATCACAGCTTCGGTCACCACCATCATCGCGAAGAATTTAGGGCGGATCTTGTTTCCTCCTCCGCCACCCCTGAGAGGCAAGCCGGCCGGAAGGAAAATGACAAAATACTGTGCATTCCATCAGGACCGAGGACACTCCACTAAAGATTGCTTCTAGCTCCGACAAGAAATCGAAGCTCTCATTTGAAGAGAATATCTTGGGAATTACATTCAGTGAGAGAATCAAGGGCCCTCCATTGAGGAAAAACCACCGGTAGAGCCTCAGGCCTATATGAGACGGGGGAACTGCCCCCACCCACTGCCTCAGAGGGTAGACGCTGGGGACAATCAACAATGTGTAGACAATGAGATCAACGTCATCCATGGTGGACTCGGCTCTAGAGGTGAAATATCATTATATGGCGTAGCGTTTGTTACACGCTTGCATATTGACTACTCGCAAGTGCACGAGGTCTAGTTTTAATATAGTGGATCTTTAAGATCGGATATCATTCCCTTAGGCACGGTTTGAATAATTGAGTACCGCAATTGGCATAATCTTATATTATCCAGATGGTTAAAGAAATATTACAAATTAAACTAATTAAAACTAAGCTAAACTACAATTAGTGGGTTAATCCTAACTAAGTTGATTAACTAGGAATTGATTTCGTTTACTTAATACATGTTTGATTTCGTTTTAGTTAACAATAACAGAGTTTATGGTGTTCGACAATCTCGGTTCGTAAACTCCTCTACTACCTCTTCGGAGTGTAAGACGGGGGAATACGTGATTTCGTATCAACGAAGAGGTCCCCCTCGATGTCTTAATGACTCTAGGCTGTGTGAGTCTTGCCCCAACTTAATTGATTACACACTAACTAACGCCCTCCCAGGTTGTTAGATCGTAACGATGTTTTTACCCTAGTCCGAATCCAGGGTTACCTCTCCCGAGTGTCAAACCCTAGATTCTCAAATACAACCCTAATACCTTAACAAGAATATTAAAGTCGTCATAAAATGATGAACACAATCGGATTTAAACACAAACAACCGTTAAGAAAACGTGTATTCCATCAAACTAGTATTTACACAACTACATTGATCCTAGCTAATATTTATCTAATCTAACATGATCTTAACCATATAAGCATCAATACAAGAGATATTCATCATCATTTACAATAAAACATTAAATTACAAAGAGAGAAATAAAGAGCGAAAGATCAAATCTTAAAGTGGAGTGATCCACTATCGTCAAAGATTGATCCGCCAATGTTTCCTCTTTTCTGGATGACGAATCTCTTCTTCAAGAATGTCCAAGGATCACCTCCTAAGGTTAGGGGCATCCAACAGTGTCAAGACCTCCCAAGTGTCTTCAATGGATGTGGGAGAATGGTATTTATAGGCCTAAGGTTTCAAAAATATCTAGAAGATATTTTCCTCTGTGCAAAGCTGACCGCCTAGGTGGTGGTTTTCTCCACCTAGGTGGAGGTTAAGTTGGTTTGCCTACCTCCTAGGCAATGGTTTTCTCCGCCTAGGCGGTGGGCTGGTACACAAACATTCTGACGGTTCACTGCCTAGGCAGTGGTTTTCTCCACCTAGGCAGTGGTTCTTGTTCATTTTTTAGCATATCCTCTACATTCTTACCGCCTTGGCGATGGCTTCTTCACCGTGGTGATGGACCTTGTGATCTTGGAACCTTGTTTTTTCATCATTTCTTCACCGTTTTCCCATCGTTTTCGCTCGTTTATCGCTTATTTACGTCCTTACACCTGAATTACATAAAAACTAACAAAAAACACAATTAAATATAACTAATTCACTCAAAAACTATAAAATCCAGTTTAGATGTAGATAGATATTTTACACCTATCAATCATTTTCTAGAAAGAGACATGAGCGGAGGGCCAAACGAAAAGCGGACAAAGACATATATGAAGTAAGCACGGTTGATGCTGCTTCACACAATGTTATCTCATTCAGCAAGATCAACTTTCGGGGAGTACATATGCCCCATGATGATGCCCTAGTCATCACTTCCCAGGTTAATCATTTCAGGATGGGGCACGACCTAGTTGACAGAGGGAGTTTAGATGACATCATCTTTAAATAGGCCTTCGACAAACTGGGGACAAAGACTGACACTCTGCATCCTACTAAGTCCTTCTAGTTGGTTTTGGGGTTGAGGTGGTCAACTCCCTCGGATGGGTTTCTTTACCCTTTACGATTGGGACAACCCCAAGGTCTGCGATGGTATGGGCCAAGTTCTTAAATATAGACAGACCATCACCCTATAATTCTATCATGGGGCGACCGACCTTCTCAGCATTCAAGGCCATTTGCTCTCCGTACTATCAAGTCATGAAATTCCCCACCAGTTAGGGCATCAAAGATATCAGGGGTAACTAGGAGGCGTCACGCACTTGTGCCTAGAGGGCACTAGAACAAAATAAGTAGAAACTAGTGCCGGGTCCTGGGCCCCGAGGGTCTGAGCTGGCAACTCCTGAGCTCATAGCCCTAGATATTGAAGAAGTCCAAGTACCGATTAATGACCCTAGGGATGAGGAACCAGGCCCCTGCCTACATGAAGATTTAATTGAAGTTTTGATTCACCCAACTCTTGAAGAAATAACTATCAAAGTAGGAGCCAAGCTCACCCCAGAACAACGGGCTAAGCTCACAATGCTACTGCGAAAGAACGTCGATGTGTTTGCCTGGTCCAATGATGAGCTCCCCAGAATTGATCCAAAAGTGACCAGGCATAGGCTCCACGCAGATCCACACCACCCTTTAGTCAGGAAAAATATGAGAAAGTTTCACCCTAAACGCCAGAAAATCATCGAGGAAGAAATGGAGAAATCGATCAAGTCTAGTGTTATGGAAGATGTAACATTTCCGGACTAGTTGTCCAATGTTGTGCTCACCCCTAAATCTAGAGGCAAGTGGAGACTCTGCGTTGACTTTAAGGACCTCAACAAGGTCTGCTCCAAAGAATTATTTCATTTACTGAGGATTGATTTAAGTATTGACGCCACGGCGGGTCACGAGCACCTTAGCTTTCTGGACGCTTATGCCGACTATAATCAAATCCCTATGTTCCCCCCTGACAAGAGAAAGATGTCCATAATCACGGATTGGGGTACGTATTGCTCGCTACAAGGTGATGCCCTTCAGCCTGCGCAACGCCGGAGCCACCTACCAGAGGTTGGTCAATAAAATGTTCAAGGAGGAGATCGACAAGACCATGGAAGTTTACATTGATGACATGCTCGTGAAAATATCGCGAGCCCCCGATTACCTAGCACACCTCCAAAAATATTTTAACACGCTAAGAACCCACGGGATGAAGTTCAACCCCATCAAGTGTATCTTTGACGTCTCTGTCGGGATGTTCCTCGGTTATATGGTCTTGTAGCGCGGAATTGATGCCAACCCTGATTAGATCACTACTATACTTGGCATGTCCTCGCCCCGCCCGAAGAAAGAGATGCAAATTCTGACCGGTAGGCTTGCAGCCCTGAACCGATTCAATATCTAAGTCTTCAGAGTGGTGTTTATTTTATTTTTTTTCAAAATGCTTCGTGGAAACAAAGACTTCACCTGAACAAGTGAGTGTGAAGCTCCATTCTGTGATTCGAAACGTTACATCTCCTCAGCTCCTCTATTCATACTCCCAAGATGGGAGATGAGATATTTTTATACATTTTTGCTTCCTCAACTGCGGTGAGCGTGACCCTGGTGAGGGAGAAAAATAGTGTTTAGAACTCAGTATATTACTCCAGTAGGGTCCTCCTAGATGCTGAGTCCAGATACTCAAAATTTGAAAAGTTGGCTTATTCCCTGCTCACCGCCTCCGGAAAACTTCGATAATATTTCCAGGCACACACCATTGTGGTTCTGACCAACTAACCTCTGAAATAGACCCTGTATTTTCCCAATGTCTCGGGAAGGCTAATGAAGTACAACTTTGAACTAGGATAGTTCGATATTGAATATCGACTGAGAACAGCCATCAAAGGCCAAGTCCTCACTGATATCATCGCAGAGCTCATCTTCCCGGTCTTCCCGGAAGAGCAGGATCCAAAAGTAAATCATTAGAGACCTCCAGCTTTTTCTTTGAGTTAATAATTATTATAACTAGCATAACCTTTATAGTAGCGTTCCTTGCTTCAGGGACCTCCTTCAACCCATGCGACTTTGGCCCGATAGCGTGACATCTTTACACAGATTGATCATCCAATGTGAGCGGTTGTGGAGCGGCTATGATTCTAGTAGCCCCTGATAAAGAAATTGTTGAATATTCTCTCCAACTCGAGTTTAGGGCTATGAACAATGAAGCTGAGTATGAAGCCTTACTCTCTAATCTCCTCCTAGTAAGGGAATTCAATGTGCAAGTGATAAGTGTAATTTACCTATCCATTCCCAAAACTAACTTGTTAGTTTTTTAGTATGTTTATTATATTTTATTACATTTTTATGTGTTTTTGTATAAATCAGGTGTGTGGGGTGAGAAAGGATTAAAACAAATCAATAACGATCAAATTGGATCAAGAACGGTGGGAAACCAAGCAAAAGGGCAAAATTCAGAACCTGCAGCCCACTGTCGCGGCAATCAACATGCAGAGAAAGGGTTAAACCTTCTGCAGACCCACCGTCACAGCAGTGAGACCCACCGCTATGATGGTGAAACCACAGAAAGATCTATGCACCCATTGCTGCGTCCACCGTTGCGGCGAAGACACTGCCGATATGCCCACCATTGCGGCAGTCATTCTACACTGATTTTAGATATTTTTTTTAGATATTTTTGTTTCCTATTTCTTCCTCCTATCCTCTATTCTATCCATTATAGCTCCTAGGTAGATAGAATAGAGTAGAAAGACATTTTGGGGAGTGCTCAACAAATTCGAAGGAGAATAACACGTTGCGAAGAAGGAAAAATGATTGTTGAACGGTTTTAGCGACAAATCTTCAGACAACGGCTAAGTATTTTTTTTTTTTTTTATTTCTTAACTTTGGTAGTTTGTTGAGCATGTTTAGCTCGTTTTTGATTGTATAAATGGTTATGGATTTTGTCTAGGGATTAATAATATTTATGAAAATATTTTTTGTTTGAGTTGTGTTTTGTTAATGATTATTCTTCGCTATTCGATTGTGTTTACCATTATTCTTTGATTATATGCTTGTTTAGATATATAGAGAATACGGGGTTTGACACTTGGGAGAGGTAACCCCGAATTTCGGACTAGGGTAAACACAACGCGACGATCTAATAACCCGGGAGGGAGTTAGAAAGTGTGCAATCCATGACGTTGGGGCAATACTCATGTGACCTAGTGTCGTTAAGACACTGAGGGGGACTTTTCCACTGACACAAAGTCCCATATTCACTCATCTTGCTGGGGAGAGGTGGTGAGTGAGTTTACGATACAGAGATTGTCGGATAGGATGAATACCGTTATTGTAAACTAAACGAAACCAAACACATTTTTGTAAACGAAGTTAATCCCTAAATAATCTTTTCCCTTAAACATCTCATATTAGTATTACAGCATAATTAGTTTAATTAACTTAGTATTAGCATTAATTAATTTTAAACACATTTTTTTTGCCTAGATAAAATTAGGTTATGATAATTACGGTACTCGATAATAATCTCAATTAATCATTGTGGACATGATAACCCTAACTCTCCCAATATATACTAAAACTTGACCCGTACACTTACGGTGAAAGTGACGACGTAATATTCCGCCACTAGTAAGCTCTCCTGGTCTTTTGTGACTCACAACTCGTGGTCAACCAGGTGAATGGAGACTACATGGAAAAGGATCAGAGTATGTCGGCATACTTAGAAAGGGTCAAATCATTGATGACAAATTTGGAAAAAAATCCAAGTGTCCCAAATCCCGCGGGAAGAGAACAGGAACGTTGACGCCCTAGCGAATCTTACCTCAACAGTGAAGTGGACTCTGAAGAGAAATATCACTGTGGAGTACCTTGACACTCTGAGCATTGCAGCCTCGGATCCAGCGGCTACTATCTATGAACTCACTAGCCAACCAACTTGGATGGACCCAATCAAATAGTACCTGGAGCGGGGTGCCTCCCAGGAGACCATATGGAGGCCAGGAGGATACGTTACTGGTCAACAAGGTGTACTCTCATTAAAGGAGTTCTATACTGGAGGTAATTCTTGGGCCCCTATTCCAGGTGTCTCCATCCAAAAGAAGCCAAATATGTCCTGAGTGAGTCTCACGAAGGATTGTGCGACAACCACTTGGGGGGCAGGCCCCTCGCCGGCAAGCTACTCCGCCAGGGATATTTTTTGCCCAAAATACTTGAGGATGCCATGGAATTCATCAAAAAATGTGATAAGTGTCAGATATTTATTCCACACCCTCATGCTCCTCTAGCCGTGCTAGTTCCAATTACTAGCCCATGGCCCTTTGTCCAGTGGGGCATTAACCTGCTCGGACCCTTTCCCCAAGGGACAGGGCAGAGGAAGTTCTTGATCGTCGTTATTGATTATTTCATAAAGTGGGTCGAGGCTGAGCCTCTGACACAAATCACTAAGGAGAAAATTTGTGACTATTCATGGAAGAGCATAGTGTGCCCTTTTGGGGTCCGAAGAGCAATTGTGTCTGACATTGGCACCTAGTTTGACAACTCTCTCTTCATCGCCTGCTGTGCAGAACTAGGGATCAGGAAAAACTTCATCTCCCCTGGACACCCTCAATCAAATGGCCAGGTGGAGGTTACAAACAGGACCATCTTACAAGGGTTGAAAACAAGACTTGACAAGTCGAAAGGATAGTGGGTGGAAGATGTCTATCCTGTCCTTTGGGCGTACCACACTACTCCAAGAACTCCTACTGGAGAAACACCTTTTGTGATGGCCTTTGGCTCTAAGGCCATCATCCCCATAGAAATGAATGTGTAGACTCTCAGAACTACCGAGGCGTTTGATCAAGTTAGGAATAATACGGCGTTATCGCTGAGCCTTAACCTCCTCGAAAAACGAAAGGAACAAGCCCAGGTTCTACAAGCTGCCTACCAGTAGAGGGTAGTAAGATATTACGATCGACGAGTCTTCCTTCACTCCTTTGATATTAGTGACCTTGTTCACAGAAATGTCACTCTAGCCACCAAGGAACAAGGCGACAAAAAGCTAGCCCCTGCCTGGGAAGAGTCATACAGGGTCACCAGGATCACGCATCTAGGAACCTATGATCTTGAAACAGGCGAAGTTGTGCCACTCAGGCACCCGTAGAATGTTGACCATTTGAAATGTTACTTTTGTAGGGAAGATCTACCTTTGTAAATTGCTTTTGGTTTGTACAGTGTAATAGTTTTTTCTTATCAAAATAAAGAAGATGTTATGTGCAATGTGCCTTGTACTTTTCCAAGTAAACGGCATCCTTACCCACAGGGTCGTGGGTAATTCTCCATAACGGCCTCTCGACACTCAACATCGTAGAGGACTCTCCGCAATCCTCATCCCGATGCTCAGTGTCAAGGATAACAATCAGACCCTCTCCAGAGATCAATAGTCTGTACTTGGGGAAAGACCAAGGTCATCCACCAAGGGCAGGACATTGATCGAGTTTGAGGACATATAGCTAAGTACCTCTCCCTACTAGTCGACAATAAGTCCGACATTCTAAAGGGGAAGGTGCTCCTACATGGGCTAAAATTGAGATAACCTGAAAAGGTTCAAGAATGAACCCGACTAGGGAGAATTCGCCAATCACCAGCCACGGGAAACCAACCGCCGTGTTGGATATCTATGAACCAAGAGGACCGGGCGCCCTAGAAAACCATCCCTTCTAAGTCTGCGACATGATTTCCTTACAATCAACTTCTGTCCCAGACAGGGGGAGATAGTGGTCCTTGGCCTTGGACAGAAACGGGAAGTTCCAAAAGTTTTTGTTAAGAGAAATTTTTGTAAACTTTTCAAAATTTTACAACTCTAAAAACAATGCAGTGAAGAAAATGATATGGCAAAAATGTTGGGAAGAAGAACAGATTGGTAGAAGTACACAAAACAAATTTACATTCATATGTTCAGAAGATGTACAAGAAGGGGTCATCAACCTGTTACAAACAGAGGGGGTCTTCTACCTAATACAAGTCAACAAAAAGAAAACATAAAAAGTCTACAAAAACTCAAGTGTTGGGAAAGCAACGGCCCAGAGATCAGTCCTCCCCGCCCTCAAAATGAGGAGTGTCTGGGAGGGCAGAAGAAATGTCAAGCTCACCCTCTTCAAGGGCCCTCTCAATACCATCGTCCCCCTCAGCATCTTCCTGCTCGACGCCTTCGTGCTTGGCATCGTCCTCTAGCTCAAAGAACTCTATCTCTATATGGACAAGGGGGTGCAAGTGGTGGATAACCTTCATTGTGTCCTTCTTCCCAACCTCCAGGAAGTCGTTGGCCATCTTCTCCGAAAGCTTATCATATCGGGGCCTTCCTTCCATTGTTCCACTACCTCTAATTTGCCTTTCTCTGTGGATTAGGCAGCGGTAGCCTGAGGCTTCTACTCCAGGTATTTAGAGCATCACTTGTATGAGGCTAACTCGGCCTCGAGTTTTCAATCTATGAATTAATATTTTGTCGATCAGTCTGGAGTCTAAGATTATCTGTTCGAAGAGGGGACAGATCAGTGCGGAGTTTGGCCTCTACCTTTTTACTCTTTTTTAGAGAGGCTTATTAAGAGTCCACATCAGCAAAGAGTCTGCCCTTAGAGAAGATTTGATCTGCCAGCCAGTGATACCGAATGGTAGCCTGCCAAGAGAAACAAGTTGGGTCGATGAGAACATGTTCGAGAAACTCAAAATAATTTGCAAAGAATCTAAGTGCTGAGAAAGAGTAAAGTACTTACCCTCGTCAGGTCTCTATAGACATCTCTGGTAAGTCACTTAAGGTTGGTACTGGCGATCATTTTCATGTTAGCCAGAGGGGTCACCCGACTTAGGAACTTCGGTGCAAGCGCTGGGTTATCCAACAGGTGAGTATTGACCTCCACCCCAGTATTCCTGACTCTGATGAAATTGGGACAAGCCTTAAGAGGGATAAGAGCACTTAGTTCTGGCTTTAAGGGACACTTTCCCTTTTGTACGCTTTGCTTGGTTGGCTCCCCGGTAAGGCGCTTACCCCTCTCCTATGGAGTCACCCTAGTGTCCAGCCCCCATGTGCTGGGACTAGAATCTATGGTCTTTGCCCTAGTACAGGTCAGAGGTTGGGAAGGTGGAGCATCACCCTAGGAGGATTGTCCCTACTCAATAATGGGGCTCTCTATGGCCCCAGCCTTTCTCTTAGCAACAATTTTCATCAGCAAAACAACGTCATCCATACCTGCCAAAAAATCATGGTTCAGAATATCAGATATTAGGCATGAAAAATGAACAAGAAGAAAAAATTCTTACTGTTCTCAAGCCTCGATGGGAGCTCAGCATGAGGAAAATATGGAGCTCAGTAGAAGTGCATATCGTATAAAGTTGAGCTCAGCAAGTTGTTTACCTAGTTGAAGGGTGTCCTCAGGATCATCTCTCTCAACGCAACGATTTCAGGACGCAAACTGATAGGTGTGAAAAACCTATCTATTTCCAATCCAAATTTGTTAGTTTTCGAATATGTTTATAGTTATTTTTATTATGTTTTAATTAGTTTTCATACTTTTTGTATAACTCAGGTGTGTGGGGTAAAAATATAGGAAACTGGAGCTAAAATGATGAGATCGAACCAAAGCGGTTCGAAGTTACGGTGGATAAACAAGCTCGGAGGATAAAAGATGAAACAGGCCCACCGCTTAGGTGTCCAGACCACCGCCTAAGCGGTGAAGATGTAGAGAAGAGAAACTTTTTACTGACGGACGACCGCCTAGGCGAAAATTCCATCACCTAGGCGGAAATCCAGCAGAAGACGAAGAAGGGCTACTGACAGCTGCTCACCTAGGCGAAGTTTTCTTCGCTTAGGTGAAATTTTAAAAAATGTTCTCTAGTCTACCGCCTACTTCACCGCCTAGGTGATCAGACTGAACCAACCTAACTCCGCCTAGGCGAAGATTCCACTACCTAGGCGGTTTGCCCTGCACAATCTTGAGATATTTTTAGATATGTTTTAGATATTTTGGCTATAAATACCCCCTCTCCTCCCCCTTGGCCGGAATCTCTCTTCCCTCTCTTGCATTTTTGAGCCCTTTAAGATATAGTTAAGCCTAGAGTTAGGGATTTTAGTGGTGGAGCTCACATCCCGAAGTGGAGAAGACGGCAAATCGAACGATGAGCGTTCTTAGCGGTTTATCTTCGGACGAGGCTAAGTTCTTCGATTGTTTTTCCTTATTTCTTTATATTAGGAGTATGTGATCATGTTTAGCTCGTTATTTTCTTGTATATGCATCTATGGCCCTGAGTTAAATATGGATTGTAGTAGGGATTAACGTATAATTTATAAATACGTTGTTTGGATGATTTCGATGTTGCGTTTATGTTTGTTCTTTGTAGTTTGATTGTATTTATCATATTGTTTGTTTATTATGCTTGGATTGATAAATGGAGAATACGGGGTTTTGACAAAACCTTGGATTTGGATTAAGGTAAACAAACGCCACGATTCTGTAACCCGATCGGGGTTTGAATCGTGGACAATCGATGACGTAAGGAAAGACACAAGTGACCTAGGGTAGTTAAGACATTGAGAGGGACTTCTTTGTTGGCTCGAAGTTGCGTTATATCCTTCATCTTACACTCAAGAGAGGTGGCGAGGGAGTTTTAGAATGGAGATTGTCGATAGGGTAAATACAACGCGACGATCCAATAACCCGGGAGAAAGTTGGATTATGTGTAATCAATGACGCTGGGCGAGACTCACGTGACCTAAGGTCGTTAAGATGATGAGGGGGACTTCTCCATTTACTCGAATTCATGTATTCTCCCGTATTACACTCGAAAGAGGTGGCGGTGGAGTTTACGTACCGAGGTTGTCAAATAGGTCGAACACCGTAAACATGAGTAAATCGGAATCGAACACGTATTTGTAAACACGTTAATCCCTATGCAATTCTTCACCCCTAAAATATATTAACATAATAGTGTAGTTAATTTACGTTATATTAGTATTAGTTTAATTAATTAAATACAGTTTTTCGCCTAGATAAAATTAGGTCACGATAAACGCGGTATTCGATAGTAACGACACCAATCCCTGTGGATACGATAACCTGATCTTAACGATCACACTATACTAAAACTTAGACCTCTTATACTTGCGAGTATAAGTAGCGGCGTGTTTCCGCGCCCCTACCAAGTTTTTGGCGCTATTGCCGGGGATTATTTTGATGTTATTGTCAGAAAAATGCGGTAACGCCTCCGGACTTAAGTTTTAGATAGGAGAAGCAAGTGTTTCGTATTACCGGGATTGGCGAAGTTGTTATTATTGATATTGTGTGTAAATGACCTAATTTTACTTTAGGCATTTCTTTGTATATAATTTTTGTTTGTAGTTTTGTTTTTGTTTCTTATGCAGGGTACTTGCCGATGTTAGATCATCGGGTATTGATGCATCCCTTTCAACGGGATTCCAAGCCGTTTTATGTTGCTTGGCCAAGCACATAAGCCGGTGAGGCGTTTCGTTGAAAGATTGAGCCATCCAAAGCAAAACCTTGCCAATCTTGAGGGCGTTCTGAAAATATTGGGCCGAGGACATTAAACCACGCGCTTATTGGGAGGCAACCCAAGGTCAAATAAATTAAATCCATCACATCCGACTTGAATCGGAAGCGAGATCCTCTCGCCTCCCAGGTAAGTGTTCTAAACACCATTCGTCAGCATGCTTTAATTTCCTATATGTTAAGAATGATGATTGGGTTCGCTGACGGCATTGTCCATTTTGAGTTTGGGGGTGATGTGTAGTATGTAGTATGTTAGTTTATGTGTTATTATTTTTTCGTATTGCATGTGTGTTTAGAATGTGTTAATGTTTTTGTGTTGTTGTTTATATATTGAGTTTTGCATTCATCTGGGTCGTCACCCGATGATGAAAATTACCCCTGGTTGTTTTCAAAGTCAAGGGTAATACCCATACATGTGTGATTCTATGTGCTTGACTATGCTTTTTGGTAAAAATTATTATAGATCCTAATTTGCACGAGCACATAGACTCAATGTATAGTTATTCAATTGATTTGAGGATGATTATCGATTAACCAAATTTATGACACATTAAAGATTCTAGAACTTGATTGAGGGGAAGCTTGAGGCGAAATCCTAGGCGAGGTAGTTCAGGAGACGTGATTTAGGCATTCTCTTTGTTGCTTGAGCCTTTGAAGCCTACCTTGTAAAGTGATTATCCCTCGTCACCCTGTCGAAGCCTAAATGCAAATTCAATTCAGAACACATAAACCAATACCACGGCCAATTGAATTCCTTCCAGTCCTTTATCACTAAACCAAAGGCACAATTTGAGCGAATCAAGTTAGCATTCATTATGCTACTTGAAGTGAGCGGTTGGGTTTAGGGCGAACTTCTAATTGGTTCGGTATTTGAGTACTCACTTATCGTTTTTCATTTGTATTTCACACACCCCTTCAATTGTAACAATCAAATAAGTTTGGGGGTTGTGTTCGTTGGGAAAAAAAAAAAAGGTCAACTGTAAATACGGTTTTTATTTTCGTTTCTTTTTGACAAGTGAGTACGTCGGTCTTAAATGCATTTTCGGGATTATTTCCAATCTTTCTATGGGGATTCGAGAGTGAATGTGCCAAGCGTTGAGTCTTGGGTAACGTTAAGTTCACAATGTTAACCCGTTTTTCTATTCCGAAATACCCTTGGCCAAATTAACCTTAACCGATCCAAGTCCTAATGATCTTCATGAACTACTAAACCTACATTAGTGGAGAGTGGACCCCAATCCTGCTTATGGTAATCCTTAAGTCATGAATTTCGTTGGTGGATAATCCAATCCGATCGTTGTATAGTTATATTATTGAGTCTTGCACTAAACACGTTTAAAGGATCTAAAATAGCGTTCACCACTATTGCATGTCAAAAATCTAGAACCTCATGCTGTGTGTTACCGCCTGAACTCGATATAACTGGCGGTTGTTGAGGGACAATAACTTGGCCGTTAGAAGAATTTAAAACTCGCATGTTGTTATGTTTAGATTGTTTTTAGGTTGTTTGTTATTTATTTCAGTTTGTGCATTTTTCATTTTAGTGTGTGTATTTGGTTCGAGGACTAGCCAAATTCTGAGTTTGGGGGTATTGATAGGTGTGAAAAACCTATCTATTTCCAATCCGAATTTGTTAGTTTTTGAATATGTTTATAGTTATTTTTATTATGTTTTAATTAGTTTTCATACTTTTTGTATAACTCAGGTGTGTGGGGGCAAAACGATAGGAAACTATAACTAAAACGATGAGATCGAACCAAAGCGGTTAGAAGTTACGGTGGATAAACAAGCTCGGAGGCTAAAAGATGAAACAAGCCCACCCCTTAGGCGTCCAGACCACCACCTAAGCGGTGAAGATGCAGAGAAAAGCAAAATGTTACTGACAGTTCACCGCCTAGGCGATCAGATCGAACTAACCTAACTCCACCTAGGCGAAGATTCCACCGCCTAGGCGGATTTGCCCTGCACAGTCTTGAGATATTTTTAGATATTTTTGAGATATTTTAGCTATAAATACCCTCTCTCCTCCCCCTTGGCCGGAAACTCTCTCTCTCTCTTGGTTTTTTGAGCACCTTAGGCTATATTTAAGCCTAGGTTTAGGAGTTTTAGAGGTGGAGTTCACATCTCGAAGTGGAGAAGACGACGAATCAATCGTAGAGCGTTCTTAGTGGTTTATCTTCGGACGAGGCTAAGTTCTTCGATTGTTTTTCCTTATTTCTTTATCTTAGGATCATGTGAGCATGTTTAGCTCATTATTTTATTGTATATTCGTCTATGGCCTCGAGTTAAATATGGATTGTAGTAGGGATTAATACAATATTTATAAATACGTTTTTTGGATGATTTCGGTGTTGCGTTTATGTTTGTTCTTCGTAATTTGATTGTATTTATCGTATTGTTTGTTTATTATGATTAGTTAGATAAATGGAGAATACGGAGTTTTGACAAAACCCCGGATTCAGATTAAGGTAAACAAACGCCACGATTCTATAACCCGGTCGGGGTTTGAATCGTGGACAATCGATGACGTGGGGCAAGACACACGCTACCTAGGGTCAATAAGACGTTGAGGGGGACCTCTTCATTGACTCAAAGTAGCGTTATCTCCCTCGTCTTACACTCGGGAGAGGTGGCGAGGGAGTTTTAGAACGGAGATTATCGATAGGGTAAATTCAACGCGACGATCCAATAACCCGGGAGGGAGTTGGATTGTGTGCAATCAATGATGCTGGGTGAGACTCACGTGACCTAGGGTCGTTAAGACGTTGAGGGGGACTTCTCCATTGACTCGAAGTCATGTATTCTCCCGTCTTACACTCGGAAAAGGTGGCGGCGGAGTTTACATACCGAGGTTGTCAAATAGGTCGAACACTGTAAATGTAAGTAAATTGTGATGTGTTTACAAATACGTGTTCGATTCTGATTTACTCACGTTTACGTTGTTTGGCCTATTTGACAACCTCGGTACGCAAACTCCACCGCCACCTCTTCCGAGTGTAAGACGGGGGAATACATGACTTCGAGTTAATGGAGAAGTCCCCCTGAATGTCTTAACGACCCTAGGTCACGTGAGTCTTGCCCAGCGTCATTGATTGCACACAATCCAACTCCCTCCCGGATTATTGGATCGTCGCGTTGTATTTACCCTATCGATAATCTCCGTTCTAAAACTCCCTCGCCACCTCTCCCGAGTGTAAGACGAGGGATATAATGCGACTTCAAGTCAACGAAGAGGTCCCCCTCAACGTCTTAACGACCCTAGGTAGCGTGTGTCTTGGCCCACATCATCGATTGTCCACGATTCAAACCCCGACCGGGTTACAGAATCGTGGTGTTTGTTTACCTTAATCCAAATCTGGGGTTTTGTCAAAACCCTGTATTCTTCATTTATCAATCCAAGCATAATAAACAAACAATACGATAAATACAATCAAACTACGAAGAACAATCACAAACGAAACACCGAAATCATCCAAACAACGTATTTATAAATTTAGTGTTAATCCCTACTACAATCCATATGTTTTAGGGTGAAGAATTTAATAGGGATTAACTTATTTACAAATACGTGTTCGATTCCAATTTACTCACGTTTACATTGTTCGACCTATTTGACAACCTCGGTACGTAAACTCCACCGCCACCTCTTTCGAGTGTAAGATAGGGGAATACAGGACTTCGAGTCAATGGAGAAGTCCCCCTCAATGTCTTAATGACCCTAGGTCACGTGAGTCTCGCTCAGCATCATTGATTGCACACAATCCAACTCTCTCCCGGTTTATTGGATCGTCGCGTTGTATTTACCCTATCGACAATCTCCGTTCTAAAACTCCCTCGCCACCTTTTTCGAGTATAAGACAAGGGATATAAAATAACTTCGAGTCAATGAAGCGGTCCCCCTCAACGTATTAACGAACCTAGGTAGCGTGTGTCTTGCCCTACGTCATCAATTATCCACGATTCAAACCTCGGCCGGGTTATAGAATCGTGGCATTTGTTTACCCTAATCTGAATTCAGGGTTTGTCAAAATTCCGTATTCTCCATTTACCTAACGAAGCATAATAAACAAACAATACGATAAATACAATCAAACTACGAAGAACAATCACAAACGAAACACCGAAATCATCCAAACAACGTATTTATAAATTTAGTGTTAATCCCTACTACAATCCATTTTTAACTTGGGGCCCATAGCCGTATATACACGAAAAAAATAAGCTAAATATGCTCACATGCTTCTAATATAAATAAATAAGGAAAAACAATCGAAGAACTTAGCCTCGTCCGAAGATAAACCGCTAAGAACGCTCAACGATCAATTCGCCGTCTTCTCCACTTCGAGATGCGAGCTCCACCACTAAAATTCCTAACCCTAGCCTTAATTATAGCCTAAACGGCTTAAAAATGCAAGAGAAGGAAGAGAGATGTCGTCCAAGGGGGAGGAGAGGGGGTATTTATAGCCAAAATATCTCAAAAATATCTAAAAATATCTCAAGACTGTGCAAGGCAAATCCGCCTAGGCGGTGGATTCTTTACCTAGGCGGAGTTAGGACGGTTTGGTCTGATTGCCTAGGTGGTAAAGTAGGCGGTGGACTAGGAGAACATTCTGTTGAAATTCTGCCTAGGTGAAGAAAACGTCGCCTAGGCAAGCAGCTGTCAGTAACCCTTCTTCGCTTCTGCTGGATTTCTGCCTAGGCAATAGAATCTGCGCCTAGGCAGTCATCCGTTAGTAATATTTTTCTCTTCTCTGCATCTTCACCGCTTAGGCGGTGGTCTGGATGCCTAAGAGGTAGGTCTGTTTCATCTTTTAGCCTCTGAGTTTGTTTATCCATCGTAACTTCGAACCGCTTTGGTTCGATCTCATCGTTTTAGCTCCAGTTTCCTATGTTTTTGCCCCACACACCTGAGTTATACAAATAGTATGAAAACTAATTAAAACATAATCAAAATAACTATAAACATATTCGAAAACTAACAAATTTGGATTGGAAATAGATAGGTTTTTCACACCTATCAGCAACTCCTATGCCTTGTGCGACTTCTTACCCAATTTATCACTCTCTATAAAAATGAGACAGGAACCCAATAAGCACAAAATGCTGGAGCACCGTTTTCTCATCCACCCCCAAGATTTCCTTACCAATTTATCCCTGTGTCGCTGAATGGGAATCGAGTGATGTCAGGGCTGAACTCCCAGCCATCGCCACCAAGGTAAAAGTACCTCAACTTCTACTTTGGCATGCAGGCTTTCTTGTCAGTTAGGAATGCCGACCTGGAGGATACGAAGCATAACCCAACAAACAACGATAGAGACTTAGCAGAGAAGAGAGCATGAAAAAGTTCTAGGCTTGGCTCAAACATCTCTGCCTTGAAGATAATGTCCGCGTGCTACTACTATCTTCATATTGCCTAGAGCCAACTGTGACGGACACAGACCAAGCTCCTTGCAAACTGCTCAGACCCAGGAATGAATAGGATAGTGAAGTCTGGTAGTTAGCTGGTGGAGGAACACGGTAATGGAGCTCGGGGGTGGCTAGTGTGCCCTTTGGTCAGCATAAGGCATCTTCGTCACAAAGAAATACGAGAAGGTGTATAGGCTACGAATTTCCACCAAGCCCTTCTCGGTTACATTGGACTGAAGATCTCAGAGGAGACTCTGTACGGGAATAGCAAAATGCAAAATCTCGGGTCCTGGACCGCAGACAGGCCACGACACTAGGGGAATCACTTGGAGGAACACCGTCTCTGTTACATGATCCTTCTTCTTCTCCTCTGGAATAGAGACAAAGACAGGCTCCCATGAGGAGCCTTCTCCTCCACACTCGTTAAGTTAACCGACCACGGACACCAGGTCGGCCAAGAAGGGTTTTCTCCTTGGCGATGGTGTCCGAACCACCAGATAAGAAAACGCCAAGCTCGGGGCACCCGTGCACCGTCCGACATCCCCGACAGTAGGGGAGGCTCGCTCTGAGATGCTGGTTCTTGAACTGCTTCCTAAGCTGCTCTTAGAGGAAGAAGAATATTCAGAGCTAGAAATTCTTGAAGACATTTCAAAATAAAAGTACCGTGCAAAGAGATCTCTTTGAGAAAATTCCCAAAGGACTTAAATACTTTTAAATGAGGCCCTAGCTCTCTATTTATAAAGAAATTGGTCTTGGATCAACGACCATATCGGAACACGCGCCGGGTGCACATGTGCGCCACTAGGATGCTACGGGCGCGCATGACACACCAACTGGCCCCAAAGGGGCCCAGCATTACTTACCCCCTTTGGGGATTTCATTAATTCTGGCCCATATCTTGTAGCTCATTGGCCCCTAGGCCACTACGCGCTGGCCCAGGGGCTAGTAGCAGGGTTGGCCCCAATTGGGCCAGTGTTTCTGGCTTAACTGTCGGTAAGGTTGTTGGTCGCCCGCGGAGGACGGCCCGACTCGACCCTTTGTGCACTCGTTACGCACTTTCCTTCTCGGCCCTGTCTCTATTTTCTCCGTGGTGAAGGTTTATCCGTGCTTAGGGCTTGTTCATGGTGAACGTTTGTCGCCCCTTAAAATTGAAAAAATTTGGGGTCACCTTACCGTTCTACCTAACCCTGGACCCTGCCCGTATGGGATCCTATTTCAAATTAGCTTCTAAAAAAAAAAAAACACTAACCGCATGGAAGGTAACACCCTAAAAAAAAATAGGGTATCACTATTGTGCTACCTGAAGCCGGACCTCCCCCGTATAGGGGCTTATCTCAAATTCGCTCCTTAGAAAAAATCAACTCTTGAAACATTGTCCTCCAAAAAATCAAAGAAATTCGAGGTTACCCTGCTGTGCTACCTAATCCCGGATCTCGACCGTATGGAGGCCTATTTCGAATAAGCTCCTCAGGAAAAAACCAACTCTTGGAAAAATGTCGATCAGAGGTATTTCTCATATTTTGAAGTCTTCAAGATGCCTGTTCCAGCCAGGAATTGATATCCCTGACCGCTTTCTTTCCCTCACCGCACAGGGCTAGGGGGCAATTGATGAAAGTATTTTTGGGTACCTCTAAGTCAGCACTTGATACCCAACCACGTATCCATCCTTGTCGCGATAAGGACGCATTCTGAAATCTACAACACCACGCTGGAGCATACGTCGACTATGGCTCCTCCTTGGAATCTTATTTTCCCCAAGGGAGGAGGGAGAAGCCCCGCAAGGACGTGTCACTCTGAGCTCTGCACCGTGCCCTAGGCGATCAATTTTAGGGACTCAGCCATTCACCTTGACCGACTCTCCCTTCTAACTCATTTTTTCTCCAGGACCCTACGAATATCAGCTCTTCTCTACCAGCGTACCACCATAGGCCTGACAAAGGCCCTCGGGCTTCGTCAAATAGGCCCAAAATCCCAAGCCCAACGATTATCTCCTAAACGTCTCGGATTATCAGCTAAACACAGGGTTTTGACTAATTAACCATATTTAGGACCGATTAATCATCTCCAACTCCTATATATATTAGGGGCTATGGAAGACCGAGGTATTCTTTATATTGCGTGCGAGTTCATTTGTTTACTTGCTGCATTATTGTACATTTTCTCTCTGAGCACTGATTACCATGCGGGAAAGGCTTTACTAGGATAAATCCGTGTCTGAGGCTTCTACAGGTACACCCCTGAAGAGCAGGACTCTGGATATAGCAAGTCAGTCCTCTCAGGACCCAGCACAACTCAAGTGAAGAATTTTCAACCGCTAACTCCATCTCAGCAAGATGACCCACCTGTTATCCTACTGGAGCATACTCGAGGTGTATACCAGTTTTACGCATCAACAGTTTTAACGAGGTCTTAGTGATGTAACATATTTATCAAGAAAACTAATTTTGATATCCTGTTAGTATAGATTTATGGTGATAATATTATTTTCAATTCTACTAATGAGGATTTTTGCCAAGAGAATTAAAAGTGAATATGATGGGAGAGTTTACCTTCTTTCTTGGGTTGCAAATCAAGCAAACCAAAGAATAGATTTTCATTAATCAAGTCAAGTACACAAAAGAGTTGTTGAGAAAGTATGGCTTGGATGGCGCTAAAGAGTATAAAACTTCCATGGCAACAGCTACAAAAATAGACAAAGACGATACGGGCAAAAATGTAAATGAGAAAATATATCAAGGTGTGATTGGTAGCTTGTTGTATCTTACTGCTAGTAGACCTGATATAATGTTTAGTGTGTGCTTGTGTGCTAGATTTAAGTCTTGTCCTAAAGAATTGAATTTAACTGCGGTTAAGCAAATCTTTCAATATTTAAAAAGGACAAGTGACCTAGGATTATGGTATCCTACGGGGAGTGACTTCAAGTTAACTAGCTACTCCAACGCTGATTTTGCTTCATGCAAAGTTGAGCGAAAATGCACAATCGTGTCATGTCACTTTTTAGGATATGCCTTGGATTCTTGGTATAGCAAAAAACTGAACTCTATTGCCTTATCTACTGTTGTGGCTGAGTATATAGAAACTGGTAATTATTGCGCTCAAATTCTATATATTAAGCAACAATTGAATGATTTTGGAGTATGTATAGAGGAAGTCCCATTTACTGTGATAAAAAAGTGTTATATGCTTAAGTAAGAATCAGACACAACACTCACAAACTGAGCACATAGAGATTATACATCATTTCATTCGAGATCATATTCAGAAAAGAAATGTTACTATTGAGTATCCCGATCAGCTTACCGATACCCTTACCAAATCTCTAGTAGAAGATCAATTTGTGAAAATTATTCGAGGTTTAGGTATGGCTAGGCATAACAATATTTGCCTAGAATGATGATTTTCGGTCTCTGTCATTATTTTTTGAGATAACAAAGGGGGAGAAATTGTTTGATGTTTAAACGAGTTAGATAATGTTTATGAATTTGTTTGATCTTTAAACGAGTTAGATAATGTTTAGGAATTTGTTTGCCTAAGCATTGCATTGATTCAAAAGAGTTCTAAATTGAATTGAGTATATTGAGATTTATTTAATATCATAATCATCGCTTAAGCATTGCATTGATTAAATAGATATCAAAATTGAATTGAGTATATTGCGCTTTATTGAATATCATAATTGTTATATTGATTTTTGGGATTATGTTTAATATTTGTTGAACTGTCTGAATTTGTCTTCATGATTATGCTCAAATGAGTTAAATACCCATCCTTAAATTTATGGGGAGCGTGGTTATATTTTTGTTCTGAAGAAAATATCAAAGTTAATTGTCATCATCAAAAAGGGAGAGATTACTGATCCCTAGGTTTTGATCGACAATTACGTGTTGATGTTTCTGGTAGAATTAATGTGTTTGTTGAGTGTTTCAGAGAAAGGGTTCCATTTATTAATTGTGTTGAAGAGATCATAATGAAAATGTTAAGGGTGCAAAGATGGACAAAGTGAAAAAATGATGAGTATTGAAGACATTAAAGAAATTAGGTGAAAACAACTCAATACTCTTATATTTTTAATGCAACCCGAATTAAGATTACACACGACACTAATAAATGAGTTATATTTTTTTTTTTGTTGTTGTTGATATGATAGAGTTTTAGGATCCTAATTATTGATTAAATATGTGCTCCTTATGTGAAAATTGAAAATAAAAATAAAAATTGACCTAAGTGAAAATCATGATTAAAATTTGAACTTCAGGGTTAATTCAGTTAACCAAGAAAAGCAATCAGTTAACTGTATCAAATAATGGGTTTTGGAGAAGAATTGGTGAAGAAATTGACCAACCAACATCAATCGGTCAACTGATCAGAAAGGATCGGTCAATCCTTTGAAAGAGTAAGGTTTTTGGAGAAAAATATGAAGTTTCTGAAGCAATCGGTCAACCAACCAAAGGTAATCAGTCAACCGATTGGAACTCAATTGGTTAATCGACTGTGTTGGAGCTTGGTAGAGAAAACACCCGGAACCAATCGGTCAACTGACCAAGGAGGGTCTGTCAACCGATTGGCATCTTGGTTTTAGATTGGTTTCTATTTTGAATCAATCAGTCAACCGACCGCCATTGATCAGTTAACCGACTATTTCGGTTGAGATTTCGAGGAACTTGATGCTTTGGTCAAAACCTGGCCATTTTTTATGATTCCCACTAAGACTTTCGGGGGATTTGAACCTACTAAAGATATGGTACATGTATTTGTATATCCCTAGTGATTTGGCGCACATAATTTAAGATTCTCTCAATTTAAATAGTTAAATACTTTCTATCTTTGTGATTAATAATTAAGAAATATTTTATGGACTTATTTAAGAGTTTTAAAAGATATTTTTAAGTGAATTACACCAGAATGATACCAGAATTGAATGATTATGTTATATGGAGTCTAAGAGTGCCTTTTAAAGGCATATCTTTTGAAAAATAGCCGTTGGAGGGCTTGATATCATTATATATATACATACCTGCGAAAATTGGATGAGATATATCAAGAATAATCAGTTCCTATCTAAAATGCTGATTGATTTGGTGTCACCGACTTGAGCTAAATATCGAAATTACCCCTAAACATTTTAAAGTGAAATTTCAATGATACAATGGGCCCCATTATTTTCTAAATATTCTAAAATACAGTTAAAAATATGTCTACGTAAAAATTAGGTCTTACAATGTTCTCCCCTAAAAGAAATTTTGTTCCGAAATTTATTTACCTGAAACGAACAAATGTGGATATTTACTCCTCATTTTCTCTTCTCTTTCTACATTACTTTTCTACTCTGTGATGATGCCATGACACTTTCACCAACAAAATATTTTTCATTTGCAATACTGGATTTTTGTGGTCTAAAATTTGTACTGGCTCCTCAACGTATGACAAATCTTCCTTCAATTTGATTGACTAAAACGTCAACACATGAGAAGGGTATAACACATATTTATTGAGCCTTAAAACATGAAAAATATCATATAATCTAGACAACTCTGGTGGTAGGGTTAGTTGATACGCCGATGTACCAATCATTTCTAGAATCTCGTTTGGTCCGATGTACCTCAGGTTTAGTTTTTGTTTTTTCCTAAATCTCATTATGCCTTTCTATGAAGATATACGTAAAAATACGTAATCGCCTACTTCAAACTCCAACTCGCCTCTATGCTTATCGGCATAACTCTTTTGTTGACTTTGAGTAATCTTTAGTCTCTCTAAAGTTACTTTTATTTTTTTTTGCTGTCATTTTAGCTATGTCAGGCATCAGCAATTTATGTTCCCTAACATCAGTCCAACAAACTTGAGTTCGCCATACAACGCTTTATACGGTGCCATTTAAATTGCCAAATGATGGCTATTATTATAAGAAAACTCCATCAAGGTCAAACGATCATCCTAGATACTATGAAATTCTAAAACACGACCCCTCAACATATCCTCCAATGTTGGAATTGTACACTCCGATTGGTCGTCAGTCTATGGATGAAAGTTGTGCTAATATTAATTTGGTACCCAAAACAGCTTAAAGAGTAGGCCAAAATTTTGATGTAAATCTCGGATCTCTATTCGACACTATGAAAATTAGCGTGCAATGCAACCTGATATTCTCATCAATATAAAATTTTGTATATTTGTCCATGGAGTATGTGATTTTTACAACCAAAAATTGAGCCAATTTTATAATTCTATCAATAATCACACTAGTGGAATTATGTCTCTTTTAAGTACAGGGCAATCCCGAAACAAAATTCATTGTGATATATGTTCCCACGTCTATTCTACGATAGACAAAGGCTGCAATAACTGGTAGCGCGGGATAAACATGCGGCTACTTACTCTCGCAAGTATATGAGGTCTAAGTTTTAGTATAATGTGATCGTTAAGATCGGGTTATCGTATCCACAGGGATTGTTGTCGTTACTATCGAATACCGCGTTTGTCGTGACCTAATTTTATCTAGGCGAAAAACAAATGTATTTAATTAATTAAACTAATACTAATATATCCTAAATTAACTACACTATTATGTTAATATGTTTTAGGGTGAAGAATTGTATAGGGATTAACGTGTTTACAAATACGTGTTCGATTATGATTTACTCGCGTTTACGTTGTTCGACCTATTTGACAACCTCGGTACGTAAACTCCGCCGCCATCTCTTCCGAGTGTAAGACGGGAGAATACATGACTTCGAGTCAACGGAGAAGTCCTCCTCAATGTCTTATCGACCCTAGGTCACGTGAGTCTCGCCCAGCGTCATTGATTGCACACAATCCAACTCCCTCCCGGGTTATTGGATCGTCGCGTTGTATTTACCCTATCGACAATCTCCGTTCTAAAACTCCCTCGCCACCTCTTCCGAGTGTAAGATGAGGGATATAACGTGACTTTGAGTCAATGAAAAGGTCCCACTCAACGTCTTAACGACCCTAGGTAGCGTGTGTCTTGCCCTACATCATCGATTGTCCACGATTCAAACCCCAACCGGGTTATAGAATCGTGGCGTTTGTTTACCCTATTTCGAATTCGGGGTTTGTCAAAATCCCGTATTCTCCATTTATCAATCCAAGCATAATAAACAAACAATACGATAAATATAATCAAACTACAAAGAACAATCACAAACGAAACACCGAAATCACCCAAACGACGTATTTATAAATATAGTGTTAATCCCTACTACAATCCATATTTAACTCGGGGCCTTAGCCACATATACAAGAAAATAACGAGCTAAACATGCTCACATGCTCCTAAGAAAACGAAATAAGGAAAAACGATCGAAGAACTTAGCCTCGTCCGAAGATAAACCGCTAAGAACGCTCAACGATCGATTCGCCGTCTTCTCCACTTCGGGATGTGAGCTCTGCACCTAAAATCCCTAACCCTAGGCTTAAGTATAGCCTAAAGGGCTCAAACACGCAAGAGAGAGGAGAGAGGTCCGGCCAAAGAGGGAGGAGAGGGGATAAATATAGCAAAAATATCCTAAAAATATCTCAAGACAGTGCAGGACAAATCCACCTAGGCGGTGGAAATTGCGCCTAGGCGGAGTTAGGTCGATTAAGTCTGATCGCCTGGGCGGTGAAGTAGGCGGTGGACTGGAGAACATTCTGTTGGATTTTCGCCTAGGCGGTAGAATTTCCGCCTAGGAGAGCGGCTGTTAGTAGCCCTTCTACGTCCTCTGCTGGATTTCCGCCTAAGCGGTAGAATTTCCGCTAAGGCGGTCGTCCGTCAATAACATTTTTCTCTTCTCTACATTTTCACTGCTTAGGCGGTGGTCTAGACGCCTAAACGGTGGGCTTGTTTCATCTTTTAGCCTCCGAGCTTGTTTATCCACCATAACTTCGAACCGCTTTGGTTCGATCTCATCGTTTTAGCTTCAGTTTTCTATCTTTTTGACCCACACACCTGAGTTATACAAAAAGTATAAATACTAATTAAAACATATTAAAAATAACTATAAACATATTCGAAAACTAACCAATTCGGATTGGAAATAGATAGGTTTTTCACACCTATCAATACCCCCAAACTCAAAATTTGGCTAGTCCTCGAGCCAAACACACACACTAAAATGAAAAATACAACAAACTGAAATAAATAACAAACAACCTAAAAACAATCTAAACATAACAACATGCGAGTTTTGACTTCTTCTAACGGCCTATTTATTTTTCCCTCAACAACCGCCATTTATATCGAGTTCAGGCGGTAACACACATCATGTAATGTTCTAGATTTTCAACATGCAATAATGGTGAACGCTATTCTAGATCCTTTAAACGTGTTAGTGCGAGACTCCATAATATAACTATACAACGATTGAATTGGATTATCTACCAACGCAATTCACGAGTTAAGGATCACCATAAGCCTGATTAGGGTCCACTCTCCACTAATGTAGGTTTAGTAGTTCATGAAGATCATTAGGGCTTGGTTCGGTTAAGGTTAATTTGGCCAAGGGTAATTTGAAATAGAAAACGGGTTAACGTTGTTAACTTAACGTTACTCAAGGTTCAACGCTTGGCACATTCACTCGCGAATCCCTATAGAAAGATTGGAAAACAATCCCGAACATGCATTTAAGAACAACATACTCACTTGTCAGAAAGAAATGGAAATCAAAACCGTATTTACATTTGATTCTCTCTTTTTTTTTTCTTTTTTTTTTCTATTTTTTTTTCTTTTCTTTTCAACGAACACACCCCCAAACTTATTTGATTGTTACAATTGAAGGGGTGTGTGAAATACAAATAAAAACCGACAAGTGAGTACTCAAATACCGAACTAATTAGAAGTTCGCCCAAAACCCAACCGCTCACATCAAGAAGCCTTTGCAACGGCTAACTTGATTCACTCAAATGTGCCTTTGGTTTAGCGATAAAGGACTGGAAGGAATTCAATTGGCCGTGGTATTGGTTTATGTGTTTTGAATTGAATTTGCATTTAGGCTTCAACAGGGTGATAAGAGATAAACATGTAACAAGATAGGCTTAAAAAGGCTCAAGCGACAAAACGAATGCCTAAATCACGTCACCTGAACTACCTCGCCTAGGATTTTGCCTCAAGCTTTCCCTCAATCAAGTTATAGAATCCTTAATGTGTCATGAATTTGGTTAATTGATAATCGTTCTCAGATCAATTGAATAACTCTATGTGCCCGTGCAAATTAGGATCTACAATAATTTTTACCAAAAAGCATAGTCAAGCACACAGAATCACACATGCATGGGTATTACCCTTGACTTCGAAAACAACCAGGGGTAATTTTCATCATCGGGTAACGGCTCAGATGAATGCAAAACTCAACATATAAACAACAACACAAAAATATAACACATTCTAACCTAAACACACATGCAATACGGAAAAACAATAACACATAAACTAACATACTACTACTACATATCACCGCCAAACTCAAAGTGGACAGTGTCCTCAGCGAACCCAATCATCATTCTCAACATATATGGAATTAAAGCATGTTGATGAAGGGTGTTTAGAATACTTACCTGGGAGGCGAGAGGATCTCGCCTCCGAATCAATTCGGATGGGATGGATAAAAAAGAATTGCTTGGGTTGCCTCCCAAAAAGCGCGTGGTTTAATTTCCTCGGCCCGACATTTAGAATGTCCTCAAGATTGGCGAGATTTTTCTTTGGATGGCTCTATCTCTCAACGAAATGCCTCACCGGCTTATGTGCTTAGCCAAGCATAGAAAACAGCTTAGAATCCCGTTGAAAGAGATGCATCAATACCAGTCGATCTAGCATCACCAAGTACCTTGCATAAGAAACAAAAACAAAACTACAAACAAAAATTATATACAAAGAAATGCCTAAAGTAAAATTAGGTCACTTTCACACAATGTTAATAATAACAACTTCGCCAATCCCGGGAATACGAAACACTTGCTTCTCCTATCTAAAACTCAAATCCGGATCCATTACCGCGTCTTTCCGACAATAACATCAAAATAATCCCCAGCAACGGCGCCAAAAACTTGGTTGCATTGACGGGAATAGAATTTGACAACAACCAGTCCCCAGCAACGGCGCCAAAAACATGGTAGCGCGGGATAAACACGCCGCTACTTACTCTCACAAGTATACGAGGTCTAAGTTTTAGTATAGTGTGATCGTTAAGATCGGGTTATCGTATCCACAGGGATTGTTGTCGTTACTATCGAATATCGCGTTTGTCGTGACTTAATTTTATCTAGGCGAAAAATAAATGTATTTAATTAATTAAACTAATACTAATATATCCTAAATTAACTACACTATTATGTTAATATGTTTTAGGGTGAAGAATTGTATAGGAATTAACGTGTTTACAAATACGTGTTCGATTCTGATTTACTCGCGTTTACGTTGTTCGACCTATTTGACAACCTCGGTACGTAAACTCCGCCGCCACCTCTTCCGAGTGTAAGACGGGGGAATACATGACTTCGAGTCAACGGAGAAGTCACCCTCAATGTCTTAATGACCCTAGGTCACGTGAGTCTCGCCCAACGTCATTGATTGCACACAATCCAACTCCCTCCCGGGTTATTGGATCGTCGCGTTGTATTTACCCTATCGACAATCTCCGTTCTAAAACTCCCTTGCCACCTCTTCCGAGGGTAAGACGAGGGATATAACGCGACTTTGAGTCAAAGAAGAGGTCCCCCTCAACGTCTTAACGACCCTAGGTAGCGTGTGTCTTGCCCTATGTCATCGATTGTCCATGATTCAAACCCCAACTGGGTTATAGAATCGTGGCATTTGTTTACCCTATTTCGAATCCGGGGTTTGTCAAAATCCCGTATTCTCCATTTATCAATCCAAGCATAATAAACAAACAATACGATAAATACAATCAAACTACGAAGAACAATCACAAACAAAACACCGAAATCACCCAAATGACGTATTTATAAATATAGTGTTAATCCCTACTACAATCTATATTTAACTCGGGGCCATAGCCGCATATACAAGAAAACGATCTAAACATGCTCACATGCTCCTAAGATAAAGAAATAAGGAAAAATGATCAAAGAACTTAGCCTCGTCCAAAGATAAACCGCTAAGAACGCTCAACGATCGATTCGCCGTCTTCTCCACTTCAGGATGTGAGCTCCACACCTAAAATCCCTAACCCTAGGCTTAAGTATAGCCTAAAGGGCTCAAACATGCAAGAGAGAGGAGAGAGGTCCGGCCAAAGAGGGAGGAGATGGGATATTTATAGAAAAAATATCCTAAAAATATCTAAAAATATCTCAAGACTATGCAGGACAAATCCGCCTAGGCGGAGTTAGGTCGGTTAAGTCTGATCGCCTGGGCGGTGAAGTAGGTAGTCGACTGGAGAACATTCTGTTGGATTTTCGCCTAGGCGGTAGAATTTCCGCCTAGGCGAGCAGCTGTTAGTAGCCCTTCTACGTCCTCTGCTGGATTTCCGCCTAAGCGGTAGAATTTACGCTAAGGCGGTCATCTGTCAGTAACATTTTGCTCTTCTCTGCATTTTCACCTCTTAGGCAGTGGTCTGGACGCCTAAGCGGTGGGCTTGTTTCATCTTTTAGCCTCTGAGCTTGTTTATCCACCGTAACTTCGAACCACTTTGGTTCGATCTCATCGTTTTAGCTCTAGTTTCCTATCTTTTTGACCCACACACCTGAGTTATACAAAAAGTATAAATACTAATTAAAATATAATAAAAATAACTATAAACATATTTGAAAACTAACAAATTCGGATTAGAAATAAATAGGTTTTTCACACCTATCAATAACCCTCATGGACGTTGATGCTCAATCTTAACTTGTTGACAAATAAGACATCTGGAAACAAATTCTATAATTTCTCATTTTATTCTATTCCACTAATAATCTTCTCACAAATCCCAACACATTTTGGGGCTCCTTGGATGCATTGTATATGCTGGGCTGTGCACTTCCTTCAAGATATTTTTCTTCAAATAGACAATATTAGGCACACATAATCTATTCCTAAACTTCAAGACTTCATCATTATCGCTAAAGAAATAATCGATTTTCTACCTATTTTTCACTTCATCCCTAATATTTTCTAATTGGGGATCTAATTTTTGTGCTTCTATAATACGATAAATTAACATCGATTTTAAGATCAAAGTACTACCAATTGAACTCGCAGGGATCTCAGCTCGGCATATAGATCAGCATGAATGATCAAAATTGCACAATAAAACCTATGAATTTTTGACTTAATGCATTGATAGGTGTAATTTATCTATTTATTTCCAAACAGGTTTTGGTAGTTTTTGAGTATTTTTATAGAGTTTTATTTTGTTTTAATACATTTTTATTTATTTTATCTTAAATTAGGTATTTGGGGTGAAAAAGGACTAAAACTATCTTTAAACGATCATATCGGAGCAAGAACGGTGGGAAAAGAGCAAAAAAGCAAACTTCTAGTATCTGCAGGCAATCACTGCAGCGGTTAAAGTACAGAGAGTTACCTAAACTCTCTGCATTTCCACCACTGTAGCGGTCATCCCACTGCTGCAGTGGTGAAGCTGCCGACATGCCCACTACTACAACGGTCACTCTGTAGATATTTTATATATTTTTAGGATATTTTGAGATGATAGGTATGATCTACTTACATATTTTCAAATCGATTTTGTTAATTTTAGAGTAGTTTTTTATATTAATTTTATTATGTTTTAATTAGTTTTTATACTTTTTGTATAAAACAGGTGTGTGGGGCAAAAAAATAAGAAACTGGAGCATAAACGATGAGATTAAACCAAGAACGGTCGAAGAACAGTGGAAAAATGAGCAAGGCGACAATATTTTGAAAGAAGCCCATCGCTGTGGAGTCCAGACCTCTGTCGCGGGGGTGAAAATGCAGAGAATGGCTTATCTTGCTGAACGTCCACCGCCGCAACGGTAAAAATAGAGGATGTCAACCAAGCAATCTAGATTGGACAGCAAGCTTGAGATCGATGACAGTCGAGATCGATGTGCAAGCCGTGAGACAAAAGTGTCTCATTTTTCCCTGGTAACAAGAGTTGCGAGGTGGTCGGCGGCAGTGATCAAGGTCAATGCCTAGAGTATCTTTGTAATAGAGGCTTCGGTACCATGGAAATTGGCAAAGATGAACTGAATATCTTTATTCCACAAAACTAAAATATATATACAAAGGAGTTTCTATATATAATGAATGAAAAGAGGGAGATTGTAGGATAATTATGTGAAATTATGAAACGACTAACTAGTTCCTAATTGATTGCCTAAATTATCTCCATGGATTTATGTTTTTTATTGAAAAATTTCTACAACCGTGAAAAAAAATATTAAAGCATCTAAAACCTTTTTAACTCAAATATTTGATCTTAAATTTATATATTCAACTTAATTATGCACACGCAAGAAGCATGCTCTTTTTCTAATCAACTTACCATGTAAAGATAATGTCATCATTTTTTGGTATTAATGTACTTGAAATGACCACAGGGGTTAATGCTATTATTAAAATTAGGAGGTTTTTTGGGTAAGTCCTATTCTAAAATAAAATAAAATAAAATAAAAAATTAAGACCCACTCAAATAAAATATTAGTCGCAAGTCTTATTTAAAAAAAAAAAAAAAAAAAAAAAAAAAAAGTGCACCAACTCCTACTAATATTTTTTAATGACAAAAAATTAATTGAAAATTGGTTTTGTACACATATAAAGGAGGAGTAATTTTTGGAATGAAATTAATGTGTATTTTTGGTATGACATTATTTTGACTAATCCTTAGAAAGTTGTTTTTCAAAATTTGGGAGCTCTCAACAAATTTCCCAAAAAATTATATGTAGGAATGTCAAAGGTTCGATTTCGGTCCATAAAACCATAACCAAATCCATTAGATATATACCAAACGAAAACCGTAACCAAAACCATCGATTTTTTTAAACGGTTTTAAAATCGAACCATTTACATTTTTACAAAACCAAAACCACGAAACTATTTAAAAATATTCAATTTTATACAAAACCAAAACCATGAAACCGCACACTGTTGTCTTTTATATATAAACAAAAATATAACTGAAAAATAAAACAAAAATTCCAAAAAATAAAATCAAACTACAAAACTATTAATTGTTACAATAAATATTTCTAACATAATTAAAATACAATGATAATTAAAATAAACGATTGTAAAAATAAAAGTCATAATAAATAAAAACAAATACACATTGATGTGGGGAAAATCCGTCAACCTTAGGACCCGAGCTCCGAGCAAAAGATAGAAGAAGGCCAAGTAGACCCATTTGTTGAGTTTTTGCAGAGCTCATCAGCCATAGGTCCCTAACAGAGCTCTTCGAATAGGTCTCCAACCTCAGAACCTGGCCGAGCTTCGACCTCAGGATCCGAGCTCCTATCTTCGAGCACCCTCTACTCGGTAAATGCCAAAGGGTAGACCCTTCAGCCGAGCTCTAACCTCAGGATCTAAACAAAGCTCTTTGAACAGAGCTCGCTAACCATAGCTCTCCAAAAAGACCTCACTAACTAAGGCTCTCTGACCAAGGTTCTCTAAGTTGCTCTTGCTCGGTACGATGTCCTCAGAAGCCTCTGTTCTCCGAGCACCCCCTGCTTGGATTCTTCACCTAATGGGTCCTCATCAACTTATATTTGGGTTTCGGATGAAGATTTTCGCCTCGAGATCAATGTCAAATAAGGAACGATTTGCCTCGACGCCGCCATCGTTATGGGTTAAGCCTGTTCTCATCTACTGTGTTGGGTCGGCCTATGGACTCTCCATAATGGGCCTAAAGGCCAAGTCTATAGAATTAATGTCCTAATGCGCCTTTCTATTAGTCACGTCCAGAGTTATCCTAATTAACTGCACTCAAGTCCCTAAACATGTAGTGTTAATCATGCTTTATTCCTATAAATACCCAGGCATCCCCATACCCCAGGTATTGGCTTCTCATTTGTTTGAAAGCAATTTCAGCCTTTACCCCTGAGCGCTCACTCTCACGCCAGAGCAACTTCACCAAACACAACCCTAGTGGGTCCTTGTGTAAGTACAACTCAAAGCTTCAACTAGGAACCTTTGAACGGATTGATTGAGAACGACTCTAGATCTCAAAACAGTAGAAGCCTAGTGATTCCCGACCTTAGTACCTTATTCACCATCATGCATCATCTCCAGCTCAATAAGAAAAAATCCATGCATCATCTGGTCAAACCATACTCGAGGTGTTAACCACTTTTTAACACCAGCAGTTTGGCACTATATGTGAAAACAGAATTAGAAGCCTTCTTTTGATCATCACTATCTGGTCGGCTAAGACCTAATGATCACAAGGTTTGGTTAGATCATCGGACAAAAAGATTATGCTCCTGTTGTCAATAGCAATCCGAACAAACAGCCCTCTAGAGACATGTCTAGGGTCCCGAGGTTAGACACCCGGGCTCTTGCTAACGAAGATAGCTTATTTCCCAAGAGCCAGACGAGTCCATCTACCTTTCTTTTTGGTCCCTTCGTGGGGCAGACATCCGGAGCCGCAGAGGCCTCACGTATTGATAACTTCGAATACCAACTCAGTAAGTTCTAAACAAACTTTCAGGTCTTCCCCTCTCGCCTGCCGCCAACCCCTGCCCCGAGTTGGACCAGCTCTCTAGCTTGAAAGACAAAAGGAGCAAGCCCAGTACTCAAAATATTGTGCAATCTACTCCAATAGATAAGCGCCAAGGGACAACCCCTAACCCCACGACCACAAGTCAAGGGAACAAGAGAGGAATCTCACGGTTACGTCAAGATCCTCTCCTCCATGAAAAGACAGTGCCAAGTACCAATTAGGGTTACCCTTGGGCTGAGCTCCCAACTACGCAACAAGGTCCGACCTGACGGCTCATTGTGAGCGAGATGTGGGATCCTATTCGCTGCCCTTATGCCACTACGATGTCTGAGCAGCGGGCAACAGCGTGAGAGCAAAGCCCCCAAAAGAAGAGACAGTAGAGCGTCGTCTTTCCAATGTGGAAGTACTCTCACAAGTGATGCATGGTGGAAGAGGAGTAGTTGGGCTCCCTATTAAGGTGAGGTCCCCCTTCGTAGGAGAGGTCCTAGATAATGTAGTGCCTAGACACTTCGCGCCTCCCCTTCCCCCCAAAATGAGCCCCTACTACAGGACATCAGATCCTATGGATCACTTATCAATTATCAAGTCTTATATGGAAATATACACGACCTCAGCGGTGTTGAGGTACAAATCTTTTCCGCTCACCCTTTCTGGGGCGGTGAGGTCCTAGTTCTAAGGCTAGAGACCGACATCCATCTCCACCTTCTGCAAGTTCGAGCACCACTTTTTGGCCCGGTTCAGCCGCTCACGTTGGAGAACAAAGGTCATAGCTCATATCCTCAGTTTGCAGTAGGAGCATGGTGAATTCCTTGGGGATTATGTCGAAAGATTCAACCAATAAGCCAACGCCTGTGACGAGTTCCCAGAGAGTGATTGTAACAACCCAGTTTTCCAGTGCCGCCACTAGGTTTTTCCTACAGAGAATTCTACCCCAAATATTTCACCATTTATAAATAACTTAGTATTACTAATAATTCCGCTCTGATAGCACTTTGTAACAGCCTAGTTTTCCTGGGCACCACGCGGTTTCTCTATCTTGAGAATTAACGCTAAAATTGAATGACCAATATTTTACTTTTATTAAAGTCTAAGAAATTTAACAAACTGGACTGACAATTATATTCATCAATTAATCGAATCAAATTTACAGCAGTAAATAATAAATACAATTATTGTAAATTCAAACACAAGATAATTAAAATACAATTATGAATTCCATTATAATTTATCAAAGAATTTTCAATATATAAATTTATTTTTTTCCAGAAATTTGTGCTTAAAATCTAAGAAACAGTGGCATTTCAAATTTCAATTTCATGGATCCAAAATCATAATACCAATATATATATATATATATATATATATATATATATATATATAGTTATAGTTATTACAAATTAAATATAAATTTAAATAAAATTTCCTGCGCAACTACATTCTCACTGGCCCTATAATCAAAACTGTGGGGTTGCGAGTTAGGGCTTGGTAGAATTTCAACCCCTCTAATACGTGTATCCAATCAAACCCCAAATAAACACATATACGTGCATCTCACATAATTTTCACATAATAAGCACTCATAAACATTTCATGAAAAACAACAATTATAACAGTAGTAGCATGAACTACAAAATACATCGAAAAATTAAATACGTATATTAAAAGGGTTAAAAATTCTACCTGAAATTCGAAGTCGAAATCCAAACAAAAATATTCCGAACCAAGATATTTTATTATCTCTGCATGGTTTCAACAAAAGGATGCGAGAATTGACCGAGCTCAACCCTCCTAGCACCCTCTTCTCAGCCATCACCAAAGGGGAAGACCTTTGGAGGTTTATCCAAGCTCCGCCCTCCAAGCATCCTCTACTCGGCTATAACGAAAGGGGTAACCTTTGAAGGCCTCCCGAGGTCAGACTGTCTAAGCCTAGGCTCCGATTTGACCTTGTTCGGCCATTTGAAAATGGAGAGCCTTGGAAGACCTCCCAAACTCAAATAATCCAAGGGCAAGCTCCGATCTGACACAGTTCAACCATTTGAAGAGAAAGAACCCTTGAAGGCCTCCCAAGCTTAGATCGTCCGAGCTCAATTTCTGATCTAACCATATTCGACCATTTGAAGAAGGAGAGCCTTGGAAGACCTCCCGAGCTCAAATCGTCCGATCTTAGGCTCCCATCTAACTCTATTTGTCCATTTGAAGAAGGTGAACCTTTGAAGACCTCTTGACCTCAGATCGTTCGAGCTCAATCTCCGATGTGACCCTGTTCGACCATTTGAAGAAGAAGAGCCTTAGAAGACCTCCTGAACTCAGATCGTCTAAGCTTAGGCTCTGATCTGACCCAATTCAGCCATATCAAAAAGGAAAGACCATTAAAGCCCATCTGAGCTCAACTATCCGAGGTGACTTTATTCGGCCATCTCAAAAGAGAAGATCCTTGAAGCCTAGCCCACCACCGATCTCCGAGTTGCCTTTACTATGATATCTCCAAAAAAGAAGACCCTTTGTGGCCATACCAAAGATTTGGAATCCTTTTAATAATAATAATAATAAATAAATAAATAAATAAGCTGAGCAGAGCAAAGTTTACTATCATTGACCTCCTCTCAGCGCATGGAAAAGAATATACTGCCAAGGGAATCAAAGGACGAGGCCTAAAGTTGACGAAGAAACTAAGGGTGGGAAGGAATCTGAACTCAGCTCATAGAGCACCTCCCCCTCCCTCTGGTCAGAGCTCTACCAACTACCTAGGTGATAGGAGGTTCAGGTGACATGTGATATAAAATTATACAAATCTGAGTTTTGAGCCGACCTGGGACCACCGACCTTTGGACCGACATCAATATCAAACATAACCACCACTACTTCTAGTACCTCGTACCTCACTGCTAAGGAAGGGGAAAATTGATATAGGGAAATTCGCTGACCTCAAGACCCGAGCTCCAACCAGAGTACAGAAGAACACCAAGTAGACTTATCTACGGAGTTTTTACAAAGCTCGCCAACCAGAGCTCTCTGAACAGATCTCCAACCTCACGACTTGGCCGAGCTCCGACCTCTAAGCACCCTCTGCTCGGTAAATGCCAATGTGTAGACCCTTCAGTCAAGCTCTGACCTTAGAGAGTTGCTCGGTAAATGCTAAAGGGTATACCATTCAGCTAATCTCCATCCTTAGGATTCATACGTAGCTCTCCAACCAGAGCTTCCCGAGGTCTCGCTGACCAAAGCTCCCTGACTAGAGCTCTTCGACTAGGGTTCTTTGAGTTGATCCTACCCGGTACGGTGTCCTTGGGAGCCTTTGAAGGCCAGATCCAAGCTAGGGGATCCGAGCTCCGTTCTTCGAGCACCCCTTGCTCGAATTCTTCAACTAACGGGCCCTCATCAACTTATAGTTGGGTTTCGGACAAAGATTTATGCCCTGGGATGAATGTCGAAGAAGGAACGACTTGTTGTCGCCATCATCATGGGCTAGGCTCGTTCTCCTCAACCATGTTGGTTGGCCCATGGATTCTCCATAATGGGACAGAAGGCCAAGTCCATAGGATTAATCACCTAACGCGCCCTCATATTAGTTACGTGCAGAGTTATCCTAATTAACCGCACTCAAGGCCCTAATCATGCAGTGCTAATTATTCTTAACTCCTATAAATACTCAGGCATCCCCATGCCTCAGGTATTGGATTCTCATTTGTTTGAAAGCGATTTCAGCCTTCTCTCCCGAGCGCTTATTCTTACGCCGGAGGGATTTCACCAGGCACAACCCCAGTGGGTTCTTATGCATGTATAGTTCAGAGTACCAGCTCGGAACCTCTAAAGAAATTGATTGAGAACGACTCCTAATCTCAAAGAAACAGAAGCTCATTGATCCCCAGCCTCAGTACCCCGTTCACCAGCACACACACACACCAACACATATATTTATTAGGGGTTAAACTGTAAATATATATATATAAAGCAATGGTATATATATAAAGCAATGGTATATATGTCATAAAAATATATCTAAAATGTTAGTTTTACAGTTCGGTTTAATGGTTCGATTTCATGGTTTGATTTTGCAGTTCGGTTTCACGATTACTATCCTAAAACCAAAACCAAAACCACTTCAGTTGCTAATTTCAAATCCAAAACCACAACCAAATCATTCAATCGGTTTTAAAACCGGATCATTCGATGCAATTTCTCTCGGTTAGCAGTCAGTTCAATTTTTTTTTGCTATCCCTAATTATAGGGGTGTGCAACGGATTGGATCAACCCGCCAAACCAGCCTAAACCGCAACACTCGCATCAAAACGCAAACCACCATAGTAAGTCGCGCATTATTGGGTGGTTCACGGTTTAAACTATCTCAACCCACATAGTATTAGTCTGGCTTGTGGTTTCGACCCAAGTTACCCCAACCCACCCATTGCCCATCCCTAGTGATTACTATAAGTTTGTAGGTTTAGACTTTATTATCTACGTTCGTAATTATTATTATTATTATTATTATTATTATTATTATTATTATTATTATTATTATTGTGTGATGGTTTGCAAATTATATTATAATTTTTTTCTTATTTTTGTGTTACTGTAATTCTGTAAGAAATTTTCTTCAAGTTTTATTAATGTAACAATTTTTCTTTTTAGCAATATTTATTATATTTTAATGTCCAACCCGAAAATACTTGGGCAACTCACGGTTCAAACAGGCCCAACCCGCAAATATGCCCAAACGACACGTTATTAGGCAGCCCACGGTTTGAACTAGTCAACACGTACACTCTAGTCTGCCCCAACCTGCACATTATTGGGCAGTCCACAGTTCAAACTAGCCTGCTCCACATAATATTAGTTTGGTTTGCAGTTTTGGCCCAAACCACCCCAACCCGCCCTCTTCCCACCCCTACCTAATTATAAGGTCTGTCGATGGTATAATCAAAATAGTAGGGGGTGTTTTAGATAGGGATGTTAATGGTTCGGTTTCTATCTGGTTCATATAAAACTAAAACTGTTAGACATATATCAAACCAAGACCGCAATCAACCACCTTTTTTTTTTAGACAATTTTAAAATCTAATCATTTAAATTTATACAAAACTAAGACCAAAATCGCGAAACCTCAGTTGATTGTTTTTTACATATAAACAAAAACATATATCCAAAAAAACAACACAAAGTCATAAAACTATTAATTGTTACAATAAAGTAATGGAACGGTGGCGGCTAAAACACACACAAATGAATGAGAAATGTAACTCTCACACATATATATGAGGGATTAAAGTTTGTATATATATATGGGGGGTTAAACTATAAATATATAAAAATACAAGAGTATGTATGTCATAAAAATATATTTAAAATATCGGTTTCGTGGTTCGGTCTCGCGGCTACTATCCCAACCAAATTATTTAGTCGGTTTCAAAATCGGACCATTCAGTTCGATTTCTCTCGGTTCAGTTTTTTTTGTTTTTTTCATCCGTTGTTTTGGATGTAATTACCATTGAAAGGGAGGTAACGAACATTTGTCCATTTTCAGACCTGTCAAACACAGCCACTACGCCGGCGCCGAGAAATTAAACGAAGCAGCATGAGAACAAAATCTATGCATTTCCGGACGATCTTGAATACCGTAACTCGCCGTTCTTCGTGTCTGCTCCGCCTCGAAAGGACCTTGGCTTGTTCTTCTTCTTCCTTGCGGACCCAACAATCAGTTCTTCCTCAAACTTTCTTGAGAGACTCCGACGACAACGATCTTCTTGTAAGACGCTTGTGCGGAGATGGAAAATTCAAAGACGCCATAGATGTTCTTTGCCTGCAGAACCGTTTGAAAGAAGCAATCGAAGTGCTAGGCTGCGTCGATCATCCCTCTGCCGCCACTTATTCGACCCTTCTACAGCTCTGTCTTCAGCAGAGGGCTATCCGAGAGGGAAAGATTGTTCATGATCATGTCAAGCTATCGGGCTTTACCCCCGGAATTTTCATCTCCAATAGGCTTCTCGATCTATTCTGTAAGTGCGAGAGCGTTGTGGCGGCCCGCAACGTGTTTGATAAAATGCCCCAAAAAGACGTGTGTTCCTGGAATACTATGATTTCTGGGTATGCAAAAGTGGGAATGCTCGAGGATGCGAGGAAGCTGTTTGACGAAATGCCTGAACGAGATAACTTCTCTTGGACTGCCATGGTTTCAGGCTACGTTAGGCACGATCGACCAAACGACGCCTTAGCATTGTACAGAGTAATGCAAAGATATGAGAAATTGAACTGCAACAAGTTCACGGTTTCCAGTGCTCTTTCTGCTTCTGCTTCCATAAAATCATTGAATTTTGGCAAAGAAATTCACGCCCACATCATTCGAGCCGGATTGGATTCAGATGCTTTTGTTTGGAGCGCATTATCAGACATGTATGGCAAATGCGGAAGTATAGACGAAGCCAGGCGGATATTTGACAAAACAATCGATAAAGATATTGTTTCTTGGACATCAATGATCGACAGATACTTCGAAGATGGAAGAAGAGAAGAAGGTTTTCTATTGTTTTCCAAATTGTTGAAATCTGGGATTAGGCCTAATGACTTCACCTTTGCTGGCGTTCTAAACGCCTGTTCACACCAAACCGCTGAGCAATTGGGTAAACAGGTCCATGGTTACATGATCCGATTTGGGTTCAGCCCATTTTCGTTCGCGGCAAGCGCCCTTGTTCACATGTACACAAAATGCGGGAACATTGAGGTCGCTAACAAGGTTTTCAAATGGCTGCCACAACCCGATTTAGTTTCTTGGACATCCCTGATCAACGGGTACGCTCAAAGCGGTCAACCCAAGGAAGCCCTTCGATTATTTGAGCTTCTAAGTTCTAATATTCAACCCGATCACATTACTTTTGTCGGAGTTCTTTCTGCTTGTACTCACGCTGGTTTAGTCGATAAAGGGCTCGAGTATTTCTACTCGATTAAGGAAAAACACGGATTGTCTCATACTTTGGATCACTATGCTTGTGTAATAGATCTGCTAAGTCGATCAGGTAGATTCAGACAAGCCGAGGCTATAATCAATGAGATGCCCATGAAACCCGACAAGTTCTTGTGGGCTTCATTGCTCGGAGGTTGCAGAATCCACAAAAATGTTGATCTGGCTGAAAGAGCGGCTGGAGAGTTATTCAAACTAGAGCCCAAAAATGCTGCCACTTATGTCACTCTTGCCAATATCTATGCCACAGCCGGTGAATGGGACAAAGTGGCAAAAACAAGGGAAAAAATGGATCGAATGGGAGTTGTGAAAAAACCCGGTTTGAGTTGGATCGAGATCAAGAGAAAAGTGTATGTTTTCCTTGTTGGGGACGCATCAAATAACCCGAAAAGTAGTGAAACATACGAGTTTCTTGGGAAGCTTTTAAGGAGGATGAAGGAAGAAGGGTATGTTCCTGACACGGATAATGTTTTGCATGATGTTGAGGAAGAGCAGAAGGAGCAAAACCTCTCGTATCACAGCGAGAAGCTCGCAGTTGCCTTTGGAATCATTTCTACTCCACCGGGAACACAAATAAAAGTTTTTAAGAATCTAAGGACGTGTGTGGATTGTCATACTGCGATTAAATTTATTTCGAAGATTGTTGAGAGAAGGATAATCGTAAGGGATTCGAGTCGCTTTCATTGCTTTGAACGCGGGTGTTGTTCGTGCAACGACTACTGGTGATAAAAACGGGTTTTAAATTTAGGGTGATTTATTTATCCCCAAAAGCCCACTTCATCTATCTCCACCTTTCTCTTTTTATTTTATCAAAATCCCAATGCAAAAAACAAAAAAAAATATGCGAAAAATACCCTTAAATTATTTTATTTTTTTAATGATAAACAATAACTACCATGAAAAGTATACACTATTCCATCACAACCATAACAAATGTTTATGTTACCACCACCATCAAAGTAAATATTTATTATCACCGTCGCCGCCACCACAACAAATATTTATAATCGCCGTCACCATCATAATAAATATTTACTTCTATCATCGCTATCACCACAACGAACATTTACTACCATGACCACCACCACTACAACAAATGTTTATTATCACCACCACCAACATCAAAACCTTTACTACCGTTACTGCCACCATAGGAGATATTCACTATCCTGCTACTACCACAACAAAAATTTATTATCACTACCACAACATTAAATAATTGCTATCACCACAATTACCACAGTAAATATTCGTTATAGCCATCGAATTTATAACAAATATTCAATATTACCACTGTCACCACCACCACAATAAAGTTCAATATCACCACTGCATCCACCCACCATAGTAAATAGTAAAAAATTCAACTGCAAATCACATAACAAATATCTATTTCAAATTAATTATTAATAATTTTTTAAACTATTATTTTTGAGGAAAAAAAATATAACAAATCACAAAGTAAAGTATTACACAATTATTCAAACACAACCGTAAATATTTAAAAAACAATATATATGATAGTAATGAATGTCAAATTTTACTAAGCAATAATAAATATTCAAACAATTGGAAAAAAAAAAAAAAAATCTATGCATTTCCAGAGATTCAAGAATAGAGATCTGGGAAGGGTCAGTTGTTGTTGCATTCATACGATTGAGATCGAGATCTCAAATCTCATTAATCACAGTAGACAACATTGTTCTGATTTATAAACTCCACGGATGACATCTAAGCATTGACGCATAACAGAACAATGGCGATGGACGTTTAACGAGATGAACGGCGTCGAGGCTATCCTTTACGTCCTTCAAGCCTCTAGCGACAATGGTCACAAATCTAGCCAAATTAGTTTGGCACCACCACTGCTGATAATCTAGTGGTGGCCAAATACACACACAGATGAGCGATGGTCGATGGAGAAGGGCTATATCGAGTGCAATGGAGGGCAGCAGTAGAGGGAAAAAATAAAAAGAGAGGAAAATAGAAAATATTGAAAACCCTAGCTTCGAACTTGCTTGAAATTGGTTCTCTATATGGTTGATGAATTTGAAGATGGTGACAATGGTGGTGCTTTAGGTGGAGGTTGTGTTCCCGGTGAGTAGAGAAGGAGATGAAGCAAAGAAGACGATAGTTGATGACGAGGGAGCTGATGGAGATGTTCGTCGATTATCGGTTTTGTGGGACATGGGGGAGGGTTTTCTGCAATTTTTGTATTTTTTTTTTCATTCGATTTCAGCTCTTATTTTATCAAATCTGGCTAGGTCCGATGGTCGTTGAATAAGATTTGGCCAGATCCGGCCACATTGGTCCGGCGACCACCACCATTGGTCGAACACACACACACACACACATATTTTTTTTAGGCACTATACTTTGTAAAAGCAAACTAACATTTTTTTAACTACTTTTTGGATTCCTTAATTTTAAATAGATTTTTATTATTTAGCCCTCCAAAATAATGTAAACTATTAAAAACATTTCCAACTAGCGAAAACAAGTTTTTGGTCCTTGAACATTTTTCTGAAAACAATTCCCATTCTTTGACCGGTACTTTTTCGTAATTTACATAATATGTCATTTTATAAAATCTGTTATCGTATAAATAAAAATGGAAAATCCATTTATCATGAAACAAAACCATGTCTAAATAAATCAAAATTGTGAACGTTTCCAATGTCAAAAAGAAAATTTAATGTACAACTCACGCTCTTTATTTTGATATACATATTGCATACTTTTGGAGGAAAAAAAAATAAATTTTTAAATGTTCAAACCATATCAGTGTGAATGTTCACATAGAGCAACATCAATGTCAACGTTCACATATACTACTGTACGAGTTATTATTTTCAAAGTAATGAGAACATTCACATTAGTACATTTAAAAGTTATTATTTCAAAATTGTGTGAACATTTATACTAGCATTATAGATACCACATTTTGTCCCGCGCACTACATGTCATTTTTTTTTCTTTTTAAAAAATAAAAAATATATATAAAAAATAAAAATAATAATAATAATTAAAAAAAAATACAGTGATTTTTAGTTCATTGTGAAATTTTATTTTTATTATTTTCGAAAAGAAAAGAAAAATAAGAATGAGAAAAAAAAAAAAAAAAAAAAAAGAGAAAGAAGAAAGAAATGAATAAATGAAGAAGATTTAAAACATAAATTCTAAGTGTGGTCAAGTGGTAAATTTATTTTTCTTCATAGAATTGGTCCTAGATTCGATTCTTGCCAGTGTCATATTTTGTTTTTGAGGTTTACATAGGAAAAAAAAATATCGTTACTTTTTGGTGGAAAGAAAAAAAAATATAAAAGGGGTGGGGATGTCAACATCTTGTCCTCCCACTCCCATTAAAAAATAAAAAAAGGGAAAATGGGGTTTGGGAGGCTCTTTTTAAGGCCGAGAGATTGGAGAGGGTGAGAAGTTTTTTTTGGTTTTTGGAGAGAGCTTCAAATTTTAGAGAGAGAGCTTAAAAAAAAAAAAAAAAATCCTCCAAAGGTCCGGGTAAGTTTTTTCTACTCTCCAATTGCACCTTTATTTTTTGTTTAAACTGTTTGAAATGATATACCTAAAATTGGACAAAACTTAAAAAGACGTTTCACTGAAATATTTAAAAAAAAAAAAAAGTTTATTTTTCTGCATTTATTTCATGTTCTACATTTTTCCGCGCTTTTATTTTATTGTGTTTATTTACTGGTGCACCTTGTTGCACTTTATATTTATTTATTGTTATGCGTCTTTCCGCGTTTTATATTGTTGTATTTATTTACTGTTTTGCACATTTTCGAGCTTTGTATTTATTTATTGTTCTGCATTTTTCCACGTTTTATATTGTTGTATTTATTTATTACTCTGCGTCTTTTCGCGTTTTTATTTTGTTGTATTTATTTATTGTTCTACGTATTTTCGCGCTTTATTATTTGTATGAACATTCACATTATTATTTGTATCGTTGTGAATGTTCAGGGGATGAATGTGTAATTTAAAAGAGATTGTTCAAAAAAACTTTAGTAATGTGAACATGACTAGGGCAGCCAAACAAATAGGAAAATGAGAGCAAAAAAATAGATCTAACTCCTTGAGAAGAATCCAAAGACGAAGGGGAGAGAGACAAGGCATTGACGATCTCGAAAAAACAGCATATCCATTTAAAATTTGTTCAAATTTGTCTCATGTCATCATCACAATTCGAGATTCGGTGAAAATAGATAATAGGGTATTTTGTGACCTCCGTCGAAGAGAAAGAATAAGAAAGAGGGGAAAGGCACCGACAATCTCTTAAAAGAATAGTAGATCCATTCAAGATCCGCCGCATGTCGCCATCGCCGTTCGAGATCCGACGATTGTCTAATTTCCCTGACTTCTGTTGAAGAGAAAGACTAGGAAAATGTAGAATTCATATTTTGTTCCATCCGTTTTTGCATTTAATAAAAGTTCTCAGTCTAAAGTGAGAATCTAGATAAACTTTAAACCAATGTTTAAAGAGACCAAGTTTCACATTAGATTTCATGTTTAGTTTTAATATAATATTTTAATATAGGAAAAAAAACAAAAATCGGCAAGTTAGATGAATTCTGACGGATACGAAAGTTTCAGGCAAAAAATAAAATATCTAAAAGTTTATTTCGAGCGAAATTAATTAAATTTAAAGTGGTTTTTCTTAGAATATCAATTTAATATAGTTAATTTCGATTTCCTACCTTTAATTTTAATAAATTTTGCTTTTAATACATACTTTGTATGTTGACCCCAAAATTGTGTTTTTCGCCAGTTTCGTCAAAATGACAACCAATTGCATTTTATTTTTCAAAATTGAGCATTTCAATTTTATACTAGACATTTTAGTTGCATAATTGTCATTTTAATTTTGAGAGAAAAAAATTACAAAAATAGCATTTTATTTATAAAAGTACTAAATTCACTTCATACACTCCGCCCAAGAGTAAGAGCATTGCATGCTGCCTTGCGTGTTGCAACATTTATCTTGGGAGTGCCCCAAATCATTACCACATATAGTAAGACTTAGGAAATTGGTTTTCATAAGTCAACTACTTAATTCCAAAAGTAGGGGGGTCTAAAATGTCATGATGACAAACTAGGGGTAGCCACCCATAAAATAGGGTAGTTGACCCGTAACCTGTTGAGCCGTGCGCTCGGTAGAGCACGCGCTCTGCCAAGAGCGCGAAAACAAACTGCCTATATATAGGCAACCTTGCTCCCCATTTTTGACATGACTTGCATGAGAACTCTCTCACTCTCTCTATAGAAACTCTCTTGGGCTAGTTTTTACTCCCCACAAAAAGTTTCCAACATTTTTCATAAAAAGGATCGAAAACAAGAAAAGACGAAAAGAAAAAGCAATAAGAAAAAGAAGAATAATAACAGAAAGAAGGCATCTTCTCTAAGCAAGGTATGTTCTTCCAAAATCCTCTCATTTTGTTTTTTGTTTTTAAACTAATCTAAAGGAGGACCTAAAAAGAGATAATAACTTAAGATGATGTTCCCAAGTGAACATTTAAAAAATAGTTTAATTTTTTGCATTTGTGTTCAGTCATATATTTTCTTGCACTTCAAATTTCAGTTATTTACTTTACCGCCTGTACGTTTCTGTGGTTTACTTTTATGTCATTTACATTTTCTCTTTGTATCTTTTTGCGCTTTACAATTTTGTCACTTACTTTTTCCTTTTCGCACCTTTCCGCACTTTAGTTTTCCTGCAATTTTTTTTCGTTACATTTAATTATTATGTGGATAAAAACATCACATATGTTGATCCTAAGATTTTGATGGATAATTAAATATTAATTTATTTATTTTTGTGGAACTAACGATTTTATTGAGTGTTTCAATTTATTAATTTCAGTGATGAAAATGATCATGAAGATATTGTGGCAATGCTAAAGATGATGACAAAGATGATAGAAGATTAAGAGTTTGAAGAAATTGAAAAACCTAGGGAAAATAACTCAGGTTAAATTCTATCGCTTAATGTATCTCGGTTAGGATCACACACGACACAAAATGTTTTTCAAAATTATGTGTGTTTTTATAGGATCCTAATTAGTTAAATTATTTGCTCCTATTTGTAATTGAAAAAAAAAATAAAGATAATTGACTAAAATTGAATTTAAGATTTAGTGTAGCTAACCGAGAAAAGAAATCGGTTAAAGGGACGAAAACGTCGATGAAATTGGATTTAAAACGAATTCAGGAGAGGATTCCAGCATCTCTCAGTCAATAGATGATTAATGAATGAATTTACTAAATTTCTCGGTCGACAGGTAGGTCGACCAGAGTTTAAAACAAGAAGTCTCTGAATCTTTAAGTCGACATGTGAGTCGACTTGTGATCAGAAAATGAATTCTCTGAATCTCTAAGTCGACAGATAGGTTGACTTATGAAACTCTCTAAATCATCTAGTCGACAAGTGATGGATGGGCAGTCGACCGACGGGCGAAGAGTTTTTGGCTTGGCTACATCCTAAATTGGGAGGTCAATTGATGGGTCTTGACCGGTCGACAGATGGAGTTGTTTCAGGATTTATGGAATTTCGGATTTTATTCAAAAGGTAGTCGTTACTAGCCATTTTATGGTTAAGATATGTGAGATATCTTAGGGATCTGATATGTTTTGAGTTATTTAATTAATATTTAATTATCCCTATAGATATGGTTCAAGTTGTTTTGATATTTCTCAATTTGGTACATGTAATTCTTTCAATCTTATCTAATTAAGTCTGAGTAAAAGTTTGAGGGACTTAATTGAATATTTTAAGAGATACTTTTAAGTGAATTATACCAGGAATAAATCATTATGATATAGAAGGTCTATTGATGTAATTAAATATCATGATTTAAGGGAACTAACCGTTGGAGGGCTTGTTTTATTCCCTTATTAGTAGACCTGCGTTTTTCGCTTTAAAAAATAATTAGATATCAATATAATCTGAATTTATTCTGAGTTATTCATCTCTCGTTCTTTCTAAGAGTTATCATATTGAGCGTTTGTGAGATCTTTCTTGAGAATCATTCTTTGGAGATTATTTGTTCAATCACCGATTTGAAATTGCATTGCTAATCATTATTTTTTAAGTGGAATCTTGGTGAGATCTTTCAAAATTACTTACTATTAATTGTTTCTTGATTATATTATCTATTATTTGGAATTTGATCTTTGAAATTATTTTTCGGATTTTTTATTGAAAATTATTTTTGAAATAATTTCTTGAGAAAATCTGATTTCAAATAAAGATGGCTAGCAAGCAATTAAGCACGTAATCAGATTTTCTCAAGAAATTATTTCAAAAATAATTTTCAATAAAAAATTCGAAAAACAATTTCAAATTTCAAATATCAAATTCCAAATAATAAATAATATAATCAAGCAACAATTAATAATAAGTAATTTGGAAAGATCTCACTAGGATTCTACCGAAAAAATAATGATTAGCAATGCAACTTCAAATCGGTGATCGAACAAATAATCTTCAAAGAATTATTCTCAAGAAAGTTCTCACAAACTCTCAGTATGATAACTCTTAGAAAGTATGAGAGATGAATAGCTCAAAATAAATTCAGATTATATTGATATCTAATAATTTTTAAAGCGAAAAACGCAGGTCTATTAATAAAGGAATAAAACAAACCCTCCAATGGTTATTTCCCTTAAATCATGACATTTAATTACACCAATAGACCCTCTATATCATAATGATTTATTCCTGGTATAATTCACTTAAAAATATCTCTTAAATATTCAATTAAGTCCCTCAAACTTTTACTCAAACTCAATTTGATAAGATTGGAAGAATTACATGTACCAAATTGAGAAATATCAAAACTACTTGAACCATATCTATAGGAATAATTATATATTAATTAAATAACTCAAAACATATCAGATCCCTAAAATATCTCACATATTTTTAACCATAAAACGGCTAGTAACAACTACTTTTTGAATAAAATCCGAAATTCCATAAATCCTGAAATAGCTCCATCTGTCGACCGGCCAAGACCCATCAGTCAACCTCCTAATTTAGGATGGAGTCAAGACAAAAACTCTTTACCCATCGATCGACTGCCCTTTTATCACCTGTCAACTGGACGATTCAGAGAGTTTCATAAGTCGACCTATCTGTCAACTTAGAGATTCAGAGAGTTCATTTTTTTATCACAAGTTGACTCACCTGTCGACCTAGAGATTCAGTCACTTCTTGTTTTAAGCTCAGGTCGACCTACCGATTGACCGAGAGATTCAACAACTTCATTCATTAATCACCAGTCGACTTACTTGTCGACTGAGAGATGCTGGAATCCTCTCCTGAATTCGTTTTAAATCCAATTTCATCAACGTTTTTGCCCTTTTAACCGATTTATTTTCTTGGTTAACTCCACTAAATCTTAAATTCAATTTAGTCAATTATCTTTATTTCTTTTTCAATTACACATAGGAACAAATAATTTAACTAATTATGATCCTATAAAAAACACACATAATTTTGAAAAATGTTTTGTGTCGTTTGTGATCCTAATCGAGATACATTAAGAGTTAGAATTTAACTTGAGTTGTTTTCCCTAAGTTCTTCAATTTCTTTAAACTCTTAATCTTCCATCATCTTTGTCATCATCTTATCTTAACTTCGTTAGCCAACTCCAAAATATCCTCTAGCATCCAATTTCATTATTTACCTCCTTCACATGAATCCTAGGACAATATATTTGCTAGGAAGCATTAGAACATGCGTACCTAGAAAAAAGAAAAACAATAGTGCCCAAAAGAATGCCCTAAAACTAAACAAGACAAATGCAAATCATATTATTATATCTAAAAGCATAAGCCAAATGTGGGAATGAATGAGACAAAGTATTTATCATCTCTTTCGTTTTATTCTTCCATCAGAATGAAGGGTGAAGATTAAATTTTACAATTCCCTCTTACCTAGGTAGGTTATTGTTATTTAATACATCTCCTCACCATCCTCAAGAAATGAATCGACAATATCTTTCCATTCGTTTCATCTCTCTCTCTCTCTCTCGTGCACGCGCGCTTCACGGTTACTACATCTACGAGACCACCACCATCACTGCTCCATCGTCAGGCATCCCCGTACACTACCATGGCCGTCATCGTTGCTCCATTGTCGGGTATCACCCACGCTGCCATGTTCGTCATCGCTGCTCCATCGTCGGGCATAGCCGCACACCACCAAATGACCATCGCTATCTTTGTCCATCTATCGGTTTCAAATGGCCAGATCTAGCCAGATCAACCTCTGATTTGGCACGATCTGGGTTTGGTTTGGTTTAAACTGCCCAAATCTAGTGGAGCTTCGAAGTAATCGACAGTCATCGAAGGTAATTAGGCCAAATCTAACTCCAATTTGGTTGGATCTGGCTTCGTTTTGACAATATCTATTTTTTATTTGGTTAGATATCTTCTGTTTTTTTTAGATTTGATATGGTTATAAATTTTCAGAAGAGGACTCTCCTGTGGCTTTGCGTTAGCAGCAAGAGTAGCTAGAAGAGAGTGTTGATTTGGGGCACCGAAGGCGAGGCAAATTTGGAACAAGCAAGTATGGATGGTGTTGTCGGTGGATCTGATCATTTCTTCGATCATGTTCGTGGTGTGGCAGAGGATTTGTCGGTGCACGACGAAAAGATTTTTCGAAGGGCATTTAGGTTCTCCTTGATAAGTACAATAATTTCGCCCAAGAATCATACCTTGAAGAAATCAACTATTTTGGTAAGGTTTCAACATTTTCGTTTAATAAAGATTTCAATTTCGTGATTTACATTTCGAGTTTTTTATCTTTAACCTTAGATTTGATCTTCGAATAATTGACCTGTTTTTTGCCTAAAAAATTTACGGTAAATTGGATAGATTTCACAACAACATTAATTTCTTGAATTTTGATATGATCTAAATTTAGAATTTTTAAATATAAGCCTTAGTTTAGTTGAATTCCTCTCTTTTTTTCAGTTCATAAACAAAAGTTTCATATGATGTTAGGGCTCATGTTTTGCAATTTCTACATTTTACAGTCAGAACGAAACAATTTTGGCGATTTCAAGCAGAAATTGAGCTCTACCATATTGCTATTGTAGAAGTAACAAATCTACAGATAATTTCAGGTAAAAAAAATTACCTTACAATTTTTATTTCATTATGTATAAATTTCATATATTTGTTTTTTGATTTCATTGAAAATTTGTTTTTTCCTATTTTTTATATTTTTTTTACTTAGCATTTTTCTATTTCTATGTTATCATGTACTCTACTTGGAATTATTATTATTATTATTATTATTATTATTATTATTATTATTATATGCATGTTGTTTAATGTCTTTATGAATATCTGATGATGATGAGTAGAATTTAACAAGGATTTGAATATAATTAATATTTGTTTAGATGTCTAAAGGTTTATATTAAAAAAAAATGTGGGTGTATAAAAGATTATATAATTATTTTTTTGTTTGTGATTGGCTAAAACAATATATGATTATTTTTTTCCCTTTGTGGGTGTGTAAATATTTACATAATTAATGTTTTCTTTGTGGGTGTATAAATGTTTATATGATTATATTTTTATTTATGGGTTTTCAAAGATAAATTGATTATTTAGAGAGACAGTAGAAGATAAAAAATAGAGAAAAGATGGAAAAAATAAAAAAAAATATAAAGAACAACAATGTTCTTAATGTCTACAGATAGATTGATTATTTGGAAAAATTGTGGAATAACAATAATTTTCTTAATATTTATAAAACTATTTTAAAGCCCGCGCTTAGCACGGGTCTAAAACTAGTAAGATATTGTAGAAAAATCAATGATCAAATATTTATAAGCCATAAACGAGCAAAACAATTATTCAAAGCATCACATGACCAAGAGCTGTTAATCTGGTTGACAAGGAGATATGTCTTTTTTCCTTGTCAATCAAAGTTCGATTTTCCTGAGAGCATCTTGAATTTAATCTTGAATGCACTAGGCCGATGTATGGGACTATGCCTTTAAGATCGTCCAGTAAGGTGATTAGTCAAGACGCACGTAAAGTGACCCAAACACCTTACCATCAAACCCAAAAAAACAAAAACAAAAAAAACATCAGACCGTTTCTTTAACTGTGTAAACCAAACACCATATAATTCTGACTCAAAATACCAACGACAGTTGAACACCATTTGCCGGAACAAAACCATCATCTGAGAGGTACCAAAAAAAACCCAATAAAATCATTTCTAAACTATGTTGTTGACCCAAAAGAAACATACCATATACAAAAACAGAAGCATACTCTACTTCTGTGAATCAATTCAACTAGCATTCACTTTCTACTGCTCGTTCCTATACGAGGTTTACCTTTAACCTCAGATTCCTGCATTAGATGAAACAAGATTTTTAATATTTAAAAGGTAAAAAAGGAAGAAAATGGTAATTAATATATACATTGAAATAGTACCGGTGGCAAATGTAGAAAAATGTGGGTTTTCGCCGTTGTGGGATTGTGATTTTCTGCTCCTTTGCTCCAATCATAGCATACCTAAAAAAAGAAAAAAGAAAAAGGAAAAAAAAAAGAAAAAGAAACCTTAAAGTGCTTATTTGACTATAAACTTGAAAACAGTTTCCCGAAAAAAGTTTAAAATAGTCTCCGAAAATAGTTTTTGAAAATTATGAAAAACTTGTTTAGAATAATTTTGGATTTTTTTTAAAAAGACTCTTCATTAAAAAATATCTTAATGTTAAAAATCAAAAGTAGATGTAACGTGATGGTTAATTCAAATTTTTGAAAAAAGTGATATATTGATGTGACTAATTAAAAACGTATGTAAATAAGAGATATATGCAACTAGATAGAAAAAAGTAAAAAGAAAAAATGAATTCGATATAATAAAGAAACTTGTTCACCTTAGTTTGTTCCCAACAAGAGAACACATTTAAAGGGTGAGTCAAAGCTAGAAAAATGATATCCGGTGATACATATAATCTATATGCTACAGATAAGGTGGTTTGCCCAAGTTTTTTGACAGTGCTTCATCCCAGATTTTATACATTTGTTTCACATTAGTCTAAAAATTTTGTATTCTTGAAGCTTTAACATAAATATAACTATCCTTCTTAATCCGCCATTTCGAAGAAGCTGTCAAGTGTAAAACACCAACATTAACAAACGTTCAATAAATAAGAGATCTTCTCTGGTTCCCTAACTAATACTTAACCAGCCACCCAAACATCTGTGAGTGCATGAGACGGAGGAAAGGGGGGGGAGGGAATCAAACAGGTCATGAAGACTTACTGCATAGGCATATATGGAGCCATCATTGTTGAAAGCACTGCAAGGTATAGGCTGATTGCATCTTGTCATTGCCTAGCCAAAGATCAGGCAAACAATTAGACATGAAACTAGGAATTTTTAGTAAACTTTGGTTTCTTCACTATTTCTAAAGCCATCTAAGTCATGTATTTGGTGTCAAGGTCGCAATCCCTCTGTTGGCACTCTAATGCTAATTCTCACTCGGCCAAATTAAAAAGGAGATGATGCTAATGAGGTCATACAAGCATTAGAGAAGATTTAACGTTGGTGATTGGTCCACATAGCACTTCATATAAATTTCAAAAGTTCTTTAGTAATAGCTTGGAAAAATATTCATAGATTTTAAGCAACCACAAAAAGGCAGAAAACAGAAATAAAAGAAGTTCAAGGATGATACCTTGAGTCTCTGTTTGCTGTCTTTGTCCCAAAAATTAAATGCACCATCAGATCCAGCTGTTGCAAACGTGTGATGTATCTGAGAAGGGAGAGGGAATATTATTTTGGGGTTTCGCTGAATCTTGACATGCATAGAACATAACGCTTCACCACTAATACATGCATTATAGGATGGAGGTTTCTAATCTCCTGATAAAACATAGACATTAACAAAGTAGACATCTTACAGGATGGAAGTTTAGCGAGTTGACCGAGTATATCTCATTGCCCTCTCTGTGGCACTTGAAGGTGAAATTTTTACTTTGCTGTGCATCATCAAGATGATGTACACCAACCCTTCCTTCAATGGAACCAACCTACCAAAACACAACACAAAATTTCAAAAAAGACCAAATGATTCTTAAACAAAAGTGTGACAATGATCCAAAAGAAAACAACGTTTGGATAAATAATGTTCCACAATATTTGTTTTATTTAAGAAAATAACACGAGAACGCAACAACATCAGTATTGAACTGGCGACGATGATTTTTTATATATCCAATTAAACCAATTTCTACAAATGAAAGTATTCTCTTAACTAAATAAGAGCATTAGATTCTTCAAGTTCTTTAGCTTACTGTTATTTTGACAATGATATTTCTCATTAGTCTGTTTATTTATAACTTTCTCACATCCCCTCTCATAATTCTATTCTTCAGTAAGCTGGCCCAATGAGACTAAAGAAAGCATATAGAGACGAAACAAATTCATGCTCATGTTCAATTCAAGACATGGTAATTTCTATGACTAGAAAGGAATATGGGTTATTACTGGACAAACAACAAACATGATAAACCCAAGAAGATTCAGGTCTGATTCAACAACTAAAGTATGCAGTGAAGATTTCAGCTGCCGCTATAAAAAAAACAAAGGTGATATTTCGCTACTGCTTTTGTTCCCTTGAAAAAAAAATAAAAGAATAAAATAAAATAAAATAACAACACAGATTTTCTTAACAAAAAAATTGTTTCTGTTCTGATCTCAGAAACAGAACATAAACAGATTTTCTTTATTTCTGTTTTTCAAGCTTCTGTCACAAGATTTCTGAACAAAAACAAAAAAAAAAATTCAGGTGGATGTGAGCTAGAGAGAACTTGTAACAAAAGAGATAAATGTTAAAACTAGATGTATAAAGTAATAATAAGTATAATATTAAAAGTAGCTAATGTGATAGATTGAGTATTGTGAAAGTTATTTTGTTAAAGTGTTTTTGAGTTGTGCTGTTAAAAGAGAAATAGTTGTATTTCATGTTTTTGAAAACAGAAAACAGAATCCAAAAAGTGAAACAAACAGGGTTAAATATTTCATGTTTAGATCTAACATAGTTCCCAAATGAGATAATTGACAATTAATGCCCAATCTCAGAATTCCTTGCGTACTCCTTTCGTCTAACTGTCATACCTTATCTTTTTAGAATGTCCTAGAATAGTTATTCAGTTTCCTATTTAACAAACAAAATTTCATCACTTAAATGCTCATTTAAAATTCAAAAGTTTAAAAACACTTCTTGACTTTTCCATCAAGGGAAATGTGAAGTAACAATAAAAATATTCAAACACTTCCTCCTAAAGCTGTGTAAAATCAAACAAAAACTATAGTATTGCAACGTCCACATTAGATATCTAGCAATGTCATTTGAGGCAACAAGACAATTTGTTCTCATGTTGTCACCAGCTGAAACAAATATCAGGCTCCGTTACAGCCCATGAAAGTACTTCTATGTTTGCATTTGCATCCATTAAATGAAAATAATATATGGCAGCTAAAGAATCTAAAACAGAACCACCAAAAAGAAAAAAGATGAAATAAACAAGATTAACTGAACTCACCAAGAATCCCTGCTGATCAGGAAAGGCAGCAAGACACCTTGTCTGGTACTTCAAGGGTGAAGTGATTCTCTTGAACTCATTCTGTTGTAGTTGAAAAATAAATTACTACCAAGTTTCAAATGCAAATAGAATAATATTATTTTAGCTATAGCTACAAATGTTTTTGCATTTGAGATATCACGAATGGAACTAAAAGGTGTTGTAGAGAAAAATTGGAATCAAGATGTGAGGAGCAACGTCTTATCGTTTGGTAGCTCTTAAAACGAAATTATGCACCTTCCACACGATGATTTGGTCTTGCATTCACTTGAGGACATTTGGAGCCTGGGGTCCATGTTCTATCATCCACTGTTGTTTGGAGTCTTTGGACCAAACAAATAACATATTTCAACTAAAAGAGCATTAAAAATGGTATTCTAAGTTCTCAACACTCAAATGGGCAGTCAGTAACCATAAGGTGCAAATTTTGCAATCATATGGGAATTGCAGCACTGGGAAATGCAATTATTGAGATTCAATTGAAGAAAAGGGAGCGGTCTCTTGGGAAACATAAGAGGAAAGGTACAACTTATGTGGATAACTAACTACATCCAAAAAACCCAACTCATCTTAAATTGAGTTGATTGATTTTGCACCAATAGAAATCATAAATTTCATACACAATAGCGGGATCTAATAGATTTTCTTATTTTATTTGTAGATAGTGAATGGAGTTCCTTCTTCCATTCTATTCTATTCACCGGTACTGATCATTGATCCTGGAAAAGTTTTTTCCTCAAACCTTTGATGATTCCATCATATATGATTGAGTTGCAAAAACTTATGGATAGCGATCCTCTCGATCAACTAGAACTCATTGTAGATATACCAAGGCTTTTGGGATATACATTTCTGGGGTAGAGCAGCCTTCCATTGCAGCAGAGCCGTTTCATGATGGGGGCTCTAAGCGCAGTTCTTTGAATCAAGAAGAAACCCTCTCTAACCAGCGCAACGCACGGCACTAACGCGCTAACAACACCTTCGTTGAAGACGGAGCTTGACTAGTAGCGACTAGTTCTAGTCCAAGCAAATATCCTAACGTGACGAGGTGAAAACAACTCTATCTGTTGTTCTCAACACTCAAATGGGCCGTCAGTAACCATAAGGTGCAAATTTTGCAATCATATGGGAATTGCAGCACTGGGAAATGCAATTACTGATATTCAAGTGAAGAAAAGGGAGTGATCTCTTGGGAAACATAAGAGGAAAGGTACAACTTATGTGGATAACTAACTACATCCAAAAAAAGCCAACACTTGACAGGTCTACATGAAGGACATTCAATTAGTTATCAAGCATGCACTGCCTTGAGACGAATCCATTTAACTTGGTGTGGGCCAAAATATGGCAATGAGCTTCTCTCTATACTCCATGACAGACTATTAGGAGCAACACAACAAAGTGTGAGGTCAAACCTAGGAAGCACAAACATTGACAAGCGTCGTGTCCGACACAGGGATACGGCAAATTTCAAAAATCCGAATACAGATACAGTTAGGATATGACAAATATATCATTCTACACGCGCACACATATATATTTAGCAAAAAATTATCAATGTTCACATCATTTAGAATACCAACAAATTTCACAAAATTTTTAATTGGGAGATTCCTTAATTCAACAAATAACAAAAGGTAAGAAAATAAAAAAATGCAAAAACTAACTATTGAATTGCGGAAAATAAAAAAAATACAGAAAAATTATCCATGGAAGGGGACAATTGGCAGGCAAGACATGGTATACTCAACAAAACAACTATTTTTTAAAATTCATAAATCACTTATATTAAGGGTAAAAAAATCTCTATATTAAAAGATAATTTTTCTATATGTTTAACTTTAAAATCAAAAAATTAAAGGTAATATACTCAATTTTATTTTACATGGAGGTGTATCTGGTAGTTTGTTAAATGTGAAGGGGTTTGAGTGGTTTTGTCCTTTGCATTTTTTAACCTTTATTTGTTTACATTTTCTATACTACAAGTTTTTAAATATTGACTATTTGTTGTGTCCCTTACGTGTCGGCTCGTCCCTTACGTGTCCAAGATGTGTCCGATTTGAAATTCCGACACGCGTCACATACGCATCCCACCATGTCCACTGCGTGTTAATGTTCGATACGCGTATGGCAACCCTCCGGCAAGTGTCCGTGCTTCCTAGGATCAAACCATCATATTAGAGTCGATTAAGCTATCAATTAACTTTGATGCTATATCATAATGAAGGTTTATTTCATTTATCACTGCAGTTTATTTCAATTAATCAAATGATAAACATTTTTTGAAATATTGGTGTGAACTACTGCCATTTAGTCCAAAGAGCATAAGCATCCGAATCAAGGTTTTAAATTGCGGTATCAGGTTATGTAACGGTAACGGTTGCGGTGTAACAGTATCGGGAGTATCGGCCTGTCTGTAACGGGAATCGGCCGTAACGGTCGTGATTTTTTTAAAATCGCCAGAACATCCTCAAAAACTCAATAATAATAATTGTTTGACCCATTTAACCCTTAATAAACATATTCTAATAGATATAAAATTTCAAATTCACCCTATTTACAAATCCACCCCTCCCCCCTAATTACAAATCCAACCCCTCCTTTAATTTCCCTAAGGACCCTAACCGGACCTTAACCCAACCCTAACCGAAATCACAAACCCAAATCAAAAATCGATCGACAGAGAGAGAGACGAACAATGGCGAGGAGCTGCGACGGTCGGCAATGGACAACTGCGAGCCGGCAACTACGATGGCAAAATCGCGAGAAGCTGCGACGGTTGGCAGGTGATAGACAGCGAAGAGCGATGGAGGCTGCGATCTACGATGGATTTTTGGTTTCAAGTAAGTTTGGTTTGTCTTTTGTTTATCTGTATAGAGAGATTCCATTTGTTTTTTTTTCATCACGGCCATTACAGACCCCCAGGCCCCCCTCTGTAAAGCCAACCGTAAACCCCAGGTCTCCCAGGCCCCCTTTGTGAAGAAGAACAGCTGTAACGGCAGTAACGGCCGTTACGTGTCTCTGTAACGGCAGTAACGGCCGTTGCATGCCCGTATCGGCCCGATACGATGTGAATCGGCACCAACCTCCGAGAATCGGCCTGTAACAGTATCAGAGGGGTTGATTTCCGTTACGAATCGGCCATTACGGTACGCAACGGCCGATAATTAATACCTTGATCCGAATAAAGTTTTTTCTTCCCTGCTCTCAATAAAAGATAGAAGTGAATTTTCTTTTCAATTCTAAAAGATGATTGCAAGCTACTGCATTATTCAGAAAACTAACTTGGATCTCATTGCCAATTTTCTATGGAGAACCGATCAGTAATGAAAAACACACTGATTCTATAGCCAAGTGTGACTTCCGAAACATGTATTTGGATCACTAGAAAGGAGGAATTTTAACATCACCATTCATATTACCACAAGGATTTAAATCGCGGTATCGGGTTACGTAACGGTAACGGTTGCGGTGTAACGGTATCGGGAGTATCGGCCTGTCCGTAACGGGAATCAGCCGTAACGGTCGTGAATTTATTAAAATCACCAGAACATCCTCTAAAACTTAATAAGAGTAATTGTTTTACTTAATATAATAGGTATTATGACATTTTAGGGTTATATACAACAGAATAAAGACAAAAAGAAAAATGAAAAACCGTCGTACTTAATAATCTTAAAAGAATAAAATGATGCACACAATACTTAATAAAAATATATTACACAAACATAATAAAAGAGTAAATTGTACTTCTACATCACAAAAATAATACACTCATATAAAATTATCAATATCAAAACGAATTGCGCTCAGGCTCTTCATAGTCGGTGTCGGCATAATTCATACTATTTACTAAAATCATAATTAAAGCTAATTAACACTAAATTAACTATTATATATATAGTTATACATATAATGTCATAAATAATAATGACAAAAAAAAAAATGCTATAAAAATAAAAGTTAGAAAATTTTAGGATTAAATTGTAAACAAGCCATTTATCATTTTATAAATTAATATTATTTCCAAACCCCCCTAATTATCAACCAAACACACCCATGACCCACCCAAATCAACCGACATACTCACTCACACGGCCAAATGAGATGGAGATGGAGATAGAGAGAGAGAGACGAACGGAGTGAGGTGAAGACGAGGAGCTGTGACGCGACAGAGAGAGCTGCGACTGTGACGTCTCCGGCAACGGCGAGAGCTATGTTTGGCGACGAGTTGTTTCTGTTAGGGTTTGGCAACGCCGCAATTGATATCTCAACTTTTGGCGAAGAGCTCTTTGATTTTCTGCTAATTAGTAAGTGTTTTTTTGTCTTCTACTATTTTTTTCTTCACCTCTGCTCAATTATATGGAAGATTCTCTGAAGAAAATTGAAAAACTAGAGCTCACATGGGTGTTGGACCTGAAAATAGAGTTGTAACCGCCGTAACGGCCGTTACAGCACCGTATCGGTCCATAACGGCCCGATACGGTGCGAATCGTCCCTAGACTCCGGAATCGGCCGTGTAACGGTATCGGAGGGTTCGATTTCCGATACGAATCGGCCGTTACGGTACGTAACGGCCAATATTTAAAACCTTGTATTACCATCTTCCTCATAGTTTGGAAGAAAGAAATAAAACGTTGCACTATATTATATAGGGGCATATTACAGTTTTAACCATTAACTTAATGCATTTTTAAGCGGTCCCCTCTATCTTTGGATCATTTCAATTTAGACCATGTAACTTTGACCATGCCTAAATGGTACTACTTCAGTCCATTTTCAAAGTTAAATAGGATTGTAATTGGATAATGGTTGGCACATGACTGATAGGGAGGGGGGGAGGGGCAGCAAGCTTTCTCTCCCCATCCCCCTCTGCCCTCTCCCTCTCCCTCTCCCTCCCCCTTGAAATTTTCTCATACCCAAATTTCATCTCTCATCAAAATTTGAAGTTTAGAAAACCGAGAGAGAGAGAGAGAACCTATGGACTTTATTTTATATGTAATGCCCTATGTCCTCTTTAATATAATGTCCTATGTCCTCCTTAATTTCTCCATTGCCTGAACTTGAAACTAAAATGATCAACTGTAGGAACTAGATCTCCAAGTTTTCTCTCTTTGAACATTACAAAAATTACAATGCATGTAGTCCATCATAATTTTACTAATCTTAAATGTTTTGAACTCTAGGGATTCCCCCCCAAAGTTCCAAATTATTATTGTTATTTAAAGCTCCAGGCGAATCAAGGAACCAATGTTTCCAAGGGGCCTAAACGCAAGCTGAGCACAGGCTTCATTGAACTAAGGCGCATGTACATACAACTAATAGTTTATGAATATTTCACAGGATACTAAATATTATAAGATCTATAATAAGGATTAACCAATAACATATTGTATTTGCGTGAAATTTTTCAATCAATTGGTCAGAACTTACATCACATTAACAACTTCAAATTAATATATTAAACAATTCAAAAGATTGAACAAAGCAATGAAGCAAATTAAATAATTCATGAATGGCATCCTAAATAACCATCCACGACTTGCAACCTACAAATCAATTAACCATCCAAAATTTCAAATGAATCTAGAATAATAAATTGAACAAATACATTTATTATAGTTGCAAGAAAAACCATCTATGATTGATTAAAATGTGACTTCAATTAAAAATTAACCATTGTACTACTAACACGAATTATTTATTTGTAATTTCTAACAAACAAAATGTTGGAATAGGCCCATTATCAAACCCCAAGTATGGCCCAAGAAAATGAGCGGCTATGGTTTGACCAAGTGTCCACTTTATAGCCAAGTGAAATGTATGGCTCTGGTTTAGCCAAGTGACTAAATAGTAACCAAACAAATTAATGGCTATAGTTTGGTCACGTGTCCATTTTACAGCCAATGAAAGTGTGGCTATGATTTAGCTAAGTGACTAATAGTAGCCAAGCAAATGAATGACTATAATTTGGCCAAGTGACATATATAGCTGTGATTTAACCAAGTGGCTAAATGGTAACCAAACGAGTGAAGTGGTTATGGTTTGGCCAAGTGTCCACTTTATGGCCAAGAGAAATATGTGATTATAATTTTCTCTTGAAATAGGTGAACACACACTCTCTTCGGACAAAGCAAGAGAATACTAAGACAAATAAGGAAAGAAGAAGAAACAAGAGGAGTTCTCAAGCTTTTTTATTTTTATGTTTTATAATTAAAACCATAATCAATGCCCCCTATTTATAGGTTTCAAGAATGAATTATAACCACATATGTCACTTGGCTACAAAGTAGACACTTAGCCAGATCATAGCCACATATGTCGCTTGACCAAACCATAGCCATTCATTTACTTAGCTAAATCACAACCAAACATTTCACTTGGCTATAAAGTAGACACTTGGCTAAACCATAGCCATTCATTTGCTTGGCTACAATATAGTCACTCAGCTAAATCATAACCACACATTTCACTTGGTTAAAAAGTGGACACTTGACCAAACCATAACTGCTCATTTTCTTGAGTCATACTTGGGCTTTGATAATGGGCCTAATCCAACAATTCTCCCACTTGGAGATATGATTGAGGATTCTCAATCATGTCTTTACACCATCCTTTCTACCTTGCCACTACCATACTGCTTACGTCTCTGCTAGGCCTTACAAGGATCTACTCTGTGCAAACTTGTCAGTATAATTGGCTTGATTAAAACATCGGCCAAGTTGTCTTTTGTGTGAATCTTCCGCATATCCACACTTCCTTCTTCCACTATTTCTCAAATAAAATGGCATTGAACACCTATGTAATTTGTCCTCGAATGGAAGGCTGGACTTCTTGCAATGTATAAAGCACTCTGATTGTCACAATACACCAGAATCTTTTGATGTTTGTGCTGGAGTTCTTTTATTAACCTTCAAATCCAAATTGCTTCCTTCCAAGCTTGTGTAGCTACCATGTATTCCACTTTTGTAGTAGATAAAGTCACAACACTCAATAACTTGGATACCTAGCTCACTGCTCCTCCTGCAAGTGTAAACACATAGCTTGTAGTGGATTTTCTTTTATTGACGCCACCTGCAAAATCTGAGTACACGTAGCCCCTAACAATAAACTTTGATCGTCCACAATGCAGCATTAGAGGTACCCTTAATGTATCTCAGGATCCTCTTAATAGTATCCCAATGCTCTCTACCAGAATTTGCCATGTATCAACTAACTGCTCCCATTGCTTGTGTAATGTCTGATCTTGTACATATTATAGCGAACTTCAAGCTTCTAACTGTGGATGCATATGGTACTCAAGACATCTCCTTTCTCTCTGCTTCATTGTTAGGACACATATTTGAGGATAGCCTGAAGTTAACAAGAAGTGAGGTAGAAATTGGCTTACAATCTTGCATGTTGAAGCGTCGCAAGATCTTCTTTAAATAGTTCTTTAGAGAAAGCCAAATCTTCTTGTTAATTCTGTCTCAGTGGATTTGCATCCCTAGAATCTTGTTTGTGGGTCCCAAATCCCTCACATCAAACTCCCTAGCCAATTGTGCGTTTAATTCTTGGACTCGATCTTTATTGGGGGCATGCTACCAACATGTCAACCACGTACAAAAACTGGATAATAAAATCATTATCTTCTTCCAACCTTTTGTAATACGTACAATGATCTGAACTAAGTCTGTTGTACCCAAGGTCATGATATAGGAATCAAATCTCTTGTACCAACATCTCGGTGCCTGTTTGAGACCGTAAAGAGATTTGTTCAATCTGCAAACTCCTTGCCTTTTTCAACAAAACCTTCTGGTTGGAGCATATAGATTTCTTCTTCAAGCTCTCCATGAAAAAATGCAATTTTTACATCCAACTGCTCTAGATATAAGTCAACTGTAGCACACATAGCCAAGACTATGTTGTAAGTAGTATCACCGGGGAAAATATCTCATTGAAATCAATACCTTCTTTCTGAGCGTACCTTTTCACCACCAATCTTGCACAATACCGATCTACTTGATCATTGTTATCCCGCTTGATCTTGTAGGTCCATTTGTTACCAATGGCTTTTCTTGCACTTTGTAATGGTACCACTTCCTATGTCTTGTTCTTGTGTGGAGTCATAGTTGTTAAAGGCTCTAGGCGCACCGAGACACACAAGGTCCCCCAGAGCTTAGGCGCAAGGCGAGGTACTAGCCTGAGCGAAGCCAGCCGCACGATATTAAAAATAATAATAATAATAATAATAATAATTTTATAGCATTAATATATTGCAAATATAGAATAAACAAATAAAACTATAAACTAAATTTCAATTATAAAAATTAAAACACACTCGTCATATGTGAGCCAATAAATAAAAAGAATTAACTTATAAAATTTTCAAATAAATTCAGTCAGTCAAGAATCCAAATTAACCATTCCAATTTTTTATTAAAATCTAAAACCCTAATAAAATTAAATTTTGTTACATAAATAAACAATTGGTTAAACAAATAAATAAATAAACAATTAGTTAAACAAATAATAAATAAACACGTTAAACAAATAAGTAAATAATCAATAACAGGGTAAAAAAAAAAAAAAAAATTCGAGGCTTAGAGGAGACTCACTAGCGACATGGAGGAAAATTAAAGGAGAAGAACAATGAATGGGAAGCAAAATGTTCGAAGGAGAAGAAATTTGAAGCAAAAGAAGGATCGACGTGGCTTGCTCAAGAAGAATAGACCAGAGAACTAGGTCTACAAACAGAGCACTTACCTAAGGTCTTGAGCAGTCGAGAAGATTCAAAGAACCTGGTTGAACACTAGAACAGAGGAGAAGAACCTGGGCAAACAAAAAAGAGGAAAATTTGAAGGAGAAGGAGAAGAAGCTACGAAGAAGACTCACCTGATCTGTGCAAAACGAAGAAGCTACTCTACGATGATGCTCTACTGGAGGCTACGTGTGCGTGGGAGTGGGAGGCTGCTGAATAAGGGTGAGGGCTATGTGACTGTGGGTGAATAAGGTAGCAAGGCGAGCCTCAAGCTTGAGGCGCGAGTTGCGCCTAGGCGAGAAAAACGTGTGACTTATGTATGCAGTTCGCCTTTCGCCTAACCCTAGGCGAGGCACACGGGTTGCGCTTGTATGCGCCTAGCGCCTGGGCGCACGCCCAAGCGCGACTTTGACAACTATGTGTGGAGCTTCAAAGACGAATCTGAGCTACTTGTAGCTTCATGGAAAGTTGAGGGCTCTCCATCCATCGTTGAAAGACAATATGAATCATTGCTCTCTCATACTCTGAGTGCTAAGCTAGGGTGAGGGCTACGTGACTGTGCGTGAATAAGGCAGCAGGCGAGCAAGGCGAGCCTCAAGCTCGAGGTGCGACTTGCGCCCAGGCGAGAAAAGCGTGCAACTTATGCATGCAATTCGCCTTTCGCCCAACCCTAGGCGAGGCACAAGGGCTGCGACTATATGCGCCTAGCACCTGGGCACGTGCCCAGGCGTGACTTTGACAATTATGTGTGGAGCTTCAATTTCCTCCTGCATTGTTGTTAACCACAGAGACGAATCTAAGCTACTTGTAGCTGCATGGAAAGTTTAGGGCTCTCCATCTATTGTTGAAAGACAATATGCATCATTGCTCTCTCATACTCTGAGTGCCAAGCTAGCGGTCTTCTCTCATGAGTTGAGTGACGAAGTTGTGGGTCCTCGGACTCGGCTGGTTCTTTTACCTCGTACTTTGGTGTCGGTTTAGTAGAATCTTGGAGTTTCTTGTACCGGATTATTTTCCACATGTACCGTTGTAGTCTCTGAACTCTCCTTCGACGTGTTATTGTTTCCATCATTTTGTTGTAGTTAATCTTCTGCTAAGATCGCATCCCTACTGACAATAACCTTGTGGGTAGTGGGATCCCAGATGCGATACCCCTTCACTCCGTCAGCATGCACCGAGAACATACACCTCCTGAATTTCGGATTCAGCTTCGTTCTTTCTTGGGCGTTGTACATCACATACAAAGGACATCCAAACGAATGTAAAATAGAGTAATCAGTTGACTTATCAGTCCAGATCTACATCATCATCGGTGTCTTTAACTCAATTGTTGTTGATAGTGATCGATTTATCACATAACAGACGGTTTTGACTGCTTCTGCCCAAAAAGAGTTGGGTTAACCCATAGTCCTCAACATAGCTCTCATCCTCTCTACAAGAATTTTGTTTATCCGCTCTGCCACTCCATTTTGTTGAGGTGTATATGTGACTGTGAACTGTCGTTTGATACCTTTTTGCTTACAAAGAGCAAGAAACTCTCCATCTATATACTTTCTTCCATTATCTATCCTTAAGCACTTGATCTTGTTTCCATACTAAAGTTCCACCTGTGCTTTGAAGTCTTTAAACACTTGAAACATATCTAAATTCTTGATTAGATACACCCAACATCTCCTGGAGTAATCATCAATGAATGATACAAAGTACTTTGCTCCTCCTAGGGGTATTTCCAGTGATTCCCATACGTCAAAATGAATCAAGTCTAGAATGTATTTACTCCTTGCAACAGATCTGCTAAACTTTAATCTCTGTTGCTTACTTGCAACACAATGCTCACAAAAAGATAGATTTACCGATTTGAGCCCTGGAAGTAGCTTTCTATCAAAGAGAATCTTCAAACCTCTCCGACATGTGGCCTAGTTTGAGATGCCACATCATCGTTGACTTTTCTCTTTTATTGGTTGACGCGACACATGAATCAATTTCCTACAGTGTTTCCGCTTTAAGCATGAATAGATTCGCTGCGATCTTTTCTGCCTTCATAACCACAAGTGCACCTCTGATAATCTTCATTATCCCATTTTCTATATAGGTCTTGTATCCAAAACTATTTATTTGCCCCAAAGACAATAGATTCTTCCTAAGACCCTTCACGTCATACCTCTTGAATAGTGCGAACCGTACCATCAAACATCTTTATTTTGATAACCAATACCAGCGATCTCCAAAGCATGATTATTACCCATGTGTACAGCACCTCTTGAGATTGGTTTATATTTGTGGAACTACTCTCTTCAAGATGTCATGTGCCATGTTGCTCCTGCGTTAGTAACCAGACATCAAAAAACTGTTTTCTGCCTCCAACTGTCATCATTGCCTCGTTGTATAGAACTCCACCATTATCAGAGGTACTTGCTACACACCCCTGAGCATTTAATGACTCAGGATTTTCACTCTTCTTTTTAGTCCAACAATCCTTTTTGACATGCCCTTTCTTGTCATAGTTGTAACACTTAACATTTTTCTTGCTTCTTGACTTTGATCTATTAATGTTGTGACTCCTACTAGGGCCACGTTCCGCCGATCTTCTCGTCACTGATAAAGTTTCCGCTTGCTACGAACTCAACTATTTGTCTTCCTTGTTTTTGTGTCTGGTTTCATCTTCCAAAATAGCGGCTACAATTTCGTCGAAAACTAAATAGTCTGTCAAGATGTTGTTCGTCAGGTTGATAACGAGTATACGAGTCAGGTAAACTTTGAAGTAAAAGCTCTGCACATTCAATTGTCTCTATTTTGTAACCCATCAATGTAAGTTGTCAAAACAGAGTATTCAAGGTGTTGATATGGTTGGTCACCGATGTGGATTCCACCATTCGAATAGTGTAAAGTCTCTTCTTTAAGAAAATCTTGTTGTGAAGTGATGTGGCCTCGTATAGTCTTGTCAAAGTATCCCATATATCTTTCGCAATCTTCTTTTCCACCACACTAGATAACACTCCATTGGCTAGTATTAAATGCAGATCAACAATTACGTTGTCGTCCATCTCGTTCCACTTGCCATCATCAGTGATCTCCACGGCCTTGTCTCCAATTGCTATTAAACAATTTTCTTTCCTCAAAATTGCCCTACTCTTCAATTTCCACAACGTGAAATTACTCCCGTTAAACTTCTCAATCAAACTTTGTTGTCATGGTGTTGACGACGATCTGTTTCTCAATTGAACCGGCTCCCATGTTTTCACCATGAACAATTACCCACAACCAATAGCTCTAATACCACCATCATTTGTTTTCTCTTTGTATTTAGAGAGAAGGTGTTGCAATCCCTATTTTGTAATAGTGAAATCTTCCTACACTTGCCTGTGATTTTTACCTCAATTTGTTTGAAGGTTTTCCTCGTAAATATTGTTTGCCAATTCCTTTTTTTTTTTTTATTTAACTCTATTTTAGTTGTGTGATATTGTTTCAATCCATTATTCCCTAACACAAAATAATATATCATCAACTTGCTAAAGACTAAAGTTTGCACCACAATTTACAAGTAAATTAAACAAGGTACACCTTGCTTAGCCTTAGGCCTTGAGCCTAAGCCCACAAGGCGCTCACCTTATTGAAGGAGTCGGGCCTCACTCTGGACAAGTCGCCAAAGCCAAACTTGGGACCTTGGTGATCCTTGGGCCTAGGCATTCCTTTAATAACACTGCATGTTACTAAGACTTTAACTTTCTTCAACTAATACTATATCATCCGCTAACAACATATTTCATGGTATTCCATCTTGTATACGGTTTTTGTGTTCATGCATCAATAAAACAAATAGTTAAAAAATTTAACGACAATCCTTGATGTAAACCTATTAATTGGAAAAGGGCAAGTTTTACATCCTATTGTTCAAACACTAGTGACTATACCGGCACAAGTTTCACCTCCTATTGTTGGAACATTAGTGACTATACCGACATGCGTGTCCTTAATCACATCTACATAAACATGGGTTGCTTGCTTCTTTTCCAAAACCAATAGCAATACATAATAGTTCTCGATCATAAGTTTTTTCCAAGTCCATGAAAACCATGATAAAATTTCTCTTATTCTCTCTATGGATCACCTAAAAATGTGCAATGTCATTCATATAATATATATACACAAATTTATGCCGAAATTAGGTTATTAGTAGAACGAAAAATAAAACACAATTACTCTACATCGCATTTTCATTGACCTAAAACAGACCAAATTTAAATGTTTTGAATTGCTAGAGAACATTAGTTTACCATGTTTTATAATGACCATTCCAATTGGCAAATAGTAGGGTACTAGTGTTTTCTTGTAACCATGTCAAGCCAAATATCATCACTTTGCATTCGTGCTACCAATAAATCTAGTACAGTGTCAAATGTTATGTTGTATTGTGCTAGCAACTAGTACAAACCATCCTGCATGACAATTATAAAAATAGTGAACATTGTCTAAGACTAAGTACATAATTTAAAGTATTTTGGTCTTTGTCTACAAGTGAACAGACGAAATAGGGACCCAATATCTGCCCTAAACTCTAAACCCCAAATCAGAATCGTCAAATCATCTAACCACTGCCACAAGCAACACACCATTGTAATAAACCAATTACATCACGAGAAACAAAGCTAAAGAATTACCTGTGGATTCTGCAAATTGAAAACTATTAGATTTCTGTCTGCAGTGCCAACAACCATCAGAGGATGTTTGACTGTAAGCGCATAGCATCTCTCAGGAAGTTGTTGGACATGCGCTGGATTTGGCTGTCTCAAATCCCAGTACCTGAAGAAAAGGTAGGCAGATTTAAAAAAACTAAAGAAAACAGAGGCTCCGTATGTTCCAACGCGTTTGTTTTTCTCCTATTAGTGTATTTTGGAGTTCCTCAATTTTATTGGTTGAGTGTTTTTGGTTGTGCCATGAACCTGTTGATCATCCTTCACATGTCCACTGTTCCAATATCTGCTAGGGGAAGGGGTGGCAGCCGACTAGCAGAAGCCAGGCCTGTGGAGGGAAGCCCTTAATAATAGCACAACTATGCCCAGCCACCAGACTAACCAAATACTAGCCTCAATCGGTTAAGAAATATTTAGGTCAATTGGAACTCTTAATAAATGCTGTATATAAGATATCTTAATTTTGACGATCAGTAAGGATGCAAGATGCTAAGAACATATGCTGGCAATCCTCAAAAAAGGAAATAGTCATACAACAGTTTTGACATACTAACAAAAAATATGCCAAATAGAAAAAACTACATTCACAATATTGCTGCTGTTTGTGAGCAAAATGATTTTTTTTTTTTTTTTTTCAGGAAAAAAAAAAAAAAAGGCTCACCTAAGCGTCTTGTCCCAACTTCCTGTGGCTAAGAGATTCATCTCTGGAATCCAACTAATCTCCTTGACAGGAGCATCGTGCATGGCAACAGTCACAGGTTGGCCACCAGACAATAATGGCCACATCTTCACTTGCTTGTCACAGCCTCCAGAGAAGACAGTTGTCCCATCATCCTTCCAAGTTGAGCATAGAACCTGAGAAAGAATGAGCAAATTGTTATAACAATCTTTAGGGAAAGAAAAATAATTTGTAAACGCACATAAGCATTATATGTTACCGGTTGGTCGTGCGATATTGATGCCTTGGGCGCACTGCCAATAGTGGTCCCATTTCGCATTATCTCCCAACATCGTACCTATTAAATAATTTTGCAACATTCACACGCATATTAGCATAGCACCTCCAACAGTAAATAGATACAAGCACTAGTGTTAGTACTCCCCTTTTCAGTGCAGGGATATCAACTTTATTTAAATGGAAAAATGTGCATGGGAAAAAGACACTTTGTTTCTTGTCCAAGAGTCATAAATAGATATTCGTTAAAGCATATGTTATTTCTAGTTCCAAAAACTCAAGAGCTGACTGCGAAAAAATGCTAAAGGTGAAGCCTATTGGAGGAGGTTCCAACGTCATTAAGATTCAATATTTTAATGGCCTTGGTTTAACACATTAATCAAGCAACCAAAGTGCGAATAATTATAATGCAACAATAGGAACGCAAAACCTACCAATAAACCTTCTGTACCCTTAATCAAGTAAGGCAATAAAACAAAAGGAAGATACAAAGAAAACCCAATTGATGATGGAAGACAAACCTGGTTATCCCATGAAGTTCCAACGAGGAAATTGGCTTTTGGGCAGAAGCTGAGACTTGATATAGAGTCACTCGGAGGTTGTACCACCTAGATAAAACCACAAACAACCTCAGTGTCAACAACCTTTTTTTTAATGGACATTCAGAATACTAGTTTTTCCAGGGCACTGTAATCTATCAACAGAGCCGGCCCAAATAATCTGAGGGCTCAAGTGAAAATTAAAAATAAGATTTTTTTTCCTTTTTAAACATTATTTTTTCAAACATTTATAGTTTCCCTGTTTTGTGATACAAAATAGCTAATTAAGGCTAGAGATATGGGAAACCCACAACTAGTTTCCAACGGCAATGAAGAGTAAAATATCCAACGATATTCGTACAGAAGTTGAAAGATCAAAAACAAATTGAAGGGTCAGGTTTGACGTCACCTCACTTTTCATCGAGAATCACCAAAAACCAGAGAACTAATCTTCAATAAAATGCTGAAATCTCTCGCAAAAATATTTCGAGTAGACTCTAATTTGAGCCGGAAGCGTTATATCCTTCTAGCAGCAGCGAGAGTTGTTGAAAGAAAGAAGAGAGAAGGTAGCGTTATATCCTTCTAGCAGCAGCGAGAGTTGTTGAAAGAAAGAAGAGAGAAGGTAGCGTTATATCCTTCTAGCAGCAGCAGTTGAGACGACTCTAGCCGGTTGTTCGCTGCCCACCCTCCTTCGCATACAACACGCTGACGTCAGAGATCAACAAAATTGGGTATGAAATCGGCAAGGAACGGTTTTGAATATGGCGCTGACGCTGCTCTATAGCAATATCAGAGCCACTACGTTGAAGATCGTCAGAGGTTGAACTGGTTAATATATGATTCAACCACAAACTCCTCTTATCATACCAAGTATGTGCCTAACTTCACAGATCGGTGCTTGAAATCGGAAGAAAATGTTGAAGAAGCTCAGATTCGGTAGCGAACAGTCACGACACGGTCGAGTGCGGCAGAACTAGCAGCGAGAGTTGTTGAAAGAAAGAAGGAATTTATAGGGTTTGATAGAATCAAGCTGTTACACAATCTCTAAATTAAAAACTAATTAACGCAATTACAATATGGAAAAATTTGATTTATGTTATTTTTAACAGTCTCCCTCGAGTTGGTGCGTAAATATTTCACATATCCAACTTGTCAAGAAATTTTAAAAATATCCGATTTGAGACTGCTTTGATAAAGCTGTCAGCCAACTGATCTTCTGATCAAATCTTAGGCAATTTCACAATCTTTTCATTCAACTTTTTCTTGATGAAAAACTTGTCGACCTCGACGTGCTTTGTATAGTCATATTGAACTGGATTATGTGCTATATCACTGATAGGTGGAAAATACCTATCTACTCCTAAAGTCGATTTTGGTAATTTCCGAGTGTGTTAGTATTATTTAATTGCTTTTTAGTTTGTTTTTATGTAAACCAGGTGTAGGGACGTTACAAAGCGATAATCAAGCAAAACAGTGGGAAAACGGCAAAGAAACAATAAAAAAATATAAGCTTTCAGGACAGCAAGCCATCATCGCAGCGGTGAAAATGCAGAGAAGGGTGAATTGTGCTCAAGTCCCACCGCCGCAACGGCGATGGAAATGCAGGGAGAATTGTGAAGAATCCACCGCCACAGCGGTGAAGCTGGCTGACATACCCACCGTCGCGACGGTCAGCTCTGCACAGAAAAAAAAATATTTTTGAAATCTTGGACCTATAAAACCTTTTCTCCCACTTCCAAAGAAAAAGGTTGGACGTCTCTAACCCTTAGGACTTGGTCCTTGACCATTCTTGAAGAGCTCAAAGAGGATATTCATCATCAGGAGAAGAGGAAACACTAGCAGATCGATCTTTGGCAATAGTAGAACTCTTCACTTTAAGTTTTGATCTTTCTTTCTATGTTTCTATCTTTGTAATTTAATGTTTTATTATGAATGATGTTGAATCCCTCTTGGTTTAATGTTTCAAAGGCCAAGATCATGTTAGATTAGATAAATATTAGCTAGGGATCGATGTAGTTGTGTAAATACTTGTTTGATCTAATATATGTTTTCTTAACGGTTGTTTGTGTTTAAATCCGATTGTGTTTATCATTTTACTACAATCTTAGTATGCTTGTTAAGGTATTAAGGCTGGTTTTGAGAATACAGGATTTGACACTCGGGAGAGGTAACCTTGAATTCAGGATTAGGGTAAACACATCGCGACGATCTAACGACCCGAGAGGGCGTTAGTGAGTGTGCAATCGATGACGTTGGGGAAAGACTCATGCGACCTAGGGTCGTTAAGACGTTGAGGGGGACTTCTTCGTTAACATGAAGTCGCGTATTCCCTCGTCTTACACTCGGGAGAGGTGGCGAAGGAGTTTATGAACTGAGATTGTCGGATAGGTTAAACACCGTTATTGTTAACTAAATAAAATCAAACATGTATTAAGTAAATGAAATCAATCCCTAGGTAATCAACTTAGTTAGGATTAAACCACTAATTGTAGTTTAAAGTAGTTTTAATTATTTAACTTTAAACATTTATTGAACCGTCTGGATAATATAAGACTATGCAAATTTCGGTATTCAATTATTCAACACCATCCCTGTGGAACAATATCCGATTTTAAATATCCACTATATTAAAACTTGATCTCGCACTTGCGAGTATAAAAAGATAAATGCTTAGACAATTAGCTCGCGTTAAAGTTTTTGGCGCCGTTGATGGGGACGGTAGTTGAATTTATTGATATTGTGACTAAGTAGTTGAATATTAATCCAGACAATTCTTTTGTTTATTTTCTTTTAAATTATTTTGTTAATTTGTTTCATTAGTTATGATCAAGCAGTGCGTGCAACAAATAAGTTTGGAATTCTTGGCTCTTGATCCTGAGATCGAGCGTACATTGAAAATGATAAGGAGAGAGAGAGAGAGAGAGAGAAGAAACCGACTTCAATACCATGAATCGTGATCCAATGTAGCATACTAACCCTAATTCCTTGTCTATGAGGAATTTTGGTGAAAAATGCTCAGCCACGCAGGAAGGTGAAATAAACTATGTCCTATTTATGGAAGTTATACCGAAAGTCGTACCAAAAGCCATACCTAAAGTCGGGATACCTTTTGCAGATGATCCGGACCGTTTCGGATCAAGCAAATTTCCCTTCAGTTTAGTCGAATTGGACGGTGAGAATAGAGGATCAAGCGTTCTATTGAAAATGAAAAAACGAGTTGTGGAGAGTATCTCCCTCGTTGTTGACTGATCATGCAATTTGCTAAGTCCAGCTAGGGACGGTAAATCAAACGCATTTTTTGATATGAAATGCATTCTTTTTTATATGAAACCGAGGGCATAATTTTGCCCATTTTTTTTTTTTTTTAGGCCGAAATGTTCTTGGAGCGTGTTTGGAGGTGAATCTAGGAGTTTGGATATTCAGGGTGGTGATTTGTACTTAAAATAGTTGAAATAGCGAAGTGGAAACAAGTGGTGAGGAGTTTTGTTGAGAAAATTGAAGAAAAATCAGCGAAAGCCCACTGCAGCGGCGAGAATCCCACCGCCGCGGTGGTGAAAATACTGGGAGCTAAGCTTTCTCATCAAAATGCTTTACCGCCGCAGCGGTGGACACATCGCCGCGGTGGAGGAACTTCAGGAATTAAATTTCAAAAAGGCACAACCACCGCCGCGACGGTGACGTGTTTGTTTGATTAAAAACAATACCGCTTCTAATCCAATCCTTCCAAACCGTTTCCAACCCTTCCAATCTCTCAAATCTTTCTAATCCAATCCTTCCAAACCGTTTCCAACCCTTTAAATCATCATTCTCTTAACAAAACTCGTGATTTCCACCACAAATCATCCTCCAAAAATTGGATTTGCCCCCATTTTCGAAGAGTTAGGGTTTAAGGAACGACGGTTTGCATTTCTTCCATTTTCAATCGATTGGACCGCCATTGTTCAACAAGTATCTATGATCCTACATTTTACATATTTGTTGAAATCTTTGATTGATTTGCATGATTATTTAAAAAATCATTGGATTTGGAATGTGCCCTAACCCTTTAAATCCCCATTTTCGCAATTTTCATTTCCTATGAGATTTTGGTTTGATTTTTGGTGATAAACTAAGGTCTCGTTTGGTAACTGTTTCCATCCCAGAAATTCCCATCTCATTCCCAGATTTTTGGGATTTCTGTTTGGGAATAACGTTTGGTAATTTTGGTTCTCATTCTCATTTGAGAATTGTGCCTATTTTTTTCTTAAAAATTGAGAAACAAAAAAAAAATGTTTCTCATTATTCCCATCCCATTCCCAAAAACCACCGTCACTGTTCATCCGTCGGCTGGCCACCACCGCTGCCGTCCACCGTCAGCCGGCCACCGTCAACCGCCGGCAGCCATCTCCGGCAACCGTCGTCGATCACCTTCAACATCGTCAGCCGCCCACCGTCCGAAAACTTTCGGCACCACCAGCGGGCCACCGTCAGCACCAGCCAGTCACCGTCCGGCCGTCGTCCGGCCAAAACATAAAAAAATGTTCTCAAAACAATTTTTTTATTTTATTTTAGGATAAAATCATTACCAAACGTGATTCTGTTCCCAAAACAAAAAAAAAATTATTGTTATCAAACATGATTCTATTCCCAAGAAGGAAACAAAATTCCCATCCAATCTCATCTCATTCCCATCCCACTATTAGGATGGGAACAGAAATGGTTACCAAACGCCACCTAAGTTTCTATGGATTGTTAAATTGTGTTAAACAAAAATGCATGCTACATTGTTCATATTTTGTTTAATTCGTTGCAATTAGTGTATGCGTATTGAGATTGTGCCTTGTTTTTTATAGTATCGATTCAGGGGTTTATTTTCATTATGCATATATGATTGGGTTGTTCTGTTTTGTGAATGCGATTACTAGGAACCATGCCGAAGAAAGTTGCTACAAAAAGGGCACGAGGTACAGGATCGGGGTCGACTTCTGACTTCGATTCCACCCAATTTGTTTCGAAAGCAGTTGAGGAGCACTTAAATTGGCACGAGTTCAATAGGCCATGCATCATACAAAGAGGATTCGGGCTACTGGATAGTATACCGGTAGAATTCCGGGATGTCATTTGGAGCCGAGGTTGGGAGTACTTCTGTCAATCGCCTCCCTTCGGTGAAATCTCCTTGGTCCGGGAGTTCTACGCTAATGTTACTGAAGCTGATCAAAACCAGACAAAGGCCTGAGGCAATCGCCTCCCCTCGGTGAAGTCAACGGTGGAATTGGTGACCATCCTGCAGTTTCACCGTCGCGATGGTGGATCTTACCGCTGCGGCGGTGGACGTCCAGCAAGATTAGGTCATTCTCTGTATTTTTACCACCGCGGTGGTGGTCTGGACGCCGCGGCGGTGGGCTTCTTTTCAAGATATTGTCTTCATGCTTGTATTTCCACCATTCTTCGACCGTTCTTGGTCCGATCTGATCGTTTACTCTCCATTTTCCTATCTTTTCACCTCACATACCTGTTTTAATACAAAAAGAATAAAAACATATTAAAATGTACTAAACATATTCAAAAACTAACAATGTTCCGTTTGGAAATAGATAGATAATTTACATCTATCAAATACCCCCAAACTCGAAATTTTGCTAGTCCGCGAGCTAAACACCTACACAATACAAGAAAATATAAAAACTAATTACGAAATTGAAAAACACAAAAAACAAATATGTGCAAGTTTTGAGTATCATCTACCGGCCAAACGAATTATCCCTCATCAGCCCCAATCCTATCGAGTTCAAGCATAAAAACACACCATGTAGTGTTCTAGAATTTTAACATTTATAATAGTAAGCACCATTATAGATTCTGCTAAAGTGTGTGTGTGTGTTTAAAACTCAAATATATAATTATCCGTTAATCGGATTGGATTATCCACCATATAAGCGCATGACAGAAAAAACCCAAAGGTATAGGGAACCCATAGGCTTGACCCAGGATCTATTCTCCACTAATGTAGGTTTGGAAGTTCAAGGCGATCATTAGGTCTTGGTTCGATTTAGGACAAATGGCCAAGGGTAAATTGGAAGAGAAACCGGGTTAACGTTGTTAACCTAACGTTACCCAAGGCACATCGCTTGACACACTCACACTCGAAACCCCACAGATAAATTGTAAACAATCCCGAACAATCTATTTAAGACCGACATACTCACTTGTCAAAAAGAAACAGAAATAAAAACCGTATTTACTTTCTTTTTTTGTTCAAACTAACACACCCCTAAACTCATTTGATTTGTACAATTTGAGGGGTGTGTGAAAAATAAACAAAAACGACAAGTGAGTACTTGAATATCAAACCAATTAATAGCTCGCCCAAAACCCAACCGCTAACATCAAGTAGCATTTGCAATCTACTAGCTTGATTCTCTCAGATTATGCCTTCAATTTAGCGATGTAGGTTTGGAAAGAAGTTTTATCAGTTATGGTATTAGTTAAGTGTTCAGAATTGAAACGGCTATTAGGCTTCGACAGGGTAACGAGGGATAATGATATATCAAGGTAAACTTAAAAGGCTCAAACGACAAAATGACTGCCTAAATCATATCTCCTGAACAACCTCGCCTAGGATTTTGCCTCGAATTTCTCCCAAATCAAGTTCTAAAAACCCTAATGTCATAAACTTAGGTGACAAATAATCATTTTTAAATCAATTATACAATTATATAATGAGTTTTCGTGCTCGTGCAAGTGGGATCTATAATAATTTTTACTAAAATATAATGTTGAGCACACAAAACATACATGCATGAGTTTTACGCTCGACCTCAATAAACAACCAGGGGACAGACTCATCATCGGGTAATGGCCCAGATGAAGTCAAAACTCAGCACATGCACAAAAACTATCTTAAACAGACATGCACACATATAAAAACAATAAAACATACTAACTAAAACATAAATAAACATATTACACATCACACCCGACTCAAACAGGAAATGCCCATAATAACCTAGTCAGCGATCCCAATGACATGATAAAGCATTATAATGAAGACTATGATTTAGAACATGTACCTGAGAGGCGAGAGAATCTCGCCTCCGAATTAAGTCGGTTGTGACGAATCTAACTTATTTTTTTCCTTGGGTTGTCTCCCAAGAAGCAATTGGTTTTTGGTCGTCAGCCTCACACGCCGAAGTGCTCGTCAAAGAGCAGCTTCCGCCTGTAGTAAGTGTCGTACAACACCACATACGGGTCTTAATTTAATACGCCCTCAAGACTAGAAAGATATGGCTCTATTTGGCTCGGTCTTTCAACATCACGCCTCACCGATTCATGTACTTGGTGGGCATGAAAGGACGCTGCTTTTGACGGTGAAAGACAAGTGAGCCACATCGGATCCTCATACATATGATCGTCTTGGATCGACTGCGGCGTCACGAGTTAAAATTTTAACGGTGAAAATTCACAACAATTAATATGTGAATTTTCATCGTCGAACCACACTTGGATCTCTTCTTCATTCGAATCTTCAACATATTCTCCCAAGATCATCCCTCTCGTCTCTTGTTCCTCACGGTGGCTTTCATAATTGGATTCGGCTTGTTCGCCTCTCAATGCCACCGCTCTTGTCTTGGACTCAACAAAGCAAATAAGATAACTGATTTGCGTCTGTAAAGACGTTACGGTCTCATCAATATCAGCACAGACCGTCTCAATATGATCAAGACGATCCTTATGCTCGTTGATCTAGTCATGCATCTCCCTCAAGCATCTCTAAGTTTTCCCCCATGATAGTAACGATCATGTCTTCTAAGGCAGGGGAAGACTCCTCCTCTTGATCCGGAATATCAATGCATGATGCCGTTGTGTTGAAACTACCCCCCAAACTTTGGTGACTTGGTGAATAATTCCAACTCTGATAATCATAGGTCGCCATTTTCTCTAATGACCAAAGGGCGTCGTCCATGGTTAGATCGTAGAAAGAGGTGCTAGCATTTCCTCCTTCTACCCATATTCTGGTTGCAGCTTGTAACTCATCGAGGAAATTCAGGAGTTAGCATTCCCTTGGGAAATCATGGTTCGGGAACCGAAGTAGCAATTCCTTGTATCGATCCCAAGCACAATAAAATGGCTCGAAATCTCGTTAAAAGAAACGCAAGAGCACCTGTTGATCTAGTATCTTCAAGCACCTTGCAGGAAAACAAAAACAAAAACTACAAAGCAAAAAAAAAAAAAAATTATACACAAAAGAAATGTCTAAAGTAAAATTGGGTCATTTATTCACAATATCTATAATAATCAAAAAACCAATCCCCGGAAATGGAGCCAAAAACTTGGTACCTCGTAAATACGTCGCTACTTTCACTCACAAATATACAAGGTCAAGTTTTAGTAAATATGGGGAGAGTAAGGATATCGTGTCCACATGGATTGGTTGTGACTATTATTGAGTACCGCGTTTATCATGACCTAACTTTATCTAGGCTAAAATAAATGTATATAAAATTAATATAAACTAATACTAAAATACTAATCAAACTATACTAATATTATTATAAGATGTTTAGAGAAAATATTGCCTAGGGATTAACTTTCATTTACAAAAACGTGCTTGGTCTCGTTTTAGTTTACGTTAATGGCGTTTGCGTATCCGACAATCTCGGTTCGTAAACTCACTCGTCACCTCTCCCGAGTGTAAGACGAGTGAATACATGACTTCACGTCAACGAAGAAGTCCTCCTCAACATCTTAATGACTCTAGGTCACGTGAGTCTCTCCCCAACGTCATTGATTGCACACTTTCTAATGCCCTCCTGGGTTGTTAGATTGTCGTATTGTGTTTACCCTAGTCTGAATCCCGGGTTACCTCTTCCGAGTGTCAAACTCCGTATTCTCAATATATCTATCTAAGCATATAATCAATGAAAATACGATAAACACAATCAAAATTATAAAGAACATCCATAAACGAAATACAAACTCAAACAAACAACACTTTTATAAATTATATTAATCCCTAGAAAAAAACTCATTTGGCTCATGGCCATCGCCGATTATATAATGAAAATAGAGCAAAAAGTGCTCAAACAACAATCCTAAGTTAAGAAATAAAGAAAGGAACGAGAGAAACTTAGCCTAGTCCGAAGATTTATCGTTAAAAACGTTCCAAGATCGCTCCCCCTTATTTGCAATGTGATCTTCTCCTTAGGAATTGCTTGAGCACTCCCAAAACCTCTCTCTAAAATATCCTAAGCCTATTAAGGCTCTAATGGACGGAATAGAGGAGAGGAGTGGGTATTTATAGGGAATATCTAACAAAAATATCTAATTCTGTGTCAGGGGTGACCGCCGTGGCGGTGGATGTCTAGCAAGATTAGGTCTTTCTGTGTATTTTTATCGCCGTGGCAGTGGTCTGGCCGTGGCGGTGGGTTTCTTTTCAGAATATTGCCTTTGTGCTTATATTTCCATCGTTCTTGGTCTGATCTGATCGTTTACGCTCTGTTTTCCTTTCTTTTCACCCCCCACACCTGTTTTAATACAAAACGAATAAAAACATATTAAAATGTACTCGAAAACTAACAATGTTCAGTTTAAAAATAAATAGGTAATTTACACCTATCAGTCACATGCTGCTTTGTTATCACTAAATAATCGAATAGGTTGCTCAGATAGATAACCCAGATCATGTAAGAGAAGTCTTAGCCATAATGTCTCACACAGTACATTTGCTAAACCTCTAAATTCAGCTTCTGCACTTGAGCGAGCTACAACATTTTGTTTCTTGTTTTTCCATGTCACAAGGTTACCTCCTACAAAGGTAAAATATCCAGAAGTTGACCGTCTGTCACTCACATCCCTCGCCCAATCTGCATCGGTATAGGCTTCTATGCTTTGATGGTCTGCGTTTTTTGAGAATAATACTTCTTTTCCCGGAGCAGACTTTAGGTACCTCAAAATGCAAATAACTGCATTCATGTGTTGTTCTCCGGAATTATGCATAAATTGGTTGACAATACTCAAGGCATACGTCAGATCTGGTCTGGTATGAGATAAGTACAACAATCTCCCTACCAGTCTTTAGTATCTTCCTTTATCAACTGGTACCTGAATAGGCTCAACACATAGCTTTAGACCTTTTTCTACTAGTGTATCAATATGTTGACATGCTGACGTACTGATAGCTGTAAATTACCTATCTATTTCTAATTTGAACGTTGTTAGTTTTCGAGTATGTTTAGTACATTTTAATATGTTTTTATGTGTTTTTATCTAAATTAGGTGTTTGAGATGAAAATGTATGTAAACGGATCAAAAAAGATCAAATCGGATCAAGAACGGTGGAAAAAGAGCGAAAATGTGGAAAGTCGGTACAGGTGTTGTAACTTCAAGGCTATTTTGGATTATGATTTAATCCTATTTTGGAAACAATAAAAACATGGAAGTTGTATATCTTTTTCTTATCTTTCCATAGGTTTTTGAATCACCTCAATCGGAGTTCGGATGAAGAAGTTACAATCAAAACAAAATGCAAACCTGCAGTTTTTTGGCCGCCTAGGCAGAAATCCGGCAGAAAGTTAACCAACCTACCTGCAGTAACTTCTCCTAGGCGAAAACCTCTGCGCCAATTTAGATATTATTTTAGATATTTTAGGATATTTTGAGCCTAATTTTCTCCTCCTCTCCTATCCATTAGGCCAAGAGCCCCCTTAGAACACATAGAGGGATATTTTGAAAGGTTTTGGGAGTGCTCAACCAATTCCAAAGAACAAGATCACGTTGCGATAAAGGAGAAGCGATCCCGAAGCATTTTTAGCGTCAAATTTACGGACTAGGCTAAGTTTCTTTCGTTTCTTCTTTTATTTCTTAACTTCAATAGTTAGTTGAGCATGTGTAGCTTTGTTTTCATTGTATAACCGGCTATGGCCATGAGCTAAACGGGTTTTTGTCTAGGGATTAAAATATATTTATAAAAGTGTTGTTTTGTTGAGTTTGTGTTTGGTTAGCGATTGTTCTTCGTTATTTTGATTGTGTTTGCCATATTGTTTGTTTATTATACTTAGATTTACATATCGAGAATACGAGGTTTGACAAATTCTGGATTCGGACTAGAATAAACAAACGCCACGATTCTATAACCCGGTCGGGGTTTGGATTGTGGACAATCAATGACATTGGGATAAGACTCACATGACCTAGGGTCGTTAAGACGTTGAGGGGGACTTCTTCGTTGACTCAAAGTTGCGTATTCCCTCGTCTTACACTCGGGAAAGGTGGCGATGGAGTTTTAGAACGGAGATTGTCGATAGAGTAAATACAACGCGACGATCCAATAACCCAGGAGGGAGTTGGATTGTGTGCAATCAATGACGTTGGGGCGAGACTCACGTGACCTAGGGTCGTTAAGATGTTGAGGGAGACTTCTTCGTTGACACAAAGTCGCGTTATATCCCTCGTCTTATACTCGGGAGAGGTGGCGAGGGAGTTTACGAACTGAGATTGTCGGATAAGTCGAACGCCGTTAATATAAACTAAAACGAGACCAAACATGTTTTTGTAAACAAAAGTTAATCCCTAAGCAATACTTTCCCTAAACATCTCATAGTAATATTAGTATAGTTAATTTAATTAGATTAATTAACTTAGTATTAGTATAATTAATTTTATTCAATTTATCTTCACCTAGATAAAATTAGGTCATGATAAACGCGATATTCAATTATAATCAAAATCAATCCACGTGGACACGATAACCTTAACTCTCCCGATCTATACTAAAACTTGACCTCGTATACTTGCGAGTGAAAGTAGCGGCGTATTTTACGCCCTACCATGTACCAGTTTCTCGAAATATATCTAGAGTATATTTTCTTTAAGATAGAACTATCCTTTTGTTAGATCGGGATACTTCAATCCCAAGAAAATATTTCAGAGGGCCTAGATCTTTCATTTCAAATTCTTTGGATAAGTAATCTTGTAAGGCTTTCCTTTCATTAGGATCATTCCCTGTAACCACCATATCATCTACATATACAATGAGTGCAGTTATTTTACCATGCTCTTTTGAGAAAAAGAGTGTGATCTGAGTTGCTTTGATAGTAGCCAAAGGCTATCATAGATTTTGTAAACCTTCCAAACCATTCTCTAGGAGACTGCTTCAGCCCATACAATGATTTTTTAAGTTTGCAAACCTTTTGATTGTGTCTTTTGGGTATCATACATCCTAGTAGGAGATCTGAGTTGCTTTGATAGTAGTCAAAGGCTATCATAGATTTTGTAAACCTTCCAAACCATACTCTAGGAGACTGCTTCAGCCCATACAATGATTTCTTTAGTCTGCAAACCTTTTGGTTGTGTCTTTCGGGTATCATACATCCTAGTAGGAGATCCATGTAAACTTCTTTAGATAGTTCACCATGCAAAAAAATATTATTCACATCAAATTGTTGTAAAGGCTAATCCAAGTTGGCAGCTAAGGACAGCAGAACACGAACTCTGTTAATTTTGGCTACAGGCGTAAATGTTTCTATGTAATCAATCCCGTAGGTTTGAGTGTATCCATTTGCTACCAGTCTTGCTTTAAAGCGCTCAATTGTGCCATTAGCCTTATACTTTATGGTGTAGATTCATCGACATCCAACTGGTTTCTTTCCTGGTGGAGGATCAACTAGTTCCCATGTTTCATTCTTTTGCAAAGATTTTATTTCCTCGTTCATAGCTGCTTTCCACCTGGGATCAGATAATGTTTCTTGCACACTGTTAGGAATAGATACAACAGATAATTGATTCACAAATGACATATTTGATTCTGACAAACGATGGTTGGACACATAATGACTCATGAGATATTTTACTTTACTAGAGAGCTCAGGTTCATATGTGGATTTAGGAATATCTCTTGTGTGGCGTTGTGGTAACTGTCTTCTATGTGGCTCAAGGACATCTTCAGTAAACGATTGGTGTAATTTGTTGACTGGGGATGGAGCTATATTTTCTAGAACCTCGGTTTCTGGTGGAGTTAAAGCATGATCCACATCTTCAGTTATTTGTTTCTCATCACTCTTTTGATCTGATCTCATACTACTTATCTCCAATTCACCTATTTCTTCATTTACTCTAGTATGTGAGTCGTTACTACTGGAATCCAATGGCACATCAGTTATCTCCAAGTTACACTCATCTTGATTATCATAATCTAAACTTTGAATTTCCTTTTGGTACTCATTCTGAAATTCAGGTTCGGAGAAGTGCATTGTATCTCATGGAAAACAACATCCATCATGATAAATAATCAGCGTGTTGGAGGATGATAACACCGATATCCTTTTTGATGAGTAGCATACCCAACAAAAACACATCTCAATACTTGATGAGTTAACTTGGTGCATTGATACTTGTATAGATGTACAAACACCATACATCCAAAGACATGAGGAGGTAAACTTGAGACAGCTGGAGCCATAATCCTATCATTTAGAGTTTGGAATGGTGTTTTGAAATTGAGGGTGCTGGAAGGTATCCGATTAATTAAATAAGCTGGTGAAGTCAAAGCTTCTCCCCAATAAGATAATGGCATATGGGCTTCAATTAGCAAAGCTCGAACAACCTCCAGTAAGTGTTGATTTTTCCGCTCTGCCACCCCGTTTTGTTGATGTATAGTGGAGCAAGTTGTATGATGGATCATTCCTTGAGCTTCCAAATAATGTTGAAATTCAGCACTCTGATATTCTCTACCATTGTCACTGTGAAGAACTTGAATCTTTCAGTTGTACTGAGTTTCAATCCTTTTATGAAACTTTTGAAATAGCGAGTTCACTTTACTTTTGGATTTCATCAAGCAAAGCCATGTCATCTTGGTACAATCATCAATAAAACATTACAAACCAACGTACCCCTCCCAAAGTATTGACCTTCAACGGACCCCGGACGTCAGAATGAATAATCATAAACGGAAGTGGACTTTTATTCAATCGTAATAGAAACGAAACACGATGACTTTTTGCCAGTTCACAAGTCTCACATTGAAAACTAAAAACATCAATATCTATAAATAAACTAGGAAATAATTTTTTGAGATATCCAAAAGAGGCTTGCCCAAACCGTCGATATCTCAACCATATTTCTTTTCGTTTTCCATATTCAGAACATCCCACTGCCAAAGCTTGTCATAGACTTTTAGTATTCTTTGATTCCAAGTCTAGGTAATACAGTTTCTCCCATTTAATACCACAACCAATTATTGTCCTGATTTTGATGTCCTTAAACACACACATATCAAGCCAAAAAATAACAACACAAGATAAAGCAGTGGTTATTTGAGAGATTGACAAGAGATTATAAGATAAGGATGGAAAAACTAAGACTAAATCTAAATTTAACGTATTGGTGAGAGTCAAAGATCCTTTCCCAATAACTGGGGTCGAATTTCCATTTGCAGTAGAGACAAACTTTTGGTTAGAGTTATTGAGTTGTGAGACCTGTCTAGAATCATATGTTATGTGATCAGTAGCACCATAATCAATTATCCATGTATTATTCAAAACAAGCTTTGAAATATTTAAAACCTTACCACCATTGTCTGTAGAGATTACCAATGCTGAGGCGTTGTCAGTGATTTCATCCTCCATTTTTTTTTGAGCAACTGTTGCAGTGGAAGATTGTTGGTGATTTTTCTCTGCACGGTTAGGATCCCACCATTCTGGATAGCCCACTAGTTCAAAACAACCATTTTTAGTATGGCCGGTCTTATGACAATGAGTACACTTTTATGATGATTTGTCAACCTCCTTGGTCCATATGCTAGTGTTAAGGTGTGCTTGAGGTTGTTGACGTTGATTCAATCGATTCCATGCCACCATTGCACTAGGTTCAAATGTTCCAGAATCACCCTTCAGGGTAATATTGATCGCCTCCCGTTGAACTAATGAGTAACATTATTCTAGGTTTGGTACTGAGTTTTTTCTCAAAATCTCACGTCGAATAGAATCAAAGGCCTCATCCAATCCAGCAAGAAAGACATGAACCCGTAGTCGTTTAATAGACTGGCTATAGGTTTTGACATCGTCTGGATTTTTCATAACTACCTTATCACAATGGTCCAACTCTCGAAAAATTTCAATTAACTCTCCGTAATACACAGAGAGCATTCGTCTATTTTGTCTTGCATAAAAAACTTTTTGATTCAGCGTAAAGGTCTGCAACTCATCATTTCCATCATAAAATGTTGTGGACAAGGCAGTCCATATTTCATAGGTAGTGGGTAGGCGTAAATAAGGCCTCATAATATTTGGAGACATAGACATCAGCAACCATTATTTGACCTTCTGATTTTCAGCATACCATTTTTCATAATCTTCGTCAGATTCGGCAGGTGACTTAGTTTTGGCATGAATATACGCGATATTGTCTCTTTCAGCAATTTGCATTTCTATAAGTTGGGACCATATTTCATAATTAGATTCGGTGAGGGTAATTCCGGCGTTAAATACACCTTCTAACTGAACCACAACTGGAACGAAAAAAATTTCACTCATTTTTTTTTCAGTTTTTTTTTTAATTTTTTTTTTTACGAATTACAAGAAATAAAAATAAAATAAAATCAACTATCCACTACAGTGGCTAAGACTCTATGCCTCACAAAGAACAAACAAAAAACAAGTGGCTAAGACTCCAACTCCACTGAATCAAAAGCGAGAGAGAGATATACTGTCGGTAGAAGCAAATGTCGATGAAATTGGAAGTGAGTTGTGCGATGCAGAATCGGCTGTGGTTGGGCAGAATTGACAGATCAGGTTCGGCGGTGTATTTGATTCGGTGGTGAATCTGGTTCAGCGGCGGGGGAATAGCTGGTTCGACGGTGAATCTGATTTGGCGGTGGTGGATTTGATTTGGGCGGTGAGTTTTGATTTTTTCTATTTATTTATTTTTTCTTCTTTTTCTTTTGTTTCTGTGTTGCGGCTGAGGGATTGTTGGGTTTATGGTTTTTCGAATTTTGAAGAGAATGATGAGATTCTTCTGGATTTTTGGCTGAGGTGGGTTGCCGCTGAGGGTGTAGGGTTTCTCTTTCCCCCCCTCCCCCATTTTTTTGAGAGAGATTTGTTTTTAGATTGTTTCAATACGGCTCCAATGCCATGTTGAAAGAAAGAATTAACATTATCATTCATCTTTCATCTCTATGATTATAAAGGTATTTATAGAGCTTGATTCTAGGGTTTCCTAGAATCAAGAAAATACACAATCTCTAAATTAGGAAAATAATTAACACAATTACAATATGGGAGAGTTTGATTTATGCCATTTTTAACAAGACTAAAAGCTTATCCTTTTCTAGCGAATTTTTCCCAACCTTCTTCTCCCTTCGTACATTGGTCGCCGCATGGGGCCTGATTGGATTCTTGATAAATAGGCATGGGCCCGAGAATGTGCTTACATGGGCTTAACAAAGGCTCCTGATGCCCGTGACACGGTATTTGAAATAAAATAACCTTTCAAAATTTAAGAACGTTAGTTATTTGAAATTTAAGGGGTTTAATTTTGGTATAATTATCTGAAATTTAAATACATCTAACAAGAAGGGTGCAAATATTTTTTTTAACAAAATTACTTTAAGAAAATTTACAAAAATAATTTTCAAAATCAAATTTCTTCTTCAAATATCTCATTCATACGCACTCACTAAAAAACAAAAACCTTATCTAGTGACATTATTATTAGAAAATTTGATTTACGCCCCTTTTAACAAGAGTAAGAGCTTCTCCTCCTCTCGCGAATTCTTCCCAACCTTCTTCTCCCTTTGAACATTGGTCGCCGCATAGGGCTTGATTGGACTCTTGATAAATGGGCATGGGCATGGGTATGGGCCTGAGAATGTGCGTATGTGGGCTTAACTAAGGCCCGTGATGCCCGTGATACGCTATTTGAAATAAAATTACCTTTCAAAATTTAAGAACGTCGGTTACTTGAAATTTAAGAGATTTAATTTCGATATGATTATCTGAAATTTAAATACATCTAATAAGAAGGGTATAACTTTTTTTTTTTTTAAATTACTTTAAGAAAAATTTACAAAAATAATTTTCAAAATCAAATTTCTTCTTCAAATATCTCATTCATACGCACTCACTAAAAAAAAAAAAAAAAAAACACCTTATCTAGTGACATTAATATAGGAAAGTTTGATTTATGCCCTTTTCAACAACAGTAAGAGGTTCTCATTCTCTAGCGAATTGTTCCCAACCTTCTTATCCTTTCGTACATTGGTCGCCGCATGGGGCATGATTGGATTCTTGAAAAACGGGCATGGGTCCGCGAATGTGCATACGTGGGCTTAACTAAGGCCCGTGATGCCCGTGATACGATATTTGAAATAAAATAACTTTTCAAAATTTAAGAACGTTGGTTATTTGAAATTTAAGGGATTAAATTTTGATATGATTATCTGAAATTTAAATACATCTAACAAGAAGGGTGTAAATATTTTTTTTAACAAAATTACTTTAAAAACATTTACAAAAACAATTTTCAAAATCAAAATTTCTTCTTTAAATATGTCATTCATACGTAGTCATTAAAAAAAAAAAAAAAAAAAAAAAAAACCTTATCTAGTGACATTATTATAGGAAAGTTTGATATATGCCCTTTTTAACAAGAGTAAGAGCTTCTCCTTCTCTAGCGAAATCTTCCTAACCTTATTTTCCCTTCGTACATTGGTCGCCACATGAGATATGATTAGATTATGGATAAATGGGCACGGGCCCGAGAATGTGCGTACGTAAGCATAACTAAGGCCCCTGATGCCCGTGATACGGTATTTGAAATAAAATAACTATTCAAAATTTATGAACGTTGGTTATTTGAAATTTAAGGGATTTAATTTTGGTATGATTATCTGAAACTTAAATAGATCTAAGAAAAAGGGTGTAAATATTTTTTTCAACAAAATTACTTTAAAAAAAATTTACAAACATAATTTTCAAAATCAAATTTCTTTTTCAAATATCTAATTCATACGCACTCACTAAAAAAAAAAAAAAAAAAACACCTTATCTAGTGACATTATTATAGGAAAGTTTGATTTATGCAATTTTTAACAAGAGTAAGAGGTTCTTATTCTCTAGTGAATTCTTCCAGACCTTCTTCTCCCTTCGTACATTGGTTGCCGCATGGGGCATGATTGGATTATTGATAAATGGACATGGGCCCGAGAATGTGCTTACGTGGGCTTAACAAAGGCCCGTGATGCCCGTGATACGGTATCTGAAATAAAATAATCTTTTAAAATTTAACAACGTTGGTTATTTGAAATTTAAGGGATTTAATTTTAGTATGATTTTCTTAAATTTAAATACATCTAACAAGAAGGGTGTGAATAATTTTTTTTTTAACAAAATTACATTAAAAAAATTTACAAAAATCAAATTTCTTCTTCAAATATCTCATTCGTACGCTCTCACTAAAAAAGCAAAAGACCTTATCTAGTGACATTATTATAGGAAAAACTGATTTAAGCCCTTTTTAACAAGAGTAAGAGCTTCTCATTCTCTAGCGAATTCTTTCCAACCTTCTTCTTCCATCGCACATTAGTCGCCACATAGGGCATGATTGGATTCTTGATGAATGGGCATGGGCCCGAGAATGTGCGTAGGTGGGCTTAACTAAGGCCCGTGATTCCCGTGATACGGTATTTGAAATAAAATAACCTTTCAAAATTTAAGAACGTTAGTTATTTGAAATTTAAGGGATTTAATTTTGGTATGATTATCTGAAATTTAAATACATCTAACAAGAAGGGTGTAAATATTTTTTTTAACAAAATTACTTTAAAACAATTTAAAGAAATAATTTTCAAAATCAAATTTGTTCTTCAAATATCTCATTCATACGCACTCACCAAAAAAAAAAAAAAAAAAAAAAACAATATCTAGTGACATTATTATAGGCAAGTTTGATTTATGCCCTTTTTAACAAGAGTCAGAGCTTCTCATTCTCTAGCGAATTCTTCCCAACATTCTTCTCCCTTCGTACATTGGTCGCCGCATGGGGCATGATTGGATTCTTGATAAATGTGCGAGGGCCCGAGAATGCGCGTACGTGGGCTTAACTAAGGCCCTTGATGCCTGTGATACGGTTTTTGAATTAAAATAAACTTTCTAAATTTAAGAACGTTGGTTATTTGAAATTTAAGGGATTTAATTTTGATATGATTATCAAAAATTTAAATACATCTAATAAGAAGGGTCTAAATATTTTTTTTTAACAAAATTACGTTAAAAAAATTTGCAAAAATAATTTTCAAAATCAAATTTCTTCTTCAAATATCTAATTCATACGCACTCACCAAAAAAAAAAAAAAAAAAACACCTTATCTTGTGGCATTATTACAGGAAAGTTTGGTTTATCCAATTTTTAACATAATTAAGAGCTTCTCATTCTCTAGTGAATTCTTCCCAACCTTCTTCTCCATTCGTACATTGGTCACTGCATGGGGCATGATTGGATTCCTGATAAATGGGCATGGGCTCGAGAATGTGCGTACGTGGGCTTAACTAAGGCCCCTGATGCCCGTGTTATGGTATTCAAAATAAAATAATCATTCAAAATTTAAGAACTTTAGTTATTTGAAATTTAAGGGATTCAATTTTGGTATGATTATCTGAAATTTAAATACATCAAACAAGAAGGGTGTAAATAGTTTTTTTTAAACAAAATTACTTTTAAATTTTTTTCAAAAATAGTAGTCAAAATCAAATTTCTACTTCAAATATCTTATTCATATGCACTCACTAAAAAAAAAAAAAAAAAGAAAAAAAAAAAAAAAGGACCTTATCTAGTGACATTATTGTAGGAAACTTTGATTTATGCTTTTTTCAACAAGAGTAAGAGCTTCTCCTTCTCTAGCGAATTCTTCCTAACCTTCTTCTCCTTTCGTACCTTGGTCGCTATATGGGGCATGATTGGATTCTTGATAAATGAGCAGGGGCCCGAGAATGTGCGTACGTAGGCTTAACTAAGACCCGTGATGCCGGTGATACGGTATTTGAAATAAAATAACCTTTCAAAATCTAAGTACGTTGGTTATTTGAAATTTAGGGGATTTAATTTTGGTATAATTATCTGACATTTAAATACATCTAACAGGAAGGGTGTAAATATTTTTTTTAACAAAATTACTTTAAATAAATTTACAAAAATAATTTTCAAAATCAAATTTCTTCTTCAAATATCTCATTAATATGCACCTTATCTAGTGACATTATTATAGGAAAGCTTGATTATGCCCTTTTTAACTAGAGTAAGAGCTTTTCATTCTCTAGCGAATTCTTTTCTACCTTCTTCTCCCTTCGTACATTGGTCGCCGCATGGGGCATAATTGGATTCTTGATAAATGGGCATGGGCCCGAGAATGTGCGTACGTGGGCCTAACTATGGATCGTGATGCCCGTGATACGATATTTGAAATAAAATAACTTTCAAAATTTAAGAACGTTGGTTATTTGAAATTTAAGGGATTTAATTTTGGTATGATTATCTTTAATTTAAGTACATTTAACAAGATGGGTGTAAATATTTTTTTTAACAAAATTACTTTAAAAAATATTTGCAAAAATAATTTTCAAAATCAAATTTATTGTTCAAATATCTCATTCATACGCACTCAATAAAAAATATATATAAAAAAAAAAAAAAAAAAAAACCCTTATCTAGTGAAATTATTGTAGGAAAGTTTGATTTATGCCCTTTTTAACAAGAGTAAGAGCTTATCATTTTCTAGTGAATTCTTCCCAACCTTCTTTTCCCTTCGTATATTGGTCGCCGCATGGGGTATGATTGGATTCTTGATAAATGGGCATGGGCCTGAGAATGTGCATACGTGGACTTAACTAAGGCCCGTGATGCCCGTGATACGATATTTGAAATAACATAATCTTTCAAAATTTAAGAATGTTGATTATTTTAAATTTAAGGGATTTAATTTTGGTATGATTATCTTAAATTTAAATATATCTAACAAGAAGGGTGTAAATAATTTTTTTTTAACAAAATTACAATAAAAAAATTTACAAAAATCAAATTTGTTATTCAAATATCTCATTTGTACGCTCTCACTAAAAAAAAGAAAGACCTTATCTAGTGACATTATTATAGGAAAAATTGATTTAAGCCCTTTTTAACAAGAGTAAGAGCTTTTCCTTCTCTAGCGAATTCTTTCCAACCTTCTTTTCCCATCGTACATTGGTCGCCACATGGGGCATGATTGGATTCTTGATAAATGGGCATGGGCCCGAGAATGTGCTTACGTTGGCTTAACTAAGGCCCGTGATGCCTGTGATACGGTATTTGAAATAAAATAACCTTTCAAAATTTAAGAACGTTGGTTATTTGAAATTTAAGGAATTTAATTTTGATATGATTATCTGAAATTTAAATACATCTGATAAGAAGGGTGTAAATATATTTTTTAACAAAATTACTTTAATAAAATTTACAAAAATAATTTTCAGAATCAAATTTCTTCTTCAAATATCTCATTCATACGCACTCACTACAAAAAAAAAAAAACACCTTATCTAGTGACATTATTACAGGAAAGTTTGATTTATGCCATTTTTAACAAGAGTAAGAGCTTCTCATTCTCTAGTAAATTCTTCCCAACCTTCGTATCCATTCGTACATTGGTCGCCGCATGGGGCATGATTGGATTCTTGATAAATGGGCATGGGCCCGGGAATGTGCGTACGTGGGCTTAGCTAAGGCCCCTGATCTATGTTATGGTATTCGAAATAAAATAATATTTCAAAATTTAAGAACTTTTGTTATTTGAAATTTAAGGGATTTAAATTTGGTATGATTATCTGAAATTTAAATACATCTAACAAGAAGGGTGTAAATTGTTTTTTTAACAAAATTAGTTTTAAAAAGTTTACAAAAATAATATTCAAAATCAAATTTCTTCTTCAAATATCTTATTCATACGCACTCACTAAAAAAAAGAAAAGGACCTTATCTAGTGACATTATTATAGGAAACTTTGATTTATGCCTTTTTTGACAAGGGTAAGAGCTTCTCCTTCTCTAGCGAATTCTTCCCAACCTTCTTCTCCCTTCGTACATTGGTGGTCGCATGGGGCAAGATTGGATTCTTGATAAATGTGCGAGGGCCCAAGAATGTGCGTACGTGGGCTTAACTAAGGCCCTTGATGCCTGTGATACGGTTTTTGAAATAAAATAAACTTTCTAAATTTAAGAACGTTGGTTATTTGAAATTTAAGGGATTTAAGTTTTATATGATTATCTGAAACATAAATACATCTAATAAGAAGGGTGTAAATATTTTTTTTAACAAAATTACGTTAAAAAAATTTGCAAAAATAATTTTCAAAATCAAATTTCTTCTTCAAATATCTCATTCATACGCACTCACCAAAAAAAAAAAAAAAAAGTCTTTATGTAGTGACATTATTATAGGAAAGTTTGATTTATTTCCTTTTAAACAAAAGTAATAGCTTCTCCTTTTCTAGCGAATTCTTTCCAACCTTTTTCCCCCTTCATAAATTGGTCGCCGCATGGGGCATGATAGGGTTGTTGATAAATGGGCATGGGTTAGAGAATGTGTGTACGTGGGCTTAACTAAGGCCCGTGATGCCTGTGATACGGTATTTGAATTAAAATAACCTTTCAAAATTTAAGAACGTTGGTTATTTGAAATTTAAGGGATTTAATTTTGATTTGATTATCTGAAATTTAAATACATCTAACAAGAAGGGTGTAAATATTTTTTTTAACAAAATTACTTTAAGAAAATTTACAAAAATAATTTTCAAAATCAAATTTCGTCTTCAAATATCTCATTCACACGCACTCACTAAAAAAGAAAAAGAAAAAACACCTTATCTAGTGGCATTATTATAAGAAAGTTTAATTTATGCCCTTTTTAACAAGAGTAAGAGATTCTCATTCTCTAGTGAATTCTTCTCAACCTTCTCCCCCTTCCGTATATTGGTCGCCGCATGGGGCATGATTGGATTCTTGAAAAATGTGCAAGGGTCTTCGAATTTGCGTACGTGGGCTTAACTAAGGCCCGTGATGCTCGTGATACGGTATTTGAAATAAAATAACTTTTCAAAATTTAAGAACGTTGGTTACTTGAAATTTAAGGGATTTAATTTTGATATGATTATTTGAAATTTAAATACATCTAAGAAGAAGGGTGTAAATTTTTTTTTTAACAAAATTACTTTAAAAAGATTTACAAAAATAATTTTCAAAATCAAAATTTCTTCTTCAAATATCTCATTCATACGCACTCACTAAAAGAACGAAAAAAAAAAGGCCTTATCTAGTGACATTATTATCGGAAAGTTTAATTTATGCCATTTTTAACAAGAGTAAAAGGTTCTTATTCTCTAGTGAGTTCTTCCAAACCTTCTTCTCCCTTCGTATATTGGTCGCCGCATGGGGTATGATTGGATTCTTGATAAATGGGCATGGGCCTGAGAATGTGCATACGTGGACTTAACTAAGGCCCGTGATGCCCGTGATACGATATTTGAAATAAAATAATCTTTCAAAATTTAAGAATGTTGATTATTTTAAATTTAAGGGATTTAATTTTGGTATGATTATCTTAAATTTAAATATATCTAACAAGAAGGGTGTAAATAATTTTTTTTTAACAAAATTACAATAAAAAAATTTACAAAAATCAAATTTGTTATTCAAATATCTCATTTGTACGCTCTCACTAAAAAAAAGAAAGACCTTATCTAGTGACATTATTATAGGAAAAATTGATTTAAGCCCTTTTTAACAAGAGTAAGAGCTTTTCCTTCTCTAGCGAATTCTTTCCAACCTTCTTTTCCCATCGTACATTGGTCGCCACATGGGGCATGATTGGATTCTTGATAAATGGGCATGGGCCCGAGAATGTGCTTACGTTGGCTTAACTAAGGCCCGTGATTCCCGTGATACGGTATTTGAAATAAAATAACCTTTCAAAATTTAAGAACGTTAGTTATTTGAAATTTAAGGGATTTAATTTTGGTATGATTATCTGAAATTTAAATACCTCTAACAAGAAGGGTGTAAATATTTTTTTTAACAAAATTACTTTAAAAATATTTGAAAAAATAATTTTCAAAATCAAATTTGTTCTTCAAATATCTCATTCATATGCACTCACTAATAATAATAATAAAAAAATAAAATAAAATTATCTAGTGACATTATTATGGGAAAGTTTGATTAATGCCCTTTTTAACAAGAGTCAAAGCTTCTAATTCTCTAGCGAATTCTTCCTAACATTCTTCTCCTTTCGTACATTGGTCACCGCATGGGGCATGATTGGATTCTTGATAAATGTGCGAGGGCTCGAGAATGTGCTTACGTGGGCTTAACTAAGGCCCCTGATGCCTGTGATATGGTTTTTGAAATAAAATAAACTTTCAAAATTTAAGAACGTTGATTATTTGAAATTTAAGGGATTTAATTTTGATATGATTATTTGAAATTTAAATACATTTAATAAGAATGATGTAAATATTTTTTTTAACAAAATTACGTAATAAAAATTTGCAAAAGTAATTGTCAATATCAAATTTCTTCTTCAAATATCTCATTCATACGCACTCACTAAAAAAAAAGAAAGAAAAAACACCTTATCTTGTGACATTATTATAGGAAAGTTTGATTTATGCCCTTTTTAACAAGGGTAAGAGGTTCTCATTCTCTAGCGAATTCTTCCCAACCTTCTTCTCCCTTCGTACGTTGGTCGCCGTATGGGGCAAGTTTGGATTCTTGACAAATGGGCATGGGCCCGAGAATGTGCATACGTGGGCTTAACTAAGTCCCGTGATGCCGGTGATACGGTATTTGAAATAAAATAACCTTTCAAAATTTAAGAACGTTGGTTATTTGAAATTTAAGGGATTTAATTTTGATTTGATTATCTTAAATTTAAATACATCTAACAAGAAGGGTGTAAATATTTTTTTAACAAAATTACTTTGAGAAAATTTACAAAAATAATTTTCAAAACCAAATTTCTTCTTCAAATATCTCATTCATACGCACTCACTAAAAGAACGAAAAAAAAGGAAGACCTTATCTAGTGACATTATTATCGGAAAGTTTAATTTATGCCATTTTTAACAAGAGTAAAAGGTTCTTATTCTCTAGTGAATTCTTCCAAACCTTCTTCTCCCTTCGTATATTGGTCGCCGCATGGGGTATGATTGGATTCTTGATAAATGGGCATGGGCCTGAGAATGTGCATACGTGGACTTAACTAAGGCCCGTGATGCCCGTGATACGGTATTTGAAATAAAATAATCTTTCAAAATTTAAGAATGTTGGTTATTTTAAATTTAAGGGATTTAATTTTGGTATGATTATCCGTAATTTAAATACATCTAACAAGAAGAGTGTAAATATTTTTTTTTAACAAAATTACTTTAATAAAATTTACAAAAATAATTTTTAGAATCAAATTTCTTCTTCAAATATCAAATTCATACGCACTTACTAAAAGAATGAAAAAAGAAGAAGACCTCTAGTGACATTATTATAGTAAAGTTTAATTTATGCCATTTTTAACAAGAGTAAGAGGTTCTTATTCTCTAGTGAATTATTCCAAACCTTCTTCTCTCTTCGTACATTTGTCGCCACATGGGGCATGATTGGATTCTTTATAAATGGGCATGGGCCCGAGAATGTGCATATGTGGGCTTAACTAAGGCCCGTGATGCCTGTGATATGGTGTTAGAAATAAAATAATCTTTCAAAATTTAAGAATGTTGTTTATTTTAAGGGATTTAATTTTGGTTTGATTATCTTAAATTTAAATACAACTAACAAGAATGGTGTAAATAATTTTTTTTAACAAAATTACAATAAAACAATTTACAAAAACCAAATTTCTTATTCAAATATCTCATTCATACGATCTCACTAAAAAACAAAAAAAAAAAAAAAAGACCTTATCTAGTGACATTATTATAGGAAAAATTGATTTAAGCCCTTTTTAACAAGAGTAAGAACTTCTCCTTTTCTAGCGAATTCTTTCCAACCTTCTTCTCCCATCGTACATTGGTCGCCACATGGGGCATGATTGGATTCTTGATAAATAGGCATGGGCTTGAGAATGTGCGTACGTGGGCTTAACTAAGGCCCGTGATGCTCGTGTTACGGTATTTGAAATAAAATAACTTTTCAAAATTTAAAAACGTTGGTTATTTGAAATTTAAGAAATTTAATTTTTATATGATTATCTGAAATTGAACTACATCTCACAAGAATGTGTAAATATTTTTTTTTTAACAAAATTACTTTAAAAAAAATTACAAAAATAATTTTCAAAATCAAAATTTCTTCTTCAAATATCTCAATCATATGTACTCACTAAAAAGAAAAAAGAAAAACCTTATCTAGTGACATTATTATAGGAAAGTTTGATTTATGCCCTTTTTAACAAGAGTAAGAGTTTCTCTTTCTCTAGCAAATTCTTCCCAACCTTCTTCTCCCTTCGTACATTGGTGGCCGCATGGGGTATTATTGGATTCTTGATAAATGGGCAAGGGCCCAAGAATGGGTGTACCTGGGGCTAACTAAGGCCCTTGATGCCCGTGATACGGTATTTGAAATAAAATAACATTTCAAAATTTAAGAACGTTGGTTATTTGAAATTTAAGGGATTTAATTTTCATATGATTATCTGAAATTTGAATACATCTAACAAGAAGGGTTTAAATATTTTTTTTAACAAAATTACTTTAATAAAATTTACAAAAATAATTTTCAAATCAAATTTCTTATTTAAATATCTCATTCACACGCACTCACTAAAAAAAAAAAAAAAAAAAACACCTTATCTAGTGATATTATTATAGGAAAGTTTGATTTGTACCCTTTTTAACAAGAATAAGAGCTTCTCATTCTCTAGAGAATTCTTCCCAACCTTCTTCTCCATTCGTACATTGGTCGCCGCATGCAGCAAGATTGGATTCTTGATAAATGGGCATGCGCCCGAGAATGTGTGTACGTGGGCTTAACTAAGGCCTGTGATGCCCATGTTACGGTGTTCAAAATAGAATAATCTTTCAAATTTTAAGAACTTTAGTTATTTATAATTTAAGGGATTCAATTTTGGTATGATTATCTGAAACTTAAATACATCTAACAAGAAGGGTGCAAATATTTTTTTAACAAAATTACTTTTAAAAAATTTACAAAAATAATTTTCAAAATTAAATTTCTTCTTCAAATATCTCATTCATACGCACTCAAAAAAAAAAAAAAAGAAGACCTTATCTAGTGACATTATTATAGGAAAGTTTGATTTATACCCTTTTTAACAAGAGTAAGGGCTTTTACATCTCTAGCGAATTCTTTCCAATCTTCGTCTCCCTTCATACATTGGTCGCCGCATGGGGCATGATTGGATTCTTGATAAATGGGCATGGGCCCGAGAATTGGCGTATGTGGGCTTAACTAAGGCCCGTGACGCCCATGATACGGTATTTGAAATAAAATAACCTTTCAAAATTTAAGAACGTTGGTTATTTGAAATTTAAGGAATTTAATTTTGATATGATCATATGAAATTTAAATACATCTAACAAGAAGTGTGTAAATTTTTTTTTTTTTAACAAAATTACTTTAATAAAATTTACAAAAATAATTTTCCGAATCAAATTTCTTCTTCAAATATCTCATTCATATGCACTCACTAAAAAAAAAAAAAAAACACCTTATCTGGTGACATTATTACAGGAAAGTTTGATTTATGACATTTTTAACGAGAGTAAGAGCTTCTAATTCTCTAGTGAATTCTTCCCAATCTGCTTCTCCATTTGTACATTGGTCGCCGTATGGGGCATGATTGGATTCTTGATAAATAGGCATGGGCCCGAGAATGTGCGTACGTGGGCTTAACTAAGGCCCCTGATGCCCGAGTTACGGTATTCAAAATAAAATAATCTTTCAGAATTTAAGAACTTTAGTTATTTGAAATTTAAGGGATTCAATTTTGGTATGATTATCTGAAATTTAAAAACAGATAACAAGAAGGGTGTAAATAGTTTTTTTTTTTTTTTTTAACAAAATTACTTTTAAAAAGTTTACAAAAATAATATTTAAAATCAAATTTCTTCTTCAAATATCTTATTCATACGCACTCACTAAAAAAAAAAAAAAAACGACCTTATCTAGTGACATTACTATAAGAAACTTTGATTTATGCCATTTTTAACAAGAGTAAGAGCTTCTCATTCTCTTGTGAATTCTTCCCAACCTTCTTCTCCATTCGTACATTGGTCGCCACATGGGGCATGAATCGATTCTTGATAAATAGGCATGGGCCCGAGAATGTGCGTACGTGGGCTTAACTAAGCCCGTGATGCCCGTGATACAGTATTTGAAATAAAATACTCTTTCAAAATTTAAGAACGTTAGTTATTTGAATTTTAAGGGATTTAATTTTGATTTGATTATCTAAAATTTAAATGCTTCTAATAAGAATGGTGAAAATAGTTTTTTTGAACAAAATTAATTTTAAAAAATTTACAAAAATAATAATCAAAATCAAATTTCTTCTTCAAATATCTCATTCATACACATCAATAAAGGAAAAAAAAAAAAAAGGAATTTACCTAATGACATTATTATAGGAAACTTTGATTTATGCTTTTTTTAACAAGAGTAAGAGCTTCTTCTTCTCTAGCGAATTTTTTCGAACCTTCTTCTCCCTTTGTACCTTGTTCGCCGTATGGGGCAAGATTGGATTCTTGACAATAGGGCATGGGCCCGAGAATGTGCGTACCTGGGCTTAACTAAGGCCTGTGATGCCGGTGATACGGTATTTGAAATAAAATAACCTTTCTAAATTTAAGAATGTTGGTTATTTGAAATTTAAGGGATTTAATTTTGGTATGATTAGATGAAATTTGAATACATCTAACAAGATGGGTGTAAATATTTTTTTTTTAACAAAATTACTTTAAAAAAAATTTCAATTTTTTTTTTTGAAAATCAAATTTCTTCTTCAAATATATCATTCATACGCACTCACTAAAAAAAAAAAAAAAACCTTATCTAGTGATATTATTATAGGAAAGTTTGATTTATGCACTTTTTAACAAGAGTAAGAGCTTCTCATTCTCTAGCGAATTCTTCCCAACCTTGTTCACCCTTCGTACATTGGTGGCCGCATGGGGCATGATTGGATTATTGATAAATGGGCAAGGGCCCAAGAATGAGCATACGTGGGGTTAACTAAGGCCCTTGATGCCCGTGATACAGTATTTGAAATAAAATAACCTTTCTAAATTTAAGAACGTTGGTTATTTGAAATTTAAGGGATTTAATTTTCATATGATTATCTGAAATTTGAATACATCTAACAAGAAGGGTGTAAATATTTTTTTTAACAAAATTACTTTAATAAAATTTAGAAAAATAATTTTCAGAATCAAATTTCTTATTTAAACATCTCATTCATACGCACAAAAAATAAAAAAAAATAAAAAAAAACAAAAAAAAACACCTTATCTAGTGATATTATTATAGGAAAGTTTGATTTGTACCCTTTTTAACAAGAGTAAGAGCTTCTCATTCTCTAGCGAATTCTTCCCAACCTTCTTTTCCATTCGTACATTGGTCGCCGCATGGGGCAAAATTGGATTCTTGATAAATGGGCATGCGCCGGAGAATGTGCGTACGTGGGCTTAACTATGGCCCGTGATGCCCGTGTTACGGTATTCGAAATAGAATAATCTTTCAAAATTTAAGAACTTTAGTTATTTGAAATTTAAGGGATTCAATTTTGGTATGATTATCTGAAATTTAAATACATCTAACAAGAAGGGTGAAAATATTTTTTTTAACAAAATTACTTTTAAAAATTTTAAAAAAATAAATTTCAAAATCAAATTTCTTCTTCAAATATCTCATTCATACGCACTCACTAAAAAAAAAAAAAAAAAAAAAAAAAAAAAAAAAAAGAAGAAGAAGAAGACCTTATCTAGTGACATTATTAGAGGAAAGTTTGATTTATGCTCTTTTTAACAAGAGTAACAACTTTTCCTTCTCTAGCGAATTCTTTCCAACATTTTTCTCCCTTCGTACATTGGATTCTTGATAAATGGGCATGGGCCCGAGAATTGGCGTACGTGGGCTTAACTAAGGCCCGTGATGCCCATGATACGGTATTTGAAATAAAATAACCTTTCAAAATTTAAGAACATTGGTTATTTGAAATTTAAGGGATTTAATTTTGATATGATTATCTAAAATTTAAATACATCAAACAAGAAGAGTGTAAATAATTTTTTTAACAAAATTACTTTAATAGAATTTACAAAAATAATTTTCAGAATCAAATTTCTTCTTCAAATATCTCATTCATACGCACTCACTAAAAAAAAAAAAAAAAACACCTTATCTAGTGACATTATTACAGGAAAGTTTGATTTATGAAATTTTTAACAAGAGTAAGAATTTCTCATTCTCTAGTGAATTCTTCCTGACCTTCTTCTCCATTCGTACATTGGTCGCCGCATGGGGCATGAATCAATTCTTGATAAATGGGCATGGGCCTGAGAATGTGCGTACGTGGGCCTAACTAAGGCCTGTGATGCCCGTGATACAGTATTTGAAATAAAATAATCTTTCAAAATTTAAGAACGTTAGTTATTTGAAATTTAAGGGATTTAATTTTGGTATGATTATCTGAAATTTAAATACAGCTAACAAGAATGGTGTAAATAATTTCTTTAACAAAATTACTTTTAAAAAATTTACAAAAATAATATTCAAAATCAAATTTCTTCTTCAAATATCTTATTCATACACACTCAATAAAGAAAAAAAAAATAAAAGGACTTTATCTAATGACATTATTATAGGAAACTTTGATTTATGCTTTTTTTTTAACAAGAGTAAGAGCCTCTTCTTCTCTAGCGAATTCTTCAGAACCTTCTTCTCCCTTCGTACATTGGTCGCCGTATGGGGCAAGATTGGATTCTTTCCAAATGGGCTTGGGCCCGAGAATGTGTGTACGTGGGCTTAACTAAGGCCCGTGATGCCGGTGATACGGTATTTGAAATAAAATAACCTTTCAAAATTTAAGAACGTTGGTTATTTGAAATTTAAGGGATTTAATTTTGATTCGATTATCCGAAATTTAAATACATCTAACAAGAAGGGTGTGAATATTTTTTTTTTAACAAAATTACTTTGAGAAAATTTACAAAAGTAATTTTCAAAATCAAATTTCTTCTTCAAATATCTCATTCACACGCACTCACTAAAAAGAAAAAAAGAAAAAACACCTTATCCAGTGATATTATTATAGGAAAGTTTGATTTATGCCCTTTTTGACAAGAATAAGAGGTTCTCATTCTCTAGCGAATTCTTCTCAACCTTCTTCTCCCTTCATACATTGGTCGCCGCATGGGGCATGATTGGATTCTTGAAAAATGGGCATGGGTATGCGAATGTGCGTACGTGGGCTTAACAAAGGCCCATGATGCCCGTGATTCCCGTGATACGGTATTTGAAATAAAATAATTTTTCAAAATTTAAGAATGTTGGTTCTTTGAAATTGAAGGAAATTAATTTTGATATGATTATCTGAAATTTAAATACATCTAACAAGAAGGGTGTAAATATTTTTTTTTAACAAAATTACTTTCAAAAATAATTTTCAAAATCAAAATTTCTTCTTCAAATATCTCGTTCATACGCACTCACTAAAAGAACGAAAAAAAAAAGACCTTATCTAGTGACATTATTATAAGAAAGTTTAATTTATTCCATTTTTAACAAGTGTAAGAGGTTCTTATTCTCTAGTGAATTCTTCCAAACCTTCTTCTCCCTTCGTACATTGGTAGCCGCATGGGGCATGATTAGATTCTTGATAAATGGGCATGGTCCCGAGAATGAGGCATGATTGGATTCTTGATATGTGGGCTTAACTAAGGCCCATGATGCCCATGGTACGGTATTTGAAATAAAATAATCTTTCAAAATTTAAGAATGTTGGTTATTTTAAATTTAAGGGATTTAATTTTAGTATGATTATCTTAAATTTAAATACATCTAACGAGAAGGGTGTAAATAATTTTTAAAAAAAAAATTACAATAAAACAATTTACAAAAATCAAATTTCTTATTCAAATATCTCATTTATACGCTCTCACGAAAAAAAAAAAAAAAAAAAAAAAGACCTTATCTAGTGACATTATTATAGGAAAAATTGATTTAAGCCCTTTTTAACAAGAGTGAGAGCTTCTCCTTCTTTAGTGAATTCTTTCCAACCTTGTTCTCCCATCGTACATTGGTCGCCACATGGGGCATGATTGGATTCTTGATAAATGGGCATGGGCCCGAGAATGTGCGTACGTGGGCTTAACTAAGGCCCGTGATTCCCGTGATACAGTATTTGAAATAAAATAACCTTTCAAAATTGAAGAACGTTAGTTATTTGAAATTTAATGGAGTTAATTTTGGTATGATTATCTGAAATTTAAATATATCGAACAAGAAGGGTGCAAATATTTTTTTTTAACAAAATTACTTGAAAAAAATTTCAAAATATAATTTTCAAAATCAAATTTGTTCTTCAAATATCTCATTCATATGCAATCACTAATAATAATAATAATAAAAATAATAATAAAAAAACATTATCTTGTGACATTATTATGGGAAAGTTTGATTTATGCCCTTTTTAACAAGAGTCAAAGCTTCTCTTTCTCGAGCGAATTCTTCCTAACATTCTTCTCCTTTCGTATGTTGGTTGCCGCATGAGGCATGATTGGATTCTTGATAAATGTGCGAGGGCCTGAGAATGTGCGTACATGGGGTTAACTAAGGCCCTTGATGTCCGTGATACGGTATTTGAAATAAAATAACTTTTCAAAATTTAAGAACGTTGGTTATTTGAAATTTAAGGGATTTAATTTTCATATGATTATCTGAAATTTGAATACATCTAACAAGAAGGGTGTAAATATTTTTTTTAACAAACTACTTTAATAAAAATTACAAAAATAATTTTCAGAATCCAATTTGTTCTTCAAATATCTCATTCATACGCCCTCACTAAAAAAAAAAAAAAAAAAAAAAAAAAAAAACACCTTATCTAGTGACATTATTACAGGAAAATTTGATTTATGCCATTTTTAACAAGAGTAAGAGCTTCTCATTCTCTAGTGAATTCTTCCCAACCTTTTTCTCCATTCGTACATTGGTCTCCGCATGGGGGCATGAATTGATTCTTGATAAATGGGAATGGGCCCGAGAATGTGCGTACGTGGGCTTAACTAAGGCCCGTGATGCCCGTGATACAGTATTTGAAATAAAATAATCTTTCAAAATTTAAGAACGTTAGTTATTTGAAAGTTAAGGGATTAAATTTTGGTATGATTATCTGAAATTTAAATACATTGAACAAGAATGGTGTAAATGGTGTAAATAGTTTTTTTTAACAAAATTACTTTTAAAAAATGTACAAAAATAATATTCAAAATCAAATTTCTTCTTCAAATATCTCATTCACACACACTCAATAAAGAAAAAAAAAAGGACTTTATCTACTGACATTATTATAGGAAACTTTGATTTATGCTTTTTTTAACAAGAATAAGAGCTTCTTTTTCTCTAGCGAATTCTTCTGAACCTTCTTCTCCCTTCGTACCTTGGTCGCCGTATGGGGCAAGATTGGATTCTTGACAAATGGGCATGGGCCTGAGAATGTGCGTACGTGGGCTTAACTAAGGCCCGTGATGCCGGTAATATGGTTTTTGAAATAAAATAACCTTTCAAAATTTAAGAACGTTGGTTATTTGAAATTTAAGGGATTTAATTTTGGTATGATTATCTGAAATTTGAATACATCTGACAAGATGGGTGTAAATATTTATTTTTTTTATCAAAATTACTTTAAAAAAATTTACCAATATAATTTTTGAAAATCAAATTTCTTCTTCAAATATCTCATTCATACGCACTCACTAAAAAAAAAAGAAAAAAAAAAAAAAAAGACCTTATGTAGTGACATTTTTATAGGAAAGTTTGCTTTATGCCTTTTTTAACAAGAGTAAGAGCTTTTCATTCTCTAGCGAATTCTTTCCAACCTTCTTCTCCATTTGTACATTGGTCGCCGCATGGGGCGTAATTGGATTCTTAATAAATGGGCAAGGGCCCGAGAATATGCGTACGTGGGCTTAACTAAGGCCCGTGATGCCCGTGATACGGTATTTGAAATAAAATAACCTTTCAAAATTTAAGAACGTTGGTTATTTGAAATTTAAGGGATTTAATTTTGTTATGATTATCTGAAATTTAAATACATTTAACAAGAAGGGTGTAAATTTTTTTTTTAACAAAATTACTTTAATAAAATTTACAAAAATAATTTTCAAAATCAAATTTCTTCTTCCAATATCTCATTCAAACGCACTCACTAAAAAAAAAAAAAAACACCTTATATAGTGACATTATTATAAGAAAGTTTGATTTATGCCCTTTTTAAGAAGAGTAAGAGCTTCTCATTCTCTAGCGAATTCTTCCCAACCTTTTTCTCCATTCGTACACTGGTCACCGCATGGGGCATGATTGGATTCTTGATAAATAGGCATGGGCCCGAGAATTGGCGTACGTGGGCTTAACTAAGCCTTGTGATGCTCGTGATACTGTATTTGAAATAAAATAACCTTTTAAAATTTAAGAACGTTGGTTATTTGAAATTTAAGGGATTTAATTTTGATATGATTATCTGAAATTTAAATACATGTAACAAGAAGGGTGTAAATATTTTTTTTTAACAAAATTAGTTAATAAAATTTACAAAAACAATTTTCTGAATCTAATTTCTTCTTCAAATATGTCATTCATACGCAGTCACTAAAAAAAAAAAAAGAACACCTTATCTAGTGACATTATTACAGGAAAGTTTGATTTATGCCATTTTTAACAAGAGTAAGAGCTTCTCATTCTCTAGTGAACAATTCGCAACCTTCTTCTCTATTCGTACATTGGTCGTCGTATGGGGCATGATTGGATTCTTGATAAATGGGCATGGGCCCGAGAATGTGCGTTTGTCGGCTTAACTAAGGCCCGTGATGCCCGTGTTATGATATTCGAAATAAAATAATCTTTCGAAATTTAAGAACTTTAGTCATTTGATATTTAAGGTATTCAATTTTAGTATGATTATCTGAAATTTAAATACATCTAACAAGAAGGGTGTAAATAGTTTTTTTTAAAAAATTACTTTTAAAAAGTTTACAAAAATAATATTCAAAATCAAATTTCTTCTTCGAATGTCTTATTCATACACACTCACTAAAAAAAAAAAAAGACCTTATCTAGTGACATTATTATAGGAAACTTTGATTTATGCCTTTTTCGACAGGAGGTAGAGCTTCTCCTTCTCTAGCGAATTCTTCTCAACCTTCTTCTCCCATCGTACGTTGGTCGTCGCAAGGGGCAAGATTGGATTCCTAATAAATGGGCGTGGGCCCGAGAATGTGCGTACGTGGGCTTAACTAAGGCCCGTGATGCCTATGATACAGTTTTTGAAATAAAATAACATTTCAAAATTTAAGAACGTTGGTAATTTGAAATTTAGGGTATTTAATTTTGTTATGATTATCTAAGATTTAAATACATCTAACAAGAAGAGTGTAAATATATATATTTTTTAACAAAATTACTTTAAAAAAATTTACAAAAAAAAATTTTCAAAATCAAATTTCTTCTTCAAATATCTCATTCATACGCACTCACTCAAAAAAAAAAAAAAAAAAAAGCTTATCTAGTGACATTATTATAGGAAAGTTTGATTTATGCCTTTTTTAAGAAGAGTAAGAGCTTCTCATTCTCTAGCGAATTCTTCCCAACCTTTTTCTCCATTCGTACACTGGTCACCGCATGGGGCATGATTGGATTTTTGATAAATAGGCATGGACCCTAGAATTGGCGTACGTGGGCTTAACTAAGGCCCGTGATACTCGTGATACGGTATTTGAAATAAAATAACCTTTTAAAATTTAAGAACATTGGTTATTTGAAATTTAAAGGATTTAATTTTGATATGATTATCTGAAATTTAAATACATGTAACAAGAAGGGTGTAAATATTTTTTTTTCAACAAAATTTACAAAAACAATTTTCTGAATCTAATTTCTTCTTCAAATATCTCATTCATATGCAATTACTAAAAAAAAAAAAAAAAAACACCTTATCTAGTGACATTATTACAGGAAAGTTTGATTTATTCCATTTTTAACAAGAGTAAGAGCTTCTCACTCTCTAGTGAATTCTTCCCAACCTTCTTCTCCATTCGTACATTGGTCTTCGCATGGGGCATGCATCGATTCTTGATAAATGGGCATGAGCCCGAGAATGTGCGTACGTGGGCTTAACTAAGGCCCGTGATACAGTATTTGAAATAAAATAATCTTTTAAAATTTAAGAACATTAGTTATTTGAAAGTTAAGGGATTTAATTTTGGTATGATTATCTGAAATTTAAATACATCGAACAAGAATGGTGTAAATAGTTTTTTTTAACAAATTTACTTTTAAAAAATGTACAAAAATAATATTCAAAATCAAATTTCTTCTTCAAATATCTCATTCACACACACTCAATAAAGAAAAAAAAAAGGGGACTTTATCTACTGACATTATTATAGGAAACTTTGATTTATGCTTTTTTTTAACACGAGTAAGAGCTTCTCCTTCTCTAGCGAATTCTTCCCAACCTTCTTCTCCCATCGTACATTGGTCGCCGCAAGGGGCAAGATTGGATTCCTGATAAATAAGCGTGGGCCCGAGAATGTGCGTACGTGGGCTTAACTAAGGCCCCTGATGCCTATGATACAGTTTTTGAAATAAAATAACCTTTCAAAATTTAAGAACATTGGTAATTTGAAATTTAGGGTATTGAATTTTGGTATGATTATCTAAGATTTAAATACATCTAACAAGAAGGGTGTGAATATATTGTTTTTTAACAAAATTACTTTAAAAAATTTACAAAAATAATTTTCAAAATCAAATTTCTACTTCAAATATCTCATTCATATGCACTCACTAAAAAAAAAAAAAAAAAAGACCTTATCAAGTGACATTATTATAGGGCATAATTGGATTTTTAATAAATGGGCATGGGCCCGAGAATGTGCGTACGTGGGCTTAACTATGGCCCGTGATGCTCATGATACAGTATTTGATATAAAATAACTTTCAGAATTTAAGAACGTTGGTTATTTGAAATTTAAGGGATTTAATTTGGTATGATTTTCTGAAATTTAAATACATTTAACAAGATGGGTGTAAATATTTTTTTTTAACAAAATTAGTTAATTTTTTTTTTTATAAAAATAATTATCAAAATCAAATTTCTTCTTCAAATATCTCATTCATAAACACTCACTAAAAAAAAAAAAAAGACCTTATCTAGTGACATCATTATAGGAAAGTTTGATTTATGCCCTTTTTAACAATAGTAAGAGCTTTTCATTCTCTAGCGAATTCTTTCCAACCTTCTTCTCCCTTCATACATTGGTCGCCGCATGGGGCATAATTGGATTCTTACTAAATGGGCATGGGCCGGAGAATGTGCGTACGTGGGCTTAACTATGGCCCGTGATGCCCGTGATACGGTATTTGAAATAAAATAACTTTCAAAATTTAAGAACGTTGCTTATTTGAAATTTAAGGGATTTAATTTTGGTATGATTTTCTGAAATTTAAATACATTTAACAAGATGGGTGTAAATATTTTTTTCTTAAAGAAAATTAATTTAAAAAAATTTACAAAAATAATTTTCAAAATCAAATTTCTTCTTCAAATATCACATTCATACGCACTCACTAAAAAAAAAAAAAAACCCCTTATGTAGTGACATTATTATAGGAAAGTTTGATTTATGCTCTTTTTAATAAGAGTAAGAGCTTCTCATTCTCTAGGGAATTCTTCCCAACCTTTTACTCCATTCGTACACTGGTCACCGCATGGGGCATGATTGGATTCTTGATAAATGGGCATTAGACCGAGAATGTGCGTACGTGGGATTAATTAAGGCCCGTGATGCTCATGTTACGGTATGCAATATAAAATAATCTTTCAAAATTTAAGAACTTTAGTTATTTGAAATTTAAGGGATTCAATTTCGGTATGATTATTTGAAATTTAAATACATCTAATCTTATTCATACGCACTCAATAAAAAAAAAAAACGAAAAAAAAAGGAACTTATCTAGTGACATTATTATAGAAAACTTTGATTTATGCCTTTTTCAACAAGAGTAAGAGCTTCTCTTGCTCCAGTGAATTCCTCCCAACCTTCTTTTCCCTTCGTACCTTGGTCGCCGTATGGGGCATAATTGGATTCTAGATAAATGGGCATGGGCCCGAGAATGTGCGTATGTGGGCTTAACTAAGGCCCGTGATGCCCGTGAAACGGTATTTGAAATAAAATAACCTTTCAAAATTTAAGAACATTGGTGATTTGAAATTTAGGGGATTTAATTTTGGTATGATTATCTGAAATTTAAATACATCTAACAAGATGTGTGTAAATATGTTTTTTTAACAAAATTAATTTTTAAAAGTTAACAAAAATAATATTCAAAATCAAATTTCTTCTTCAAATATCTTATTCATACGCACCCACTAAAAAAAAAAAAAAGAAGACCTTATCTAGTGACATTATTGTAGGAAACTTTGATTTATGAATATTTCAACAAGAGTAAGAGCTTTTCATTCTCTAGCGAATTCATCCGAACCTTCTTTTCCCTTCGTACATTGGTCGCCGCAAGGGCATAGATTGGATTCTTGATAAATGAGCGTGGGCCTGAGAATGTGCATACGTGGGCTTAACTAGGGTCCCTGATGCCTATGATACGGTTTTTGAAATAAAATAACCTTTCAAAATTTAAGAACATTGGTAATTTGAAATTTAGGGTAATTAATTTTGTTATGATTATCTAAGATTTAAATACATCTAACAAGAAGGGTGTAAATATATTTTTTTTAACAAAATTACTTTAAAAAAATTTACAGAAATAATTTTCAAAATCAAATTTCTTCTTCAAATATCTCATTCATACGCACTCATTAAAAAAACAAAAAAGACCTTATTTAGTGACATTATTATAGAAAAGTTTGATTTATGCCCTTATTAACTAGTGTAAGAGCTTTTCATTCTCTAGCGAATTCTTTCCAACCTTCTTCTCCCTTCGTACATTGGTTGCCGCATGGGGTATAATTGGATTCTTAATAAATGGGCATAGGCCCGAGAAAGTGCGTACGTGGGCTTAACTATGGCCCCTGATGCCCGTGATACGGTATTTGAAATAAAATAACTTTCAAAATTTAAGAATGTTGGTTATTTGAAATTTAAGGGATTTAATTTTGGTATGATTTTCTGAAATTTAAATACATTTAAGAAGATGGGTGTAAATATTTTTTTTTTTTACCAAAATTACTTTAAAAAAACTATATTTTTTTTTCAAAATCCAATTTCTTTTTCGAATATCACATTCATACACACTCACTAAAAAAAAAAAAAAGAAAAAAAAAGCACCTTATCTAGTGACATTATTATATGAAATTTTGATTTATGCCATTTTTGACAAGATTAAGAGCTTCTCATTCTCTAGCGAATTCTTCCCAACCTTCCTCACTATTCGTACACTAGTCGCCGTATGGGGCATGATTGGATTCTTGATAAATGGGCATGGGCCCGAGAATGTGCGTACGTGGGATTAACTAAGGCCCGTGATGCTCGTGTTACGGTATTCGAAATAAATTAATCTTTCAAAATTTAAGAACTTTAGTTATTTGAAATTTAAGGGATTTAATTTTGGTATGATTATCTGAAATTTAAACACATCTAACAAGAAGAGTGTAAATAGTTTTTTTTTTAAAAAAAATTACTTTTAAAAAATTTACAAAAATAGTATTCAAAATCAAATTTCTTCTTCAAATATCTTATTCATACGCAATGATTAAAAAAAGAAAAAAAGAAAACAAAAGGACCTTATCTAGTGACATTATTATAGGAAACTTTGATTTATGTCCTTCTCAACAAGAGTAAGAGCTTCTCCTACTCTAGTGAATTCTTCCCAACCTTCCTCTCCCTTCGTACCTTGGTCGTCGTATGGGGCATGATTGGATTCTTGATAAATGGGCATGGGCCCGAGAATGTGCGTACGTGGGCTTAACTAAGGCCTGTGATGCCCGTGATACGGTATTTGAAATAAAATAACCATTTAAAATTTAAGCATGTTGGTTATTTGAAATTTAGGAGATTTAATTTTGGTATGATTATCTGAGATTTAAATACGTCTAACAAGAAGGGCGTAAATATTTTTTTTTAACAAAATTAGTTTAAAAAAATTAAAAAAATAATTTTCAAAATCAAATTTCTTCTTCAAATATCTCATTCATACGAACTCACCAAAAAAAAAAAAAAAAAGACCTCATCTAGTGACATTATTATAGGGAAGTTTGATTTATGCCCATTTGAACAAGAGTAAGAGCTTTTCATTCTCTAGCGAATTCTTTCCAACCTTCTTCTCCCTTTGTATATTGGTTGCCGCCTGGGGCATAATTGGATTCTTATTGAATGGGCATGGGCCCGAGAATGTGCGTACGTGGGCTTAACTATGGCCCGTGATGCTCGTGATACGGTATCTGAAACAAAATAACTTTCAAAATTTAAGAACGTTGGTTATTTGAAATCTAAGGGATTTAATTTTGGTATGATTTTCTGAAATTTAAATACATTTAACAAGAAGGGTGTAAATTTTTTTTTTTAACAAAATTACTTTAACAAAATTTGCAAAAATAATTTTCAAAATCAAATTTCTTCTTCAAATATCTCATTCATACGCACTCACTAAAAAAAAAAAAAAAAAAAAAAACACCTTATCAAGTGACATTATTATAGGAAAGTTTGATTTATGCCCTTTTTAAGAAAAGGAAGAGCTTCTCATTCTCTAGCGAATTCTTCCCAACCTTTTTCTCCATTTGTACACTGGTCACCGCATGGGGCATGATTGGATTCTTGATAAATAGGCATTGGCCCGAGAATTGGCGTACGTGGGCTTAACTAAGGCCCGTGATGCCCGTGATACGGTATTTGAAATAAAATAACCTTTTAAAATTTTAGAACGTTGGTTATTTGAAATTTAAGGGATTTAATTTCGATATGATTATCTGAAATTTAAATACATGTAACAAGAAGGATGTAAATATTTTTTTTTAACAAAATATCTTTAATAAAATTTACAAAAATAATTTTCAAAATCTAATTTCTTCTTCAAATATCTCATTCATACGCAGTCACTAAAAAAAATAAAAATACACCTTATCTAGTGACATTATTAGAGGAAAGTTTGATTTATGCCCTTTTTAACAAGAGTAAGAGCTTCTCATTCTCTAGCGAATTCTTCCCAACCTTCTTCTCCATACATACGCTGGTCACCGCATGGGGCATGATTGGACTCTTGATAAATGGGTATGGGCCAGAAAATGTGTGTACATGGGCTTAACTAAGGCCCGTGATGCCCGTGTTACGGTATTTAAAATAAAATAATCTTTCAAAATTTAAGAACTTTAGTTATTGGAAATTTAAGGGATTTAATTTTGGTATGATTATCTGAAATTTAAATACATCTAACAAGAAGGGTGTAAATAGTTTTTTCAACAAAATTACTTTTAAAAAGTTTACAAAAATAGTATTCCAAATAAAATTCCTTCTTCAAATATCTTATGCATACGCACTCATTAAAAAAAAAAAAAAAAAAAAAAAAGAAAAAAAAAAAAGACCTTATTTATTGACATTCTTATAGGAAATATTGATTTATGCCTTTTTCAACAAGAGTAAGAGCTTCTCCTACTCTAGCGAATTCTTCCCAACCTCCTTCTCCCTTCGTACCTTAGTCGCCGTATAGGGCATGTTTGGATTCTTGATAAATGGGCACGGGCCCGAGAATGTCTGTACCTGGGCTTAACTAAAGCCCGTGATGCCCGTGATACGGTATTTGAAATAAAATAACCTTTTAAAATTTAGGAGCTTTGGTTATTTGAAATTGAGGGGATTTAATTTTGGTATGATTATCTGAGATTTAAATACATCTAACAAGAAGGTTGTAAATATTTTTTTTAACAAAATTACTTTAAATAAATTTACAAAAATAATTTTCAAAATCAAATTTCTTCATGAAATATCTCATTCACACGCACTCACTAAAAAAAAGAAAAAAAAGACTTTATCTGGTGACATTATTATATGAAAGTTTGATTTATGCCCTTTTTAACAAGAGTTCATTCTCTAGCGAATTCTTTCCAACCTTCTTCCCCCTTCGTACATTGGTTGCCACTTGGGGCATAATTGGATTCTTGATAAATCGGCATGGGCCTAAGAATGGGGCATAATTGGATTCTTGATATGTGGGCTTAACTAAGGCCCATGATGCCCATGGTACGGTATTTGAAATAAAATAATCTTTCAAAATTTAAGAATGTTGGTTATTTTAAATTTAAGGGATTTAATTTTGGTATGATTATCTTAAATTTAAATACATCTAACGAGAAGGGTGTAAATAATTTTTTTTTTTTAAAAATTACAATAAAACAATTTACAAAAATCAAATTTCTTATTCAAATATCTCATTTATACGCTCTCACGAAAAAAAAAAAAAAAAAAAGACCTTATCTAGTGACATTATTATAGGAAAAATTGATTTAAGCCCTTTTTAACAAGAGTGAGAGCTTCTCCTTCTTTAGTGAATTCTTTCCAACCTTCTTCTCCCATCGTACATTGGTCGCCACATGGGGCATGATTGGATTCTTGATAAATGGGCATGGGCCCGAGAATGTGCGTTCGTGGGCTTAACTAAGGCCCGTGATTCCCGTGATACGGTATTTGAAATAAAATAACCTTTCAAAATTTAAGAACGTTAGTTATTTGAAATTTGAGGGAGTTAATTTTGGTATGATTATTTGAAATTTAAATACATCGAACAAGAAGGGTGCAAATATTTTTTTTTTAACAAAATTACATAAAAAAAAATTCGTATTGTTTTTTTCAAAATCAAATTTGTTCTTCAAATATCTCATTCATACGCACTCACTAATAATAATAATAATAATAATAATAAAAAAACATTATCTCGTGACATTATTATGGGAAAGTTCGATTTATGCCCTTTTTAACAAGAGTCAAAGTTTCTCTTTCTCGAGCGAATTCTTCCCAACATTCTTCTCCTTTCGTACATTGGTCGCCGCATGGGGCATGATTGGATTCTTGATAAATGTGTGAGGGCCTGAGAATGTGCGTACATGAGGTTAACTAAGGCCCTTGATGTCCGTGATACGGTATTTGAAATAAAATAACCTTTCAAAATTTAAGAACGTTGGTTATTTGAAATTTAAGGGATTTAATTTTCATTTGATTATATGAAATTTGAATACATCTAACAAGAAGGGTGTAAATATTTTTTTTAACAAAATTACTTTAATAAAATTTACGAAAATAATTTTTAGAATCCAATTTCTTCTTCAAATATCTCATTCATACGCACTCACTAAAAAAAAAAAAAAAACACCTTATCTAGTGACATTATTACAGGAAAGTTTGATTTATGCCATTTTTAACAAGAGTAAGAGCTTCTCACTCTCTAGTGAATTTTTCCCAACCTTCTTCTCCATTCGTACATTGGTCTCCGCATGGGGCATGAATCGATTCTTGATAAATGGGCATGGGCCCGAGAATGTGCGTACGTGGGCTTAACTAAGGCCCATGATGCCCGTGATACAGTATTTGAAATAAAATAATCTTTTAAAATTTAAGAACGTTAGTTATTTGAAAGTTAAGGGATTTAATTTTTGTATGATTATCTGAAATTTAAATACATTGAACAAGAATGGTGTAAATGGTGTAAATAGGTTTTTAAACAAAATTACTTTTAAAAAATGTACAAAAATAATATTCAAAATCAAATTTCTTCTTCAAATATCTCATTCATACACACTCAATAAAGAAAAAAAAAAAGGAGGACTTTATCTACTGACATTATTATAGGAAACTTTGATTTATGCTTTTTTTAACAAGAGTAAGAGCTTCTTTTTCTCTAGCGAATTATTCCGAATCTTCTTCTCCCTTCATACCTTGGTCGCCGTTTGGGGCAAGATTGGATTCTTGACAAATGGGCATGGGCCTGAGAATGTGCGTACGTGGGCTTAACTAAGGCCCGTGATGCCGGTGATATGGTATTTGAAATAAAATAACCTTTCAAAATTTAAGAACGTTGGTTATTTGAAATTTAAGGGATTTAATTTTGGTATGATTATCTGAAATTTGAATACATCTGACAAGATGGGTGTAAATATTTTTTTTTAACAAAATTACTTTAAAAAAATTTACAAATATAATTTTTGAAAATCAAATTTCTTCTTCAAATATCTAATTCATACGCACTCACTAGAAAAAAAAAAAAAAAAAGACCTTATGTAGTGACATTATTATAGGAAAGTTTGCTTTATGCCCTTTTTAACAGGAGTAAGAGCTTCTCATTCTCTAGCGAATTATTTCCAACCTTCTTCTTGATTCGTACAATGGTCGTCGCGTGGGGCGTAATTGGATTCTTAATAAATGGGCATGGGCCCGAGAATGTGCGTATGTGGGCTTAACTATGGCCCGTGATACGGTATTTGATATAAAATAACCTTTCAAAATTTAAGAACGTTGGTTATTTGAAATTTAAGGGATTTAATTTTGTTATGATTATCTGAAATTTAAATACATTTAAGAAGAAGGGTGTAATTTTTTATTTTTTTTAACAAAATTACTTTAATAAAATTTACAAAAATAATTTTCAAAATCAAATTTCTTCTTCAAATATCTCATTCATACGCACTCACTAAAAAAAAAAAAAAAACACCTTATCTAGTGACATTATTATAGGAAAGTTTGATATATGCCCTTTTTAAGAAGAGTAAGAGCTTCTCATTCTCTAGCGAATTCTTCCCAACCTTATTCTCCATTCGTACACTGGTCACTGCATGGGGCATGATTGGATTGTTGATAAATAGGCTTGGGCCCGAGAATTGGCGTACGTGGGCTTAACTAAGGCCCGTGATGCTCGTGATACGGTATTTGAAATAAAATAACCTTTTAAAATTTAAGAACGTTGGTTATTTTAAGGGATTTAATTTTGATATGATTATCTGAAATTTAAATACATGTAACAAGAAGGGTGTAAATATTTTTTTTTTAAAATTACTTTAATAAAATTTACAAAAACAATTTTCTGAATCTAATTTCTTCTTCAAATATCTCATTCATATGCAGTCACTAAAAAAAAAAAGACCTTATTTTGTGACATTATTATAGGAAAATTTGATTTATGCCCTTTTTAACAAGAGTAAGAGATTTTGATTCTCTAGTAAATTCTTTCCAACCTTCTTTTCCCTTCGTACGTTGGTCGCCGCATGGGGCATAATTGGATTCTTGATAAATGGGCATGGGCTCGAGAATGTCCGTACGTGGGCTTAACTATGGCCCGTGATGTGGTATTTGAAATAAAATAACTTTTAAAATTTAAGAACGTTGGTTATTTAAAATTTAAGGGATTTAATTTTGGTATGATTATCTGAAATTTAAATACATTTAACAAGATGGGTGTAAATATTTTTTGTTAACAAAATTACTTTAAAAAAAATTAGAAAAAAATAATTTTCAAAATAAATTTTCTTCTTAAAATATCTCATTCATACGCACTCATTAAAAAAAAACTTATCTAGTTACATTATTGTAGGAAAGTTTGATTTTTGCCCCTTTTAACAAGAGTATGAGCTTCTTCTTCTCTAGCGAATTCTTCCCAACCTTCTTCTCCTTTCGTACATTGGTCGTCGCATGGGGCATGATTGGATTCTTGATAAATGGGCATGGGCCCGAGAATGGGCGTACGCGGGCTTAACTAAGGCCCGGGATGCCCGTGATACGGTATTTGGAATAAAATAACCTTTCAAAATTTAAGAACGTTGGTTATTTGAAATTTAAGGGATTTAATTTTGATAAGATTATCTGAAATTTAAATACATCTAACAAGAAGGGTGTAAATATTTTTTTTTTTTAACAAAATTACTTTAAAAAAATTTACAAAAATAATTTTCAAAATCAAATTTCTTCTTCAAATATCACATTTATACATACTCACTAAAAAAAAACAAAAAAACACCATATCTAGTGACCTTATTATAGGAAAGTTTGATTTATGCCCTTTTTTTAACAAGAGTAAGAGCTTCTCATTGTCTAGCGAATTCTTCCCAACCTTTTTCTCCATTCATACACTGGTCACCGCATGGGGCATGATTGGATTCTTGATAAATGGGCATGGGCCCGAGAATGTGCGTACGTGGGTTTAACTAAGGCCCGTGACGCCCGTGTTACGATATTCAAAATAAAATATTCTTTCCAAATTTAAGAACTTTAGTTATTTGAAATTTAAGGGATTTAATTTTGGTATGATTATCTGAAATTTAAAAACATCTAACCTTATTCATACGCACTCAATAAAAAAAAAACAAAAAAAACTGGAACTTATCTAGTGACATTATTATAGAAAACTTTGATTTATGCCGTTTTCAACAAAAGTAAGAACTTTTCCAGCTCTAGCAATTTCTTCCCAACCTTCTTCTCCCTTCGTACCTTGGTCACCGTGTGGGGCATTATTGGATTCTAGATAAATGGGCATGAGCCCGAGAATATGCGCACGTGGGATTAACTAAGGCCCGTGATGCCCGTAAAACGGTATTTGAAATAAAATAACCTTTCAAAATTTAAGAACATTGGTTGTTTGAAATTTTGGGGATTTAATTTTTGTATGATTATTTGAGATTTTAAAACATCTAACAAGATGGGTGTAAATATTTTTTTTAACAAAATTACTTTTAAAAAGTTTACAAAAATAATATTCAAAATCAAATTCTTCTTCAAATATCTTATTCATACGGACTCACTAAAAAAAAAAAAAAAAAAAGACCTTATCTATTGACATTATTGTCTGAAACTTTGATTTATGCCTTTTTCAACAAGAGTAAGAGCTTCTCCTTCTCTAACGAATTCTTCCGAACCTTCTTCTCCTTTCGTATATTGGTCACCGCAAGGGGCAAGATTGGATTCTTGATAAATGGGCGTGGGCCCGAGAATGTGCATACGTGGGCTTAGCTAAGGCCCCTGATGCCTATGATACAGTTTTTGAAATAAAAAACCTTTCAAAATTTAAGAACATTGGTTATTTGAAATTTAGGGTATTTAATTTTGGTATGATTATCTAAGATTTAAATACATCTAACAAGAAGGGTGTAAATATTTTTTTTTTTAACAAAATTACTATAAAAAAATTAACAAAAATAGTATTCAAAATCAAATTTCTTTTTCAAATATCTCATTCATACGCACTCATTAATAAAAAAAAAAAAAAAAAAGAAAAAAAAAAGTACCTTATTTAGTGACATTATTATAGGAAACTGTGATTTATGCCTTTTTCAACAAGAGTAAGAGCTTCTCCTTCTCTAGCGAATTCTTCCCAAGCTTCTTCTCCCTTCATACCTTGGTCGCCGTATGGTGCATCATTAGATTCTTGATAAATGGGCATGGGCATGGGCATGAGAATGTGCGTACGTGGGCTTAACTAAGGCCTGTGATGCCCGTGTTACGATATTCAAAATAAAATAATCTGTCAAAATTTAAAAACTTTAGTTATTTGAAATTTAAGGGATTCAATTTTGGTATGATTATCTGAAATTTAAATACATCTAACAAGAAGAGTGTAAATTATTTTTTTTAACAAAATTACTTTTAAATTACGAAAATAGTATTCAAAATCAAATTTCTTCTTCAAATATCTTATTCATATGTAATCATTAAAAAAGAAAAAAAAAAAGAAAAAAAAAAGAGACCTTATCTAGTGACATTATTATAGGAAACTTTGATTTATGCCTTTTTCAACAAGAGTAAGAGCTTCTCCTACTCTAGAGAATTCTTCCCAACCTTCCTCTCCCTTCGTACCTTGGTCTCCGTATGGGGCTTGATTGGATTCTTGATAAATGGGCATGGGCCCGAGAATGTGCGTACGTGGGCTTAACTAAGGCCCGTGATGCCCGTGATACGATATTTGAAATAAAATAACAATTTAAAATTTAAGAACGTTGGTTATTTGAAATTTAGGGGATTTAATTTTGGTATGATTATCTGAGATTTAAATACGTTTAACAATAAGGGTGTAAATATTTTTTTTAACAAAATTAGTTTAAAAAATTTAAAAAATAATTTTCAAAATCAAATTTCTTGTTCACATATCTCATTCACACGCACTCACTAAAAAAACAAAAAAGACCTTATTTAGTGACATTATTATAGAAAAGTTTGATTTATGCCCTTTTTAACTAGTGTAAGAGCTTTTCATTCTCTAGCGAATTCTTTCCAACCTTCTTCTCCCTTCGTACATTGGTCGCCGTATGGGGCATAATTGGATTCTTATTGAATGGGCATGGGCCCGAGAATATGCGTACGTGGGCTTAACTTTGGCCCGTGATGCCCGTGATACGGTATTTGAAATAAAATAACTTTCAAAATTGAAGAACGTTGGTTATTTGAAATCTAAGCGATTTAATTTTGGTATGATTTTTTGAAATTTAAGTACATTTAACAAGATGGGTGTAAATAATTTTATTTTTTTTTAACAAAATTACTTTAAAAAAATTTGCAAAAATAATTTTCAAAATCAAATTTCTTCTTTAAATATCTCATTCATATGCAGTCACTAAAAAAAAAAAAAAAAGACCTTATCTTGTAACATTATTATAGGAATGTTTGATTTATGCCCTTTTTAACAAGAGTAAGAGCTTTTCATTCTCTAGCGAATTCTTTCCAACCTTCTTTTCCCTTCGTACATTGGTCGCCGCTTTGGGCTTAATTGGATTCTTAATAAATGGGCATGGGCCCGAGAATGTGCGTACGTGGTCTTAACTATGGCCCGTGATGCCCGTGATACGGTATTTGAAATAAAATAACTTTCAAATTTTAAGAACGTTGGTTATTTGAAATTTAAGGGATTTAATTTTGGAATGATTTTATGAAATTTAAATACATTTAACAAGATGGGTGTAAATATTTTTTTGGGGCGCTGACTGAACGGTCCCAAATTGCGGCCAAAACTACCAAATATACCCACTAATATTCATGTGCACCCAGCGGTCCTGTTGCTATTTTTGTGACGGAAATACCTCTTGCATTATATGTGGAAATGTAGACTCTTTATATAGAGGAAATAAATTTGGTAAACAATACTAATATTCATGTGCACAATTTGCTTCGTTTTTTCCTCAGATTTCCATATGAAAAAAAAACAAAAATTGCAAAACAAAAATGTTCATTTTATTTTCTTTCAATTGAGATGTTAATCACATTTTTTGAACATATTTAACATGATGTATATGAATGTTACATGTAGCATTTAAAAAGGTTATGATGAATTTCGTATCATTAATGTTACTTGTAATATCAATGTTGCATGTAACATTAGAATCAACCCAACATCAAACCCCCCAAAATAAGTTGGTACCTACACCTTATTACATGTAACATTCAAAAATTCTGGAAATATCATGTTACATGTAACATGAATGTGAGAACTGAAACTAGTTAATCACATTTTTTGGATATATTTAACATGATGCACATGAATGTTACATGTAACATTAAAAAATGTTATGATGCATTTCATATCATTAATGTTAATGTTACGTGTAACATCAATGTTGCATATAACATTAAAACCAACCCAACATCAAATCCCCCCCAAAAAGGTGGTAACTACAGTTTATTACATGTAAACATTCAAAAATTCTGAAAAATATCATGTTACATGTAACATGAATATGAAAATTGAAATTAGTTAATCACATTTTTTGGACATTTTATAACATGATGCATACAAATGTTACATGTAACATTCAAAATAGTTATGATGAAATTCGTATCATTAATGTTACATGTAACATCAATGTTGCATGTAACATTAAAACCAACCCAAACATCAAACCCTCCCAAAAAAGTTGATAACTACACCTTATTACATGTAACATTCAAAATTATGAAAATATCATGTTATATGTAACATGAATATGAAAACTGAAACTAATGAAAAAAAATAGTGAATTTAATATTGTTTTAAAGATCTTGTTCAGACGAATCTAAATATATAATTAAATTATAAAAAAAATCTGTACAATAATAATTATTTTCATTTTAATAAAATGATTTTGTTAAATATGGAAACTCTTAATCCTTATTAAACAAATTTTATTGCCGCATATACTGAAAATAGCATGTTACATGTAACATGAATGTAAAAACTAAAACTAGTTAATCACATTTTTTAGACATATTTAACATGATGCACACGAATGTTACATGTAACATTAAAAAAGGTTATGATGAATTTCGTATCATTAATATTACATGTAACATCAATGTTGCATGTTACATTAAAACCAACCCAATATCAATCCCCTCCAAAAAAGTTGATAACTGCACCTTATTACATGTAACATTCAAAAATTCTGGAAATATCATGTTACATGTAATATGAATGTGAAAGCTGAAAACTAATGAAAAAAATAGTGAATTGGATATTGTTTTGAAGATCTTGTTTAGAAAAATATGAATATATAATTAAATTGTAAAAAAAATCTGTACAATAATAGTTATTTTCATTTTAATAAAATGATTTTGTTGAATATGGAAACTCTCAATCCTTATTAAGGAAACATTACTACCACATATATTGAAAAGACAAATCTGTCAATTGAAAGTGGACAGATAAGATTTTTGGGACTTCATTGTGCAAATAATATGTAACTTGAGATTTCTTGGTTTATTATCTAATTAGTGGGTTTAACAGGTAATTTGATGGTATTTTTGGGTCCTCCCGGTATTTTTCCCTATTTTTTTTTTAACAAAATTACTTTAAAACAATTTACAAAAATAATTTTCAAAATCAAATTACTTCTTCAAATATCTCATTCATACGCATTCACTAAAAAAAACACACACCTTATCTAGTAACATTATTATACGAAACTTCGATTTATGCCCTTTTTAACAAGAGTAAGAGCTTCTCATTCTCTAGCGAATTCTTCCCAACCTTCTTCTCCATACGTACACTGGTCGCCGCATGGGGCATGATTGGATTCTTGATAAATGGGTATGGGCCCGAGAATGTGCGTACGTGGGCTTAACTAAGGCCCGTGTTACGGTATTCAAAATAAAATAATCTTTCAAAATTTAAGAACTTTAGTTATTTGAAATTTAAGGAATTCAATTTTGGTATGATTATTTGAAATTTGAATACATCTAACAAGAAGGGTGCAAATAGTTTTTTTTAACAAAATTACTTTTAAAAAATTTACAAAAATAGTATTCAAAATAAAATTTCTTCTTCAACTATCTTATGCATACACACTCATTAAAAAAAAAAATAAAGAAAAAAAAAATAAAGTACCTTATCTAGTGACATTATTATACGAAACTTTGATTTATGCCTTTTTCAACAAGAGTAAGAGCTTCTCCTACTCTAGCGAATTCTTCCCAACCTCCTTCTCCCTTCGTACCTTGGTCGCCGTATGGGGCATGTTTGGATTCTTGATAAATGGCCACGGGCCTGAGAATGTACTTACGTGGGCTTCACTAAGGCCTGTGATGCCCGTGATACGGTATTTGAAATAAAATGACCCTTTAAATTTTATGAGCGTTGGTTATTTGAAATTTAGGGGATTTAATTTTGGTATGATTATCTGAGATTTAAATACATCTAAAAAGAAGGGTGTAAATATTTTTTTAAACAAAATTAAAAAAATTTGCAAAAAAAATTTTCAAAATCAAATTTCTTCAACAAATATCTCATTCATACGCACTCACTAAAAAAAAAAAAAAAAAAAAAAAAAAAAAGACCTTATCTAGTGACATTATTATAGGAATGTTTGATTTATGCCATTTCTTACAAGAATAAGAGCTTTTCATTCTCTAGCGAATTCTTTCCAACCATTTTCTCCCTTCGTACATTGGTCGCCGTAGGGGGCATAATTGGATTCTTGATAAATGTGCATGGGCCCGAGAATGTGCGTACGTGGGCTTAACTAGGGCCTGTGATGCCCGTGACACGGTATTTGAAATAAAATAACTTTCAAAATTTACGAACGTTGGTTATTTGAAATTTAATGGATTTAATTTTGGTATGATTATCAGAAATTTAAATACATTTAACATGAAAGGTGAAAATATTTTTTTTTAAAAAATATTACTTTAAAAAATTCACAAGAATAATTTTCAAAATCAAATTTCTTCTTCAAATATCTCATTCATACGCACTCACTAAAAAAAAAAAAAAAAACACCTTATCTAGTGACATTATTATAGGAAAATCTGATTTATGCCCTTTTTAACAAGAGTAAGAGCTCTTCATTCTCTAGTGAATTCTTCCCAACCTTCTTCTCCATTCGTACAATGGTTGCCGCATGGGGCATGATTGGATTCTTGATAAATGGGCATGGGCCCAAGAATGTGCATACGTGGGCTTAACTAAGGCCCGTTATCCCCGTGATACGGTATTTGAAATAAAATAACCTTTCAAAATTTAAGAACGTTGGTTATTTGAAATTTAAGGGATTTAATTTTGTTACGATTATTTGAAATTTAAATACATCTAACAAGAAGGGTGTAAATATTTTTTTTAACAAAATTACTTTAATAAAATTTACAAAAATAATTTTCAAAATCAAATTTCTTCTTCAAAAATCTCATTTATACGTACTCACTAAAAAAAAAAAAAAAAACACCTTATCTGGTGACACTATTACAGTAAAGTTTGATTTATGCCCCTTTTAACTAGAGTAAGAGCTTCTCATACTCTAGCGAATTCTTCCTAACCTTCTTCTCCCTTCGTACATTGGTCGCCGCATGGGGCATGATTGGATTCTTGATAAACGGGCATGGGCCCGAGAATGTGCGTACATGGGCTTAGCTAAGGACCATGATGTCCGTGATACGGTATTTGAAATAAAATAACCTTTCAAAATTTAAGAACGCTGGTTATTTAAATATAGGGGATTTAATTTTTGTATGATTATCTGAGATTTAAATACATCTAACAAGAAGGGAGTAAATATTTGTTTTTTTAACAAAATTACTTTAAATAAATTTACAAAAATAATTTTCAAAATCAAATTCTTCTTGAAATATCTCATTCATACGCACTCACTAAAAAAAAAAGACTTTATCTAGTGACATTATTATAGGAAAGTTTGATTTATGTCCTTTTTAACCAGAGTAGGAGCTTTTCATTCTCTAGCGAATTCTTTCCAACCTTCTTCTCCCTTCGTACATTGGTCACCGCTTGGGGCATAATTGGATTCTTGATAAATGGGCATGGGCCCGAGAATGTGCGTACTTGGGCTTAACTATGGCCCGTGATGCTCGTGATACGGTATTTGAAATAAAATAAGTTTCCAAATTTAAGAACGTTGGTTATTTAAAATTTAAAGGAATTAATTTTGGTAAGATTATAAGAAATTTAAATACATTTAGCAAGATGGGTGTAAATATATATATTTTATTTAACAAAATTACTTTAAAAACATTTACAAAAATAATTTTCAAAATCAAATTTCTTCTTCAAATATCTTATTGATACGCACTCACTAAAAAAAAAAAAAACATCTTATCTAGTGACATTATTACCTGAAAGTTTGATTTATGCCATTTTTAACAAGAGTTAGAGCTTCTCATTCTCTAGTGAATTTTTCCCAACCTTCTTCTCCATTCGTACAATGGTCGCCGCATGGGGCAAGATTGGACTCTTGATAAATGGGCATGGGCCTGAGAATGTGCGTACGTGGGCTTAACTAAGGTCCGTGATGCCCGTGTTATGGTATTCGAAATAAAATAATCTTACAAAATTTAAGAACTTTAGTTATTTGAAATTTAAGGGATTCAATTTTGGTATGATTATCTGAAATTTAAATACATCTAATAAAAAGGGTGTAAATAGTTTTTTTAACAAAATTACTTTTAAAAAATTAACAAAAATAGTATTCAAAATCAAATTTCTTCTTCAAATATCTCATTCATACGCACTCATTAATAAAAAAAAAAAAGAAAAAAAAAAGTACCTTATTTAGTGACTTATTATAGGAAACTGTGATTTATGCCTTTTTCAACAAGAGTAAGAGCTTCTCCTTCTCTAGCGAATTCTTCCCAAGCTTCTTCTCCCTTCATACCTTGGTCGCCGTATGGTGCATCATTAGATTCTTGATAAATGGGCATGGGCCCGAGAATGTGCGTACGTGGGCTTAACTAAGGCCCGTGATTCCTGTGATACGGTATTTGAAATAAAATAACCTTTTAAAATTTAAGAACGTTGGTCATTTGAAATTTTGGGGATTTAATTTTGGTATGATTATCTGAGATTTAAATACATCTAACAAGGAGGGTGTAAATATTTTTTTTTTAACAAAATTACTTTAAATAAATTTACAAAAATAATTTTCAAAATTAAATTTCTTCTCCAAATATCTCATTCATACACACTCTCTAAAAAAAAAAAAAAAAGACGTTATCTAGTGACATTATTATAGGAAAGTTGGATTTATGCCATTTTTAACAAGAGTAAGAGCTTTCATTCTCTAGCGAATTCTTTCCAACCTTCTTCTCCCTTCATACATTTGTCGCCGCATGGGGCATAATTGGAATCTTAATAAATGGGCATGGGCCCCAGAATGTGCGTACGTGGGCTTAACTATGGCCAGTGATGCCCGTGATATGGTATTTGAAAGAAAATAACTTTCGAAATTTACGAACGTTGGTTATTTGAAATTTAAAGGATTTAGTTTTGGTATGATTATTTGAAATTTAAATACATTTAACAAGATGAGTGTAAATATTTTTTTTTCACAAAATTACTTTAAAAACATTTACAAAAATAATTTTCAAAATCAAATTTCTTCTTCAAATATCTCATTCATACGCACTCACTAAAAAAAAAAAAAAGACCTTATCTGTTGACATTATTATAGGAAAGTTTGATTTATGCCCTTTTTAACAAGCGTAAGAACTTCTCATTCTCTAGCGAATTCTTCCCAACCTTCTTCTCCTTTCGTACATTGGTCGCCGCATGGGGCATGATTGGATTCTTGACAAATGGGCATGGGCCCGAGAATGTGCGCACGTGGGCTTAACTAAGGCCCGTGATGCCTGTGTTACGGTATTCAAAATAAACTAATCTTTTAAAATTTAAGAACTTTAGTTATTTGAAATTTAAGGGATTCAATTTTGGTATGATTATTTGAAATTTAAATACATCTAACAACAAGGATGTAAATAGTTTTTTTTTTAACAAAATTACTTTTAAAAAATTTACAAAAATAGTATTCAAAATCAAAATTCTTCTTCAAATATCTTATTCATACCCACTCACTAAAAAAAAAAAAAAAAAAAAAGAAAAAAAAAAGAAAAAGAAAAAGGGGACCCTATCTAGTGACATTATTATAGGAAACTTTGATTTATGCATTTTTCAACAAGAGTAAGAGCTTCTCTTTCTCTAGAGAATTCTTCTCAATCTTCTTCTCCCTTCGTGCCTTGGTCGTCATATGGGGCATCATTGGATTCTTGATAAATGGGCATCAACCCGAGAATTGGCGTACGTGGGCATAACTAAGGCCCGTGATACGGTATTTGAAATAAAATAACCTTTCGAAATTTAAAAACGTTGGTTATTTGAAATTTAAATGATTTAATTTTGATATGATTATTTGAAATTTAAATACATGTGTAAATATTTTTTTTTAACAAAATTACTTTAATAAAATTTACGAAAATAATTTTCTGAAACAAATTACTTCTTCAAATATCGCATTCATACGCACACACTAAAAAAAAACAAAAACACCTTATCTAGTGACATTATTACTGGAAAGTTTGATTTATGCCCTTTTTAACAAGAGTAAAAGCTTCTAATTCTCTAGTGAATTATTCGCAACCTTGTTCTCCATTCGTACATTGGTCTCCGAATGGGGCATGATTGGACTCTTGATAAATGGGCATGGGCCCGAGAATGTGTGTACGTGGGCTTAACTAAGGCCCGTGATGCCCATGTTATGGTATTTGAAATAAAATAATCTTACAAAAATTTAAGAACTTTAGTTATTTGAAATTTAAGGGATTCAATTTTGGTATGATTATCTGAAATTTAAATACATCTAATAAAAAGGGTGTAAATAGGTTTTTTAACAAAATTACTTTTAAAAAATTAACAAAAATAGTATTCAAAATCAAAATTCTTCTTCAAATATCTCATTCATACGCACTCATTAAAAAAAAAAGAAAAAAAAAGGGACCCTATCTAGTGACATTTTTATAGGAAACTTTGATTTATGCATTTTTCAACAAGAGTAAGAGCTTCTCCTTTTCTAGCGAATTCTTCCCAACCTTCTTCTCCCTTCGTACCTTGGTCGCCATATGTGGCATCATTGGATTCTTGATAAATGGGCATAGGCCCGAGAATGTGCGTATGTGGGCTTAACTAAGGCCCGTGATGCCCGTGATATCTTATTCATACGCACTCACTAAAAAAAAAAAAAAGGGACCCTATCTAGTGACATTATTATAGGAAACTTTGATTTATGCATTTTTCAACAAGAGTAAGAGCTTCTCCTTCTCTAACGAATTCTTCCCAACCTTCTTCTCCCTTCGTACCTTGGTCGCCATATGGGGCATCATTGGATTCTTGATAAATGGGCATAGGCCCGAGAATGTGTGTACGTGGGCTTAACTAAGGCCCATGATGCCCGTGATACGGTATTTGAAATAAAATAACCTTTTAAAATTTCAGAACGTTGGTTATTTGAAATTTAGCGGATTGAATTTTGGTATGATTATCTGAGATTTAAATACATCTAACAAGAAGGGTGTAAATATTTTTTTTTTAACAAAATTACTCTAAAAAAATTTACAAAAATAATTTTCAAAATCAAATTTCTTCTTCAAATATCTCATTCATACGCACTCACTAAAAAAAAAAAAAAAGACCTTATCTAGTGACATTATTATAAGAAAGTTCGATTTATGCCCTTTTTAACAAGAGTAATTCATTCTCTAGCAAATTCTTTGCAACCTTCTACTCCTACCGTACATTGGTCGGCGCATGGGGCATAATTGGATTCTTGATATGGGTCGAGAATGTGCGTACGTGGGCTTAACTTTGGCCCGTGATACGGTATTTGAAATAAAATAACTTTCAAAATTTAAGAACGTTGGTTATTTGAAATTTAAGGGATTTAATTTTGGTATGATTATCAGAAATTTAAATACATTTAACAAGAAGGGTGTAAATATATTTTTTTAACAAAATTACTTTAAAAAAATTTACAAAAATAATTTTCAAAATCAAATTTCTTCTTCCAATATCTCATTCAAAAGCACTCACTAAAAAAAAAAAAGACCTTATCTGGTGACATTATTATAGGAAAGTTTGATTTATGCCCTTTTTAACAAGAGTATGAGTTTTTCATTCTCTAGCGAATTCTTTCCAACCTTCTTCTCCCTTCGTACATTGGTTGCCGCATGGGGCATAATTGGATTCTTAATAAATGGGCATGGGGCCGAGAATGTGCGTACGTGTGCTTAACTATGGCCTGTGATACGGTATATGGAATAAAATAACTTTCAAAATTTAAGAATGTTGGTTATTTGAAATTTTAGGGATTTAATTTCGGTATGATTTCTGAAATTTAAATACATCTAACAAGAAGGGTGTAAATATTTTTTGTAACAAAATTACTTTAAGAAAATTTACAAAAATAATTTTCAAAATCAATTTTGTTCTTCAAATATCTCATTCATACGCACTCACTAAAAAAAAAGAAAAAAAAAAGGCCCTTATCTAGTGACATTTTTATAGGAAACTTTGATTTTTGCCTTTTGTAACTAGAGTAAGAGCTTCTCATTCTCTAGCGAATTCGTCCCAACCTTCTTCTCCCTTTGTACATTGGTCGCCGCATGGGACATGATTCGATTCTTGATAAATGGCCATGGGCCCGAGAATGTGCGTACGTGGGCTTAACTAAGGCCCGTAATGCCCGTGATACGGTATTTGAAATAAATAACCTTTCAAAATTTAAGAGCGTTGGTTATTTGAAATTTAAGGGATTTAATTTTGGTATGATTATCTGAAATTTAATTACATCTAACAAGAAGGGTGTAAATATTTTTTTTTTTTTAACAAAATTACTTTAAAAAATTTGCTAAAATAATTTTCAAAATCAAATTTCTTCTTCAAATATCTCATTCATACGTACTCACTTAAAAAATAAATAAAAAAAAGACCTTATCTTGTGACATTATTATAGGAAAGTTTCATTTATGCCATTTTTAACAAGAGTAAGAGCTTTTCATTCTCTAGCGAATTCTTTCCAATCTTCTTCTCCCTTCGTACATTGGTCGCCGCATGGGGCGTGATTGGATTCTTTATAAATGGGCTTGGGCCCGAGAATGTGCGTACGTGGGCTTAACTATGGCCCGTGATGCCCATGATACGGTATTTGAAATAAAATAACCTTTCAAAATTTAAGAACGTTGGTTATTTGAAATTTAAGGGATTTAATTTTGGTATAATTATCTGAAATTTGAATACATCTAACAAGAAGGGTGTAAATATTTTTTTAACCAAATTACTTTAGAAATATTTACAAAAATAATTGTCAAAATCAAATTTCTTCTTCAAATATCTCATTCATACGCACTTACCAAAAAAAGAAAAAAAAAGACCTTATCTAGTGACATTATTATAGAGATTGTTGACTCCAAGGTCTTAAAAAGTACTAAGTATGAGATTTGTATGATAACAAACTATTTTTAGTTTTTAGTATTTAGCCTATGTTAGGTGTTGAGAACATGTTAAGACGATATGCAAAACAACACCCCCATAAATGAAGATCAAGAGGAACATGTTAGAAGAAATGATATCAAGAAACTTAAGCTGAAGACATAAAGAAAATGAAGGGAGATGAATAAAAAATGAGAAACGAGCCAAGAAGGATTGAGATAAAGATTCAAGACCATCAAAGAGAACCAAGTGGCTTGGCGGATAAAATCAACATCATGTATAATTAAAGGTAAGGAAAAAATCTTTATTTATATCTCCAATACATCTTGACTTGTCTAAGAAAGCACACATACACTTGCAAAAACTTATGTGGGATTTAAATGCGTTAATTATGTGTATTTAATCAAAATAAAAGTACTTAAAATGAACCCATGACGATTAGGAACAAAATCGAATAAAAGTTGTATTTGGAAAATCAATAAAATTGAAATCCTACAAAAACCTGTTGACCGATCCCCTATTTTGATCAACTGAATAAAGCAGCAAGTTTATTAGAATACAATTCTGTAGAAAGAATAAGAAAAACTAGAAATAGATCAACCGATTAACCAACCAGATGGCCGATTAAGAGAGTACGTCATTATATATTGAATATTTTGATAATTTGGTTAACCGATTAGTCTACCAATTAGGGTAGAAGCCCATCTGGCTTTGGTTCATATGAATATCGGTTAAATAAATTTCTTCCAGTTAACCAATTTGCGCAATCTTTTTTTTTTTTTTTTTCCCCCTAAATCGAGCCAAAAATCAAAGTTGATCATGAAGTGAGGGCTAAAATTATTGAAATTTCTTTTAATAATCAATTGAACATTTTATCTAATGCTTGAATCAATTTTTACGAATTATGGAATAAGGTCAGAGGGTCAATTGTGAGTTCAAAATTTTCTATGTTTTAAACCCTAAAAAGTAGTCTTTATTGGGATCTTGTCTCCCAACGAATTCCTACCTTATTTGTCCAAATTTGAATGTTAGAACACTTAGGTATAATCTAATTTCATATCGACAACATTCTAATAATCAGTTACAACGGATTTCAAGCCAAATTAAGTACAACAGTTATATTTCTTGAAGCTTATATATATCTTTCGGTTGTTGACGAACCACAAATTTTTATGAAGAAGGATTAAACAACATTTTTGGAAATTCAAATAATGAGAGGGGTTTTTAAAAGCGTCGTTTTTCTCATAAAAGAACTTAAGCCAATTTTTAGGGAAAAAAAAAAGATTCATCACCTAGCATTGAGTTTAAATAGTGTGTTATGTTAGTGTATTTTTATAAAATAATTAATAAAATGGCTTAAGTAAAATTTCAACTTCAAAAGATACGGTTCTACCAAAGATTAATTTTAAAAGAGTTTGGAGGTTAGTTACACTCGGGAAAGGTATCATGCACCCCAAGACGTCTGTCCAAGGATGTCACATTATCTAATTAAGTCCTATCAAAAGTTAAGTCTACATATTTTATTTGTTTTTGAAATATTTTTTCGAAAAATATTTTTGGTGTTTTCAAAATAAAGTTGTTGATGCCTAGAAGTGGATCATGAGACACGTCGGCTTTTGAGACCAGGGAAGTGATTGACGACAATGGTTAACTCACTTTTTCTCGGTTTGGTTCCTGCAGAACAATGCACCACTGGTGGGCTTGCCAATGTAGCACCTCCGGTGTGAGAATCAGTAGAGGTTTCTGAGAGAAGGGTAATATAGTATGGCGTAAGAAAATATAACAATACATACCTTAGACCTCTAGGGTTTTGACCTTCATATAGAAAGTGGAAAAGACCCGTTTGGCAAGTCTTCTTTAATTCTCTAGAAACCAGCATGGTAAGTGGTGTGGATCTCAGTTCCATTTCTAAAGAGATTGTAGGGTGGTGGCGGAGATCGCGGGACCATTATGGAAATGATATTTTCCATTATGGGAGAAGTGTCTATAACCATCTTCGGAGCAGGCGCATGAAGGCACTCATACCCTAAGAGTAACAACCCGAGACGAGTGTAGAGATTCAGAGTAGATATGGAGACTTGGGTAGATTCAGTGACCCAGAGTAGGTATATAGGAGGGCTTATCCAACCAGTCGGTTCTGGAAATCCTTGGACCGGTGGTGTGTTCAAGGACACGTGGTGCCTTGGTGTCTTCTAGCTAAATTTTTCATCATCAGATACCCCTATTCCCAGGGGTTTAACGATTTCATGCCTTGGGAATAGTTAGACATTTCATGATGATTCAATGTTATGTCATCTCTTTGTAGGGTGCGTTGTGTTAATGCTCTAATGGTGGCCTAACGTCGTAGCTTTTCGTCTTTTTGAAAGTCCTAGACATTAACTACCGTATGACTCAATTCGATAGCTGATCGATTCAGATTCTCAAATGAAGGTTGACGGGGAATTGTGTTCGACCTGTTTAAATGGAGAAGTTTGTGAACTCTCCAATTGTGTTCTTGGGAGCGTTGCTGTTGTTTCTGAGCAGTTGTTGTATCCATCATACGCAATTCATAATGGCAAGAGATTCTAGATCTTCTTCCCGTTATTCAAGAAACGGGAGTGATGATGAGGCTGGGCCTTCATCCAAAGTATAGAGCGGCAATGATTGATGATGCCTGGAAGTGGATCACAGGACAAGTTAGCTTCTAAGACCGGGGAGGTAATTGATGGCAACAATTAACTTATTTTCTCTCTGTTTGGTTCCAACAAAATAATATACCACTGGTGGACCTACCTACATTACATCTCTGGTGTGAGAATCATTATAGGTTTCTGAGAGAAAGGTAATGTAGTACAGCGTAAAGAGCATAATATCTCGTACCTTAGACCTCTAGGGTTATAAACTTTATATAGAAAGTGGAGGAAGACTCATTTGACAAGTATTTCTTAATTATCTAAATATTGGTATGGCAAGCAACGAGGATCTCGATTCTATTTACATAGAGATGGCATCATGGGAGGAAAATATTGCAGTACTGTTATGGTAATGACACTTTCCTTTGTAGGAAAAATGACTCTAACTGTCTTTGGAGCGAGAGTATGATGGCCCTCATGCCCTAGGACTATTGACTCGAGTGGGGCGTGAAGATCCATAATTTATATGAAAACTTGGGCGAGTGTAGTGACCTAGAGCGAGTACGTAGATGGGCCTATCCGACCAGTCGGTTCAAGAGATCCCAGACTGATAGTGCGTTTAAGGACATGTGGCGCACTGGTGTTTTCTGGATGAATTTTTACTTGCCAGATGCCCTTTATTCCTAGGGGTGTAATGATTTCATGCCTTCGGAATACTTGAACATTTCATGATGATTCAACGTTTTGTTATTTCTTTGTGATGTGTGTTGTGTCAGTGCTCTAGTGGCAGCATAACATCTTAGCTTTTCATTTTTTAGGAGTCATGGGTATTAAATACCGCATGATTCAATTCAACGACCAATCAATTTATCTTCCCAAATAACGGTTGACAGGGAGTTGTGTTCGTCTTGTTTAAATGTAGGAGTTTGTGAACTCTCCGATTGTGTTCATTGGAGTGTTGTTTTCATTTCTGAGTAGTTGTCGTGTCCATCTTTCCCAATTCATAATAGAAAGAAAGTTTGGATCTTCTTCTTGCCCTTTAGGAAATATGGGTGATGATGACGCTGAGTCGTTATCCAGAGTGTCCAATAGTAATGACGATGTTTGGCCATCGTCTAGGATGCACGGTGGCGATACTGGTAGTGTTGGGGCAGCCGATTTAGTAATAGTCCAAAGCGAGGAGGAGGAACCGCCGGAAACTCGTCACTTTCCTACTTTTGAGGATAATGTTGCTCCTGAGGTTGCGCCAGCGGGGGAGCGAGAATGGGTCGCGGCCCGCCAATTGGTAAGTTACTTAAGGGATTTCTATGCTTATGCAATGTGTAGGGAGTTCTTCGTTCTTTTAATCATGCACATGATTTATCCTGAACCTTCGTAGAATGTGGTATAGTGTTTGACTGAATGTGGTCCAATTGGCACCTTTGCAGTTAGTGCCCAGCGCAAGGAGGCTGATTGTGAGGATCGTCATTTTGTGTTTGTGAAATTGTGTCCTTCATTTGTCTTCTCTGTTTCTCCATTTTTATCAACTTGCCAAGAATGCGGCTCTACCTAATTATTGGTATCAATTTTGGTCCAGGAACAGACAACTCATCATGGGGGTCTCAGAAGATGGCTTGAGGTTGAAGAAACGATGGGTCCTGATGACATGATCCTGGAAGTGACCCTTGGGAGTAGATAGGATCTACCCAGTGCTGAGAAGGTGGCAAGATCCGAGTAACTTTATTCTCTTACTTTCTTTTTCAGATTGGGTTGCCCCCATTTTTAACTTTCTACTTTTTCTATAGAGCTCCTTGTCCCTCTAGCGCTTAGTGAGGCGGAGGAAGCGGTGGTTGCTATTTTGTAAGGGCTTCTAGAGGCTAAAAGGGATTTGGTCTTCCTTAAGGTAGCTTCATTTGGTCTTTTCTTTGCTAACCTGATTGGTTGAAACAACTTATCTACTTCTAAAGCCGAATTTAGTAGTTTTCGAGTGAATTAGTAATATTTAATTGCGTTTTTGTAGTTTTTTATATAATTCAGGTGTAGGGATGCAAACGAGCGACAAACGAGCAAAAACGATAAGAAAACGGTGAAGAAATGTTGAAAGAATAAGGTTTCAAGAACACAAGACCCACCGAAATGGCGAGAAAGCCACCGCCGCGGTAGTGAGAATGCAGAGAAGGGCTATTTGAGCCCAATGTCCCACCATCGGAACGCAAGGCTACCGCCACGGTGGTAAAAGATCAGAGAACTAGTTGACTTATCCACTGTCGTGGCGGTCAACTCTGTACAGCAAAATAGATATTTTTAGATATTTTGAAACCTTGCACCTATAAATACCCATTCTCTCACTTCCATTGAAAATTCTTAGACCCTTAGACATCCCTAACCCTTAGGAGGTGATCCTTGGCCATTTTTGAACAGCTCAAAGAGAATATTCTTCATTCGGGAAGAAGAAACACTAACGGATTGATCTTTGGCGAAAGTGGAGACCACTCCACTTTAAGATTTGATCTTTCTCGCTTTGTTTCTATCTTTGTAACTTAATGTTTTATTGTGAATGATGATGAATCCCTCTTGGTTTAATGTTTCAATGGCCAAGATCATGTTAGATTAGATAAATATTAGACAGGGATCGATATAGTTATGTAAATACTTGTTTGGTTTAGTATATGTTTCCTTAACGATTGTTTATTTTTAAATATGATTGTGTTTATCATTTTATTACAATATTTATATGATTGTTAAGGTATTAGAGTTGGTTTTGAGAATTCGGGGTGTGACACTCGGGAGAGGTAACCCCAGATTCAGACTAAGGTAAACACATCGCGACGATCTAACGACCCAGGAGGGCGTTAGTGAGTGTACAATCGATGACGTTGGGGCAAGACTCACCTGACCTAAGGTTGTTAATACATTGAGGGGGGACTTCTTCGTTGACACGAAGTCGTGTATTCCCCCGTCTTATACTCGGAAGAGGCGGCGGAAGAGTTTACGAATCGAGATTGTCGGATACCTAAACTCCGTTATGCTTAACTAAACGAAATCAAACATGTATTAAGTGAACGAAATCAATCCCTAGGTAATCAATTTAGTTAGGATTATCCCACTAATTGTAGTTTAACTTAGTTTTAATTAGTTTAAAATACAAATAATTCTTGAACCATCTGGATAATATGAAAGTATGCAAATTGCGGTATTCAATTATTCGCACCGTTCCTGTGGAACGATATCCAATCTTAAAAGATCCACTATATTAAAGGACCTCGTATACTTGCGAGTAGTCAATACGCGAGCATAAAAACCTCGTCATACAAGTTGTTGGCACCGTTGCTGGGGATGGTTAGTGGCCGCAATTAAATGCGCTGCCACTTTCACCGCAAGCGTACGGATCAATTATTAGTATAATGTACCTTTTGGTCGGGTATTGTATCCATAGGGATTGATTGAGATTACTATCGAGTACCGTGATTGTCAGAACTCGACTTTATCTAGGTGACAAAAATGGAATTTAATTAATTACTAATACTAAACTAAAATACTAATTAAGTTAAGTATACTATAAATACCATATTGAGATTGTTTAGGGAAGTAGATTTCCTAAGGATTAACTTTATCTACTTAAATGTGTTTGGTTTCGTTTTAGTTAACATTAATGGCGTTCGGTGTATCCGACAATCTCGGTTCGTAAACTCCCTCGCCACCTCTCCTGAGTGTAAGATGGGGGAATACATGAATTCGTGTCAACGCCGAAGTCCCCATCAATGTCTTAACGACTCTAGGTCATGTGAGTCTCGCCCCAACGTCATCGATTGCACACTTTCTAACGCCCTCCCAGATCGTTAGATTGTCGTGTTGTATTTACCCTAGTTCGAATCCGGGGTTACCTCTCTCGAGTGCCAAACCCCATATTCTCAATATATGTAAACTAGCATATAATCATAGAAAACATGGCAACACAATTGAAATTATAAGGAACAACCATAAACGAAACACAAATTCAACCAAAACTACATTTTCATAAATAATATGTTAATCCTTATTACAATCTATGTTTAGCCTATGGATATATCCGTTTATACAATTGGAACAAAGCTAAACATTCTCAAACAAACATAAAAGATAAGAAATAAAAGAAAAAACAGATGAACTTAGCCGATTTCGAAGATTAGCCACTAAAACCATCCACAGATTGATTCTCCTTCTCCACGTGGTAATCTTCTCTTTCGAATTTGTTTGAGCACTTCCATACTCTCTCTCTATTCTATACTAAGCCCTAAGGGCTCTAATGGCTGGGAGAAGGAAGAAAAGAATAAAAGAGAGGGGTATAAATAAGCAAAATATCCTAAAAAATATCTATTTTGGTGCAGAGCTGACCGCCGTGGTATAAATAAGAAAAATATCGTAAAAAATATCTATTTTGGTGCTGAGCTGAACGCCGCGGTGGTGGGATTCATTTACTGCTGCGGCGGTGGGTATGTGGATTTAATGTTTGCCTAGGCGGTGTAGAAGGTGGTGGATTAAGGACCATCCTGATGTTTCACCGTCGCGGTGGTGGATTTCACCACCGCAGCACTGGGTAATCAGCAAGATAGGGTCTTCTCTGCATTTTCACCGCCTAGGCGGTGGTGGTTTGGACGCCTAGGTAGTGGGCTGCAGTTTTCAGAATCTTGCCTCCTTGCTTGTCTTTCCACCGTTCTCGATACGATTTCATCGTTTATACTCCGATTTCATACCTTTTCACCCATACACCTGTTTTAATACAAAAAGAATAAAAACATATTAAAACATACTAAAACGTACTAAACTTACCCAAAAATTAACAATATTCGGTTTGGAAATAGATAGGTAATTTACACCTATCAAATACCCCAAAACTCAGAATTTTGCTAGTCCTCGAACAAAACACCTACACAATACAAGAAAATATTAAAACTAATTACGGAATGGAAAACTAAAAACAAAAAACACTAAAAACAAAAAAAAATATGGAAGTTTTGATTATCATTTACCGGCCGAAAGATTTTCCTTCATCGGCCCCCAATCCTATCAAGTTCAAGTATAAATTACACCATGTGGTATTCTAGAATTTCAACGTTCAAAAATAGTAAGCACTATTCTAGATCATGTTTAAGTGTGTGTGTGATTAAACTCAAATATACAACTATCCATTGATTAGATGAGATTATCCCTCAATATAGTTCATGATTAAAACCTTTAAGGTATAGGGAATCCATACGCCTAACCCGGGTTCTATTCTCCACTAATGTAGGCTCGGAGGTCCATGAAGATCATTAGGGCTTGGTTTGATTTTGGAATAATGGCGATGGGTATATCAGAAATACAAAACAGGTTAATCGTCGTTAATGTGACGATATCCGAGGCACATGCTTGGCTCTTTCTCACTCTCGAAACCCCATAGTTTAATTAGAAACAACCCTGAACATATGTTTAAGAACATCGTACTCACTTGTCATGTCAAAAAGAAATGTAAATATATATATATATATATTTTACGTAACACCCCCCCAAACTTGTTCAAATATTTAAATTTTAGGAGTGTGCAAAAACGATTAAGTAACACACCCCCAAACTCATTAGAATTTCTACAATTTTAGGAGTGTGCAAAAATATGAATGACATACGACAAGCGAGTACTCGAATATCGAACCAATTTAGAAGTTCTCCCTAAACCCAACCGCTCACATCAAGTAGCATATATAAATGCTAACTTGATTCACTCAAATGTGCCTTTAATTCGGTGACATAGGTTTGGACAAAACTCAACTGGCCAGGGTATTTGCTAAGTGTTCAGAATTGAAACGGCTTTTAGGCTTCGACAAGGTAACGAAGGGTAATGATATTGCGTGGTAGGCTTCAAAAAGGCTCAAGTGATCAAATGAATGCCAAAATCATATCTCCAAAACCACCTCGCCTAAGATTTCGCCTCGAATTTCCCCCATATCAAGTTCTAGAATCCCTATTGTTATGAAATTGAGTAGAGGATAATTAGTTTCAAATCAATTAGATAGTGTTATATTGAGTTTACGTTCTCGTGCATTTAGGATCTACAATAGCTTTTACTAAGACGATACGTTAAGCACACAGAACACACATGAATGATATTTACGCTTGACCTCAATAAACAATCAAGAAAGAGACTCATCATCGGGTAAAGGCCTAGATGACGTCAAAACTCAGCACAAAACAACATCTAAACTAAACAAACTAATCCTAAACAAACATGCATACGATAAAATTAGTAAAACTTAACTAATAACATAAACACATACTAAAACATACTATGCATCACCACCAACTTAACACAGGCATTGTCTAAAACGACCCGTCAGCGATCCCAATGACAATATATAGCATGATATTGAAGACGGGGGTTTAGAACACGTACCTGGGAGGTGAGAGAATTTCACCTCCGACTCAAATCGACGGAGATAGATTTAATTTATTTGTAACCGTGGGTTGCCTCCCAAGAAGTGTGTGGTTTATTGTCCTCGACCCGACACATGCCCTCAAGTAGCGAGATTTTGCAATGAAATAAACACAAGAGTACCTGTCGATCTAACATCTTCATGCATCTTGCAGGAAAACAAAAACAAAACTACAAAGAAAAATTATATACAAAAAAAAAATGCCTAAATTAAAATCAAGTTATTTACTCACAATATCGACAATAACCCAATCAAACCAATCGCCAGCAATCGTTACCAAAAACATGGTGGCGATCACCGAAAACTGAATTTGACAAACTACCAATCCCCGGCAATGGTGCCAAAAACATGGTGGACGTTGCCGAAAACTGAATATGACAATAACTAATCCCTGGCAACGGCGCCAAAAAACTTAGTGGCCTCAATTTAATATGATGCCACTTTCACCGCAAGCGTACGGATCAAGTTTTAGTATAATGGACCTTTTGGTCGAGTATCGTATCCACAGGGATTGGTTGAGATTACTATCGAGTACCATGATTGTCATAGCCCGAATTTATCTAGGCGACAAAAATGAAATTTAATTAATTACTAATACTAAACTAAAATACTAATTAAGTTAACTATACTATAAATACTATATTGAGATTGTTTAGGGGAGTAGATTGCCTAATGATTAACTTTATCTACTTAAATGTGTTTGGTTTCGTTTTAGTTAACATTAACGGTGTTCAGTGTATCCGACAATCTCGGTTCGTAAACTTCCTAGCCACCTCTCCTGAGTGTAAGACGGGGGAATATGTGATTTTGTGTCAACGCTAAAGTCCCCCTCAATGTCTTAACGGCTCTAGGTCACGTGAGTCTCGCCCCAACGTCATCGATTGCACACTTTCTAACGCCCTCCCGGGTGGTTAAATTGTCGTGTTGTGTTTACCTTAGTCCAAATCCGGGGTTACTTCTCCCGAGGGTCAAACCCCGTATTCTCAATATATTTAAACTAGCATATAATCATAGAAAACATGGCAACACAATTGAAATTATAAGGAACAACCATAAACGAAACACAAATTCAACCAAAACTACATTTTCATAAATAATATGTTAATCCCTATTACAATCCACATTTAGCCTATGGCCATAGCCGTTTATACAATTGGAACAAAGCTAAACATTCTCAAACAAACATAGAAGATAATAAATAAAATGAAAAATAGATGAACTTAGCCGATATTCGAAGATTAGCCGCTAAAACCATCCACCGATTGATTCTCCTTCTCCGCGTGGTAATCTTCTCATTCGGATTTGTTTGGGCACTCCCCATACTCTCTCTCTATTTTATACTAAGCCCTAAGGGCTCTAATGGCCTGGAGAATGAAGAAGATAGGAAAAGATAGGGGTATAAATAAGCAAAATATCCTAAAAAATATCTATTCTAGTGTAGAGCTGACCATCGCGTCGGTGGGATTCACCTCCGCGGTGGTGGGTATGTCGGTTTAATGTTCGCCTAGGCGGTGGATTAAGGACCATCCTGATGTTTCACGGCCGTGGCACTGGGTAATCAGCAAGACAAGGTCTTTTCTACATCTTCACCACCTAGGCTGTGGTCTCGACGCTTAGGCGGTGGGTTGCTGTTTTTAGAAGCTTGTCTCCTTGCTTGTTTTTCCACCGTTCTCTGACCGTTTTCGATAAGATTTCATCGTTTATGCTTCGGTTTCATACCTTTTCACCCATACACCTGTTTTAATACAGAAAGAATAAAAACATATTAAAACATACTAAAACGTACTAAAAAACTAACAATATTCGGTTTGAAAATAGATAGGTAATTTACACCTATCAATGGTGCTGAATGTGTAGAATTGATATTGTAACTAAGTAGTTGAATATTAATCCAGACAATTCTTTTATTTTATTTTCTTTTAAATTATTTTGTTAATTTGTTTCTTCAGTTGTGATGAAGTAGTGCGTGCAACGTAGAAGAAGTTTGGAAATCTTGACTCTTGATCCGGAGATTGAGCATACCTTGACAAGGATAGGAAGACAGAAAAGAAGCCAACTTCAGGCCATGAATCATGATCCAACGAAGTATACTAACCTTAATTCCCTGTCTATGGGGGATTTTGGTGAAAAATGCTCAGCCACGCAGGAAGGTGAAATAGACTACGTCCTACTTATCGAAGCTGTACCTAAAGACGTACCAAAATCCATACCTAAAGCCATATCTAAAGTTGGCACACCTTTTGCTGATGATCCGAATTGTTTCGGATCAAGCAAATTTTCCTTCAGTTCAATCGAATTGGACGGTGAGAAGAGAGGATCAAGCGCTTTATCAGAAATAAAAAATGAGTTGTGGAGAGTATCTCCCTCATTGATTACTGATCAAGCAATTTTCTAAGTCCAGCTGGGGACGGTAAATCAAGCGCATTTTTTTTATATGAAATGCATTCTTTTTTATATTAAACCGAGGGCATGATTCTGCCCGATTTTTGCTATTATTTAATTCTTTTTGGAGGTCGGTATGGTCTCGGAGCGTGTTTGGAGGTGAATCTAGGAGTTTGGATATTTAGGGTTGTGATTTGTACTTAAAATCGTTGAAATAGCGAAGTGGAAATGAGTAGTGAGGAGTTTTGTTGAGAAAAATAAAGAAAAATCGACAAAAGCCTAATGCCGCGGTGAGAATCCCACCGCCACGGCGGTAGAAATACAGGATGGCCATTTTCTTAGCAAACGATTCACTGCTGCAGCGGAATACCACTGCCGCAGCGGTGAGACTTCAGGGTTTAAATGATTCAAAAAGGCACTGCCACCGCCGCAGCGGTAACCATCACTGTCGTGGCGGTGACGTGTCTGTTCGATTGAAACAGAATCGCTCATTTGAAAAACCTCACACCCCCTTCTCTAAAACTCAAATATTTCTATTCTAAACCTTCCAAACCGTTTCCAACCCTCTAAATCATTATTCTATTTATAAAACTTGTGATTTCAACTGCAAATCATCCTCCAAAAATTGGATTTGCCCCTATTTTCGAAAAGTTAGGGTTTAAGATCAACAGTTTGCATTTATTCCATTTTCAATTGATTGGACCGCCATTGTTCAACAAGTAAGTATCTATGATCCCACATTTTATGTATTTCTTGAAATCTTTGGTTGATTTTCATGATTATATCCAAAATAATTGGATTTGGAATGTGCCCTAACCCTTAAACCCCCATTTTCGTGATTTTTGTTTTCTATGGGATTTTGGTTTGATTTTTGGTGATAAACTTAGTTTCTATGGATTATTAAAATGTGTGAAACAAAAATGCATGCTACATTGTTTGTATTTTGTTGAAATCGTTGCAATTGGTGTATATGTATTGAGTTTATACCTTGTTATTGATAGTATTGATTCGGGGGCTATTTTTTATTGAGCATATATGATTGGGTTTGTCTCGTTAGTGAATGTGATTGCTAGGAACCATGCCGAAGAAGGTTGCAACAAAAAGGGCACACAGTGAAGGATCGGGGTCAGCTCCTGACTTTGATTCCACCCGATTCGTTTCGAAAACGACCGAGGAGCACTTCCATCAGCATGAGTTCAAAAGACTATGCATAAAGCAAAGAGGATTTAGGCCACTGGAGAGTCTACCGGCAGAATTCTGGGATGTCATTCAAAGTCGAGGTTGGGAGTACTTCTGCCAATTGACTCCCTTCAATGAAGTCTCCTTGGTCCGAGAGTTCTACGCAAATGTTACTGAAGCTCAAAAGAACCGGACAAAGGTCCGCAATAAGATTATCTTATTCAGTCCTAAAAAAATCAACGAGGTATTGGGATTGGGACTGCCACAACCTTTTCAAGAGCTGTATCCAGGGTAACAGCCAAGTATGGAGGATGTGATCTGGGCCCTGACTACGGGTAATGTCGAATGGACTATTACAGGGCCAGATCAAGCCACATTTTCCTCCAAATTCTTGAAGCCGGTGCCGAAGATATGGCACCGCTTTATTTGTGGCAGCTTGATCCCGACCTCTCACCTATCAGACGTATCAAAGGAGCGAGCCATTGCATTGTATTCTATCCTGAGGGGTAAGCTAATCAACGTCGAATTTTTGATATACTCTTCAATTCTACATACCGGGAGGACAACCAAAGGTGGCCTCCCCTTTCTAAACTTACTGACGGAGTTGTTTAGGCTAGTGAGGGTGGTGATCCTTGGGGATAACCCGTTGGCCCCAACCAATGCTCTCGACCTTGCCATTATTACAAGAATGTGGAAGGGCAGCGCTCAAGGCCAGATTGTGGAAGGAGCGGTAGAGGATGAATAGCATGCAGAAGACGAAGCAGGGCCTTCTGAGGCCCCAATTCTCGAGGCACCTGGATCAACCTCGATCGACGGGGAGCATGTTTATCAAGAACTCCAGAATATTCGGTAAGGGCAATACGAGCTCTGGACCTACCAGGATCAATATGGACGGTATCAAGATCAAGTGAACCGACTTATTTGCAAGGGCCTTGGCATCGAGATGCACACTTTTTCGACTATGTTATAGGTGCCGCCGCACCTTTTGCAACCACTAAAATTTCCATTCCGATGCGATAGTGGTGGCGATGATGCTTCCCTAGGTGGATATTAGGAGGTAAGACTCCTATATCTTATCTCCTAGATATGTGTTCAAACCCAATATTTTGTTCATGAATACTATAAATTATTATTGGGTTTGCTGCTAAACAGTGTGGACACTGCCATGTTTAAGTTTGGGGGGGGGGGGGGTGTTCATCCATTTTTGTTTTTGTAGAAGAATGATGAATTTTTTTTTGATGTATTGAATTTAAATGTTTTATGTTTTTGTAGACTTTAATTAAATAGTTAAGTTGTAGTTTAATTTTCAAGTTTTTTCATGTTAAATGCTTAGTTTAGTTTATGTATGCTAGTATTTAGATTTAATATAGTATTGTGTATGTATGAAGTCGTATATGCTTGATGAGTTGTTGAATTCATCTAGGGCCATTTCCCGATAATGAAAATTATCCCCAATTGTATATCGAGGTCGGGGATAATGCTATTCATGTGTGTTTTGTGTGCTTAGCATATCAATTAGGTAAAAATTATTATGATCCTTAAATAACACAATCGCATGGACTCAGTGTATAATTATTTTAATGATTTGATGTTGATTATTTAGTAATAAGTTTATGATAGAAAAGAGGAATCTAGAACTTGATTTAGGCTAGATTTGAGGCGAAATCCTAGGTAAGGTAATTCCAGAGGCATGATTTAGGTCTTCACTTTTTTCGCTTGAACCTTTTGAAGCTAACCTAAATTTTTTTATCCCTCATTACCCTGTCGAAGCCGATAATCTTTTCAATTCTAAACACATTTCAATATTCTATCCAATTAAATTTTTCCAAACTATTGTCGCTAAGCCTAAAAGTTAAAATTGTGTGAAATCAAGTAGCATAGACTAATGCTGACTTGAAGTAAGTGCTTGGGATTTCGGACAAATTGTTATTGGTTCAATATTAATGTATTCACCTGTCATTCTTTTTCCACACCCCTAAAATTGTACAAATTCAAATAAGTTTGGGTCTGTGACAATGTTTACTTAAAAAAAAAAAAAACTATGTGAATATAATTTTTATTTTTGTTTCCTTCGACAAGTGAATACAACGTTCTTAAATTTTTGTTCAGGGTTGTGTTTATGTGGGGTTACGAGAGAGAGTGACAGCGACAAGAGTTTGTACCTCGAGTATTTTCTATTCCTGCGATACCCTTGGTCGTTCTCCAAAGCTTAACCAAGCCCTATTGATCTCTATGAATATCTGAACCTACATTAGTGGATAGTCGAGCCTAGTCAAGCGTATGGTTTTCCTGAATCCTTTAAGGTTTAAGTCATGAGCTTGTCTACTGAAAGATCCAATCTAGAGTTTGGTTAGTTATACATTTGAGCTCTCACACACATACATTTCAAATGGATCTATAATGATTTTTATTGGTATTGAGTGTTGAAATTCTAGAACACCACTTGGTGTGTATTATTTCCCGAACTTGATCAAATTGAGGGCTGTTGAGGGAGGACCAACTTGGTTTCTTTGATTGAATTTGGAACTAGCATGTGTATACTTATTCTTTGTTAAAGTTATTCATTTTAGATTAGTGTACTTAGTTTAATTTAGTGGTAGGGTGTTTTGCTTGAGGACTAGCAAAATCCCAAGTTTGGGGGTATTTGATAGGTTGAAATAACTTATCTACTTCGAAAGCCAGATTTAGTAGTTTTTGAGTGAATTAGTAATATTTAATTGCATTTTTGTAGTTTTTTATGTAATTCAGGTGTAGGGACGCAAACAAGCGAGAAACGAGCGAAAATGGTGGGAAAACGTTTAAGAAACATTGAAAGAACAAGGTTTCAAGAACACAAGACCCACCGCCGTGGCGGTGAGAATGCAGAGAAGGTCTATTTGAGCCCAACGTCCCATATCCACAGTGCAAGGCCACCGCCACGGTGGTAAAATATTAGAGAACTAGCCGAATTATGCACTGCCATGACGGTAAATCCCACCGCCGTGGCGGTCAACTCTACACAGCAAAATAAATATTTTTAGATATTTTGAAACCTTGCACCTATAAATACCCATTCTCCCACTTCCATTGAAAATTATTAGACCCTTAGAAGTCCCTAACCCTTAAGAGGTGATCCTTGGCCATTGTTTAAGAGCTCAAAGAGGAGTTTATCATTCAGAAAGAGAAAACACTAGCGGATCGATCTTCGGCGAAAGTGGAGATCACTCCACTTTAAGATTTGATCTTTCTCTCTTTATTTCTCTCTTTGTAACTTAATGTTGTATTGTGAATGATGATGAATCCCTCTTGGTTTAATGTTTCAATGGCCAAGATCATGTTAGATTAGATAAATATTAGCTAGGGATCGATGTAGCTGTGTAAATACTTGTTTGGTTTAATATATGTTTCCTTAATGATTGTTTGTTTTTAAATCCGATTGTATTTATCCTTTTATTATGATCTTAATATGCTTGTTAAAGTATTAGGGTTGGTTTTGAGAATATGGGGTTTGACACTCGGGAGAGGTAACCCCAGATTCAGACTAGGGTAAACACATCGCGACGATCTAACGACCTAGGAGGGCGTTAGTGAGTGTACAATCGATGACGTTGGGGCAAGACTCACGCGACCTAAGGTTGTTAATACATTGAGGGGGGACTTCTTCGTTGACACGAAGTCGTGTATTCCCCCGTCTTATACTCGGAAGAGGCGGCGGAAGAGTTTACGAATCGAGATTGTCGGATATCTAAACTCCGTTATGGTTAACTAAACGAAATCAAACATGTATTAAGTGAACGAAATCAATCCCTAGGTAATCAACTTAGTTAGGATTAACCCACTAATTGTAGTTTAACTTAGTTTTAATTAGTTTAAAATACAAATAATTCTTGAACCGTCTGGATAATATGAGACTATGCAAATTGTTGTATTCAATTATTCACACCGTCCCTGTGGAACGATATTCGATCTTAAAATATCCACTATATTAAAATTGGACTCGTATACTTGAGAGTCGTCAATACGCGAGCGTAAAAACCTCATCATACATACCCTTGTCGAGACCACTAGTCATTTAGATTCAGATTCTTCATCAGGATCTAAAGCATCTTTTTTGCATGTGTCATTTGGGGAAGGAGGTTAAGTCCCTTATGATTTTCATATTCTAAATTTGTTTTCTACTTCGTCTTTCAGCAATGGTTGACGGTTTTGTGGGTGCAAAATTTTTGGATGCCGAGCTAGAGGTCTTGTCATACGCTAGGGCTAACGTAACTCCTTCATCTTTGCCGATGGATTCATCGGTGGTTAGCCCAGAAGTGGTTGTAGCAGTAGTCCTGTTAGCGGCTTTCCCAGAGATGACTCATCGTCTTGACCTCGACTTTATCAAGAAGAGGCATAGTCCCACCATCGGCGTTACGATCTGCATCGAGTTAGCGGTAAAGAAGGCATGGAGGTCCTTTTCGGCAACTTCCGGGAAGCGCAAAGAGAAAATGGGCATGCCCCTTAGGGAGGGGACACCGTCTTGTGATCCTGTAGCATGATCTTCTAGGATCGAGGGGTTTATAGCTGGGGAGAAGACCCTTCTCTTCGCAGAGGTTACGGCGAGGTAGGCTCAAACCGCACTTCATCCGAGAGATATTGAGGTGGTTATCGCAAAGTTGGGCAGTAATCCGAGGTTGACCCTACTGCATTTGAAAGTCATGGTAAAGATGTATTACTTTTACTTACCTCTAATGACTTTTTACAATTCGTTTGATGTCCTTCGGTGGTTTTCAAACCACAGTGCATTCTTCCGCCCAAATAGAGAAGTGGATGAGAATTATGTCCCGACTTGATGTCCTAGAGTGGGAAAGCGATGAGGCACGGGCCCATCTTGAAGAGCAAGAATATAGAGTAGTGGAGGCGAGCATACAACTTTTGAGGCTCTCAAGGAGGTTAAGAGATCGAGATAGAAGATTAATGTTGCTAAGCAAAGGGTTGCTGATATTGTGAAGAGGATTATGTCCCTGGAACGATAGCTCTGACAGTCCCCTAAGTTCAAAGCTACAGTGAAGCACCATGATGGAGGAGATACACGAAGGTATGTTGCACTAGACAAAGAAAGAAGATGAGAGAGACCTACTCGGGGAAACGACCTTTGACCTGAGAGGTACCTATGTTTTGTTGTAAATTGTGTACTTTATCTCTTTTTTGATCGGTGGAGTATGCCCCCTATTGTGTACAGATCTTCGCAATAAAGTTGTATTTTTTGCTTCATTTCTTTGTCTGTCTATTTTTTTTTTGGCCTTTTTTTATTTTCCAGTTGGAGTCTTCAACTAGGAGGATCCAGGCTAGAGCCTACTTTGTATAAGTTCTTGTGCCATATTTCACTTTCTCCCAAGGCGAGGTTGGTCAAAGCCTATCTCTGTGTAGCTTTTTGAGGTGTATCTAGACACGGTCTTCATGAAACGTCTCCATATGCATGCTTTTTGGGAATTCGGTGATCTTCTCATCCGTTAGCATTTAATACGGCTTGTTCGTCTGTCGTCATTTACGATCCATGTCCCTTAGCGTGTCGCCTAGAACGGATATTTAAGGAATACCTTGTTGTCTCATTTCTTTATCCCTAAATTCTTTATTCTCTTCCCTTTATTTCTGCACGATGAGCCTTCACATAGGCTTTGAAGATGATCGTGGCAACAAGTTTCAGAAGACGGAGGTCTTTGTTCTACAATTGTTCAATAGCTTCGATGTTTTTTTTATCTGAAAGAATTTGGAGTTCTATTTATCTTCGTGTATGGTAGCTACCCTATCAATCCAGGGCGTCTAAAGGCCAAAGAGGTGTGGCCTACCAAGCCACAACTGTAGGTGGTCCAACAATCGAGTACAACAACAAGGTGGAGGAGAAAATCTGTCGTTCTACTTGCATAATGTTCGGCCGTTCGTTTGTTGAGAAATCTGAATCTTTCTCGTCGAGGGATAGGGAATTTTTAGAGAGAGGCTTTCAACAGTGGTTAGCCACCAAGGAGTATGACACCTCCCCATGCGGTGATAAGGAAGATATGTGCTACAACCTGTCCCTCCTAAATACGGTTGGCTTTTTGGCGGATGGTGCCCTAAACTCCTGCATGATGAGTTTTGGGGACAAGTCTTCTCTAAGTCTGTTAGTTTTAGATTGGGAAACCTTGCTTTTGCCTTCTATAGGTTAATAAGTCTTGATTAGATCGTTCGCTAGCCTATTTTGGGAGATTTATAGCTGAGGGGCAGCTGCATTGTCTTTTTCCGATAAACCCATCATTTCTAGTTATGTGGTGGAAATCTCTAGTCCTCATTCATTGGATGAAGGGAGCCTTCTTTCTCAGATGAGAAGAGGGATGGATCGTCATGAAACTTGCCTGAGCCGAGAATATTATTGTCCTCGATGTTGTTTCTCCTGGTTATACTGGGGAGTTTTTAATTTTTTGTTCCACAGATTCTTCAATATTATCGTTTTTCTTCCATATTTCTCGTACGGAATTTTCTGTATTGCATCGGATGACTTGTGTAGAGATGTCTTTGAGATAAATTGTATATAAATCTTACTCATATGAATAAAATATATTTGATTTCATTGCGTATTTGCTTGCTTTGTTTGTTGTGTATATTCGGATAATATAAAAGCTTCTAGCTAGTGCCGCAAATAGTCAAATCTGAGCCATAAAATGTAAGAAATTTTTTAGGATTGTTGGAGATAGTTGTAGACGATAGTAGCTTGGCATTGAACCTTGTTGCAGTATGTTACCCAGTGGTGGACCTAAGTTTGTAAGGCATGGAATCCGCTCTTTCCTGGCCCCCTACTCAGGTAGACATAGGTTATCGTGTTTGCCTGAGTATATGGAGGGTTTTTCATCCATGTGCAAATTTGTTGTAGTATCAGAAGCTATTGAAAACTCGGATGGTTGTCGGTGGCCTCCGCTCTTCAACGGCATCCCTCGTTAAGGTAGATCGAGTTATCGGCAATAACCAATTGTATGGAGGAATATTTCATCACTTCTGACGATGACGTTCTCCAGCTCCTCGCCAGCCCCCTATTGAAGGTGGGCACGAGTTATCGGGTATAACCGAGTATACAGAGAGGTATTTTGTCTTATCATCCTTCCCATACGTGGACTGAGTAATTGGATCCCAACCAGAATATTGAGGGCCATAGCCACTTGATGAGTTTTTGAATTTAGGCTTTTAGGGCATGTTACCAAGTTAGGGGCCGAGGTCGCCCTATCGGGCTAGTCGTGCCATTAGTTGGAGGCAACTCCCTTTCCCTGCGTGGCATGAGGGATTAAATCTCGACTAGACTATTGAGGGTCATAGTCAACCGTAGTCGCCTGATGAGTTTCCAAATTCAGGCTTTTGAGGGTCTGTCGCCGAGTTGGGGACCGAGGTAGCCCTATAGGGCTAGTTATGCAATTGGTTGGTGGAGACTCCCTTATCATGTCCCATGAGGAATCAAATCTCGAATAGACTATTAAGGGTCATAGCTAGTTGTAGCCACCTGACAAGTTTCTGAATTCAGGCTTTTGAGGGCTTGTTGCCGAGTCAAGGGTTAAGTTCGCCCTACCGAGCTAGTCACACCATTGGTCGGCATTTACTCTCCTCCCATGCGTGACTTGAGGAATCATCGAGTCAGGGGCCGAATCCACTCTATTGACTTAGTCCATTGCTTTGTCTCGATATGTGTAGATACTTGCAAATACGTAAGTCTTTATTGAGGGGAACATTGATTAAACGTGCTATTGAAAATAGTGCTTTAAGTATTCTACCTTCCATGGATTCTTCAACAGTTTTTCTTCCAGCGTTTTGAGTTCATAGGTACCTGGGTTGATGACTTTAGTGACGCGGTAAGGTCCTTCCTAGTTAGGTCCTAACTTCCCTTTTGCTTGGTTTCGCGTGGTAAGGGTAACTTCTCGTAGCACAAAATCATCTTCTTTAAATGAGTGTGCTTTGATGCACTTGTCATGGTACTGGGCCACCTGTTTTTTGTAAGTAGCCTGTTGGACATGGGCATACTCCATTTTTTTCTCTCCAGTAGATCGAAGCTTCGCGCTATCTCGTGCTAATTTTCGTCGGAATTATAGTAGGCTATCTTGCAGGATGGTAAGCCCAAGTCAATGGTAATTTCTGCTTCTAATCCTAATATCATTGCAAACGGTGTTTTCCTGCTAGAGACCCTCAAGGTGGTGTAGTAGGTCCACAACACTGGGGAGAGATCATCCAACCATTTGGTTTTACACATCTCCAATCAAGTTTTTAGTGTTTGGAGAATAGTTTAGTTGATTACCTTAAATTGTTTGTTAGATTGTGGGTGGCCTAGAGTTGACATATGGTGTTGGATTCCTAAGTCGACACAGAGGTCATCGAATTGCGTACAATCGAATTACGAGCCATGGTAGCTTAAGATGGCCTGTGGGACCCCGAATTGGCATATGATGTGCTTCCAAATGAAATCTCTAATCTTGGTATCAATGATCTTTGCTACGGCTTCAGCTTTGACCCACTTGGTGAAGTAGTCGATCGTGACGATAAGGAATTTCTTCTGAGCTACGATGACAGGAAAGTGCCCTGAGGATATTAACTCCCCATTGGGTGAATGGACATGGTCCAAACATTAGCAGCTGACCCGTAGTTGGGGTGTTGATAGTTAGTCCGAATATTTGGTATTTGTCGCATTTTTTTCACTAATTCCTTAGCATCGACCTCTATTATCAGCCAGAAGTAGCCCTGTTTAAGTGCCTTCCTAGCAAGAGATTGTGCCCCTGAGTGGTTACCATAGAGGCCTTTATGGAGGTTTAGAAGGGCCATGTGGCCCTCTTTCGGGCACAGGCAACGTAGTAATGGCCCCATGAATGAGCAGTTATATAAGACGCCATACAATAAGGTGTACAGGGGCGCTCGATAGCGAACTTTCCTAGCCTCATTTTTTTGCTCTGGGAGGGGTCTACTATAGAGGTAGTTGAAGATAAGATCTATCCAGTTGGGCTGGTGTGTTATGATCTCCACCTATTCTGAAGGCTCGTCGCAGCTAAGCTAGCCAATGAATCAACATGCTTGTTCTCTTCCCGTGGGATCATGGTCCAAGCCCAAATGACAATGAACATTTATCATAAGAAGAAATTTGGAAGCCCTATGTTGTTTATGCCATGACTTATTGGGCTAAGAGATATTATTTCAGGTTATTAGATTTGCAAAAGTAAGACAAATTGGCATAATCAAAATACTCTTTCTCAATCTTAAATAAAGAATGGTTTAAGAAGCATACTAAATGGCAATCCTTTAAGATTCACATAGACACGACACATTCATAAAAAACATAAAATTGACTACTAGACTCAAATTTTTCTTTGCTTAAGGAAGCCCTTGCTAAAATCCATCTAAGGATCTACCCGAATGGACTCTACCTCAATCATAGAAAATACGACTAGGATAGTCGAGATGAGAGAAAACATCGCCTTTCAAAAAAGAGTCTAGACCAGAGGAACCATATACTACCATCCATCCATAAGGAATAGAAGCTTGACCATTGGAGGTGCCAAAAAATAAAAATAAAAAGAATAGAAGAAAGACAACCTATGTTTCCTTCAATTTTACTCAGACATTATTAAAGTAAGATCTTGATGATTTAAAAGTATTTTGCTTGTATGACCATATACTATAATCTTTTTTTAATGAACTCATGGTTATTATATCTGCAACTCATTTAAGTTTCATATTCTTATTGTCAGACAGTCAACTTGTTTTTGTTAATGTTTATACCGCAAATAATTAAAGATTATGGTAATATGATTTTAACACTAAAAATTGGACCATCATCCAAAGAACACGTTAAAAAGAAATGTATTACTTCAACCAAACAATGGTGAGACATTGACAAAATTTTGAGAAAACTAGAAAGAAAATGAACAACCTTGATGCGAAATTGCTACACATATTCCCACCTGGGAGCTAGCCTCGAAGAATTAAAGAGAAAAATTTGTAGCTGATGTCAAGAAGGATTCTGGACATTAAAAGAAGAACCTATGGCTGACATCATCCATTAAGAAGCCCTAAGAACATGAAAGTAATCCCTGAACCAAGCCTCACCCTAAGGAAAGTTTTTAAGAGGGGGGAAGGTAGCCAAATAACGATCTTAAGGACAAACCAAGCAGCCAGGGTCACGTGTTAGAGATGAAGATTCATCAAAGAAGTTCGTGGATATGGCAAGACCTATCTTTACCTAAATATTCTCAAACGGAGCAAGACAGGCTACCAATAAGGAAGATTAGAAGATTATTGCTACAACGAAGAAGTCAATATCACAAAAGCGACATCGAAAAGTAATCCAAGAGCTTGAAATCAACTAATTTCCTTTCTCTAGTACTATGTAATATCTATTAAGTATATGTTAAGGAAAAAAAAAAGATCATTCTTAAAAATATTTTTAAACTCTGAGTGGTTACACGAAGGCTTTTGTTAATCGAGAATTCTTTATAGTGTGAGTGATTAAGTTGTAGGGGTGTCTCAACACCTAGTGACTTGGGCCAACAAGACCGAGATCACTACCCAAAGATCGTTACATGGACTATTTATAAAGGCGCGAGATGCTAATTGTGCAAGTAAAAAATAGCAAAAAAAAAAAAAAAAAAGATTTTTTCTCTAATTACTTTTTGGATAATCTTCCATTTGATTAATCACCCCGACTGTCATTTGGTCTTTCTACTCTCTTCTTTTCTCCTCTGAGTCATCTTGAGAATACCCAATTAAAGATCGCCCTTGCTCTTGAGGCAGGACAAAGAAAGTTAGAATACCTCAAGAGTCCTAGGAAGTATACAAGGTTTAGGCAATCTCGATAGTAATCTTAGGAAATAGCAATAATCTGAATTTGATGGAACTGAGCAAGATAATTTCGATAAAAACAAGTAATTGTGGGTGCTTATTCCAAGAATACTATTGAAATCATCTTTATCAGGGTTAGAAATAATTTGGGGGTAGAAAGCACAAAAACCAAGAAGTGCTCAAACGTCTAAATATGACAACTTAAGTGAAGTTTTAGCTAATAATAACTAGGCAGGAGATAGAAGGAAAATATGCATGGGCATATAAAAACAATACTTTAAAGCTATAAGATCGAACTAAAATAAAAATAAAAAATAAAAAGATGAAGAAACGACACAAAAGCCTATTTTCGAGCAATTTGGCCCAGCGTACTCCAAAAGAATCATCTTAGACTCGATATGCCACATAAAGACCCTGCTCTGTTCTGATAAAAAGTTGTGGCCCTGCATCAAAGACCTTGAGCATGGATACAACAAAAGAAAAAGAAACCTGGCCGATTATTCCTTATTCAAGACAAACGGAAGACTCCTAAGATGGATGAAAGCAAATGTCACCTAAACGCAAGATAAACATCACCAGGAACTAAAAGCAACAATTTAGAAAGATCATAAGACTTAGGAAGGCACCTTAATAGAAATCATAAGATAGATACACACATACATATATATTATATAGATTATATATAATACTATTCATGGATGCTAACAAAATCTGATGTAGTAAGTACACAAAAGATAGATTTTCACTATGCCCCCCAAGCCAAGGGCAATACTACCAAAGGATATTCTAGAAAATCATAGGATAACCTAAATGTAAATAGCCCTCACATAATCTAGAGACTTCAAACAAGCGTTAATCCAAGAAAGCTCATCTGTCATAAAATTCGGAGGATTATGGGAAACGCTTTGGGAATCCGACATAGTAGAAGGGTTCCTAATCCTGGAGCAACAATATGAATGAGCTTAGCAATAGGTATCATCTCTGTCCTCCAAACTACCAACTAAATCTAGGAATCCATCCAGGCTAGGTACTCAAGATCAGTCGAAGGATGAACCGAAAGAGGAGCTTCGTCAGATTTCAAGCGGTGTCGCTGCTACTGAGCACGAGCCTCAACCTCCCGCGCTTTGTCCCTAAAGCAAACAGTGTAGCATAGTGTAACTGCATTGTCTACAGTTGGAATGTATTGAGTTTGACTAACTTACGAAAGAACATGCAATGGGATGTAAAAAACGCAACCTTGAAGCCCCAACAATGGAATCAAGGAATCCCAATCGACAACATCTAGCGAGTGGTCCATATCACGCATGAATCAAGAACCTCTCAAAGAAACCTCGCCCAATCAGAAGGATAACTCAATTATCGCATGAGTGGAACAAACTGTAAATACAATCGGACCACTATTAGCTTGCTCGAACACCAGAACATCATTGGCAGCACGCCATATGAGAAATAAACCATAATTGTAGTAAGGTGCAACTACCAAGGAAATAGTAATTTCCAGCCCGACAAGATGTCAGCGACCGATACAACTCAGCCCACACTATGGGCACCACCAAGTAAGAGAAGTCATGAAGAATCCTCTCAGCCAGAAGAACCACCTGGCCCAAAAGATCAGACCCCGTTCGAGGAAATAGGGTCTCTTGAAAAAGTAGAGCCACTAATACGATCAGGCGATGACTACGTTACTCCTCATAACTACCCTAGAGGTCTCTATACTGGCTATAGTCGTAATCATATGAAAACTATAGCTGAAGTATCTCCCATGACAAGAAACCATCAACACCATCTTGGCTAAAAAGTGGAGACTTCTTCTTGAACCCCAAAGCCTAGGACAACCCGCCTTTTAATGGCGTCGTAGTGACCCGTGGGATCTCTCTTGATAAAGGAAGTCAAAGGGGGAGGAAGGAGACCTTATCTAGACAAGGAGACAATTCCACTCGACCAATATGGAAGCATGAAAACGATGGTACCCAGAAGCAAACTAGAATTCTAAGCAAAACCGTCTCTATAGCAGCACTCCGTAGCTCCGCAATATAGTCGAGTCTACTTTGTAGATGCTCTGCCTCTATCAAAGTCAACAACTCTAGCCACTCTAATAAAGAAAAACGATTGGGTTGTTGAAACAGGAATCTGAGATAAAGAAATGATTCCACTCGAGAAGTCAGGCATGATGCCTATTGGTTAGAAGTAGTACCCTAAAAAGGCCTACCAAGAAAAAACCATCAGCAGTAGATATATAAAGCAAATGTATTTTTGAATCTGCAACTCAAGACAATCATGCTCATCTAGGTCATGCTGTGACACGACTGAATGCCTTATCCCTAGAAGAAGGCGTTACTGAGCCTCATGTCTAGACCTTCCCCAAAGGAAAAACCTCTTGTTTTTTCTTCTCCCGAGAAGAAAGGCGACTCCTAGAGTAATCCAACATAATAAGTTGTCATAATAATAAGATTTTTTTAGAAATCCTAACCTAAAAAAAAGGAGCCTAAAATGGCAGTAAGAAGATATTTTCATTTACTCCAGAGAATTATGTCTTATTTCATATACGCTAGAGTTTCGATTTTGAAAAATAAAATATAAAAAAATCGGTTATATTTTAAAAGGAATTGATTTAAGCAAATTCCATGTTAATCTAGTTCAAAAGAGATTTTCTACCAAAATTTTTAAATAACGTTCAAAACTCCTGCCCATAATTCTAACCCTAGCCAAATTGAATAATAATTTGTCGATCACACCACAACGGAAATCTTGTCAAAAGACCAATTCAAATAATTTGCATCTACTAATCATCAAGTGAAGATCAATACAAGAAACATTACACTACAAAATATTAGTGTCAAACAAAGTGGAAACGAAAATAAAATAAAACTTTCGTTGTCTTAAGGTGCACGCCGAAAACGCATGGAAATATACATAGACCCTTAATCTCACAAAATTGGAGCAACAATAGGGCATGGAATGCAATATAATCTATATACCTTGTGATAAAAAATGTAAAATCAAGAAAGATGCTAAAAAAAAAATAAAAAAATTGCACGGCATTTTGCAACCATCGACTTAGCAAGTTTCGAGCAATCAAAACCTCAAATATCTTGCTCTAATCACCTAAAAATACATTCCTAACATATATTAAGATAATATAATCATAATGAAATAGGACAAAAAATATCACTTCAGCATGGGACATTATCCGAACCTCAAAACTCCATATTTCAACTATCAAACGTGCTCAAAAACATATAACTAAGAATAATATTCATATAAATTGTCAAAATGAAGGATTGAAGAGAGACGAAGTAAAAAACCAAAATCCTAACCTTAAGTGATTTGGAAGCTCAAAAATACAAAAAAAAAAAAAACACATAGAGAGAGCACCTTGAAATCTTTCCAAAGATGGTCCTTGATGTTTATCCTAAATAATCTCAAGCTCGAATCATCAAAATCAAGGCCGCAATCTTAAAAAAAAAAAAGATCGATCATTTCCCTCCTTATTTTGCGTTGCGAACCGTTGCCAAGGAAAAGGGGGGCTTTTTTATTTTTTTATATGGGACCTTGCACGCTCACCAGAGCGTAAGGTCCAGGTAGGGGATTTTTCCTACATTCTAAATGAGAATGACCATTTTTTCTATATAAAAAAATATCAAGCCAGGGCCGAAAACCTCGGCCCATTTCGGATCAAAAGGAACCAATAATAAAATTAAAAGTCTTTTGTCAAAAATAATAAAAGGGTGAATAAGATTCCTTTTAAAAAAGGCATAAAAGTTCACTTCAAGTTGAATCAGAGTCTAAATCAATCGAGATTGTGTCAAATCAAGTGGCATCAATAAAATATCAAATCAAGTCACATTAATAATTTTTCAAGTCAAATCGCATCAATAAATTGTCAAATCATGATCAATTAAATACAATTATCCATTTACTCAAATCGACGTTGAAATGTCGGCAAATTTGGTTGTTGCATCAGGAAGCATTTCACCTTTCAATCTTGGACTGAGATGCCAGGTTATGATTTAGTTTCTCTATGAGAACCATCTAGCCTCATTTGTGTCAAAGGTCGAGGCAAATTTTGGGGAATCCATTTGTCCACTTGAAATCTCATTTCCTACAAACTATTAATTTGTAATCATTTGCATTTGAAAGTTCTTAGCATTTCCTACATCGTAGAAGGTTGGGATGGTTGGACTACATTAAACGGATTCTTGGCATGACCAGGATATGTAGGAAGTCCCGAGTGGGTCCAGTCTAAATTTAGAAATTATTAACGATCAACAGTCTCCGTCCTTGTGCTATGGAATATCCCCTCCAGGATTGGTGTATGGGATTTTCTGGAAGATCTGATCGTAGCCTCTAATGGTTGAATTTTGTCTCTGAATTTTTTTTAAATTTTGCTCTTCGTCCGATGTGGCTGAAGCTTCGTTTCTAGCCCTTGGTAACTGGAATTTTTACCATTTACTATCCTTGTCCTCCATCCTAGGCGATGAAGGTCTAATAGAATTACATCTAACCTGATTCATAGTGTGTTTAAGATATGTAGGGAAATCCCTGGTACGTTCGGTCTAAACCTAAAAAATGTTCTTGTTCCAACATTATCTGCCCTTAAGCCATGGCGTAACTGTTTGTTTTATTATCATGGTAAGTTCGCTAAAGCTCGATGCAATTTGTTTATTATTTTGGTAAGTTTTGAGAAGCCTGATGCCTTTTGATTATTGTTTTGGTAAGTTCGATGAAGTCCGATGCCCTTTGTTTATTGTTTTGGTAAGTTCGACGAAGCCCGATGCCCTTTGTTTATTGTTTTGGTAAGTTTGATGACGCTCGATGCTATTAGTTTATTGTTTTGGTAAGTTCAGGGAAGCCTGATGTTGTTTATCTATTGTTTTGGTAAGTCTGGTGAAGCCTGATGTCGTTTATTTTAGTGCATTGGTAAGTCCGGGAAAGCCTAGTGCTGGTCATATTTCTTTAATTCAAGATCGTAATTGGAAGTTTTTACTTTCCTAGGAAAGCAAGGTGTACTTTTGGTGATTTTTATGGGGCCTTGAGAATATTATTTATGGTTTTCAGTGGATTTCAAGGGTGTCCTGGAAACACCATTTATTGCTTTCGGTGGATTCTCAGGGTGCCCTAAGGACACCATTTATTGCTTTTAGTAATTCTCAAAGTGTCATGAGAACACCATTTACTACTTTATGTGATTCTCAAGGTGCCTTAAGAACATTATTTACTGCTTTCAGTGGATTTCGATGGTGTCTTGGAAACATTATTTATTGCTTTCGATGGATTCTCAGGGTTCCCTAAGAACACCATTTACTAATTTCGGTGATTTGCATGGTGCCCTGAGAAATACTTTTATTGGTTTCGGTGATTCACAGGTGTGCCGGTATTACCATTCACTACTTTAGTTTATTTTCCTCCATTCTTGTTGTATCAAGGAGAGTCATAGTGACTTTTCCTCACCTTTATCTACTTTCACTGATTCCCAGGTGCCTTGAAAACACATTTTCATATTTTTCCCTTTTAAATGGTTGACCTAGTCTGATCGAGGTTCAGTTATTTTCCTTTTAGTCTTTCTAGTGGAACAAAATAGTATGTGTCTTCTATCTTTGTCATCACGAGTAAACTCGCATCACAAAATGGGTAGTTGTAGACACCGTATTTTGTCTCGCCCGTCTTCGCACTCAATAAAAGTGTCGGGTATAAAGCGCAAATTTAAATAATTTTTAAACCATGTTTAAAGGAATGAATTTACACTTTCGATTCATGTTTTTAATTTTTACATACTTTTTTGAAAAACAAATACAAAAAATAAAATAAAATATCGACAATTTGAAGTAATTCGGCAAAGAAATAAAATTTCAAGTTAAAATTGAATTTTTTAAAAATTAATTGGGGACCAAATTGAAAATTTTAAAGTGTATTTTCGTCGAATATCACTTTAGATATAATCAATTTAAGTTTCCACCCTTCAATTTTAATAAATTTCACCAATTCTAATTACTTTTCGTTTTAGCCCAAAATTTGTGTGTTTTTGCTAGTTTCGTCAAATTGACGACCAATTGGGTTTTCATTTTTGAAATTTCAATTTCACACAAAAAAAATTACATTTAATTGACAAATAATGCCCAAAGCATAAAATTCATCTCATGTACACCTCTCGTGAATAAGACGGAACATTGGGATTCTAAATTGGAGTGCCTATATCCACCTTTGGAGTTCCCCAAGTCATCACCCTTAATGGTAAGACTTAAGAAAGTTTAAAAATAAAGTCAACTACTCAATTCCCAAAATAGGGGCTAAAATGCATATTTTCACGAAATATGGGGTAGTTGTCCATCAAAGGACAACTACCAGCAGATGTCAAAGGGTATGCTCACTCCCTAGGGCACGCGCCTTGATGAGTGCCCAAATTCCAACATCTATAAATAGAGGTGGCTTCCCATCATTTTTCTTGTCAATTCAGTTGTGGTCTCTTGCATGCTTTCTACATACTTGCAAGAACACTTTCTCTCTCTAGAAAGTTTCTCCCAAAAATATTAGAAAACTAGTTTTCTAAGTCTTAGAAAATCTCTACAAAAAAGAGATCAAAACACAAAGGAAGAAAAAAAAAAAAAAAAACTAAAGAAAGAACTTCCTCCATTAAGTAAGGCACATTCCTAAATATCCTTAAGCACTTTTCATTTTTTTTTTAAATGGAGGACAAATAAAACCAATGATAACCTAAAAAACTCATTCCCAAGTGAACATTGAAACAAGTTTATTTTCTTGCATTTACTAGTTTAATATCATTTACTTTTGTTGTCATTCATTTTATTGTCATGTACTTTTAGTATTATTTATGTTTACTGTCATTTACTTTTTTACTCTGTGCCTTTTTGAGCTTTTATTTTCCTACATTTACTTTACTGTCACTTACTTTCTTGTTTTACGTCTTTCCGCGCTTTAAATTTCCTATAATTTTTTCATCTTTTTCAGTCAAGTCCTCCCTAGCTAAAGGTTGAATAAGGAAGGAATCCCTAATCCTTATTTAAAATGAATGCCAGGATAAGGGCGGTCCTCTGAAACGTTTCTCCTACTTAGCCACGGTTGGGACTAACAATATATATATATATAAAAATTTAAGTCGATTTCTCCCTATCTAAAGGTCGAACAAGGGAGGACACTTATTCCCCACTTCGGTTTTGTGATCTTGCAAAACGAAAATTGTAGGATAAGGGCAGTCTTCTCCAGAAACGTTCTGTCTTTCTTAGCCATAGTTAGAACTGACATATATATGTACATACATATGTATATATATGTACATACATATGTATATATATATATATAAAATTTAAGTCGATTTCTCCCTATCTAAAGGTCGAACAAGGGAGGACACTTATTCCCCACTTCGGTTTTGTGATCTTGCAAAACGGAAATTGTAGGATAAGGGCGGTCTTCTCCAGAAACGTTCTGTCTTTCTTAGCCATAGTTAGAACTGACAATTTATGTATACATATTTACACATATATTATCTATTACATACATATTTGTACCTATATATCTATTATATACTTACATCTATATACATATCTAATAATAAAAAACAAAGAAGAAACGTTTTGCTTAAACTAAAAATTGTAAAGGAAGAATTCCCCAAACCTCGTTTTTTAGGTATCTCAATCATGTGAGAAACTTTAAATGAGGGTTAAGGAAAATCCTTCCCTCAAATGGTTTTAGTTAAAGTTATTTTGGCAAAAATATATGTAAAAATTATATTTTTTTACTTTGCTAAAAGATTAGAAAAGTTAAGTCTCTTTGTTTTCTTCCAAAACACAAAGAAACTTTAAAAATAAAATTATTTTTTAAAAATAAAATAAAAATAAAAGTCCTTTCCATGAAACAAAATTCTTCAGTAAAACAAGGTGTTTTTCTTCATTTAAGAAGAAACAAAAATATTTTTTCTCTAAAAAAATTCTTGACAAAACTTTAATGATTCTTTCATTTTAACTCAAAAATGTTTTTCCTAAGAAATGTTTTTCTTCCATACAAATAAAAACATAAAATTGTTTTTCTCCAAAAATGTCAAAAAAGTTTTTCTACAATTTTAGAAAAATATTTTTTCTTCACAATATTTTTTAATGTGTTTTTCTTCGTACGAAAACTTTTCTTAAATTAAACCAAACCCTTCGTCTCTTAAACAAATATTTTTATGAAAAACATTAAATATTTTAAATACATTTTTTTAAATCTCTTTTTTTTAAGAAAAACCAACAAAAAATATTTTTGTCTTTAATTGTGTTCTTAACAAACGAAAAATCTCTGTTATAAAAATTTTGTCTTAATGGAAAAGTCTTTTTATTTTCAAAGTTTTATTCCTTTTTCATACATAAGTTTTTGCTATCATAACTTGGCCTAAAATCAAACTCACCCACCCCCGGGATCAAGCATAACCAATCGTTGAACTTAAATGAATACTCTAGTTAAGATTTTTTTTCCGTAAAAATTTGGGCCATTTCAAAAGTTTCTTTTTCTTTTTATTTTATTTTTTATTTTCTTTAAAACCCGGTGACTTAGCACACCTTTTCAAAACCCCTAATAGGTGGCAACTCCAAAATTTCATAAAATTTCGGCCCAAATAAATTTGTTTCAAACTGACGCCTAGAAACCCCCCCGCACTTATTTTTTAAAAGACTTTTAAAAATAAAGCTAATCCAAAAGAATTTCAAAAGGATAAAGTTGTTTTCAAAATAAAGGGAAATTGAATAACACTGCATATGAGATGTTTTTCATGCCAAAGATGAATTCCTAGGGCACGTCATCGTCGATGCTTCAACTGGGATGTCGAGGAGGCTTCAGCCATGTTTTAGAGGAGTTTGATAGGAAGTGCCACGTGTTTTGCCCATGGCGCTAGTATGACGTGCGTTATTATTTTGCGCGGGAGCTTTATGCGTTCTGTCTTTTTTTTTTTTTTTCCCATGGATGCTGTAGGCAGTGACATAAGTAGTTGGCATTAATCAACCTATTCAGTGAGATACCAGATGGTTTGGAAAAGATCTTGTACGTCTCTCATTATTTCCATAAGAAATGAGGGTGATTCTCCTGATGCCAGTTTCGTGAGCAGCTGTGCAAAGTGGGTGCCTCTTACTCTTATCTACATTGGTTATGATTCCTGATCTCATGGTAACCCTTTACGTTGTTGAAATTGCATGAACAACTGTTTGTCATTACCACAAATGGGGTCAATCTGATGATGCCAAAAAATTGATCACTTGGCACGTCACCTTGAGATTTAGATTAATGGAATATCCTCTAGTTTAGCTAATTTTCCCTCAACTAGGGTTCATGCAAAATAATGCAACGTGGGTTTCTTAGAAGATTTTTGGCAGAGTAATAGTTAAGAAAAAAATGTGCATACCTGATGAACCCTCTATTTGGATATTTATAGGTAGGTGAAGACTTGTTTGACAAGTCTTCCCGAATTATCGATGCACCATTAGGGAGATGTTGTCAATCTCGGCCCATTACCATTAAGATGGTGGTGATTACGACCGTAGATAGTGGGGCCATTACCTAGTGGAGTAAAGGCTATTTCCTTACCAAATGGATGCTGCTCAAACTGCTTTTGAGCAAGAGAGTTGAAAGCGCTCTTGCTTGGGGGTGTGTGAGCCTGCCATGGTATAGAGAAGGGACCTAGTCGAGCTGGCCAGTTTGGAGCCTATAGTCTCCTCTCGTGCCTATCATGCTCCTATAACATGTGGAGGATTTTGATTTTCCCTCATCAACATTCATTAGTGTATATAATTAAAAAGGTATGCTAAACATATAACTAAACATGCATGAATATAACTAGAAAAATACATTACATGTAAGAATGTAATTAAATAAATACATGAATATGACTAAAAAATTACATGAATTTAATTAAAAAATACACTAAAACAGTAACTAAAATAACTTAAAATACATTAAAAATTAGTTATATGTAACTAAAAAAAAATTAGCGACCAATGGTTTGACTTCGATGACCGCCGACAAATGGTGACATAGGATGGCGCCACGGCCTAGTGATATAAATCCTATTTGGATGCATTTGACTGGACTATAAGAGAACATTGATCATGAGATTAAAATACAAAGATAAAACATATTAACATGATTTATGATCAATTATAAATTAAACCGTCTACTATTGACCAGTTATTCAAAATAAAATCGAAACAAAGAAGCACAGTAGATTAATAAAAGGGGCAAAAGGAAGAAAACTTTGGCATGAACACTTCTTTGTTGTTTTTTTTTCCTTTTCCATGTAGTATACACATGGACTACAAACTTGTTTTTATTTATTTATTTTTATTTTTTCATTTTAGCACGGTTCCATTCACCCTCGATTGTTTGAGGTGTTTTTATTTATATATATTTTTTTATTTCCTATCAAATGGATGAAAAATGAAAAAAAAAAAAAAAATTTTATCATGATCTGGGTAGAACAAAACAAATTTCATGAATAATCATATAAATGTATTTTTTATTTAGTTATTATTAAAAAAAAAAATAGTTGTCAAACACCATATTAGTTTATATTTTTTAGGGATTTTTTTATTGTTTAGACAAAAATTCACACTCTCTCTCCTTAATAATCCTTTCAAGTAAAAAGTTTATTATTTAGTTCTTTATTAAAATATTGTTAATATTTAATTATTTGTAGATAGTGAAAAGACATATTTACCCTTCTATGTATATTAAAAATAAAAAGAAATATAAATCATCTAACCCTAATTCTCTATTTTATCTTCCCGTCTCTTTAGACCACCACTCCACACCTCTACCGCTATGCACAAAAACAAGGCGACCTATATTTCTCTCCCACCCTCCTCCTCCTCTTCATCGTCTCTCTCTCCCCTCCAACCTCCTTACTCTCACTCATTTTTGTCTCTATATGCCCATTCTTCTTCGTGTTTTCATCACACACCAAACCCTAGTCTCAATCCTCAACTTCCTGAAATCGATTCAAAACTCTGTTGCCTACTTCCTTGATATGGATTTTGTTGAAAACGACGACCGATCGTTGCAAACCTCTACTATGACTTTCGGCGTGGGTTGAAAACAACAATATAGATCATAGATTTTGTTGCTATCAAATTCGATCTAAGGTTTAACAACTAGATCTTTGACTTCGAAAAGGGCGTCGCTTCTACTAAATTAGGATCGATGCATTTTTTTCATCACAATTTCGACAGTTTGGCTCTGATCGAAGCATTTTTCTGTCACGATTTTGATGGTTTGCGAAAGTTTTTGTGTCTATTCATAGTGAATATTTTTTTTGTTGATTTCTTAGTGAGTGTTCATATCGATTGAGTTTTTGGTGCATGTTTGTTATGATCTTGAATCTCTTTTTTTTTTTTTTTTTTTTTTTTTTATGAATGTTCATATTGTTTTGTGTTGATTTTGTTTAATTGATTTTTGGTGAATGTTCGTTGCATTTCATTTTGTGAATGTTTGGTTCATATATATTTTGATTTGTTTGGTTTTTGTTAATTTATGTGGAGTTGTTGATTCATTTGTGAATATTTGTTTTGTTGATCTTTCTTGTTCTTTACAAATGTTCAAATCAATTTTTTTTGGGGTGAATATTCGTTGTGATTTGTTGAAATTCATATTCATTCAAATTTGTTTTGACTTGTTTTGAATTTTTAGTAAAGTTGTTATTTATTAGTTGTAAATATTTTCTTTTTGTTGATTTTTTGTTGTTCTTTGTGAACATTCAAACCATGAATGTATGGATTGAATATATATATACATTAACATTGTAATAGTCATTCATATAAGTAATTAAAGGATTTTAACGTTCATAAATTACCTAATCAGTTTGCTTGCAACATAAATATGGATTCATACTAGAACACACCTTAAACAACATTCACCACGAGGGGAGACACATTCACATGTAATTTAATTACTGCAGTTTTCACTGATAGGGTATGGACATTCATAATTGAACAACACATCAACAATTTTGAACATTAGAATTGTGATTGTATGAGTTGAATATTTCATCACTATCAATTTTTGAATGTTCATCCATTGAGTAAAAAGCGATTGCAAAATTACTAAGAGCACCAACAAATTTTGAACATTAACTAGTGATTGTATTAACTAAATATTCAGGATTCTCTTGCTTTTTGGATGATGAATGCTTCGAATCAGCCTCACCATTGACTAGGGAAGAAAGCCGTTGAATGTTTAGGTTAGGTTTTTCAGAATTCTGGTGAGAGGGACGAATGTTTTTGGCAACCAAACTTGTATCGTGAATTGAGGGAGATATATATGGTAAGTTGATTGATTAGTGGGATAGTGGTTGCACTATTTTTTAGGAAACAAAATGGGTGATTTTTCTCAGAGAAACTGTCTCACAATTCATATGAACATTCATAAATTCACATTTTATCTAAAAAATTCACAAATTATATAATTAGAAAGAGGATTCTTCGTACATTAATTTAATATATATATTTTTATTTTTAAATAGGAAATTAGTTTATAGCAACAGGTTTTCCAAACGTTAGTGATATATTTGGGAACTGTGCATTTCCCATAAATACAATAGTTACACAACACTGGATGACATGGGTTTGTAAATACAATATTAATTAGGGGACAAATATTAGGGACTATTTTGTAAGAAGTAAAAAAAAAATATTTTCCTAGCTGAGGGGTTCATTTTATGAGTTGTATATCTTTTAGGATCTATATATTAAATTTCCCTATTTTTTAACTTGAAAAATGATAAGTGGGCTTCTGTATTCAATGTGGTATAATTTAAATGAGCTATTATCAGAGACACCCCTTATATTTTTCAATGGAACCACAATAACTCTTTACATTATAAAAATACATATTAGATCTTCTATAGTTTTTTGTTAGAGTACAGTAACACCCCCTAATTAAAAAATTAAAAATAATTTCCAAAATTTAATCATTTGAAAGTCAACACATATTTTTCATTTCCAAATTTAACCTTAATATTCTAATGTAAAACCAAAATTACCCTTTACTAAAAACTTTAAGGACTAATATGTAACAACTAGAACTAATAGAAAATTATAATTATATTTTTATTTTATTGGTTTTCCTTTTTTTTTTCCCTCAACTTTTTCTTTTCTTTTTCTTTTCCCTGAAATAACTAAAACTAAAAAAATATTTTAAATTCCTTTTAATTTTTCTCTATTTCTTTCCTTATTTTTATTTATTTCTTTTTCTTTTACCTAAATAAAATATTCCTTGTTATTTTCTTCCATTTTTTTTTCCTTTTTCCTGTCTAATCTTTTTTTTTTTTTCCCTTCCATTTTTTTCCACCCTTACCCCCTCCCTCTTCCCTCCATCCTCCACCACCACCTCTTCCTCCTCCTCCTCATTCTCTTCTTTCTATTCTCTATTTCTTCTTATACCTTTTTCTTATTCTTCTTCTATACATTCTTCCCTTTTTTTTTCTTTACTACTGTTGCCAAAAACATCTAGCTCGTGCAAACAACTTCCCACGTGCTAAAAAACCTTCACAACTTCCTCATTCAACGTGCAAAACTGATTAGTTCTTAAGGGAAACACCGGTGTGGTATTGGCCAAATAATTTTTGGCGTGAGAATAAGTTAATATGTTTATGGTGAAAGTTCAAGCACTTGAATCAATCAAAAAATAATATGTTGACACCTTCCCTTTTTATAGACTCCTCACTTTTGTGTTGTTTTGTTGGTTAGGTCGCCCTCTCCATGATCCTCTCCTATCTGCATGAGATATGACCATGACCCTTTTCTATTTGTATGGGATATGGTGGTGATCTCGCTCACGTACGGTTAGCTAGTTACGATACTCCTCATGCGTAGGGAACGTGGATATCATGGGCTGACTTGTTTTTGGCCTTTCCACTATGGGTTTCAATTACTGATAATTAGGCCTCCTTGTTGGGCTCACTTTGTTCATGTATTAGGCCATTAAGGTATTTTTCCCATCGGGCTGATAGGTTATATCTTTCGGGTTAGATCATTGACCCAACTAAGACTCTCAAGCCTTCAATAGTTGTGGGTGGGAGTTTCTCCCACATCATTTGCCCTCTTGACTTTTATGATGATTTAGAGAAGAGATATGAAAGATTAACTCTCCCGTTCACGTAAGTTCTCGTCTTCTCCCAATCTTTCGATTATGTAGTTTGTCTTTGGAGGCCACTGAACTACCTCAGACTATCAGATTTCATGCAAAATCCTAGAGATTGGCAATCGTAGACCTGGGAGGTTTAGTTCTTAACGTGCATCCGGTCGTGAAACTAAGTTTCTGGGACGATCTTTCTGCCTATCTGAGCTACTACCCTTTGCTCTGCTGTAGTCTTTCTTGCTTTGCCTAGGGTGATCTTTGGTTGATCTCTTTCTTTCTCTTGCAAGTTTGATATCCTCTAGCATCATGTAGGGTTTAGTTTTCTCCATCAACTTAGATATGCTCTTTGGGTTATGCTTGGTGTGGGAGTCTTGGAATCATCCATGGCGTAACTCTGAAATAAATGCATTTATAATAAGGTTAGTGTCGTAACTCTCAATACACGTTAGCTCTTTGTTGAAGCGAGTCATGTACTAGAGCAAGGACTCCCCCTTCTTTTGTCATAGGGCCAGCAAATAATCAGGTCCCGTCATTAACCTCTAGTAGGTTATGAAGCGATTGATAAACATTTTTCAGAAGTCCGTGAATGATAAGATGGAATTAGGTTGCAGCTTGTGTAACTACTCCAAAGCAGACCTCTTCACGGTCATGGTGAAAGTTTTGCATAATGCAAAATTGTCTACTCCATACAAGGCCATAAGTTGTCTGAACTGGCGAATATGGTCAACAAAGTCTGTTTTCCCATCATACTTCTCGAACTTTGTGGGGTCGAACTTCTCTGAGAGTAATATCTCCAGTATATCAGAGGTGAACGACATCTCTGTTCTTTTCAATAGAGCTTCCAATTCATCTAGGGGCATATCTCTCTCCTCCCTGTTTTTGGGCTGCTGAAGTAAATTAACAGTCTTAGTTCTACTGAGTACCCTTCTTTCTGGTGGTTGGTCGCTAGCATCTTCCTGAACAACCCTTCTTCCATGTGATGGTGTTTCTGAAAATCCTAGAGATTCTGTTTTTTCTCCCAAACCGTTATTAACGGGAGGGGACTATGGTGTGTTGTTGGTAATCTGCTTCATCCATTTGATTATGTCCACCATTCTTTGAGATCTTCCCCGTTAGGGCTTTAATTTATGAATTGGTAGTTTGCACCTCTAGTGGAGGGTTAGCATGAATCTTTTCTGATGGTCCCACATGAAATTTAGTGTTGGCTGGCGATGGAACATTGTTGTTTTGGCTCAGACCTGCTCCTCCTACTCGTAATTGCCTCATCGTTATGATAAAACATTTTTCTGTAATAGTCTCCCACAAGCAATGCTAAATGATGTTACCAAAAACCTCTAGCATGTGCAAACAACTTCTCACGTGCCAAAAACCTTCACAACTTCCTCCTTCAACCTGAAAAAGATTAGTTCTTGAGGGGGACATCGGTGTGGTATCAGCTAAAGAACCTCCAGTGTGTGAATAAGTTAATTAGTTTATGGTGAAAGCTCAAGAATTTGAATCAATCGTAAAATAATATGTTGATACCTTCCCATTTTATAGACTCCTCACTTTTGTGTTGTGTTGTTGGTGAGGTCGCCCTCTCCGGGATCCTCTCCTATCTACATGGGATATGGCCATGATCCTATCCTATTTGTATGGGATATGGAGAAGATCTCTCACCCGTATGTCTAGCTAGTTGTGATACTCCTCATGCATGGGGGACGTGAAGATCATAGGCTGACCTGTTCTTGGCCTTTTCACTGTGGGTTCTGATTACCTATGATTGGGCCTCCTTGTTGGGCCTGCTTTGTTCATGTATTTGATTGTTAAGGTCTTTTTCCCAATGGGCTGATATACTTAACCTAGAATAATTATCGAGTTATATCTTTCGAGTCGGGTCATTAACCCGATCTAACCCACCAAGACTCTCAAGCCTTCAATAGTCATGGACCAAAATTTCTCCCACATAATCTGCTATATACTATCTATATAAATATATATACATAGAGAGAGAGAGATAGAGCAGAGATCTGTCACTCCCGCAACAAATATAAACAAATCCACTACCGTGCGAGGAGCATTTGAAAAGATCTACGAGATCCACCACATGCAGCGACAGATTTGTGAGATTCCATTGTAGTTATCGAGAATAGTGATTCCTACATTCATTGCTCATGAAGTTGAGTATAAAGTGAGGTTTAACATGAGTCGCGAATTTTCTGATTTGTTGTCGAATTACTATACGTTTTGGAGTTTCTCTATTGAATCTAGTTTTAGGGTCCGAAGCAATGGAATTGTCTTGAGCGTATTTGTTCAAGAGGAATAACGATTATCAATTCATCACCGATGAGATTGGATGAAACTCAATTTCATATGGGCGCCATACGTGAATAATTTAACAGATTTAGTCATTGATTATAAACGAAGTAGAACAAACCCAAATATTTTGATCATGGGTTTGGCTTTATGGCCTATGCTACATGATAATAATTTCTTTGATTACAATTTACAATTGCATTCGTGGAGGGATTACTTCACTTCTGTCAATACTTCCCATTACTCCTCAATTAGCAGAAGACGAGTTTGACTTATGGTCTGTTTCAATCAAATCACCCCATCTGTTTTGGATTTGGTGGCCGAAACTGATGAACACAATATTGAGCATAGAGAGAGAGATGATGATGATCAAGATGAGGTGATGGTAGGAGCAAAAGGGGTGTTAGTGTAAGAGAAAAATAAAAAATAAAAATTGCCAGTGAAAGGCGGCTGGCGACGGCCAATGGTGCTCACTAGAAAAAAAAAAGTTGAAGAAGAAAAGACGAAAGTGTTGAAAATAAAAATTTAAAGGGATCTACGTGTTCAATATAATTTCTATTTTTATATTTTTAATATAAAGGGCAGATTTTTCATTATATAAAATTTATTTATTTATTTTTAAAATAAAAAAAACAAGGGTATTTCCTAATGTTGTCAGGAATTCTCAGCACATGCAATCAACTTCTCACGTGCCAAAAATCACTTTAACTTCACTTTCAACCTGCAAAATCGATTAGTTCTTATGGGGGCACCGTTGTGGTGTCGGGAAAAGAACTTCTGACGTGAGAGTAAATTAATCTTATTATAGAGAAGGGTAAAGCACTCAAATCAGTCTTAAAAACTAAACAACGACAACTTCCCTTTATATAAGCTCAGTAAATCTTGTCGTTTCATGGGTGAGATCGCGGGTTACGTGATCTCCTCCTAAAGGCATGAGAGATAACCATGATCTTCTCTATTAAACCAATGAGATATCTCTGTAACATGCTCCCATCAAATAAGGGTCGTTACAGCCGATAGGTTGAAACGTTTCACATGCATAGGGAATATGGTCACCATGGGCTAACCTACTTGTTCTTGGCCTGATCACAGTGGGCTTTAATCGCCCATTGGTGGGCCTCTTTATGGGTCCTATTTGCTTGTATATTGGACTGGTAGGGTCTTTCCCGACGGGCCTGACAAGCTCATACTAAATAATATATCGGGTTTATATCTTTTGAGTCGAATTAGTGACCCGATCCGACTCATTAGGGCTCTCATACCTATGTCATTTGTGAGCGAGAGTTTTTCCATATCATTTGTCCTTTTGACTTTCATGACGATTCAAGATAAGCAAGACGAAAGATCACTTCTTTCATTTTGTGTAAGTTCTTGTCTTCTTCAAATCTTTTGATTGTGTTGTTTTACTTCGCATTCTTTGTTTCGATTTTTGTTTATTCTGCTTGAAATGTCATTAAGTCAATCAAACAGTCTTGTTGAGGCTAGTTCGTCGTCGAATCTCTTTGTGGAGCAGACGACGACAGCCTAGGCTGCTCAGCTTACCAATCCCCTAGTTAACTGGGGAGATCATGGTACAAGCTTTGTTCCACAGGAATGGCTTGAGTCATTTCAAGAACGGTACGACATTCCTTCGTCTTTGTCGATTAGGGTTCCATCCAAGGATGAACATCCATACGATGTCAAAGAGGGTGAAATATGCCTCTTCATCTTGATGTTCGAGTATGGATTCACTCTCCCATTCACTCTCTTTCTTTGTAACCTCTTTCATCAATTAGAAATTACTCCTGCTTAATTAAACCCCAATAACTTCCATCAGATCACAAGAGCTATTGCTCTTTCTCATGTAAATGAAGTCCTCCTTACTGTAGATATAATTTGGAGTATAGGTTCCCTTAAATTCCTTTCTAAGCTAGGGAGATTCTGTTATTCCTTCCTAAAGAGGTTCTCTTTCCTTACCAACCTTCCAGCTGTGGTGAAAGGTGACTGACAAACGTAGTACCTTTTCTTCAAAGGCGACTGTGAATTTTCTCCTAAAGAAAAAAGGTTGCCTTCAGTTGTTCTAAGACAATTCAATTCCCTGAGTAATTTTCTTTACTTAGGCTTTCTTTGCGACTTAAATTTAGGAATTTTTAAACAATTGTCTTGACATTTTATTGGGTTACCTGATGTAGGTGGAGGAGCTTGCAAGAGTCTTGGCCTTACAATCAAGATTGAGGAAGAGCTAAAAAAGTTGTTGGTCCTGGCTAAACGTTCCTACAAAGTTTTTGCTCACCACCACTTTATTCAACTAGAAATTGACACTTCTCAATTCAATGAATTGGAAGAACTGCAAATTGGAAACAAAATGAGAAGGCTTGTAAAGAAGTCTTCTAGGCTAACTAGGCAGTCATCAGCTCAGCCCGTTACCGTTGCTGCTGCCAGACCTACAACTTGTCTTGCTGCTCAGCCATCTGCTCTAGTAGTGATCAGTCCACCATTTTATCATTTTGCACAACCATCAGCAACTCTTCAACCCCGGCCCATTCTTCATACATGTTTTAAATCTGATGATAATTTTCAGCCTTTGAGCATTCATAGGCATAGGGTCATCGCTATGACTATTCCAGCAGCTCATGTCCCTATTCCCATGGAGATCAGAGGGCTGGAAATCACCACAAAAGCAATCGATGTTCCTATTGATCATGTTACTGCTAAGCCCAACTCTGCTAGTCGCCAGCCTTTCCTTATATCTACTGCCAACCAAAGAGTATCAAGTGGTCGAGGCATGTCTTGATAGCAGATGTGCCAGTTGATCCAGGAGGTTGGGCACTCAGTCCAAGGCCATTAGGTAATATTCGACAATACTATTAAGTTCATCTACAAAGAATATTGGAGCAAAGGTAAAGAGAAGACTGAAGGCCACAACAAAGCTGAGCTATTCAGGATGCTCATTTGTGCACTCCTTTATGTAATCATTGTTATTTTCAACAAGTGTTCTTTCTTCCTGAGCTGTTTATCAATTTCTGATTACTTGCTCTTGCGTTGCAGAGTATCCATGTATCCTCTATACTGGTTGGACGTACTAATGACATGAGTGAGTTAGATACTCAACTCATGCATTAATTAATTGAGTCCAGTTAGCTGGAGGAAGACTTTTGTGCCTTGAAAGAGTAGAAGGTCTCTCTTCATACAGGCTTGGCACTGGCGAGGTCTTCCCAAAAAAGGTTTGAATTGGAGCTACATTCTGCCAATGAGCAACATGAGGCGCTGTAAAGGATAAATAAACTTTACTGCTTAGAGAATGGAAAGCTTCAAATAGAGAGCTCTGCTTTGAGAGGAGAAAGCTTAGCTTTGAGAGAGAAAACATGTTCCCTAGAGGAAGAAATCAGCTCGGCGCGGTAGGAAGTGGACCAATAGAAGGCTGATCTTCAAGATAGGGACGATGTTCTTTAGGTGAAGGAAGATGTCTTCCAACAACTTCAGGGTGAGAGGGATCGACTTTCAACTGAGCTGGATCAGGAGAAGCTGAACTCTGATGATCAGGCACAGATGGTGGAAAGGCTGATTGCAAAGCTGGCGGCAAAATAGAAAAAGTCTGGTCAAAAGATCAATGATCTCTGGGCTGAGTTCAAGAAGAGATCTAAGAACATACAGTTGGTGGGCTTCCGCAACTGCCAACAACGGGTGTCAGAAGAGTTCCCAGACTTAGACATTTTTTTCTTTGAGGCTGAGTTGAAAGATGCACCAGAATGAGATAACACTACTGATGAAGAAGAAGATAATGCTGAAGATAAAGAGCTTTCATCCACACCAGCTGCTGAGGTGTCTATCGACAACTCAGCTCTAAGCCTACCTAGTCAACTCGCCTTAAGTTTAGATCAAGCCCCAACTCATGCTCTGCCTGGCGATGCTACTGTCCTACAAACCTCTGATCAACTAAATGTTATTGATCAGAGCACTGCTCCTTGATTTGACCTTCCATATTTTCAATTTCTTTTCTACGTCTATAATTATTTTTTTGTAATGATAACATTTTTTCGTAATCATGACCTGTTTAAAACAGTAGTCATCGATTAAGTCTTGGAAATATACTGTGATAATTGCAATATGTATTCCGTCAGTACATATCATTTGTACATTGATGCATATTTTTTCGTCGTTTCGATTTTCTCTCTCTTCATTAGTTTAGCTATATAAAGCCAAACCTGGCGTTGATATTTTTCACAAATCCAAACGCTTTCTTTCCCTCTATTTTGCATTTTCACATTTTTTTTTCTTCTTCTTCTTCTTTCTTATATTTCTTTATAACCGTGTTGTAGTCTTTCTTCTTTTGAAGTGATTCAATTTGAGAGGTAAAAAGAGATCGAGCTAGGTAAGAACTTTCTTGCCCTGATGTCAACAGCCAAAATCGCTCTCGACGAGCACCCTCGTCTTCGAGCTTTAGAAGATGCTTGGGTTGTCTTTTATGCTTTGGAAGTGGCCTATTTTTGTGTCATCTCACATATCCATGAACTCAGGGAGTAGTTGAAGAAATCTAAGAGGGATAAGTGTGATCTGGCCGCTGACTTTTACTTTCATAAGGTGTTTGTTGATTCCATAAAAGCGAAGCAGGACAAGCTTTAGGAGAAGAACGAGAAGAAGAAGGCCAAGATCCGAGAGTTGGTCTATAAGATCAACCAATAGGAAAAGCACAATTTCAACCACTCCAACTTGGATTATAAAGGTTTGGGTTCGCCTCCTTCTTTTGGATCAGAATGATGTCATCCACTCAGCCTCGATTTATCAGAAGAAGCTATAGATTTTTATTTTTTTTTTAATTTTGAAGTAAACAGTTGTTTTTTTTTTTTTCCTTTTGTATTAAGAACATTCTTCTATTCTATCCTTTATTATTATTATTATTATTATTATTATTATTATTATTATTATTATTATTATTATTATTATTGTTGTTGTTGTTGTTGTTGTTGTTGTTGTTGTTATGCCACGATGTACCCCCTTCTCTTTTTGTTAATTATAAAATATGGGTTTTGATATCAGTGATCTGTATGCTTATTTATGATGCCTTTGTGTTGTCTATTTATTCCCCTCTTGCCTACCCTCCTTCATAACTTGGTCAGTATGCTAAGTAAGTTATGAATTCATTTTTGCTTTTGGCAGTAAATAAGGCATTTGAAAATCACAAAATATTTTAATCAGATTTTACCATCACAGGAATCCTTACAATGAAAATTTCTCTTACGTCTTCTTCTATAATATCCTTCTCAAAATATTGTCTAGTCTTGAACTTATTACCTCTTATCATTTGGTGAATGAGTGAGCTGATCTGCTCTGCTCGCCATTAAGCTAATCTGCTCAGTTTATTTATTTTACCCTTAGTTTTATGCTAAGTGTTTCATGAGTAAGCTAATCTGCTTTGCTCATATTTGAGCTGAGTTGCTCAGTTCTATTGTGAGTGGGCTGACCTGCCCTCCTCACTTTGCCGTACACCTAGTTTTATTCTAAGTGTTGTACAAGTAAGCTGATCTGCTCTGCTCATGCTGAGTTGATCTACTCAGTTAATTCAATTTATACCTAGTTTATGTACAAAGTGTTTATGAGTAAGTTGATCTGCTCTACTCATTTATGATTGAGTAAGCTAATCTGCAATGCTCATACTGAGATGATCTACTCAGTTGATTTAGTTTATGTACTAAATGTTTATGAGTAAGCTGACATGCTCTACTTATGTTGAGTTGATCTACTAGGTTGGTTTACACCTGGTTCCAACGCCAAATGCTTTCTATATATTTGACCTCAACATGACAAGAAGAAATGTTCAAAAGTTGATAAAGAAAACTTTCTTTATTTGATTTATTCAATGAATGTCTCACATAAGGAAAAAAAAAAAAAAAAACTTCAAATATAAATCGAAAAAACATGGCAAATAGAATGATAAGATATCTCATACAAAGTATGTTCGCAAGTGAAAGATGTTCCAAGGCCTTGGGATTTCCATGTCATCCAGATCTTCCAACTAGTAGGTCCTTGGCCTGTTCACCTTGATGACTCAGTAGGGTTTTTCCCAGTTAGGAGCTAGTTTTCTTAAACGAGCCTCTAGGCGATGTGGCATTACCCTCCGGAGTACCAGGCCTCCTACTGCAAAGTGTCTTGGATGTACTACATGGTTGAATATTCGAGTCATCCTTGGCTTGTAGTCTGCCATCCTCATTACTATCTTATCATGTCTCTCTTCCAATTGGTCCATCTCCTGTTGTATGACTTCTTCATTCTCCATGATATTGATTATGCCATCACGTCTTGATGACAGTCCAATCTCCACTGGAACAACAACTTCCATTTTATAAGTTATGAAAAAGAGTGTTTCTCTTGTGGTAGATGTTAGCGTGGTCCGATAAGCCCACAACACTCCTGGTAATTCCTCCACCCACTTGTCTTTAGCGTCATCCAGTTTTTTCTTGAATGTTTTCTTGATAGAATAGTTTATCACCTATGCTTGTCCATTGGCTTGTGGATACGCTGGCCTAGATGTACGGATGTACGATGCTGAATCTTCAATTCATTGGACATTCATGCAACTTTGCCACTGGTAAATAGTGTTCCGTTATCAGAAATGAGAACCATGGGATACCGAAATGATAAATTACATTTTTCCAAAGAAAATTCTTCACTTCATTTTCTCCTACTATCACAAAGGCTTCTACTTCAACCCATTTAGTGAAGTAGTCAATTACCATCCATAAGTATCTTTTTTCCCTAGCGCTAGGGTGAACGGCCCTAGCACATCCATCCCCCATTGAGCAAATGGCCATGAGCTGGTTATTGGTGTCTGTTGCTGACATTTATCGCATTTGTTGACATACTCTTGTGCGTTAATACACATTGTTGGTCAGTAATAGCGAATTCTTAGTGCCATGTACACTAAAGTTCTTCCTCCTTGGTGATTTTCACAAACCCCTTCATGGATTTCTTGCAGGACGTAGGTGGCTTTCTTTTGTCCTAAATAGAGTAACAGAGGTTGGGAAAAAAATCTCCTATACAACTTATTATTGGTCAGTATATACCTTAATACTTTGTATAGGATTTTCCTGGATGAATCCTTGTCATCTAGCATAATCCTTTCCTTTAGATATTGAACTAAAGGTGTTCTCCAATCCTCTTCTTAATCCAACTGGACTATTGATAGGTGAAATTTATCTATTTATTTCCAAACTAATTTTGGTAGTCTTTGAGTATTCTTATAGTGTTTTTTTATTTGTTTTATTATGAATCAGGTGTTTGGGATGAAAATGGACGAAAACGGTTGAAAAATGAGCAATTCGGTGGAATGTAGGTGGGAGAGCGGTGGAAAATGAGCAAAAAGGCAAGTTCAGGATTATAGGCCCACTGTTGTAGTGATCAATCGAATAGAAACAATCTGGCCAACTATCGCTACAGCGGTGCTTTCCACCACTACAGCAATTAGTCGGCAGAAAGCTACGGACTTCCCACTGCTGCAACGGTGCTTCCCATCGCTGTAACGGTCCTACTCCACCTGTCTTAGATATTTTAGGATATTTTGGATAGATTTTTGGATCCATTAATATTCTCTCTTCTTCCCAACACATTGAGCACGTTTTTGGGAGTATTCTTGAGAGCTCCAAGACATACCAAACGGAGGAGATCACAAATTCATGAAGAAAGAATAGGATCGGAGCAAAAATCACCAACTCAGAAGCACCCGTTCTTCAGATAACGGTTATTCTTCTTTGTTTCTCTTTTTATTTCTTAAACCTTTTTTGGTATTTGATTATGTTTAGCTTGTTTGTACTTGAATATTGGGTTATGACATATATTGTCTAGGGAGCAATTTATTTATGAAAAACGTTGTTTTTTTTTTTTTTTTTATTATTTTTTTTTTTATCTTTGTTTCGTTAACGGTTTTTCATCCATGTTCGATTGTGTTTACCATTTTATTACATCCATTATATGCTTGTTATGATATATTGATTGGTTTGAGAAATTGGGATTTGACACTCAGGAGAGGTAACTCCGGATTCGAACTAGGGTTTAAACACAACGTGACGATATAATGAATTGGGAAAGTATTAGAAAGTATGCAATCCATGAGGTTGGGTTGAGACTCATATAACCAAGTTTCTTATAGACGCTAGACGGGGACGTCGGTATTGACGCAAAATCGCATATTCATTCACTTTACACTCGGGAGAGGTAGTGAGTAAGATTTCGATACCTAGATTATTGGATAGTATGAATGCCATTAATTTAAACTAGATTGAATCAAACACGATTAAGTGAACAAAGTTAATCCCTAGGCAATATACTCCTATTAACGTCATATTAGTATTATAGTTATTAATTTAGTTTAGTATATTTTATTAACAAAAACTTAATTTCAATCGCCTAGATAAAATCCGGTTATGACAATCGCGATACTTAACGATAATCTAATCCAATTCCTGTGAATATGACAACCCTTACTCTTTTCACTTTACTAAAACTTGACCCGTACACTTGTGGTGAAAGTAGTGACGTAATATTCTGCTACCAAGTTTTTGGCACCGTTGTCGGGGATTGGTTGTTAGATTGTTGTTGATATTGTGAGTAAGTAACTTGATTTTAGTTTAGGCATTTATTTTATGTATAATTTTTGTTTTTAGTTTGTTTTGGTTTGTGAGGTACTTGGAGATGGATCATCAACAAGTCCTCATGAATTTCTTTTAACGGGATTATGAACCATTTTACTGTGCATAGGAAGGATACAAAGAGTTGTTATTCTAGTTCCTCAATCATCATTTCCCGGGGAGTGTCAATTACTGAATTTCTCGACAGGTTACACACCGCAACAAGAACTTGGGTGGAAAGAGGAAACGATACCACATCTTTCGACCAATTCACCACAGATGAAGCCTATTGGTTGTTGGAAGACATGACGGAGTTTGATTTTTAGTATTGAAATTATTCACCAAGTTTCCAAAGCTTGGGATATAGTTTCACCATTTCGGAGCCATGAATTGACAACCGAGACCAACATGTGGAGTCTTCCCCCATATTGAAAAACATACTTACTGAATTATGGGAGAGACTCAGGTTTTCTAGAGGAAAACGAATGACCGAATCAATGAGCATGAGGATCATTTTGACAAAATTGAGACGACTTGCGCTGAAATTCATGAGATCGTCAAGTCTCTTGAGACTCAAATCGGTCAGCTAATTTGCTTCATTGAGGCCGAGTTAGAAATGGTGGTACTGAGAGACACACAAGTCACATCCACATGTGAAAACCACCAGGAAGAATCGGATACGAGCAGGAAGAACTTGATGCCATCACTGATCCAAGACGATCACATCTACGAGGATCCGATGTGGCTCACCTGTCCTTCCCCAGTTCCAACTCCATTATTTTATGCCTACCAAGCACATGAGGCGGAGACAAATCAAGTTGAGAGCACGTGTCATAAAATGCCAAATCTCGGAAAGCTTGAGGGTTTCAAAATCAAGACCTGTATGTTTTGTTGTATGACACATATTATGGGTGGAAACCTCTCTTTGATGAGCCCTTCTCCATATCAAACTAATGACATTAAACCAAATGCTTATTGAGAGGCAACCCAAATTTCAAAATAAATTAGAGCATTAAAGCCGACTTCACAAGAAGGCAAGATTGTCTCGCCTCCCTGGTATGTGTTCTAAATCCCATTCATCAACATTCTATATTTCAATTGTTGAGATCGATGATTGGATCATTGTGGACACTGACCGTTTTATGTTTTTGGGGGGGTGTTTAGTATGTTTTATTGTTGTTAGTTATGTTGTATTGTTTTTTAATGTATGCATGTTTATTAGTTTAGTGTAAATATGTCTATGTTTGTAGTATGTGATATTGTGTGTTGAGTTTTGCATTCATCTGGGCCATTACCCGATGTTGATATTATCCCCTAGTTATTTTTCGAGGTCAAGGATAAAGCCCATTCATGTGTGTTTTGTGTACTTGAATGTCATTTTGGTAAAAGTTATTATGGATCCTAATTTGCACGAGGACGTAGACTCAATGTACTAGTTATCCAATTCATTAGACGCCAATTATCCGTTAGCCAAATTCATGATAATTATAAGGATTTTAGAACCTGATTGGGGAAAACTTGAGGCAAAATCCTAGGCAAGGTAGTTCAGAAGATATGATTAAGGCATTCATTTTGATTGCTTGAGCCTTTGAAGCTTGCCATACAAAATTTATTATCCCTCGTTACCTTGTCGAAGCCTAGAAGCCGTTTCAATTCTGAACACGTAACAAATACCTTGGCCGATAAACAAATTTCCAATCCTTTGTCGCTAAACCTAAGGTACAATTTGATTGAAATCAAGTTAGCAATTTTAAATGCTACTTAAAGTGAGCGGTTGGGTTTTGGGCGAACTTTTGATTGGTTTGGTATTCGAGTACTCACTTGTCATTTTTCTATTGTATTTCCACACCTGTGAAATTGTTGTAATCGAATAAGTTTGGGGGTGTGTTAAACAAACATATGTAAATATCGTTCTATTTTGGTTTCTTTTGACAAGTGAGTACGACGTTCTTAAATGTTTATTCAGGGTTGTTTCGAATTGATCATAAAGGGATTCAAGTGTGATTGAGTTCCAAGCGTTGTGCCTGGGGTGTTGTTGAGTTAATGACATTAACCTGTTTTATATTCCCGATATACCCTTGGCCATTTTCCAAAAATCAAACCAAGTCCTATTGATCTTTTTGAATTTCCAAGCCTACATTAATAGAGAGTGGAACCCAATCAGGCATATGAATATCCTAATCCTTTACGGTTTAAGTCGTGAGCTTCGTTGGTAGATAATCCAATCTAGTCATTGGATAATTATGTTATTGAGTTTTTGCATACACACTTGAACAAAGTCTAGAATGGCGTTTACCATTATGGAATGTTGAAATTCTAGAACACCACATGGTATGTTTTACTCCTGAACTCATTATAATTGGGGGCTGTTGAGGAAAAACCTTTTGGTCGAATAGTTAAATTCAAAACTCGCATATCGTTGTTTGTGTTTTTATTCTTTTTTAGTATTTGTGTTAGTTAATTAATTGTGTTTGTTTATTTTAGTGTGAGTGTTTTGCTCGAGGACTACCAAAATTCTATCTACGCATGCGCAATGGTTAGATGGTGCTGTTATGGATAACTGCTCAAGGAATTCTACTAGTTCAAACCGCTGATCAAATCCAAATGAAGAATCTAACACAGAGAGTGCATATGCCTTCTCATTTTCAGTTTTTGGAACAACTTCAATTCTGCAGCTCCGGAGTAAGGAGATTAACTCTTTTACTTTCTCCACATAAAGGCACAATATTTATTCGTTCATAGTATACACTCCATTTATCTGGTTGACCACCAGTTGGGAGTTTGATCTCACCTCCAAATGTTGGGCTCCTAACTCCTTGGCAAGAGTCAGCCTAATGATTACTGCTTCATATTTTGCTTCATTGTTAGAGGTTCGGAATCCAAGTTGCACTACTCTTTTAAGCTAATCTCCTTTAGATGGTTTTAGGACTATTTCTATACCACACCTCTTCATGTTTGAGGCTCCATCGACCCACAACTTCTATGTTGCAACCAACTGATTAGGGCATTCTCCATTTTCAATTAAACTTTCTCCTGGATGAGTTAGCTCAGCAATAAAGTCTACTAGAGCTTGTCCTTTGATTAAAGTTATGAGCTTATACTTGATGAAGAACTCACAAGCTCAACTGCCCACTTCATGAGATGTTCGAAAGCCTTTGGTCTGTGCATTATAGCTCTGAGGGGGTAAAAGGTCACATTGGTCTTATGTGCTCGAAAATATGGCATGAGCTTTTGTGCTGCAGTCACTAGAGCTAGGAAGATCTTTTCTAGTTCATTGCTGTAAGTTTCTATTGGGACTAATGACTTGCTGATGTAGTAAATTGGTTTATGCCCTCCTGTGTGATCTTTCACCAGTGCTCTACTCACTGCTACAAGTGTTACCGCCAAGTAGATATAGAGCTCATCCCCTGGGTTCACCTTAGCCAGCGTCTCAATAGAGCCCAAGTAGTTTTTGATAGACTGCAACACTTGTTCACAGTTTTCGTCCCATTGAAAGGTTTTGTTCCCCTTTAAAATTTTGAGAAAAGGGGCACACCTATCAGTGAACTTGGAGATATATTTGTTTAGGGCCACCAATCTTCCTGTTAACACTTAAACTTCTCTGATGGTCATAGGGGACTTTATATTTCAAGCAGCTTCTACCTACCCTGAATCCACTATGATGCCAGACTGGTTTACCACGAAGCCCAAAAATTTGCCAGGCGCAACTCCGAAAGGACATTTTTCTTGGTTCAACTTCATGTTAAACTTCCTCAATATAGAGAAAGCTTCTGGAAAATGCACCAGGTGATCCTCCTTCTTGGAGAATTTGACCAGCATGTCGTCTATGTAGACCTCCATGGTCGCCCCAATCATATTTTGGAACATACGATTCACCAACCGTTGATAGGTCGCTCTTTCATTCTCAAACCAAATGGCATTACTTTGTAGTAGTAAATACTTCTTGGAGTGATGAAAGTTGTCCCCTTCCTTATCTTGGTCATCCATGCAGATTTGATTGTAACCTGCGCATGCATCCATCATGGTCAGTCGTTGATGCCCTGCTAGTATATCCACCATTTGGTCTACCCTTGGCATTGGATAGCAGTCCTTTGGGCATGCCTGGTTGAGGTCAGTGAAGTCTACACATATTCTTCCTTTTCTATTCTTCTTCTTCACGAGGACTGGGTTGGCCAGCCATTTAAGGTATGTCACTTCATTTATATGGCCAATGGAGAGCAACCACTTCACCTCAGATTTGATTACCTCTTCCTTTTGAAGACTGGATGTCCTCCTTCTTTGCCTGATTGGAGGGTAAGATATGGAAATGTCAAGGCGGTGGACTGCTACATTAGGACTTATGCCACGAGTCTTCTGAAGACCAGGCAAAAAAGTCCAAGTTTTCTTTGAGCAGCTTTTGATCTCCTCTGTTTCAATCGGGCTTAGGTATTCCCCTATCATTAGCTTTTGAGCTCTTTTTTTAAAAGTGACCTCCTCTACCTGCTCAATAGGCAGAAGAACACTGGGGTGTTCTCTAAAGTCATTGATCTCCTGAGCTGGGCTAATTGAATGAGCTTATTGCTACTCCCGTTTTAATTACCATAAGGTCTTCTTTTTTCCCTTCATAGCTATTACGAAGCACTACCTTGATGCTACTTGGTCTCCATATACTATTGCCACCAAGCCATCATTCACATACTTGATATACTGGTGGTATGTTAACACCACTGCCTTTATAGAATGCAACCATGGTTATCCCAATATTGTATTGTAGGGGGATGATGAGTACATTACCATGAACTCTATGACTTTTGTGTACCCACTCTCTTCTTTATTTGCTGTGACCTAGAGAGTGACCTTCCCTGTGAGAGAGCTTAGGTCTCCATTGAAACCCACCATAATAGTCTGGGTTGAGCTAAGATCTGAGCTGGCACTCCTATTTGCTTCAGTGTATCCACAAAGATGATATTAGCAAAACTGTCTGTATCAACCAAAATTCGTCTTACCTCAAAACTGGAGATCCAAAGGTGATGACCAAAGCATCTTCGTGGGGGTACACAATCCCCTTGCAACCGTAAAAAAATAAATGATTGGTCCTGGCTTGGAATTTATTGACATTGTTTCTCCATAACAGTGTTCTAGTGCTACTTCCCGAACTTTCCTCTTCCGTTCACGGTTAGTTTCTCCAGTAGCAGGCCCAACAATGTTGATCATATAGATGACATCATGATTATTGTTGGGACGATCTTCTTTGTGCTCATTGTCATGATTTTTATGACGGTTTTCATTTCTGGAACTCTTTCTGTTAATTGAGCACTCCTGCAGATAACCATGCAACTGACCTATGTCAAGTAGTTGCTTGATTTCTTTCTTGAGCTCCCAGCAATCGTTTATGTCATGGCCATAGTCCTTGTGAAAGTTATAGTACTTTGACTTCTGTTGGACTTGATGTTATGTTTGGGAGGCCATTAAACCACCTCAGAGGACCAGATTTCATGCAGAATCCTAGAGATTGGTATCCATAGGCCTGGGAGATTTGGTTCCTAACGTGGCTCTGGTCTGGAACCTAAACTTCTGTGCTGATCTTTACACCTGTCTGAGCTGTTGCCCTTTGTTTTGTTGTGGTCCTTCTCTCTTTGCCTTGGGTGATGTTTGGTAGATCCTTTTTCTTTATCTCGCAAGTTTGACATCTTTTAGCTTTATGTAAGGCTTAGTTTTCTCCATCAGCTCAGACATCCTCTTAGGGTTGTGCTTGGTGAGAGAGTCTTGAAATCTGCCATGGTGTAACCCTGAAGTAAATGCATTGATTATGAGGTTGGAGTCACACCCCTCAATGCATGTCAGCTCTTCATTAAACTAGTTCATGTACTGGTTCAAGGACTCTCTCTTCTCTTGTCGCAAGGCCAGCAGGTAGTCAGGTCCCTTCATCAACCTTTGATAGATTATGAAGCGATTGATGAACATTATCCCAAAGTCTTTGAATGATGAGATGAAGTTGGGTGGAAGTTTGTGTAACTACTCCAGGGCAGAGCCTTTCAAGGTCATAGCAAAATCTTTGCATAGCGCTGAGTCGCCTGCTCCATACAAGGCCATCAAATGCCTGAATTGGAGGATATGATCCACATGATCTTATTTCTCATCATACTTCTCAAACTTTGTGGGATCTAACTTCTCAGAGAGTAATATAACCAAGATATTTGAGGTGAAAGACATCTCAGTTCCTTTCAACAGTGTATCCAGTACAAATATGGGTAGATCGCTCTCCTCTCTGCTTCTAGGTTGTTGACGTGAATCGATAGTCGTAGTTTTGTTGAACATCATTTTCTCTTATTGTTAATTGTTGGTATCTCTGTAGACAACTTTCTCCCCTTGGGATTGTGGGTCTGCAGACCCTGGAGACTCTACTTCTTCCCCCAACCTGTTATCAATGGTAGGAGGTTGGGGTTTGTTTGTGGTGATCATCTCCACCATGTATTTGATTACGTCTACCATCTCTAATATCTTCCCTGTAAGGATGTCGATCTTCGCACCAGTGCTCTACACCTCTAGGGGAGGGTTAACCTGTACCTCCTTTGACGTTCCTATAGAAACCTCATTGTCAATTGGTGGTGGCATCACTGCTGTAACTTGGTGTTGCTTTTCTTGCTCATGGTTGCCTCATTGTTGCGACGAAAAGCTTTTCTGTAAGCGTTTCTCATAGATAGAGTCAAATGATGTTGCCAAGAATTCTTAGCACGTGCAATCAACTTCTTGCATGCCAAAAACCGCTTCAACTTTACTTTCAACATGCAAAACCGATTAGTTCTTATGGGGGAACATCGGTGTAGAGTCGGCCAAAGAACCTCCGGCGTGAGAATAAGTTAATCTGATTATAGAAATGGTTAAAGCACTCAAATAAGTAGTAAAAAAATAAACAATGATACCTTCCCTTTTTATTGGCTCAGTAAATCTCTGTTGTTTCATGCGTGAGGTTGCCAGTTACGTGATCTCTTCCTAACGACATGGGAGATAACTATGATCTTGTTCATTAAATCAATGAGATATCTTTGTAATGTACTTCAATCAAATATGGGTCGTTACAGTCAATTAATTGAACCGCTTCCCTTGCATAGGGGGTGTGGTCACCATGGGCTGACCTGCTCATTCTTGGCTTGATCACAGTGGGTTATGATCACCCATTGGTGGGCCTCCTTGTGAGGCCTATTTGTTTATACATTGGACTGGTAAGGTCTGTTTTCCTCGATGGGCCTGACACGCTCAAATTGAATAATGTATCGAGTTTATATCTTTTGGGTCGGATTACTAACCCGATCCGACCCATTAAGGCTCTCATACCTATGTCAGTTGTGAGCGGGAGTTTTCCCATATCATTTTGGTCATTGCAGTATAATATTTTTCGGTATAAGGTCTCTATAGTAATTTTGATATGTAAAATGAGTGTTTGTGGAACATTAAAAACTATTAAGGGGTGTCTAAGATAATAACCCTAAGCCAAATTGTGGTAAAAATTTTCGAATTTCAACTTATTAAATGCTTTGGTTTGAATATGCTTTGGGTATTTTTCGGATTTATGCGTTCATTGACTTCGTAATTGACTTTATAGGTTTATACCATTTATATCCATAATTTTGCACTAAATCATATACTTTTCTTATAGTTTTACGAAATTTTAGTAAATTGTCTATCATTTTAGTCAAATACCGCTTACATCCCTTATAGATAAAAACTGAATAAAATCTTTGTTGTAATGATAATTTTACTCTTAACTATTTAAAAATGATTAAATAATTGAAATTAAAATACATAAATAACCCTTTAAATTTATTATATATAGGGGTGTCTCAGGTTCGGTTTCGGTCCGGTTTCATATAAAATCAAAACTAAACAATTAGAAATATATCAAGCCAAAATCGTTAGTTTTTTATAAATAGTTTTAAAATCAAAATATTTAAATTTATATAAAACCAAAACCGAAACCACGAAACTATTTAAGATTTTTCAATTTTATAAAAATAAAAAACAAAGCCAAAACCGCGAAATTGCAGATTGCTGTTTTTTTATATATAAACAAAAACATAACTAAAATATAAAACATAAATTCCTAAAACTAAAACCAAACCACAAAATAACCATAATTAAAATTTCTAACTAATAACCATAATTAAAGTTTCTAACCAGTACCCATAATTAAAGGAATAGAGAAACAATTGTGAAATCACTAATATGAAATGAAACTCTAAGTTCATTTAGTGTAAATATATATATATATGTAATAAAAATATATCTAAAATATCAGTTTCGTGGTTCGATTTTGCGGTTTCTATTCCAAAACCACTTCGGTTGTTAATTTCAAAACCAAAATCACAACCAAACCATTTGGTTGGTTTTAAAACTGAACCATTCGGTTCGGTTTCTTGCGGTTGCCTATCAGTTCAGTTTTTTATGACATCCCTAGTTATATATATTTTTTTTCTTTTATTTTTTACACTAACATCCCCATTTAAAATATATATATATATATATATATATATATATATATATATATATATATATATATATATATATATATATACACTTTTTTAACATTTTTATTAAACACAACAATAACAACAATTAAATCTTTGTCCTATTTAAGTAGGGTCAGCCAAATCTTTTTATTAAACAAAATGAAAAAATAAAAAATAAAAAATCTTCCTCACCCCTCTTTCTCTCTCTCTTCCTACCACCAACCCCCCTCTCTCTCTCTCTGCGCCATGGATCTGTGCTTGCAACACAAATCCAAGGCGGCTCTGTGCCGCCTTTCTCTCTCTGGCAATGAGCAGTGGCTGTGGGAGGTGGTGATGGTGGCGAAGGCAAGAGGGTGAGGTAAGGTGGGAGGCAAAAATAATTATTTAAAAAATTAAGGGTAAAAAATATAATTTTAAAAATAAAGAGGGTGTTAATGAATTTTTATAAAAATAAAAACATAATTTTTTTTCAAATAACAGAAGGGCATTTATATCTTTAATGCAAAAAAATGACTAATGGGGTTGATTGATATTTGAAAAAATAAAAATAAAATAAAATATTTAATTTAGCGCAAAAGACAGGAGAAGTAAATGGTATAAACAATTGATTTTATTGTTTGACTTGTTTTTTTCTTTTTTCTTTTTCCGACAATAATCTTTGTCCAATCGGTCATCTAATTTATGGTCTACATTCGGTTTTCACTTGAATTTGTTAGTTTTAAATGAATTTACTAATTTCTTCACCTCTTACGCAGCACGAGTCAATTTCAACGCTCCTCCTTTAGTATTTATGTTAGCTACTACATTTGAAAAACACATCAATTTCTTTCTTAATCTTTCCTAGTGTTTGAATAGAATGGAATTACGTGATAATCAAATCAATTTTTCAGAAGACGAAGTCTATTGTAATTGATTCAATTGAATGTAGGAGGTATGAGGAATATTTCTCCATAAATCTTACTTTTAAAAAAAAAAATTGAGTTTTTTAATTGATTTTAATAATGTGACAAATTTTCATGATAATATAAGTTTTATTTTTTCAAAAAACATCAATATATAAATATTATTTTTATATTATCTCTACATCTCGCACAGTGTTACATTTTTTCACCTTAGAATAAATTTTAAAAATTTAAACCCGAGACCACCCTTATCATTTCAACAAATATCAAAGACGGTCTTTATTATTTTAATAATACTTGCGATACCTCTTATCGTTTCAATCTGATTACTTGCAATATCATCTATCATATTTTATTGACAAAATATTCTTAAAACATAATATTTGTTATTTTTTGTTTCATATATTTTAATTTTAATTTTCTATTTATTACTCTCTCTCTCTTTATTTATTTTATTTTATTTTTTATTTTTTATATTTTATTTTTATGGTATTTACAGAAAAATGAAAACCTAGACATAAAAAGGGAGGAAAAAACAACAAAAAAATAATCATAAGAAAAAAATGAATTCAAAACAAAAAATAATAAAAAAAAAATAAAAAATAGAATAAAATAAAATAAAACCAAAAAATTGGGGAAAAAAACAAAAGAAAAATCTTTTTGTTTTTAAATTTAAAGTTTTTTGTTTTGTTTTGTTTTTATTTTTACCTTTTTAGTTTCCAATTTGTCACTTTTGATTTTTTTTTTAATTTCTATGAACACCAATCATAAAAACTAAATAAATAAAAAGAAAAGAAAAAAAAATGCAATATATAATACAAAATAAAAGTAAAAAGATAAATAAAAAAAGGAAACAAAAGAGAGATAGAGAGCATGAAAGAGGAGTAAAAAAAAAGGGTATTTTTTTTTTTAAAAAAAATGTGATAAAAGGTGTCTCATGTATTATTAAAATAATATAAAATGTCTTTAGTATTTGTTGAAATGATAGGGATGTGTTAGCCCTAAAGGGTTTAAGCCCATTAAAGCTGATTTTGATGATATCAATGAGTTACTGGCTTTCTGGACTAATCTGTTTATTGAGAAGTGTGATACACTTAGTGAAGTAATAATGATAAACCAAGTCCTTGACATAATGATGATCAATCCCAATCAATCTTGTTGAGCAAATAGAATGGAAGATTAAGATTTTTTATTTTTATTTTTTTGAAAAGATGATTAATTTTTTGTACTTCGTAGGTAAAAAAGCATCTATACTTATATAATCATTTTTCAGCTAAATTAGGATCATACATCGCACTTTAGCATGAATTTGATACTTTACATTGATATATATTATTTCTAAGTTCATGTACTGTTCAAAACGACCAACTGATATATCAAAACAATCAACTGGAAGTAACTAAAATATAAAAATATGAACTTCTGCTTGTATCAGTTGACTGAATTGAACAAAAATTTAAAAACTTGAAAAATCAACAAAGTTAGTCAACCGAGACAATGAGACAGTCGAGTGTTGAAGACAGAAACTGGTAATATTGGATTTTGAACAAAACTGATCGACCAGGTCTAAATAGCTGTTGATCGTTCCTGGTAGACTGTCATAGAATGGTAAATTTTTCTAAGGGTTGTCAATCGAGATTCTTCAGTATATTTGAAATTACGAGTATTTTTTCGATACCTTTGTCCATTGTTTTTTAAGATAAACATTTTTTAAAAATATTTCCTAATATTCCTAAATAGATTATTTTTTATTGAATTTTTTTTATAAATAGTTTTGTGGAAAAAGAATATTTGAAAAAGTTATTTTTCTGATATTATATATGAGCCCTTAAATTTTCAGATTTTTTATATTTTACTTGATGATCTTTGACCAATCTAACTTGCACTTAAATAGTTGCATATTTTTTTAATTAAATTGGATAAATCTTGAGCTATTTACTGTCCATATTAATTGATTATTCAGCATTTGAATGGTCCAAGTCATGGGAGTCAAATAGTTAAGTTTAAGATTTAGAGATCCATATATGATTTAGTGACTGTAATGAATTTTTGAATATTAGGTGATTAAATATCACAAATTTTCATAGATTTTATCAAGGAAATAGAGAGAGAAAAGAGTGAAAATATTTCTAAAAAATACTCACTTTGATATTCATCTTTGAGATTAAATTTGTGAGAAAGGGATCGATTTTTTAAGTATTGTGTGTTGATAGTAGTAATCTTTACAACGTGATGAAATTACTTGTTGATTTGATTTATTCTTCTTATCTTGGTGAGGTAGTTTTTTAATTGTTTTCATCTAAATCTGAATCTTTAACTAATTTTCTATCTGAGTAAGATCTTTTTTTAATATTATCTGTAATTTTATCTTTCCTTAAAGAAACTCAAAGTTTGAATCAAAATTTTTTGTATTGAGTTTTAAATTTTTGATTGATCAATAATCGTTCTAAAACCAAAAATTATATTTTAATGAAAACTGAGTTATTGGAAATCGAAGTCTCAACTCGCATGCTATAAATTGATTATCTGATAATTAATCGAGTTAAACGATTTGATTAATATTATCTGGATTGTCCAACTACGTTCTCATAATGATTAACTCCAGATAAATTAACATATGATTATTAATTTGATTATCTGGATATCCTATTAAATTCACTTTTATTATACTTAGTCCAGTTGATATTTGATTGATATTTATAAGTGTTGGTAAAAAGTTTTTTGAGAAAACTATATTTGACTTTGTGAACAATTGTAGATTGGTTTGTGTAATTAGTTCAAATAAGAATGTTTGTTTGAGCGCAAGGGTAATTACTCAAACAGGGTGTAACAATTTGATTCTCACATGGAAAGATGATCAAAATTTAGTGATTGAATTCTTTACCAAAGTTTGGGGGAGTATACATAGGCAATAGTAGCTTGTCAAACTATTATAAAATCGTACATATCACCATCTTTATCCTTTCTCTATGTGGTTGTGTGTTTGTGTGGCTGCATTAATAAGTTTCTGCTGAATAGAGTTTAAGTTTCATTCAACTCAATCATAACACGACATTATTCTTGTGTAGTTGAATGTGAAGTTTATCTGACATGAAATATCTTTGAATATTCTTTTCTTATATTTATGTTGATATTGGAAAATATATTCTTATCTTTATGTATATCATGCTTTTATCATCTAGATATGCTCTGTTATAATTTTTTTTTTTTTTTTAAAAAAAAATTATATAAAAACACTAATCAAATGATATTTAATTTCCAAGAAGATCATTTGTTTGACAAACACATTTTAGACAAACTTAGCAAAGGTCGACATCTTTGATTGCTCCTAAAGGAGCCATTAAACTTTTCTGTCTTCACGTCCCGAAGAAGAACAAATCCAGGCTATATAAATCATCTTTTGTACCTCTATAATTTACATTATCTTACACTTAGCACTATAAAATTTTAACTACAATCCGTTGTATTTTAAAATTCATAAATTGTGTCGAAGGTGGCATTTCTTTAGCATTTTTGTTCCTAAAAAATTTAGAACAAAATTTAAAATATCATAATAATTATTTTTATTCTCAGAATTTCATTCTAAAAATGTCAGGACAGAACAAAACTGATTTTTAATTTTCATATTTCTGTTTTCATCAACAAAAATTGAAAATTGAAACACTAAGGAGGCGTTTGGTTAATGTTCATGTTTTCTGTTTCTACTCCCAAAAAAGAGGAATGAGAAATATATTTCCATTCCGAATAATTTTTGGAGCAAAAACGTGTTTGGTAACAATTTTTTTTTTTTTTTTTTAATTATCAAAACTAAATAAGCACCATTGCTTATATTAACTTTTTTTTTTTAATTCGACAATTTCAAAAATATCGATCTACTTTTTTTAGATGTGAATAAGTGAAACAAGGATTTTAGAAATATTTGAAAACGGTAAACAAATGAGGCTTTCACTAATTTCAACAAAAAATTGATTGACAAATATGGCTTACCATAAAAATTCTCGCTAATTTCCAGTAAAATTTCAGTCGGAGTTGGTCAACTGGAATTCTTCGACCTAACACAATAGACACACTAAAGTTTGTAATGAAAAGTCAGGTCAAAAGTGAAATAAAAATAAACGTTAGGGGTAAAAGGTGTAATTTAAGCCAAATATTCAATGATTTTCAAGTCCGCTACCACGTAGGAACAAGGAAAAATCCTCCATCAAAATTTCCATGCAATTCAGCATTATAGTCAGCAGAAGGGTTACATGATTCGAGGAAAGAGATGAAGAAATTAGGTATAAAGGTGTGGAAAATATACCACTTTCTCTCAATATTTTTTGCAATCTAAATATTTTTATTTTTGAAATAACATTTTTTAAGAATATAATTTCTTGTGAAAAATATATGTTTGAGTTAATAAAAATAAAAATATATTATAATGAGGACGCATCAATTTTTGATAATGTAACTCCAATAAATTTTTGCTTTTTGTTTTTTATTTTTCATTTTTATATGCCTTAATGTTATATTTAAAAAAAATAACTATTTTTTTTTTTTTTTAACAACAAATAGTTTGGGAGGGGATTTTGAACACTAGACTTCTCATTAGGAAGACATAACTAGATAACCGTCAGACTATAAATTTTGGGTTAATTATCGATATTGACCCAATAGTATAAAAAATTCAAAATAAAAGCAAATTTATTATAGACTTATTATTCAAATTATTACAAAATATAGTATTCCTATTGCATTGCTACTCTGAGGCTGTGTTTGGGTAAGATAATTTAAGGGATGATTTCATTTTGACAAGGAAATTCACAAATTCTGTCTAGAAAGTTTCTTATTTGGGTACTATGAAAATAAATTTATAAAATCTATTCATTCGTAAAATCAGATAATAAGATAAGTTTGCAAATTACTTCAAAACACATGTTATTTCTACATTCAGAATTTACAATTTGTTATTTCTACTCTGGATAACAAAATTCCCTCTTTTCCCATTTTATATAATAAAATTATATTTATAAAATAGGCATAAAAATGATATAATTAAAATAGTTATGTACAATTAAAGTTATATTATTAAAATTACATTACTAAAATAAGTATAAAAACTATATTATTAAATTACTAAATAAAGATATATTTTCGGATTTTTTATTATTAAAATCTTATGGATTTTAAAATTTTACGCACGAATACTTGTATATCTAAACAAGAGAATACTTGTATATCTAAACAAGAGAATTATGAAATTACACAATAAAATTCTTCATTTAAAAGAGTAATCCAAATAAGAAATTTATAAATGATGAGATTTCAAAATTCATAATTTGAGATCTCATCATTTACAAATGTCATGGATTTATTAAATTATTTACCCAAACGCAACCTAAGTAAATGGTCTAATTTTATTTTTTAATTATGATAATTTATTTATTTTTACAAATAAATATAGTAGCGCATTATATTATAATATTATCAAGGGAAAAAATAGACTCCACTAAAAAAAAAGTTGGTCAACCGGCATATTGTGTGTACATATATGTGTCCAAATAATCAATTTCACTCTATCAAAGGAGAGCATTGCCAATTGGATTAGGAAATTAAAGAGTTCAGCATAAAGATGCATGCATTATTATTTTCCAGTTGCAAGCCCCATACAATTTTGTTGCAGCCTAGGGCTAGGTATTTTTTTTATTTTTTTTTTATTTTGATGTAATTCAGGCACTTCATGATTGATTATAACTGTGCTTTTTCATGAATTATAATTTTTTTTTTTTTTTTTTTTTTTTTTTTTTTTTCCAGTTTGAAAGTGTAAGAGGATGGAATTAGAACAAATTCAACGTGCAATTATTCTAAAGTGCCTCGGAATATCAATATGGAGAAACTGGCATAATTTCCGTTGTTTTTCCCGATCATCTCATAACTATTTTCGATTCTTCAATAATTTATTTTTCCAGAGCTATTGCCATTATCTTTTTATTTTTTTTTATTTTTTATTTTATGAAACCCTAAATTTCTTTATAAATTTTTTCTTATTAATTTGCTATAAATAAACTTAGTTTTGATTAATTATGATCCAATATTTCTTTCGTTTATTTAGATTTCTGCACGAGAAATTGATCACATCAAGAAGTATTCAGATGCAAAGTGATAACCCTTGGCATTGGCGATACCACCCGGCCTATACCGGATGTCATAACATCGAGCATGGCTGATGTGAGTTTCTAGCTAGTCATACATTTTTGTATTTCTTTTGGTATTTTTGAATCAAAATTATGAAATTAATTTCTTTTTCCTCAAGCTATGGTATGATTAAACACAAAAAGCGAACCATTTTCGAGATCAAAAAAGTAAATAAAAAACGCAAAAAAGAATTAATAATCAAATTAGGTTTAGTACTTTTTTTTTGGGTACAAAAGGTTTGGGTGGAGGTTTTGAACACTAGATTTCCTATCAGGGAGACACATTAGATAATCGCTAGACTACAAGTTTTGAATTAAGTTTAATACTAGGGATGATAATAAAAACTAAATCCACGGGTAAACAAGTGAAACTGAACTGAATGGTTCGATTTTAAAACTAACTAAATGGTTTGGTTGCAGTTTTGGTTTTGAAGTTAGCAACCGAAGTGGTTTTAGTTTTGATTTTGGGATAGTAACCGTATAATCGATATTTTAGATATATTTTTATGATATATATACCCTCACTTTTTTATATATTTATAGTTTAACCCCATATATGTATATGTGTGTGTTTGTTTGTTTTTTTATTTATACTTTAATCCCTCTTATATGTGTGTGTGTGTGTGAGGGTTGGATTTATCTATTTATCATTGTATTTTATTTATGGTTCGGAACGTTTATTGTAACAATTAATAGTTTTGTGATTTTGTTTTGTTTTTTTGAAATTTATGTTTATATTTTAGTTATGTTTTTGTTTATATATAAAAAATAATGGTCTGTGGTTTCGTAGTTTGGGTTTTGGTTTTGATTTTTTATAAAATTGAAAAAGATTTCGTGATTTTAGTTTTGGTTTTGTATAAACGTAAATGGTTCGGTTTTAAAACCGTTTAAAAAAATCAGTGGTTTTAGTTGTGGTTTTGATTTGGCATATGTCTAACGGTTTTGATTTTATATAAAATTGAACTGAAATGGATCCATTGAGATCCTTATTTAATACTTCTAAACACTCTGTGAAATCAATAATTTACTAATTTATAAATATTACAGTTTGTGCGAGCCCTTTTCAACACCTGAGGGTTATAAAGGATATGGAGCTGAACAAGGCAACAAGGTAAAATAGTGTCTGCAATGAATTGCTTTTTTGCATGAGAATAACTTGATTATCTGACAACAGGCATTAAGAAAGGCAATTGCAGAAACATTGTACGAAAAATTAGGAGTAAAAGAGAGTGAAGTTTTCGTATCAGATGGCGCACAATCCATTTCTCGCATTCAGGTACGTTTGAAGAATTTTAAAATTACACTATCACCTTTCGAACTCTGCTAATTTGGCATTTTCTGACTCAACTATCACATACATGAGTGAAGCAAAGTATGGGTCAACTTGAATTTTGACTTGTTAAATTCATCATGTGCCTCCTTCCTTTGACAAACTTGATAATTAATGGACATAATTTCAGACTTGTGTTGCTGTTTGCTGAGTACTTTCGTTTCTATTTTAATTAACAACATTTATGATTCAAGAAGCAAATCGGTCCATGTTTAGCGGGTTAAAATGTAATTTAACTTTATTATTATTAATTGTTTCTCTTAATTATATATATTTTTCACATAATTACAGTTGCTTCTGGGTTCCAATGTCACCATTGCCGTTCAGGATCCATTGTTTCTGATGATGTTATGATGCTCTCATTTCTTCTGTTTTTTGTTCTGGAAAAAAAAATCGTCTAATTTGTTTTACTTTTATGAGCAAGCAATCTGATATATATAGATAAATATATAACATGTAAATGAATGTGTGTTTTGGTAAAATTTTCCCTGATAAAAGGCCAGTTTGATTAATTGGCATAAACACACCAACTTGAAGGTTTCTAAGAAAATCCTAGGAAATTCTCTCTACGAGAGAATACATGACTATGAAATTACTTGTTACTTTCTCCGGACAATAAAACTACAAGTTAATATTTCAAGAATTTTATATCCCTTATTAACAACCATGTGATCAATAAAAAAAGAAATAATAATAATAATAAAAAAAAAAAAAAAAAAAAAAAAAAAAAAGTGCACATAAAGAATAAAATAAAATAAAAAATTATTGCCTATGGTTGAATGACCGTTACTTCGCCACTACACTTTTGCTTACGGTTGAATGAACGTTTACTTCTGAAGATACAACAATCACTAACTTATGATTTGAACACTTAAAATTAAAATATGATTAAGTTAATTAATGATTTAAGAAATTAAATTGTAGCTCAAAATAACCACAAACTCCAAAGAGTAACAAGTTTCATGTTGAGAAAATCTTAAAAGCATGACCTCTGCTACATTATACACATTACTTGACAACAACATAATGTGCACAACTATGAATTCACACATTAATTTGACCACATTTCTTACACTAAAATATTTATGTCATGTAAGAAAACACTAATAAGCTTCAATGTTTCTTCGAAATTTCTATCCCCTTAAAAAAAGAAATATTGTAAAACTTGGCTTCAGAAACTAAACTAAAGTTGTTAAAGAAAATTATATGAATTAATCCTTCTTTAAACAAACCTTGTTTGAAATCCCACTTCAAAACTATTAAAATAAAATGGTCCGATATATAACGTACCATGTGGATCACTACTAGTAATTTGAGCCTTGTAAATTCGATCCAAAACCTGCTAGACCGAGTTGCATGAGGCATTACACTTTGAATCTTATATATATTGGTATGAGAATATTCTATTTTTATACTTGAATTATTAAAAAAAATATATATAATTAAATTAATTTATATAAGTTGATTAAAGAAAATTTACTAAATTAAAAAATAAAACTAATGAAAATTGAGTTTCCTTAGAAGCTTCTATCCCTTCCAGATCAATAGTTTGTGATTTTAGCTTCCACATGCCTATATATAGTTGTTTCTTTGTGATTGATATTCAATGAGAATTTTATTCCATTCAACTTTTCTCCATTTCTATCTTCTAAAAAAAAATCAATAATCAAAGATTTGATTTTGTTTTCTGTTATTTATTCAAGTAAAATTAAATGAAATGAGAATATTGTGTAATATGAAGGTCGAATGTAAAAAAATACTATCTTTCTCAAATTTCTTCTAACTTAATATTTAAATTGGGACCCGAAACCCAAGCCCAATTAATAAAAAATAATTACTATTTTTTTCTTTTGAAAAACCCTCAAATATGAATCCAAATTTGAGTGGCAGTACCGGGTTGGGGGTCTCCTTCAAATAAAATGATACTTGTTATCTTCGTCTTGTGCCATCACCCGGCTAAAGGTGGTACAGTGTTGAACAATGAACCAATCTCTTGTCCTCTTGCTTTGTCACCTGATGAACCCACAAGGGTTTCTTATTTACTCTCTTGATGTCAAACCTTCCCGTCGATGTGGGGAAGATCACTTGTTATCCCTATAGTAATTTTTCTCCGTTGAGCAATGATTCTTCCACACAACTAAAATGTTATGCAGGTCGAAACGGCTTTCGCACTTTGAGTCCCATTTAAAGCGTTAAGGCCACAGGGTTTTCGCGCCTTGCGCTCTTTAGCTGTCGCATACACATCTTTCTATTGAGAAAGCCTATCTTTTTCAAAGGGGTTATTACACGGTTGTAAGATGCAGCTTTAACCCATTTGGTGAAATAGTCGATTGTCACTAGCACGAAACGATGTCCATTTGGAGCTTGCAGTGTGATTGGTCCAATGGCGTCTATCCCCTACATGGAAACCCTTCTAGCAACAGAACACATAGCCTTAACATGTATCAATAGTTTTTCATGTAGAGAATTATCTTTAAGTTATGCACTACCGACAAGGGCACTGGTCATGGCTTGATAGTGTGTTCTCTCCTAGTTGAGTCGGAGGTAAAGATTGTCAAAGTGCATCATTCAGTGGGTGTTCATAGAAAGGAAGGTGTCACCCAACGAGTGGCGGATGTGATGAAAACCGGTATAGTAGTAAGAAAATGTGCTTTCTTAGATAACCCCACTTAAAAAGGAAACTTGCGTTCATCTATTGATAGTGTGGGCTTTTGGAGCCCAATTAAAAATATTTTTTTTGAAATTTGATATTGAGTACTAATATTACTCTACTAAACACTATAGCAAAGTAACAAAAGTAGTTGATTAAGACCCAGAGGAGCACCATTTTTTTTATTTGGTATTTTATAAGAAAAATTATCTACTCGCAATTAGTGAATGATTTTGGGCAAAAAATATGAATTTATTTATAAATGGATAATTTATATGGATCTCATACGTGCACTAACTTACTATACTAACACCACTTGCATTACTCCTGTATATTTATATGATTTTTTTCGTATTCCTAAAAAATAAAGAAGATAAATTTTTAATTATGCTAAAAATAAGAAAAATTGAACTTGAAATTGATTTTATATAAAAAAAAAAAAAAAATATTGAATGGAGTTTTATTGATTGGGCGCCACCAGTAACGAGCATGGATCACTCTCTAACATGAGTCAAATATTAATTATAGTATATGCAAAGGGAACATCGTCACTTTTGGTGAAACAATAATTACCATATTTTCACTTTTTATCTTCTCTTATCTTATTTAAATTATTATTATAGATGTTCATAAAAATATTAAGATAATATTTATTATAATAAAAAATAAATAATGCACATATGCCCTTCTTTGTTTAAAAAAAAGGTGGAGTTTCATTTTTGTGATACACGTATTGAACAATAAACACCGACATTTATGTGATATAAACATTTAAATCGAGGGTAAAAAAAAGGAAAACAATCCTATGATTTTTGTTCTAATAAAAAATTACTCTTTGAATTTATGTATTGAGGAGAGGTGCCCAAATTCATTAACGGTCCTCACTATTATTTACATTTCAACACAGGCCTATATGGATTCAAGCGTCGTTATCGGACAGAGCGGTGAGTTCAGAGAGGAAAAAAATAAGTACGAAAAGATCGAGTACATGCCGTGTGGTCCCCACAACAATTTCTTCCCCGACTTGTCGAAAGTTGCAAGAATAGACATCATCTTCTTTTGTTCTCTAAATAATCCGATTGGACACGCCGCGTCAATGAAACAATTGGAACAACTCGTGGAATTTGCCCGGAGAAACGGCTCCTACGATTCTGCTTATGCAGCTTATATCACCGATGGGAGTCCTCGGTCCATCTATGAAATTCCCGGGGCTAAAAAGGTAAATTACTTTAGTTATCAAAATCAGGAAAGTTACTATAATGATTGGAAAAAATTGTTTGTCAAAATAATTGAATTATATAATGGTTGGAACAAATTGATTAATAATTCAGTTTATTCCACATTTTTTTTTTTTTTTGCATAACAAAGATAAAGGGGTTTTTATTGTAATTCTATAAATATGTCACGAGAAACCGACAAAGTAAATATTAATGTACAAAGAATATTAAATAAATGTTCCCTAAGTTTTATTAAAATGTTGCCCTTACTGTACATCTAATATACCACTGATATAAAAGGTAAGTGGTCACTTCTTTAATAAACCATCAATTATGAAAATAAACATTAACAGAAAAATATATTAATTTTATAAAAATTGTATCATTTTAATCTCTTCTTCTTTTCTTTTTTTTTTTTTTTTTTTTTTTTTTTTTTTTTTCATTTTCATTTTTATTTTGATAGCCATATCAATCATTTTTTATTCATTTTTTTTAAAGTCTCGTTCACAACACAAAATATATGTAGTTTTATTGTAATGTCCATTTTCTTATTACATAAAAAACTAACTTTTCTATAATAGCATATTCTAAAACTTACATGATTAAACTATAAAAGTAGAAAAATATTATAATTTTTTATCGTTAAACTATTTAGCCACTTAACTAAATCATAGTCATATATTTCACTTGTCTATAGAGTGAATACGTCGTCAAACACTAACTGCTCATGTTACGGAGTTTTTGGACTTTGATAATGGGCTTAATCCAACACTTCTTTATTTATTTTTTATGCTCCCTCTCAATGTGGTGGTGTAATACAATATTTTTCGATACAGGTGGCCATTGAAATTTCATCTTTCTCAAAAATCGTCGGGTTCACAGGGATCCGTCTGGGTTGGACGGTGGTGCCGGAGGAGCTCCAATATTCAAACGGGTTCCAGGTCATAAACGACTTCAACCGAATCGTGTACACCTGTTTCAATGGTGCTTCCAATATCGCTCAGGCTGGTGGCCTCGTTTGTCTTTCACCCAACGGATTCAAGGTTTGTTTTCCTATTTTTTTAAAACGCTATTAAAAAACACACACAAATTGTGGGAGTTAAATTTGGTCCAAAATTATGACTCCATTCCATTAGATCTTTAGCTTTTGAAAAGTACACTTGTCAAATATGACATTACTTATTTTTCTAAAATTAAATATTTTGCGGGCTCCAAATAAATTTTATACTCAGTCCCCCTGATCCTAAAAAATCATTTTATTCCTTTGCATCGCTCTCAAGAGAGTGTTAGTCTAGAGCAGATAACTATTTTTCTTATCAACCAGGGTTCAACTGTCTTAGAAACACTGTATGAATTAAATCTTGAATTTAATCCTGAATAAACTAGGCCGATGTGAGAAAGTATGTCCTAGAGATCACCTACTAAAGTGATTAGTAGATGTACACGTAAACTGGGTCGAACACACCTTACCAAAAGAACAAAAAATGAAAAATCCCTTGCAGAAATTTAGAAAATGGATTGGAAAAAGATGCTTGATTTATGGGAAGAGGGAGAGAACATGCGTATGGAACGATTTCTTTTAGGTTGGATATCGCTGGCCATTTGTTTTGAGAAAAATAAACAATGATTGTTACGTTCAACACACACATACGACACAATGCATGGATGTTACATTCAACATGCACACACGGTCTAGGTATGCACGTTGATGTTACATTCTACATGCAGGCAACAAAATTTATTCGATGTCATTTCCGGTACAACATACACACGACACAATGCATGGATGTTACATTTCAATACACACACACACACACACACACAATCTGATGTGTGCACATCGATGTTACATTCCACATGCTGGCAACACAACTTTAATCAATGTCATTTCTAGTATATAAACAAAGAATGTTTACATTCCACACAAACACCACATGAATACTTTTTTTGGTTATTGTTGCCCTGTTTTTTTAAAATAAACAATGATTGGTACGTTCAACACACACGATGACACGACACAATTCATGGATGTTACATTCAGCACACATATGATCTGGTGGATGCATGTGGATGTTACATTCTACATAGAGACAACACACTTTACTCGATGCCATTTCAGGAATATAAACAGAGAATATTTACATTCCACATGAACACCACATAAATCCATGGACGGTCAGTTGTGTGTTCATTTTTGCATTTTTGTGCACTGACGGGGGAATATGCCTTTTTGTTTGAACATGATGACGTCATCAATCCCACTACTATGCAAATATGAGAATGTCACAACAATGCTGAGAATGAGAGATAATTGTGATATTACTGGGTTGCATAAAAAAATTGGAAGCAAATTGACAGAATTAAGCAGCGGGAGGCTCAAGTTGTCGTATTCACTCTCTGGACACCCGAAATGTGTGCTAGAAGACCAAAATGACTTCGAGAAAATGTTTTTCCTAGAGGGGATAATGAAGATTGAACTTATTTAAGTATGTATCGAAAGGCAAGTTAGTGATTCAAGTGGTTTAACTGGGGCCTCCTCATCTGCGTTAGTTCCTGTCACCGATCGTAGCAGCGATAGTAGTGAAGCTGAAATGAATTATATAGGTAGCTATGGTAATATGTTACAAAACCCAAATAACAAAATGCTGTTATAAACAAAATGGGCTGATGGAATACAGGAGGAGGGGCAAAAATTCAGAGGAGGGACAAACGAATTTCGCATGGCATTGCAAAAATATGCGGTAGAGGTGGGGTTTAATTTTCGGTACCTTAAAAATGACAAGATACGTGTCACAGACACATGCCCAATGCGAGAGGAAAGAAATTGTCTGTGGTTTGTGCATAGGCGCGTAAGGAGTGAAAACGACATATTCTACATTTGCAGCCTAGTAAAAGAACACACATGTGGTACTGCATTTCAGATAACCAAGAACAAACGTTTGAGCTCAGACATTATATCGTCGTGCTTGACTGACGAGGTGCGTGAAAATCCAAAACCTCGCCCAATAGATGTCGTTGGGACAGTTTTAGAAAATAATATGAACTAGATATATCATATCGAAATGCATGGATGGGGGTAGAAAAAGGTAGAAATAGTGTATTCGGTGATTACTCATCGTCGTACAATCAATTAAGATGGTATGTTGAGAAATGTAGAGAGACAAATTCGGGCAGTCACATTGCACTGGAATATGACGAGGACACAGGGCATGTCAAAAGGATATTCATTGCGTTCAAAGCGTGTATACATGGATTTCGTTTTTTCCGCCCCATGTTATTCCTCGACAACACATTTTTTACTAGTAGGTACAAGGGGAACTTACTAGCAGCAACAGCAAATGATAGAAACTAAGGTATGTATACAAAATGTTTCAAACATATCAGCGTTACATTCAATCAAATTTTTTTTGTCAAACGTAACAGTGTTACATTCAACATTTTTTTTGTAACATATAACATGAATTTGTGTTTGCTGTTTGCATCTTGCATGAAGGAATGTTCCCAGTTGCGTTTGCCATTATTGATGCAGAAAACGACAATAACTGGTTCTGGTTTTAATCAAAACTCAAGAAGATTGTCGAGCCAGGCATAGTGATAACATTCATCTCCAACTGACGCAATGGGATTTTGCAAGGAGTACAAAACGTGTTCCCACAGTGCCACCACGCATATTGTCTGCATCATCTGAAAATAAATTTGAGAGTTCTGATGACTGGCACGAGCACGACATTCAAGGAGATGATGATCCAAAAATTGAACAGATTGGCATATACACACACGCCGAAAATGTACAAGTTATTATACGATCAAATGATGTACGAGGGGGCCGTAAAAGTATAGAGTCTCATCTATGAATTGTCAGCCATGAAGTATAGTAATGCATTTTTTAGAGGAAAACATTATGGAGAGATGACGTCCAATCTGGCTAAGTGTTTTAATTCTTGGATAAGCGAATTTCGACATCTACCTGCAATCTTGCTGATTGACAAGATAAGGATAAAGTGTATGAGCTTAATGGCAGATAAGAGGGATGAAGCAAACAGGTTATAAGGCGAGATCACGCCTTACTGGGAGAACAAAATATGTGAATTAATGAATAAAGGGCGAACCTGGAACGTCAACTCATCAGGCAATGAAGTGTTTGAAGTTCATTCAACGCATTCTGTCTTAGTTGATACCGAGGGACGATCATGCTCGTGTCGACAATGGTAAATAAAAGGATTCCCATGTGCACATGCATTTGTAGCTATCAACAAGAGTGGACTGCCCACATTTAGATATATGAAGGATTATTTTCGGAGTTGCTTTTATCGGGAGACGTATTTGAGAGGTATATACACAATACAAACGATGAAATGACCAATATCGATCGAGAGCGAAGTAATGATTCTACTTCTATTACCAAGGAAACAATCAGGAAGGCCAAGAAAAGTTCGGATTGCATCTCGTGGGGAGGTAAAAGAAAGACGATGCAGGAGATGTGGTCAAATGGGGAGACACAACAGGAAATCTTGCAAAGCACCACTCGAATAGGGGGGATTTTAATAGTTTGATTTTTATTAGATTTTTCTTTCCTACTCAATAAAATATATTTTTCTCATAGGGTTTTTTGGGCATGAATAAAACAATTATTTTTTCTCATTTGTTTTGGTTATTATCCACAATCACCTGCGTTTATATTATGCTTATATACATTCAACATTTTGTTATGATTTTATTATGTGCATGTTACATTCAACATCGATAATTTTGTTGAATGTAACACCAGCGTAAAGTTGCATTTTTACAGCACATATGGAATTGGTTACACATTGTCTTTGTTTGACCAAAACATTTTTCTTGGTGTGTTGAATGTAACATCAATTAAAAAATGTAAACGTTCCACTCTACAGGTGTTACATTCATGTTACATCCAAGTCATGTTACATTCAACATCCAAGTAAATATTGAATGCTACAATCAACAAAAGCATGTTACCTTCAACATGGATTGCATCTTGTGGGGAGGTAAAAGAAGATGATATGGGAGATGCGGTCAAATAGGGAGACACAACAGGAAATCTTGCAAAGAACTACTCGAATAGGGGGGATTTTAATACTTTGATTTTTTTATTAGATTTTTCTTTCATACTCAAAATTTATTATGTGCATGTTACATTCAATATCGATATTTTTGTTAACTGTAACACCAACGTAAAGTCGCATTTTTACAGCACATGTAGAATTGTTTACACATTGTATTTGCTTGACCAAAACTTTTTTCTAGGTGTGTTGAATGTAACATCAATTAAAAAATATAAATGTTCCACTCCATGAGTGTTACATTCATGTTACATCCAAGTCATGTTACATTCAACATCAAAGTGAATGTTGAATGTAATAATCAACACAAGCATGTTACATTCAACATGGATTGCATCATGTGGGGATGTAAAAGAAGACGATGTGCGAGATGCGGTCAAATGGGAAGACACAACAGAAAATCTTGCAAAGCACTACTCAAATAAGGGGTTTTTTAATACTTTGATTTTTTATTAGATTTTTCTTTCCTACTCAAGATTTGTTATTTGCATGTTACATTCAACACCCAGGTTTAGCATTATACAATAACACACAACCAAATTATAAAACACGCGATCAACATAATGTTTTGACGATTCAAACAACGACATTAGTACATGTATAGACATAGGGGGATAGATAAAAATGTGTGTCATTGGATCCAAAAAAAAAAAACCCAACAAACCATGGGCTTCACTGCTCCATGTGGACAGAGGACTCGCTGGGGGTGGGTGTAACATAACCAGGTCCAAGCTGGTTCCTCAACATCTCCACCTCATCTCGTAGACTAGAGACGAGTATATTGAGCCGTTGGATCTCCAACCCCATGGCCTGGTTGTCCTTGGCCATTGAAGCATATGTGTACCGGGCACCGCCCATTTTCCATTGTAGACCCCGAGCAATCTCCGTCAACAATTTGGAGTCCTCATCCCATTTTGACAGCGACTTGTCAAAAATTATTAAAATATTCCTTAATTAAAACAAATATCCCCAATTAATAACCTGGAAATTCGAAAGGAACTCTTACGATGTATGGGTCGGGGTTTTAGAGGCTTGGTTCTGTGCAGAAATGAACGAAAGAAGTAACATGCAACACAAAACAAAACCCTAATCGTTGGGGAGGAACCAGACCCCTGAACCAATGTTTGAAGTTTGGATTCGATTGAGATATATAAAGGAGTGCGAAGGGGAGAATATGAACAGGTTTGATTTATCATCATTGCCCCATACCCAAACGTACGCATTGTTTCGCTGCCTAATACAAAAGAAACGCCAACTCGGTGCACAGGTAACAGGCATACGGTTTTCCATCACGACGTTTCAATCACCAGCCATCAGCCAAATGACGTGAACTGGATGACTTAGGCATTGCTAATGGATTGTTTATTTACACGATTACCAATCCCAAGTATTTAACAATTCATCTGCTTGGTCAAGCAAATACAATCAGTAAACAATTCCAATTTAAAACTGATGTTACATTCAACAACACCATGGAAATGTTAAATGTAATATGCACATCTTGAATTTCGTTTGTGGTATGCCATACCCGTTGATGTTACACGCAACACTCAATTGATGTTGAATGTAACATGACCTGTGTTGATTGTTACATTCAAGTTTCACTTGGATGTTGAATACAACATGATCCTTGTGTGAGGGCGGTGCTGAAAATCTATTCCATATGTTTTGGTCAATCAAAATATCTCAAACAACACCCCTATCAATGTAAATGTTGAATGTAACATCCAAAACACATGTATCTTCCTTTTTTAACACCTTCAATAATGTAAAATAATGGAATAATATGAAGATGGTAACCAATGTTACATCCAAAAACGCAACCAAAAAATAAAAAAAGATCAGCAACACAATAGAAAAAAACAAAACCCAAAGGCTGGCTAAATATCACGATCAATTTCAACGACGACCACAGTCTGGAAGAATGGGATACACGGTAATTTAAGTTTCTCTAGATAAACAAGTGTCCACAGTCCAAAAGCGAGGTGGATCATTGAGGAATGCATGAACCAATGCAGCTCATTCCATCCGAAACCGGTCAAAGCCCAAATCGACGTTGATTTTTTACGCATTATAAAGTTGTTTAATTACGTAAACCACAACAACAGCGCATTCAACACTGCACACATTCAAATGTGATGGAACAGTCAACGCTACGTGTTATATTTTTTTAATGGAATGGCGTCATGCATGAACAACAAATGACACTTACACTAATCCCCCCTGATTAGGCACTTCGGATACATTAGAAACTTGGACACGCTTCAGCTTATATTTCTTAGCCTCGGTTGAAAGCAACATGGTGACGTATGAAATCTGTGAGGATAAAAAAACAATATAAGGACGATTGTTTGTCGAGCTGGACATTGCAATTAAGTGTTGGAAAAAAAAAAACTTACCACTTTTTTGGCATTCTCATAATAATGGTTAAATGATCCCGGTTGTCGCAAGTCAATAGAATTATAATGATCCCAGGTTGATTTTTGCTTATCATACACGAGAAGCGTCCAATGGCCCGAATCATTTGTCGTCCCCTCAATATGTATAGGAAAATGTACATACCGGACATTGGATGAAAACGCCTCTATTATGCTCGGATCAAGAATTTTTACAAGACAATCAAAAACTTTCCAATGGATCCAGGTCTGGTAGGCGTAATAGAAAAGGTGTAAAAAATAAACAAACATTATTGGGCATGTACGGCATTACAAATCTATGAGTTAAAAATACAAAAAAAGACAAAATAGTTCGTGGTTTTGACACTCACCCAACACATACTGTTTATAAAAAATAAATAAAAAAAAAAAGGAAAAAAAGATGAATTAGGTAGATCCGGCGCTGGTTCACAACTCTAGTCTGCTTAGTCCACATAATTTCCATATATGCATTAATAACCTATGCAAACAACCCAAAATGCAACAAAATATTTGCGGATTGTGAGGAATTCTTAGCAAAACGTTACATTCAAGCAATGAGTGCAAGTTACATTCAACATTTTGGAAGATGTTTTTTACATTCAATACATGTAGAATGTAACACGCACATCTTTTTGTTTTACAAAAAAATGCTGAAAGGTACTTATAGAATTCGATAATTGATCGTCCCACAATATACCAAGAATGTCGCGCACCGATAAATGAGCATCCGGACATTCACCCCTCCATATGCATGCACTACAGATTTTTTTTCAAAATATGAGATCTTGGGATGCATATAATTGCAGCATAAATGAAAATAACAAAAAGAAAATAAATACTTACAACGACCCCTCGGTGGGCAAGATCAACTCAAGTTTATCCCAATCAGCAGAGAGCAACAGACGGGCCACAGCACCATCTCGGGGAGGTAATACATAAGGCTCAACAACAACTACATTAGATGCAGCGGGCTCACCAGTGTAAACGACCATATCCCTAACAGGATTTTCATTTTTCTTCCTTAATCGGCGTTATTTTTTGACAGTGACAGTATACACATGAACAAAGTCCTCCCCCGTCTTCCGCATCCTCACACGTTTCGTCATATTTTTTACAAGCGAATTGGGAGTTGGCAGTCGGCTCTTCGATCGCGTACCGCGTCGCGGCGACTAGACTAGTACCGAGGGGTATATAGCGGGTGCGATTTCAAAATTCTAGACGATGATGAATCAATGACATCCGAATCAAAAGAGCTACACGATGGCACGATGGAATTTTGAGACCCGTTGGGTGATGCAGTGGGCTGCGTAGATCTCACGGGAACCGAATCATTTGAAAACAACAAATTTGGACAATAATCAATGTTACGTTCAACACGACCGAACACACGATTTTTACAGGATATTTAACGCAAAATGTTACATTCAATAAACAATCTGATTACTTAGAATCAAAGGAAGTTAAAGACTATTACATTCAACACACAAAATTTCGAGAATATCCCGCACAAATAACATCTGTGACTATGTAACAGTTAATATGTTACATTTTTTTTACAAAACACAGTCTGGAATTTTTTTGGAATCACATAAGTTAAAAAGGTTACATTCAAGACAAATTCTTTAAAATTTCCCACCAAATAGAGATTTGTTATATTCAACACAAACATATAACGAAGCACAACCACATAACAAGAATCAAAGGGGGAGTACAAAAACAACCGTAAACATAACAAAACAGTAAAAAACAGAGGGGACTGTTCTAGTGTTCGATGCATCACTTTATTTTGCACAAATAACATCTGTGATTATGTAACATTCAATATGTTACATTTTTTCAACACACAATCTAGGATTTCTTGGAATCAAATGAGTTAAAAATGTTACATTCAACACAAATTCTTTAAATTTTCCCATCAAAATAGAGATTGTTACATTCAACACAAATGCAGACCGAAGCACAATACAAAACAAGAATCAGAGGGGAAGTACAAAAACAATCGTCAACATAACAAAACAGAACCCAACAGTAAAAAAAAAAAAAGTAGGGCTTGTTCTAGTGTTCGACGCATCACTTTTCTTTGCATGTCGAGTTTATTAGGATAAAACAACAAATAAACACGTATATAGTGTTTTATTGTACCAAGAACCCACCAAAATCCAAAACATTTCGTAAGCGATGAAACTTACCTGAGTCTGTGAGATTCACTATGGTTGCAATCGTATTGGGGTTGACGGTATTCATCCTATGTCGAGTAGTCACCATTGTTTAGGAGATTGGAGGGTTTTTAGAGTGTTCCAAACTAGGAAATCGCTGGAGAAGATATGGAAAGACAGAGAGATTTTAGGGCTTTTCGATAATAATGGATGGTATAGGCTCTGCAAATAGAAAACGTGCCATTAGCTAAATAGTCACACCCACTCGCAGAAAGTACGGGCGATTTGAAAGAGCCGGCACAATGGAATGATTCGGTGCTTCACGAACACATGGCAACGTGCTCCTAAAAATACATAGCTTTGGATGTTACATTCCACACAACCCCTTTGAGTGTTGAATCTAACATCCACATGACTACAGATTTACTCGGCCAAAAATTATGAACAGCATATCAAATTAAGGATTATTTTTTTCTAATTAATATGATGTAAAAAGTTTAATTTTTCAACACCAAAATAAGCACGAAACATCCAAGTTTTTCCTTATAGATGGTCAAGATCCAACGTCCAGTTTTTTCGGGCTACAAGTCTTGGAATATTAAATGCAGCGATAAAAAAGAATACAAAGACACACTTATCCGAATGTTGCAGGGCCAATATGGCCAGGAAAAACCACAAAGGTCTGGATAGTGCAAAAATAAGGCTTTGGGTTGGATTGGTACATGGAATTGTGAAAAGGGACCTATCGGTGCGCCCCCCTAAAAAAATTTAGTTTGCAGCAAAATGTAATATTTTTAATAAACTAAAAGAACTTGTGGTCATATATTAATATAATTTTGGATAAATTTAAATATAAAAATATTTTAACAATTTAGATTTAATTTTGAAAATGAATAATTGAAATCAAATTTAATTTTGGTTATATTTGTTTTTTCTTACACATTATATATATATATATATATATATATATATATATATATATATATATATATATATATATATATTTTTCGGTCACTTTATTCTCTTTTAAGTGTTTTCTTGCTCTATAACCAGCCATACACATTACCCTACATACGTCAAGTTGAGATAAATTTTCTCTTCCTTCCATCTAAATTTATGAAATTTTTTAGCTATATGGTATCACTAGTTATAAATAAGTGCACATTCGTTTAGTAAATTAAGTAGGTTCACTAGCAATCTAGGTAAAAAACATTGGAAAGCTATAGTAAGACTTTTGAGATATTTGAGGTATACTCAAAATTATGGTTTGTATTATAAGAGATATCCAGTAGTACTTGAAGGGTACAGTGATGCAAACCTCCTGCGGGATGGTATTGATCTGTCAAGAGGGCACGTCCTGCAGGTGGTTGATTATATTGTGAATATTTGGGACCAGTATATTCCCAAATTTTGAAATGGGTATATATATATATATATATATTTGGGAAAAAAAATTACAGTAGAGCGTGTATGTATGTATGTATGTATATATATGTATGGATATTCGTTGATGGGTCAGTAGTGTCAAGTCGATATCACTCCCGGCCTTGGGCAATCCCAAGGTGGGGGTGTAACATTTTTGGTATCAGACACCAAATCTACAAGTGGATATGTCTTTGTATTAGGAGGAGCTGTTGTGTCATGGAAATCCTCTAAGTAAACTTGTATTGCCAAATCCACAACGGAATATGAATTTATTGTTTTATATAAAGTAGGAGAAGAAGCAAAGTGGCTTCGATAATTTTTGGAAGATATTCCAATGTAGACTAAGCTTGTGCTAGCTATCTACATACATTGTGATAGTCAATCAACTATTGGAAGAACACATAGTAGTATGTATAACGGAAAGTCTTGACATATACGTCGAAGGTATAATACTGTAAGGCAATTACTTTCTAATGGAATTATCTCAATCGATTATATTAAGCCAAAAGATAACATTGCGGATCCATCGACCAAAGGTATTACAAGAGATAGAGTAAACTGCTTATAAAGGAGAATGGTGGCTGATAGATTTTATTGGCCTAGCTTGAAGAAGGACGTCTCCAAAATTGTGTTACAATGTCGAACTTGCCAACTAGCCAAGGCTAGGAAAAATAACACGGGCATGTACACTTCTTTACCTATTCCTCACATGCCATGGAAATATTTAAGCATGGACTTTATTCTTAAACTACCTCGGACAATTCGAGATCATGATTCAGTGATGGTTGTAGTGGATAGATTTTATAAAATGGCCAATTTTATCCCTTGCAACAAGTCGATTGACACGTTACATATGGCCCAATTATGTTTTAGGGAAGTTATACAATTACATGGAGTACCTACTTCTATTGTGTCAGATTGGGATATCAAGTTTGTTACTTATTTTCTGGAAAACACTTTGGAACCATTCTGAAATTCTCATAAGCTTTCCACCCCCAAATTGATGGGCAAACTGAGATTGTCAATTGTAATCTAGGTAATTTTCTTCGTTGTCTAGTGGGTGATAAGTTGGGTAATTGAGATTTATTGTTGCCTACTGTGGAGTTTGCTTATAATAATTCGGTCAATTACTTCACTGGAAAAAGCCCTTTTGAAATTGTGCATGGGTTCTCCCCCCCCCCCCCCCCCCCCCCAACTTGTTCACCTTATTCCATTGCCCTTGATTCTCGCCCTTGTAAGACAACTAAATCTTTTGCCCAACATATTTGTGATCTTCATGCTAACATTAGGCGCAAGATAGCTACGAGTAATGAAAATTGCAAGATTATTGTTGATGTGCACCGTAGGAATATAGAATTTAAGGAGGGTGAGTATGTAATAGTTTGAGTTCACTCTAAATGATACCTAAAACACTCTTTTAATAAACTGCATGCTAGAGCTACAGAGCCACAACGTATTCTCCGTACACTTGGACTTAATGCTTATTTAGTTGATTAACCATCTCATATACATATTAGTCCTATTTTCAATATGGAAGACTTGTTATCTTATTGAGGAACATTCAAGTCTCCTATTTTTTTCATAGGTACTCTTCATGGGAAAGATGTTAATTTGCCTGTGCCAAAATCAAAGCTACCCCATCTGCCACCATATAGAGATGATCAAATTGAAGACATATTAGAAGATTAGGTCACTGGCTTATCACAAGGTAGATATCAAGGTATCTTATCAAATGGAATGGTCAACCACTTTCAAATGCTATATGGATTCTAGATGAGAAGTTAAAATGACTTGCACCTGACCTCTTGGAGTAGTACCATTCTTGTAACTCTCCGAATCTAAGTTCTTTTCAGTCAGAGATAATTGATGGGGATCAACTAGGGTATCGCTTCGAACTTATGTACGGCAGAGGCAAAAAAATCATTAGTCTTTTTTCCTGCAATAGGTAATTATATTTTAGCTAATAAGGTAGTTGTTATTCTTATTTTGTCAAGTAGTTGTTATTCTTATTTTGGCAAGTAACTGTTACTCTTATTTTGTCAAGTAGTTGTTAAAGTAGCAGTTGGCCCAGTAGAATACCCAAGAGGGGGGTAAATTGGGTAATTAAAAATATATCAAAATAAAACTTGAATAAATCAAATAATTAATTTTATACCTAAATTAATTATTATCTTTATACCACAACGGAATTATAATAAATCTAAGTGTACACTCAAACAATAAAAATAGCAAAGTAAATATTGCAGCATACCAAGATATATCCTGGTTCACCAAGCTACTCTTGGCTAGTCCAGTCCTCCGAGCTCCACGGAGATTCGCATCCATTAATTCTCAAGATCCCTTTAAAGGTAGGAACGAAACTCACACACCGATTCTTTTACAGACTCAGAATTAACCTTTACAATTTCTTTTTCCAAGGCTCAAGAATAACCTCTACTTTTTACAGGCTCAAGAATAACCTATCTTTTTACAGACTAAAGATTAACCTAATTCTTTTTATCACTACTGCTTAAGAATCAAAACCTCACAAAACACTCCAACTATCATTTTTCCAGATAAGGATGGAACCTTTACAAATTACTCACAATGCAATTATATTCAGGAAGAATCACTACCTCAATCTCTTTACAGGAAGAGACTAAAACCCAGCTACACTTGATTAAATACCCCCAACAGTATTTAACCTGTCACACTACTCACCAATACAAAATGATAAGTAGGAAATCTCACTCGAAACTTCTACTACCCTAGATAAATAATAACTTAATTAATATCTTAACTAGTGATAGAAAAACGTGAGATACAAAATCTGATTTTAACAAGATATGGGTAGCAAATTGGAGCACGCAATCAAATTCAAGAAATTGTTTGTAAAAATATTTTCTTTAACAAATCAGAAACAATTTCTAAGATCAATTTCCAAAATATAAACAAGTAATGCAATGAAATAATATAATTAGAAAGATCTCACCCAAAATCCACAAAATAATCAAATAAAGAAATGTAACTTCAGATCCGCTAGCAGCAAATATTAATCACAATTGATCTTCAAGATCACTCTTAGAATAACTCACAAACTCTCAGAAAGATAACTTTTAGAAAAGCTCGCTCTTATGGTATGATATGATTTCTCTTATTTACTGCTTAAATTTGCTAATGAAATTCGCAGATCTATTTAAAGGAACATGTAATCAGCCTTCTAACAGCTAGTTTACAAGTGTCATGACAATTAAAAGCTCTTATAGACCCTCTATATCATAAGGACTTCAATTTGGTTCAATTACACTTAATAACAACTTTCAAAACTCTCAATTAAATCCCCAAAGTATTTCTCAATCTCAATTAAATAGACTAGAATCAATTTCAAGTACCAAATTGAGAAACATTAATATTTGATGAACCATATTAATAGGATTTAATTAGTATATGAACCATACCTTAAATATAGATAATATTTCCGAAATCTCTCTCAAATCTTAACCAAAAACGGCTACTTTTATATATGATTTCGAAATGCACAAGATCCTGAAACAGCTCCATCGGTCAACTGGTCAGTCGACTGCCCAATTCAGGATGTAGCCAAGGACGTTCATCGGTCGACTGCTAGATTCAGAGACTTCACTTTCTTCTCATCGGTCAACTTATCAGTCGACTGATCAATTCAACATGTTTGTCTTATACCCATCAGTCAACTTATCAGTTAACTCCTTTTTGCTGAACATTTCTCTCCAATTTATTTTAATACATTTTCTTCTCTAAATTAGATCCACTAATATTCTTATATTTCATTTTAGTCATTCAAAATTATTTCTTCTCAATTCACATAGGAGCAAATAATTTAACTAAATCAAAACACATATAAAAGATAAAATACATTTTGTGTCATATGTGTGTTCCTAAATGGGATATTAAGAGTTAAGATTCACTTGGGTTGTTTTCCCTAATTTTTTCAAACTCTTAATTCTTCTTCTTCATCATCTTGACATCTTCATTTGACATCCATTTAATTTGACGTCTTCATTACTGGAATTTTAAATTACTGAGACACTCAATTAAACATTAGTTCCACCAAAACATTAATACTTAATTGTTCATCAAAATCTTAGGATCAACAGTAGCCATTACTGTTTGCCTATATAATGAGAATTTATTGTAATAGAAAGACATATTTGATTAATTGATTATTGAATTATTTGAGCAAGGTTGCACCCCCCCCCCCCCTTTTTTTTCTTTAATTAGCCTTGTAGACACGGCATTTTGACCGTCCCGCAAATTGTTTTTTACTTTATTTTATTTTTATTTTCAAAAAAAAATAAAAAAAAAATAGAGAAAAAAGAAAAGAAAAGAAAAAATGAAAAAAGAAAAGAAAGATAAAATAAAATAAGGAAAAAAAATAAAACTAAAAAAAATAGAAAATAAAATTTTTCCTTGTCAAAATGGGATTATGTTTATTTTTCCCTTTCCTTTTAGGTTTTGTTTAATTTTCCTTGTCGAATTGGACTAAGGTTTCTTGTATTTTTCACTCCCCATCCTTATTATAAATAGAACCATTCTCCTCATAGTTTTGAAGACAAAAAAAAAAAAAAAAAAATCAGAGAGAAACCATTTAGAGACATTCAGAAATTGAGAGAAAAATCTCTTAGAGAGTGATTCCCAAACCCCTTTTTGGGAAGCTGTTTGCGAGAGAAAAAAAGCCCGAACATCGGAATTCTTGGCCTAGAACAGGTATGTTTTCTAATTTTTAATTATTTTTTTAGTTTATTTTATTCTCTTCAAAATTTAAATTCCTGCAAGCTTTATTTTTTATATTTGTCCGATGACTAGATGAAAAACACTGGGATGAGATTCCTCATTCTCAATCTGAATTTTTAAACGTTTAGAAGAGGACACCCGCTGTTTTTTTTTTTTATTATTATTATTATTATTTTTTTATTTCTACATTTTTTTATTTTATTTTGTTTATAATTCAAAAAAGAAAAAGAAAAAGAATAAGTCGTCTGATGATCCGATGAAAACGCCGAGGTGAGTTTCTCGCATTAAGCTTAACCTCGGGCGTTAGGTGAAGGATGTTTCATTGTTTATATCATGTATTTTTTTTTATTTTATTTTTTTTCATTTTTGTTATCAAAACCCTAAAAATAAAAAACAAAATCCAAAAATAATAAAATATTTATTTGTAGGAATTAATCCTTATGAATCTTAAGGTGAGTTCGACGATTCGATAAATCGTGGGAGAGTTTTTCGTGACTTCGTTTCCATCCCCCGACTTGAGTGGAATTTAGAAACAAATGGTTTTAGAAAATTTCTTCTCTCGGTAAATTTTTCGTGGGATTCTGCTTAAGTTTCGGAAAGATTAATTTCAAAAAAAATTATTTCCGCGAACCTCCCATTGATTCTCATACCCATAGAATTCGAGAAAATTTCAAAATGGGATTTCTTTAAATTAATCAGGTAAACTCAAAGTAGACTTTTTTTTGCATCCACTTAGCATGTTTATTTCTTGTATCATTTAGACGGCATGTTTAGGACACTTTCACCACTTACAATTTTCATACATATAGTTTTTTTTTATTTTCCACTAATCCATGCTACTTTTTTACGTATAGTGACGACACACTCACCCCTTATATTTTTTAATTAAATCATTGTTACGCATAATCACGTTAATTCATGTAGTGTTCCATATTCGATTCTCGTATTCATATCAGTTTGCATTGACATATTTAAATTAAATCCTTGAGTTTTTTTTTAGTCACTTTTGCATACAAAATAAAATTCATCTAGATGTTGGTTTTGCATTCATATTTTCAATCTTATTCATCTGTTTTAATTTGCCTATTTAAATTAAAGAAGTCTCTTAGAAACATACATAAAATCCCATGGGAACCATCCTTGTCGAATCGTTAATATTCGAAAATAGGTTATATCGGGGGAACATTCCCAAAAATTGAAAAACTTGTCTCACCTTATTCGTGAAAAATACCAAAAAGATTTTATAAGAAGGAAATGATTTTAAAATAAAATAAAATATTCGGACTTAAATTTATTGGATTTAATTGGACATAAAGTGTCGTTTTTGGACGGGGGTCTTGGGGTACCTAACACCTTCCTTGAGCGTAACTGACCCCCGAACCTTTAAATGAATCTTTGGTTTGACCGTGATTTTTTTGAAGTCACCTTTTACTTAGGCCTTTTAAATTTCCTTTCTAAAATTCGGTGACCTAGCACACCATTTAAATCCAATGCTAGGTGGTGACTTCTTAATTTTTTTAAAATGACCTAAGTATTTTTTGAGAAAATCGGTGCTTAAAAAACCCCTCTCCTTAAGCATAATTATTATTTAATATTCCTTTGCTCTTGGAAAAACAAGGCGCGTCAGCTGACGACTCCACTATGTATAATTAAAGGGTCGAGCCTAATATGTTCAAATAAGTCTAACTATTCCATGTTCGAATGTTATATTTTATTTTGTTATATTTTTCTTCTATTTTTGTAAATAAGTTGTAATGCTTATTTCTTTCCTTATTTTCTTTCTTTTCTCTCGAGCTCTTATATTGATGTAAACCCTCCGACACAAGTACAATCGTCTTGTATCCATATTATCCCCACAAGATTCTATGGGTATGAGACACGGAAAGGGGTTTGATACTTGATGGATTGATGATATCTTAGCAAGTCTTGAAAACCAAACAAGTTCAAAGTTTCTAATACCGATTAAGTAACGAAAGAATTTTTACAAAATATTATCTTTCTTTATCGATCATTATCGAAATTGAGAACTTTGAACTCGAATGGATTTTAAGACTACCTAAGACCCATGTGAACTAATAAATAGGTTTGTTGTAAGAACAGGACAAGACAGGAAAATTGGTCCCAGAAAAGCAATTCTGGTTCCCCCTATCCGAAGTCTGGTCTTTACTCGCAGCCAGGCCTAGACTCATTCTAGGATGACATCAGAAAGCAATCCTGAATTTTCCCGTACGGCCCAGATGGCTCGTATGTAAGAAACCATCGATATGCTGAGGAAGGGAATCAAAGAAATTAGCCAACTGCAGGAGGTGTCTGTTCTTTCGTCTAGTGGAACTCCCGTGACTGATCACCAAATGGAAACCCTCCAAGTGCCGGGATGGAGAACTCAGTGCCGAATCCAAACTATGTCGCCCAAATTTCATGGGACCGGTCTACTATAGACCCCAGATGGGCCCTCATCCTTTCGCCTATGGAGCAATGGAATATCCAAACCAAGGGCATGTTTATCAAGCCTCACTAAAAGGCTCGACCCCCACCACACCTCAAATCCTCATTCACCCAGAGAGGGTTGTTGTTCCGTTGAATGAACCGAATGCTGATCGATCTGCCCCGGCCATTGAAATCGAAAATAGAGAATAAGAGAATGGACCCCATCCGGCCTGGGTTCTGAAAATGGAGGAATTGGAGAAAACCATAGAAGAATTGAAAAGAAAAAATTCATCCAGGAAAGTAGTATACAAGAAATTGTCAGCACCGCCCCAGGTGGTGTATCCGAAAAACTTTATAGTTCCGGAGTTCACTAAGTATGACGGAACTGGCCCCCTAGAATGGTATGTCACCATCTACAAGGAGGAGTTGAGAGTTCATGCGAAGACCATTGCCTAAAGATATTCCGGCGATCGTTGAAGTGGCCGACTCTCAACTGGTACATGACCCTGGACCTATCACTGATTAAAACATTCGAGGATCTAGAAAGGTCTTCTATGAGCAATATGTGTACAATAAGGATGTTGCGCCGGACCATAATACCCTATACCAGATACTGAAGAAAAAATATGAAAACTTCCGGAGGTACACTACCCGCTGTAGGGAAGAGGCTGCCAAAATTGTCCCTAGGCTGAGCAAGGAGGCTCTGTTATATATATTCAAGTCAATTCAAACACCACCTTTCTATCGAGATCTCTCGAGCATAGCAGTGGTTTCTTTCCCCGATGCAATCAAGCAAATCGAAGTGACAAAAGAATGAATAGGGAGCGGAAAGATTAAAGGGGTCTTGCCCGATCTTACTAAGAGGTCAACTCTGCCAAAGAAAAGAGAAGATGAGGTAGCTGTCATCGTTTCCCCCCAGCAAACTCTTCACCAAAATAATACCCAAGCCTCCTATCCCCAAAACTACCCGAACCAAAACAACCAATACCACAACTATCCCACAAAAAATCGCCAAAACCAATATTACCACCAGAACCAATCCTATTTCCAAAGTCGTCCCCGCTATTACCAGAACATACTTCCCCCTTACCAAAACCACACTCCCCAATATTATCCCCAAGCCTACCAAGCACCCACTAACCATACATCCTCGTATCAACTAAAGTAGCTTCTTAGAATACTTTATGTGAATACCACTCGGGAACCAAAGGACATGCGACCGAGCAGTGCTTTCAGCTAAAGGACAAGATCCGTGAGTTCAAACGAACATGATCCATCATGCTTCCCAAAAATCCTGAGACCGGTGCGCTAAACTGTCAGCAAAATCTGCTGCCTGAGCATATACCTTCAAGGAGTGGTGGAGTCAATTTTTACCAAAACATTGGTAAAGATGGGAGCGAGTCATGTACCTGAGACTCAATTTGAAAAATCTAAAGGTTGTAAAATTGGGTTTTCTTGTTTACTTTCAATTTGCTAGAAGTTTTGATAAAATTGGGAAATCTTCATGTACTCACCTTTCCATCCCGTTGATCTTTTGGATGGAAAATGATTTGCTCTGTAATGGATTTTTAAATTTCAATAATACAATACTGTTTATCCAAAACTGTGGTCTAATGTTTGAATCTTACTCTTTCAGGTGCCCAAAATTACCTGTATATGCTGTATGTGATATGACTGAGCGAGGATGTGAAGGTATGATTTCAATACAGAGCTAGACCACGATCCAATGGGACTAGAAACAAAGAAAGATTATGTTTAGCCAAACGATGGTGAGATCCAAAAGGTCCTTAACCAAATTTGATAGCAATTCCAGAGTACCAGGGGATTCGAAAGTCAAGATTGGTATCCATTATCCTAACGATGCTTTGATATATTGTTGCAAGTTGATCAAGCTGTCTTTGGTGGTTCTTTAGTAATTTGATAAAACTGGGTGTAAATATCCTGGTTCGCCTGCTGTTTGAGTTACCCAATGGAGAAAAGGGAACACAATCATCCCAAGCCAATGATCCCAATGAAGAAACTCTCAAATGTTGCAATAAGGTCTTAATTCACAAAGAAGATCAAGTTCATTGATAAGCTCGGTTGCCCCTGAACTATCGTAAGTTCGATCATCTATTTTAAAAAAAAAAAAATGAAAGAAAAAGGAAAAAAAAAAAAAAAAAAAGGAAAAAAAAAAGGGAAAAAAGGAGAAAAAAAAACAAAGAAAGGGAAAATGAAAATATGGAGTAACCGAGCAAGAAGCATTGGTGCAAATATAGAAGAGATTAGAAGATAAAAGAAATATGATAGTTTCCTCTGTTCAAGGTTTTTCCTTTAACTCAATTTGGCAAGCAAACAATGTTTTTCGGGATCAGAACTTGATGGATTTGAATGGAATCAGAATTTGTGAAAAAAGACGTTGGTCGTGGTCGGGAAGTGTATTGGAAGTATATATTTCTCTACAATCTGACTCAAGATCTCACAGAAAATTGTATCGGGCATTAAAGGTACTCGTTTGGTAATTTTCGACATTTGCCCATTTTTTTTTTTACTAAATCAGTTTTGCAGGACTTGAGAAAACACAGTGCATGCAGGAGTATTAGAACCCTAAGTATCAAAGTACTTAGAAATTTGAAACGACAAGAATCCAGTCGAGCAAGTCAAGGAGACCTTTATTAGGCATGTTGGGCCCTCCCCTAAGTTAAAAAGTGAAATCTTGGAAGTCAAAAAAAAAAATAATGAAGAAAAAGAAAAGGAAAAAAAAGTCTCATCGAATCACCCCGAGATATGCAGTGTCCTGAGTTGGAAAGCGAAGCTTCTAAATTCAAACGGAAAAATCTCCCGATATTACTCCGATCCAAACACGATCGCCCGAAGCGATTACAACCGAAAGGGGGGAACGAAATTGTGAGTCATAAAAGGTAACAATTTTTCAGACTAAAGTTTTGTTTTGAAAGTGTTATTTTATAGAGATTTCAAAAGGACTTGAAGCATGGATTTTCCTATCACTAGGACTTCTTACCCTCTTCCCGACTCAAATTGGAGACTCTTATTGCTGAAAATTTAGAAGGTCTAAATGAGCATCCATGTATGTGTTTTTCCCTAAAATGGGCATCCAGTAAACTACGCTAAACCTAATCCTCAACGTAATACTAAGGTACGTTGGCAACCTATAAAGGTTTGGTCATCTGAGAGTCAGCCCCAGCCTTATATCTTTGCTCTCTCATTTTTGCTCAGCCACAAGCTGGGGAATACTTTATACCTCTGGACTTTCTTTTGTCCCCCAGCCAAGAGTGTTAGGGTTTAATCAATTTTCTATTATTTTAAATGATTCTATAAACGGACACTTGTTCGTCATGAGAATCGTCGTGAGTCTCTATTTTTTTATCACTCTAAACGATCCTTTAAACGAACATTTGTTCGTCATGAGTCTTTTTCATTGCTCTAAATGATCCTCTAAATGGACACTTGTTCGTCATGAGTATCGTCATGTGTCTCTGTTTTTATCACTCTAAATGATCCTTTAAACAAACATTTATTCGTCATGAGTATTGTCATGAGTCTTTTTTTTCATTACTCTAAACGATCCTCTAAACAGACACTTATTCGTCATGAGTATCATCATGAGTCTTTTCATTTTGTTATTACTCTAAACGATCTTCTAAACGGATATTTGTTCGTTATGAGTATCGTCATGAGTCATTTTGTTATTACTCTAAACGATCTTCTAAATGAACACTTGTTCGTCATGAGTATTATTATGAGTATCATCATGAGTCATTTTATTCTATTTGTTCTGTCATTGAAAAATGCACTTTGAAAAAAAATCAGAAAATAGGATGTTCAAAATGACGTGATCTCCTATCTTTGTCAAACAAGTGGAACTTGCATGACAAAGAGGGACAGGTATAGACACGACATTTTAACCATCCCGCAAAAAAATTATACTTTATTTAATTTTTTATTTTTTTTATTTTCAAAAAAAAAAATAGGGAAAAAAGAAAAGAAAATATGAAAAAAGAAAAAAAATAAAACTAAAAAAAAAATGGAAAAGAAAAGGTTTCCTTGTCAAAATTGGATTAGTTTTCCTTTTCCTTTTCCTATTAGGTTTTGTTTCTTTTTCCTCGTTGAATTAGGATTAGGGTTTCTAGGATTTTTCACTCTTCATCCTTATTATAAATAGGACCCTCCTCCTCATACTTTAGACAAAAAATTCAGAGAGAAACCCTTCGAGGACATTCAGAAATTGAGAGAAAAAATATTTAAAGAGTGATTCTCATTGTAAACCCTTTCGGGAAGCTGTCTGCACGAGAGAAAAGCCCGAGTATCGAGATTCTTGACCTAGAACATGTATGTTTTCTGATTTTTAATTATTTTTTCAGTTTATTTTATTCTCTTCACAATTTAAATTCCTGCAATCTTTATTTTTTTATTTTTGTCCGATGACTTGATGAAAAACACCAAGATAAGGTTCTCCATTCTTGATCTAAATTTTTGAGCGTTTAGACGAGAACACCCGTATCTTGCTATTTTTTTATTCTTTTTATTTTCTGTATTTTTTATTTTTATTTTATTATAATAAAGAGGAAAAGCTTAAAAAGCAAGTCGTCTGATGATCCGATAAAAACGCTAGAGTGGGTTTCTCATGCTTAAACCTAACTCCGAGCGTTAGGTGAATGATGCTTTATTATTTATTTTGCTACATTTTTTTAATTTTATTTTTGTATTTTTCTGTATTTTTTATTTATTTTATTTTATTCTTGTTATCAAAACCCTAAAAAAAATATAATAATAATAATAACAATAATAATAATAATAATAATAATAATAAAATCTTTTATTGATAGGAATTAATCCTTATGAATCTTATGTTGAATCCAACGATTCGATAAATCATGAGAGAGTTTTCTATGACCTCGTTTCCATTCCCCAACCTGAGTGAAATTTAGAAACGAATGGTTTTAGGAAATCTCTTCTCTCGGTAGATTTTTCGTGGGATTTCGTTTAAGTTTCGAAAAGATTAATTTCAACTAAATTGTTTCTGCTAACCTCTCTCGATTCTCACATCCATAGAATTTGAGGGAATTTGAAATCGGGATTTCTTTAAATTAATTGGGCAAACTTAGAATAGACATTTTTTTGCATATTTATTTCTTATATTATTTGAATGGAATGTTTAAGACGCTTTCACCACTTACACTTCTCATACATATAGTTTTTTTTTTTAATTTTTTTAATTATTTTATATATTTTTAATTTTTTTTCATGAATCCACGCTACTTTTTCACATATAGTCACGACATGTGCACCACTTGTATTTTTTTAATTAAATCATTACCACGCATAATCACGTTAATTCAAGTGTTCCCTATTTGAATCCCGTATTCATATCAGTTTGCATTGACATATTTAAATTAAAAACTTTAGTTCTTTATTAGTCACTTTTGCATAAAAATAAATAAAATTCATTTAGATGTTAGTTTGGCATTCATATTTCCAATCTTATTCATTTATTTTAGTTTGCCTATTTAAATTAAATAAGTCCCTCAGAAACATACATAAAACCCTCCGGGGACCATCCTTGTTGAATCCTTAATATTCGATAAGAGGTTATACCGGGAGAATATTCCCAAAAATCCAAAAACTTATCTCACCTTATTTGTGAAAAATACCAAAAAGATTTAGTAAGAAGGGAATGATTTCAAAATAAAATAAAACACTCGAACTAAACTAATTGGACTTACTTGGACATAAGGTACCATTTTTAGATGGGTGTCTTGGGGTGCTTAAAACCTTCCCCGAGCGTAACCGACCCCTGAGCCTTTAAATGAATCTTTGGTTTGACCGTATTTTTTGGAGTCAATTTTTTACTTAGGCCTTTTAAATTGTTTTCTAAAATTCAGTGATCTAGCACACCATTTAAATCCAATGTTAGGTGGCGACTCCTTAATTTTTTAAAATGGCCTAAGTATATTTTTTGAGAAAACCGACACTTTAAAAACCCCTATTTCCTTAAACTTAATTATTATTTAATATTCTTTTCCTCTTCGGAAAATCAGGGCGCGTCAGGCCTACTTCATCAATTACGCTACTAAATTAATCTAGAAACTTTACTCATTCTCACACTGGATGTGCAATGTTGACATGTCCACCATCGGTGTATTGTTTTGCATGAACTTTAAAATTTAGGAGGATCTTAATTTGGATTTAGAGAATATTATATATGAATGACCAATTTTGAATATAAAGTGTTAATAATCTTAAACAAATATTATAGTATCTCAATGAATTTTCATATTACCTTTATTTTTTAAATACCAATGGTGTCAATAGTTTGGGGGCCTAAGGCTTAGTTTGCCCCCTATAGTTTTTCAAAATGAGGGTTGACAGGAACTATTAAAAATGACCTGTTGAAAATGAGTTGTGAATTGTGTTGGCCCAGTAGAACACCCAAGAGGGGGGTGAATCGGAAAATTAAAAATTATCAGAATAAAATTCAATAAATCAAATAATTAATTTTAATCCTAAATTAATTATTATCTTTATATCGCAGCGGAATAATATAATCAACTAAGTGCACACTCAAATAACAAAAATTAGCAAAGTAAATATAGTAGCACACAAAAGATTTATACTAGTTCACCAAGCTACTCTTGGCTAATCCAGTCTCCTAAGTTCTACGGAGGTCGCACCCACTAAAACCAAGATCCTTTTAAAGGTAGGAACCAAACCCTCACACCAATTCTTTTACAGGCTCAGAATCAACCTTTACAATATCATTTTCTCAGGCTAAGGAAGAACCTCTACTTTTTATAGGTTAAAGAATAACCTAATTCTTTTTAACACTAAGGCTCAAGAATTAAAACCTCACAAAACACTCCAACTATCATTTTCTCAGGTAAGGATTAAACATTTACAAATCACTCAAATCACAATTCTATCCGGGAAAAATCACTACCTCAATCTCTTTATAAGAAGAGACTGAAACCCAACTACCCTTGATTAAATACCCCGAACAGTATTTAACCCGTGACACTACTCACTAAAAATTAATAAACAGAAAATCTCACTCGGAGCTTCTACTACCCCAGATAAATAATAACTCAATTAATATCCCTAGTGATTGAAAAATGTGAGATAGAAAAATCTAATTTTAACAAGATATGGGTAGTAAATTGAAGCATATAATCAAATTCAATAAATTGTTTGTAAAAATATTTTCTTCAAAAATCATAAACAATTTCTACGATCAATTTCCAAACAATAATCAAATAATTTAATGAAAGAATATAATTAGAAAGATCTCACCCAGAATCCACAGAAAGAATGATTAGAATGATGTAACTTCAAATCTGGCAACAGCAAAGAATAATAGCAATTGATCTTCAAGATCGTCTCTCAGAAAAGCTCACAATATCTTAATTTAATAACTCTTAGAACAGCTCTCTTGATATTGATTAATTCTCTCTTGTTAATGATATAAGAAATTCGCAGGTCTATATATAGGAATATGAAATCAGCCTTCTAACGGCTAGTTTACATGTGTCATGACAATTAATAGTACTTATAGACCCATTATATCATAATGACTTCATTTAGGTTCAATTCACTTAAAAACAGCTTTCAAATCTTTCAATTAAACCCTCAAAATATTTATCAATCTCAATTAATAAGAGTAGAATCAATTTTAAGTACCAAATTGAGAAACATTAATATTCAATTAACTATATTAATAGAATTTAATTAATATGTGAACCATATCTTAAATATAGAAAATATCCCCGAAATCTCTCTCAAATCCCAACAAAAAATGGTTACTTTTGGATATAATCTCGGATAAAATAGTATCCTGAAATAGCGCGTCCGGTCGACCGATCTGTCGACTGCCCAATTCAGGTTGTAGCCAAGCCATCGCTGCTACGTTCATCTGTCGACCTGCCTATCGACCTGTAGATTCAGAGAGTTTTCTTTTCCTTCACCGGCCGACCTGTTGGTCGACTTGTAGATTCAAAGAGTTTAGCCTTCTAGGCTAGTCGACCTGTCGGTCGACTTAGAGATACAAGATCTTTCAGCTGCTTGGTCCGGTCAACTCATCAGTCGACTGCCATCTTCTGGATCTCTTATCTGAACACATTTTTAACTTATTTTCTTTTATGTTTTCGCCCCTTTAACCATTTTCTCATCTAAATTAGCTCCACTAATATTCTTATATTCCATTTTAGTTATTTAAAATTATTTATTTTCAAATCACATTGGAGCAAATAATTTCACTTAATCAAAACATACATAAATAATAAAATACATTTTGTGTCATGTGTGTGTTGTTAATTGGGATATTAAGAGTTAAGATTCACCTGGATTGTTTTCCCTAATTTCTTCAAACTCTTAATTCTTCAATATCTTTAACATCATGGTTTAGCATCCATTTAATTTGCATCATCTTCATTACTGGAACTTAAATAACTGAAGTACTCAATTAAAACATTAGTTCCACCAAAATATCAATACTTAATGTTCATCAAAATCTTAGAATTAACAAACTGTTTGATAAATATGTCAAAAAATGGTTGTTGAATAGGAGAAGTACATAATGGCGATTTGGTAAACATTTGTGTAGAAGTATTAAAGGACTATTAAATTATTAAAATGGACATATATTATATTTATTTAATTATTCCTAATATTAACTAAGTATAAAAAGAAATATTTATTTATATTTTTTTCCAGCAATTTCTGGTTGGATTTTCTCCTCAAATTACCAGAACTTCTTGAGCTGTGATATTTGCTTGATCTGTTTCATTTTTATTTTTTATTTTGCAGAATCTTCTCAAATCCGCCACAAAACAGGTATTGATGTCTAATTTTCTTACAATTTGGGGATTGATAGATATATTTTTTTCATATGTTTTTATTTACAATTTTTTCAAAACTTAAAAAACAATATAAACATTGAAACTAAGCAAACGTCACTTTGAATGATGTGTTTTTTGTTTATTTTAGTTGTTTTTACATATGTTGTTTAATGTTTCTATTCTCATATTTGTTTCTGTTCACAGAATATCAGTATCATAAATGCAAATATGAGGAAAGAAATTATTTCCACTGCGTTTCCATTTTTAAAATCTTGAAATAAAACATAATTGTTGTCAAATTTCTATTCAGATTTGTGTTTTCTCGAGACAACTGTGGATCTGGGAACAAGAAATCGATTTGATTGCTTTCATCTAATTAACGTAGCCTCTAATTGCACTTAAGAACATAAAATATGTTTATGTTTTGTTCGTATAATCAATTTCCATGTGATGATATATTTCTCTTTAGTGATTAATTCCAATTGTTTTTTTTTCCCTGTTTAAAGTAGGACATTTTTTTTCTTTTTCCATTTCTACGTTTTTTGTTTTTATGCCATTTCTAGATAGGTGGCTAAATTGCCAATGCTTTTTATGTCTTGCTACTTTTTTATTGTGCATATGATTGTAGTTGGTGCGTATGATAGAAAAGAATCTTGGAATAGAAACTTCATATAATTGTGGCTGGTGTGTTTGTTTTGTTGATATGAAAGGTTTTTCAATGGCCACATGTTGATATATCTATCTTTATTGAATTGATTTCATTATTCTAATTCATCTCTTCATTTGTTGGTGTAGATTTTCTCAGATCATTTAGGCTCTATCAATTTTCAATTTATGTTTCCTCTATTTTGAGTGGTAATTTGTTTAATTCCGCTTCCATTTTTGTATTTTATGTTTTTTTATTGCATTTCTAGAGAGGTTACTACATTGACAATGATTTTCATGTCTTACTATTTTTTAATCTAGGGAAAAATTATGTGCGGTCCTATTTCTTCAAGAGACAATTTTTTAAAGACTAACATTTTTTTACTCATCTCAAAAGTATCATCATATATATATATTTGTCCTAAAATACCCTTTAATAGTTACAAAATTTACATAAATGCCATTTTGGTTATTTTCTTTCAAAATTCCTAAAATTAATATATATATATATATATATATATATATATATATATATAATATTAGAATTTCACTTTTCAATTTTTTCTCAAATTTTATTTTTTAATAAAAATTTCAATTAATTTTATTTTTCTTAAAAAATAATTTTTTTGATAAAATATCATAAATACCCTGATTATGTTTCATTTAATTTTATTTCAATTTTAGTTTATTTTTTAAAATATTCTATGAAGATTTTAAAATATAAAAAAATTAAATATTAAATTCTATTTAAATTAAAAATTCCTTTAAAATAATTTTAAAAATTAATTAAGTGGATATCCACTTAATTATATTTAGTAGATATCTACTTACATTATTTTTCACTTATTTTAATTTCAATTTTAGTTTTTTTTTTTTAAATATTCTATGAACATTTTAAAATATAAAAAAATTAAATATTGAATTCTATTTAAATTAAAAATTCCTTTAAAATAATTTTAAAAATCAATCAAGTGGATATCTATTTGGATATCCATTCAGTGGATATCCACTTAATTATATTTAGTAGATATCTACTTACATTATTTTTCACTTATTTTAATTTTAATTTTAGTTTATTTTTTAAATATTCTATGAACATTTTAAAATATAAAAAATTAAATATTAAATTCTATTTAAATTTAAAAAAATTCTTTAAATTAATTTTAAAATTAAGTTAAGTGGATATCTACTTAGATATCCATTAAGTGAATATTTAGTAAATACAATTAAGTAGATATCTACATAATGGAAGTAATCAGAAAATCTGAACCATCTATAAACAATATAATCAAGTGGATATCCAAATAAAAAACCGAACCATCAACACATTCTTCATGAAATTTGGGGAACTCAATACAAACGATCCACAAAAAATAAAATAAAATAAAAAAAAAAACACTTAACAAGCATTGTTTTTATTTGCCAACTTTGGTTATGTTCAAAAGATATTCACTAAAGTATACTTCCATTGTTTTATTTTGTCAACTTTGGTTCTGTTTAGAAGATATCTACTGAGGATGTCTATTTATCCGTAGATATCTACTAAAATTTTAAAATAAGCCGTTTGATTCACATTTTCATAGTGGTACACAACAATATTTATCAATTAAATAGGTTTTTGATGATATATATGGTCAAGAAATACCATCCATTTCTAAAGATAAAATGTCACCCACTATACAACCCGAGGCAAAAACTGGAAGTAACAATGGAGAACCAAATGTGAAAAGACTTGATATGAGAAAGTTGAAAAATTCAAAAATATAGATAAAACAAGATGACCTTTCTCTTAAACTAGGATTTTGGAACAGTGGGATTAATCCATTCAACCATATAGACCTTGTCCTCACACAGTAGCACTCAATTCAACAATAAACATCCTTTATTCTACTTCCATGGCAGATAGAGAGAGAGAGAGAATTATATCTCAAAATAAAATATACCTAGCTCGAAAAAAGGGCATATTCTGCACCAGAAAGATGGGAAACATAGAGTTCTTGTTGGAATACAATAGAAGGTAGAATATACATGTATATTGATGTGTATATATATATATATATATATAGAGAGAGAGAGAGAAGGGGGGGGGGGGGGGAACTACCATTTGAAAGAGAGAAGTGGCATCTTGGGTGGAACCTTGAAATTTGAAGTGGGACGAGGGGTTTCCTGCAACCGCTGCTATTGTGCAAAGAGCATAGAAGCTTCAAGCCTTCCATGGCCGCCTCTCCATTTGTGTGTGTGTATGTGTGTATGTGAGAGAGAGAGATTATCCTTTTGATTTCAGATGGTGGTGAAAGGAAACGGTGGTTGTGGTGGTGAAAACTCTAGATCTACCTAGATTTAGTAAGATCTGAGTAGATCTACTCAGATATGGCGAGATTTGAGTAGATCTACTCAGATTTGGCCAGATCTGAGTAGATCTAAGCAACGAAATGACGAATAGCGAGCAGCGACGGCAACGGCGGTAGGAACGACGATGTAGCAGTGACAAATGACGAACGACAGTGAGGCGACAACGACCACAAGCAGCAAACGAAACTGACGAACAACGTCGACAACGAAGAATGAGCATCAACAGCGATGAACAACAGCAGAGAGTAGCAATGCCGGCAACAAACAACAACGATGAACAGAAATGGCGAGCACTAACGACGAGTACCAACGGTAGCAGCAGCAGCAACGGCAGTGGCGGCAGCAACACGAATGGCAATGGCACAAAATCATTTTTAGAGAGAGATGAGTGAGAGAGAGGGGGCAGCTGAGAGAGAGAGGGGAAAGATAAGAGGGTCGGAGAACTTTAGGGTTAGGTTTAAATGATGGGCAGGGGTGTTTTTGTCATACAATTTTTTTAGTAGGGGTTTGTGCCAATTGTTTTTTAAAATAAGCTCTAAAAAATTGTTCTTAATTGTATAGGACCTAAAAAGTTGTCTCCTTTTATTTTAGGACCTTTAGAGGAATATCCCTTTAATCTATATACCCCTTTTCATTTCTAGCCATAATTAATCTTTATTTATATATTATTTTTTGGATTTATGTTATTTGGAACAGAGATTAGAATATTGTTTAATATGCGTGGTCTGTGGGTTTAGGATTTTATTTGAACATGTATTAGGATATGTTATTTGGAATGAGGATTATGATATGTTTAATATTTATCAAAAATAAAATAAAATTAGATTATGTTCTTTGTCTGTAGAATTTGTTTGTAGGATTCACTGGGTGAGATTTGAAGGTTTTGCATAAAACAATTTCTATTTTCGTAAATAGATAATTTCATAAAACAATTTGTTTTTTTGTGAGGAAAATAATTTTTTTAGTGAGGAGAACTTTGTTGATGTGTTGGTAGCAATGATAATAAATATTAATTGTGGCAGTGGTAATGACGAATATTTGTTATGATAGAGGCGGTGATGTTAGTTTCTTCTGATAATTCTTTATTCTTTGGCTATTGTTTTTTTCCTTCATATAATTATTATTAACGTTATGTTTCATGTATTCTTCATTTTTTAAAATTTGAAACCACTTTGTAATAACTATTGGAAATGGCCCTTTTTTTTTCTTTTTTTTTTTCTTCCATTGTTGCAGAAATTTGAACTTGGATATACATTTCCACCCAAAATGACCCAGATGGTTGATATAGTAGTGGTAACCATAAGGTTAACATCGTCATTACCAATCATATAATAAAAACTAAAAGTGAAATCCTAAGTTTTCAAATGAATGAGAGTTCACCAATTCTATTTTCTTTATTTCTCATAATTTTGAGTATATTCTAATTATTAGAAGTATTTTTCAATTGGTTTTATTATCATAATTCTACAAATTTAATGCTTTTAATGTGTGAGTATGTCGAAGGTTTTCAATCATTTCATTGTCATAATTCCATTAAAAGCACATAATGCTACTAATGGTAAGAATTTAAGAGGACTCCAAAATACTCTCTATAAGAATTCTTTTCTTTTCACCCCATAATTGGACACACTTTAAAATTATCTAAATTTTTATATATTCTTTAGCTTATTCTTTAAACTTTTGTTATTATTAATACCTTGACAATGTATATACCAAGAACTTGTCAACATCTTACCATTCAATTGTAAAACAATTAGTTTGGATTATGTGCAATTGTTTATATGAGGGTTTCAAGATTGAGATCGACGTTAATTGAAAGAGCCAGATCATTAGTTGATATTTTAAGCTAAAAGTGAGAAATGCATTCATTGTCTTTATTTTTATTTCTTTTGCATGAAATTCATATCCGATTTGTGTATGAAGTGTTGGGTTTTCTCTGTATTTGTTTCATTTGTTGGTTTAAAGATTTTATTAATATTATTATTTTGTTTTGTTTTAGGGGATGGATAAATGATATTATCAAACATCGTAGCATCAAATAGAACGATTTATCTTTTATAAGTAACTATACATTTGAAATTAGGATACCCTATTAAAATACATTAATTATGAAGTAAGTCATATTTCTTGGGATTTTCATGTAATAGTAACTTAGTAATAAAATTCGAAATGATGACGTCTGTTTGATATTATTTCGGTGCAATTGTTAGGGACTCATATTGTCTCTTCATTTTCTTTCCATAACATCCCAACTTTTTGAGAGTTTACCAACACTATTTTCCTTATTTCTCAACATTTTGAGTATATTTAAATTATTAAGAGTATTTGTTAATTAATTTCATTTTAAATAATTTGAATACGCACATTTCTTTAAAATTAAAATTATGTTAAACTAAAATTTTATCATTTATCAAAAATTAAACAATACTTTTAATTTCAACACTCTAAAGTAAAATATTCATAACACTAATTGAAAACAAATATTACAAAATAGAAAAAATATGCATTTAAAATACTGCAAAATAATACGTAATTCACCCACTGAAATAAAATAAAAAATAAAAAAAACACAATACAAACCCCACTAACTAATACAAAATAATTTTTCAAAAATAACAAATATAAATTATATTTATATAATCAAATAAAATAAATGAAAAAATTATTTCAAAACCCGTGCTTAGCGTGGGGCTAAAACTAGTATATATTATTTAAGGTTGTACTCATAATGAAGCTATTAGTTGTGTAAGATGAGATATGAAAAGTAGGATCATAAGAGATTTATCAAAGTTTTTATTTCTCTTATAAAAGGTCTCAACTATTTCTTTGTGATGGCTGTATGTCAAGTTCATTTTTGTAAGCTCTGTGGATTTATTTAAAAACTTGAATTTTGGTTGTGTTAAAAATGTATAGCACATAATTTATGTTTATTTTATTTTTGTCATAATAGAGGTTACTCTTTTGGGACTTATTTTCATTCTCGCAAATCACGGGAGTGTCTAGCAGCTCAAGAAACAATTCTCATTTTTCTTGAGGGTTCAAGCGATGTATAAAGATTTTGAGGATTATGTGGATTTGAAGATTATATTGAAGAATGTGTGGCCACAAAAGGAAAGTACAAGTAATTTATTTAGATTTTGCTTTTCATTTCTATACCCCTTTTTATTTATCAAGTTGTATAAGTTTTTTTTTACTCACTTAATTAGTGTATTCTTACTTATTTTAAATAAAAATTAGTTTTTTTATTTTTGAAATTTATTTTCTATTCTAAAATTTTCTCTTTTTTTTATTTTTTTTTATTTTTTATGGACGAAACATCTTCCAACATCAGGATTAGTCATGTCTAATTTTTTTTAATATAATTTTCTAATTTCGTTTAGATTTTTTTAGATTTTAATTTTAAATAATAGACAATATCACTGTTTTGATAAACACAAATGACTATCCAATTTATTTATTTATTTTTATTTTTTTTATTTTTTATATATCTTAAAGTCTAGAAAAAAACAATATTAAAGTTTCTATTAAGTTTCAATGTGTCATTTTGTTCTTATACAATACCGAAAAGACATTATTTATCTGTGACGTTTCTTTATCTTTATTGTTATGTGTGTTTGGATTTGTTTTCATGGCTCTTGCTTCTTAAGCTTTTTCTTTAATCAATAATTTTTTAAATTTGGTTGTGAAGTTCATGTATAATTTGTAATAATATTATACAATAAAAATATAAATATCTTTTATTTAGCTACTAAAAATTTAAAATATAATTAAATATTATTTGGTAATAAATAATAAAAATAAAAATAATCTTGATATACAAAATTTCATCAATTAAAAAAATTATTTTACCTTTTAAAACTACTTTTCTCGGGAAGGCAAAAAAAACAAAAAAAAAATCACATGTACCTACTCTAAAAAAAATTAGAAAAAATTGGTGAAAAATCCATTTTTTAAGTCTAATTGGTGAAAAATCTTTTTGTGTTATTAAGTTTTGATTTAGTCATTTAAGTTATATTTTACTTGTGTTTTAATCCTGCATTACAGGAATTGTAGAGATATTGCAGGGATTGTAGGGAGTCTTTTAGTGAGTATATTAAATTTTTATAGTGAATTCTGTTATATGTAATTAATGTTAATTATAATTTCATAATTGTCACTTTTCACACATATTTGGTTATTTTTAGTTACACGTACTTATATAGTATTAATTACATGTTACAATTATATATATATATATGTATAATATTTTGTGACGTAACTGAAAAAATATCAAACTTTTTAATTACATATCAGAGACATGTAAAAAATTACATATTATTGAAAAATGTAACTGAAAAATATCAAATTTTTTAGTTACATATCAGAACATGTAACTAAAAAGTTACATTTTATTAGAATTTTATTAAAACATGTAACTGAAACAAAAAATAAAAAAATAATTAGGTACTTATAACTAATATAGTAATATTATACACAAAATAGTTACATATAATTGGCGCGTAGCTATCATGTGAGCAAGACTTTCCTCTTATTGAAACAGATGAGATGAAATTAAATTTTTTTACCGCATATAGAACTTTTGACCAATTAAAATTTAAATATAGGACTTCCCACCTATTCTCCCAAAAAATTATTTGCCAAATAGAATTATGCAAACTTCTCTTCTTAAAAAAGCAAACCGCCCCCAATTTTGGGGGCCAAACTAACCCTAACTCAATAAGGGCAGGGCATGCCACTAGGGTTTTTAAATTACGAGGGTGAGATAGACCCGGCTCTCATCAGACGCCAAAAGCTACATTTCGCCGCTCCTCCCAGGTATAAATAGGTATCCGCTCCCTCAACAACTCTGCTCTGTTTTCGTGATAGGGTTTAGGGTTCCGACTGTCTAACCCCTCTTCAAACAAATTATTTCCGTAGGTAACTTCTACCCCTTCGAAACGCATGTTCCTATCTTTTCTGGATTTTATGTTACTTATTTGGGCTTCGCTTCATGTTTTGCTTCATTAATCTTGTTTATTTCCTTGTTGGTTTTCTTTTTTAAGTAAATTTTGATAAAGTTATCTAAACGAAATATTCGTGTATGTGTTTGTTTATTGTTGTGTCTATTTTTATGTTAAATCTTCATGGGTTTGTTGTGTGTCATTTCGAGGTTAATTTTTCATGATAAAGTAGTTTATGATCTGAAAAGTAATAGCACATTTGATTTTATTAGGTTCATTGCATCCATCGAATGCAATGTTGTGCTTTCGACTTTCATAGAAAACTGGGAGGCACATCTTTGCTCTCTCTGGGGTTTAAAAATACTGTTATTATGGGTGTATGGGATTTATGGAGCAACCCAAACCCAAAAACGTTAGGGAAATTTTGTGCTTGAACTACATTGTTCAATGATGAGAATGAAAAGTTGATGATGAACTCAACATCCACCTTTTTGTCAACACCCGAGTGCACTTTCCTTTGTCTTTTTGGAAATTTATGTAATAGGGTAGGCTTCACCCTACTTGATCATACTTCGCTATATAGCTTGAGGGTGAAGGTCCAAATATGCTGTAAGATGTAAAATTGTAGAGTTTGAATTGGGCCAAGTGGAATCCTAGGACCACCTAATTTGGCAAGCCTGAGGCATATATCTTGTCGTAAAATTGATTTTGTTGTCGTTTTCATCAACTGGTCTAATGTGGAGCCTCGAGTGAAGAGCGGGGAGCTACGTGCTAGTCTCTTCTCATATGGTTCCGGACATCAACTGTTTTGTTGCCAAGATCGATGATTGAGCTCAATCTTCTTGTCGGGGTAAACAAGCATACATAAAAATGTGGTACCCACATCACTGTCCTGTTCATAGTTATTGGAACTGGCCCAGAAAGTGATCTGGAAAAGATAAGAGGTCACGGGTTGATGGTTCAACTGTTTCGACTGTTAAAATAAAAATTTATATTTTAATATGTATATGAATTAATTCTTTATTTGTGTATATATTTATTTAATGTTTATTAATTTTTCAATGAAACACGGGCTTGATTTGTTAGGCACACGGTGAATTAAGTTGAGTGGTCTTGGTTTTGAATCCTTTGAGCTTCTTTTCTGGTTAATTTTTAAAAATCCTCAGAAAGTTACTGCCTCAACCAATCGGGTTTGACAGGTTCCATCGGTGTGGGTCACTGGTTCTGCGGCTGAACCGGCTGGGCAGGTCGGGGTTTAATAACTATGGTTCTGTTACTATCCATGTAGACACCTCTTGTTTTGAATATGTTTTGTTTTTTTTGGGGGGGGGGGGGGGGGGGGACGCAAAAACCGACCACCGAACAGATGCAAATCATGTTCTGCTCAGTTTGGTTACTTTTGGGGCCCCAGATTTTCATTCGGTTTGGCCAACTTTTTCCCCTCCTACCCGACCGGCCTCCCTAGTAGGGATCAGAGAATTGGAAATAACAAAGCAAATTTATGTTTCATCTGACGGACATAAGATGTTTTGAAAAATAGCTTTATAATTGAGCACATAACCAATTTACTGCATGTTGTATGGAACTCATGACATCAATTATCATATACATTAGAAGGAAATAGTTGTTTTCTACTGCATGGATTAAATCATTCATCCAACTTGGAAATAAGCTGTTGGAATTAGGATCTATGTGCAGAAAGTGGTGATTGGTTGTTTCAACCAACTTGTTACCTGCTTGAGTATAGCAAGTCCTTTGTCAAATACCCATTTGTAATCTCTTTGAAAGGAAGAATCCGAGGTTAGTTTTGGGGGAAAGAAGAGCATTGACATGTTGGGTTTAATTGAGCGTTTGAACCTACTATGTTTTTCTTTTTCCGATAAGCTTGAACCTACTATGTTTGTGAGGTGAATAAAGATTTTTTATGCCAGTATTGTAGAATGAAATTTTAAGGCTACTACCATCTATTAGCAGCTTATGAGGAATACACTTATGCAAAATTAAGGTAGTAGCTGTCTCTATCTATATTCTATGCATGATAGTATCAAAAAGTATGTTCTAATTATGATGTGTCCGCTTGTAAAGATTTTTTCTCTCTTCCGAATGAGGTCTCGAGGTAAAATTACATCAATCAATTTTTTATTTCAAAAATATACTCAGACTCAAACATGATGGGATTTTAGAATTCAAAATTTCAAAATCGATTCATTTATAAATTCTTAATCCAAACAATACCCTAATGATTGACTTTTGTGCAGGTAGAAAACATGTCGACTGTAAGGCTTCCCTCTCCGTGCATGTTCATAAGAAATGCATCGAGTCAAACCCCTTGCTCTTCAAATTTCCCATCATCTCTAGTATTCATGCCTAAAACTGTTGGATTGAAATCCGAATGTAGTCTCAGAACATCTGTAAAGGCTTCATACAAGGTCAAACTGGTTGAACCAGATGGAAAAGAGCATGAATTTGAAGCCCCAGACGATGCATACATTCTGGACTCAGCAGAGATTGCCGGAATTGAGTTACCCTATTCTTGCAGGGCTGGAGCATGCTGTACCTGTGCCGGAAAATTGGTGGAAGGAACAGTAGATCAATCGGATGGGTCATTCCTTGATGAGAACCAAATGAATGAAGGCTATTTGCTCACTTGTGTTTCCTACCCAACCTCTGATTGTGTGATTCACACTCACAAAGAGACTGATCTGTTCTGAGTGTATGTGCCTCGGAATTGGGTCTTGTTTGGTTGCTGGAAATTGTCATGGTTTTTGGCAGGGTACAAGAAATAAAGTGTGATGCTTTCTATTAAGTTATGCCTTTTTCTGGGGATGCCGTCCTGCAATTGGTACATATCTAAATTTGAATTCAGTTTTGTAAAACGCGCCATTGTAAGAACGACCTATTCCTGATTAAATCAGTAAAATAAAACTGAGATTAGCTTCCAAAATGAAAAATGTGCGAATATGGATTCCGAGTTATTACAGAGAGTAGGGGGTGTAAACGGGGGCTGGGATGGTGCGGCGTTTGGACCGTGCTGCCTGATCTTGGCCCGTTTCTTAAGCCCGGGCCCAAGCACGGTCCATTGGTGCTGTCCGTTAAGACTGGAATGGAATGGCTGGCTCTATTGTTTTATTTATTTATTATATAAAAGTGATTTTGACACTTTGTACCCTTAAGTTTGATTATTATCTCACTTTAATCTTTTTAGGTTCAATTTAAACATATAACACCTCAAAAGTTAAAAATTGTCTCACTTCAGTCCAATGGACTAATTCTGTAACTAATATGGATGGGAAACTGTCAAATGTCATGTGCGAGGCACATGACTTTTAGTTGGATTAAAGATATAGTTGTCTAAATACAATTGCTTGTAGGGGTATAAGTGTAATTTGAAAACTTGAACTGACTCGTCTACTCGACTGACCCGATATCGGGTAAGTTGTGTAGGGCCTATTATTTTTTGGCTTCCACCCGCCGACCCATCCAAACCCCCCAAAGACTTTGGCTCGGTTACCCATCTGCCCATACCCGACATACTTGAACCCGATTGACCTTAAACCCTGCCCTGGAATATAGTTAATTTACCAAATACCCCCACTAACTTGTCATATTACAAAAAAAAATAAAAAAATAAATAAAATAAATAATCCTATATATGCAGAAACCCTACCCCCTCATTCTATCCATCCTCAAACCAATGTTTTCAAAACCGAACTGAACTTCCCGGTTGAGTCGCCACTTGAGTTTGTTTCCAACCCGGTTAACCATAAAAAACCGTTTTGGTCCCAAAATCGTCCAATCGGCCGGTTCGGACTGGTTCAATCGCTCAACCGTCAAATAGGAGCGGTCCATAGCGAACTGGCTGGGTTTCTTCATTTTCTAATTTATATAATGTGTTTTGCCAAAAAACCCTAAATGCGAAGTCCCTATTCCCCAGCCGCTGCCTTGCCTCCTCATTTGTTTTTTTCTCTTCGTACAACGACACTATCTCGCTCAACTCCGATCTATCTGGGTAATTGGGTGCTGAAGATTCTTCACCTGCGGTCCACATGGAAGGATGAAGATAGAAATGGAGTTGCAAAGTTGGGTGAAAAAGAGGTTGTGGAGAATGATGAAGATTAGAGCATGGCGAGGACAGTAAGGGTGATGATGATGAAGAATGCCATGGTATATGGAGTTGATGATGCCGATATGTTCTCTTCGAAATGCCGTGTATATGGACAGTAAGGGACCTAAGGGTGATGTACTCTTAGGTAGCGTTTGGTTGTAGGGATAGAGAATTGGGGCGTTTGGTTGCAGGGATAGGGAATTGGGGCGTTTGGTTGCAGGGATAGGGAATTGGTTGCCGATATTCTTTTACATAATCTAGATAACTATTTTTGTTATGCTTTGCATTATGTGATTTGGTATTGCTGGGAACAAAAAAAATATTTTGGTATTATGTCATTATAATATCACGGTTCAACCGCGGTTCCCCTACTGGTTGAACCGGTGACCCATGACCTGATGATTTTTCTAATTTGATGTTCGGTCTGGTTATTAAAACATTACCTCAAACTTTTGCCCCTACTTTAGACTCTCTCTCTTTCTCTCTTATTTCTCTCGATCTCTCTTGTAAGACTTGATTTCGCATGTGCATATTTTTTATTTCATTTTAGAACATTTAGAAAATAATGAGGTTTATTGTGTTATTTAATTTTCACTTTGAAAACTTTAAGGGCCATTATTGTATTTAAAAATTTGGTTTTAAAAACTTTGCGGGTTAAATGTTAATTTTAATTTTAACTTTTAAAAGTTTAGGGATTATTATGTTATTTCAAATAAAATTATAAGAATTTTGGAATATAATTAATTTTTTTTTTTATTTTAAAAGCAATATTTGTGTAAATATATAAATTTTAAAAATAAATTAAAAAAAAAAAAGTTTGTGTGTTGTTTTCTTAAAAGAGAAGACGACAAACGTGTGTTGTCCATTTGTTGAAAAACACACAAGGTAAAAAATTATTATACAATAAATAAATAAATAATTATGATCATGGGGTGAATATCACCCCTTTCATCTCTATATATACCTAATTATATATATGCACATTTCTCTTTCTCCTAGCACTTTCTCTGATGTCCTTTGCATCACTTCATTTGAGGTAATTGTTTCTCTCTTTATTTCTTTTGTCTTAATCAATATATACATATGTCTCTCTCTCTCTCTATGTATGTATGTATGTATATACACGGTAATATATATTGGGAAATAGTATATTTTAAACCCTTTAACTATTGATATATTTCTAAGTAGTCCTTATAAGTTTACACATTTCATTTTAAACCATCTATGAATCAACACGTTTTTAAATAGTCATTCTGTCAAAAAATCCGTCAAAAGTAACAAAATGGAGGGGGCAAAATAGTTTTTTTAAATTTTTTTAATCATTTTTTTTCTTCACGTCTCTCTCTCTCTCCCATTCAACTCTCTCTCTATTCCTCTCTCCCGTCCTCCCTCTTCCTTTCCCTCTTTTCTGTTTCATTGAATGGGTACGTCAAAAATTCGAGAAGGAGCCATCAAAAGCTTATGAAATAATCAAACTGATTTGGGATGATTTTTCTGAGGAAGTTGGATCAATTTCAGTGAGTGTTCAAGAAAGGGTTCATTTACCAGATGGATTAATGCTTAATGAGAATCTCAGTGATTTGGATATGATTTGTGGTGATATTCAGTTACCCATATCAACTTTGTTTTCCCTAGGAAGATCTAATACAAGAGAGAGCGATGTGTCTTCTTTACTAACTCCCAGTACAAAGAAGAATATGAACTATTTTCTGAATCCATATCTTTGCTTGTTGAACACCTCAAACAACATGAGTTATAACTTTAAGTGTCATTAATGTATTTAAAATATTTAGTTTTATAAACTTTGGGGGTTAAATGTTAATTTTAATTTTGATTTTTAAAAGTTTAGAGATTATTATGTTATTCAAAGTAAAATTTTTAGAGTTTTGAGATATAATTAATAATTTTTTTATTTTAAAAGGGATATTTGTGCAAATATATAAATAAATAAAAAAAGATATATATATATATATATATATATTGCGTTTTCTTCTTAAAAAAGAAGACAACACACGTGTGTTGTCCATTTGTTGGACAACACACAAGGTAAAAAAAAATTAAATAATAAATAAATAAATAATTATGATCATGGGGTTGAATATCATCCCTTTCGTCTCTATATATACCCAATTATATATGTGCCTATTTCTCTTTCTCCTAGCACTCTCTGATATCCTTTACATTATTTCAATTGAGGTAACTTTTTTTATTTCTTCATTTCTTTTGTCTTAATGAAAATATACATGTGTGTGTATATATATTAGATTTATAATTTAAATGTAATGTATGGTGAAAAATTAATTTATACTAAAAATTCTAAATTTTATTAAAACGGTAATTTTTAGTATTTTATTGACTAATAAATATTATTAACAACTAGTTAATATTTTTCTGTAAGACTAAATTATTAATTAGATTTTTTTATTTTTTTATTTTTATTTTTTTTTTTTGTAATTTTTGTTATAATATTTTATAGAATTAATATTGACTTAAGAAATTGGGAATTTAATAAGTTTCGTATAATTTCGGAATGGAAAACAATTGCATTTTAGTGTCACGAATTACATTGCATTTAGATTTATTTAGATAAATGCTTAGTTTAGATCCTGTCGTTATTAGGTTCACAGGTTATGCTGACTACGATAACATTTCGACGATAGCCTATTAGCAACATAAATATCGAGGTGAGTCTACTGTCTTCAGGTTAATTGCAAAATTATATTTTCGTACTAAAATGTGAAAATAAAATATTTATTAAAATTGATTATTTTATGAAGTTAAATTGATAAAGTAAATGGTTGATTGTGAAAAAAATAATTTTTATTATTATACTAATACGCCATAGTGTGATCTCGACAGGATGGCATGTCCTGCGGGATGTTGCTAGTCCTGACAGGAAAGCATGTCTTGTAGGACGTTGTGTTGTGACCTGATAGGAGGGTAAGTCTTGTAGGTGGTTGTTATATTTGTTGTTGTTGTTGACGATGATGATTATCATCCTGATATGGTGGTTTATATTACGTGTTGGTTCCTACCATTATTGAAATTGAATGGCCTTGACACTGATGGCAAACTTAGATTACACAGTTGTACAGGTTATGGTATCATTATAACTTGCGATCGTAAGGTGAAACGATCATATGGCTAATAGGGAAGTATGTTTTTGGTATTTTATTATTTAAAAGTTATTTGATTAGTTGATTTATATTCAGCTTCTATAAATATATGATATATGTAAATTTTGTTACTATTCAGTGTTGTTATATTTTGTTTTGGGAAGTATTATTGTGGTTATAGTCTATTTTGAAAAGTGGATTTTGATAAACGTACTTGATCTCTAAATTGCTTTTATATTATTAAGACAGTACACCGATAAAATATTTTGTCTTAGGTACTTCAATTAGAGACGGGTCCAGTATTGGCCCTAGGTAAAGTCAGGGAGTGGTGTTGCTTTTGAGGTAGTTAGGGAAATGAGTGGTTATTAGTTATATCATAGTGGCGCAACGAAAGCGTGTGAGTGGAGTAGTTTGTCTTTTACTTTTACTTCTCTATAGAAAGAGAAAAATCGAGTGGCAGCCCTAGGAAATCAGGTCGTTACATCTCTTTTTACTCCTCTCCTCCCCTTCAGATCTCTTCAATTTTGAGCTCTGGCCAAGATCCTGTATTTATTGCCTCCGTACTCCGTCGTTGTTTGTTGTTTACATACTTGGACGTCCTTCACCGTCGTTTGTTGTCTTTGCTCTGGTATGTAAGTTTCTTGTTAGGATTTTTAGTTGTTTGATGTCTTTGCGCCATCTACTAATATGTTTCCTACTAGGGTTTTGAAATCTTGATCATTTTTAATTGTTTAGATCTGTAAGTTTAGGGCTTTTAGTTGCTTAATTGTTTAGTATTTACTGTTTGATCTTTTTTTTTTTTTTTTTGTTTTTTTTTGTTTTTTTCTATTTAGATATGATTAGATCTGTTTATTTCTATTTAGATTTGATCTATTGAGCCTCTGTGTGTTGAATTTTTTCGTTGTTCATTTTTCAACCCTGGGTATTTATTTTTTAACCGTAATTGTCTGCTGATTTTGTTCATAATGTTCCCAAAATTAAATTATTTCAAGAATTGAACTATTTTTGGAATTGACAATTGAACCAATCCTAGAATTTGAAAAATATTTAGAGAATTAAATTAAAAAAATAATTAATTTCCTGCTGAAATTCGTTCGAACCTGAAACACCCAAACTCGATTGGGTGTCTAGGTGCCTAGTATTAGGTTCGAGAGGGTTTGACCGTTCTAAAAATTTTTGGGGTTGGCCCATTTTTTCTCCCTTCCCACGACCTGCCTGACCACTTTTCACTCCTAATTGCTAGAATTAAATTGAGATAATGTCAAAGTTGTTGATCCTAAGATTTTGATGGACAATTAAGTGTTGATATTTTTTGTGGAACTGACAATTTTATTGAGTGTTTCAGTTTAAAGAGTTCCAAACAGTATCATGAAGTAATTATAAAGGATGCAGAGACGATAACATCATGAAGAAATTGTAAAGGATGTAGAGATGGATACTAAGAGATTGAAAATTTCGAAGAACCTAGGAAAGGCAACTCAGTTTAAATTTGACTCTTAATGTATCTCGATTATGATCACACACGACATAAAAATGCTTTTTATAATTATATTTTTTTTATAGGATCCTAATTAGTTAAATTATTTACTCCTATATGTAATTAAAAAAGAAACATTGATAATTGATTAAAATTAAATTTAAGAATTTAGTGGAGCTAATCGAGAAAAGAAATCGGTTAAAGAAGCGAAAATGTCGAAGAATTGAATTGAAATAAATTAAGCAAGAAGTTCCAACATGATCGGTCGACTTGTGGAGTGTGATTGGTCGACCTGTGTAAAATACACAAAGTATCTGAATCGTTAGGTCGACAGATAGGTCGATTTGTGGAACTTACTGAATCATCCGACGACAGATGGAAAATGGGCGGTCGACCAATGGGCGAATAGATTTTGGTTTGAGAAGCTCTCTGTATCGTTCGACAAGTAGACCGTGAATTACCGGTCGACGGATGAGCGAGAAACGTTTGGCTTGGGCTACAACCTGAATCGGGCGGTCGACTTATGGGCGTTGGTCGGTCGACTAATGAGTTTGTTCCAAGTTTAGAGGATTTTGAGGATTCTGATCAAATAGTAATCGTTACTAGACATTTATGGTTAGGATATGAGAGAAATTTTAGGGATATGATAGTATTAAAAATATATCATTGTCATTTTATCATCCCTATAGATATGGTTCATATATTTTTGATATTTCTCAATTTGGTACATGAAATTCTTTCTATCTTATTTAATTGAGTTTGAGACACTAAATTGAATATTTTAAAAAATATCATTAAGTGAAATAAACCAGGATTAAGTCATAATGATAAATTGGATCTATAGGTGCAATTAGTTATCATGATAAGTGGGAACTAGCCGTTAGAATGCTTGTTTTATTTCCCTATAAATAGACTTGCGTTTTTAAGATTAATGAGATCCCAATCAATCAAATTTCAAGAGCTATTAAGTTTCTGAGCTTTCTAAGAGTCATCCTTCTAAAATCATATTGAGTGCATTGTGAGATCATTCTTGAGATTTGGTCTTGAGAAAATTTGCTGTGAATTATTTCTACTACTGATATGAAGTTTCATTGCTATTATATTCATTCAGTGAAATCCTGGTGAGATCATTCCAAATTATTTGCTATTAATTGTTGCTTGATCTTATTATCTATTATTTGGAATTTGATCTTTGAAATTGTTTTCCAGATTTTTTTAATTGAAAATTATTTTTGAAATAATTTCTTAAAAAAATTTGATTATGTGCTAAAAACGTGTTACCATCTTTGTTTGAAATCAGATTTTGAAATTCTCATTTTTTCTATCACTAGTATCAGGATATTAATCGAGTTTATATTTATCTAGGGTGGTAAAAACTCTGAGTGGAAAAATCACTTATCAATTTTGTAATTAGTGAGTTGAGTGTCGGATTAGATACTATTGGGAGTGTCTAATCAAGGGCAGTTGGCTTCAATCTCTTTCAGTAAAGAGATTGAAGTTTTGATCTTTGCCTAGAGTATAAAAATATTAGGTTTTAATTATACCTTTATAGAATTAATTGTGAGTGATTTGTAAAGGTTCCATCATTACCTGGAAAAATAGATAGTTGAAGTGTTTCTGTGAGATTTTGATTATTGAGCCTAAGGTATAAAAAGAATTAGGTCGTGATTCTTCCTGTAGTAGAATTAGGTTAATTTTTAACTTGTAAAAAGATAAGGCTATTCTTGAGCCTAGGAAAAAGAAGAGGTTATTCCTGAGTCTGGAAAAAAGAATTTGTAAAGGTTGATTCTGAGCCTGTGAAAAGAATCATTTTTGTAAAGTTTTGGTTCCTAACTGTTTAAAGGAATCTTAGTGATTAGTGGGTATGAATCTCTGTGGGGCTCGGAGGACTGGATTAGCCAAGATTAGGTAGGTGAACAAGAATATATCTGTGTTTACTGCATTATTTATTTCATTTATTTTATTTTGTGTTGTTTGGGTGTGCATCTAGAGATTATAACACTTATCCGCTGCTATAAAGAGATAATAATTAATTTAGGATAAAATTAATTATTTGATTTTGAAGTATTATTATTTGGATTAATATTTATCTACCCAATTTACCCCACCTCTTGGGTAGCTTACTGGGCCAACAAAAGTTAAAGGACCACATTTGTTTTTTCATTTCCTTCTCTATTTGACGACTAGATTAGTGGAATAATGAAGTGTACTTTGGGAGATGGGTGACTACCATTCCATTTACAACCATTTGTGGCTCAAGATCAACGCAATTCATCACTGAACATCAATTTCTGTGAACGAACTGATGTAGCCTAAAATCTCTGGCAAGTTACTAAAGATCTTTAACAACCTGTAAAACCAATAACCTACAAGACCAATAAGCTCAAAGGGGGACACCGATGTGCTGTCGGTTAAAGAACCTCCGACGTGAGAATAAGTTAGTCTTTTAGGATGAAAGCTCAAGTATTTGAAGTGAACTAAACTATCGATACCCATCCCTTATTTATAGATCTTCTTGTTTATGTTATTCAATGGTGAAATCACCCCCACGATCCACTGCTATTCTGTTGGGGTTGTTCTGGAGATCATGTTGCATGGGATCGAGAGGTTATTCCGAATACCACATTGCATGAGATCGTGGGGTTGGACTAGTTCCTTATGGCCTTTCATTGTTTAGGTTTATTTATTAATCTATCAAACTGGGCGACTGCGTTGGCCAGTCCTTATTCAAGTTTTGGACTGTTCTCACGAGCTCGCCTTTGTGCTATTGTGGGCTAGCTACAGCTAGCCCACTTTGAGGTAATTAATGGGTTGCCCTTCCTAGGCTATTTTAATACTATGATCTGGCCCATAAGGCTTTCTCCTTCGTTTGGCTTCTATTAAACGCTAGTTCAAAGGCAAGAATTCTTCCCATATTATTTTTTCTTTTGACTTTCGTGACGATTCGAAGAAGTGAGATGAAAGATCACATTTTATTTGTGTCAATCCCTATTCAGTAAGTGTTCTCACTTTTTTTCTCTCGTATCTTGGTTGATTTTTTGTTATTTTCGGACGTTGCTCCTTTTTCTTTCTCTGTTCTGTCTGTATTATGGCTTATAGTCCATCAAACAGTCCTGCGGAGGTTAGTTCGTCGTCTACTCTACTTAAGGAAACGGTGATGACTACCAACGCCTGTCCTTCCACCGATTCCCCTGTGAATTGGGGGAATCATGGTGCTAACAATTTTAAGGAAGATTGGCTTTGTAAACTTCAAACCAAATACAACAGTCCTAACTCGATCACATTTATGGTTCCCAATGAGAATGAGCGTCCCTACTCCGCTAAAGAGGATGAAATTTGTCTCATCGTATGGATGTTTGAGTACGACCTTAGGCTTCCTCTCACCCCTATTCTTGGTGACCTATTTTATCAATTAGAAATTACCCCAGCCCAATTAATCCCAAATACGTTTCGTCAAATAATGGGAGCCCTAGCCCTTTCTCGGGAGAACAATGTCTATTTTTCCGTAGAGATGATTAGGAGTGATTGTTCCTTGAAATTCCTCCAAAACACCGATAGGTATTATTATTAAGCTATCAAGAAATACACTTTACTTACTAACCTCCCAACTTCCGTAAAAGGGTTGGAAAAAAGATATATCTTCTTCAAGGGTGAGTGAGAATTCTCCCTCGAGGAGAAAACACTGCCTCTAGTTGTGCTGAAACAGTTTAACTTTTCTAGTAAGCTTCTTTTTCTTTGTCTTATTTTGTCTTCTAAATTCCATTAGTTTAACACACTTAAAATGGGTTATCTTATATTTTCATGAATCTCCTGGTACAGATGAAGAAGATTGCAGGGGTTTTCGTTTCACTCCCAAGGTGGTGGCTTAGCTCTTCCAAAAATCCGTTCTTGTAAAGTTTTGACCAACAACCCATTTGAGCCGGACAAGATGGATGATGAGTAAGTAGGATACGTCAAGAGCTTGGCCTTGAGAAAGATGAAGAAAGTGCCCAAGAAGACCTATTTTCTAAAATCTGGGGTGTGTCACCTCCCTAGCTTGGAGCTTAGACTTCAACCCATCCAGCTCATCAACATAATTCTGGTTTAGCTCAGTATTTTTCCGAATAATTTCCAGGTTATACCTAAACTCTTCCTGGCTGAGGCATTCGATTAGATCATTTTCATTGCGGGCATCCATTTTTGTATGTTAGACAAGGTCTTCAGTTCAGCATCAACGCTTTCTTTTGCTAACCTTACAATAGCTAGGTCAATTTGGAGGACATCTACTTTATTTCGAATTTGCCGAAGCTCCTCAACCAACCTTTTAGATTCTCCGACCTGGCCGACCAGGTAATTCTCCATTTCATTCATCTCATCAGTGCTCCTAGCCATTACGGCAAGCACATGGGTAATTTGGAAAGTGACTTAAAAAGTTAAATAAAATCATCCAAATTAAGAATGGATGCCTGAGAAGAAAACGTATTACTTGCAGAGCTATGCACACACTAAGGCCAAATTGTTTGTCTATGTTTCGATCTCCAATCCGAAGGAGAATCATATTCCAAAATTTATGCTAGAGAACTTGTAGAGCTTTGTTGATCTTCTCCTGAGCTGCAATAAGAGTAGGGGACAATTTAGAAAGGAATTGGAGCATCTTTTCCCATGAGATAAGACAAGATCTCTTACTTGATAAATCCGGGAAGAAGGAAGGTTCAGTGGTCTCAACAGAACCTTCGACCTGAGGGGATTTGGCAATGGAAGTTGGAGGAATGCATCCTTTCTCTCGGTTATCTCTAATATTAATAGGTGGGGGAAGGCAATACCAGAAGGCCAGAGTTTTTTTAATTAGTCTTAGGAGGAGAATACGATTGTGCTATGTAAGCTTCCCTCATTACAACATTATATGAAACATGAGGTGAAGGTCATGGTGCCATAGGGATGTTTGGTGAGGATGATAATTATGGTTCGGCAGAGATACTGGGGGGGGGGGGGGGGGGGCAACGAATGCATGTTTACAGAGATCTGTCTATGCCTCAAAAGTGGTTTGGACCGATAAGAATACTCTTGTGTCGAAGAAAGGGCACTGACCTGGACTCCAACTTGCTCCAAACTATCGGAGATCAGAATTACTACCCTTATCCATTTTGGAGGATTGGCACGATTGGAAGTGCTGGCGTTGTTTTTCTTCCCTTTTACTAGCATGTTATCCAAAACTTTGTCCCGAAGATCTATTTGAACCGGTATCAGGATGAGCTTGGCAAGCGACGTATTGGAAGGATAAGCCAAGATCGTTTTGTGGGGACGTTCGACGGGGGTCAATTTTTTTTAGTTCAACTGTCTTCTCCTTGAATAAAGTATACTGCTGATCAAGGAAACGATCTTCAAAAAGACTAAGTATGGTTAGAATGAAACTCAGAAAATTGCCATACAATTTGTGAGGAAGAATTCAGATTAATTAATGGTCCAAAGAGGTAAGGAACTTTCGATTCTCTATCTATTTCAATTAAGGAAAACTTCCAATCTTCACTGAAGAACAAGTAACAGTTCTTCTAATTTTTAAAGGAAGTTGGAAAATAAGTAAGAAATTGGTTGGAGTCAGCAAGAGAGAAGTAAAAAATGTTTGACTGGGTAATATATTTGAGGTTTTGAAGCCCTATTATCATACTAATTGTAAGAGGGACCTCACGTTTTTTTAGAAAGGTAATGCCTCTGAGAAGTTGACGCCAACCATTTGGACTAATTGAGCAGGGCTTATTTTCTAAGAATAATTTATTTTTTCGGATTAGTTAGGAAAATGGAAGACGGAGGCCAAAATTGAACATCCATTAGTAAGGACAAACCTTATTTTCATGAGGGGTGTGGGGACGGTCCTGGGGTTTAGGAATCATAATTGTGAGAGAATAAGGGATTTCGAACATCTGGCAAAACTTTAGTATTTGGTCAAAGGGAAATATGGAAGAACCATGATTTAAAAAATTCAAAGGAGGATCCTTGTGAGAAGGACCGAAATTGGTTAAGGTAGTGCTGGAAGAGAGAGCTGATGGCTGCTCTGGTTCAACCATTAGACGAAGAATGAATGAATAACTGGTGAAGAAGAATGTTTGAAGAACAAAAATAGTAAATTAGAATGCTAAGAAATTTATCAAAGAAGATGAAAGATCACTTACAATGATAGCGTTGAAATGACTCTTTGACTTCCTACGCAACCCGATATGACAGGAGGCCACTTATACGAGTGATTTTACTCTTGATAAGATGCACGCTTGAAGTAGTTGGGGATGTTCCAGTTTAGGGCCCATTGTCATTCTTCAAGCTAAATCCCGTTGGGCCTAATTTACGTGGCCCAGAATATGCAAAGGGAAAATAACATGGGCTCATGATAAAATGACCCATGGAAAATCTCATCTCGTCCGAACCAATAGTACTCTCAATTGGCCATAGCGTTGATGTGGAGATTTTCCAAATGAACGGTGGATCGGTTATGGTCATGGCAAAATTAAGGGGAAAACAAATATTCTCACTTTATAAATATTATTTCATTTAGGCTGGAGCGGCTATGCAAGATGTTAACTCTGATAGACCTGTTTAACTTATTTTCATGCTTGAGGGTATTTGGTCGATACAACACCGATATCCTAATTACCGATCTTAAGTATTGTAGGTGTTATTCAAGGCTAGAGGAGTGGATAGTTGACAAAATCGTGCAGTATGAGGACACTTCTGTTGTGGAACTATTCCCAACAAATAAAAATAGATAACAATCAGACCACCATACTAGAGATTGCTTTGAGAATTTTAAAGGGGCCAACTCCATTGTGGAATTTTTCCCAATAAAAAGAATGTTGATGAATGTCAGACCCCTCTCACTAAGAATTGCTCCGATGAATTGGGAAAAAAAAAAGATCCATAATGACAATATCAAAGGAGAAGATAAGCAAATGCATGACTAAGGGAAAAAAAAAGCGGATTCATAATGACTACATTAGGAGAATCAAAAAGAAAGGAACAACTGAAGAAAAAGGTACCTTTAAAGACCTTTTAAAAAAAGAATAATAAAGGCAATAAGGATAAAACATGATATATCTAAAAGTGAAAGGGTTAGCATTCTATACGACGAGGTTTTTATACGCTCGCGTATTGGCTACTCGCGAGTATACGAGGTCAAGTTTTAATATAGTGGATCTTTAAGATCGGATATCATTCCACAAAGACGGTGTGAATAATTGAATACCGCGATTTGGATAGTCTTATATTATCCCGACGGTTCAATAAATGTTTAAATTAAACTAATTAAAACTAAATTAAACTATAATTAGTGGGTTAATCCTAACTAAGTTGATTACCTAGGGATTGATTTCATTCACTTAATACATGTTTGATTTCGTTTAGTTAACAATAACGGTGTTTTATCCTATCCGACAATCTCAGTATCTAAAACTCATTCACTCCCTCTCTCGAGTGTTTAGTGAATGAATACATGACTTCGCGTTGACGCTGAAGTCCCCCTCGAACATCTTTTCGAACACATAGTCATGTGAGTCTTGACCCAACCTCATGGATTGCACACTCTCAAACTCCCTCCCGGGTTATTGGATCGTCGCGTTGTGTTTACCCTAGTCCGAATCCAGGGTTACCTCTTCCGAGTGTCAGACCCCGTATTCTCAAATCCAACCCCAATACCTTAACAAACATATTAAAATTGTAATAGATCAAATAACCACAATCGGATTTAGACAAACAACCGTTAAAGAAACATATATTAAATCAAAGTGGTATTTACACAACTACATTGATCCCTAGCTAATATTTATCTAATCTAACATGAACTTATCCATTTAAACATTAAACCAAGAGGTATTCATCATCATTTAATATAAAATATCAAATTACAAAGAGAGAAACAAAGAGAGAAAGATCAAATCTTAAAGTGGAGTGATCTACTGTTGCCAAAGATCGATTTGCCAATGTTTCCTCTTCTCTGAATGATGAATATACTCTTTGAGCTCTTTAAGAATGGCCAAGGATCAAGTCCTAAGGGTTAGGGACGTCCAAGAGTCCAAGCCTCTTCATTGGTAGTGGGAGCAAAGGTTTATAGGTGCAAGGATCCACGAATATCTGAAAATATCTTAAAAGATCTTAATTCTGTGCAGAGCTCACCGCCGTGGTGGTGTGATTTATCTCTGCGGCAGTGGGTATGTCGTCCAGTTTCTAAACTCTCTAATCTTTCACCGCCATGGCGGTAGGGATCCCCGCTGCCGCGGTGAAGCTTTATCAATACATCCTGCATTTCCACCGCTGCGGCGGTGGGACTTTGTTCAAAAATAACATTCTCTGCATTCTCACCGCTGCAGCGGTGGCTTGACCGCTGTGGCAGTGGATCTTAAAACTTTGTTCTTTCATCGTTTCTTCACTGTTTTCCCACTGTTTCACTTATTTGTCACTCATTTACGTCCCTACACCTGAATTACATAAAAACTAACGAAAATGAAATTAAATATTACTAATTTACTTAAAAACTATCAAATTTGGTTTAGAAGTAGATAGGTATTTTACACCTATCAAATACCCAAAAATTTGGAATTTTGCTAGTCCTCGAGCAAAACACCCTAACACTAAATTAAACTAACTACACTAATTAACTAACAACTAATCTAAAAATGAAAAACTTTAACAAAGAAGAAGTATACGCATGCGAGTTCCAAATTCAATCGAAGAAATCAAGTTGGTCCTCCCTTAACAGCCCTCAATCTGATCAAGTTCGGGAAATAATACACACCAAGTGGTGTTCTAGAATTTCAACACTCAATATCAATAAAAACTATTCTATATCCATTTGAAATGTGTGTGTGCGAGAGCTCATATGTATAACTAACCAAACACCAGATTGGATTATTCCATAGACAAACTCATGACTTAAACCTTAAAGGATTCAGGAAAACCATGCAGTTGACTTGGCTTGGCTTGACTATCCACTAATGTAGGTTCGGATATTCACAGAGATCAAAACGGCTTGGTTTGGCTTTGGAGAACGACAAAGGGTATCTGATAGGTGTAAATTACCTACGTATTTTCAATCCAAATTTGTTAGTTTTCGAGTACGTTTATAGTTATTTTTATATGTTTTATTCTTTTTGTATTAAAATAGGTGCGTGGAGTGAAAATGTATGAAATCGGAGCGAAAACGATGTGATCGAACCAAAGCAGATGAAATTACGGTAGATAAATGAGCAAGGAGGCAACATTGTGAAAGAAGCCCACCGCCTAGGCGTCTAGACCTCCGCCTAGGCTGTGAAGATGCTGAGAACATTTGCAAGTCCACCGTCTACTTCTTGGCCTAGGCGGTCACCAAACCTGCAAAGCCGGTACAGGTGTTGTAACTTCAAGGCTATTTTGGACTATGATTCAAACTCAAAACATGGAAGTTGTATATATTTTTCTTTTATTTTCATAGGTTTTTGAATCACCTCAATCGGAGTTCGGATGAAGAAGTTATAGCTAAAACAAATTGCAAACTTGGAGAAACTTCGCCTACGCGAAGTTTCCTTCGCCTAGGCGAACTTCCGACAGAAAGTTAACCGACCTAACTTTACCTAGGTGAAGTTTTCTATGCCTAGGTGAAATTCTAGTAGAAAGTTAACCGACCTAACTTCGCCTAGGCGAAATCCTCTGCGCAGAATAAATATTTTGGAGATATTTTTTGGCCTATTTAAGCCCTTCTCTCCTCCTGTCTTCCCTTATCTTCAGATCCTAAGGCCTTAGGCCATATTTTAGGAGTAGGATTAGGGATTTTTGAGGGAGATCTCTCAACCCGAGGTGGAGGATGAAGAGGGAAGCGATCGGTGGAGGGTTCTAGCGGCAAATCTTCGAATATCGGCTAAGTCGCTCATTTCTTCTCTTTATTTTCATCATTTTAGTAGTTTTTGAGCATGTTTAGCTCATTTTACATTGTATAAACAGTTAGGTCCATGATTTAAACATGGATTGTAATAGGGATTAACGTATTATTTATGAAAATATAGTTTTGGTTGAATTTGTGTTTCGTTCTTGGTTGTTCTTCGTATGTTGATTGTGTTTCCGTGTTTTCTATGATTATATGCTATTTTAGATATATTTAGAATATGGGGTTTGACACTCGGGAGAGGTAACCCCGGATTCGGACTAGGGTTAACACAACACGATAATCTAACGACCCGGGAGGGTGTTAGAAAGTGTGCAATAGATGACGTTGGGGTGAGACTCACGTGACCTAGAGTCGTTAAGACGTTGAGGAGGACTTCGGCGTTGACACGAAGTCATGTATTCCCCTATCTTACACTCGGAAGAGGTGGCGAGGAAGTTTACGAACTGAGATTGTCGGATACGCCGAACGCCGTTAATGTTAACTAAAACGAAATCAAACGCATTTAGGTAAATAAAGTTAATCCCTAGGCAATATACTCCCCTGAACAATCTTAAATTAGTATTTATAGTATAGTTAACTTAATTAGTATTTTAGTTTAGTATTAGTATTAAATTAAATTCCATTTTGAGCGCCTAGATAAAATTAGATCATGACAAATGCGATACTCGATAGTAATCTCAACAATCCTTGTGGATACGATACCCGACCGAAAGGTCCACTATACTAAAACTTGATTCGTACGCTTGCGGTGAAAGTGGCAGCGCTTTATTTGCAGCCACCAAGTTTTTAGCGCCGTTGTCGGGGATTGTCTTGTTGATTGCTATCGATATTGGGAGTAAATAACTCGATTTTAATCTAGACATTTCTTTCGTATATAATTTTCATTTGTAGTTTTGTTTTTATTTTCCTACAAGATGCTTGAAGATGTTAGATCGATAGGTACTTCTGTGGTTCGATCATTGAAAATCTCGCTAGTCTTGAGGGTATGTGTCAGGTCGAGGACATTAAACCAAGCGCTTCTTGGGAGGCAACCCAGGGTCTCAAATAAGTTAGATACATCTCCGTCAATTTGAGTCGGAGAAGAGATCCTCTCTCCTCCCAGGTACGTGTTCTATACCCCTGTCTTCCATATCATGTTATATACTATCATTGGGATTGCTGATGGCTTGTTTGGACACCACTTGTGTTGAGTTGGTGGTGATGTGTAGTATGTTTTAATATGTGTATATGTTTTTTAGCATGTTTTACTGTTTTTATACGTTTGCATGGTTGTTTAGGATTAGTTTGTTTAGTTTAGTTGTTGTTTTGTGCTGAGTTTTGATGTCATCTGGGCCTTTACCCGATGATGACTTTGTCCCCTGATTGTTTTGAGGTCGAGCGTAACGCTCATTCATGTGTGTTCTGTGTGCTTAACGTATCGTTTAGTAAAAGTTATTGTAGACCCTAAATGCACGAGCACGTAAACTCAATATAGCACTATCTTATTGATTTGAAACTGATTATCCGTCAATCAATTTCATGACAATAGGGATTCTAGAACTTGATTTGGGAGAAATTCGAGGTGAAATCCTAGGCAAGGTTGTTTAGGAGATATGATTTAGGTAGTCATTTGATCGCTTAAGCCTTTTGAAGCCTACCATGCAATATCATTATCCCTCGTTACCCTGTCAAAGCCTAATAACCATTTCAATTCTGAACACTTAACAGATACCCTAGCTGATTGAACTTTTTCCAAACCTATATCGCAAAACTGAAGGCACAATTTGAGTAAATCAAGTTAGCATTTCTCTACTTGATGTGAGCGGTTGGGTTTAGGCCAAAATTCTAATTTGGTTCGGTATTCGAGTACTCGCTTGCCGTTTGTCGTTCATATAGTTTGCACATTCCTAAGGTTATAAGAATTCGAATACGTTTTGGGGTGTGTTACTTAATCATTTTTGCACACTCTTAAAATTGTAAAAATTTGAATGAGTTTGGGGGTGTGTCAAAAAAAAATAGTTTCTTTTTGACATGACAAGTGAGTACGACGTTCTTAAACGTTTGTTTAGGGTTGTTTCTAAAAAATATGGGGTTTCGAGTGTGAGAATGCCAAGAGATGTGCCTCGGGTAACGTTAAGTTAATGACGTTAACCTGTTCTCTATTTCAAAATACCCTTGGCCATTATTCCAAAACCGAACCAAGCCCTACTGATCTTCATGAACCTCCGAGCCTACATTAGTGGAGAATATATCTCAGGTCAGGCGTATGGATTGCCTATACCTTAAAGGTTTTAGTCATGATCTTTATTTAGGGATAATCCCATCTAATCAATGGATAGTAGTATATTTGAGTTTAATCACACACACTTAAACAGGATCTAGAATGACGCTTACTATTTTTGAACGTTGAAATTCTAGAACACCACATGGTGTGATTTATGCTTGAACTTGATAGGATTAGGGGCCGATGAGGGAAAAATCTTACAACCGGTAGATGATAATCAAAACTTACACATTTTTGTTTTTAATGTTTTTCATTTGAATTTTTTAATTTCGTAATTAGTTTGTATGCTTTCTCATATTGTATGGGTGTTTTTCTCGAGGACTAGCAAAATTGTAAGTTTGGGGGTATTTGATAAGTATAAATTACCTACGTATTTTCAATCCGAATTTGTTAGTTTTTGAGTACGTTTATAGTTATTTTTATATGTTTTAATATATTTTTATTCTTTTTGTATTAAAATAGGTGCGTGGAGTGAAAAGGTACGAAATCGGAGCGAAAACTATGTGATCGAACCAAAGCGGACGAAATTACGGTGGATAAATGAGTAAGGAGGCAACATTGTGAAATAATCCCACTGCCTAGGCATCTAGACCTCCGCCTAGGCTATGAAGATGCTGAGAATATTTCCAAGTCCACCGCCTACTTTTTCGCCTAAGCGGTTACCAAACCTGCAAAGCCAGTACAGGTGTTGTAAATTTAAGGCTATTTTGGACTATTATTCAATACGATTTTGGAAACACTAAAAACATGGAAGTTGTATATATTTTTCTTATATTTCCATAGATTTTGAATCACCTCAATTGGAGTTCAGATGAAGAAGTTACAGCCAAAACAAAATTGCAAACCTATAGTAACTTCGCCTAGGCGAACTTCTGGCAGAAAGTTAACCGACCTAACTTCGCCTAGGTGAAATCCTCTGCGTAGAATAGATATTTTGGAGATATTTTTTTGTCCTATTTAAGCCCTTCACTGCTCCTCTCTTCCCTTCTCTTCAGCTCTTAAGGCCTTAGGCCATATTTTAGGAGTAGGATTAGGGATTTTTGAGGGAGATCTCTCAACCCGAGGAAGAGGATGAAGAGAGAAGCGATCGGTGGACGGTTCTAGCGGCAAATCTTCAGATATCGGCTACGTCGCTCGTTTCTTCTATTTGTTTTCTTCATTTTGGGAGTTTTTGAGCATGTTTAGCTCATTTTACATTGTATAAACGGTTAGGGCCATGAGTTAAACATGGATTATAATAGGGATTAACGTATTATTTATGAAAATATAGTTTTGGTTGAATTTGTGTTTCGTTCTTGGTTGTTATTTGTATGTTGATTGTGTTGCCGTGTTTTCTATGATTATATGCTAGTTTAGATATATTGAGAATACGGGGTTTGACACTCGGGAGAGGTAACCCCGGATTCGGACTAGGGTTAACACAACACAACAATCTAACGACCCGGGAGGGCGTTAGAAAGTGTGCAATCGATGACGTTGGGGCGAGACCCACGTGACCTAGAGTTGTTAAGACGTTGAGGGGGACTTCGGCATTGACATGAAATCACGTATTCCCCCGTCTTACACTCGAAAGAGGTGGCAAGGGAGTTTACGAATCGAGATTGTCGGATACGCCGAACGCCGTTAATGTTAACTAAAACGAAATCAAACGCATTTAAGTAAATAAAGTTAATCCCTAGGCAATCTACTCCCCTGAACAATATTAAATTAGTATTTATAGTATAGTTAACTTAATTAGTATTTTTGTTTAGTATTAGTATTAAATTAAATTCCATTTTTAGTGCTTAGATAAAATTAGGTTATGACAACCGCGATACTCGATAGTAATCTCAACAATCCCTGTGGATACTATACCCAACCGAAAGGTCCACTAGACTAAAACTTAATCTGTACGCTTGCGGTGAAAGTGACAGTGCTTTATTTGCGGCCACCAGTATCACAGGAATAGAAAATAGCAAATTGTTATAATTGAACGATACCCAAGGCACAAACGCTTGTCGCTAACTCTCTCTCGTAACCCCACACTTTTAAAATACAACCCTGAGAAAGAATTTAAAAATACTGTACTCACGTGTTGAAAGAAATGAAAATAAAAACTAAATTCACATAGTTTTTTTTTTTTTTTAAAAAAAAAGATTGTCACACCCCCAAACTTATTTGAATTTGTACTATTTTAGGGGTGTGCAAATAGAATTAAAAGAGTGACAAGTGAATACACTAATACCGAATCGATAATAAATCGTCTGAAACCCCGCCTGCTCACTTCAAGTCAACATTAGTCTATGCTACTTGATTTCACTCAATTTTGACTTTTAGGCTTAGAGATGATAGTTTGGAAAAATTTAATTGGTAGAGTATAGAAATGAGTTCAGAATTGAAAAGATTATCGGCTTCGACAGAGGAAAAAGAGAGAAAATTTTCAGGTTTAGCGGCAAAGGTTCAAGCAAAAAAATCGAAGGCCTAAATCACGCCTCCAGAATTACCTTACCTATGTTTTCGCCTCAAGTCTACCCTAAATCAAGTTCTAGATTCCTCGTTTTTGTCATGAAGTTATTACTGAATAATCAGAGTCAAAACATTCAAATAATTATACACTGAGTCCATGCGATCGTGCGATTTTAGGATCAAAATAATTTTTACCTAATCGACATGCTAAGCACACAAAACACACATGAATGGCATCATCCCCGACCTCGATATACAATTGGGGATAATTTTCATCATCGGGAAATGGCCCTAGACGAACTCGACAACTCATCAAGCATATACAACTTCATACATAAACATTTCTACATTAACTCTAAATACTACATACATACACTAAACTAAGCATTTAACATGCATAAGCAAAAAATCAAAATAAAGCTTAACTAAAAATTAAAGTTTTTACATACCAAAAAAAAAAAAATTCATACAAAAAATATTTCCATCCTTCACATCTTTATATAACAACACAAAACGTGATGTACATTCCCCCCAAACTTAAAAAGATGCAGTGTCCTCACTAACTAAGCAACAAAGCTAATAACAGTTTATAGCAATTACAAGTAAAATTGGGTGCCGACACATACCTAGGGGATAAGACGTAAAAGTCTCACCCCCTACCATTCGCTGGGAGGAAAGTTATCTCCACCACTATCATGTCGGAATGGAAATTGTGGTGGTTGTAAAAGGTGTGGCGGCACATGCGGTATAGGTGGATAAGTACTCATATCAATGCTGAAGCGCTCATACATAAACCGGTGGATTTGATCTTGATGTCTCGAATACTGATCCAGGAAAGTTTCGAGCTCGTATTTCCCTTGGTGACTCAATACGCACACACCAATCACAACGGTTTCAACAAAATTTCAAAAATGTAGCATGCAATTTTGTTTCACCCAATTTAACAATCCATAGAAACTTAGTTTATCACCAAAAATCAAACCAAAATCCCCTAGAAATTGAAAATCACAAAAATTGGGGTTAAATCTGATTTTTGGAGGATGATTTGAGGTGGAAATCACAAATTTTGTAAAGAGAATGATGGATTTGAGGGTTGGAAATGGTTTGGGAGGATGAAAATAGAGAGATTTTTGAGTTTCAACAGTAGTTGTGGAATTTTCATCCATACACCTGTTTTAATATAAAAAGAATAAAAACATATTAAAACGTACTAAATGTACTCGAAAACTAACAATGTTCGGTTTAGAAATAGATAGATAATTTACACCTATCACATTCAAATAAAATATCAAAAAGGCAAAATAAATTCCTCACAAGTGCAAGAAAAAATATACCAATCAAGCATGCAAGCATTAATTAAGAAGAGGAAATGATGATTCACAAGGGCATAATAAAGTGCATCGTCCTTCAACAAAAAGAAAAATAAAATATAAAAAGATGATTAAGTTACAAGCCCAACAAACAACAGGGACATTAGATGATTAGGAAAAGGGAGCAGCTAATCATCAGAATACCTACGTTGGAATATGGATAGTTGGTACGCCGCGAATTTAATCGCTCACGTATAACTACTCGCAAGTATACGAGATTAAGTTTTAGTATAGTTGGGGAGAGTAAGGGTATCGTGTTCACGGGGATTGGTTGTGATTATTATCGATTACCGCGATTATCATAACCTAATTTTATCTAGGCAAAAATAAATGGAATATAATTAAATACTAATACTAAAATACTAATTTAACTATACTAATACTATATTGAGATAGTTTTGAGGGAATAGATTGTCTAGGGATTAACTTCATTTACGAATACGTGTTCGATCTCGTTTTAGTTCACGTTAACGGCGATCGACTTATCCGATAATCTCAGTTCGTAAACTCCCTCGCCACCTCTCCCGAGTGTAAGACGAGGGAATACACAATTTCATGTCAATGAAAAAGTCCCCCTCAATGTATTAACGACTCTTGGTCACGTGAGTCTTGCCCCAATGTCATCGATTGCACACTCTCCAACTCCCTCCCAGGTTATTGAATCGTCGTGTTGTGTTTAACCTAGTCCGAATTCGGGGTTCCCTCTCCTAAGTGTCAAACCCTGTATTCTCAATATATCTATCTAAGCATATAATCATGACAAACCAATAAACACAATCAAAATAATGAAGAACAACCGCTAACGAAACATAAACTCAATCAAACAACATATTCATAAATATAGTGTTAATCCCTAAACAACCTATGTTTAGCCAATGGTCATAACCATGTATACAATGTAAAATGGACTAAACATACTCAACAACTACCAAAATGAAGAAAATAAAGAAAAGGACTGAATGACTTAGCCGATATCTAAAGTTTTGGTGCTAAAACTGTTGAACGATCACTTCTTTCTTCTTCTTCCACCTCGGGTTGTGAGCTCTCCCTCAAAAATACCTCAAACTCACCCTAAATATATTCTAAGGGCCTTAGGAGGTGATTCAAATCAGAAGAGAGGAGGAGATGAAGGGTTTAAATAGAGAAAATATCCAAAAAAAATATTTAATCTGGTATAAAGCTGACCGCCGCGACGGTGGGATTCACCGCTGTGGCGGTGGGTATGTCAGTTTGATGTTTGCTTGAGTGGTGGAGTCAACAGTGGATGCAGGACCTCTCTGCAATTTCATCGCTGTGGCGGTGGTTCTCACCGCTGTAGCAGTGGATGTTCAGTAAGAAAAGCGCCTCTCTGCATATTCACCGCTGCGGCGGTGGTCTGGACACCACGACGGTAGGCTACTGTTCTGATTATTGCCTTCATGCTTGTTCTTCCACCGTTCTTCCATTGTTCTTGGTCCAAATTGATTGTTTACGCTCCGTTTTCATACCTTTTCACCCCACACACCTGATTTATACAAAAAGAATAAAAACTAATTAAAACGTAATAAAATACCATAAAAACGCTCGAAAAATTACTTAGTTCGGTTTTGAAATAGATAGGTCGATCACACCTATCAATAGTCATCACCAATTAATGCTCAATGTTTTTCATTCTTCTCCCTGTTTCACTTTTCCACTTTCACTTTTAGAAAAAAAAAAAACGTTCCATCCCAGATGAAGGTCAGTTGATTCCACCATTTGCTCATCACACTTATATTTCCAATCGTTTAGCTCATTTTCTTTGTCAAATTTTTTTCTCATGGGCCTCCGAAAGCTAATAAATGATGGTGTAGTAACCTGTGTCTAAGAAAGAGTAAGAGGAACATGCCATTTCGAACTTTAGAAGCAATCAACGGTTACCAACATCGGCCTTAATCTTCTAAATTTTGCACAACTCTAATTTTGTAATGCTAGAAATTTTTGATCTCCAAGTTTGCAAGCATAACTTGAGGAAGAAAACAAAAATTAAATAAATAAAACAAAAGGAATAAAGTTATGAAGGAGATGAATTCCACTTCGTTGTATTAGGTTGTCATGGTAGATGATAATGCTAGAATTCTGACGATGATCTCAGCCTCTAAATTTCTGACTTCCATCTGCAAAATTTAGGATAACTACTTGGGATACTACTATGGTATCAGTCAAATACTCTCCGGTATGAGAATAAGTTAATGAGATATCTGGAGATATTAGAGTTGAATTCATATGTAATCTATGAACAACTGCATTTATAGAGTAAGTATTATCTGAATCCTTCTATTTTCTTCATATCTTAACTAACCAGCGTCTCTCTAACTTACATCTCATCCATAATGTCTAGATTATCTATCTAAAAGTTTGGGTCTTTCATTGACCATTTTAGGCCCATGTTCTTCTTTTATTTTACTATATTGGCTTACTCAATTAGGCTAGTCGGATTACGCCCTCTCTGGTAAGTATGGGCCTAATCCAGTTGAGTTTATAACTGTTGCTATATTTAATGTTTGCATAGGTCGGGGTAAGTTTACGCATATCATTTGCCCATCTTTATGGATTACGTGTAAAAGACCAAGAGTCACGTCTCATTACTTGCTATAAGTATCTTTTCATCTTCTGCTTTCAGATATCTTCTGTGCATTTTCTTTTAATGTCTTATCTTGCTTGTCTCATTTTACTATTAGTTCTACCTCCTTCAATGGCTGAAATCCGAAAACTATTTGGCTCTCATCTCCGTTAGTTCTTTCGTTGCTGAAAATAGTTTGTATTCTGACCCGTCATTAAACATGGTTGATGCGGTATCTCTTCATTAGATCCTGACTCCTTGTCTTCCTTCCGTTCTCAATTCAATATCCCTTCCTTAATTAAAATTAGGGTTCCTAATGAACGAGAACATACTCCATTCGAAAATGAATTATGTCTTTATAACTAGATGTTCGAAATGGCCTCAGCCTTCCTTTTCCAAATCTTATCAGAAATTTATTTTATTCTTATAATATTTGTTCTGCCCAACTTTCTCCTAATAGTTGGCGTTAATAACTTGGTGGCCATTTGGTTTCTCAAATCAACCAAGTTCCTCTAACCCTTAGAATGGTGAAAGATCTTACTGAACTCAAATACATGTGTCAATCCAATATCTTTTCTCTCTCTCTGTCTACTCCTAACCAGTTTTTAACTAACCATCCTCAGTCAATCAAAGACCTTTTCTTCAACAACGATTGGGTCTCCTCAATTGACCCTGGGAAAGTCCCGATTGTCCCTCGATAATTTATGCCCCCTAAGTAAGGGCTTCTTCATTTTCCATAAACTTATGTTCTAATTGATAATTATATACTTATTTCATCTTCTTCATTGTTTTCATATCTTCTCCTCCAAAAAGACACCATCACTTATGAGGAAGATGATCAAGTTTATAAATTACTGACCCCAATAGTGCACATACAAATAAAACTGGTTCAAAACTCCTATTTTTTTAAAAAAATTTATGCACATACCCCTACTAATAATTTATAATGAAAAAATTACCCTTCAAGTTTAATGTATCAAAACATTAATTTTTTTTTTTTTTTAATTAACTCACTCATTGCCCCTCTCACATCTGTGCCCCCTCTCACTTTCAGCCTTAACTCGCCGCCGCCCATGCTATAGCTCGTCGTCGTTGCCCTCTCCCTAGCTCGCTGCTGTCTCTATCTCCTTTGTTGTTGTGGCTCTATGGCCACCATATCTTCTCCGATTCATCGTTGTCTCCGATTCAACGATGAATTTCCAACCCCAACCCCATCAAAATCAATCGCCACCCTGTTTCTCTCAAACTTTAGTAGTCACGCCTTCTCTCTCAAGCTCCATGACCACCCTCTCAGCTCCGATTTTTTATCGTTTCTCAGCTCTGATTTTTTATCGTCTTTGCTGTAATTCACCATTGTCACTCCGATTTGGTTAGATCGGGTTAGATCTAGCCTAGATTTGCCTAGATCTTGCCATTAACAGTCGATTCTGTTGCTCTACTACCACCGAAGACTACAAGCTTTAGGTATTTTTCCAGAACTTCGACTTGCTAGTTTTAGGTATTATTTTCTTTTTCTTTTATTTATCTTTTTTGCTTTGAATTTTGATGTTGAGAATTGATTCGTCTTAGTATATATGAAGTCCTTTAATTTTGGGAGAATATTAGATTTGTGGAACACTATTTCCAGCTTGAAGTTCAAGCAAGTGATTATATGACTTGTGTTTTGCTTTTTGAGTTTGTTCTTCATGTATGGTGGTTCTTTGGTTTTGTTTAATGTCATGGTCTGGAATCAAGAAAGGTAATTTCCTCACGTTTGTGTTATTGTTCATCAAACATAGGTAATAGAGCTAAGTGGATATCCATTGATTGTTTTTTAGTGGATATCCACTGATTAATTTTGAGTGGAATTCAAAATTTTGTGTATGTCTAGTATGTTTTTAATCCTGTTTAAGTGGATTTTCACTTCGATAGAGTAAATTTTTTAAAGAAATGCTTCATATTTTGAATTGTTGATTTATGTAGATAAAATTCAAATGTATTCTTGTGTGTTTTATACATTATTTTACTGAATTGTTGAGACTGGTGTATTTTTCGTTCATTGAGCGGAATATAATCCAATGGTTGAAGACGGGATTTCACAGTCAAGAGTTTGGATGTATTCTGCTATACGTTTGTGTTTTTTTTTTTTTTTTTTTTTTTTTTTTTGTGGAAAAACCATCACGAAACGAATTGATTTTTTACTTTTTCATTTTAATTATTTTTAGTAAAATTCTACTTGATTATTTTTTGTGGAAAGCTAATTAATAATTCAATAATTTGTTCTTTAAATTTTTTGATTTTTGAATTCAATGAATCTGGGTTCTCCATTTGATTTTTAATAATTTATTCATGAGAATGTGGTAAGGTGATGGTTTGTTTGATGGTGGTTCGATTTTTTGATGTCTCAATTCTTAACTTTAATATTTGGGTTATATATTCTTTTTAGTGGATTTTCACTTAATTTATAAAGTGGATTTATGTAAATGATTCTAGGGGTATTTAGCGTATTTTAAAAAATTATATATTCTGAATAAAAAAATAATTAGTGGACTTTCTATTGAAAAATGAAATTCGGTGAATATTACAAAAAAAAAAAAAAAAAAAAAAAAAACGTAAAACGTATAAAGGTATTTTTGACATTTTAAAAAAAATGTATATTTTTAATAAAAAATAAAATTAATTGAAAATAAATTTCAGTGGATTTTAAAAAATTAAGTGAAATTTGTGTATACAAAGGAAGGATAATATTGAAATGATAAATATATTAGTACTTTTAAACAAATTTAATTTTTAGGAAAAAACTACCATACAACCGACAATTTAGCTGTATGGTATACAACCCAATTTCATATGCAATCTCAATCGTAGATGTCCTATGCATGAGCCAAGTGGCACCATCTAAACTGTAGATGTCCATTCCATGTCATTTTTTTCGCAAAAACCAAGGTGGTTTTGGGCTAGCAGGTACATTACAAGTTCTGCCTAAAAAGTTACAAGTTTATCTAGGAACTAGTTTGTTCCATAAAAGTTACAAGTTCTTAGATAAACTTGTAACTTTTATAGAACAAACTTGTAACTTATCAAAATGTCTTGGTGTACCATTTCTCTCTCCTTGTTGTGAGTTCGTTCCTTAAAAGTTACAAGTTTCTAAACAAATTTGTAACTTTTTTGGAATGGACTTGTAACTTGGCAAAATGCCTTGGTGTACCATTTCTCTCTTCTAGTTGCGAATTACTTCCATAAAAGTTTCAAGTTCCTAGACAAACTTGTAACCTTTATGGAACAAACTTGTGACTTGGCAAAATACCTTGGTGTACCATTTCTCTATCCTAGTTGTAAGTTGATTCCTTAAAAGTTACAAGTTTGTCTGCAAACTTGTAACTTTTACGGAACGAACTTGTAACTTGGCAAAATGCCTTGGTGTACCATTTATCTTTTCTAGTTGTGAGTTCCTTCCTTAAAAGTTACAAGTTCCTAGACAAACTTGTAACTTTTATAGAGCGAACTTATAACTTAGCAAAAAACCTTGGTTTACCATTTCTCTCTCCTAATTGCAAGTTGCTTCCATGAAAGTTACAAGTTCCTAGACAAACTTGTAACTTTTATGGAACGTACTTGCGAATTGTGAACTTGCATGTTAATTATCACATATTTAGAAATATTAGCGGGTAATTTGTGGAAAATTAAGTTATTATATTGTTACTAAATTGTTCTATTATGTTCTTGATATGAAAATTCGAGTTGTAAATTGAAGTATTGAAATGTATGATTAAAATAAGTAGAACATAATGAATAAGTTAAATTGTTATAAAAAAATTAGGGGCTAATTTCGAAATAATTAATTCATTGAATTCTATTGTTCATATCAAATTCAATGTATAATTGATAAATTGAAGTGTTCAATTGGACAATTAAATAAGTAGTGGATCATAGATTGAATAAATATTCTCTATTACATAAATATTAGGGGCTAATTTATAAAAAAATTAAGTTATGTAAATTTTATTAATTTAATTTTATTAAATTAATTATGTTTTTGTATTCAAATTCAATAATTAATTTTAAATTTAAGTGTTCAATTGTATGATTAAAATAAGTAGTAGAACATTAGTATGTCGTATTATATATATGAACTTCCTCAATAAGGAGACGTGAAAATCCTGAACCCCAAACCCTAAAATGTTGAACCGTAAACCGTTGAGTCCTAATTTCAACATAAAATATTACATTTGTACTAATTATGGTGTAATTGAATGATTGTACAATTAAATAAGTAAGCATAATATAAATTGGATCAATATAATGTATTATACAAATACGAGGGGCTAAATTATTAAAAGTTAGTCTATTGAAATGTTATTAAATTTATTACATTTTGATATCAAAATTTAATATGTAAATTGTAAATTGAAGCGTTTAATTGGACGATTGAACTATTAGAACAAAAATTGATGTAATATTCTTGATTGTAGAAATATTCGTGGCTAATTTGTAAAAATATAAGTTATTTAACTGTGATTAAATTTATTACGTCTTCATATAAATATTAAACAATTAATTCCATATCCAATTGTCGAATTGTATGATTAAATAAGCAGAACATGAATCAAATAAATATTTTCTATTATAATAGTATTGGGGGCTAATTTTTAAAAAATAAAGCTATGTCATCGTCATAAATTGGGATAATTTTACTATATCAAAATTCAATATGTAATTTATAGTTTGAACTATTCAATTGGACGATCAAATAAGCATTTTAACATAAATTGAATAATTATTTTCTATTATATGAACTTCTTCAATTGGGAAATATGTTTAAACCCTAAACCTTGAACCCTAAACCCTGAACCCTGAACCCTAAACTTTGAATCCCAATTTTATGGTCATTTATTCATTCGTTGAACAAGAACATATTATTTGTATTAATTATGCTGTAATTGAATGATGAAGAGGTAATTTATAAATTAAAATTTCATATTGTTGGATGTGTCATTTGATAATTATCCAATTGAATTACTTAACTTTCCAATTAACGTCATCCGTTGCAATATAAATTGAGATATTTTCTTAAATCATGAATTATTAGAAACATTAACGGGTAATTCGTAAAATAATTGAGGTTAATTTAAGAAAACTAAAATTATAAGATATTAATGTCACCTATAGTAAAGGGTATAGGCATTTAATGTAATTACTTGAACCCATTGTAATAGAAGTTGAATATTCTTATATATATACCCCCATAATTGTAGTAATTACAATGTTACTGAAAAATAATTTACAAATTAAATTTTTAGATTATGGGACGTGTCCTGTGATAATTTTGCAATTCAATAACGTAACGTGTAAATTAACAAGATCAATTACATTATAAATTGAGATAATTGCGTAAATCAAGCCTTATTAGAAACATTAGGGTTTAAATTGAAATAACAAAAATTATAAGGTTATTTTATGTAGATAAAATAAGAAGATATTAATGTGATATATCTTAAAGACGGTGTGTGGTTAATGTAATTAATTGACCGCTAATGTAATGGAAGTTCAAGCTTTTTAGAGAAGCTGCTTAGCTCTAATCCACACAATCGTTCTTCACTTCCTTCTCTCAACCTCAACTTATGGTTTCATTCAACATTCATCACATTTTCAAACTAAAATTTCCAAACCTTAGTCGATGGCTCCTACTACACATGCTAGATCAGCGAGGAAACATAAGCTAGACTTTTCAATCGATGGATCTGCGAATGAGAATACTTCGCAGGCGACAATGCCTATTGGAACAATGGCTGGTGTGGAAGCTAGCCTAGTGGATGGTGGGAATGATAAGTGCGGTAAAGATAGTGAGGTTCAATCGTATACCCCAGGAGACAACTTTCATCAAGGAAGGCCGAAGAAGAGGGTCGCAGTAAAAAGAGATGGTATGTTGTCCCAAGATGAAGCCGACCTGGTCGATGATGTGATGAGTACATGTGGTAAGGAGAGTGAGGTTCAATCGTTTCTTAGGAGACAACTCTCTTTGAAGAAGGCCAAAGAAGAGGGTTGTAGACAGAGGGGATGGAAAGTTTTACCAAAAAGAACTTGACATGGTGGATGGTGCGACAACCCTGTGTAGTAAGGAGGGTGAGGTTTAATCGTCTGCCCTAGGAGACAACTTGCATGGAAGAGGGTTGAACAAGATGGTCGTGACCAAGAGGCATGGTAAGTTCTTCAAAAATGAAGCTGTCATGCAATGGTATGTTCGTATCTTTGTTTCACGAACCTTGAAAAGCGAAAGGGACCTCAAATTTGAAAATGGTCCATTTAAAAGTCTATTGTTTAAGTGTTTGGAAGGCCAAAGCCGTAGGACTTTAAGTAAATTCCCGTTTCTCATTTACAAAATGATTGTTCATGTATTTTATAGCAATATGAAAGTGATTGAACATGTAAATCCAAAAGATATTTGTATAACGTCGTTTGTTCTAGGGAAGGTAATTCGTTTGAATTATGCAGTTTTGAGTGAAATCTTGGAGATCCTCAACGAACCTAGGAAGTACTATTTTGACCCTAAATTATATTTTCACGGTGCCCTACACCATGACACCAAAGACATGTATAGGGTATTAACAACAAGTTCATTTGAAGGTGACTGTCTAATTTCTACCAAGCTTAGACTGCATGTATGCCTCTTTTACTAATACGTAAAAGTTAATTTAATGCCTCGGAGGGGGAGGGGGGGGGGGGGGGACACCATGATATTGTGATGTACACCGACCGTATAATGTTGTATGATTTTATATGTCGTACTAGGTTCTCAGTCACTTACTTGATCTTGAAACAAATAGCCAAAATTGTTAACAACAAAGGAAAGGCATTTATCCTGCCATGCCCAATATTATTGACAAAAATATTCAAATATTTTGGTTTGTCTCTAGGGAGAGAAGTGCTGGTCCCCTAAGAGTTGCATTGATGAAGGACATTGCGGAAGATGAACATTGAAGACAAGGAAATGGAGAGAGTCGATGATTGGACATGTTCTGATCCGGAAGGGGTGGATGAGGTATGTTCCACACCCCTTCCCCCACGACCTGAAATTGAAACCCATCACACACGATGTGGTAATGGTGATTTAGCCTATCGGGTGGGGAGATTAGAAGGATGATTGATGATGGGTTTGCACGAATGCTAGAATGACTTGCGAACAATATTTATCACATCGATCAAAAAATAGTGGACATTGAAAATCTTATTACTTTAGCGCTAGATGTTTAAAGTTGTACGTCCGACAGTGCGGCGGAGGATTAATGCTAACAACTCACACTTCTATAACTGTTTAATACTGTCTTATGTTTTCTCATTAAGTGTTATTTAATGATTTTTTTGGGGATTTACTTATGTTTGTCTTCTCCAACATACATGTAGCTATTGTACGTTATGATTTGGTAGAAAAGCTGGTGCTTCTTTTGAAGGTGAAGTATGTGTGTCATGGATGCATAAATTCCCCATAAGTTGGGGATTCTGCAATATAGCTATATCTTTTGTTATGTTGTTTTCCTTACAAATTAAGCTCAATAAATGACATTTTTTTTTTTATTTAATTTTTTTTTTGTATCACTAATTTTCTTAATTTGACATATAATTATATATTTACGAATAAATGGATGTTACTGCTCTTCTTTCGGTTGCCAATTTGTTCCTTACATATCTTGTGCGATTTGCATACAATCTCGTGGTTCATTGATGAGTGGTTTATTTACCAACATATCAAGTACTTTTAGATTCAAATATTTGTGAGTTTTCAAGTATTTTTGTTATTCTAATGTATTTTTGTGTTATTTTATAGGAATACAAATAAATTGGAGAAAAGATACAAAATGAATACAGATGTAGAAATTCCAAGCTCCATTTTGACCATGATGCATTCTGATTTTAGAAAAACACAAAATAAAAGTTGTATATATCTTTCTTAGCTTTCCAAATCATATTTAATCACCTTAACCGGAGTTCGAACGAGAAAGTGATGACCAAATTTCCAAAACTGCGCGTTGTAACCGGAAAAACTTGCACTGCATCGCAAAATCTCTCGCTGCAGTGCCAAAAAGCACCACTGCAATGTGAAAGCATAGATAAAACCCTCTTTTGAGCCCTATTTATTTTACCATATGCCTCAAACACTAGGTGGCGAATTTGGGAGAGAAAACACCATTGGTGTGGCGATTTTGGAATATTTTTGAACAAGAAAACACCATTTGAAGCACATAAACGCTATTGAGAAAGAGCTTGGACTTGAAGATTATTGACGATTTGAAGTATTGGAGCTCACCTCCACAAAGAGTTTTCTCTTCCTTTCTCTCACCCTAATATTTCTTGAGTTTATATTTATTATTTTGCATTTATGAATTTCTTGAAAGTATTAGTTATAGATTCCGCTTTATCGAGTTAAAATTCATATCCAGGGCTTGATGTAGTCTCTTTGAACCATATTTTAAATATTTTGTTAATTGTTAGTTTTAATTCCAATTTATGCCTCTTCATGATTAATGCTTTTGATTCATGTGGGCAATGAGTTAGATGATTTTAGGTTGTGAATTTTATGCTCGAGAGGGATTGAATTTGTGACCAGAATTGAGAGTATATAGTTTAGGTTGTTGTGAGTCCCCGAGAAGGATCAACACTTAGGTAATTGGGTTGGAAATTTAGGATCTTGGGAGATCGGGAGATGATTATATTCTAAATTTATCAACTAAAATCTCTATTCATTTGTGTTTATCTTATTAATGCTTCCAATTTATGCTCCCATATGATATCTTTGTTGATTTGAGAACTTGGGATTTGACACTCTAGAGAGTTAATTTCGGGTTCGGACTTAGGTTAAGCACACCATAAGTTTAATAAATTGGGAGATTATTAAAGTTTGGGTAATCTGTAAGGTCGGGGCAAAGCAAATGTTCTCACCTAAATACTAGATAGGGATATATGTTTTGAAGTATGTACATATTCTTTCACTTGACAATCATGAGAAGTAGTGAGCGAGCACGAGTGACCTTGATTATTGAATGAATGGAATTGACTAATAATTGCTTAATGGAATGACATGGAAATAACGAGATGAAATCAAACCCCTAGAACATTTGTGCATAGGAAGTCCATATTTTATTTTATTTTACTTTTGATTTTATATTTCTTTTGTTTTTTATAAAAACTAAATTTGGTCACTTCGATAAAGTTGGGTTATGATAATCGTGGTAGTTAGTGACGATTTAAATCAATCTCTGTGGATACGATATTCTACTCACCCTTTACTATTAAAACTTGACCCGTACAATTGTAATGCAGCAAAAAAATCGCTACCAAGTTTTTAGTGCCGTTGCAAGGGATTTGCGTTTTAGATTGTTGTTAATATTGTAAATAAGTAACTTGATTTTAATTTAGGATTTTATTTTCATTTTTAATTTTTGCTTTTGATTTCTTATATTGCGCGACACTTGAAGATGGTTGATGAACAAATCCTCTAGAGATTTTCTCAATGAATTTCCAAGTTGTTCTATTGTGCTTGGTACAAATACAAGGAGTTGCTTATTCGGTTTCCCAATCATGGTTTCCAGAAAGAGTGTCAACTACTAAACTCCCTCGATGGGTTACAAGTTGCAACAAGAACTTGGGTGGATGGAGAAAGTGGTACTACCTCTTTTTACGACCTAACCACGGATAAAGCCTATTTGTTGTTGGAAGACATGACCGATTTTGACTATTGGAGTTGGAATTATTCAACAAGTCACCAAAGCTTGGGAGATAATTCCAATATTTTGGAGCCATAGTCTGACACCCCACACCGACATATGGAGGCTTCTATCACCCTTGAAGACCTTGTCTCCAAATTGTTGGAGGAGACAAGGCAAATTTTAGAGGAGATAAAGCAAATTTTGGAAGAGACAATGCTTCGTAAGGAGAAGTGGGAGAAGATGGAGATCGTTCATGAATTACAAGTCGAATCTCCGTTCGACTCCATTAAAGGCATGACAATGGCGGTGGAAATGAGAGACACATAAGCCACATTCATATTTGAAATCCACCATAAGGAATCGAATACAAGTGAGAGGACATTGGAGGTGTCTTATGAAGATGATTTAAAAGAGGATGAGACTTAAGAATTGTTCGTTGATGACAAATCACAAGATGATTTTGAGTCCTCACCTCTTGGAATCCAATTGGCATTGCCATCGCCGATCATTGAAAGCCACTGTGAGGAACCATGCACAAGTGGAAAGAACTTAGGTTTGTTCGATGATGATGATTTTAATAAGGAGAAGACCCAAGAGTTGATCGACGATGAAGAATCACAAGACAACACTTGTGACTATCAACGTTTTGAGATCTATGTTGTGATACCAACAATGATAAAAGACAAATACATCTATCAGGATCCGATATGGCTCACTTGTCCTCCTCTACCTTTAGCACTGTTCATTCAAGCTCACCTAGCACATAAGCCAGAGCCGATTCACGTTGTGCATACGTGCTAATCAATTTTACATCTCGCCAAACTTGAGGGAATTCAAAACTAAGACCCATTTATTGTATTGTATGACACATACTATGGGCGCAACTCGCTCTTTGATGAGCATTTTTCCGTTGTCAAGCTGATGACATTAAACCAAACGCTTCTTAGGAGGTAACCCAAGTTTTTAAATAATTGAGCCTAAGGATGCAAGCTATGGAAGAAAGCCCCACACCGATCACCTTGCCCGTAGCATCACCGCTGACCACACTAGGAGGCGAGATTGTCTTGCCTCTCCTGTACGGGTTTTTACTCCCTTATGCTTAATTTGAATACATGTTTAACTTTGAGTTTGGGGTTGAGACACATGTTAGCTTATGTTTGTTGGGTTTAGGAAATACTTGTGTGTATGACCTTTTTTTTATATAACTTGTGTTCTTTTGGCCATTTTTTTAGATTTGTTTAAATAAATTGTGAGTTTTGTTGAGAAGAAATGACTTGATATCGATAATGAGTATAGACACTTAATGGTTTTTAGGTCTTTTGAAATGTATTGCATTGAGATTTCTATGTGCTTGACTCATGTTGATTGAAGTTCACTCTTGACTCTTTATATTTGAGCACCATGAATCATGATCACTTGGTCGTTTGAGTACTTGGAGAATATTTATGTGTTTTACGTAGACTTTGACATCTCATGAATACTAGAACCCATTTAAGTAAAACTTAAGGCGAAATTCTAAGTTACGTGCTATTGAAGAGATGATTTAGGTATTTCTTTAGATTATTTGAGCCTTTGAAGCTAACCCAAATTGTTTATCCTTCGTTATTCCCGTTGAGCCTTATTGCCTAATTCTTTTATTATCCACCTATGTGCATCCAACCGACTAAATGCCTTTCCACTTCCTAAACCCATCACTAATTAGCATGTTTGCATGAATCATTGAGTGTAAGGACTAACATGGGCTGTGTTTGGAAAGTTATTGGTGGATTGGGTTGTGTGTTTCATTTTGTTGTTGAGTTGTTTATGCTTAATTCAAAATAAAAATAAAAATAGTACATCAATTGGGTGATGAGTTGAGTCATGTTTTTTTGTATTTCTCTGGAATATTGAGGACAATGTTGATTTTAAGTGTGGGGGGTGATTTGTATTTCTTATCTAATCGTTTTTTTTTTTTTTTTTTTTTTTTTTTTTTGTGAAAAAAAAAAAGTGTGTTTTGCTGAATAATACCTTGTGGGATCAATTGAAAGAAGACATTTGATAAAAGGAAGAGTTGGTGAAAATTGTTTCTTGGAAATCTGGCAAGATCCATAAGTTGTGATACCTGCCTAGGGTGATTTTTTAGCATAAAAATGACATTTTCATCTACCTTTTACCTTAGCTATACATTACAACCCCCAAAGTTCTTTTGATCTCCAATGACATATGAACCTACACATAATTAGTAGAGAGTGACATGAAAAAAGGGCTTATGGTTGTTCTTACATTCACATTCTAGAAATTGTTCAATGTGTCCTTAGCACATAAATTTATTCGAGGCCTGTTTGGTTGGGTAAGAGTGATTACACAATGATATGTGGAATTTATCAATTTATTTCCAAACCAAATTTGGTAGTTTTTGAGTATTTTTATAGTGTTTTAATTTGTTTTAATTAGTTTTTATATAAATCAAGCGTTTGGGACGAAAATGAGCTAAAACGGTTGAAAATAAAGCTAATCGGTGGAACGACGGTGGAAGAACGGTGGAAAAATAAGCAAAACGACCTTTTAGCATTTGCAGCTCCACCACTGCAATGGTGAAACCACCGTTGCAGCAGTCAAAGTGTAGAGAGTTGTTGCATTTTCACCGTTGTAGCGGTAAATGCACTGCTGCAGCGGTCAAAATGCAGATAACTCCACCGCTGCAGCGATGAAACCACCGCTGCAGCGATCACCTGCCAGAAAGCCTGCAGACCTCACCACTACTACAGCGGTGATTACCACCGCTGCAGTGGTGAGCCCTGCACCTGTAAAGTATTTTTTTAGATATTTTTATATATTTTGTTCTCATTTTATTCACTCATCCTCCTCCATTTTCGGAGAGAGAATCGGTAAAGAGACATTTTAGGGGAGATTTTGGGTGTGCTCAACACAACCAAAGGAGAAGATCACATTTCTAAGAAGAGAGAACGATCTCGGAGTGGTTTTAGCGTCATTTCTTCGGATATCGGCTAGTCTCTTTCGTTTATCTCTTTATTTCTTAACTTTGGTATTTTATTTGAGCATGTTTAGCTCGTTTGTTATTATATATGTGGTTATGGCCATTAGCTAAACATGGATTATCTATGAGATTAATATAGTTTATGAAAATGTTGTTTGTTTGAATAGAGTTTCGTTAACAGTTGTTCTTCTTTATTCGATTGTGTTTACCGTTTTTTAATTTCCTTTATATGCTTGTTATGATATATTGAGAAATTAGGGTTTGACACTTGGGAGAGGTAACCCCGGATTCGGACTAGAGTTTAAACACAACGTAACGATTTAATGTCCTGGGAAGGCATTAGAAAGTTTGCAATCCATGACGTTGGAGCGAGACTCATGTGACTAAGTGTTATATAGAAGCTCAAGGGAGACTTCGGCATTGATGCGAAGTCGCATATTCATTCACTTTATATTCGGCAGAGGTAGAGTTTATGATACCGAGATTGTCGGATAGATCGAATACCGTTAATGTAAATTAGAGGAAATCAAACACATTTGAGTAAATGAAGTTAATCCCTAGATAGTTCATTCCCCCTAAACGTCTCATATTAGTATTATAGTATAATTAGTTTAATTAGTTAATTAGATTAGTATTTTATATTTATAAACAAAAACCTATTTTTTATCGACTAAATAAAGTTAGGTTATGACAATTACGATACTCAATGATAATCTAAACTAATCCTTGTAGATATAACAACCCTTATTCTTCCCACTTTACTAAAACTTGACCCGTACGCTTGCGGTGAAAGTAGCAACGTAATATTCCGCTACCAAGTTTTTGACGTTGTTGCTGGGGATTGGTTTTTAGATTGTTGTTGATATTGTGGGTAAATAACTTGATTTTAATTTAGACATTTATTGTGTTTATATTGTGAGTAAATAACTTGATTTTAATTTAGGCAACTAGTTCAATGTTTTATTTTAATTAAAAAAATGTCTATTATTTTTAAATAAATATGACATATTAAATTACACAAAATAACTATATTTTCTATTTTTTTTTCTATTTTGATGTGAATGTTTTTTTTTTTTTTTTATAATAATTATTAGCTATTATATTGCTTAAAAGCTAACATTAAAAACAAATAAAAAAAAATAAAAATGAATAAATAAATAAAGTTGCTATCCAATGATATATTAATTAGAATTCACAAAACTCCATCTCTTGACATTAGTAGTTTTTTAGGTTATATTCTTTTTTCTAAATTTATTAGTCAACTTATTTTTCTATTTATATATTTTTTTAAACATTTATAATTTTATTATAAAATTAAAACGTCATAGAGAGAGAGTTAATACAGTGATCGAACTAAAATTGAAAGCTTTTGGTTAATTTTTCATGAAATTAAAGTTTTACTTTTGCAAATTTACCAATTAAAACAATTGTTTCAGAATTTCAAAAGTTGTATAATACATTAACATTATTGTTATTTTTTCATATAAAAATTATAGTGACTTTAATTCACCAAGTGAGACTTAATTTTTTTAAATTGAGAATAATTAGAGATCTCTTGTCTAATATTAAATTGATTTTAATAATTTAAAATTACAATTCTCCCCCATATAATTAAACAAGTGAGACCAATTTTTTTGAATTTTTTCATTCTGCCGAAGGGACAAATAATACACTTCAAAAGTAAGAGAATACAATGAAAATATACGGGAAAAAAATTTGACATTTCAATCCAAAATAAATATTACAGTAACGCATAACAAGAGATTTTTATATTCACAATAAACCCATCCAAAAGCCCAAATATTGTAGGTTGCAAAAGATTTGCTATACTGATTACAAATACCTATTTGAAGAAATCGATATTGTGGCCGTCCGGAAGCATGACTGCATGGGAACTATCTATATGTTCATGAGAGAAGTTCTTGTGGTCCAGATCATTCTGCTGAATGTCACCAGTTCCATCGGGGTGACGCACGCTATCATTTACATCAAAATCGTTTACTGAATGTTGGAGCCTTAGACATCTGTGGATCATGTGACCAATCATCCTATATAGCGTAGAACATTAAATAATAGTAGATGATGATGATGATGATGATGATGATGATGATGATGATGATGATGATGATGATGATGATGATGATGATGATGATGATGATGATGATAATAATAATAATAATAATAATAATAATAATAATAATAATAATAATAATACAATATAAAACAAAAATAAGTAAATAGAGATGTTAAGGAAATTACCCACAAAAACCACAATGTATCTTTCATCGGCAAAAAGGGATATGTTTCCCAACATTGTGATTATGGTGTTTAATAAATTTCACAATTGCAAACATCTTTACCTCCGGATCGTACTGCACTCGTAGACAAGCACCGCATCCGATGCCTAATTGTAGCCCAGTCTTTTTGTGCCGAGCTCGAGCACATACCCATATTCAACCAACAACATTTTTTTCCTTAATCACATTTTTGGTAGCTTTTTCGTACACGAAATCCAACAGCATTAACGTAGTTATAGTAAAATATTTTTGCATGTCGAAGCAATGAAATGTCTTCTCAATAATTTGAATGTTGGACAATTCATCCAACTCCTAATTTGAGGTATTCTCTCTCCTCGTTCGTAACCTTTTCCACCTCCCGATAGTCGAGAAAGATTTCATCATACTTGTTTGAATCGACCTCCATGTCACTTAATTCAATCAAGGGTGCTTTTTCTTTACTAGCCATTGTTGTGCTCTATTTACTATATGGTTTAGACATAAGTCACATAACATTTCGTTAAAACCGAGTACTTTTCAATAACCGACAAGAAGATGCTTAAAAATTAAAGTTTTTGAACTAAAAGAAGTGAAACAGAGTGATTAAGGAATTCTAGATAAACATATAGTGTTTCTTTTAATTTATTTTTTTTAAACCAAATGAGTTTATTTCATGGTTCTCCCAAATATAAAAAATTAAATAAAGAATGAGAACTAATAAACAATTGAAAGGAAAAAGGGTTTCAGTCTTTAAGAACATTTCTCAATGCCGAAAGAAAGAGAAAAAAAATTAAACAATTAATTGTCAAACCAACGTACACACCATGCATGTATGCATTCTACCAGTGGGAGAAGACTTTTCTTCTCGATGCCACTAAACTAGAAAACAATGCTATTAGGTAAAAGCCCTAGAGAAAGAGATATTTTGATCTTGTTGAAGGACAACTTCTTTATGGGGCCTACCAGTAAGAACTTCTATATTGACTATTATCTCCCTTTATTTTCAGCAAGTATGCTAAAAACTTCACTCAAAACTTGCTATTTATAGCACAATTTCATGGTAGTGTGTAGTTGGAATATTAAAGGTTACACTTCACTCAAACCAACCGATGTGAGTATAAACCCATCCATAATTATAGTACTTGTTGCTCCCCATTTGGGGTTTAAGTGTAAGGGTTTATATCACATACCTCCCCTATCATTTTGCCTAAACTAGATATCTCCCCTATCATTTTACAAATACCAGTTAGCCTTCTTATCATTTTGATCAAAGATGTTTTTTAATTATCAATTTTGTTGCAGCATTTTAAATTAAAGGATGTATTTTTTTATTTTTATTTTTAATAAACGAATTTTTAAGTTTTTGTCGTTATATATATGTATAATATACAGATTAACTTAAAATAGATGATTGATTTTATATGGCTGTATTTAAATGGTGATCATTAGATTTAATAATTGCCGTCGTAAAATCGGCAACTCAAATTATCATTATTACTATAAAATTTACTGAAATTGGTAGATTGAAGATTTGACCAGTCAGTTTTGGTTTATAAATTGATAAATAGTATATACCTAATTTGTATATAATAACACTGACTATTATATTTGATAAAGAGATGGATATAAAAAAAAATTGAATATAAATTTTAATTATCGTTGTTGATATATTTATAAAAAATGGTCGCCGTAGTAAATGAAATTTGTTTGGATTTACACATTATAAATTATCGGTTATTCATTTTGGGTAGAAATTTCTCTATAAGAGAAACAGTAGTAGCGCCCCTGGGAAATCGGGTCGTCACACCTTTGTGTTGCTAGTTGGACAAAGGAAACCCCCAATCAACCACAACAGGAACTTCGCACAGAATTCTACCCCATCTATCTACATTTCACATAGTTCATTCCTGAGGTCCTTTAGTAATACATATTTCCCACCCAAACCGGGCGGACTCTTCAATTCTTTAATGTTCTCCACCTTCCCATCTTTTTTGATAAGGAGTCCCTCATAACTTATTCCAAGGATGTCATGCACATCCTTCGAAGTAATCTCTAGTTTCCTGCCATGCGTTGTTAGAGAGTAAGAAATAGGATCAAAACTTCCTAGTAACCATCTCAAAAATGTCAAAGGCAGATTCCTAAAATTTATCCCAAGAACCCCTCCAAAACCCATTTCAACAATAGCTGCTCTCTGCAGCTCATTCAAAGACTCAATTACACCTAATATGGAATGCATAGCTATCCTCGTACCAATGGGAGCCTTCAAAGAAAAACAATTCAAAATTTAGAAACATCATATATTTATTAATCATCATAGGTAAATTCATTAGAACTTATAACTATTAACCTTAAACTTTTCATCTCAACCTTATAACATTGAATGAAAAAATTGTCCAATTATTCAAACCACTTCTATCTAGGAGAAATGAAACTTGTATTGACAAAATACTTGTGACAAATTGACACATGAGTCAAATAACTTGTAACTATTAAGTATTAACTCTAAATTTGTAAACTAAGATGGAAAACTTCTAGCATTGCACAATGAAATTGTAACATTCACAAAAGAACTTGTAATATACTTTCAATGCAAATACCATTCATGAACATAAACAAATTAAACAAGTAACATTACAAAACAAAAAAAAAACAAGAACAACTTAACTTACAAACAATTCTATAACACAATTGCTTAAACCAATTATAAACAACTTACCTCATATCCTTTATATGAATCACCAGAGACATTCCCTTCCTCATTTTTGTCACCATGGTTGGCGACATCGCAATTGTCCTCCCCGCTACAAAATTAAAAAGATCTCAACAAGTAGTAGACACATCTCAAAATAGCAAAGAAACGCATTGATTAATTTTTTAAGATAAATATTTATCTTGTCCCATTTAAGACTTTTGCTTCCTCCTCTGACGCACGTTTGTCGATAGTGGAATTAACATTAGCACTACAATATTAACAAGACCACAACAAGCAGTACACACATGTCTAAATAAAATAAATAGGGAAAAATACATTTTAAACTCTCTAGGTATTGACGAATTTCTAAATGGTCTATTTCCGTTTAGGCGTATCATTTTAAAATCTCTATGTATCAACACGTTTTTATTTGGCCCTTCTGTCAAAAAAGGGGTTCACAGTAACAGAATTTTGAGGGCAAAATTGTTATTTTAATTTTTTTTTTTAATCATTTTTTAACATTTTTTTCTTTTCTTTTTTGTTTTTCTTTTTTTTCTTTGACCCCTCTCTCTCACTCTCGTGCTCAACACTCTCTCTCTCTTCCTCTTTCCCTCTCCCCGTCAGCCGGAACCACCCCCTGTTAAGGGGGTGTTCAACCCCTATTCCTGCCGGCGGGGAGAGAGAGGGAGGGAGAGAAAGGATGAGAAAATGAGGAATAGAAAGAGAGAGAGAGAGGGAAGGAGGGAGAGAAGGAGAGATAGATGAAGAAGGAAAGAATGAGGAAGAGAGAGAGAGAGTTAAGCGGGAGATCAAAAAATGAAAAAAAAAAAATCATTAAAAAATTAAAAATATGTAAAAAGACATATTTACTCCTCTGTTCTGTTATGTTTGACAGATTTTTTGACGGAAAAATCAAATAAAAATGGGCTGATACCTAGAAGGTTTAAAATGAAGCTCTCAAACGGAGAAGGAACATTTAGAAATGTGTCAATTCCTAGAGGGTTTAAAATGTACTTTTCCCAAATAAATACAAAGGCAACAATTAATTTTCAAAGAAATACTTACACAGATAAATTTGGCGCATTCAATTTGCGCTTCAAACCTCTTTTCCTTGTTTTCTTATTGTCCATCTCCTTTACTTTAATCAAAAAGAAAAATTTATTAACAAGTTAAAACTACTTCACTTCACAAATATTATAAAATAATGAATGAAATAAGAAACTTAAATGGGCAAATATTCAAAACCACGTACCAAGAATTAACAAATTGTATCACATTAAACGAAATTTCGAAATCAACTATCGGTGTCCCAACTCGGTTTAGAAATAAAAAATAGAATAACAATTAAACGAAATTCAGTATAAAATAGAAAAACGTAAGACATCTATTTACAAATATGAGGTTTTCAAACCGAGTTGGGATACCGGAGCGTTGTAGGGTAAGACATCTATTTTCAAATCGAGTTAGGACACCGGAGCGATGTAGGGTAAGACATCTATTTTCAAACCACAGACGAAGATGGAGCGAGAGAGGGAAATGGAAAAAAAAAATCTGATATTCTTTACGAGAGAGGAAGATGTTCTTGACAACAAAACACTAGCCCACAGGGAGAAAGATTGAGAGTAAGAACCCTAGACCAACAGAAGCCACCACCACGCCTAAAGAGAGAGAGGAGAGGGAAGTTGAGAAGATTATTAAAGAAGCGCGAATTCTTGGGTAACCAGATGGAGAAGGTAAGCAACCGGTATTTTTTTTCTAAGATGGTTTGGGGTTTTAGAAGGTGGTTTTAACTTTTGGGAAAATGGAAATCTCAGCCCATCTAACGGTCCAGGTTTTGGTTGTATTCTATACAGCCAAAATCATTGTGGCCAGGTTCTAATTTTAATAGTACAAATTATTTTTTAGACTTTTAAGCCTTTAAAAAAAAAAAAATTGGCTAGCCCTCACCAGACCTAGACATTCATTTTCACATATTTCGCTCACGGTGTGCAGGGAGCTAAATTAATTTTATCTTTCTCATGGTTATCGATTGCATATCTGTTCCCGAGGATGGTACTCCAGAGTTCAAACTCAATTTCGATTGCCTTGTTGTCGCCAACTAACTCAGACTCGGACGTGTGAACTGCCGAATCTTGAAACGGAAGCAAGGGGTATTTGGGACCCCGAAACTCTAGTATGTCGGTAATCCCCGGAGTTCAACATAAAACCAATAGTTAAATACGTGTCTTTACACGATTGGGAGCAACTAAAAAAATCACAGCAGCCAAGCCATGCCATGCCATCGGTAATAAATACTCCCCGAGTGTCCACCTTCAGACCGCCTCTCGCTGCTGTGATTCTAGCGGTTGGAGCAGGAGGAGAAGCGGCGGAGATCTACAGAGAGATAGTAATAATGGCCGCCTTCTTCAGACCACTTCTTCTGCTTCTCGCTCTATCAGGTTCATCTTTCACTCACTCTCCAGTAGTCAAGTGTATAATTTTGTACATTTTTCGTTAGGAAATTTTGAAGTAATGGCATATTTGTTAGCTAGCGGGTCATGTGTCTTCTATTTTTCACTAATTTTATCTTCTTGTTTGCTCTTTCGGGATTGGAAATATTGGTTTCTCTTCAATTCTGCATATTCTCATTAATAAAAAGCTTGGTTGTTTTATATTTCAGTTCAATCAGTTGATTTCAGAACGAATTGATATTTCTTGGTTGGAACTTATAGTCCAATAAATGATTTTTGTTTGCAGATTTAGTAGTAATGAGCCTATGCCTTGGTGTTGGAATAAACTATGGCCAGATCGCCAACAACCTCCCAACCCCATCCCGTGTCTCCGCCCTTCTCAGGACCGTCAATATTACCAAAGTCAAACTCTACGACGCCGATCCAAACGTACTGACCGCATTTTCGAATTCCGATATCGATTTTGTGATCGGCCTCGGAAACGAATATCTCCAAAACATGACCGATCCCCTCAAAGCCCAATCCTGGATCCAACAACACGTCCAACCTTATTATCCCCAAACAAAAATCTCTTGCATAACTGTGGGAAACGAAATCTTGTCCGGAAATGACTCCCAATTGATGTCTTATCTCTTCCCGGCAATGCAAAACGTCTACAAAGCCCTCGTCAATCTCGGCCTAAAACAAGTCTATGTCACAACTGCACACTCGCTAGCAATCTTAGCCAACTCATTTCCCCCTTCTTCGGGTTCTTTCAGACAAGACCTAGCCCGATACATCCAACCGATGCTAAATTTTCATGCCCAGACCGATTCGCCCTTCCTCATAAATGCATACCCGTATTTCGCGTACAAAGATAACCCAAATCAGGTTTCACTGGAATACGTGCTTTTTCAGCCTAATCCTGGGATGAGTGATCCCGTTACGAATTTGAAGTACGATAATATGTTGTACGCTCAAATTGATGCGGTTTATTCGGCGATCAGGGCAATGGGTCACAATGATATACGGGTTAAGATTTCAGAGACGGGTTGGCCATCTAGAGGGGATGAGAATGAGGCGGGGGCCACGCCGGAGAATGCAGGGGTTTATCATAGTAACTTGTTGAGGAGGATAGAGGAGGGACAAGGTACTCCGGCAAAACCATCGGTCCCAATGGATATTTACGTTTTTGCCCTTTTCAATGAGAATCTAAAGCCCGGCCCGGCATCTGAGAGGAACTACGGTTTGTACTATCCTGATGGAACTCCAGTTTATAGCATCGGGTTGCAGGGGTATTTTCCGCGTATGGACTTTTCAGCTTCCAAGAAAAATGCAAGGGTGTGCAGTTCTATCCTCAATTTTTATACTAAGTAACTTGATGTGCTTGTTTAGGATTCATAATTTTATTGTTTTAATCGTCAAATTTATCTAATTTTTTGCTGTTTTGATGAATTAATTTCACTTTTTATGGTTCTAATAGTGACCGATTTATCTCATATTTGGCAGCGCTGGTCTATTTTCACTATCTTCATTCTTTCTCTAGCTTCCTTAGTAGTGCTAGGGAGTTAGCAAATTCATTTTATGAAGGGGAAAGGGAAGAATGGAGAAAAGAGGATGTTTTCCTGGGGACAACTTCGAGGTAAGATCCTATTCTTATTGATTTTATCATTTTTCTTTTTTTAAATTCTTCTTTGCAAGCGCACACCTAATTTGTGGTATGAAACGCTGTACCGGTTTAGTTTAGAGATTTCCCAGTTTTTTAAAGAAAGATACAAGGTATTTGGATCGGTTTTGAGGTGTTAGGCCAAATCGACAAATGTGTACGCTTGAAAAATAGATTTTGTTGAAAGAAATAGTTACTTTTGTTAATGGATGTTTATCTAACCTTATCTCCACTCACACTTATACCGCATGAATTTCACAAAATTCTCGTTGTCTTCAACTAGACAAAAGTCCCCACCTTGGCCACCCTTCGCTGTTCATCTTTTGCAGCCGTCCTTTTTTTTTTTTTTTTTTTAAATAAACCGCCAAAGTTGATTGAAAGGTCATTGATTTTGTCTTTACCTTTGAGTAGCCCACATCTGAACAGGACATCCTCTGTTTTTCTACACAAAGGGAATTCGCCTTTATCAGCCTTGAGGTCGAGTATGTTCCTCCGTCAATTTCAAGCTTGCAATCATACAGACCCACCCAAGAATAAAAATCAAGAAAATATTATGTCATCAATAGATTTTTTTTTTTTTTTTTATTTAAATAGTTGTCAATTTCAACCTTACATCATTTTTGAAGCATCAATTTCTTCATAATGGGTTTCCTTTCACTTTTGAGATTCGATGCTATCAATTCCCAAGTTTTAAATGTTCTATTCTCTCCTAGGAAAAGTTCAATTTTAAGGGATTAGTTGGAAAATCACCTGTTCATTTCACAAAGACTATTTTGAGAAATCTAACTTCATACAGACGCACGTGTTGCAATTAACAAATATCAAAAGACAGTTTAACCAACAATCGGGATAAACAAACGAGACTTTCCAAAGAGAACTATAATGTTATAATAGGAGGTTCCAATCTAAAACCGTATCACTTTAAATGGAATAATTCCATATAAACAAACTAGTTTGAGAACTCTTACAAATTTAATTTGGTATTTAATCGGCGTTATATCATATATTGTTGGGAAAAATGAGATAATTAAAGAGTGCGTAGGTTTTCTTGTAATTTTTGTTTTCTTTTCTATTTTTCAATTTCTTTTTCTCGAGTGAATTAATGGGTAATATCGGACTGTCACTAGTTTTTATTTCTTTTTAAATTTATGTTTTAGTATTTTTTTTCCTAAATAAATTAATGGGCAATATTGGACGGTCGCACGCCCCAGAAATAAATTAGTGTTATATGAATTTGGAGAATAAAAGCGTAGAAAGATGTAACATCAATATGATGCGTGAGGCACGCAGGTGAATGGTGGGTTTTCAACGTCATGGAGTCAATTTTGGGCTCTAAAAGTTGAATGGCCCAAATAGGATAAGATTGATGATTCCACGGAGACAAATAAAAACATATTTGCGTGGCATCTTGTTTTTACAACAGCTCGTCCATCTTTTTTCCCAAAACAAAAATGAAGATGGTCATAAATTGTTGATGAAGTTTTAATTGTTTCGCATGACAAATAATGAAATGCCGCCTCCGTTTTGCACTTTGCAGGAAGTCAAACGCGGCAGAACTCTCGTTTTCATTGTAGCCTTTGATGATTGTGCTGGACCAGATATTTTGTTAACATAGAATACTACATAGATATTTTTTTTTTCTTTTTTAATCTTATATATTCATACATTCAATACTATTTCATTATAATTAATAAACTAAATCTCCTGGTAACTAGGGATTCTCTCTCTCTCTCTCTCTTTTTTCCTTCTTGAGGGGTCAGTTCTTTATTATTTGAACCGCTTATGCGAATTCTCAAGATGTGTTATATCAAATATACCTTATCGATTATACGGAATTTGGTCGAACCTTGTCCATCAAAATAAAGTAGGGATAGAAACAAAATCATCAGAAATAAAAAAGAAGTGATGTTGGAGAGCCATCGTTTCTTTTTATGTTAGAGAAAATAAAGAATTCGTGAATTTTTCATATTATGATAAAATTATGAAGATCAATTAAACTTGACAAAATGACTGATGAACTTTCCATATTATAATAGAAATTATGAATAAATTATTTAAAGCTGACAAGAGTGATTGATGAATTTCTCATATTATAATAAAATTTTTGAAGATCATTTAAAATCCATTAACACAAAGAATTGAAATCGAATCCTTTAATAATGGTGTATTGAACAAAACTTCTTTTTTTTTTTTTTTTTTTTTTTTTTTTTTTTTTTTCTAGCTAGCAATGATTGTCTCTAATTAGTTGTAAATTTTGTTGTGCAATTTATTTTTTATTTTTTTATTTTTTGTTTTTATTTTTTTAATTTCCGTATAGTGTAATAACATTGATATATGTAGGTTCACTTAGATTAGAACTTAATGATCGATTCGAGAGAAAAAATAGATGAACAGTTAGTTTCAAATTTCAAATTCGCCTCAAAATGGTAGAACCATTCAAAAATAGTTTTAAAATATTAATTCATCCCAATATCATTGATATAGTTTTTGAAAAAATTGATTTAATCCCAAATTAGTCAAATTAAGTTTTCAACATTATAATTTAACCTCAAACTGGTTAAGAGTTAAAATTTTAATTTTGTCTAGGTGGCTAAATTAGGTCATGAAAAATTATAATTTAACCCTAGGTAGTTTAAATCAAATTTCAATTTGTAGTTTATACCTATGATGGCTAAATTAAGTTTTCAAAAGTTAAAACTCCAGGTCAGTTAAATGAAAATTTTATATTCTAACTCGTAAAATCGCTTAATCCAACAAATAGATCATGAGATTCATTATTAGCCAAATGAAAGCTTTTCAAACAAACTCATAAAGTTTTGTACAAAATCCAAACTGCACAAGATACAATAGACTTGGGGAAAAAAAAAAAAAAAAAAAGCACCATTGATTTTTTTCCACTCATTATTGTCAAAGCTCGTGGCATCTAATCGTCATGCACCCGAGGCAGATTTGTAAAAACAATATAGGATCGATCGACAATAGGACTGAAGATATTCACAATGAAATATACGAGGACACCCATCGCAATCCGTAAAAAAAATACAAATAAATAAATAAATCAAATGGAATGGAATAGGTAAAATAAAAAATCGACGAGCATTGTCAGATACATGTCAATCTAGAAACTGCACAGACAAAAATATAACAAAAAATAAGTAGATCTTGAAAAGAATTGCAGAGTAAGGTAAAGAATGAAGTTCTCATCACAAAGACTTCAAATAATGGCTGATGGAAGCATTGTTCAATGCCTCTTCATTGTTATTGTTTTGTTAAAATTTTTGGCTACTTTAATTGATTATTTAAAGTGAAATTCATTAATTAAATTAATCAGGTTAGTCTTTCGTAGCGTTTCTCGTCGTTCGAGGATCGACGTAGTATATTTAATAGTAAAAAGATTAAGTTTTAAATGAGATTTTAATTCTCAAAGAACCCCACTTAAGATTGGTTGAAAACTATAATAGACGAGTTATTCCACATCACTTGTGAAATGAGAACTTAGCACCATGTCAAGATAAAAACTAAGTTGTAAGTTTTAAGTTACCCCACATTGGTTATGGAGAAAAAATTTAAACTTGTATCAACTTATAAATTGAGAATAAAGGTAAGCCACTAAGCAACAAACAAGTAAACTTGGATTGGGTCGAATTGGGGTTCGGGTCGGGTCAATCCAATCCAAATTTGGACCAGGATTGTGCCCGATTGGGGTTCGGGTCAGGTTTAGGTCAGATCTGGATCGGGCCAGACCTTAACCTGTCAGAACAGTTTAAATTTTAATTCAGTGGCAGTTAAGCAGTTAAGTAACTGCTTAACAGTTAATTTTGAATAAGCACCAATGAACAGATATAAAGGTTCGTTGGTGATGATTCGCGTGAATGTTTATGCGAACAAATATTTTTTCAAAGTTGCATACATTCAATATTGTATTTTGGTCTTCTATAAATAGAAAACTTCACATTCATTTCAGTTCATCAAATTAACAACATTAGCACTTCATATCACCATCAAAGTATAATACATATAAAATTTTGTGAGAGTTCAAGCACAAATCTAGTTTGTCGAAATTTTTGGTTTAAGTGCTTGTACCAAAAGTTTGAAAATCGTTGTACCTTGAGAGACAGACGTCCATTCAACCATTAACACTAGTGTAGGAGCGCAAATCTACACTGTTTTTATTTAAAATTTAATACACTGTTTTTGTTACGTAAACGTTCACGTTCACGTCCCGTCTCTGCTTTGTCTTATGTTTCTGTTATGTAAACATTTATTTCTCTTCTCTGTTACTGTCTTTATTTCTGTTATATAAATGTTCATGTCACGTTTCTAGTTATATATACACTTTAAAATCTTTAAGATAATATTCATATCTCGTTTTTGTTACCCATACATGCTTAGTTAATGTTTACATTAAGATTGTTTAACTATTATTAATTTTATCTCATGATTATTTAAGTATTTATTTTGAAATTTTAGGCCCCGTTTGGTAACTGTTTCCATTCCAGAATTTTCTATTCCATTTCTAGATTTTTGAGAATTCTGTTTGGGAATAACATTTGGTAATTTTTGCTTTCGTTTCTATTCCATTCCCATTTGAGAAATGTGCCCATTTTTTTCTTAAGAAATGAGAAACAAAAAAAAAGTTGTTTCTCATAATTCCCATTCCATTCCCGCCGGCCGACCACCGTCCGCCGCCGCAGGCACCGTCGCCGCCACCATCGCCACCGCCGTCCAGCCAAAACAAAAAAATAATCTCAAAATAAAAAAATGATTTCAGGATAAAATCATTACCAACGTGATTCTCTTCCCAAAAAAATAAAAATAAATAAATAAATAAATAAATTCATTACCAAACGCGATTCTACTCCTAAGAAGGAAACAAAATTCCCATCTCATTCCCATCCCACTGCTGGAATGGAAACAGAAACAGTTACCAAACGCTACCTTAGTAATTATCACCAACATGTTTCACAGTCTCTAGCATTGTCGATTGTTGCCTTCGCCACCGTGATTGTGTAGAGAGCTTATGTGTGTCATGTCATGTAATGTTTTATTATATAGATTATTAATATTTTTAATTAATTGAAAGATTAAATAACATGCCTCATGCGTTTATTATTTTATTGTGAATTATGTAAAATCTTTAATCTTCCTAACAAGTTCGTGAGCCACTTGGAAGCATATTAGCCTTACGATTTTGTCTAACTTTTTGTAGCTACTTGTAGCTAGGGATGTCAACGGTCCGGGTTTGGCTCGATTCATACAAAATCAAAACCGTTTAAGATATGTAAAACTAAAATCAAAATTGTCGTTTTTTTTTAAACGGTTTTAAAACTAGACCGTTTAATTTTAGCCAAAACAAAAATCGCAAAACCATTTAAGATTTTTAAATTTTATAAAAAATCAAAATCAAAATCGCAACCGCAAACCACAATTTACTATTAATTCAAAAAATTATCCAAATCATACTCTTTAAAATAACTAAAAATTAATAGCAAAACCAACTACATAAAAACAGTTTTCAACATAAACTAAAAACCAACTAAAGTGTAAACTAAATGGATTGAAAAGTGTAAATAAATAAAAATAGGGATGAAACTATAAATACTAAATAAATTAAAAATAATATATATATATATATATATATATATATCAGTTATACGGTTCGGTTACGTGGTTCGTTTATGCGGTTACTATCCCAAAATCAAAACTAAAATCAAAACCACTTCGGTTTCTAAATTAAAAATCAAAACCAAAACTAAAATCATTTTGTTGGTTTCAACTCGAATCATTCGATTCGATTTTTCTTGGTTACTCTTCGGTTTGATTTTTTTTGCCATCTCTACTTGTAGCAAACTGTTTTCCCACAGGATCTTGGACGAATAATTTTAATGTTTACAAGAGAGTTGCTAGCTAGAGCAAAATTTATCCGTCGATAACATTATCTATGATTCAGAAAAAAGATATCTAGAGAAAGTATATGCTCTTACTTTTGTTATAAGGCCTTTTCCTCATGTCACTAAAATTGACCACAATTGCGAGAATATTATTAGATCAGACTCATTTGTTCTGGGCCCTGAAAAGATTTGAATTTGGTAGGGGCGTTAAAAAAAAAGGGGCAAACTCCAAAAAAAAAAAAAAAAAAAAAAAAAAACTGGCCCTAACAAAAAAAAACCGCCAGGATCGGTTTGTTTTTGGGGTAAAACCGCACCCCTGGTTCGGTTGGCGGTTTTAGTATACATGAACCACGGTTTAAACGGCGCCAAACCGCAAACCCCTAAAATGACGTCGTTTTGGGGGTTTTGTATATATATACAAGCTACAAGCAGAGAAACCCTAGCCAGTAGCCGCCTCTCCTCCCGATCGCAGTTCTCCTTCACTTCTCTGTCGATCTCCTTCCACTTCTCTACCGATCGTAGCTCCTTACTCCAGTTATCGTAGCTCTTCACTCCATTCGTCGTCGTGGTCGTCCTCCCAGTCGCGAGAACAAATTGCAACCCTAAATCGCAACATTTTCTGCACCAATGCAACCTTAATCGAACCATCGCAGCTCTAATCGCACCATGGCAACCCTAATCGCAAGATTCATAACCCTAATCGCCGCGAGAATGCCGCTACTCCACTGTTGCAGATAGTTGGCAATGTTCTGTCGTTGCAAATCTTTGGCCATCTTCCACCATTGCATTCGTTGGAGATTGTCGTCATCCACCATGGTAGATCCGTAGCAGATCATCGTCGTCCACCATGGAAGATCCGTAGCAGATCGTTGTCGTCCGCCATCACAGGTCTAGCCTTCAAATGATTCAGGTAATCTTCAGTCCAAAATCATTCGTTTTCGTTTCCGTTGGTTAACAAATATGTTCATTTTAGTGTTTTGTATATAGATTTGTTGATTTTCGTTTGTCTAGGGTTTCGATTTCATTTTTGTTTGCGTTTTGTTGATCTCTACTCCCAAACCGAAACCGCACCAAAAATTGATGAAAACCGTATGGTTGGTTTTTCCTCTATACAGAAACCGAACCATCAGGGAGTAGTTTCCAACATAGGAAAATCGAGGACCTCGGTTCAAGGACCAAAAAACACAAAAACTGCATCGAACCGCACCGTGAACACCCATAGAATTTGGGTTCTCTATCATCTACCTTCTTCTTTGTTCGTCGACGATGAGTTTTTCATTGTAAATTTCACTGTACCAAAAGTAGTGTTTTTCCCCCTTTTTTACTCTAATCTCGTTATCATTCATTTTACTGCAAAATCTATTTTTAACATCTAGTTATTGATTAGTATAGACTGATAAGTTTAGTGCGTTTTACTTTAAATATTTTATCTTTAATTACGATTTTAATTACTCATTCCATGTAATTGAGTTATAATTGGACGAAATAAGGGGTAAAATTATAAATTTATATATATTTTTATTCTTTTCATCATTTTCTTTTTTATTTTTCTTTCTTTTCATTCTCTTTTTTTCTTCTTCTTCAACCTCATCCCTACAATCCTCTGCCTCCGCACCTTCCACCAACCCTAGCGCGACTACCATCATTGCCCCGTGGCGTCCAGCCTCACCTAACACCCGCCATCCACCTCTATCCCCTTTAACTCCCAAACAACTCACAACAAAAAAGAAATAATGAAAAATCTCCTCAAATTCATTATCAAATAACACCTAAATGCTCCAAACTATCATCAATGTTTTTGATGTATAAACAACAAAATTAAGACAATTTGAAGAAAAAAAGAACAAAGTATTGGCCCAAATAGCTACCCAAAAGAGGGGGTGAATTGGGTAATTACAAAATTTAACAATCAAATATGTAAACATAAATAATTAATTTGCCTAAATCAATTATTATCTTTTTATGCAACGGATATGTATTTAATACTAAGTGCACACCAAACACAATCTGAATAATAAATCAATGCAACACATAAGTATTTATCCTGATTCAATCAAGCTAATCTTGCCTGTGTTCAGCCCCCTAAGCTCCACGAAGATTTGCAATCCACTAACCCCTTGATTCCTGATTGCTAAAAAATAATACTCTTTTAATGGTACCGCAATACTGATATAGCACGGGTTCCAATAGGGTGTCGAACTATAGGGATTGCTCTTGTAACTATTAATCTTACTTATTTTCTTTCTTTGATAACAAATGAGTTTTGATTTTTAATTTGAGTTTTGCGAGGAATTGAATATTAGATCTTAAACAAGGAAATAGATAACCGAGTTAGGAATTGTGAGTTTCGTATTTTGGACTTATGTTGTTTTATACTTTCTTTTTAATTCAAATTTGTGTAAACGAGTGTTTCTAACTACAAGTTGGAATTACTCAGAAAGATTAGATTTATTATTCTTCGGCACAGTTTATCTTCGATATGTAATTCTTACGTTACTCTAATCTAGGCATAAACCATCCAAACCAATAATTAAATCATAAGAATACGATTATATGATCATTAGATCAAGACCACATGTACTAGATCTACCATTCTAGCAATAATTGATTCTAAATTCAAAATATCTACAAGAACATTTCGAGACTAAATTGAATCACGATTAACTATATTTCAAGTACAATATTCATCACCATATAATTGTTTACACATAAATTAGAATTAATCTAAATATATAATATTACATAAACCAAAATACATACCACAATTCTAACCTGATTATGAGGAAATTAGACATTCATGGTGATTTGTTCCTCTTCACAAATATTATTCCACATAGATTCTATTGAAAAATTAACACTACAAATCCAGCCGAAGAAGAACTTTTTTGGAAAGAGAAGAGAATAATATAAAATAAAGAAATAGTGGAAAAAACTTTTGCCGAAGATAGAAAAGAAGAAAAGAAAAGAAAATAAGTTAGCTAGAAGTTGGGCAAAAGGCCCATCGTGTGTGCAAAAAAGGGGCGTTAGGCCAAAGGCCCAATGCCTATCTTGAATAGACCAGAAACCCAGGCGCCTCTGTGCGGGCCTGCGTCCGGGTTAGATCTGGGTTACGGTTCGAGTCGGTCTGCGTGTCATCTTGGTTTTCCTCTATTTTTATTTTTTATTTTTTTTTAGCTCTGTTTTGCTCCAAATTATAGTGTTTTTGCTCCAATTTCAAAAACTTATAAAAATAGATAAAATAAATGAATTATACTAATTTAATTTATTCCAAAGAATAAAAAAATCTATTTTAGTGGTATTGAATTGCGTAAAATGTGACGCGATCAATTTTTTTACAGGATAGAAACCAAACCCTTACAACTTACGATTCTTTTACTGACACAAAATCAACCTTTACAATTTATCCTTTTCACAGGTCAAGGATAAACCTTATTTTTTTACTAGGTTAAAGATAAACCTAACACTTTCTCACTTATCCTTTTTACAGAGAAAGATGAACTTTTACAAATCACTCAAAAAAGAATTCAATTGCAAGATAAATCAAAATATAATTATTTTCAAGAGAAAATAATAACATAACCTTTTGACTAAGATAAAGATCAAATCATAATATTTTCACAAGAAAAAGATCGAAACCTAGCTTCCTTAACTAGACACAATTCCAAACGTGTCTAATCCAATCAAATTCACAAATACAAAAAATATTAGTTTCTTCACACAAGGAGCTTCTACCACCTCAATACGAATATACTCAATTAATATCCTGAATAATTACTACGTGATAGATACAATGTGAGGCAATTAAAATCTGATTAATAAATAAAGTGCGTAGCACAAATTTAGCACGTAATCAGATAAACAGACAGAAATCGTTTAAAAAGATTTTCAGACTTTTAATTTCAAAACGATTTTTCTAACGATCCTACACCAATCAATCAATATAAATAAAATTTTAAAGCGAATTAAAAAGTTTAGATAGATCTCACCGGGAAAACACCGAAGGCCATAACAATATGGCAAGTAAAACTCAAATCGGTGATGTCAAACAATAAGCGCTTTAGATCAAAAAATCAAAACGAATTTCTCGTAAAAATTTCAGTGTAAATATCACTCTTATAAAAGCTCAAAACTGATGTTCTTGATGTACCAAACTTAATTCCTGAAAATCTATATCAATAGACCAATAACTAACCCTCCAACGGCTAGTTTTTCGAAGATATACCATAAAATGACACTCTAAGACCCCATATATCATAACCTTTCATTTTAGGTATATTCTAATTAAAAATACTTTCAAATCTCTCATTTAAGTCAATAAAACTATTCTAATTTAAAACTAGAGAAATAGGAAGTATTAAATCATTTAGATTAAGAGAATCTCAAAATATATAGACCATATAAATAGGGATTACTAAATAGGTTATTCATATCTCAAATACATTCAAATCCCCAAATCTCTCTCTTGGAATCACAAAAAATGGACAGTTTTTTACTAACACACCAAATCAGCCTAATTTATAACTGAAGTAGTCGGTTGACCGATCTGCCCCATTCAATTGACCAACTGTGCTAGGATTACAAATTAGCCATTGGCACAGCTCTAGTCACTTGACCGACCCTGCCCAGTCGGTTGACCGATTGGATCAATGTGTTCCCAATTTCCATCATTTCATCTACAGACTCAAAAGGCTGTCTGACCCTCTTCTTTCAGTTGACCGATTGAATCAATGTGCTTACTTTCTTAACCATGTCATTTATTGTTTCAAACAGTTGACCGATCCTCTTTATTCAGTTGACCGACTAGATCAGTAGTACTTCGTTTTAACTCTAAAACTTACTGTTTTAATCAGTCGATCAATTGTTTTTCTCGGTTGACCGAATTGACCCGAAAACACAATTTTTTATACTTTAAAACACATTTTGCAATTAGGTCAATTATCAAAATCATTTCACATAACGAGCACATATAATATCTTATTTTAGGATATTAAATTTATCACTTCTTATCATGACACTCATAGAATTAACACATTTTAAATGTCATGTGTAATCCTAATTCGAGTTACATTAAGTGAATATATGTGAAGTGATGTTTTCACCTATTTTTCTTCAACGTCTTCAAAACTCTTCATATCTTCGTTATGTCCATCTTGCACCCTTTATGTTTTCTTCATCAAATCTTCTTCTTAATCAAATGAATGGAAATCTAAATATGAAACACTTGATAAAATCACTAATCCCACAAAAAAAATCAATATTTAATTGTTCATTAAAACCTTGGGTTCAACACAAAGCGTTGTCGATTTTTCCAATCTTCAAAGAAAAAACCAACAAAAAATGACATGAAACCCCACATAACATAATTTTGCACTTGGCATCCCTTTTCTTGGATGATTTGAAGCACAAACCTTGAAATTCTAACAATTATAGAGTTGAATTTAATATTAAGAAAAATGCTAAGAAAATTAAAGAAAGTAAAGATACAAACAACTATTGGGTTTATCCTACATAGGGTATGAAAGGGGCTGGTGGTCGACTTATAAGTGAGAGGAAAAGTCTCCCCTCTTGAGCTAGATTTTGGGGGTGGAGAAAGGCCCAAGACTATCCTATACTGGTATCAGAGCTCAGGTTACGATAGCTCTAGCCTAATAGTCACAAAAGGAAGAGACTGGTTGAAGGTTAGCCGACCAAAGGTTCGATGTGTAAGGAGAAGATTATTAGGTTTATCCCACATCGGATGTGGAAAGGGTTGGTGGTCAGGTTATAAGTGCGAGGGAAAGCCTCACCTATTGAGCTAGCTTTTGGGGTTGAGAGAGACCCAATACCACCCTACACTGAATTTGTTGGGTAGATCCATCCCGTATGAGGATGGACCTAACCCAACATCTAATGGGGCTTAACTTAAATGTAAAAATAAAATGGGGACCCATTTGAAGAAAAATCAAATGACCCATTAGGGTTTTTGGTTCATTCTATGCGACAACAACTTCTACTAAAGGTAGTGGCTTGGTTTTGTACGAATAAGAAAAAAAAAGAAAGTAAATTCAACATGGCAGTAAGTGCGAGAAAAAAAAGACAGTAGTAGAAGCAATGAAGAATAGTGCATGCGGTTAGTGGGGAACAGAGAAGAAATAAAAAACAAATAACTATTCAGTTGTACGATCAGACTACGATTTGGAATCCAATTGGGCTAAAATTTCAGGAGTTTGTTCTCGGTATCGAATACTTCATTTTCATTAGTCTTGATATTTAGTAACCCTTTTCCAATTGATGACTCAATATTCCTCTCTAAACCAATATTTTACGTTTCTTGTTGTATCCTCAGATTTCGGTGATGTTTATGTGGTAATCCAAGAGTGTTTCTCTTGAAGGTGTGAATGATTGTAATCCCATTATTTTATGATAGTCGAAGTTGAAATTGGACTTCAGTTCCGTGGTTTTTTTATTGACTTGGGGTTTTCCACATAAAAATTGAGTCTCCCGCTTTATTGGTTACTTGTGTTTATCTTGGTTAATATCTGTGGGTATTCAAATAGATAATCCCATTTTAATCACATAAAGAGGAAAAATGAAATCTAAGTAATTGGTGAATTTTCCCAACAAAATGGTACCAAGAGCTTCACATTATTGGGGATAAATTTATTTATGTGATTTAAAATGGAAGATAGTGGTAGGGCCAGGGTAAAATTGACATTGACCAATTATGCCATTTGGAAATCTAGAATGATGGATATCCTTTATTGTAAAGATTTGTATTTGCCTTTAAAAGGTGATGCAAGTAAACCAAGTGCTAAAAATAATGAACAATGGGAGATAATGCATTAGAAAACAGTTGGTTACATTCATCAGTGGATTGATCAGAGTGTATACCAACATGTTATTAATGAAACCAAAGCGGATGAATTATGAAAAGAAATTAAAGTCTTTGAACGAATAGAAAACTAGATTGAATAAGGCTAATTTGATTAAAAGAATTGTTTAATTGATGTATAGGGATGGGCAAAATATAGTTGATTACATGAATAATTTTCAAGGCCTTATTAATCAGTTGATTACTATGAAACTTGTTTTGGAAGATCAAGTGTAGGTATTACTACTTCTCAGCACATTACTTGGAAAACTCTTAGGGTATCACTCAACTCAGATAGAAAGTTAACAAGGGATATGGTCAAGGACATTTTCATTAATAAAGAGGGAAGAAGGAAAGAGCAAGGCTCATCCTCATAGGCACAGACATTGGTTACTGAAAATTAGGAAAGACATGGGAGGAGCCAAAACATAAATCCTTGTAATAATGGGTGGTTTGACGAATCGAGAGGTAGATCGAAATGTAAAAATGACTTCAGGTGCTTCCACTGCAACAAGCTAGGACAAATGATTTGAGATTACATATTCTTAAAAGGGAACAATTTAAACACCGAATTGACAAGGATAAAGAAAATGAGGAGACCAATGCAGTTGTTACTGATGGAGATATTGTGACTCTTTATGAAGATGGTTGTCAACTTTGCATGCCAAGATAGCAATTGGGTGATTGATTTGGGTGCATCATTTCATGTTACTTCTTGTGGTAACTTATTTTTGTCTTACACTAGCGGTGATTTGGCTATGTAAATATGGGGAATGGCGGTGCATCCAAGATAATTGGCATAGGAGACATATATCTAGAAACCAACATTAGCTATTGATTGGCACTTAAAGGTTTCAGCATGTTCTAGATATTCGGCTTAATTTTATTTCCACTGGAAAATTAAATAACGAATGTTACAATATTCATTTCGGTGAAGGAAAATAAAAACTCACCAGAGGTTCTTTGTTGTTGGTCAAAGATAACAAATTAAGAAGTTTGTATATGATGCAAGCAAGATTGGCTAAATGAGAGGTCAATGCAGTTAAGGATTATTCTATGGAGTTATGGAATTGACGACTTGGTCACCTAAATACGAAAGACCTTTACATGCTCGCTAGAAAACAACTCCTGATAGGTACAAAAATGTATATCTCTTAAAACGTGCATGCATTGTTTTGCTGGTTGATAGGTTGAAAAAAAACCTATCTATTTCCAAGCCGAGTTTGGTAGTTCTCGAGCGTTTTTGTAATGTTTTGAAGCGTTTATATTTGTTTTTATGTAAATCAGGCGTAGGGATGTAAATGGTTGAAAATCGAGCAAATCGGTAGGAAAATGGTGGGGAAACGTTGAACAAGATCAAAGAAAAGAAACTGAAGCCTCACCGCTATAGCGATAAGACCCATTGCTGTAGCGGTAAGCCCCATCATTGTAGCATCGACGTCAAGGGCTACTGACCCTTGACCACATCAACGATGGCCTTTATCGGTGCAGCGATAAAAAGTCAGTTGACCTTCTGCCCAACCACGCTGCAACGATGGAATGGCAGAAGGCCCACTGCATTACTATCACTTCAACGATCAATCAACTAGCTGACTTAGATCTTTTAGGATATTTTCGGCCAAGTTGATGTACACCCCTTCCTACCTTATATCAAATAGGGTTTTTACACTTACAAGAAGCAAGAGTTCCGACTAAGGAAGAGGAGGGCTCATTTGAGAAAGAGGAAACGATTTTGGAACGGTTTCTACGGAAGTAGAACACTCCACTCTTCAGATTTTCCATTCTCTTTTTGTTTCTATCCTTGTTTCTAAACTTTGTATCTTGAAAGATGAAGTTTTTTTCTTGTTTTAATGTTTATTTGGTTGTGATCAAGGGTGGCTAAATAGATATTATCTAGGGATTGATTAGTTCATGTATATGCATGTTTAAGTAAATATATGTTTCGTTAATGGTTGTTTATCTTTATCCAATTGTGTTTACCATTTTATTACATCCATGGTATTCTTGTTATGGCATTATGGTTGGTTTGAGAATACGGGGTTTGATACTCAGGAAAGGTAACCCCGAATTCGAACTAGGGTTAAACACAACACAACAGTCTAATGTTTTGGGAGATTCTTAGAACATGTGCAATCTATGAGGTTGGGTTAAGACTCATGCTCTCGTTTAGACGCTAGATTGGGATATCGGCATTGATACGAGGTGCATATTCGCTCACTTTACACTCAGGAGAGGTAGTGAGCGAGTGAACAAAATTAATCCCTAGGTAATCCATTTTCATAGATTTAATCTCTAGTTGTTAGGTTTAATTAGTTTTCGATTAGCAAACTCAAATCAATTCTTGAAACGTCTAGATAATATTAAGCTATGTCAATTGTAGTACTTAACTAATCGCTCGACAAATCCCAGTGGACGACACTCGATCTTAGGATCCACTATATTAAAACTTAACCTCGTGCACTTGCGAGTAAAATCAAGCGTGGAAGTATAGAGAACATTGGTAAACAACATAGAGTTGCATTTCAAAATTTTAATATATCTAGAAGACATCATCATTTGGATTTAGTGCATACAGGTGTTTGTTTCATGAAAGATAGAACACTTGGGGATACTTCATATTTTGTTACATTTTTTATGATTTTTCTCGAAAAGTGTTTGTCTATTATTTGAAAACTAAAGACCAAGTATGGGAGGTGTTGAAGCATTTCCACACCAAGGTTGAAAAAGAAATATGAATGTAGCTCATGTGTATGTGTGAAGATAAGCAAATATTTGCGACGACCTTCTTGACACTGTTGCGCTAAATGCCTTTGTTAACTAACTCCGACATCAAAGATTATCCTACGACCTCTACTCCAACCCTACTCCAACTCTTGATCAAGCTCTAGACCGCGGGACAAGATTTTATGGTGTTGACCTCCGTGCTGCATCCAGAAGAGGGCAAGAAAGAGAAAACATGCTGAGGAAACTAGGGAATGGAGGTTCGAATCAAGCCCAAGGCTCTAGAAGATTACGAGCTGAAGGGAGGTTTCGACCCCTGCCCGGAGATATGAGGCCACTTCCATCTCCAGGGCGTCACCAACCAGAGTTTACCCCGCTCACGGCCTCAGTGGACACCGTCTTCACAGAAAACTCAAGGTAATACTTCTTCCTTCCTCCGTCGCCCCTGAAGGGAAGGCCGGTCGGGAGATCGATGATCCAATACTGTGAGTTCCACTAAGACCGAGGTTACTCCACAGAGAACTATTTCTAGCTCAGGCAGGAGATTGAAACTCTTGTCCAAAGAGGCTATCTCTGGAACTACATCCGGAGAGAAAATTAGGAGCAGCCTGATGGGGATGAACCACAAGGAGAGCCCCGGGCCCATAGAAGAAGGGGGAACCATAACTGTCCACACCCTAGGGGGTTGTGGTCGGAGAGAATCACCAACGCGTGGATGGTGAAATCAACCACATCCACAACAGATTCAACTTTGGAGATATACAAAGTCATTAGGGTCACACGTCCGGGTACATACGATCTTAAAACAGAAAAGAATATACCGCTCAGGCACGCGCAAAATACTGACTAGCTGAAGTACAACTTCTGTAGGGATGATCCACTTTTGTGACCAACTTCCAGTTTGTATAAAGTGTTGTAGTTTTGCTTATCAAAATAAAGAATGCGTTTTGTGCAATATGCCTTGTGTTTTCTCCGGTTAACGACATTCCAACCCCCTGAGTCAAGTCCTGGCTCCCGATGTCACGAGTGATTCTCTGCAATTACATTTCGACCCCTTGAGTCACATCCCGGCTCTTGGTGTCGCCAGTGATTCTCCATGGTTGCATTTTAACCCCTTGAGTCGTATCTTGGCTGTTGGCGTCGTGAGTGGTTCTCCACGGTTACATTCTGACCCCCTGAGTTGTATCCCGACTCTCAGCTTCGCGAGTGATTCTCTACTGCATTCTGACCCCCTGAGCCGTATCTCGACTCTCGGCGTCGCGAATAATTCTTCACAGTTGCATTCTGACCCCCTGAGTCGTGGATAATTCTCCACCCAATGTCTAGACTCTCGACGTCACGAGTAACTCTCTGTAAGTCTCATCCCAGCGCTCAACGTCGAGGGTGACAACTAAACCCTCTCCGAAAGTCAATAGTCCGTACCCAGGGATAGACTTAGGTCATCCACCAAGGGCAGGGAATTGATTGGGTCTGAGGGCCTATAGCCAAGTACCTCTCCCTACCAGTCGACTATGAGTCTGGTGTTTTAAAAGGGAAAGTGCTCTTGTATGGACTAAATGGAGATAACCTAAAAGGGTTCTTGAATGAGCCTGACTATGGAGAACTCCCAGATGATTAGCCATAGGAGTCCAACCACCGTGTTGCGCCCCTGTGGACTGAGAGGATCAGGCACCTTGGGAAACCCTACTCCTAAGTCCACGACACAATTTCCTTGTAATCAGCTCGTGTCTCGGACTGGGGGGCTAGCGGTCAATGGTCCTAGGCAGAGACACGATAAATTTTCAAAATTTTATAACTCTGAAAACAGGATCAAGCAGAAAAGTGACTTGGCAAAAACGTCGAGAAAAAAGAGTAAAGTTTGAAGTACCCTAGCTATGCCGCTCTGAAGCTTACATGCTAGAGTACAGAAAAATAAGAATAAGTGAAAATGAGTCTACAATACCCTGGGTGCTAAAAAAGTGATGGTTCGAGCTCAGTCCTCTCTGCCCTTGTTGCGAGGAGTGTAAGTGCGAGGGGGAGTGGAGTCAATCTCGCCCTCCTCGGGGCCCCTCGTCAGCATTGTCCGCCTCGGCGCCCTTGTGCGTGGCACTGTCTAGGGGTTCAGCCTCAGTGCCCCCATAATTGGAACTATCAATTTTGACGAGCACCATCATGTAGCATTGTTGCTAGCCGACATGGTCTGGGTAGCGACAGACACCGCCCTACCATGCTACTCCTAGCCAGTAGGGTCCAGTGATAACATTCTCCAAGAACATCATCCAGGAGTGTTGTCTAGAAATTGCACTACATCTCCTCGGCCCGGCATCGTCTAATCTGTCTCTCCCTGTCCTGCCATGCTGCCTTAGGCGGACTGGGCGTAAATGGGGGTCTATACCAAATTCTCTACTAAAAAATTATATATAAAATTTATGAGTCCAAAAAAAAAAAAAAAAAAAAAAAGAAGAAGAATAAATAAATAAAAAAAAAAAACAACAGAAAAATTAAGGGTGGGGAGGGCGCTTCCCTCTTCCACCTTGCCAAAAAAAAAAAAAAAAAAAAAATTAAGTAGGGGAATGGCGCATAAAAAAAACGTTAAAGGGGGGGGGGGCAGCCTTGCGGCCAACAAGTGTTGGCCAAGGGGGCCAGTAGCGAGTGTTGGCTCCCTTGGGCCAGCAGTGGAGCTGGCCAAGGGGCCAACACATGTTGGCCGTAACTTTACCTACCTTAAATTTGCCCCCCTTAAATTTTTGCCCAGCTTAAATTTTTCCCAAGGGGGCAACTTTGTCTCCCTTAAATTTTTAAAACGGGGGCCCGCCGCCTCGCCCTCTTTCTCGTTTGCGGCACGCACTCCCCTGGAGCTTACCTCAATTTTTTCTGCGATGAAGGCCAGTCCGTGTTTAGGGCTTGTTCACGATGAACGTGTGTCGCCCTGAAAATCGAAAATATTTAGGGCTACCTTGTCGTGCTACCTGACCCCAGACCTCGGCCGTGTGAGAGCTTATCTCAAATTAGCTCCTCTAAAAAATATTAATCATGGAAAAAGCAACGCCCTGAAAATAAAAAAAATTCGGGGTCGCCCTGCCGTGCTACCTAACCCTGGACCCTACTCGTAGGGGAGCGTATTTCAAACTAGCTCCTCTAAGAAACTTCAACTCTTGAAAAATTTTCGTCCTGAAAATTGAAGAAATTCAGGATCGCCCTGCCGTGCTACCTGACCCCAGACCTTGACCATATGGAGGTCTATTTCGACTAAGCTCCTCAAGAAAAAACTAACTCTCGAAAAAATGTTGATTAGAGGTGTTTTTCGTGCTTCGAAATCTCCAGGATGCCCGTTTCAGCCAGGAACTGATATTCCTGACCTTCTCGCTTCTCTCGTTGGACATGGCTAGGGGGCAACTGATAATGGTATTTTTGGGTACCTCTGAGTCAATACTTGGGATCCAGCCACGAGTCAACCCTCACAATGACAAGGACGCATTCCGGAATCCACAACACCACGCTGGAGCATACACCGACTATGACTCCTCCCTAGAATCTCATTTGCACCCAGGGAAGAGCAAGGAGCTCCGCAGGGACGTGCCGCTTTAAGCTCAGCACCGTTCCCTCAGCAATTGGTTTCAAGGACTCATCCATTCACCTCGACCAACTCCCCTTTTCACCTTATTTCTTCTCCAGGACTCTATGGATCTCAACTCTCCTCCACCAGCTCACTGCTGCAGGCCTGACAAAAGCTCGCGAGCTTCGCCAAATGGGCCCAAAATCCCAAGCCCAAAATGGTGTAGTGGAAAGAAAGAACAGAACACCTCAAGAGATGGCCAGAACAATGCTAAATGAAAATCGCTTACCAACCTATTTTTGGGCCAAAGCAGTAAGTATCGCTTGTCATGTGGTAAACCGAGTATCAATTTGTAGAGGGTTCAACAAAACCCATATGAAATCTAGAATGGTAAGACTCCTAATATTTCCTATTTTAAAATCTTTCGATGCAAATGTTTCATTTTGAATGACAATGATAATCTTGGTAAATTTGATGCTAAATCTGATTATGGGATTTTCCTTGGATATGCTACTAATAGTAAGGCTTATAAAGTTTATAATAAACGTACTTTAGTAGTAGAAGAAACAATGCATGTTATTTTTGAGGAAGTTTATCCATTCTTGTCGAGAAAGGTTTTGGATAATGATGATGCAGGTATCTTAAATAACCAAAATCAAGGTAATGATGTACCAAAGGAGTCTCAACAAGAGGAGGAACCTAAAGAGAAGGACTCGACTTTACCAACATCTATAAAGAAAGTACCAGGGCATTCAATTAAAGAAATTATCGGTAATTTCGAAAAATAAGTAAGTACTCGATCTTTTCTTAGGGATATAATTAATCTTGCTTTCTTATCTCAAATTAAGCCTACAAATATAAATGAGGCATTAATTGATGAATCTTGGATTTTCGCAATGTAAGATAAATTAGTTCAATTTGAACGGAACAAAGTGTGGTGTCTTATTCCGAGACCGAATTTTCATCCGGTTATTGGTACTGAATGGGTATTTAAAAACAAAAAGGATGAATCTGGTATGGTAATTAGAAACAAAGCAAGATTAGTGGCACATGGCTATAATCAAGAGGAAGGAATTGATTAGGATGAAACATATGCTCCTGTTGCAAGACTAGAAGCAATTAGACTGCTACTCGCCTTTGCATGTTCACATAATTTTAATCTATATTAAATGGATGTAAAGAGTGCATTTCTAAATGGATTTATACTTGAAAAATTTTATGTGAAACAACCCCCGGGATTTAAAAGTAACAAGTTTTTCGATCACGTATTTAAACTTCGCAAGGCTTTGTACGGGTTCAAACAAGCTCCGAGAGCTTGGCATGAGAGACTTAGCCGATATTTGATCGAAAATGGTTTTCGAAGGGGTATTTGTGATATTACACTATTTGTGAAGAAAACTGATTATGATATCCTATTACTACAAGTATATGTTGATGATATCATTTTTAGATCTACTAATGAGGATCTTTACCAAGAGTTTGTTAATATAATGCAGGTTGAATTTGAAATGAGCATGATGGGAGAATTAAATATCTTTCTTGGATTGCAAATTAAGCAAACCAAAGAAGGGATCTTTATAAATCAATCTAAATACACCAAGGAGCTACTAAAAGAATATGTCTTGGAAGGCGCTAAAGAGTACAAAACTCCTATGGTAACGGCTACAAAAATAGAAAAAGACGATACGGGCAAAAGCATTAATGAAAAAATGTATCGAGGTATGATTAGTAGCCTGCTGTATTTAACTACTAGTAGATCTAACATTATGTATAGTGTTTGTCTTTGTGCTAGATTTCAGTCTTGTCATAAAGAATCGCACTTGACTACGGTTAAGCGAATGTTTCGTTACTTAAAGGGGACGACGGACCTAGGATTATGGTATCCTAGGGGGAGTGATTTTAAATTGGTAAGTTACTCCGACGCTGACTTTGCTGGTTCCAAAGTTGAGCGAAAAAGCACAAGTGGATCATGTCATTTGTTAGGACATGCCTTGGTTTCTTGGTCAAGCAAGAAACAAAATTTAATAACCTTATCCACTTCTAAGGCTGAATACATGGAAGTTGGTAACTGTTGTGCCCAAATTTTATATATTAAGCAACAGTTAAATGATTTTGGAGTTTGTATAGAGGAGGTCTCGATCTTTTGTGACAATAAAAGTGCTATATATCTAAGTAAGAATCCTACACAACACTCATGAACTAAACACATAGAGATTAGACATAATTTTATTCGTGATCACATTCAGAAAATGGATATTGTTATTCAATATATTGATACCTCCAACCAACTTACTGATATGTTTACCAAACCACTAGTGGAAGATCAGTTTGTGAAAATCATTTGCGGTTTGGGTATGACTAGGTGGTAGGGCGTGGAATACACCGCTACTTACTCTCGCAAGTATACGAGGTCTAAGTTTTAATATAGTGGATCTTGAAGATCGGATATCGTTCCCATGGAGAAAAGTGTGAATAATTGAATACCGTAATTTACGTAGTCTTATGTTATCCTGACGATTAAAGAAATGAATTAAACATTAAACTAAACTAAACTACAATTAGTGGGTTAATCCTAACTAAGTTGATTAACTAGGAATTGATTTCGTTCACTTAATATATGTTTGATTTCGTTTAGTTAACAATAACGGAGTTTAGGTATCCGACAATCTCGATTCGTAAACTTCTCCGCCACCTCTTCCGAGTGTAAGATGAGGGAATACGCGACTTCGTGTCAATGAAGAGGTCCCCCTCAATGTCTTAACAACTCTAGTCCACGTGAGTCTTGACCCAACGTCATCGATTGCACACTAACTAACGCCCTCGCGGGTCGTTAGGTCGTAACGCTGTGTTTACCCTAATCCGAATCCAGGGTTACCTCTCCCGAGTGTCAAACCCTAGATTGTCAAATCCAACCCTAATACCATTACAAGCATATTAAGATCGTCATCAAATGATAAACAGAATCGGAATTAAAACAACAATTGTTAAAGAAACAAATATTAAACCAAACGAGTATTTACACAACTACATCTATCCCTAACTAATATTTAATTAAACTAACATGTTCTTAGCCAATACAACATTAAATCAAGAGGATATCATCAATATCAACAATAAACATTAAGTACAAATATGGAAACAAGGTAAGAGAGATCAAATCTCAAAGTGGAGTAGTCCACTTTCGCCAAAGAACAATCCTCCCGAGCTTCATCTTCTCCATTGATGAACTTCCTCTTCTAGTTCTTCAAGAAATGGCTAAGAACACTTTCTAAAACTAATCTAATCTACTTCCTAAATTATCTAAACCTAACTAAGGTAGAAGAGAGCTCTTAAGAACAACTAAGCCCTCTCTCACGTCTTAGGTTTTTTTTATAATTGGGGGAGAAAGGGGTTAAAAAGAAGGTTTGGGAAAATATCTTCAAAATATTTGAAAACAGATATTTCTGTGCAGAGTGTCACCGCCTAAGCGGTGGTTCACCGCTTAGGCGGTGGCTTAAGTCGGTTAAGTTTCTGTCGGATCTTCACCTAGGCGGTGGTTTCTCCGCCTAGGTGGTGGCTGCTGGCACGACATTTTGGCGTTTTCTCGATCGATAGGTCGACCGGTGAAATAGTGCTGAACTCTCTAAGTCTGTGAGTCGACTGGGCGGTCGACCGATGCACGCCGCAACGATAGTTTAGCTACAACCTGAATTGGGCAATCGACTAGGCAGTTGACTGAACGCGCTGTTTCAGGATACAGGTTGATCCAAGATTATATCCAAAAGTAGCAATTTTTTGTTGGGATTTGAGAGAGATTTCGGGGATATTCTCTATATTTAAGATATGGTTCATATACTAATTAAATGCTATTAATATGGTTTATTAAATATTAATGTTTCTCAATTTGGTACTTGAAATAGATTCTATACTTATTTATTAAAATTGAGAAATACTTTGGGATTTTAATTGAGAGATTTGAAAGATATTTTTAAGTGGAATTGAACCTAAATGAAGTCCTTATGATATAAGGGATCTATAAGAGTTTTAAATTATCATGACACATGTAAACTAGTTGTTAGAAGGTTGATTACATATTCCTTTAAATAGACCTGCGAATTTTAATTAGAAACTAATCATTCATTGAGAGAGAGCTAAAAGAGTTTATATCATTTGTGAGCTTTTATAAGAGTTATTATTCTACGATATTGTGAGTTTTTCTAAGAGTGATTTTGAGAATCAATTGCGATCAATTTTTGCTGATACCGAATTTGAAGCTACATTGTTCTAATCATTATTTATGTGGATTCCTAGTATGATCTTTCCATATTGCTTATTATTTGTTTATTATTCTATATTTGGGAATTGATCTTAGAAATTATTTCTGATTTTTGAAGAAAATATTTTTTACAAACAATTTTTTGAATCTGATTACGTGCTCCAATTTGCTACCCATATCTTGCTGAAATAAGATTTTTGTATCTCATATTTTTCTATCACTAGTTGAGATATTAATTGAGTTAGTGTTTATCTGAGATGGTAGAAGTTCCGAGTGAGATTTACTTCTTATCAATTTTTGTATTGGTGAGTTGTTACGGATTAAATACTATTGGGAGTATTTAATCAGGGGCAGTTAGGTTTCAGTCTCTTCCTGTAAAGAGATTGAGGCAGTGATTCTTCTTGGATAAGAATTACAATGTGAGTAATTTGTAAAGGTCTCATCATCACCTGTGAAAATGATAGTTGGAGTGTTTTGAGAGGTTTGGATTCTTGTGCCTTAGTGTTAAAAAATAATTATGTTATTTTTTAGCCTGTGAAAAGTAGAGGTTCTTCCTTGGCATAAGAAAATGACATTGTAAATATTGATTCTGAGTCTGTAAAAGAATCGATGTGCGGGTTTGGTTCCTACCTTTAAATGGATCTTGGTTTTAGCGGGTGCAATATCCGTGGAGCTCGAGGGACTGGATTAACTAAGAGTAACTTGGTGAACCAGTATAGTGCTACTATATTTACTTTGCTATTTTTGCTGTATGAGTGTGCACTTAGTTGATTATATTATTTCGCTGTGTTATAAAGATAATAATTAATTTAGGCTTAAAATTAATTATTTGATTTATTGAATTTTATTCTGATAATTTTTTAATTATCCAATTCACCCCCCTCTTGGGTATTCTACTGGGGTAACAGTACGTATGTCTAATATTCAAATAAAATTATATATTAATATAATTTTTTCTACTATAACCTCATAATATGCAAGTCTAAAATTAGTTTCCTTTGATTTGGTTGGAAAATTTAATGAAATGATCTTTTAAAATCTTCTTCATACTTACAAGGTTTAAACTAAAACGAATAAACTTATTGAACAACATAGAAACCTGTCAATAGTTAAATGGTCTAAAAGGTATTTTGCCTTAAAATATAAATAATTGGTGAATTTTCCCAACAACATATTTCTACACAAAATTAAAGTAGTAAAATAATGATATGTATATACGTATATATGTGTATGTGTAGAGAGCGAGAGAGAGAGAGAAGAAGAAGAAGAAGAAGAAGAAGGGGAGCCCCGGGGATGGAAGGTAGGGGCGAGAGGTAGGGGTAGAAGATGGGGGCGATAGGTAGGGTTGGGAGCGGGGGCTTGTAGGGGTGGTGATGGAACAAGGGTTGATGAACGTTAGAAGGAAGGGGTGGATGTACTAGATGGGGGTGGACGGTGGGAGAACTTTGTAGGGGTGGATGGCATGGGGGCGGAGGGTTGCACGGGTGGGGCTGGAAAAAAGAAGAAGGAAAAGAGTAAGAAAAAAAAAAAGAAACGGAAAAATAAGTAAACAAAAGAGAAATAGTAAAAAACAAATAATGTATATGTATATAAATTTATAAATTTATTCTCTATTTTATTTAATTTATTAATCAAATGAGATTAGAAAATTAATTAAAAATATAATTAAAACTAAAAAATTCAAATGTAATAAATTTATTCAAACACATCAAATTTGATAATTAATTAAGGTCAAAATGAAATTTGCCTTCCATTTTAATGCAGTGGTTTTGTTTTCGTTTTTGCTTAATCATGTTCTATGCCGGTTGATTAATAAAAAGATAAGACCATCACTACCCTGGATGCTTGTGGGCTGGGTTATATGTGTCAACAATCCCTTATATAGGATCACATGTGGTAAACCTAACTTCTTTATAATTTCAATATAAAGTGTGTTGTGTCGCCGATAATATTTCATTTTTTTTTTTTAACTTGAAAAATAATTCTTGACAAGATTTGATTCTCAAAGTTGGAGATATCTAATTAAAAATTTGAAGTGCCAATTTAATAAATTCAAATTTTAAATTTATAATTAATAGTGGTGGATTTGGTCATGGGCCACCTAACGAAAAAATCAAAAAAACCTGAGGAGGAGCCTAGGGTGTATGCAAGCCAATGGGCCCAGGTCCACCATCTTTAATGGGATTGAACCCCCGGAAGAACTATATATATTTAGGTTAGTGTGTGCCCAGGCACGCACAATTTCATACTTACAATTAGTTTTGCGCTTTTCCCTCCAAAAGACAATTAGTCTCACGTCGAAGATTTTTCGTTGGGATCCACCCCCCCAATGTTAAGAATTCGTGCAGAAATCTTTGGAAGGGAGGAGTAGAGGATCGCAAGGATAAAATTATATATTCATTGTGTTACAATTTCTCTACAACATCAGTTGGCATCGTTTGTGAGAACAACGACAGAAGTCGTGTTTCCTCTCTGCAGTGCTCTGATAGCTCTCCGTTCATGCTCACTCGCTCAAAGAGTGTCACTATGAGAGAAAGTCACCCACTACCACAAGGGTCACATACTATCTTGGTTGCCCATGCTCTTCACCATGGTGGCTCTCATCTGGGAGTACCGTCTCATTTCACCGGACACGCATCCGGGGGGAACTGAGCATGTACATAACCCTCATGATGAGCCCTACGAAAGCTACATTCACCTAGGAGTTGAGTAGTGTTAGAGGAGGTCTCCATCTCTGCCTCCTGAGGTCTACCATGGTAAATAATGCCCATATCAAGCCCATGAGCGGTTTATTCTCAAAGGACACACCTTGGCCATGGAGGATCACCTCGAGGATATGGATGCACGACTCCAAGCTCTGGCTGAGAATGTAAGACAAGAGGCCCCGCTCTCCATTCGTCCTCCCTTCACAAAGAAAATCCTGAACGAGCTAGTGCCTCCCTAATTCGCCTATCCTGCTAGTGAGATGCTCTTTTACAATGGGTCGAAGGACCTGGAGGTAGGGATGTGCAAGTGATCTGGATTAAAATGCTTCTGGACCTGTAGGTAAAGTATACAAGTGATCCGGATAAATCGACCCGTTTGGACCCGCCCGACCCTTCTCGCAGAAAATTGAGTGTAGGCTGTATAAAGTCGGTATGCAAGTGTAAAGATATCAAATATTCAGGTGTAGGGTCGGATAACGAGTTTTTATACTCCAAAACCGTGAAATCTGAACCCGACAAACAACCTTTCCTTAAATAGGATTTAAGGGATTTTTTTGTTCATTTTGCACGCCTCTGATAGGTGTGATCTAACTATCTATTTCCAAACCAAACTAAGTTAGTTTTCGAGCATTTTTATAGTGTTTTTATTACGTTTTAATTAGTTTTTATTCTTTTTGTGTAAATCAGGTGTGTGGGGTGAAAAGGTATGAAAACGGAGTGTAAACGATCAGATCGGACCAAGAACAGTTGAAGAATGGTGGAAAAACAAGCACGAGGAAAATATTCAAAAAATAAGCCCATCGCCGCGGCGTTAGACCTCCGTTGCGGCGGTGAAAATGTAGAGTGGGCCAAATCTTGCTGAACATCCACCGCCACGGTAATGAAACTGTAGAATGGTCCCTGAATCCACCGCTGACTTCACCGCCTTGGCGATCACTTAACGGACCTACTCACCGCCGCGGCGGTCACCTCTGTACAGATTACATATTTTTTTGGATATTTTTCTCCCTATTTAAACCCTCCTCCTCTCTCCTCTCCTCAAGCCCAGGCCAGAGGAGACCCTTTAGGGTTCCTATGATTTTGAGAGTATTTTGGGGAATGCTCCACCAAATCCAAAGGAGAAGATTACAAGGCGAAGAAGGAAAAACGATCTTGGAATGGTTTTAACGCCGAATCCTCGGACTGCGGCTAGTTTCCCTTGTTTCTTTCTTTATTTCTTAACTTTGGATTATGGTTTGAGCATGTTTAGCTCATTTATCATTGTATATATGTTTATGGCCGTTAGCTAAATGGATATTTTTTAGGGATTAATAATATTTATGAATATGTGATTTTGAAATTAGTGTTTCGTTAATAGTCGTTCTTCATTATTCGATTGTGTTTACCGTGTTTTCTATGATTATATGCTAGTTTAGATATAGTGGGAATACGGAGTTTGACACTCGGGAGAGGTAACCCCAGATTCGGACTAGGATAAACACAACACGATAATCCAATAACCCGGGAGAGAGTTGGAAAGCGTGCAATCAATGAGGTTAGGGTGAGACTCACGTAACCTAGGGCCGTTAAGACATTGAGGGGGACTTCTTCATTGACACGAAGTCGCGTATTCCCCCGTTGATAGGTGTAAATTACCCCTATATTTCCAAACCAAATTTGTTAGTTTTCAAGTACGTTTATTATGGTTTTAATATATTTTTATTCTTTTTGTATTAAAACAGGTGCATGGGGTGAAAAAGTATGAAATCGGAGCATAAACGATCAATTCGTATCGAGAACAGTCGGAGAACGGTGGAAAAATGAGTAAGGAGGCAAATATCTGAATGAAGCCCACCGCCTAGGCGGTGAAGATGTAGAGAAAACATATTTGGCTACTGATAGCCTACCGCCTAGGTGGAAATTCCACCGCTTAGGCGGTGAAGAGGTAGAATGTTTGGAGCAGTCCCTCGGCCTAGGCAGAAATTCCACCGCCTAGGCGAAAATCCAGCAGATTAATTTCCTAGTCCACGGCCTACTCCACTGCCTAGGAAAACCTTAACCAACATACCCTACTGCCTAGGCAAAAAATCCCTTCACCTAGGCGGTGGCCTCTACACAGTGGAAGATATTTATTTTAGATATTTTGTCTATTTATACCTCTTTCCTCCTTCCTTCTTCATCTCCTCCGGCCATTACAGCCCTTAAGGCTTAGGTTAGTATATAGAGAGAGTATGAGAAATTCTCAAACATATCTGAAGGAGAAGATCAACAAGCGGAGAAGGAGAATCGTTCGGTGGACGTGTTTATCGGCTAATCTTTGGATATTGGCTAAGTTCATTCATTTTTCCTTTTATTTCTTAACTGCTATGTATGTTTGAGAATGTTTATCCTAGTTTCAATTGTATAAACGACTATGGCCTTAGGTTAAACGTGGATTATGTATGGGATGAATATTATTTATAAAAACATAGTTTTGGTTTAGTTGCGTTTCTTTGATAATTATTCTTCAATGTTCGAGTGTGTTTATCATATTGTTTGTTTATTGTGCTTAGATTTATATATGGAGAATACAGGGTTTGACAAATCCCGGATTCGGATTAGAATAAACAAACGCCACGATCTAATAACCCGGTCGGGATTAGGATTGTGGACAATCAATGACGTTGGGGCAAGACTCACGTGACCTAGGGTCGTTAATACGTTGAGGGGGACTTTTTCGTTGACTCAAAGTCACGTATTCCCTCGTCTTACACTTGGGAGAGGTGGCGGTGGAGTTTTAGAACTGTGATTGTCAACAGGGTAAACACAACGCATGAAATCAATGACGTTGGGGCAAGACTCACGTGACCTACGGTCGTTAAGACGTTGAGGGGGACTTTTTTGTTGACACGAATTCATGTTATATCCCTCATCTTACACTCGGGAGAGACTGCGAATGAGTTTACAAACTGAGGTTTTATGTGCGGTCAATGAGGTTGGGGCAAGAATCACGCAACCTAGGGTCGTTAAGACGTTGAGGATGACTTCTTCGTTGACACGAAGTATCATTACATCCCCCGCCTTACACTCGAGAGAGGTGGCAGAGGAGTTTTAGATACCGAGATTGTCAAATAGGTCGAACACCATTATTGTAAACTAAACGAAATCAAACGCGTTTAAGTAAATAGAGTTAATCCCTGGATAATCCATTCCATAACTATCTCGTATTAGTAAATAGTATTGTTAAAGTAGTATTTTAGTATTAGTATTCAATATATTCTATTTTTGTCTCCTAGATAAAGTCGGGTTATGACAATCGTTGTACTTGATAGTAATCTCAACCAATCCCTATAGATACGATACCCGACCGAAAGGTCCATTATACTAAAACTTGATTCGTACGTTTGCGATGAAAGTGGCAGCGCATAATTTGCATCTACCACCCGTCTTACACTCGGGAGAGGTGGCGAGGGAGTTTACAAACAGAGATTATCGAAGAGGTCAAATATCGTTAACGTAAGTCAGATGATATCAAACACGTTTAAGTAAATGAAGTTAATCCCTAGGAAATCTACTCCCCTAAACAATCTCAGTATAGTATTTATAGTATAGTTAATTTAATTACTATTTTAGTTTAGTATTAGTACAAATTTAACACATTTTTATTACCTAGATAAAGTTAGGTTATGACAATCGCGGTACTCGATAGTAATCTCAACCAATCCCTGTGAAAACAATAACCCTAAATCTCCTAATCTATACTAAAACTTGACCCGTACGCTTGCGGTGAAAGTGGCGACGCGTAATTGCGGCCACCACGTTTTCGGCATCGTTGCCGGGGATTGTGTTTGTCGTATTAAATTTCTGGCAATTGCTACCAAGTTTTTGGCGCCGTTGCTGGGGATTATGTTTTTTATATTATTATAGATATTATGAGTAAATAACTTGATTTTAATTTAGGTATTTTTTAGTGTTTATAATTTTTCTATGTAGTTTTGTTTTTGTTTTCCTGCAGGGTGCTTGAAGATATTAGATCAACAAGTACTCTTGGGTTTCTTTCATTGCAACATCTCGCCAGTCTTGAGGGCATGTATCGGGCCGAGGACATTAAACCACGCACTTCTTGGGAGGCAACCCAAGGTCAAAAATAAATTAAATCCGTCACAGCCGAATTAATTCGGAGGCGAGAGTCTCTAGCCCTCCAGGTACGTGTTCTAAATCCCCTTCGTTAGCATGCTTTAATTCCATATGTTAAGATTGATGATTGGGACGCTGAGAGCACTGTCCGTTTTAAGTTCGGCAGTGATGTATAGGATATTAGTAGGTTTTATTGTTTTATCGTATTGCATGTTGGTTTAGTGTAGAATGTTTAAGTTTGTTTTTGTGTGCATGCTGAGTTTTGTATTCATCTGTGCCGTTACCCGATGATGATATTATCCCCTAGTTGTTTTTGACGTCAAGGGTAATACCCATGCATGTGTGTTCTGTGTGCTTAACAATGCATTTTGGTGAGAATTATTGTAGATCCTAATTTTCACGAGCACATTGACTCAATGTATAGTTATTCAATTAATTTGAGGCCGATTATTGATTAGCCAAACTCATGACAAAAATAAGGATTCTAGAACCTGATTGTGGGGAAGCTTGAGGCGAAATCCTAGGAATGGTAGTTCGGGAGTATGATTTAGGCATTCATTTTTATTGCTTGAATCTTTTGAAGCTAACCTGAAAATTTTATCACTCATTACCCTGTCGAAGCCAATAATCTTTTTAATTCTAAACACGTATCAATACTCTATCCAATTAAATTTTTTCAAACCATTGTCGCTAAGCCTAAGTTTCAAATTGAGTGAAATCAAGTTAGCATTGATTTATACTACTTGAAGTGAGCGGTCGGGTTTCAGATGAATTTTTATTGATTCGGTATTAGTGTATTCACTTGTCGTTTTCTTAATCTTTTTTGCACACTACTAAAATTGTAGAAATTTGAATAAGTTTGGGAGTGTGTTACTTAATCCTTTTTGTACACTCCTAAAATTGTAAAAATTCGAATAAGTTTGGGGGTGTGTTATGTCTAAAAAAAAACAATAATAATAATAATAATAATAATAATAATAATAATAATAATAATAATAATAATAATAATAATAATAATAATAATAATAATAATAATAATAATTAAAAAAAAAAAATACATTTCTTTCGATAAGTGAATACAAAGTTCTTAAATTCTTGTTCAGGGTTGTGTTTATGTGGGGTTATGAGAGAGAGAGAGATAGCGACAAGCATTTGTGCCTCGGGTATCGTTCAATCTTAACGATTTTTTGTTTCTATTCCTATGATATCCTCGGTTGTTCTCCAAAGCCAAACCAAGCCCTATTGATCTCTGTGAATGTCCGAACCTACATTAGTAGAGAGTGGACCCCAATCATACATATGGATATCCTAGTCCTATACGGTCTAAGTCATAAATTTCGTTGGTGGATAATCCAATACGGTCGTTGTATAGCTATATTATTGAGTTTCGCACAAACACTTTTAAAGGATCTAGAATGGCGTTTGCCATCATTGCATGTTGAAAATATAGAACAACATATGATGTGTTTTACCGCCTGAACTCAATATGACTGGCGGTTGTTGAGGAAAAAATGACTTAGTCGATAGAAGAAGTCAAAACTCGCATATCGTTATGTTTAGAGTGTTTGTGTTTAGGTTGTTTGTTCTTTAATTTAGTTGTGTTTTTCATTGTAGTGTGAGTGTTTTGCTCGAGGACTAGCAAAATTCCAAGTTTGGGGGCATTTGATAGGAGTGATCTACCTATCTATTTCCAAACGGAACTAAGTTAGTTTTTGAGCGTTTTTAGAGTATTTTATTATGTTTTAATTAGTTTTTATTCTTTTTGAATAAATCAGGTGTGTGGGGTGAAAAAGCATGAAAACGGAGCGTAAACGATCAGATCGGACGAAGAACGGTAGAAAAACAAGCACGAGGGAAATATTCAGAAAAGAAGCCTACCGCCGCGGTGTCAGACCTCCACCGCAGTGATAAAAATGCAAAGTAGGCAAAATCTTGCTGAACATCCACCGCCGCGGTGATAAAACTGCACGATGGTCCCTGAATCCACCATTGACTTCATCGCCTAGGGGATCACTTAGCCGACCTACTCACCGCCGCGGCGGTCACCTCTGCACAAATTAGATATTTTTTGGATATTTTTCTCCCTATTTAAACCTTCCTCCTTTCTCCTTTCCTCAAGCCCCGGCCATAGGAGACCCCTTAGGGTTCTTATGATTTTGAGAGTATTTTGTTGAATGCTCCACCAAATTCGAAGGAGAAGATTACAAGGCGAAGAAGGAGAAGTGATCTTGGAACGGTTTTAGCGTCGAATCCTCGTACTACGACTAGTTTCCCTCGTTTATTTATTTATTTCTTGACTTCAAATTATGATTTAAGCATGTTTAGCTCATTTATCATTGTATATATGGTTATGGCCATTAGCAAAAGGATATTGTTTAGGGATTAATAATATTTATGAATATGTGATTTTGAAATCGGTGTTTCGGTAAGAGTCGTTCTTCGTTATTCGATTGTGTTTGCCATTTTTTCTATTGTTATATGCTAGTTTAGATATATTGAGAATATGGAGTTTGACACTCGGGAGAGGTAACCTCAGATTCAGACTAGGGTAAACACAACATGACAATCCAATAACCCGGGAGAGAGTTGGAAAGTGTACAATCAATGACGTTAGGGAGAGACTCACGTGACATAGGGTCGTTAGGACGTTGAGGGGGACTTCTTCGTTGACACGAAATCGCGTATTCCCTCGTCTTACACTCGGGAGAGGTGGCGAGGGAGTTAACGAATAAAGATTATCGAAGAGGTCACCGTTAACGTAAGTTAGACGATATCAAACACGTTTAAGTAAATGAAGTTAATCCCTAGGCAATCTACTCCCCTAAACAATGTCAATATAGTATTTATAGTATAGTTAATTTAATTACTATTTTAGTTTAGTATTAGTATAAATTTAACACATTTTTATTGCCTAGATAAAGTGAGATTATGACAATCGCGATACTCGATAGTAATCTCAACCAATTCCTATGGAAACGATAACCCTAAATCTCCCAATCTATACTAAAACTTGACCCATACACTTGCGGTAAAAGTGGTGACGCATAATTGCGGCCACCAGCCGCCTCAGTTTTCGCTCTTCGTCTGGTTCTCCTCATCCTCCTTCGTTGATTCTTCGCTTCTCCACTGCTTATTCTCCTCTCCAATCGTCTGAGTTCTCGATTCTCCTTGATTTTTCTTTCTCATCTCTTTTCTTCTTCTCTTCATTTTCGACCATGATGATCATCTTGAGAACCCTAATTTTTCTTGTTTGTTTTGCAATTCGATTCATCTTCTGTTTGTTCATTGCATTGTTTTGGGTTGGGGGCTCGGTGCATTTAATCTTTGATGAAGAGTGGCGGTGCTGGAAACAAACAACGATACGGTGACCCCAAGATACTCCACGACACGTTATTAACGGTGAGTAGATATTGTTTTCTCAACTCTCTGTTTCCAATTTTTTCGATTTATGTGAGTAGATATACTCTGTTCCGTGTTCTAGTGATCTTTATGTATAATATGATTGATTCTAAACCCAACAATCTTCGACAGATATCGAAAACCACCCACCAACATCAGAATCTTCATCACTGTTGGTCAAAAATGGGTGATGAAAAACCTAACCTAATGATATCGTATAGGGTCTCGAATTTTCCCAAAATACCTTCCCACCCAACCTGTGCGCACCCCTACCTACAGGGGGCCTCTAACGTTTTGCGGTACAAGACCTTCCCCTTTCACCTTAAACAGTCGGGCTCGGGAGTGGTATAACACTCTTGCCCCATGGTCCATCTCATTTTCCTTTTTTTCTTTCATTTTTTTTTTTGCAACTTTAAGAATGACTTCTTTTCACGCTTCGAGCGCAACCTAAAGAAAAGTCAAAAACCTCTACATGAATCCTCTCCATCAAGAAAGGAGAGGATAAACCACTTAATCAATTCCTTGATCTCTTCGAGGATGAGGCTAGGTGTAAACATGACATTTTGTCCCGCCTGTTTTTATATTTTAGTAAAAATGTCTGGTCTAAAGTTTAAATTTGGACAAAATTTAAACTATGCTTAAAGGGAATAATTTATACCTTATATTCATGTATTTGATCTTTATTTAATTTTTTGGAAAAAGAAATTACAAAAATATCGACAATTTGGTTAAATTTGGCAAAGAAATAAAGTTTCGGGTTAAAATTAATATTTTAAAAAGTTAATTGGGGACTAAGTTTATTAAATTGAAAGTATATTTTCATATAATATCACTTTGAATATAGTTAATTTAGTTTCCCACCCTTTAATTTTAAAACATTTCACTAATTCCAATTTTAGCAAAAAAATTGCATTTTTTGCCCGTTTTGTCAAATTGACGACTAAAACCATTTTATTTTCCAAAATTGAACTTTATAATATTAATTTTGATAGTTTAATTTCATTTTTTCATTTAAATTTCAAGAAAAAAAAAAAAAAAATCGCATGTAATTGACAAAAAGTGCCTAAATCACAAAAAATCACATAATGTGCACCTCTTGGGAATAAGACAGAGCCTTGGATTCCAAATTTGGAGTGCCCCAAGGACCCTAGGGAGTCTCTCAAGCCATTTTCCATAATGGCATGACTTGTAGAGGTCAGATCACAAAGTCAACTTTTCATTACCTTAATTAGGGGGCTAAAGTGTGTAATTCGTGAAATAAGGGTAGCCCCCTAACAACTGACGATAATAACCCGCCAATCCCAAAAAGATTTGGACTTAGGTCATACTTTTCGGCCTCTCCTATTGAACAATGGCTTCGATTTTCTTTGGATCTACTTGAATGCCATCCCCCGAGATAACATGCCCCAAGAATACAACTCTATCCAACAAAAACTCACATTTACTGAACTTTGCTTACAATTGTTTCTCTCGCAAAGTCTGCAACACAATATTGAGATGCTCTACATGTTCTCCTTTATTTTGGGAATGGATTATTATATCGTCAATGAACACGATAATAAACTGATTTAGATAGGGTTGGAAGATCCAATTAATCAAATTCATAAAAGCAGCAGGGCATTCATCAACCCGAATGGCATGACTAGAAATTCATAATGTCCATACCTCATATGGAACGTCGTTTTCACCACGTCACTGTCTCTGACTTTTAACTGGTGATATCCTGATCGAAGCTCTATTTTGGAAAACACCCTAGCCTTCTGCAGTTGGTCGAACAGATTATCAATCCTAGGCAATGGGTATTTATTATGAACCGTCACCTTATTTAACTTTCGGTAATCAATACACATCCTTAGCGTGCCGTCCTTATTCTTTACGAATAACACTGGGACTCTCCATGGAGAAACACTAGGTTTGAAAAACCCGCGGTGTAACAAATCTTGCAATTGAATTTTCAGTTTCTTCAGCTCGGTAGGCGCCATATGATAGGGTGGAATTGATACAGGAACAGTTCCTGGAAGTAACTCGATAGTGAATTCCATTTCTCTATCCACTGGCAACTCTGGTAATTCTTCTAGAAAAACATCAGGAAAATCCCTAACCACTGGAATATCCGCCACCTGAACTTCATTCTGACTGGTGTCAAACACATGCGCGAGATATCCCTGACATCCTTTCTTTAATAATTTCCTAGCTTCCAGGACTGAAATCAAACTGACAGGGGTAATGATTATGTCCCCCGAGAATACAAACTCTGGCTCGCTTGAGACCTGAAAGATAACTTCCTTTTTAAAACAATCCACCGTGGCAAGATAACTGGATAAAAAATCCATACCTAGTATCACATCAAAATCGTGAATATTCAGAGGTAATAGATCTACTAATAATTTCCTATCACCAATCCGAAACGGACTGTCTTTATACGCACTATCTATCAACACTGACTCACCTACCAGAGTAGAGATAATGATACTATATGACAGAGAAGTAGGAAATTTACCTATATGCATCATAAATGCTGCCGAAACAAATGAATGAGTAGAATCGGGATCAATAAGTACACGTGCATCTCTATCATATAAAGACATGATACCTGTAACCGCATCTGGAGTAGCTTGGGCATCCTATCGAGTGGTAACAAATACACGACCTCGAGTCGAAGATCTACCAGCTGATCCTTCACTACGCCCCGGGACACTACTAGGGCCAAAACTATCCGCATTGTTTGTAGAAGACGCGGATGTGACTGCAGATTTGGGACAATTCAGAGCTATTGACCCGGCTCATGACAACGGAAACATACGGGACTTGCCATGGGACAGTCTCTGATAAAATGATCCAATTATCCACATTGGTAGCATACAAATACGCCGACCTAACTAAACGCCTGATTCCTCCCCGACCTATGCTGGCCAACACTCGATCTAGATACATTATGCTATCGCCCAGAGTATGACTGTTGTGAACCTCGGCTCCTAACGGATTAGTCAATCGATGGGGCCCGAGAAACTGGCGATCGAGATGCCGCTCTCCGAGAAGTACCTCCTGGATATCTACTAGGTGACTCGAATCTACTCCTTTTGTATTGTTCACGGCTCTCTGTGGCTTCCTGAAAATCTATTTTTACTAATTTTGCCTTATTCACCAATTCAGCGTAACTCTTAATTTGTCTGCTCGTTAGCCTGGAATGGATTTCTGAGTTGAGTCCTTTTTGGAATCGTCTGTATTTTGCCTCTTCCGTTTTTACCAGATTAGGGACGAAGCGGGACAAGACATCGAATTGAACCTTGTACTGCTAGATGCTCATCTTTATCTACTTCAAAACTATAAACTCTTCCTCCATTTGGAACCGATAGGATAAAGGAAAATATTTCTCATTAAACACCTCAACAAATTGATCCCAAGTGATCTTCTTGCCTGGTACTGAAAGTAACCTCTTCATCTTCTCCCACCAATGTTCAACTTCTTCTTTCAGTTGGAAGGTGGCAAAAAGAACTCGCCTATTATCAGTAATCCCCATGGCCATAAATATATGCCCCACGCCTTTCAACCAGTTCTTGGCATCAGTTGGACCCGCAATTCCTGTGAAAACCGAAGGATCCAACTCCTTGAATCTTTTCAGAAGTACTGCCTGAGAAGTAGTTGTGTCTATTTAGGCTCTTTGGCATTCCATCATTTTTGCCTACTGCTCTGTCAACTGTGCAGCAGCTTGTAAAATTCTCTCTATGACATCTAAACTTTCCTGTATCTTGTCTCTCTGCCTCTGGGGTCCAACACTCCCCAAACTCTCATTTTCACGCTCCATACTCATGATTTGAAATGAAATTCAATAACCAACTGGGCCAATAAAAAAAAAATAACAATATTTAATTTAATAACATAAGTACCATTTGCGTACCGAAACCACCTACCGACACCCTATCTCAAGGTCCACTACTGACTAGACAACTGACACGCCTACAGAACCTATAACCTAGGCTCTGATACCACAAATGTCACACCCCACCCTGGGCCCCCACCGCCCGAGGCCGACACTCTTGACAGGTCAATAATAATAATCAACCACCTACAGGATGTACCCTACTAACAGGTCAAAACCAACCCATAGGTTATACCTTCTTGACGGGATCAAAACTATGGCATAGTCAGACAAAAATCACATTCTACATTTAAAATCTACTTGATCCACATAAGTCATAAAATTGTCCAATTTTAATAAACACTTTTTTTTTTTCCTACAATTTATACAAAAATATAATTTGTAAATTTACATAGAAGACAATACACTAATCTTATTTTCCACACTGCAAAAATATCACGGTCAGAAACTACTAGGACGCTGGCGCCTGCAAACCTAATAGCGATAGGGCCTAAATTAATATTTTATTTAAAATAACCCTAATATGCAATGCATGGCCCCAAAATGCACAACTTCCCATTTCCCAAATTCAATTATGCAAAATTGTTATTTTCCTCATTTTTCCATGTTAATATTTATGGTACAACATTTTTTTTTAAAATTAACGGTTACGATAATTATTATCACGATTGTGAAAATTTTAATGCTAATAATTTAATTTAACGAAAATAATGATTGATTGAAATTTTACCTGCTTCGAATCGCTCGTCGGCCGAGAAGTTGATTTTTGGGTTTTTTTTTTTTTTTTTTTTTTTTTTTTTTTTTTTTTTTTTCTGTTTTCTGTTTTAGTTTCTGATTCTGCCGAATGGCACCCTTACCGCCAACGACACACACCGCCAGATGACGAATCGAAGTCACACACACACCCGCAGCATTTGATCACACCACCCCACGACGAAACACACCGTCGGCAACACATATACACATACGACGAACACATCCACACACGTTGAAACACACACAACTGGACCGGATGGCGACGCCACACCGTCGATCACACACACACAGTAGTGGCTACACACACACACGTTCGTCGGAGACTGAACAACATAAACATACACACACACACCCCATACACACGCTGATGATATTGAACGAACCACACACCCACCATCACATATGGCCGACGACTGACGACCGACCACCCATTCACACAAGAACACGCACACGTCGACGTTGAACAGCCCACACTCGCCAAATAACGGCGACGATCACACACACACCCACGCTGATGACGTTGAACGACCGACACCCACCTACATCGGCGACACACACACACTCACCAACATCGGCAATGAACAGTGACGCCACACACCCTATGAGGGTCACACGCACATACCCACGCCGGCTGCACTGAACGACACGGACCCACTCTCTATTCACAACACATACACACACACACACACCGGACTATGCACCGCCGACCAAACACACTACCGTCGACCCACTTCTCCTCTCTCTGTTTTTCTTCTTTTGAGACTATTGTGAAATGTGTGTACATAGACATATATATATATATATATATATATATATATATATATATATATATATATATATACATATAATGAATCACAGCTTGCCCTCATTAATAATTCATTTATATATTTTATGTTAAATTATGTTAATCCCCATTTGATTATCTTTAAGTTATTATTTAAACCCAAAATTTAAAACTGATATTTCTAAAATTGCTATTTAACCCCTAAAATTTTAATTTAAATTAGAAATGACACATTCTACCCCATTATTTTTGAAATGTGCTAAAATGTAGCTAATGATTATGCACGTGCAGAATTTCGGGTCTTACAACTCTATGCTTTTTTGCGCTTTAATTTTCCTATATTTTTTCCTTTCATTTCAGTAAAGACCTTGGACTGGCACTGAGTCAAGTCCTTGGATTAGGACTATATATATGTGTGTGTGTGTGTGTGTGTGTGTGTGTGTGTGTGTGTGTTGATTTTGAATTTTGGATTACCTCAATGGTATGGTCCGGTCAACGCTGGTGGAGATGGAAAAGTCTAGAACGAAGATCTTCAATCTGGGGAGCTTCTTATCTGTGGATAGGTCTCTGGCCGAGAATGGACTGGCATGAACTGGAATTGGCCCAAAAGTCTTCTGGTTCGGGAAAATAATGATCAGAACACCTTGTGACTTATGGAAAAATGGATTGGATCTTGAAATGAAGCATATCCGAGATGGGGAGCACCTGGAAACCTGCAGAAAGGACTTTTTGGGATGGTCCCGACATGTGCCTTCAGCGTGAGAATCAATATACGGGGGGAAAGTTTATAGATAAGCTAACGAGAAGAGAGAGCAAAATTCATCTAACTTTAGGTAATAGTATGCCCTCCTATATATAGGCATAGAGTGGATTAGCTTAAGGGCTTAAGCATGGATTAGTGTCTCCTCAATATCACATCAATGCTCCATTTTGACATATAGCTAATAAGAGGGTGCCAATGAGCCTCTTACTTTAGCCATATTTGGGGGTATTAGTAGATATTTTGGGATATTTATGGATATTTTGGGATATTAATGGTTATTTGGGGATATTTTTGGATGGGGAAATGAGCCAGCCCATAAACCGAGAAAGACACATTCATGTTGTACTCGAGATGGGGAGTTCGATTCTTGTCCTTCCCAGATAGCCAGAGACGGGAAGGGGGGGTTATGAGGGGCTTTCTTCCCTGCTCTTCTCGGATATTTGGAGACAAGAAAGGGGGCTTTGTTTTAGGAGGTTTGCGAAGTTGATTTTCGAGATGGGTAATACCGCTGTGGAGGCTGCCGAGATAGGGAAGGATTCCCCATCCTGGCGCAGTTTGCTTGCTCATCTTGGAGAATGTTTAGGCCTCTGGGATGGTTGGAATGGATGAAGAAGTTCTTATACTCGGTGCAATCTTCACACTTAATCCTTGGTATGACTTGATCTTTGCTGGGAGTTGTGGGTACATGGCGGTCTTCAATTAGTTGCGTTGGGGTGACAATTTTTGAACTCATCAATATATATATATTCCTTATTTTCTTTTTCTTTTTTTACATATCAAAAATAAAAGAAATAAACAAAAGATCAAAAAATGGAAAAATAAAAATAAAAGCAAAGTTTATCTAAGCTAAAAAACTGTAAATGGAGGAGTTTTTATACCTCGTTTCTAGATTTCCCATCTTGTAAGAAACTTTAAATGAGGGTTAAGGAAAATCCTTCCCCCACGTGGTTTTAGTTAAAGTTAATATGGGAAAAAAATATATGTGAAATTTTGTTATTTTAATTTTTCCAAAAAAAATAAATAAATAGAAACATACCAAGTCTCATTGTCTTTATTTCAAAACAATGAAACTTAAATAAAAAACAAAAAAGAAAAAAAAAAGAGTTTTCTTGTTTTTCCGCCTTAAAAGTTCTTTACATAAATCAAGTTTTTTTTTTTTTTTTGGTAAGTTTTTTTTTTTTTTTTTAATTGTCTTTCTTCATCTAAGAAATCCCCAAAAAGATCTTTCCAAAAATTTCTCTTGAATAAAACTTTAAAATTTTCTTTCATCTCTAAAGTAAAAAATGATTTCCTAAGAAATGATTTTCTTCTTTGTAAATAAAGCAAAAATTATTTTCTTTTCTTAAAAATGTTTCTTCACTGAAAAATATTTTTCAATTAAATGTTTTCTTTGTATAAACATGTTTTTATCTTAAAACAGACGAAAAGTTTTCTCTTGAAAATAGTTTATTCTTAAAAACATCATCTTCATAAGAAGATCAAAATTTTCTAAAGAATGTTTTTTTTCTCTCTCAAAAAACTCGTTTTCCTCCATTTGTTTTAAAACAAGTTTGTTTTATTTATTTTTTATAAGGAAACAAAAACTTCTTTTTCTACTTAAAGCGTTTTTTTTTTTAAACAAAATTATTTTCAAAGTTTTCTCAAACCCTTGTTTTTCTTTAAAAATATTTTTCAAAAATCAAAATATTTTATTAAGATTTTTTTAAATAATTGTTTCTTTTATTTTCTTAATCATTTTTCTTCATTAAATAAAAACCACAAAATGTTTCTTAGTCTTTAGTTGTTCACTTAAAGGAAACATCTTTTTTCACAAAAAAAAAAAAAAAAAAATACAAAAAAACTCGTCTTAATGGAAAGTCTTTTATTTTAAATTTTTCCATCATAACTTGAACTAAAATCAAAACCTCCTCCCTGGAACCAAATTTGTCGATTGTTTCGTAATAAATCGGTGGTTTAAAAGGGGAACATTTTTGCATTTTATGTTACTTGTTTTTTTTTTTCTTTTTTTTTTTTTTTTTTTATATATATATATATATATTTTTTTTTTTTTTTTTTTTTTATGCATATATGTTTATTAGCTTTACTTTATTTTCATTTCAAAACATAAATAAAGAAAAACAAATGTGGGAAAAAGATTGTGTTAACCAAACAAACTAAACAAAACTTGGACTTAATTTAATTAAAAATACTTAGACACTAGGTACAATTTTTTAAAGGGTGTCTTAGGGTGCCTAATACCTTCCTTGAGCATAATCGACCTCCAAAATTAAAGAAGACTCTACTTAAGACATTTTTTTAGTCAAAATTTGGGCCATTTATAAAATTCTTCTTCCTTTAATTTATTTTATTTTTCTTTAAAATTCGATGACCTAGCATATCATTTCAAAACCAATGCTAGGTGATGACTCCAAGTTTTCATAAACTCTGGCCCAAGTAAATTAGTTCAAAACCAATGCCTAGAAAAACCCCTTGAACTTATTTAGTAAAAACATTTTAAAAATTTAATGCTTATCCAAAAAGCATTTTCAAAAGTATAAGTTGTTTTAAAAAATAAATGAGATTGTGAATATAACACCGACACTCGGTTGGTGTTATCATTCGCTAATAATCCGGGATGCGTCAACTGGCAACTCTGCTGGGGAATTATTGAGGGTTAAGGCTAGGGTGTCTAAATGGTTTTAAATCAAAATCAAGTCCAAATAAATTTGTTTAATTTTGTTGGTTAAATTACCAAAAAATAAATAAATAAATAAATCATTTTTTCATGCATAAATATATAAGCATATTTATTTTCGACTTTAAATTATTGCCTCATATTCCTATTTAACTCATGCTTTAACTTCTTGCTCTTTATATTTTGCATTTTACTTTACATCATTTATCTCTTTTTGTACAAAAAAAAACAAAAAAAAAATGTATCAACGCCTATCAAAGGTCTGGCATTGGTCAGTCTGTATCATCTCCTAAACCCCCTGTCGATGGAGCCAGCATAACAAACGAGATAGAAACCTCCGAGTCAGCTGTGAACTCTAGTTTACTTGAAGTGTCATAAGAACCTCAAGGGAAGGAATCGGACTCCAATGAGTGGATAATAAAATATATAGTCAGGCAATCTTTCTTGGCAACTCATTGCTATCCCGATGGCGTTGCTCCCACTTCTTCCTAAAAGCATCTCTCTTTGCTCTAATGGTGTCTAGCTCATCAGCTAGAATCACCATATGGTCACTGCGAATTACCCAAAAAGTCAGCACTCTCTAACATAATAGAGTGTCACCCACCAACTGTGCTATTTCTGTTTGAGGTCCAATCGATACTCCTGAAAATCGTTGAAGATACTCATCCTCAGGAGTTAGTAGAGCAACCAAGACATTCACATGAGCTGTTGGCTTGAATCTCTCGAGGTCAGTGAAATCAGGGTAAGAACCAAATCGCACGGTAAGAGGCTAGGGAGGCTGGCATAACTCTCTAGAAAGTAAAGGAAAAGCTCTCTCACCCATGTGCATCTCCTAAGTAGATGGCCCAATAAAACTGCGGTGTTGAGCCGATAAAGTCCTCTCGGGAAACATATCTGTCCTACAAGGATCACGACGATACAGCTGCCAAATAATGTCAGTGCGGGTTAGGAACTCTAACTGAGTTCAGGCCACCACGTGATCTCTAAAAAATGAGCCCTTCTCTAGGATCGAGTGATACTACTTCTCCCTTCAGGGAAAACTTTCCTCTACTGTAGAATATGGGAGACAAGAAGGAAGATACTCATATGCCCAATAATGAAAAAATGAGAAGAAATAAAGGCAAGTGAGGAAAATAAGAAAGAAGAGAATGAAGAAATTAAAGATATAAAAAATAATGAACTCACAAGAAGAAACTGCCAAAATCCATTCACACTACAACCCAAGTCAACACGCGTGTACGCATAGCGGCTAAGAAAGTGGCACAGGTAAAGCTCCTCTAGTCAAACTCTACTAGACGGGCTACGTCACTCAGGGTCCCCACAAAATAAAGAGGGATCGTAGTGTTCGACGAAGCCATGAAAGTACCACTGAAGAATATAAGAAATAAGATATGACAATACCAATCCCTCAACTCTGGGTCCTCGGAAGCACTGGTTGCGAAAGTTGACTTAGTTAGCAAACGATATTGCTGAATATACTATCTAGTCCTCGCTTTGTAGGAATATTGCCAAGGAGCTCCTCTGCCTCAGCCCACGATGTTTGCCTCAAGGGAACAACTCGTCATTGGAAGTGCACCCCTGTAATCATCGCCCAATCAAGGGGCGTCAGCACTATCTCTCCACAAACTAGATGAAGCGAATTCGTATAAGAATATCATTGCTCTATCAAGGCATTAGGATAGGGTGCATTCTCCTTGAATAAAGTGTATAAAAAGATAAACCACGACCCCCTAAAATTCATATTGCACTAAGGATAGACCTATAGGTAAATCAACATAAGAAGTAATAAGATATTTGTTAGCCCAGTGGAATACCCAAGAGGGGAGGTAAATTGGGTAATTAAAAAATTATCAGAATAATAACTTCAATAAATCAAACAATTAATTTTATCCTAAAATTAATTATTATCTTTATAGCAACGGATAAGTATAATAAGCTCTAGGTGCATACCCAAACAACACAAGATAAAATAAAGGAAATAAGCAATGTAGTACACACCGATATATCTTGGTTCACCAAGCTACTCTTGGCTAATCTAGTCCCCCGGGCCCCACGGAGATTCGCACCCACTAAACTCAATATTCTTTTACAGGTAGAAACCAAACCCTCATAATGATTCTTTTCACAGGCTCAGAATCAACCTTTACAAATTCCTTCTTCCAGGCTCAAGAATAACCTCTACTTTTTACAAGCTCAAAAATAACCTAATTCTATTACAAATGAATCACAACCTAATTCTTTTTATACCTAAGGCTCAAGAATCAAAACCTCACAAACACACTCCAACTATCATTTTCCTAGGTAAGGATGTAACCTTTACAAAATTACTCACAATTAATTCTATAAAGGAAGAATTAACACCTCAATTTCTTTACCGGAAGATATTGAAACCAAGCTACCTCTGATTAGACACTCTCAATAGTATCTAATCCGCACACAACTCACCAATTACAAAAATTGATAAGTTCTTCCCACTCGGAGCTTCTACCACCTCAAATTAATTAATACTCAATTAATGTCCCGATACTAGTGATAGAAATAAAGTGAGGAAACAAAATCTAATTATAATAAAGAATGTGGGTAGCACAATTAAGCACGTAATCAGGTTAACACATAAATCGTTTTAAAAGATTTTTATGCTTTTAAAGTTCAAAAACGATTTCTCAAAAAGATCAATTCACCAAGCAAGTAATAATAATCAAATACTCAATTAAAAAATAAGTTTGGAATGATCTCACTAGGAAAACACCAATGGATTGCAAAAGAGATTGCTAGACAGCTCATATTGGTGACGCTAAATAAATTTGCGCTTTAACTTAAGAACTTTAACTCTAGAATAATCTCACACTATTTTTCAGTATAATATCAGAATGATAACTCTTAGAAAATCTTAGGAACTAAATAGTTCTTGATATTATCTCTTTTCATTATGTGAAATCCGCAGGTCTTGTTATAGGCATTTGAAACAAGCCCTATAACGGCTAGTTTCTACAAGATATGTCTTTTAAAATCACTTATACACCCCATATATTGATACCTTTTATTTAAAGTATATTTCACTTAATAATAGCTTTTAAATCTCTCAATTAAATCCCCCAAATATTTCTCAATCAAAATTAAATAGAATAGAAACAATTATATGTACCAAATTGAGAAATATTAAAACTTAATTAACCAAATTAATACGAATTAAATAATAGGTGTATCATATCTTAAATATCATAAAATCCCTAAAATCTCTCACCAATCCTAACCAAAAACGCCTAATTTTAAATATGAATTCGGAATCCTCAATATCCTAAAACTACGCTATCAGTCGACTGACCAGTCGACTTAGAGATTCAGAGAGTTCCATTTTCCTTCACCGGTCGACCTATCTGTCGACTTAGAGATTCAGAGAGTTCAATTTCTCTTTACCGGTCGACCTACCTGTTGACTCAGAGATACAGAGAATTTCACCTGTTTTGTTCGGTCAACTTACCAATCGACTTATGCATGTTGGATCTCTTTTCTAAACTCGTTTTTAATACATTCTTATTTACGTTTTTGCCCCTTTAACCATTTTCTTTTCTTAATTAGCCCCACTAGATACTTAACTCCAATTTTAATCAATTATAAATATTTCTTTTTTAATTACACATAGTAGCAAATAATTTAACTAATTTAGAATCCTATCAAACACATATAATCATAAAATTATTTTTGTGTCGTGTGTGATCCTAATCGGGATATTAAGAGTTGAAATTAACCTGAGTTATTTTTCCTAATTTCTTCAAACTCTTAAACCTTCATCATCTTTGTCATCATCATTTAACATCTATTCATAACTTGTCATCGTATCTTCATCATTGGAACTTAATTAACTGAAACACTCAATTAAACCGTTAGTTCCACCAAAAACATCAACATTTAATTGTCGATCAAAATCTTAGGATCAACAATATTGTTCTTTCAAAAGAAAAGGTAAGTTTTGAAAGGTTTTAGTGGAAGACCTGAGAAGATTGTAGATATATAGAAGGATGAACTCGAAGCTCTCTTACTAGAGACCGATCCTCAAGCACTATGTGCTAAAGCAACTTCGCATCTAAAGTGAGGGCTCTATCGTATAAAGGTCGAGGTATGGGATCACTAGGCTTGAAACCTTGTTTTCCTCTTCTTCCCGTTCTCTTCTTCCCTTGTTTCCAAAATTCGGGATGCGCCAATCTTCCAACAAAGTTCAGTGGTGGTCAAAGTTCTACCATGAGGTAGGTTCTGCTAAAATCCCTACTTAAATGACTAGATTTATTTGGAAGATAAGGCACAATGGATTTATCGCCATTTTGTGTGGAAATGATAGTATCACGAGGTAGTAGATAGGAAAATTGAACTTATGGAAAGATAGGTACTTATTGTTCGCAATTCAAGGTATCAGGGTTGGGTATGGTTATGATATTTGGAGAAATTGGAAGGGTACCTCTTGATTTGGGGGCGTGGGTCAAATAGGTAATATAAGGTATTAGGTGGAAGGTTGGGAGATATTTAACTGAGAATGGTTTGGTGAGACTTTGAAAGTACCACTTGATTTGGAGATATCGGTCAATATGATTTTCATTTATGATTGGTTCATCTCATTCGAGAGGGAAACCACGATAAATTTTGGTAGGCTTTTTCTTTTTCTTTATTTATTTAATTTTTTTTTTTTGTTTTTTGCTTTTTTTGGGTTTTTTCTACTTTTTTTTGGGGGGGGGGGGGGTTGATTTTTGTTTTTTGCATGATTCAGTCTGAGATAACCAATATTATAACACAACTATTTGGCGAAAGAATTTCCATTTATCTCAAGGTACTTGACATAATATTACAACTACATCTAATGACTCAAGGAATATTATAGTATAATTTGAGACATGTTTACAACCTTCAAATAAAATTACAGACTCGATAGCAATCATTTTAAGACTTATGGAAATTCATTCGTCACTGAACTCTTCACCAGTTTTGAAATCCTTAATCTTGTTTTGTTTCAAGATCCTCTAAAATAATCATCCAAACACAATATACACTATAATTTTCCATATTCTACGATCGAGTGTCCTACAAAGATTTAAGCGCTACCTGGACCTATGATTACTATATGAGGCTCACAGCTTTCAATTGAGGCATCCAATTAAAGGCTCGATTTCTAGATCTTCAAACCTCTAGTTTCTAGAATGAATATCTATCATTGTTTGGTAATTCGAGCAAGGTGCTTTTTGAAACCAACCCCAATGGATAAACACGCGCGGCCTAGTGATAGGTATAAAATAGCTATCTACTTCCAAACTGAATTTGGTAGTTTTCAAGTAAATTAGTAATATTTAATTTCGTTTTCGTTAGTTTTTATGTAATTCAGGTGTAGGGACGTAAATAAGTGACAAACGAGCGAAACGGTGGGAAAACGATGAAGAAATGATAAAGAAACAAGGTTTCAAGATCACAAGACCTATCGCCGCAGCAGTGAGAATGCAGAGAAGGGCTATTTGAGCCAAAAGTCCCACTGCCGTAACGGCAGGCCACCGTTGCGGCAGTAAAAGATCAGAGAACTAGCTGACTTACCCACCACCGCAGCAGTTAGCTCTACATAGCAAAATAGATATTTTCAGATATTTTGAAGCCTTGCGCCTATAAATACCCATTCTACCACTACCAATAAAAAGGCTTGGAAGGTTGAACGACCCTAACCCTTAGGAGGTGATCCTTGGCCATTTTTGAAGAGCTCAAAGTGGAGATTCATCATTCGGAGAAAAGGAAACACTAGCGGATCGATCTTTGGCAACAGTGGATCACTCCACTTTAAGATTTGATATTTCTTCCTTTGTTTCTCTCTTCGTAATTTAATGTTTTATTGTAAATGATGATGAATCCCTCTTGGTTTAATGTTCCAATGGAAAAGATCATGTTAGATTAGATAAATATTAGCTAGGGATCGATGTAGTTGTGTAAATACTTGTTTGGTTTAATATATATTTCTTTAATGGTTGTTTGATTTTAAATCTGATTGTGTTTATCATTTTATTACGATCTTAATATGCTTGTGAAGATATTAGGGTTGGATTTGAGAATACGGGGTTTGACACCCGGAAGAGGTTACCCCAAATTTGGACTACGGTAAACACATTGTTACGATCTAGTGACCTGAGAGGGCGTTAGAAAGTGTGCAATCAATGATGTTGGGGCGAGACTCACATGGCCTAGCATCGTTAAGACGTTGAGAGGGGATTTCTTCGTTGACGCGAAGTTACGTATTCACTCGTCTTATACTCGAGAAAGGTGGCGAGTGAGTTTACGAACCGAGAATATCGGATACCTAAACTCTGTTATTGTTAACTAAATGAAATCAAACATGTATTAAGTGAACGAAATCAATCCCTAGGTAATCAAATTAGTTAGGATTAACCCACTAATTGTAGTTTAGCTTAGTTTTAATTAGTTTGATTTTAAAATAATTCTTGAACCGTCCAGATAATATATGACTATGCAAATTACAGTATTTAATTATTCACACCGTCCCTATGGAACGATATACGATCTTAAAGATCCACTACATTAAAACTAGATCTTGTATACATGCGAGTAGTCAATACGCAAGCGTGTAAAAATCTCGCCGTACAAGTTTTTGGCGCCATTGTCGAGGATGGTGTTGAATGCGTAGAATTGATATTGCGACTAAGTAGTTGAATATTAATCTAGAGAATTCTTTTGTTTTATTTTCTTTTTAATTATTTTGTTCATTTGTTTCATCAGTTGTGATCAAGCAGTGCGTGCAACGAAGAAGGAGTTTGGAAATCTTGACTCTTGATCCCGAGATCGATCATACGTTGAAAACGATAAGGAGAGAGAGAATAAGCCAACTTCAAGCCATGAAACGTGATCCAACGGAGCATTCTATCCCAAATTCCTTATCTATGAGGGATTTTGGTGAAAAATTCTTAACCAAGTCCAGCTAGGGATGGTAAATTAAACAAGTCACGTTTTTTATCCAAAACTGAGGGTATCAAATTTTACCCTATTTTTGCTATTTTTTTTTTTTTTTGGAGGCCGAAATGGTCTCGGAGCGTGTTTGGAGGTAAATTAAAGAGTGAAGATACTTGGAGATATGTTTCGCACTTAAAATCATTGAACAAGTAAAGTGGAAACCCATGATGTGGAGCCTTTGTGTGAAAACTTGAAGAAAAAAATGAAAATCCAATAGCAGGCTTACCGCTGCAGAGGTGGACGCACTGCCACGACAGTGAAAATGCAGGATGTCAAGTTTCCAGCATTGTTGCTTCACCACCGAGGTAGTGAAACAACATAATGTATTGGTTTTAAAAAGGCGCTCACACCACCGCAGCGGTGAGGCCCCTGCTTGATTAAAGCGATCCCACTAATACAAAAACGCCACAACTACTTCAAAAACTTCAAAATCTCTCTATTCCCATCCTTCCAAACCGTTTCAAACCCTCCAATTCATCATTTCATTAACAAAATTTGTGATTTCCACCCCAAATCATCCCCAAAAAATCAAGTTTAACCCCTATTTTCGCGATTTCCAATTTTTATGGGATTTTGGTTTGATTTTTCGTGATGAACTAAGTTTCTATCGATTGTTAAATTGTGTGAAACAAAATTGCATGCTACTTTTTTGAAATTTTGTTGAAACGTTGCGATGAGTGTGTGCGCAAGATCAAATCCATCGGCTCATGTGCAAACGCTTCGATATTTATATGAGTACTTATCCACTTATGTCACATGGGCCACCGTACCTTTTTCAACTACCACAATTTTCATTCTGACTTAATAGTGGTGGCGATGACTTTCCTCCCAGCGAACGGTAGTGGGTGAGACTTTTACATCTTAGCCCTTAGGTATGTGTCGACACCTAATTTTACTTGTCATTGCTATAAACTATTATTGAGTTCGCTGCTTAGTCAGTGAGGACACTGCATCTTTTTAAGTTTGGGGGGAATGTACATCATGTTTTGTGTTGTTAAAGAAAGATGAGAATGATGGAAATATTTTTTGTATGGAAAATTTTTTGGTTATTAAGTTTTAATTTCAATTTTTGTTTTTGCATGTTAAATGCTTAGTTAGTGTTTAGTTTTAATGTAGAAATGTTTATGTATGGAGTCGTATATGCTTGATGAGTTGTTGAGTTCGTTTGGGTCGTTTCTCGATGATGAAAATTATCTCTTAATTGTATATCGAGGTCGGGGATAATGTCATTCATGTGTATTTTGTGTGCTTAGCATGTCGATTAGGAAAAAAATATTTTGATCCTAAAATTGCACGATCGCATGAACTCAGTGTATAATTATTTGAATGATTTGACGCTGATTATTCAGTAATAAGTTCATGACACAAAATATGAATCTAGAACTTGATTTGGGGTAGACTTGAGCCAAATCCTAGGTAAGGTAATTCCGGAGGCATGATTTAGGCCTTCACTTTTATCGCTTGAACCTTTTGAAGCTAACCTGAAAATTTATTCTCTCGTTCCCCTGTCGAAACCGATAATCTTTTCAATTCTGAACACGTTTCAATACTCTATCCAATTAAATTTCCAAACTAATGTCGCTAAGCCTAAAAGTCAAAATTGAGTGAAATCAAGTAGCATAGATTAATGCTGACTTGAAGTGAGCGATTGGGGTTTTAGACGAATTGTTATTGGTTCAGTATTAATGTATTCACTTGTCATTCTTTTTGCGCGCCCCTAAAATTGTACAAATTCGAATAATTTGGGGGTGTGACAATGTTTATTTAAAAAAATAAAATAAATAAATAAAAAATAAAAACTATGTGAATATTGTTTTTATTTTCGTTTCTTTCAACAAGTGAATATAGCATTCTTAAATTCTTGTTTAGGGTTGTGTTTATGTGGGGTTACAAGAGAGACAGATAGCGCCAAGCGTTTGTACCTCGGGTATCGTTTAATCTTAATGCTTTTCTGGTTTCTATTCCTGCGATACTCTTGGTTCTCCAAAGTTTAACTAAGCCCTATTAATCTCTGTGAATATCCGAACCTACATTAGTGGATAATCGAGCCCAGTCAAGCGTATGGTTTTCCTGAATCCTCTAAGGTTTAAGTCATGAACTTGTCTACTGAATTATCCAATCTGGAGTTTGGTTAGTTATACATTTGAGCTCTTACACACACACATTTCAAATGGATTTAGAATGATTTTTATTGATATTGAGTATTGAAATTCTCGAACACCACTTGGTGTGTATTATTTCCCGAACTTGATCAGATTGAGGGCTGTTGAGGGAGGACCAACTTGGTTTCTTTGATTGAATTTGAAATTTGCATGTGTATACTTCTTCGTTGTTAAAGTTATTCATTTTTAGATTAGTGGTAAGTTAATTAGGGTAGTTAGTTTAATTTAGTGTTAGGGTGTTTTGCTTGAGAACTAGCAAAATTTTAAGTTTGGAGGTATTTGATAGGTGTAAAATACTTATCTACTTCTAAACATAATTTGGTAGTTTTCGAGTAAATTAATAATATTTAATTTTGTTTTTGTTAGTTTTTATGTAATTTTGGTGTAGGGACGTAAATGAGTGACAAACGAGCGAAACAGTGGGAAAACGGGGAAGAAGTGATGAAGAAACAAGGTTTCAAGATCACAAGACCCACCGCCGTGGTGAGAAATCCACCGCTGCGGCGGTGAGAATGCAGAGAAGGGCTATTTGAGCCCAAAGTCCCACTGCCGCAGTGGCAGGCCATGACCGCGGTGGTAAAAGATAAGAGAACTAGCCGACTTACCCACCATAGTGGTCGTGATGCCCACCGCCGTGGTGGTCAGCTCTGCACAGCGAAATAGATATTTTTAGATATTTTGAATCCTTGCACCTATAAATACCCATTCTCCCACTACCAATAAAAGGGCTTGGAAGGTTGAATGTCCCTAACCCTTAGGAGGTAATCCTTGGCTATTTTTGAAAAGCTCAAAGAGGAGATTCATTATTCGAAGAAGAGGATCTTTGGCGACAGTGGATCACTCCACTTTAAGATTTGATCTTTCTTCATTGTTTCTCTCTTTGTAATTTAATATTTTATTGTAAATGATGATGAATCCCCCTTGGTTTATGTTTCAATGGCCAAGATCATGTTAGATTAGATAAATATTAGCTAGGGATTTATGTAGTTGTATAAATACTTGTTTGGTTTAATATATGTTTCTTTAACGATTGTTTCCTTTTAAATCCGATTGTTTTCATCATTTTATTACTATTTTAATATGTTTATTAAGGTATCAGGGTTGTATTTGAGAATACGGAATTTGACACTCAGAAGAGGTAACCCCGGATTCGGACTAGGGTAAACACATCGTTATGATCTAATGACCCAAGAAGACATTAGAAAGTGTGTAATCAATAATGTTGGGGCGAGACTCATGTGTCCTAGTGTCGTTAAGACATTGAGGGGGACTTCTTCGTTGACACGAAGTCACGTATTCACTCGTCTTACACTAGGGAGAGGTGACGAGTAAGTTTATGAACCGAGATTGTTGGATGCCTAAACTCAATTATTGTTAACTAAATGAAATCAAACATGTATTAAATGAACGAAATCAATCCCTAGGTAATCAACTTAGTTAGGATTAATCCACTAATTATAGTTTAGCTTAGTTTTAATTAGTATAATTTAAAATAATTCTTTAACTGTCTGGATAATAGGAGACTATGCAAATTGCGGTATTCAATTATTCACATTGTCCCTGTGGAATGATATCCAATCTTAAAGATCCACTATATTTAAACTGGACCTCGTATACTTGCGAGTAGTCAATATGCGAGCGTGTAACAAACGCTCGTCGTACACCTAGCTCCTAGTATCAAGCTCTTTCTAGTTCTACAGGTTTTTAGAACTGAAACCAGTGGATAGAATGCGTGCCCTAGCTCTTATTGCTGAATTTAAGGTTTTGATGAACAATTAAGGATTGATGTTTTTGGTGGAACTAATGGTTTTATCGAGTGTTTCAAATTTATAGTTCCATGCGTTTTATTAAGAAAAAGATTTGACAAAGAAAACATAAATGGTCCAAGATAGACGTGACGAAAAGTATAAAGAGTTTTGAAGATGCTGAAGAAAAATAGGTGAAAACAACTCTTTACTTATATACTCGTAATTCAACCCGAATTAGGATTACGCACGACATATAAAATGAGTTAATTCTATGTGTGTCTTGGCAAGAAGTGATAAGTTCAAGATCCTAAAATAAGATATTGTATGCGCTCCCTATGTAAAATGATTTTGATGATTGACCTAATTGAAAAATATGTTTTAAATAATAAAAAGTCACGTTTTCGGGTTAGTTTGGTCAATTGAAAAAAGAAATTCGTTAACTACTTCAAACAATGACTTTTAGGAGTTAAAATAGAGTCCTATTGATCCAATCATCAATCGAGAAAAGCAATCGGTGAATGATTTGAATTAGTCAGTAGAATAAATGGTTGAAATTGGAAACACGTTGATCCAATTGGTTAATTGACTTGTCAGGGTCGGTCAATTGACTAGTGTAAGTGCCATCGGCTAAATTTTATCCTAGCACAATTAGTTAACTGAATGGAGTACGTCGGTCAACCGACTACTTTAGTTAGGGATTCGGCTAATTTGGTCTCTTGGTAAACAATTATCCATTTTTTATAATTCCAAGAGAGGAATTTGGGGGATTTGAATGTATTTCAAATATAAACAACCTATTTAGTGATCCCTACTGATATAATCCATATATTTTGCGATTCTCTTAATTTAAATGATTTAATACTTCCTATTTCTGTGGTTTTAAATTGAGAATAGTTTTATAGATTTAAAAGTAAGATTGAAAGATATTTTTAAGTGGAACATATCTATAATGAAAGGTTATGATATTTGGAGTCGTAGAATGTCATTTAGTGACATATATATATATTTTAAAAACAAGTCGTTGGAGGGTTGATTATTGGTCTATTAATAGAGACCTGGGGTAATTGGATAACATATATCAGGAACATTAGTTTGAGCTCTTATAAGAGTGAGATTTTTACTGATATTTCTACGAGAGATACTATTAAAGTTCTTAATCTAAAGCACTTGCTATTTGATATCACTGACTTGAGTTCTAATTGAAATATTATCATTATATTCGATGTTTTCCCGATGAGAGCCATCCCAAATTTATTAATTGCTTTTTAAAGTTTTAATTATTTTGATTGCTTGGTTTAAGCTTGCTAGAAAATTATTTTAAATTTGAAAGCCAGGAAATCATTTTTAAACGATTTGCGTCTGATTATCTGATTACGTGCTAAATTTGTGCTACCCACTTTATTTATTAATCAGATTTTAATTGACTCACATTATATCTATCACGTAGTAATTATTCGGGATATTAATCGAGTATATTCGTATTGAGGTGGTAGAAGCTCTTTGTGGGAAGAAACTCATATATTTTTGTATTTGTGAGTTTGAGTGGATTAGAGACGTTTAGGATGGTGTCTAATCAGGGTATCTAGGTTTTAATTTTTTTCTGTGAAAAAGATTAGGGTTTGATCTCTGTCCTGGTAGAAAGAAAGTTGTTCTTTTTCCTTGAAAAGAATTAGGTTTTGATTCATCTTGCAATTGAATTATTTTGAGTGATTTGTAAAGGTATAGTCCTTGTGAAAATGATAAGTAAGCAAGTGTTAGGCTTATCTTTAGCCTGGTAAAAAAAAAAAGGTTCATCCTTGGCCTGTGAAAGGGCAAATTGTAAATGTTGATTTTGTGCCTGTAAAGAATAATGAGTTGTAAGGGTTTGGTTCCTACCTGATAAAGGAATCAAGGAGTTAGTGAATTGCGAATCTTCGTGAAGCTCGGGGGACTAAACATAGAAAATATAAGCTTGACCGAACCAAGATAAGTTCTTGTGTGCTGCATTGATTTATTATCTATTTGTATTTGGGTGTGCACTTTGTATTAAACATATATCTACTGCGTATTAAGATAATAATTGATTTAGAAAAATTAATTATTTTTGTTTGTGTTTAATTGTTAAATTTTTATAACTACCTAATTCACCTCCCCCTTCTTGGGTAGCTCTTCGGAGCAACAATTGGTATCAGAGCTGGTTTTAACTCGTTTAGGCTTAACATCCTAGTTAAACACGATCACATAAATTGCATTGATAATAATGTTGGATATGAACCTTCTGTATGTATTGATGTTATAAGTGAATCTCTTGTTTGCTCTGATAATTAGGGTTTTGTTGGTTAGAATGATAAAAAAAAAAAAAAAATGATAATGAGGCTGCAGATAAGGTTATTGAGATGGTGATTGCCCTTACTTATATTTTTGGAAAAGAAAATTTAAAACTCGGATAGACGATTACGATTCTTAAAAATAAAAAGTTTAGTACCACTAAATCTCTTAAGAAAAAGAATTTGGACAAGTATTTTCAAATTGCTGAATTTTTAAACGCTTTATCTAAAATTGGTAAGTTGCTTGAAAAAATCGATTCTCTTGGAGAAGAAAACAAAATTTTGAAAATAATATTTATGATTTTCAGTAAAGTGATTTTATAAAGAAAAATCTTGAAACTTTGAATAAGGCCTTGAACATTGAGTTGGATAATGCAAGGTATGAGCTTCATAGAGCTCATTTAAATATTCATTCTGTTGAAAATAATTGTCGAATATTAAATTTATGCATTAGAAAAATTTTGATCTATAGATGAATGTTAGTTCATTGGAGTGATCACTTGAAAAGACTCAAAAAGAGCATAACAAAACAGTGAATAAATTCAAGGATATTGAGATAACTAAATGTTTTTATTAATATCGTGCTCTTGTAAGGAATAATGATTATCCTAAGAAGCGTGCTAACAATGCTAGATGTTTTTGTTGTGGGAATTATTGTCATTTTGAGAAAATATGTTATCTATTGCATGGTTACCTGGTTGGATTCGGAAATAACTAGATACCGAGGAAAGAAACATTTTATGCAAGTACAAATGATAGATTTACTTAATCAAGAATGTACAATGAATATTATAGGTCGATAAGGGATTCCAAATTCAATGCGCCAATGAGGATGAATCAAAATATACAAAATGGAAAGTTCAGAAAGTAACAAGTTTAGTATAAGAGATCAATTGATGCTTATACTTAAGAATGACAAGAAATCAATATAAAATGAAAGACAATATATAAGGTGTTGAAAAATCACAACGAGGAAAAACAGTCCAAAGCATCTTATAAAGGCAAGAAAATCATCTCTGAATCAATTTAGAAGAAAGTCGTTGTGCATAAGGACGAAATAAAAAAAGGTAAATCAAGCAAAAGAAAAAATGTCAGATTCAAAAGATAACAAGCTTGAAATTAAAAGTCCACCAAAAGTACACACACAAAACTACTCCCAAAGATGAACTAGGTATGCCAAATTTCCGAAAATTTAAATATGTTAATTTTGTTAGGGAGACCGATGCTTCATTTTTTTTTAATTAGTTTATTTGTGGTATGTGTGTGTGGGTATGTGAAATTATTTTATATTTTAAAACTAATTATTTGTATGGATCAAGATAAGGGATAAAAGTGGAGAAAATAGGTCAAATAGGACAAATTTGCAAATAAGGATGAAACCGTTCGTCGATCAACTGATAAAAATTGTTAGTCAACTGACAGGGATAGAGTCTGCAAAGTGCAGACTCTGCATTAGTCAGCCAACCGAAATTAACAATTGATCAACCGACTGTTATAGGTCAATACCCATGTGTATCCCTATTTCTTTCCTATTTTCATTTTCTCTCTAGAAACCCATCAAGATCTGATAGAGTTCCTTCCAAAACTTTAAAGGATCTTCATAGATTGACTTGGATTTAAAGATTATGAGCTTGGATTTATCATCACATAGCAAGAATTTTATATAAAAAAAAAATGTTTGTTTTCTTCATCTCGTTTAGGGTTTCGATAGATCTTCGATTTAGGCTTGATCTTCTTGAGTTTTTGGTTTTTAAATCACTTAGTGAATATCTTTGTTGGGAGAAAATGCCCAAGAGAATAGTAAAACAACCATGCCCAGAAAAATCTAAGTTTGATACCATATATTTCTTAAGTAAAAAATGACGAGATAATAAGCTATTGTGAAGAGCACGGTATGCTCATAGCTTTTCTATCAGAGCAGTAAGTACTACTTGCCATGTTGTAAACAAAATTTCTATCCGAAGAGGTTTTAATAAAACCCCTTATGAAATTTGGAATGGTAAGACTCCAAATATATCTTACTTTAAAGTTTTTGGTTGCAAATGTTTTATCTTAAATGATAATGATAATTTGGGTAAATTAGATGCTAAATCTGATTACGGTATTTTTTTGGGTACGCTTATAATAGTAAAGCTTATGGAATATATAATAAATGTACCTTAGTAGTGAAAGAATCTATGCATGTTGTATTTAGTATTTGAGGAATTTGATCCATTTGTGTCGAGAAAGGTTTTGGATGATGATGATACATGTACACTAAGTAAAACCAAAGAGTTGAGACAACAAATGAACCATAATATTCAAAGAATGAGGAGTCAAAAGGCGAAGAGATGACATTACCACGTGCTATAAATACAACGTTGAGACATTCGGTAAAAGAAATTATTAGTAATTTTGAAAAATGCATAAGTGCAAAATCCTCTCTTAGGGATATAATTAATCTGACTTTTCTATATCAAATTGATCCTAAGAATATTAATGAGTCATTAACTGATGAGTCTTGGATCGCCGCAATATAAGAAGAGTTAGTTCTATTTGAGCATAATAAGGTGTGGTCTCTAGTTCCTAGATTGGATTTCTATCCTATAATTGGTACTAAATGAGTTTATCGTAATAAAAAGGATGAAATGGGTATGGTATAAATAAAACAAGATTGGAAGCACAAAGCTATAATCAAGAAGAAGGATATGATGAAGCATATGCACCTTTGGCTAGACTAGAAGCTATTAGAATGTTACTCACATTTGCATGTTCTTGTAATTTTAAACTATATCAAATTGATGTAAAGAGTGCATTATTCAATGGCTTTCTATCAGAAGAAGTTTACGTTGAACAACCACCGGGGTTTGAGAGTGATAAACTTCTCGATTATGTGTTTAAACTTCAGAAGGCTTTATATGGACTCAAACAAGGTCCACGAGATTGGTATGAGAGACTTAGCCGATATTTGATCGAAATCTTTTTACGAGGTCTTAATGACATTACATTGTTAATCAAGCAGAATGAGTCTGATATCCTGTTAGCATAAATATATGTTGATGATATTATATTCGGATATACTAATGAGGATTTTTGTCAAGAGTTTGCCAAGATTATACAAGTTGATTTTGAAATGAGTATAATAGGAAAATTAACCTTCTTTCTTGGGTTGCAAATTAAGGAAATCAAAGATGGGATTTTCATTAATCAAACCAAGTACACAAAAGAGTTACTAAAAAAGTATGGCTTGGATGGCACTAAAGAATACGAAACTCCCATGGCAATAGCTACAAAAATAGAAAAGAATGATACGAGCAAAAACATCAATGAAAAAATACATCGAAGAATGATTGGTAGCTTGTTGTATCTTACTGCTAGTAGACCTGACATAATGTTTAGTGTATGCTTGGATGCTAGATTTTAGTCTTATCCTAAAGAATCTTATCTAACAACAGTTAAGAGAATCTTTTGATATTTGAAAGGGATAAGTGATCTAAGATTATAGTATCCCAGGGGGAGTGACTTTAAGTTAACTAGGCCCCGTTTGGTTAGTGTTTCCATTCTAACCCAACCTAGACCAACCAAAACATTCTGAGATTGATTTTTGGGAACGCGTTTTGGAACACAAAACTCAATCCAAACCAACCAAAAAAATGAGAATTGATTTTCAAAATTCTAAGGAAATAAGGGAAAAAAAAAAAAACTAGTTTTTTTTTTTTGCCCAACCCAATCCATCCCACTTTAGGACACGCTCACCATTTTGTTAAATGTTAATGAGACCCTCTTCGAACTGTGTCCCATGCTCATGAAATAGTTCATCATCTTTATTTGTCGTCCTCCTTTTCTTTTCCATTCTTTTCGCTAAACTCGTCACTGTCGTCAAAGAAGAAAGAAGGTCGTTTGATCGTTGATTCATCGAGAGATAGAGAGATGAATCCCTGTTCAGCCGATTCGTTCGTAAAAAAAGGTCGTTCGATCGTCGATTCGATCGTGAAATCCAAAATCGTTGTTAGAGCAGGTAAATGTTTGATTTTTATTTCTCCGATCTTCGATTTGTTGTTCCCACATGCTGGAAATAATATTTTATTTCTTGAGGGGGAGAATGATGGTAAGAGTGGAAAGAAGCCCAGTGATGCGCTTCTCTCTACTGGATTCTGGGAGCTTTTTTTATTCACCGACGGTTTGGATTGTGTTCTGATGAGAATTGGGAGCATCGGGGCATTCGTTCACGGTTGTGCGTTGTCGTTGTTCCTCCGACTGGGTGTTTTCATGGGTAGGTAAGTTCTTCTATAGAGGATTTTCTCTCTCTATAATATCAATTTGGATTTGGATTTTTTCTCAATTGGGATATTAAAAACATGAATTGGGTTGCAGATATGTTTTTTTGGTAGATGTGGACTGGATTTGTTCTCTGATCTTCTTGGATATGAAATTGCTATGAATTCTAGCTTCTGGGATCTTTGTTGCAGTTTTGTTTGGAAGATTTTTAGCTTTTGGCAGTTTGTTGTTTAGATGATTTTTGTAGTTGCAGTTTTGTTTGGATGAAGCTTTAGGGATCTTCATTTGAAGCAATTTGTAGTTGCAGTTTTGTTTGGATGATTTTTGTTTCCAATCAATGCTTAGTTGCAGTGAGTGAGTAATTCTATATATTATGTATTTTTGTATTGTTGTGTGATTAATCTTGTTTTGGTTTGGTGTTGTTTGTTAATTGATTAGTAGCGCGGATGGTAGTTTTGAACGGGGTGAATTCATTGTTGAGAAAACAATTCAAGAGTAATGTGGTTACCAACGATTTTGTTCTAGGCACAAAACAAATTTTGTCGTTACCAAACGCAATTTTGTTCCCAGAAGGAAACAAAATTTTCAACTCAACCCAACCCAACCCATTATATGTGGGTTGAAAAAGTGGAAACACTATCCAAACGTCATCCTAGTTACTCCGACGTTGATTTTGTCAGATTCAAAGTTGAACATAAAAGCACAAGTGAGTTATATCACTTTTTAGGACATGCTTTGACCTCTTGGTCTGGCGAGAAACATAACTCGATTTCCTTATCTATGACTGAGGCAAAGTATGTGACAATTGGTAATTGTTGCGCTCAAATTCTATATATTAAGCAACAATTATATGATTTTTTAATATATATGAAGGAGGTCCCTATTTATTGTGATAATAAAAGTGTTATATGCTTAAATAAGAATCCGACACAATACTCACAAACTAAGCACATAGAGATTAGACACCATTTTATTTGTGATCACATTCAAAAAAGAGATGTAACTATTGAATATGTCGATACCTCATATCAACTTGCTGATATTTTTACAAAAACCTCTAGCTAAAAATCAATTCGTGAAAATTATTAGAGGTTTATGTATGGCTAGGCATAACGATGTATGCCTAGAATGATATTTTTGGTTCTTCGCCTCTAGATTTTGAGATAACAAAGGGGGAGAAGTTGATGTTTAAGGAGTAGTTGATGTTTAGTATTTGTTCGCCTAAGCATTGCATTGATCAAAGGGAGAAGTTTTTAAAGTTTCTAGCTTATATTGAATATCCTAAGCATTGCATTGATTAAAGGGAGAAGTTTTTAAATTTTTGGAACTTATATTGAATATCTTTATTATTGTTTAATTATGTTTTCATGATTATGCTTAAATGAGTTTAAATACCCATCCTAGGATTTACAAGGGGTGTTGTTACATTATATTTTGAAGAAACAATCAACGTTAATTACCATCATAAAAAAGGGAGAGATTGTTGAATCCAACATTTTGATGAACAATTAAGTATTTATGTTTTTGGTGGAACAAATGGTTTTATTGAGTGTTTCAGATTTATAATTTCATGCATTTGATTAAGAAGAATATTAAATAAAGAAAACATAAAGGGTGCAAGATGGACATGGCGAAGATATGAAGAGTTTTGAAGACGCTCAAGAAAAATTGGCCAAAAAAACTCTTTACTTATACAAAGGATCACGCACGAGACTTAAAATGAGTTAATTCTATGTGTGTCTTGATAAGAAGTGATAAATATAAGATCCTAAAATGAGATATTGCCTTAATTGAATAATGTGTTGTAAAGAATACAAAATTGTGTTTTCTGGTCAATTCGGTCAACTAAGAAAAATAATTGGTTAACTAATTAAAACAGTGAGTTTTAGGAGTTAAAATGAATTTCCATTTATCCAAACAATCAACTGAGAAAAGAAATCGGTTAACCGATTGAAATAGTAGCTGAAATGGGTAAGGAAGTGAGCACACTGATCCAATTATTCCGCCAAATGAAGAGGGTCGGTCAACCGAATGAGTTAGTAGACGAAATGGTGCAATAAGAAACACAATGATCTAATTAGTCAACCAACTTGGTAGGGTCGATTAGCCAACTGGTGTAAGTGCCAACGGCTAAATTATTGTCTGGCATAGTAGGTCAACTAAATAGAACATGTCAGTCAATTGACTGTTTCAGTTAGGGATTCGACTAATTTGGTCTCTTGGTAAGAAACTATACGTTTTTTTCGATTTTAAGAGAGGGATTTGGGGGATTTGAATGTAATTCAAATATAAACAACCTATTTAGTGATCCCTATTGATATTATCCATATATTTTGAGATTAACTTAATCTAAATGATTTAATACTTCCTACTTCTGTGGTTTTAAATTGAGAATAGTTTTATGAACTTAAAAGTAAGATTTGAAAGATATTTTTAAATGGAACATATCTATAATGAAAGGTTATAATATATGATGTCTTAGAATATCATTTAATGACATATATTTGAAAAGCTAGCCGTTGGAGTGCTGATTATTGGTCTATTAATAAACAAAATTAAATTACATATATCATGAACAATAGTTTTAGCTTTTATAAAAGTGATATTTTTTGTTGAGATTTCTACTAGAGATACTATTCAAGTTCTTTATCTAAAGTGATTGTTGTTTGGCGTCACTGACTTGAGTTGTAATTGTGATATTATCATTGTTTTCGGTGTTTTCCATATGATATCCATCCAACCATTATCAATTGCTTTTTAAAGTTATATTTATTTTGATTTCTTAGTTTAAGATTGCTAGAAAATAGTTTTAAACTTAAAAGCCTGAAAATCTTTTTTAAATGATTTTTGCTTGATTATCATATTACGTGCTAAATTTGTGCTACCCACTTCATTTATTAATCAGATTTTAATTGTCTCACACCGTATTTATCACGTAATAATTATTCTAGACATTAATCAAATATATTCGTATTGAGGTGATAGAAGCTACTTGTGGGAAGAAACTCATATTTTTTTTGTATTGTATGTTTGAGTGGATTAGACACGTTTGGGACAATGTCTAGTCAGGGTAGCAAAGTTTCGATATTTTTCTTGTGAAAATATTAGAGTTTAATTTTTGTCCTGGTAAAAAGGTTAGGTTATTCTCTTCCTTTAAAAAGAATTAGGTTTTGCTTCATCCAGCAATTAAATTAAATTCAGTGATTTGTGAAAGTTTATCATTCCCGGTGAAAAGGATAAGTGATATAGTGTTAGATTTATCTTTAGCCTGATAAAAAGATAAGGTTCATCATTGGCCTGTGAAAAAGGTAATTTGTAAAGGTTGATTCTGTGCCTGTGAAAGAATCGTGAGTTGTAAGAGTTTGGTTCCTACCTGGTAAAGGAATCAAGGGGCTAGTAGATTGTGAATCTCCGTGGAGCTCGAGGGACTAGACGTAGGCAAGATTAGCTGGACCAAATCCCGATAAATTATTGTGTGCTGCATTAGGTTATTATCTATATTATGTTTGGGTGTGCACTTAGTATTAAACACGTATCTGCTGCGTATTAAGATAATAATTGATTTAGAAAAATTAATTATTTGTGTTTAATTAATTTTTATTATTTTATAACTACCTAACCCCCCCCCCCCCCCCTCTTGGGTAGCTCTTTAGACCAACACCTACTATTAGCCCTTCATAAGGGTTAGGATCGAGATAAATGTAGATGTAATGCAATTGTGCTTGTGCCTTGGAAGCATGTATAATATAACAACAATACAAGAAATAAAAAGCATATATATGTACAAAAATAACATGGGAAAAAAGGAACAAGTATATACATCACAAAAGGAAAATAAAACCAAACACACACAAACACATACTTATTCACAAATAAAAAATGAAGAGATTACAAAATGAAATATAACATTCAGATTTTTTTATTTTTTATTTTTTATTTTTTAGACTTATTTGGATATTGTAGGGTTGACCCTACAAAATGGTACCCAGTGGAGTAACCAGCCGACGCACCCCAGATTTTGAAAATAGAAAATATACATAATAAATATATGTTTTAAAAAAAAATAGCAAAGAAAGAGGACTTTTAAAGCATCAGTTTTTTCATAAACTTATTGAAACCAATTTTAGAAAAAAAAAAAAAAAAAAAAAAAAAAAGTCGACACTTAGCATTAAGTTTAAATGATGTGGTAGGTTACCAATTTTTTGAAAAAAGAATTTGAAAATTAGCTTAGTAAAATTTTGACTCAAAAATCACGGTTTGACCATACATTCGTTTTTAAGGGCTCGAAGGTCAACTACACTCAGGGAATGTGTTAGGCACTCCAAGACACCCGTCCAAAAACGATACCTTATCTAATTAAGTCCAATCAAAATTTATGTCTCGGGTTTTAAGTTTTGGTTACTTTGATAAATAGGAAGAATTTTATGCATGTCAAAATATATATTTTCAGGGTGACAGAAGGGGGGAACGAAAAACTCGTTTTGTTTTTTTTTATTTTTTTTAGAAAGTTGAAAAAAGTGAAAGGTAAATATTTAGAAAAGAAAGGTATAGGAGCACAATAAAACACATTTTTTAAGAAAAAATTGATATTTAAAACAACACATTTTTTTTCCATGAAAATCAGTTAGAATAACTTCCATTTTTGTGATTTTCTAAAGACACTCTCTTTTTGAAAATTCGATTTTTTTACTATCCTCAAAAAACTTATTTTTTGTGATAAATATATATTTCAGAAACAAAAAAATGATTTGATTTTTCCTTTTTCAAAAATTTAGTTTTATGAAAAAATATGCTTATATATATTTTTTGTGACAAAAATATTTGACTTGCGAAAAAATTATTCTTCTCTTTTTTATAAACTTATCCCAAGTTCAAAATACAACTTAGGAAAGTGCCTTCTCAGATTTCAAGTTAAGGGTTTTTATTCTTTATTTATTTATTTATGATTATTTATTTTTTGGATTGTTTTTAGTTCTTTTGTATTTTTTTTTAATCAAAATGATCATTCCATCATTTTCATATTTTTTATGCAAGGAAATAAATATATACAAAAATGTAGTATGAAAAACTCTCCCTTTCTCAGATTTCAAGTTAAGGGTTTTTATTCTTTATTTATTTATTTATGAATTTTATTTTATTTTTGGATTGTTTTTATTTCTTTTGTATTTTTTTTAATCAAAATGATCATTCCATCATTTTCATATTTTTTATGCAAGGAAATAAATATATACAAAATTTTAAAGACAGTATATAAAGTGCATAAAAGAAAGTTACATTAATAAAAGTGCGGAAAAGCACAGAACAGAAAAATAAATACAGAAAAATAAAAGCACAGAAAGATGCAGAACATAAAATAAATACAACAAAATAAAAGTGTAAAAGCTACATAATTAAAAAAAAAAAAATAAGTATAGGATATTAACACGGTGAAAGGTGTAGAACAGAAAAATAAATGCAAAAACAAAGAGCGCGGAAAGACACAGAATAAGAAAATAAGTACAGAACAATAAACTGATTTTAATGTGTTCGAGTGGAACGCCCACTTAAGTTTTGTCCAAGTTCAAGTCCTTCCTTTCAAACGGTTTAAACAAAAAGTAAAGGGGTAGTTGGAGAGTAGGAAAAACTTACATGGGTGTGGAGTGTTTCTTCCCTCTTTTCTTTTATCTACCCAAGAGGCAAGTGAATTGGGTAGTTATAAAAATTTAAATAATTAAAACTTTCAAGACTTAATTTATCAAATAATCAGTTTATCCTAAATCAATTATTATATCCATTACGCAGCGAATAAGTATTTAACTCTAGGTGCACACCCAAAAAAAATATAAAGAAAATAAATAATGCAGCACACCAAAATATATCCTTGTTAAACAAGCTAGCCTTGCCCAATCTAGTTCCCCGAACTCCACAGAGATTCGCAACCTCTAAACCCCTAATTCCTTTAACGGTAGGAACTAAATCCCTACAACGATTATTTTTTCAGGCTTAGAATCGACCTTTACAATTTTTCTCTTTACCCAGGCTATGGAAGAACCTTATCTTTTTACCAGGTTAAAGACTAACATAATTCAATTATAGGAAGAATCACAACCTAATCTTTTAACAGGCTAAATATTAAATCTCACCACACTCCCAAGTATCTTTTTCTCAGGTAATTGAACATTTACAATTCACTTAAAATTAATTCAATTTCAAGAAGAATCAAAACCTAATTCTTTTCAAGGAAAAGATTAACCTAACCTTTTTATACCTTAGGAAATGATTAAACCTAAACCTTTTTCACCGAAAAATATTGAAACCCAGCTACCCTGACTAGACACTGACTCAATTGTGTCTAATCCACTCAAACTCACAAATACAAAAAATTATGAGTTTCTTCCCACTTGGAGCTTCTACCAACCCGAAACGATTATACTCAATTAATGTCCCAAAACTTAATGCGTGATAGAATTAAAGTGAGGTAAATTAATATCTGATTAATAACAAGTGTGGGTGTCACAAAATTTAGCACGTAATCAAATACTAACACAAAATTATTTTTAAAAGGATTTTTATGCTCTTAAATTTGAAAACAATTTTTTTTAATGATCTTAAATCCAAGCAGTCAACAATAACAATAAATCTAAATTAAGAACACTAACTCGGAAACATCTCACCAGGAAAACATAGAAGAATGAAAACAAGATTGCAAAACACCACAGATCGGTGACGCCAATTCAACAACGCTTTAGCTCAATAACTTTAATAAAAAGCTCTCTTGAAATAATCTCAACAAAATGATAACTCTTAGAAAATCGTAGGAACTGATAGTTATTAATTATTTTTATCCAATTTTCGCAGGTTTATATATATAGGATAAGATCAAGCTTTCCAATGGCTAGTTTTCAAAAGATATGCCTCTAAAAGGCACCTATAAACCCCATATATCATATTCATTCAATTCTAGTGTATTTCATTAAAAATAACTTTGAAATCTCACAATTAAGTGCATAAAATATTTTTAGAACATCAATCACAATGATATGAAGTACTTAGTTGCTAAAATTGAGAGAATCTTTAATTATATGTACCAAATCAATAGAGATATCAAAATATATATACCATATTTTTATAAATTTCAAATCCCCCGAAATACTCCATTGGAATTGTCAAAAAGGGCTAATAACGGCTAGTTTTTAACCAAAATCCCAAATTCCACGAAATCTCAACCGAAACAGTTGACCAAACCTTGGCCAGCCGGTTAATCGATTGATTTGGAGTGTAAGCTAGGCCAAAACCAAATGCCAATCAGTTGACCGATTGCTCTCTGGTCGGTTGACCAATTGGTTTAAGATGTTTTTCAAGCCAACCCACGTCACAGTCAACTAACAGATTGTCCTATAATCAGTTAACTGATTGTTTTAGATACTTTTCACTGTCATTCCTCTACGCCCATTGGTTGACTGATTCCTTCATGGTCGGTTGACCGATCGATGCAGGATCTTCTATATTTTCTCCGAAACCTTACTGTTTCAATCAGTCGACCAATCCTCCTCGGATCAGTTGACCGATTAATGCTGGTTAGTCATTTTTTTACTTATTTATTCTCCAAAACTTAACGTTTAAACCCAATAACTGATTTCTTTTCTTGGTTAACTTAATTCACTTTAAAATTCAATTTTAAACATTATTCTAACATAGGATAATTTTCATTTTTTTAATTTCATATAGGAGCATATATTTGAACACTGATTAGGATCCTAAATTTTATCAAATTAAACACACAAAAATATCGTTCATCTAATAGTTTCATGTGTGATCCTAATTCGGGTTGCATTAAGAGTATAAGAGTATTGAGTTGTTTTAACCTAATTTCTTCAGAATCTTCAACACTTTTTATTTCTTCAATGTCCATCTTTGCACCCTTGATAATATATTCATGATTCAATTAATAAATGGATTTTTTTTTTCTGAAACACTCAACAAACACATTAGTTTCACAAGAAACATCAACTTTTAATTGTCCATGAAAACCTTGGGATAAAAAATCTCCCATTTTTTTATGATAAAAATTAACTTTGATGTTTTCTTCTAAACAAAAATTGTAACCACGCTCCTCCTAAATCTGAGGGTGGGTATTTAACTAATTTAAGCACAATGATGAAGATAAATTCAAACACGGATATTTAATAAAGCATAATCTAAGCAATTTAACTTAGATCTATCTTTAATCAGTGCAATACTTAGGCGAACAAATTCATAACTCTTTTAAAGCATAATTTCACCATGATCTCCCCCTATGTCAAACAAATTTCTCATGAAGACATGATCTAAATTCTCCCCCTCTGTCATCTCAAAAAGTGGGGACGGCGAACACAAACATTTTAACCCCTTTTAAGTATCTTGATAAAATATTTTTTCTTTAAAAACTCATCAACCCTTTTGATTTTCAGTAAAAGGATTAAAAACAATTTTTAAGAATAAAACTCATTTAAGAATATATGTGGATCATCATAGAAAATAAATATTAAGCATAATTGATCATATCTAGACAAACCACTGTAAACTACGTACTATTCGGTCAAGTAACATAAATCCTAGATTAAGTTATTACAAACCAAATGTAAGACCCTGACTTCCGCACATGCATATTCATTAGCCGCATTTTAGAACATTTTGAAAAAATGGTGTAGAATGTGTTATTTTCAATTTAAAATAAAAATTTTAAGGGGTGAATTTATGATTTTAAGAAAAATTAAATCTTGAATGGGGATTCAAATAAAAAACTTAAATGAAAACAGGGGTGGTTAATGTAATTGGGAATAAGATATTATATATATACACACACATATATGTTGATAACAGCTGGTGGGATCTAGAAACGCAAAGAACTGGAAGGGGAATTTGATGTGGCAAGCTAAGATCAAACGCAACCACCATATTCATGCATATATAAGCAATTTCATTCATGTAAGAAGGATCGAGAGCCTAAAAAACAGAAGGAAATCAGAGAAGAAAAAAGAAAAAGAAAAAAAAAAGAAAAAAAAAAAGAGAGAAGGCGTCGTTGATCGTCGGCGGTGACGTCTGTTGTGCGGTCGGGCATGTGCGTGGTTCGTCTGTTCAGTCCAGTCTGTGTGTGGGTATGTCTTCAGTTGTTCATTCGACGGTTGTGGGTGTGTGGTCGTTGATGGTGAGACGGTGTATGTGTGTATCATCGGCGGCGGAGTGGTCGTTGCTCTGGTGGTGGGTGATCGTCGTCGATCGTTCATTGTGTGTGTGTTCGTCGTTCAGCTGGTGTGCGTGTGTATGTAATCGTTGTTGTCCCTCTAGCGAGTATGCATATGTATCCTGTTCATCCGAGAGTGTGCGTGTGTGTGTGCGCTCTGCTCTGCTGTTGTGGGTATGTGTGTTGATTGCCCACGGTGAAGGTTGGCAGAGAGAGAGAGCGAGTTGGTGGGGCGGCGAGATTTGGTCGGCGGAGAGAGTTCTTCGGCGTCGGTCATCGAGATTGCAAACTGAAACAGAAGAAGAAAAGAAAAAAGGAAAAAAAAAATTAATTACACAAACAACCCAAATAAAGGCCGACGGGCGATTCGGAACAGGTAACGATTCCGGTGGTTAATATTTTAGTTGTTAATTATTAATTCCGTCAAATTAAATTATTAGCATTAAATTTTGTAATCGCTACGATAATTTTATAATCGTTAATTTTAATAATGTTGTATAGTGAATATTAACGTAGCAAGACGAACGAAATAATATTTTGTCATAACTAAATTTGGGGAATAGGAAATTAGGTAACTTAGGGCCATGCATTGCATATTAGGGTTGTTTTAAATAAAATATTAATTTAGACCTATCACTGTTAGGTTCGCAGGCGCTAGCGTCCCAGTAGGTTTTGGACAGTGATAGTTTTGCAGTGTGGAAATCAAGGTGAGTGTATTGTCTTCTTGCCAAACTATTTTTCTATGTATATATATGATGAAATATGTGTTTACTTAAACAATATGAATTTATAAATGATATGGATCAAGTAGGATTTGGGTAAGTTGGTAAACTGGATTTTCGGAAGATTTCGATGGTTTTCAAAATGAAGTTGAAAATGAATTTTTGTTGGATTTGGTGAAATCAGACGGTGTTTTTAAAAGAGAATAGAAAACATCTATTTTTCTAAAAATGCCTGGTTTTCTAAAAATAAAGGGTGGAAAAGTGGTTTTGATAACATCAGACGTTCTATTTAAAAGAAAGTGTGAAATCTGCTTTTTAGATTTAAAAGTTGGTTTTGAGGAAAATAGATAGACGTGGTGATTTGACGATGTTGCGTAGACGATATTTATTGAGTTGTGATTTGATGATGTTGTTATTAATTTGACGATGTTGTTGATTAGACGATGCCATAGTATTTATCCGCTCTGGCGGAGTAATGTTTATCTACTTTGGCAGAATGATGTTAGACGTTTATACTGTGCAGTGATTATCCACTTCGACGGAGTGATGGGTGTCCGTTAGGAAGGCAAATCCTACGGGTGGTACGGTACCGTTGCAACTCCGATCGTAAGGTTAAAACGATCACTAGGGCTGGCCAGTATGTGTTTGAGGTGTGTGTTTGAGTTGTGTGCTTAAAAAGTGTGCTTGAGATATGATGTTTTACGTATATTGGCTGATTTGATATTTATTATCATGGTGATTCGTATGATTTTTATATTAGTTGGATTTGAATGGAACTTAATTATGTCGCTTTGTTTTCCCTGCTTTTATACTGGGAATTTTACCAGCTATGTTGTATTTGTAAACTTACACTTGATCCATTTAGATGTTGTAGAATAAGTTTTTATTATTAAAGATGTTTTTACTAAGAAGGCAGTACACTTGCAGGCGAAGCAGTTAGGAGTGGTCCCCTACTGGCGCTAGGTAGAGTCCTACGATGGAGTCGTGTGAAGGGTTGAGATGAACTTTCTGAGGCGAACCTGTGAGTTAGTATATTTGGGGAACGGGTGTGTTCCCATAACAAAATATGTATAGCTTCATATAGATGATGGTTAATATATATATATATATATATATATATATATATATATATATATATATATATATATATATGCATATTGTCGTGTAATAGATAGTTGGTTGGTTGTTTTCGGTGATGTCATGATGTCGTCACGCCAGCCCAGGATGTCAAGATTTCGGGACGGGTCGTGACACCAAAGTACTAAGGTGAGACAAGTTTAAATAACACAACATTACTGAGAATGATAAGACATAAAATCTAATGAGAACCCTGTCCCATATATGGGTAATACGGTCCTATCGGACTAGTAGCTGGCTACTGATACTGATCACTAGGCTAAATGCTCGAACTCGAAGGCATCTATTGATAATACTACATTAATGGTATTGCGCTGATGACCCTGCTGTAGAGGATCCTCTGAAGGGTTGTTGTGCTCCAAATGTAGTATGTCCACTATAATGATGCTGGTGTTGAACTGTTGCTCGCTAATAAACTGTGAGCTCTGCAAAAACTGGAACATATGTTCCATATTTCTTATGATCCTCCCAAATCCAACCTCCAGAGTCTCTGTGATCCTCCCATATCCACTGTCCATGGGCACTCTCATCTTAGCCATACCATTTTCAATCCCAGATATTCGGTTATCCATCATCTTCGTGTATTCCTAGAGATCATTAACTTGATCTCGAAGCATGTCCATCTTTTGATCTAAAATTAACTCTTCATCATCATCTTCTTCTTCTTCTTCAACCACCCTTCTTGGTCTCTTTTTACCATTTTTTTTCACCATCTATTCCTCTTGAATTCATACCCCATTAGAATGCAACTACTTACATTCATCCTTTTTTTCACCCATCTATTCATATTGAATTCATACCCCATTAGAATGAAACTACTTCCATTTATCCATGTTAGGGTTACCGTGAAGAATTTCATTTCTTCAAGATCAGTTTCAACTTCGAAATGATCAAATATTCTTTAACGCGCATCGGTATACAGTAATACTTTAGAGGGTTTCTTTAAATTGTACCTCATGTGTTCCATCATGATATGGGTTAAATCAAGTTTTCTCCCCTTAACAATCTCATTCAAGAAGTACAAATCAAACTCCTTCACATTCGCATGAATTCCACCTCTCGGCACTATAGTATATGTAGTCATCGAATAAATGAAGCGGTGCTCAAGAGATAGCGATCCCGCTCTATCTCCATCTAACCCAAACTTATTAGCGATCTCATTTTTATTAAAATTTGTCGCAAGCCAATGAGTAGTATTATAGGGATACACATCTCCTCTATCCAAATTCAAAGCCTAAGCTCTGTCGTATCAAATCTAATTTTCTTCCCTTTAACAAAAGACGTCATTTAATCATCCCCAAGTGTAAAATTGTTATAGAAAATTCTTACCCAAATAGGCATCCATTCACTACTTTGGGAGACAAAATCGGTCCACCACCAAACTCTAACATACTTTTCAAGATCGAGAGTTTTCCTCTTTAATCCATCAAAATCTATGAGTTTACAACACATAACTTTTCGATTAGCAAATTCCTCTTTGAATCTTATTTTTTTCTCTTTGCTCTCAAAGTGGACATTGTCGTATTTGGGTTTCCCCGGGTAAGGTCTCTCTATTCTAGGCATTTTCACTCTACTTTTAAGTTCAATCAACCAAGGAAACACAAGAAATTTAACTAGATAAAGTAAATCAACCGAAACCCTAGAATAAATGGAAGAACCAAACTTATAATAAGGATTTAGGTTTCCAACCGCTAGATGCAAGCTCTAGATATTCAAATCCAAGATGAACCGTGATGATTTCTTGAAGATTTTAGATGAAAAGTCCTGGGGGAGAGGAAGGGTTTTTGGAGAAAGGGGTGTTCAAAATCGAGAGGGTGTGAAATGAGAGGGCTAGGGATTTTAAATCCCGTAACAATCGGTTGACCGACAGTTCTTGGTCAATTAACCGACCACAGCAGAGTCTGCATACCGCAGGCTCTACATCTGTCGGTTGACCGATAGGTCTCATTTTGTCTATTTTATTCTTATTTGATCAACAAGATCAATTTTTACCTCTTATTTTGATCCACACATATTATTTATAATATTTTCACACCCACGCACTCACGCACACACACGCACATACATATCTCAAATATCTAATTTACGAAATGCGAAGCATCAGTCTCCCTAAAGAAATTAACATATTTGAATTTCAGAAAATTTGACATACCTGGATCGTCTTTGGGAGAAATTGGTGTGTGTAACTTTGGTGGATTGTTGATTTCAAGCATAGCGTCCTTTGAATTCACTATTTTCCTTTTTGCATGATTTATTACTTTGATTTACTATTTTCCTTAATCGGCTTCTTTCTGGATTGGTTCATTGATAATTTTCTTGCCTTTGTTTGGTGTTTTTAGCTATTTTCCACATTCTGCTTGGTCACCACTTTATACAAAGTATTTCTTTGGTATTGATTTCTCGCCCTTTGTTGAGGATAAGTATCTGTTAATTTCATGTATTGAACTTGCTACTTTTTAAACTTTCCTTTCTACATATACTGATTATTCCTCGTTAGTGCGTTGAATCTAGACTCCCTTATTTGCATGTAATATTCATAGTATCCTCTTGATTGTTCGAATCTCTGATTTGTACGTGCATAAAAAATTTCTCTTTTTGGTATCCAGTTATTTCTAGATCTGACAGGGTAGCCATGCAACAAATAACAAACTTTCTCAAAATGAGCACACTACCCACAATAAAACCATTTAGCATTGTTAGTATGTTTCTTCGGGTAATTATTGTTCCGTATGGGAGTAAGATATCGATGGCGATATTGAAGAGCTGCTTTACTGACTATTGGTTTTTCAACAAGTTTAATTCTCTCAATATCCTTAAATTTATTCATTGCTTCATCAAGCTCTTCTTGAGTCTTTTCAAGTAATCGTTCTATTGTACTAACGTTTACCTATAGACCAAAATTATTCTTATGAATAAATTTAAGATCATTCTTAAGAATTTGACACTCATTTTCAATATAATAAATTTTTACACGAGCTTTATCAAGCTTACACCTTGCATTTTCGAACTCAATGCTCAATGCCTCATTTAAAGTTTGAAGATGTTTAATCATTATCTTGAAGATCATAAATATCAGTTTTCAAAACTTCGTTCTCTTCTTTAAGAGACTTGATTTTTTTATACAACTTACTAATTTCAGATAAAGCATTTGCAAATTTAGTAGTTTCAAAATATTTGTCCAAATTTTTCTTCTTAAGAGACTTAGTAGTACTAAATTTTTTATTTTCAAGAATTGCAATCTTTTGCCTAAGTTTAAAATTCTCTTTTCCAAAAACATAAGTAAGGGCAATCAGTGTCTCAATAACCATATCTGTAGCCTCATTATCACGAATTCTACCATTCTCACTGACAAAACGTTGACTATCAGAAGAAGTGGAAGACTCAACAATAGTATATACGATATCATGATCAATGCACTCCATGTGATCGTGTTTAGCAAGACTTTGAAGCATATCGAGCTAAAACCTACTATGATACCAATTGTTGGCCCAGTAAGCTACCCAAAAGGAGGGTAAATTGGGTAGTTATAAAAATTTAAACAATTAAACTTTCAACACTTAATTTGTAAAATAATCAATTTATCTTAAATTAATTCTTATCTTCGTTACGCAGCAGATAAGAGTTTAATTCTAGGTATACACCCAAACAAAATATAAAATAATGTAGCACACCAAGAGATATCTTGGTTCAACAAGCTAACCTTACCTATTCTAATTCCCCAAGCTCTATGGAGATTCGCAACCTCTAAACCCCTAATTCCTTTAACGGTATAAACCAAACCCTAATAACGATTCTTTTCTCAGACTCAGGACCAACCTTTACAATTTCTCTTTTCCCAGGCTACAGAAGAACCTTATATTTTTACTAGGCTAAAGACTAATCTAATTCTATTACAGCTTGAATCACAACTGAATCTTTTTACCAGATTAAAGATTAAATCTCACCATACTCACAAGTATCATTTTTCCAGGCAAGGATTGAACCTTTACAATTCACTCAAAATTAATTCAATTTCAGGAAGAATCAAAATGTAATACCCCGGAAATTTATATTTTTTAAAATTAATATTTTGTATAAGTTTAATATTTTTCGAGACGGTTTTGTAAAATTGTTGTATAAATATATATTTGATAATTTTTAGAGTTAAACGCTAAATTTATATTTCTGAAAATATTATTTTATATAAGTGTAATATTCTCCAATTGTTTTGTATATTAAAAAACTTATAATAAATATTTGATCATTTTGGAGAAATAAGAGTAATTATTGGGTTTAATATAAATTAATTTATAATTATAGGGTGCTAAATATAATTTTTAAATTCTTAATAATTAAGTAATAAAATTGTGGCCATAAAAATAATTAAAAAAAGAAAAAGAAAAATAGTGGTCACGATTTCTCTCATGTATACACACACACACACACACACACACACATATATATATATATATATATATATCCTTTGAAACATATTATGTGGGATGAATATATAAAAGACTATATTAGCGGAAAAAAACTACAGATTCATGATTCTGAGTGGAAAAAATATTACGGTTCAGATTTCGATTTTGGATTTTAGGTAGAATTTCTAACTCTTTTAATATATGTATTTAATTTCTCTATTGTGAGATTTATATTATTATTGTTCGTGAATGTAATATTTGTGAGTATGTATTATATGAAAATTATGTAGAAATCATGCATATGTGTTTTATTTGTAGTATTAATTAAATGCACGTATTAGAGGTGTTGAAATTCTACTGAGCGTTAGCTCACAACCCCATAGTTTTTATTACAAGGTCGGTGAGAACAAAAACGGCAACGTGAATTTTAGTTGAATTTCTATTTGTAATAATTGTATTTATTATTTACTGTTTAAAAAACAAAAAACGTTGAATCGATGTATTCGATAAATATAATTGGTCGTCGTAGCGTTACAAAATTTATCGGATTTTATAAAATAAAATATTGGTCATTCGGTGTTAGTGTTAATTCTCCAATGGGAGAAACCGCGTGGCGGCCTTGGAAGACCGGGTCGTTACAAGTGGTATCAGAGCGGATTTGCGACCGCCCTAGGCTTTGGTTATGGTATCCAATGTTCTAATAAGTAAAGTAATACTTAAAAATAACAATTTTCGTATAATTCATTAATAAAAAAAATAAAAATAAAAATAAAAGGAAAAAAATAATCAAATAAATATTGATACGGAAAGTCAAGGCCACAAACCATGATAGACTGCTAATTGTAAGATATGGAAAAGTAAGTTGAGAATTCCTTTTTTCTTAGCAATAAAACTTAGTAAGAAAATTATAAACTTCTTCATTGAAAATTAAAATTGTTTAGCGCTTTAAACTATAGGTTGACAAATTGTTTTTTATGAATTGATGCCAAATCAAAAAAATAAAATAAAAAATATTGGCCATTATATAAGTTTGAGACCTTGATTTTCTTTGTTGCATTTCTACCAAATGCGATAAAGTTCTCACTAGAGCATAGATGGAAACAATAAGGCAACACGCTTACTTGAATTCCTTTGGCATAGATAGTGTATTCAGGCTCAGTCATCAGTTATAAGACATTGCGAGCAAAATGCTTGTTGTACATGTATATTCTCAAGAAGGCTTAAAAAATTATAGGGTTAAGGATAAAATAGAAAGGTGGAACTGAATTCCACATAAACGTTTTGCTGAAAAAGTCCAATAAGAGAGGATCTAATTTTGATGACTTTTCCCTAATGGGTCTCCAACTTAAAGAACAAAAAAAAAAAAAAAAAACTTATTTCATAAAAGTGCATTTCATATGATGGAATAACTCTAGTAGGTTCCAAACAACAACAGATGAACTTAAACAAGTTTATCTTCCAAAATATAATAATATTCTTATAGTCCTATACTCCTATTATTTCCATTTATGCCTATTGGAATTTTAAAAGTTGTTATATTCTTGATTGAGCTACTAGCCTACTAAAAAATGAGCCACATGATTCTGAACTAAGGCTCTTTTGTGTGTTCAACCCAAACTAGGGAAAGAAGGACAAAAAAAAAAAGTTTTTTTTTAAATGAAACTTGTATCTCTTATGTTTTCATGGGAGAATTGTATTTTTGGCGCACGTTTTCATGCATGGACGTCCATCATGTTTTTTGGGTGGTTAGACACTTTGCACCCATGTGTTGTTACCATTATTTCACTTTCGTCCCTACAAGCTTCAAATTAAACATACTACCATTTTAGGTGGTGTTTGATTAATGTAACTTACTAATAGTAAGTTAAATAAGCCTTGGTGAGTGTCATGTTAGTTGTGGACCATAGGATTTGTCGTTCAATTGAGATAACCAATTTAAAAGTATTTACTATCTTTAATATAAATTATCCAATTATATTTTCGTATTAAATTGAAAAAAAAAAAAAAAGTGTTAAGGAAATGGAAAGTTTTACGATGATTAATGGATCAAGAAAAATTTTAAGGGTGAAAAATATTTTTTATTATCCTGCTATATCAAAGTTGTCTTCTCTTCAGAGGGGCATGTCCTACGAGATGTGGATATATGTTATTATTTGTCAGGCAAGTCTTACAGGGTGGATATATGTTATTACCTGTCAGACAAATCCTACAGGGTGGTTGTTCCTACCATTGGAGATATTAAATGGCCCTTACACTGATAGCCACCTTAGATGGCACAGTTGGACAAGTTACAGTACCGTTATAACTCCCGATTATGAGGTAAACGATCCTATGGATGGCAAGGAAGTATGGTATTTTATTATATAAAAGTGAGTTGATTATCTATTTTAATTCGGTTGTGTGATTATGATGATATTTTTGTGGGGATTCGGATACTTCCCAATGTGGCTATAATTTATTGGAAAATGGATTTTGATAAAAAAAAAAAAAATACTTTATCCATAAAATGCTTTTATACTATGAAGACAGTACACCGATAAAAATAACTCAAATAAATATTGGTCCACTACTAGCGTTAGGTGAAGTCAGAGTGTGGGGTCATTATGAGATTAGTGGGGGCCAATTGTTACTTGAAAATGTTAATTTGAATTTTTGAGCTTAATTGGTGTTATAGAAATTCGATTGGGGACTTTATGTAATATTTTCTTATATACATTTTACGTGAGTATTGAATTCAATATTGAACTCATTATGTTACGTGACTTTGGAGACGTATTTATGTGATTAATATATATTTATGTATTTTGAAACGTATTTATATGGTTAGCACATATGTATGTGTTTCAAGATGTATTTATGTGTTTTGAAATGTATTTATATGATTGAGACATATTTAAGTGTTTTGAGATGTATTTATGTGCTTGAGAAGTATTTATGTGTTTTAGATATATTGCACAAAAATTATTATTTGAAGTTTGGTTGTGTTGATATTTATGAAAATGTTTACGAGATTATTCAAATTTTAATGTGGATATTAGAATTGATTATTTTTAGTTTCACGGGACAGTCCATAAGGAATTGGGTTATCTGTTGGATAAGATGGTAGTTGTTATGATATGTTGGCTTGAAATATTGGGCGGAATTGATAAATGTTGGTTATAGGATATGGAAATGGACTTGAAAATTCATGCCAAGTAGAAATATTATCACAGTCCTAGACCTGTTGAAATTGAAATAGACCCAATCCAGTGAGGCTACCATGATGGTTTAAAGATGTATTGTTATTTATTGCTATTTTTATCAGAGTAGCGTAGCAGAAGCATTTAGAAACATAAGATTTTTTGACAATTGGTTACCTATGCTAGGTGTTACCAACCAAAGTACACCATGTCCGTAGGTTGTTGGACATAATGTAGGCTACTACAAATGCGGATGTAGCGATGTGTGGAATAAATTTTGTCGGTTATGAATATGTGGTGACTTTTAGTTACGGGACCCTATAGAGAGAATAATTGTTCTAGAATCGAGTGTGACTAACATAACCGTGTGGTATGATTCTGAATTATTATTGTTTTGAACAAAATTTCAAAGACGAAATTTATTTAAGGGGGTAGATTGTAATACCCTGGAAATTTATATATTTGAAAAATATTATTTTATATAAGTTTAATATTTTTGGGGACAATTTTGTAAATTTGTGATATAAATATACTTGATAATTTTTCCTAAATTTGTATTTTTGAAAATATTATTTTATATAAGTGTAATATTCTCTAGTTGTTTTGTATATTATGAAAATTTATAATAAATATTTGATAATTTTGGAGAAATAATAGTAATTCTTGGGTTTAATATAAATTAGTTTATAATTATAGCGTGCTAAATGTAATTTTTAAATTCTTAACAATTAAGTAACCAAATTGTGGCCATAAAAATAAAAAAATAAAAAATAAAAAAAGAAGAAAGGAAAATAATGGCCACGATTTCTCTCATGTGTACACACACACACACACACACACACACACACACATATATATATATATATATATATATATATATATATATATATATATATATATATATATATATATATATATATCCTTTGAAACATATTATGAGAGGATGAATATGTAAGAGCCTATATTAGTGGGAAAAAAAACTACAGATTCATGATTCTGAGTGGGAAAAATATTACGGTTTAGATTTTGACTTCGGATTTCATGTAGAATTTCTAACTCTTTTAATATATGTATTTAATTTATCTATTGTGATATTTATGTTATTATTTTCGGTAAATGTAATATTTGTGAGTATGTATTATGTGAAAATTATGTAAAAATCATGCATATGTGTTTTATTTGTAGTATTAATTAAATGCACGTATTAGAGGGGTTAAAATTCTACTGAGCATTGACTCACAACCCCATAGTTTTTATTCCAGGGTCGGTAAGAACGAAAACGGCGATAGGAATTTTAGTTATATTCTATTTGTAATAATTCTACTTATTATTTACATTTGAAAAAAAAATTGAATCGATGTATTCAATAAATATAATTGGTCGCCGTAGCGTTGCAAAATTTATCAGATTTTATAAAATAAAATATTGGTCGTTCGATGTTAGTGTTAATTCTCCAAGGGGAGAAACCGCAAGATGACCTTAGGAGACTAGGTCGTTACACAAAACTTAGTTCTTTTCAAAGAAAAGAATAACCTAACATTTTTATACTTTAGGAAAAGATTAAATCTCAACCTTTTTTTACTAGGAAAGATTTAAACCTAACTACCCTGACTAGACATCGACCCAATCATATCTATTCCGCTTAAACTCACAAAAGTAAAAAATAATGAGTTTCTTCCCACTTGGAGTTTCTACCACCCAAAACTAGTTATACTCAATTAATGTCCCAAAACTTACTACGTGATAGAATTAAAGTAAGACAAATTAATATCTGATTAATAACAATTGTGGGTAGCACAAAATTTAGCACGTAATCAGATAATAACACAACATAATTTTAAAAATGATTTTATGCTCTTAAATTTGAAAATGATTTTTTTAACGATCTTAAATCCAAGCAATCAACAATATTAAGAAATCTAAACTAAGAACAGTAACTTAGAAAGATCTCACCAGGACCAAAGAATGAAAACAAGATTGCAAAACAGCACAGTTCGGTGACGCCAATTCAACAACACTTTAGCTCAAGAAATTTAATCACAAACTCTCTCGAAATGATCTCAGTGGAATGATAACTCTTATAAAAAGCATAGGAACTAATAGTTCTTGATTATTTTTATCCAATTTTCGCAAGTCTATATATATAGAATAAGATCAAGCCTTCCGATGACTAGTTTTCAAAAGATATGCCTCTAAAAGGCACCTATAGACCCCATATATTATATTCTTTCAATTTTGTGTATTTTATTTAAAAATAACTTTTAAATCCCTCAGTTAAGTCCATAAAATATTTCTAGAACATCAATCACAAAGATACGAAGTATTTAGTTGCTAAAATTAAGAAATTTTTTAATTATATGTACCAAATCAATAGAGATATCAAAATATATATACCATATCTTTATAAATTTCAAATCTCCCGAAATACTCCATTGGAATTGTCAAAAACAGTTAGTAACGGCTAGTTTTTTACCAAAATGCCAAATTCCTTGAAATCTTAACCGAAACAATCTGTTGACTGAAACCTGGCCAATCAATTGACCAATTAATTCAAAGTATAAGCCAGGCCAAAACCAAAACACCAGTCGGTTGACCAATTACTCTACGGTCAGTAAACTGATTGGTTCAACACATTTTCCAAGCCAAACCACGCCACAATCGGTTGATCAAACATTTCAGAGACTTTTCACTGCCATTCCCCTACGCCCATCGGTTGAACAATTCCTTCATGGTTGGTTGACCGATCGATGCAAGATCTTCCATATTTTCTCCGAAATCTCACTGTTTCAATCTGTTGACCAATCCTCCTCGAATCAGTTGACCAATTGATGTTGGTTGGTCACTTTTTCACTTATTTCTAAATCCAAAATTCAATGTTTGAACCCAATAACCGATTACTTTTCTCGGTTAACTAAATTGACTCTAAAATTCAATTTTAAACATTATTCTCACTTAGGTTAATTTTTATTTTTTAATTTCACATAGGAGCATATATTTGAACATTGATTAGGATCCTAAATTTCTTCAAATTAAACACACAAAAATATTGTTCTTTTAATAGTGTCACATGTGATCCTAATTCGGGTTCATAAAGAGTATAAGAGTATTGAGTTGTTTTCACCTAATTTCTTCAAAAATCTTCAACACTCTTCATTTCTTTAATGTCCATCTTTTCACCCTTGATAATATCTTTATGATTCAATCAATAAATGGAACTTTTTTTTTTTGAAACACTAAACAAACACATTAGTTCCATGAAAAACATCAACCTTTAGGCCTGGGGGCCTGCGCATTGGCTAATGCATAGGTCATTCTAGGGCCTTCCTTAGGGTATATTTAGCCTAAGGCACTTGGTGTCTTGTGTTGATCTTGTTTAGCTTTGAACAAAATTAGGGTGGAATGGAAGATTCTCAATGATTTGGTCATCATTACCAAATCTTTTCAAAGATTTGGTAGTGATTGGCAATCATTAAAAATTATTATCTTTCCCCCAATCATATTCCTTGCACATGGGTGCATTAATGACTTGATGTGATGCATCTAGTTCAGTTTAGGGGCTAAGTACCAATTAGTTTTACTATTTCAGTTAAGTTGTCATAAATGCTTCCTAAGTGCTTTGAACCTAGTCTTGAATTGTTAATTTGCATTTATTTCTATATGATAATTCATTTTTTGTAGACCACACATTCGGTTCATTTCGGGTGGAATCGGATTAACTTACCTTGTAACCAACGGTTGGTTTTCAAGTTCCTAGTTAACCTTAAGATATTTTGGTAAAAATATATACATCCTTTGAACCTTGTCATTTTGTGTCATCCCAAGAATTTATTTCTTTATGAGATGTGTATTTAATACATTGGCTAGGTGGCAAACCAAATTTGTTTGGTTTCGGTAACAGGTAGTCACGATTCAAGATTTTCGGATAACTCTAAGATATTTTGCTCAAAATATATAGATACCTTGAATGTATCCTATACATTTCATCCCAAGCATTTAATTCTTGATGTAATGGGAATTTAATTCACATTAAATGCCTAACTTAGGTGGTGAACCGAATCGATTTAGTTTAGATAATAGTTGGTCACACTCTAAGTATCTTAGATCCCTTCATTAGCCATTTGGTAGGTAACTTCGAGGAAGGTTCCTTAATCATTTCAAGGATCCTTTTTTGGGCCTTGAATTATGTCTAGGACCTTAATCCATTGGGCCTAGGGTGGTTTTGTCAAGACAAGCTTGAATTCATGTAAATACAAATCAAGCCCAGCCCCTTAATCACCCTTATGATTTAGTGATTTGTCATGACCTTTCCAAGCCATGATTAAGGTCTCTTGGATTATGTATAGTTGTGATTTGATATAATATTCATAATTAATATAATTGTTTCTTGTGATAAACCGACAAGATTCAGTGATTGTAAATATTTCGGGTATAGGATAGGTAACCAAAGTAATTGTTTGAAATATCATATAATTTAAGGATGGTGGATAATTTTTATCTATACTAAAAATAATTTAATAAAAATCAAACTTTAATAAAGTTATTTTAGACCCGTTTAAGTACGGAAATTTTGAGATTGACCCGAAACTTTTACTTAACTGTATTTTGTCAAATTTAACATTTTTTGTTTTTCTCATGTTTTCTGGGAATTTTTGTATATTATATAGTGTAATCTCAGGTATAAATTCATTCCTTTTAAACCCAAGTTTAAAGTTTATTTGAACTTGTATTTTATTCGACACTGACTAAGCAGGAAAAAATGCGGTGTCTACACTCGTTTGTCAAGCCTTCCTTAATTCTCTTAATACCGGTATAGAAAGTAGTACGGATATCAGCTCCCTTTACCTTGAGATGTTAGGACGGCAGGCGGAGATCACAGGATGGTTATAGAAACAACACTTTCCTTTGAGAGAGAGGTGGCTCTGATCGCCTTTTTTAAATGAGAGCATGATGGCGATCATGCCCTAAGAGTAATGAACCGAGTGGGAAATGGATATCCGAACAGGTATAGTGACCCAAAGAGAGTATATAGAGGGAGCCATTCCACCGGTCGGCTCTGGAGATCCCAGACCGGTGACGTGTTTGAGGACACGTGGAGCCCTGATGTCTTCTAGCTAAATTTCTCATCGGATACCCCTAATTCCAAGGGTTTAATAATTTCATTCCTTGGGAATATTAAGACATTTTCAGGATGATTCGGCGTTCTGTCGTTTTTTTAAGGGGTGCGTCGTGCTAGTACGCTTGTGGTGGCATAATATTAAAGTTTTTCATCTTTCGAGAGTCTTTGGGCATTAACTGTCACAGGACTCAATTCAACATCTGGTCGATTTATCTTGCTAGATGACGATTGACGGGGAGTTGTGTTTGACCCGTTTAAATAGAAGAGTCTGTGAACTCACCAATCATGTTCATTGGAGTGTTGCTTTCATTTCTGAGCAGTTGTTGCATCTATCTTTTGCAATTTGTAATGGCAAAATATTCTAGATCTTCTTTTCTCCCTTCGGGAAACGGGGGTTATGACGAGGCAAGGCCATCATTCAGAGTGTCTAGTGGCAATGACGATGTTAGATCTTCATCTAAGACGTACGGTGGTGATGCTAGCCATACTGGGGAAACAAATTTGGTGATAGCCCGAAGTGAGAGGGCGAAGCCAGCGGAAACCCGTCGCCTCCATGCTCTTGAGGCTAAGGTTGCACTGGTGGGAGAGAGAGGATGGGCAGTGTCCCATCGCATGGTGAGTCACCTGAGGGACTTCCATGCTTATAACATGCGTAGGGAGTTCTTTGTCCATTTATCCGTGAATATGATTGCTTCTTAACGTGGAACATAGAACATTGTGCAATATCCGACTGGGTACACCGCTATCTACGATAAAGTTTTTCATGGAGGGGTTTGCATCCTGCTTCACCCCTTCATTTGTAAATTCCTTTATGTGGTCCATTTAGCGCCTTCGCAGCTGGTGCCCAGCATATACAGGCTGATGGAGGGGTTTATTATTCTGTGTTTGAATGGTAGTGCATATATACGCCGCTACTTACTCTTGCAAGTATACGAGGTCTAAGTTTTAGTATAGTGTGATCGTTAAGATCGGGTTATCGTATCCACAGGGATTGTTGTCGTTACTATCGAATACCGCGTTTATCGTGACCTAAGTTTATCTAGGTGAAAAGCAAATGTAATTAATTAATTAAACTAATACTAATATATCCTAAATTAACTACACTATTATGTTAACATGTTTTAGGGTGAAGAATTGCATAGGGGTTAACGTGTTTACAAATACGTGTTCGATTCCGATTTACTTACGTTTGCGTTGTTCGACCTATTTGATAACCTCGGTACGTAAACTCCACCGCCACCTCTTCCTAGTGTAACACGGGAGAATACATGACTTCGAGTTAACGAAGAAGTCCCCCTCAACGTCTTAACAACCCTAGGTCACAGGAGTCTCGCCCAGCGTTATTGATTGCACACAATCCAACTCCCTCCCAGGTTATTGGATCGTCGCGTTGTATTTACCCTATCGACAATCTCCGTTCTAAAACTCCCTCGCCACCTCTTTCAAGTGTAAGACGAGAGATATAACACAACTTTGAGTCAACGAAGAGGTCCCACTCAACGTCTTAACGACCTTAGGTAGCGTGTGTCTTGCCCAACGTCATCGATTGTCCACGATTCAAACCCCAACCAGGTTATAGAATCGTGGCGTTTTTTTACCCTAATCCGAATTTGGGGTTTTCTTAAAACCCTGTATTCTCCATTTATCAATCCAAGCATAATAAACAAATAATACAATAAATACAATCAAACTACGAAGAACAATCACAAACGAAACACCAAAATCATCCAAACAACGTATATATAAATATAGTGTTAATCCCTACTACAATCCATATTTAACTCAGGGCCATAGCCGCATATACAAGATAATAACGAGCTAAACATGTTCACATACTCCTAAGATAAATAAATAAGGAAAAATGATCGAAGAACTTAGCCTCGTCCCAAGATAAAACGCTAAGAACGCTCAACGATCGATTCGTCGTCTTCTCCACTTCGGGATGTGAGCTCCACCACTAAAATTCCTAACCCTTGGCTTAAATATAGCCTAAGGGGATCAAAAATGCAAGAGAGGGAAGAGAGATACCGGCTAAGGGGGAGGAGAGGGGATATTTATAGCAAAAATATCCTAAAAATATCTAAAAATATCTAAAGGCTGTGTAGGGAAAATCCGCCTAGGCAGTGGAATTTGCGCCTATGCGGAGTTAGGTCAGTTAAGTTTGATCACCTGGGCGGTGAAGTAGGCAGTGGACTGGAAAACATTCTATTGAAATTCCGCCTAAGCGAAGAAAACTTGGCCTAGGCGAGCGACTGTCAGTAGCCCTTCTTCGTTCTCTACTGGATTTCTGCCTAGGTGATAGAATCTTCGCCTAGGCAGTCGTCCGTTAGTAACATTTTGCTCTTCTCTGCATCTTCACCGCTTAAGCGGTGGGCATGTTTCATCTTTTAGCCTCCGAGCTTGTTTATCCACCATAACTTCGAATCGCTTTGGTTCGATCTCATTATTTTAGCTCCAGTTTCCTATCTTTTTGCCTCACACACCTGAGTTATACAAAAAGTATGAAAACTAATTAAAACATAATAAAATACAATATAAACATATTCGAAAACTAACAAATTCGGATTGAAAATAGATAGGTTTTTCACACCTATCAATACCCCCAAACTTAAAATTTGGCTAGTCCTCGAGCCAAACATAACAACATGCGAGTTTTAAACTTTTCTAACGGCCTATTTATTTTTCCCTCAACAACTGCCAATTATTTTGAGTTCAGGCGGTAACACAAAGCATGTAATGTTCTAGATTTTCAACATGCAATAATGGTGAACGCTATTCTAGATCCTATAAACGTGTTAGTGCGAGACTCAATAATATAACTATACAACGATTGGATTGGATTATCCACCAACGAAATTCATGACTTAGACCGTAAAGGACTAGGATTTCCATAGGCTTGATTAGGGTCCACTCTCCACTAATGTAGGTTTAGTAGCTCATGAAGATCATTAGGGCTTGGTTCGATTTTGGTTTATTTGGCCAAGGGTATTTCGGAATAGAAATCGGGTTAACGTTGTTAACTTAACGTTACCCAAGGATCAACGCTTGGCACATTCAATCTCGAATCCCCATAGAAATATTGGAAACAATCCCAAACATGCATTTAAGACTGACGTACTCACTTGTCAAAAAGAAACGGAAATGAAAATTGTATTTACATTTGATTCTTTTTTTTCTTTTTCTTTTTTTTTTTGTTTTTTCAACGAGCACACCCCCAAACTTATTTGATTTTTACAATTGAAGGGGTGTGTGAAATATAGATAAAAAATGACAAGTGAGTACTCATAGACCGAACCAATTAGAAGTTCGCCCTAAACCCAACCGCTCACATCAAGAAGCCTTTGCAACGGCTAACTTGATTCACTCAAATGTGCCTTTAAATTCAACAATTAAGGACTGGAAGGAATTCAATTGGCCATGGTATTGATCTATGTGTTCAGAATTGAATTTGCATTTAGGCTTCGACAGGGTGACGAGGGATAAACATGTCACAATGTAGGCTTCAAAAGGCTCAAGCGACAAAGAGAATGCCTAAATTACGTCTCCTGAACTACCTCGCCTAGGATTTCGCCTCAAACTTCCCCTCAATCAAGTTCTAGAATCCTTAATGTGTCATGAATTTGGTTAATCGATAATCGTCCTCAAATCAATTGAATAACTATACATTGAGTCTATGTGCTCGTGCAAATTAGGATCTATAATAATTTTGATCAAAACGCATAGTCAAGCACACAGAATCACACATGCATGGGTATTACCCTTGACATAGAAAACAACCAGGGGTAATCTCATCATCGGGTGACGGCCCAGATGAATGCAAAACTCAAAATATAAACAACAACACAAAAACATAAACACATTCTAACCTAAACACACATGCAATACGGAAAACTAATAACACATAAACTAACATACTACGACTACACATCACCCCCAAACTCAAAGTGGACAGTGTCCTCAGCGATCCCAATCATCAATCTCAACATATGGAATTAAAGCATGCTGACGAAGGGTGTTTAGAACACTTACCTGGGAGGCGAGAAGATCTCACCTCCGAATCAAGTCGGATGGGATGGATCAAAAAGAATTACTTGGGTTGCCTCCCAAGAAGTGCGTAGTTTAATATCCTCGGCCCGACATTTTCAAAACGCCCTCAAGATTGGCGAGGTTTTGCTTTGGATGGCTCGATCTTTCAACGAAACGCCTCACCAGCTTATGTGCTTGGCCAAGCATAGTAAACGGATTGGAATCCCATCAAAAGGCATGCACCAATACCAGTCGATCTAACATCGCCAAGTACCCTGCATAAGAAACAAAAACAAAACTACAAACAAAAATTATATACAATATAAATGCCGAAAGTAAAATTAAGTCATTTACACACAATATCAATACTAACGAATTCGCCAATCCTGGAAATATGAAACACTTGCTTCTCCTATCTAAAACTTAAGTCTCCAGAGCCGTTACCGCGTTTCTTCGACAATAACATCAAAACAATCCCCGGCAATGGTGCCAAAAACTTGGTAGCGCATAAATACGCTGCTACTTACTCTTGCAAGTATACGAGGTCTAAGTTTTAGTATAGTGTGATCGTTAAGATCGGATTATCGTATCGACATGGATTGTTGTCATTAATATCGAATACCGCGTTTGTCATGCCCTAAGTTTGTCTAGGCGAAAAGTAAATGTAATTAATTAATTAAACTAATACTAATATATCCTATATTAACTATACTATTATGTTAATATGTTTTAGGGTGAAGAATTGCATAAGGATTAATGTGTTTACAAATACGTGTTCGATTCTGATTTACTTACGTTTACGTTGTTCGACCTATTTGACAACCTCGGTACGTAAACTACACCGCCACCTCTTCCGAGTGTAATACTGAAGAATACATGACTTCGAGTCAATGAAGAAGTCCCCCTCAACATCTTAATGACCCTAGGTCACGTGAGTCTCGCCCAGCGTCATTGATTGCATACAATCCAACTCCCTTCCGGGTTATTGAATTGTCGCGTTGTATTTACCCTATCGACAATCTCCGTTCTAAAACTCTCTCGCCACCTCTTCCGACTGTAAGACGAGGGATATAATGCAATTTTGAATCAACGAAGAGGTTCTCCTCAATGTCTTAACGACCCTAGGTAGCGTGTGTCTTGCCCAACATCATCGATTGTCTACGATTCAAACCTCGACCGGGTTATAGAATCGTGGCGTTTGTTTACCCTAATCCGAATCTGGGGTTTTTTTAAAATACCGTTTTCTCCATTTATCAATCCAAGCATAATAAACAAACAATACGATAAATACAATCAAACTACGAAGAACAATCACAAACAAAATACCAAAATTATCCAAACAACGTATTTATAAATATAGTGTTAATCCCTACTACAATCCATAATTAACTCAGGGCCATAACCGCATATACAAGATAATAACAAGATAAACATGCTCACATACGCCTAAGATAAATAAATAAGGAAAAACAATCGAAGAACTTAGCCTCGTTCGAAGATAAACCGCTAAGAACGCTCAACGATCGATTCGCCATCTTCTCCACTTCAGGATGTGAGCTCCACCACTAAAATTCCTAACCCTTGGCTTAAATATAGCCTAAGGGGCTCAAAAATACAAGAGAGAGAATAGAGATACTGGCCAAGGAGGAGGAGAGGGGATATTTATAGCAAAAATATCGTAAAAATATCTAAAGGCTGTGCAGGGCAAATCCGCCTAGGCGGTGGAATTTGCGCCTAGGCAGAGTTAGGTTGGTTAAGTCTGATCACCTGGGAAGTGCAGTAGGTGGTGGACTGGAGAACATTCTGTTGAAATTCTGCCTAAGCGAAGAAAACTTCGCCTAGGCGAGCGGTTGTCAGTAGCCCTTCTTCGTCCTCTATTGGATTTCTGCCTAGGCGATAGAATCTTCGCCTAGGCGGTCATCTGTCAGTAACATTTTTCTCTTCTCTGCATCTTCACCACTTAAGCAGTGGTCTGGATGCTTAAGCGATGGGCCTGTTTCATCTTTTAGCCTCCAAGCTTGTTTATCCACCGTAATTTCGAACCGCTTTGGTTCGATCTCATCATTTTAGCTCCAGTTTCCTATCTTTTTGCCTCACACACCTAAGTTATACAAAAATTATGAAAACTAATTAAAACATAATAAAATACTATATAAACATATTCGAAAACTAACAAATTCGGATTGGAAATAGATAAGTTTTTCACACCTATCAGTGTCCCTCTTTCATCTTCTATTTTCTTCCATTTTTATCAGCTTGCCAAGAATGCGGCTCCACCTAACAACTAGTATCAATTCTGGTCCCAAAATGGACAGCTCATCACGGGGGTCTTAGAGGATAGTCTGAGGTAGAGGAACCTGTAGGACCTGGTGATGGGGCACTGGGAGCAACCCTTGGGAGGAGATAGGGCCCACCGAGTTCTACGAATGTGGCAAGATCTGAGCAAGTTTGTGCCCTTACTTTCCTTTCGTATTAGGTTGCCCCCCCTTTTAACTTTCTTCTTCTTCTATAGTGCCTCTCATCTTTCCAAAGCTTAGTGAGGCGAAAGAAATGGTGGTCGCTCTTCTGTAAGGGCTTTTGGAAGCCAAGAGGGATTTCGTCTTCCTTGAGGTTGCTTTATTTAATCTCTTCTTCACTGCCCCTGTTGAGGTTATTGGCCATCCGATTTTAGATTCTTTATTAGGATCCGAACTATCTCTTACAAACGCATCATTCGAGGAAAGAGGTTAGGTCCCTTATGTTCTTCATATTCTGAAGCTATTTTCTACTTCGTTTTTCAACAGCGGTTGACGATTTTTTTGTACATAATTGTTGGATACCGAGCCAATAGTCTAGTCAGACTTTAAGAATGGCATAACTCCTTCATCTTTGTCAGTGGATTCGTCGATGGTGGTCCAAGGAATGGCGGCAATGATAGTCCCATTCCTGGCTGCCACGAAGGTGACTTCTCGTTCGAGCCTCGACTCTATCAAGAGGAAAAGTAGTTTTGTTGTTAACATTATGATCTACGATGATCTGACGATGAAGAAGACACTGGGGTCTTTTTCTGCAGCTTCCAAGAAGATCCAAGAGAAAATGGACGAGCCCGAGGCCACCATCCTATGATCCCGTAGTATAGTCCCCTAGAACCGAGGGGCCCATAGGTGGTGAGGTGGGCTCGAGACATACTTCATTCGAGAGATGTTGAGGCAGTTGTCGTAGAGTTGGGTAGCTATCAAGTGCTGACCCTGCTACATTCGAATGTCATGGTAAGGATTCTTCACTTTTCTCTAATTCTGATGACTTTTTAAAAATTGTCTAGCGTTCTCCACTAGTTTCCTAGCCGTAGTATATTCATTCACTCTACTTGAGGAGTGGACATGAGTCATATCCTGGCTCAATGTCTTGGAGCAAGAGAGAGATGAGGCACAGGCTCGTCTTAAGAAGCAGAAGCATAGTGCAGTGGAAGCCAAACACGCGGCTTCAGTGGTTCTCCTAGAAGCTGAGAGGTCAAGACAAGTGGTTAATATTGCTTCACAAAAGGCTGCTGATGTTGTGGAGAGGATTATACCCCTAGAGCAGCGGCGCAGGTAATTCTCAAAGCCCGAAGTGGAGGCAAGGCACCATTATGGAAGAGATTCAAGAGAAGGGGCTGCTCCCTACAGATAAAGAAGAGAAAAGGAAACTACTCAGGAAAGAAACCTTTTACCCAAGAGGCACCTCTATTTTGTTGTAAATTTCATACTTTTCTTATTTTTTTGTATCTATATGGAATACCCCCTATTATATACAGGACTTCTCAATAAAGATGTATTTTCTGTTGTTTTTCTTTATCTATATACTACTTTTTTGGATTTTTCTATTTCCCAAGTAGAGTCTTCAGCCATGTGGATCTAGGTTGGAGCCTACCTTGTATCAGTTCTCGTTCCAAATTTCACCTGTTCCCAAGGTAAAGTTGCTTAGAGTGTATCTTTGTGTAGCGTTTTGAGGTGTATTTAGGCATAGTCTTTCATATTTCCCGTAGGGTATTGTCTGTATTGCGTTGGATGGCTTGTGTAGAGATGTATTTGAGAGAACTTGTATATAAATCTTAATCATATAAACAAAATATCTATGATTTCATTGTGCATCTGCATGCTTTGTTTGTTGTGTATATTCTGATAGCATAAAACTTCGGGCTATTACAAAAATTAATCGAATACGAGCCATAAAATACAGGAAATTTTGTAGGATTACAGGTGATAGCGGAATATTACGTCGCTACTTTCATTGCAAGTGTACGGGTAAAGTTTTATAGAATAGGGAAGAGTAAGGGTTGTCGTATCCACAGGAATTAGATTAAATTGTCGTTACATACCACAATTATCATAACCAAACTTTATCTAGGCGACTGAATTTAGGGTTTTTGGTTTTAGATTATATACTAAACTAAATGAACTATTAAACTATAATACTACTATGACGTTAATGGGAAAATATTGTTTAGGGATTAACTTTGTTTACTTAATTTTGTTCGATTTAATCTAGTTTACATTAATGGAATTCACACTATCCGACAATCTATGTATCGAAATCTCACTCACTACCACTCCCGAGTGTAAAGTGGATGAATACGCGACTTTGCGTCAACACCGATGTCCCCGTCTAGCGTCTATATGACACTGATCACATGAGTCTCAACCCAACCTCACGAATTGCATACTTTCTAATACTCTCCTGAGTTATTAGATCATCACGTTGTGTTTAAACCCTAGTCCAAATTCGGGGCTACCTCTCCCGAGTATCAAACCCCGTATTCTCAAACCAACCAATATATCATAACAAGCATATAATGGAAGTAATAAAATGGTAAACACAATTGGATAAATATAAACAATCATTAACAAAACATTGATTTATTTAAAGCACGTTTTTATGGACTACATCAATCCCTAAACAATATATGTTTAGCTACATATGGCTATAGACCAATATTCAACAATATACAAGCTAAACATGAACAAAACTACCCACTAAACTAAGAAATAAAGAGAGAAACAAAGGAGACTAGCCGTTATCTAAAGAGCGTCCGCTAAAATCGCTCTGAGATCGTTTCTTTTTCTTGGATTTGTGATCTCCTCTTGGTTGATATGTCTTGGAGTTCCAAAAACACTCCTAAAAATGTCCTAAGGGTGTTGGGGAAAGAGCTGATCAAGTAGGGGTCCAAAATATCTCACAAATATCAAAAAATATCTAAGACACCTGGTACCGGACCGCTAAAGCGGTGGGCATCACCGCTGCAGCAGTAGGAAGTCAGTAGGTTCATTCATTCTTCACCGTTGTAGTGGTGATCTTTTAGCGCTAACTTACTCTTTCAAACTCTAATTGAGTTGATTCAAAAATTTATAGAACTATAAGATATAGATATACAACTTTCATGTTTTGATTTTTTCCAAAATTGAATTTCATTGTGTCCAAAATTGGCCTTAAAGTTACTGCACCTTAACCGGCTTTACACCTTTTCACCTATTTATTCAAAAACTTATAAAACAATACAAACACACATTAAACTAACAAAAATGCTTGAAAATACACAAATATTTGAATCTAAAAGTACTTGATTTGTTGGTAAATAAACTACTCATAAACAGGAGATAGTTGTAGAAAATAGTATCCTAGTAGCCTGATTTGAGCCTTATTATGGTAAGTCGTCCAATGGCAGACCCATGGACCCAAGTTTGTAAGGCATAAAATTCACTCCTTGCCAACCCCCTGCTCGGGTGGACACGGGTTATCGGGTTTACCCAAGTATACGGAGGGTTTTTCATCTATGTGGAAACTTGTTGTTCATCTAGAGTTATTGAAAACCCAAATGGTTATTGGTGGCGTCCGCTCCTTAGTGGCCTCTCTCGTTACGGTGGCTCAAGTTATCAGAATTGATGAATGTATGGAGGGATCTTTCAGCACTTCTGAAGATGACGTTCTCTAGCTCCTCGTTGGCTCCCCATTGAAGGTGGGCTTAGGTTATCGAGTGTTACTGAGTGTACAAAGGGGTATTTTGTCCCGTCATCCTTCCCACGGATGGCATGAGAAAATGAATCTTGACAAGACTATTGAGGGTCATAGCAGGCTGTAGTTGCCTGATGATTTTTCAAATTAAGGCCTTTAAGGGCCTGTTATCGAATCAGAGGCCGAGGCCACCCTATCGAGCTTATCGCGCCATTGGTTGGTGGTGACTCTCTTCCCACGCATAGCATGTGGAACTGGATCTCAGTCAGAGGGCCATAGTTGTCTGGTGAGCCTGGCCATTGATGGCTCGTCAATTCCTAGAATCGAATTCAAGCTTTTGAGGGCCTGTTACCCAGTTAGGGAGCGAGGCCACTCAACTGGCTAGTCACACCATTGGTTGTTGGTGACACTATTCCCACATGAGGTGTGAGGGATCATCGAGTCAGAGGCCAAAGTCACCCTATGTACTTAGTCCACCGCTTTATCTTGATATGTGTAGATACTTACAAATATTTCGAGTAAAACATAAGTCTTTATTTAGAAAAACATTGATTACACATGCTACTGAAAATATTGCTTGAAGTGCTCTATATTCCATGGATTATTCAACGGGTTTTTTTTCCAGCATTTCGAGTTCATAGATGCCTAAGCTGATGACATTGGTGACGCATCTCGTGTGGAAAAGGTAACTTTATGTTGCACGAGATTACATTTCCTAAATGAGCATTCTCTGATGCACTTGTCATAGTACTGAGACATCCACCTTTTATAGGCAGTCTATCGGATATGGGCATGCCCTCATTTTTCTTCCAAAAAATTCAAGCTCAACTCTAGTTCATGCTGATTTGCATCGAGATCGTAGTGGGCTACCCTGTAGGTTGGTAGGCCCAGCTTGATGGGAATTACTACTTTTGATCCGAATGTCATTGCGAATAGTGTCTGCTGAGTGATTTATTTATCAACAAATCAAGTACTTTTAGGTTCAAATATTTTTGTGTTTTCAAGTATTTTTGTTAGTTTAATGTGTTTTTGTTGTGTTTTGTAGGATTACAAATAAATGAGCAAAACGGTGAAAAATACGTGCAGGTGTTGTAACTTCAAGGCCAATTTTGACTATAATGCAATCTAATTTTGGAAAAATTTAAAACATGGATATTACGATAATCGTGGTATTTAGCGACGATCTAAACCAATTCCTGTGGATACGACAACTCTACTCACTTCCTATACTATTAAAACTTGACCCGTATATTTGTGGTGTTGTAGCAATAAATAATTTGCTAACAATGTCTCCCCAATGGAGACCCTCAAAATAGTGTTGTAGTCTCACAACACCAAGGGGAGATCACCTATTTGGTTTTGGACTTCTCCAGTCGAGTATTCAGTGTATGAATAATAGTTCAGTTTGTTAACTCAACTTGTCCATTAAACTATGGGTGGCCTGGAGTTGACATGTAGTGCTGGATTCCCAAGTCAGCGCAAAGGTCGTCAAACAAGATGCAGTCGAATTGCAAGCTATGGTTGCTTACGATGGCCTATGTAACCCCGAATCGGTATACGATATGCTTCCAAGTGAAATCTATGATCTTGGCATCGATGACCTTTGTTATGGCTTCCGCTTTGACCCACTTGGTGAAGTAGCTGAAGATAACAATGAGGAATTTCTTTAGGGCTACAGCAATAGAAAAGGGACCAAGGATATTAACTCCCCAATGGGCGAATGGCCATGGTCTGGACATTAGCAGCTAACCTGTAGCTGGTGTATTGATAGCTAGTATGAATTTTTGGCATTTTTCGTATTTCTTCACGAATTCCTTAGCATCCACCTCCATTGTTGGTTAGAAGTGGCCCTATCTAAGTGCTTTTCTGGAGAGATATCACACCCCTGAGTGATTATCACAAAGGCCTGTATGGATTTCCAGGAGGACTATATAGCCCTCGTTCGGGCACTGGCAGCGTAGTAGTGCCCTCATGAATGAGCACTTTTACAAAATGCCTTGTAGCAAGGTGTGCTGGGACGCTCGATAGCAAAGTTTTCTAGCCTCACTTTTCTACTCTTGAAGGAGTACACTATGGAGGTAGTTGTAAATGAGATCCATCCAATTGGGCTAGTGCATTATCATTTCTACCTCTTCTTTAGGCTCGTCGCAATTGGGGTGTAGGATGCTCTCAACCATAATGTTCTGATATCCTGGGGAATTAAAGGTGGAAACTAATCCAACCAACAAATAAACGTGCATGTTCTCTTCCCATGGGATTTACTTGATAGTAACCTTTTTGAACCCCTACAGCAGGAGCATGGCTCTGCTCAGGTATTGTGCCATTTTGGCTTCCTTGGGAGCGTACTCCCTGTTGATCTGATTGGTTATCAAAATAAAGTCATAGGACATTTTAGCTTCAATAGTGCCAAGATCTTTTGAGGATCCTTAAGGAGGATATCAGCTCTTCGTATTCGGCCTTGTTGTTCATGGCTTTGAAGCCGAGTCGTAAGGCTATATACCTGGATGTCTCCGTTAGGAGTTCAGATTACAACTATTGATTCCGAGGATTTAATGGATTATTAAAGGTTGAAGTTTTTTATGGAACTAACATTTTTGTTGAGTGTTTTAGTATAAGAAGTTCCATTAAAGATTAAATCATGAAGTAATTATCAAGGATGCGAAGATTGAAGTTGAAGAAGTGAAGACTGCTGAAGATTCCAAAGAAATTAGGTGTAAACAACTGAAACACTCTTTTGATGAATTAGGATCATACATGACACAAATTGATGAATTATATATTTGTGTGTTTAATTTCGTAAAGTATAGGATCCTAATTTGTATTCAATTATTTGCTCCAATATGAAATTGAAAAATAAAAATTGACCTAAGTAAGATTAGTATTTAAAATTAAATATTGAGGTTAAATGTGTTAATATATAAAAGAAATTGGTTAATGGAATTAAAAGGTTGAAGTTTGGAGTTTAAATAAGTTGGAAAACAAGATAATCCAGTAATGATCGGTCAACTGAAGGGAAGATGATCGATCAACTGAATGGCGTAGGGTTAGAAAATGAGAACTCTCTGAATTGATCGGTCAACTGACTAGGAGATATTGGTCAACCAAATTGGTGAAGTGAAACTCTCTGTATCGATCGGTCAACTGATCGAAGTGGATCCGTAAATCGACCAAAACTCGATTATGGCTTAGAAATCAATCTTGAATCGACTGGTCAACCAACCCTTGGGGGTTTGATCAACTGACTGCCCTTAGGGACAGGCTTGGCTTACACGCTGTATTGATCAGTCAACCGATGGTCTGGAGGTCGGTCAACCGACTGTCTAGTTGAGATTTCGAGGATTTTAAGGATTTGTTCAATACTAGCCGTTAACTAGCCATCTTTGGTATATCTGATTGAGGCATTTTAGGTATTTGAATATATTTAAGATATAACATATCTGTTTTGATATCCCTATAGATATGGTACAAATTATTGAAGTGTTTCCCAATTTGATTCATTAAATACTTCATATCTTTGCAATTTGTGATTGAGAAATAATTTGTGGACTTTATTAAAAGATTTAAAAACCATATTTAAATGAATTATATCAGGATTGAATGATTATGATATATGGGGTCTATAAGTGCACTATTTTGTGAAAACTTGCCCTCAGAGGGCTTGTTTCAAATAAGTTTAAAGAGACCTGGTGATATCTTTCCAAGTTGTTGAGCTTATTTTGTATTTCATATTATTATTGATTTCTTGATTGAAAGATCATAGTAAAATCATTTTCAAACTTTAAGAGTATAAAAATTATTTTTAAAATAATTTTTGTGATTATCTAATTACGTGCTTAATTTTGTGCTGCCCACACATATTATAATCAAATATTAAATTCCTCACTTAAATTATATCACTAGTAAATTTTGGAACATTAAACGAGTTTAATTGTGTTGAAGTGGTAGAAGCTCCAAGTGGGAAGAAACTCATTATTTTTGTAATTGGTGAGATTTTGTGGATTAGATACAGTTGAGTTGTATCTAGTCAGGGAAGCTTGGGTTTCAATATTTTTTTGGGAAAAAGATTGAGGTTTGATCTTTACCTAGAATATGAAAAGGTTAGGTTATTCTTTTTCCTTGAAAAGAATTATGTGTGAATTCTTCCTGAATAAAGTTCATTTTTGAGTGAATTGTAAATGTTCAATCCTTACATCGGAAAATGATACTTGGAATGTTTGTGAGGTTTGATTTTTGGCCTGGTAAAAGAATTAGGTTGTGATTCTTCTTGTAATAAAATTAGAGTCTTAAGCCTGGAAAAATATAGGGTTCTTCCTTAGCCTGGGAAAAGAGAATTGTAAAGGTTGATTCTGAGCCTGTGAAAAGAATCCTTGTAAGGGTTTAACTCCTACCTTTAAAGGAATCTAGGCTTTTAGTGGGTGCGAATCTCCGTGGAGCTCGAGAGACTGGATTAGGCAAGGCTAACTTGCTGAACCAGGATATATCGTGGTATTCTACCTTATTTACTTTATTTATTTTTGTTTGGGTGTGCACTAAATTTAAATACTTATCCACTGCATAACAAGATAATAATTGATTTAGGATAAAATTGATTATTTGATTAGTTAAGTGTTTCAGAGTTAAATTGTTCAAATTTTTATAACTACCTAATTCACCCTCCTCTTGCGTAGCTCATTAAGCCAACAATTGGCATCAAAACTAGTTTAGCTCGATAAACTAACTAATAAAGATCACATGGTCCACCTGATAGGTGCACTAGGTGAATGACAGTCTATACACCAACCTCCTTTGTTTGTAGGTGAAAATTATGCATTCTAGAATGATAGAATGATTGCATTCCTTCAGGCCACAAATTATGACGTGTTGTTAGCTATTCAGGATGGTCTATTTGTCCCAATGGAAAATGGAGTTTCCAAGAAAAATGAGCGACTGACCACTTCTGACAAACAGAAACTTTTTATTGGCCCAGTGGAACACCCAAGAGGGGGTGAATTGGGTAATTAAAAATTTATCAAAATAAAACTTCAAAAAATCAAATAATTAATTTTAATCCTAAATTAATTATTATCTTTATATCACAGCGGAATTAAATAATTAACTAAATGCACACCAAACAGTAAAAATAAATAAAGTAACTATTGCAGCACACCAAGATATATCTTGGTTCACCAAACTACTTTTAGATAGTCCAATCCTCCGAGCCCCACGGAGATTCGTACCCACTAATACTCAAGATCCCTTTAAAGGTAGGAACCAAACCTCACACCGATTCTTTTACAGGCTTAGAATCAACCTTTACAATATCATTTTCTCAGGCTAAGGAAGAACCTCTACATTTTACAAGCTAAGAATAACCTAATTTTTTTTAACACTAAGGTCAAATAATCAAAACCTCACCAATCACTCCAAATATATTTTTACCCGGTAAGGATTGAACTATTACAAAAATCACTCAAAACACAATTCTATCCAGGAAGAATCACTACCTCAATCTCTTTACAAGAAGAGACTGAAAACTGGCTACCCCTGATTAAATACCCCCAACAGTATTTAACATGTCACACTACTCACCAATACAAATTGATAAACAGAATATCTCACTCGGAGCTTCTACCCCCCTAGATAAATAATAACTCGATTAATATCCCAAATCTAGTGATAGAAAAATGTGAGATTGAAAATCTGATTTTAAACAAGATATGGGTAGCAAATAAATGAGCATGTAATCAGATTCAAAAAATTGTTTATAAAATTTTCCTTCAATTAAAATCAGAAATAATTTCTAAGATCAATTTCTAAAATAAAAACAAGTAATGCAATAATATAATATAATTAGAAAGATCTCACCTGGAATCTACAAAAAGAATAATTAGAGTGATGTAACTTCAAATCCGGTAGCAACAAATATTAATAGCAATTGATCTTCAAGATCGCCACTCAGAATAACTGACACAATATCTCATAATAATAACTCTTATAAAAGCTCACAAATGATCTTAACTATTTTTACTCTCTTGATATTAATTGATCATTAGTCTTTATATATGAAAAACGCAGGTCTTTAGATAGGATAATAAAATCAGTCTTCTAACGACTAGTTCCCATGTGTCATGACAATTAAATGCTCTCTTAGACCCCATATATCATTATTACTTCATTTTGGTTCAATTCACTTAATAATGGCTTTTAAATCTTTCAATTAAATCCCCTAAATATTTTTCAATCTCAATTAATTAGAATAGAATCAATTTTATGTACCAAATTGAGAAACATTAAAAATTAATGAACCAAATCAATAGGATTCAAACATTAGGTGAAGCATATCTTAAATATAATAATATCCCTAAAATCTCTCTCAAATCCTAACAAAAAATAGCTACTTTTGGATATAATCTCAGAATAAACAGAATCCTAAAACAGTGCGTCCGATCAACTGGTCAGTCGACTGCCCAATTCAGGATGTAGCCAAGCTAACGCTGCTGCGTTCATCGGTCGACCTACCTGTCGACTTGGAGATTCAGAGAGTTCAGTTTACCTTCATCAATTGACCTAACTGTCGACTTAGAGATACATAAAGTTCAGTTTCTCTTCACCAATCGACCTGCCTGTCGACTTAAAGATACAGGTTGTTTCTGCTGCTTGGTCTGGTCGACTCATTTGTCGACTTGTATATGCTGGATCTCTTCTTTAAACTCGTTTTTAACTTATTATTTTTTACGTTTTCGTCCCTTTAACCATTATTTTTTTCTAAATTAGCTCCACTAACTTCTTAAATTCCATTTTAGTCAATTAAAAAAATTTCTTTTCAAATCACATTTAGGAGAAAATAATTTCACCTTATCAAAATACACATAAATAATAAAAAAAAAAAAAAAATGTGTTGTATGTTCCTAATTGGGATATTAAGAGTTGAAATTCACCTGAGTTGTTTTCCCTAATTTCTTCAAACTCTTAATTCTTCATCATCTTGACATCATCATTTAGTATCCATTTAATTTGTCATCATTTTCATCACTAGAACTTAAATAACTGAAACACTCAATTAAACCGTTAGTTCCACAAAAACATCAATACTTAATTGTTCATCAAAATCTTAGGATAAACAATCTCCCATTTTTTTATGATGACAATTAACTTTGATGTTTTCTTCAAAACAAAAATATAACCACACTCCCACTGAATCCGAGGACGGGTTCTATAACTCATTTAAGTATCATAATGAAGATTTCAAAAAAAAAATCAATAAAGTATAAAAAAAATACTCCCCCTTAATAAAACATCATCTAATTTCTCTCCCTTTATCATCTTCAAAAACAAAATTTAGGGAGGGGGGGAACACATAGATAATTTACTTTAGGCAATCATGTAATATACTTAAAAGAGTAAGCCTAAATGAATTAAATCCGAATATATATAACTCTTATAAAAACGCATTGAATCAACTCATAACTTTAACTTTAAGAATCAAAACTCATTTTAACAAATCAACTTTTAAGCACAAAACATCAACACTATGTGGATTATTATTATAGATAAATATCAAGTCTACTCAATTCATCAAAATCAACACCAAAAACAACATTCTTAATATGCAATCTCCCATTATATAAGTGTAGACAAATTAATTCATTTTAAGGAGAAAAATATAATCTTTGAAGCACTAAGATATGAAACATCTTTCAAAAATAATTTGTGAAGCTATCAATATAATTCATACTTATTTCATAAAAATTTCAGCTTCATTTTCCAACAATAATCATTAACACTCAAGAACATGAATCATATCACAATCAATAACATGTATATTAAAAATGTTATCTCGTAACATGCTCAATCTCTTACACAACAATAATCATTTAAAAATTCAGAGGACATGAGACATATAAGAATTACCCATTACCATGTATATAGCTAGAAACTTAATTCATATAAATATATCCGTGTAAGCATATAATCACGATTCTAAACAATTCAAATCAAATAAATCATTACTTATCATTTAATTTACCTCAATTAAAATATCATGCATTTTAATAAATCAAAATAATAACAAACTTAGCTCAATTCAACTTATTTGTATAAAAGTAAATAGCATGAATGATAACACATTATACAAATAGTCCTAAAAACATATGCAACACATAATTAGCACTATTTAGTGAGATCACAGATCCTCGATTAATCTTCTAAATCACATAACATGCTTTAAAATAAACACATAATCACTATTAGATATAAGCATATAAAGACATGTTAATACCCCTTAACTAAATGTGATTCTCATAATCACCATATAATGTTTCTAAGATAATGTACGGCAAGGGATTCGATCCTCGCTGTATTGACTACTCGCAAATGTACGAGGTCAAAATTTTAGTATAGTGTGATCGTGAAAGATCGGGTTATCGTATCCACAAGGATTGGTGTCATTACTATCGAGTATCGCATTTGTCATGACCTAACTTTATCTAGGCTAAAAATAAATGTAATTAATTAATTAAACTAATACTAATATAACCTAAATTAACTATACTAATATACTAATATGTTTTAGGGGAAAGAATCGTCTAGGGATTAACGTGTTTACAAATACGTGTTCGATCTCAATTTACTCACGTTTACGGTGTTCGACCTATTTGAAAATCTCGGTACATAAACTCCACCGCCACCTCTCCCGAGTGTAAGACGGGGGAATACATAACTTCGAGTCAACGAAGAAGTCCCCCTCAATATCTTAATAACCCTAGGTCACGTGAGTCTCACCCAGCGTCATTGATTGCACACAATCTAACTCCCGACCGAGTCATTGAATCGTGTGTTATATTTACCCTATCGACAATCTCCGTTCTAAAACTCTCTCGCCACCTCTCCCGAGTGTAACACGAGGGATATAACGCAACTTCGTGTCAACGAAGAAGTCTCCCTAAACGTCTTAACAACCCTAGGTTGCATGAGTCTTGCCCCCAACGTCATCGATTGTCCACAATCCAAACCCCGATCAGGTTATAAAATCATAGCATTTGTTTACCCTAATCCGAATTCGGGATTTGTCAAACCCCGTATTCTCCATGTATCTAACTAAGCATGATAAACAAACAATATAATAAACACAATCAAACTATGAACAATAAACATAAACGCAACACTGAAATCATCCAAATACATATTCATAAATTTATTGTTAATCCCTATACAATCCATGTTTAACTACGGCCTTAACTGCATTTACAATGAAAGAACGAGATAAACATGCTCACATGATCCTAAGTTAAATAAATAAGAAAAAGAATCGAAGAACTTAGCCACATCCAAAGATTAGCCACTAAGAACGCTCAACGATCGCTTCGTTGTCTTCTCTACTTCAGGATGTGAGCTCCACCTCTAAAACTCCTAAACCTAAGCCTAAGTATGGCCTAAGGTACCCAAATGGCCGGGGAGGATCAAGAGAAAGGGAGAGGAGTGGGTATTTATAGACAAAATATCTAATAAAAATATCTAGCCTGTGCAGAGGGTCACCGCCGCGGCTGTAGGATTCTGCGTCGCGACAGTACAGTAGGTTGGTTAGTTGATCACCGTAGAGGTGAGGACAGCGGTGGATTTGGAAAACATTCTGCTGGTTCACTGTCTAGGCGATGGTCCGTCAGTAACATTTATGTCTTCTCAGCATTTTCACCGCTGCGGTAATGGTCTAGACGCTGCGATGGTGGGCTTGTTTCACAGTTTTGTCTCCGAGCTTGTTTTTCTACCGTTCTTTGACCCTTTTTGGTTCGATCTCATCGTTTTCACTCCAGTTTCCTATCTTTTTGCCCCCCACACCTGATTTATACAAAAAGTAATAAAACTAATTAAAATTACATAAAATACTATAGAAACACTTGAAAACTAACTTAATTTGGTTTGAAAATATGTAGGTAGATCACACCTATCAAATACCCCCAAACATAACGACATGTGAGTTTTAAATTCTTCTAACGGCCAAATCATTTTTGTCCCTCAACAACTGCCAGTCATATCGAGTTCAGGCGGTAAAACACATCATGTAAGTCTAGAATTTCGACATGCAATAATGGTGAATGCTATTCTAGATCCTATAAACGTGTTTGTGCGAGACTCAATAATACGGCTATACAACAACCAGATTGGATTATTCCCCAACGAAATTCATGACTTAGACCGTATAGGACAAGGATTTCCATAGGCCGGATTGGGGTCCATTCTCCACTAATGTAGGCTTGGAAGTTCATAGAGATCATTAATACTTGGTTCGGTTAAGGAATAGTTGGCCAAGGGTATTTCGGAATTGAAAATGGGTTAATGTTGTTAACTTAATGTTACCCAAGGCTCAATGCTTGGCACATTCACTCTCAAACCCCCATACTTAAATTGGAAACAATTCTAGACATGCAATTTAGACCGACGTACTCACTTATCAAAAGAAATATAAATTATTTTTTTGATTTTTTTTTTAACTAACCAGACCCCCAAACTTATTCGATTAGTATGATTTTATGGGTGTGGTTAAAACGAAAGAAAAGCGACAAGTGAGTACTCGAATACCGAACCAATCTGAAGTTCGCCCTAAACCCAACCGCTCACATCAAGTAGCATTTGCAATTGCAAGCTTGATTCACTCAAATGTGCCTTTAAATTCAGCGATTAAGGTTTGGAAAAATATCAATTAGCTAGGGTATTTTTTTATGTGTTTAGGATTAAATTTGGCATTTTAGGCTTTGACAGGGTAACAAGGGATAAACATATAACAGGTAGGCTTAAAAAGGTTCAAGCGACAAAACGACTGCCTAAATCACATCTCCTGGACTACGTCGCCTAGGATTTTGCCTCAAGTTTCCCCTCAATCAGGTTCTAAAATCCTTAAATTGTCATGAATTTGGTAAATCAATAATCGTCCTCAAATCAATTTAATAGAAATACATTGAGTCTATGTACTCGTGCAAATTAGGATCAACAACAATTTTTACCAAAAAGCATTGTCAAGAACACAGAATCACACATGCATGGGTATTACCCTTGACCTCGAAAAGAAACAGGGGTAATCTCATCATTGGGTAACGGCCCAGATGAACGCAAAACTCAATATGCAAGAACAACAACACAAAAGTAAACACATTCTAACCTAAACAAACATGCAATATGGAAAAACAGTAACACATAACTAACATACTACACATCACTTCCAAACTTAAAATAGACAGTGTTCTAAGTGATCCCAATCATCATTCTTAACATTATAAAATTAAAGCATGCTGATGAAGGGGGTTTAGAACATGTACCTGGCAGGCAAGAGGATCTCGCCTCTATTTAAATTCGGCTGTGACAGATTTAATTTATTTAACCTTGGGTTGCCTCCCAAGAAGTGCGTGGTTTACTGTCCTCGGCTCGACATTTTCAGAACGCCCTTAAGCTTGGCTAGGTTTTGCTTTGATCGACTCGATCTTTTAACGAAACGCCTCACCAGCTTATGTGCGTGGCCCCGCACAATAAACGGCTTGGAATCCCATCGAAAGATATGCATCAATACCCGTCGATCTAACATCGCCAAGTACCCTGCATAAGAAACAAAAACAAAAATACAAACAAAAATTATATACAAAATAAATGCCTAAAGTAAAATCAGGTCATTTACTCACAATATCGACAATAACCGACAAAACATAATCTCTGACAATCGTAACCAAAAACTTGATGGCGATCGCCAAAAACTGTATTTTGAAAAACAACCAATCCCAGGCAATGGCACCAAAAACTTGTACATCAGAGGATTCGCATCCTCCTTATATTGACTACTCGTAAGTGTACGAGGTCAAAGTTTTTGTATAGTGTGATCATGAAAGATCGGGTTATCGTATCCACAGGGATTAGTGTCATTACTATCGAGTATCGCGTTTGTCATAACCTAACTTTATCTAGGCTAAAAACAAATGTAATTAATTAATTAAATTAATACTAATATAACCTAAATTAACTATACTAATATACTAAAATGTTTTAGGGGAAAGAATCGCCTAGAGATTAACGTGTTTACAAATACATGTTCGATCTCGATTTACTCATGTTTACGGTGTTTGACCTATTTGATTATCTTGGTACGTAAACTCCACCGCCACCTATCTCGAGTGTAAGACAGGGGAATACATGACTTCGAGTCAACGAAAAAATCCCCCTCAACGTCTTAACGACCCTAGGTCACGTGAGTCTCGCCCAGCGTCATTGATTGCACACAATCCAACTTCCGACCAGGTCATTGAATCGTGCGTTGTATTTACCCTATCGACAAGCTCCGTTCTAAAACTCCATCGCCACCTCTCCTGAGTGTAAGACGAGGGATATAACTCAACTTCGTGTCAATGAATAAGTCCCGCTCAACGTCTTAACGACCCTAGGTCGCATGACTCTTGCCCTAACGTCATCGATTTTCCATAATCCAAACCCTGACCATGTTATAGAATCGTGGTGTTTGCTTACCCTAATCCGAATCCGGGATTTGTCAAACCCCGTATTCTCCATGTATCTAACTAAGTATGATTAACAAACAATATGATAAATACAATCAAACGACGAAGAACGAACATAAACACAACACCGAAATCATCCAAACACATATTCATAAATTTATTGTTAATCCATATACAATCCATGTTTAACTACGGCCATAACCACATTTACAATGAAAGAACGAGCTAAACATGCTCACATAATCCTAAGTTAAAGAAATAAGGAAACGAATCAAAGAACTTAGCCTCGTCCGAAGATTAGCCGCTAAGAACGCTCAACGATCACTTTGTTGTCTTCTCCACTTCGGGATGTGAGCTCCACCTCTAAAACTCCTAAACCTAAGTCTAAGTATGGCCTAAGGTGCCCAAATGGCCAGGGGGATCAAGAGGAGGGGAGAGGAGTAGGCATTTATAGATAAAATATCTCAAAATATCTAATAAAAATATCTAGGCTGTGCAGAGGGTCATCGCCGCGGCCGTAGGATTCAGCGCCGTGGCCGTGAAGTAGGTCGGTTAGTTGATCACCGCGGTAGTGAGGACAGCGGTGGATTTGGAAAACATTCTACTGGTTCACCGCCTAGGCGATGGGATTCACTGCCTAGGTAGTGGTCCGTCAGTAGAATTTATGTCTTCTCAGCATTTTTACTGCCGCGGCGGTGGGCTTGTTTCACAGGTTTGCACCGTTCTTCGACCGTTTTTTGTTCGATCTCATTGTTTTTGCTCCAGTTTCCTATCTTTTTGCCCCCACACACCTAATTTATACAAAAAGTAATAAAACTAATTAAAACGTAATAAAATACTATATAAACGCTCAAAAACTAACTTAATTCGATTTGAAAATATGTAGGTAGATCACATCTATCAAACAACAAATAAACACATCATTGAAAATAGGTCTTAGAAACCATCACCAACTTACCTATTTGGTAAGTTGGGCACCTTCCTCTTTAACAAATTTAATGAATTTAAAATGTGGAGGGTTAGGAGTACCTTTTATATCTTTTGGGACGACTTTATTTTTTACCTCATTTGTACCACCGATTGATTTGAATACACAATTTCTCTTAGCTGATAGCTTTGGTACATCTTTCCTGCTTTCTCTTACTGCTTGTGGGTTCTTTGTAACTTCACATCTTGAATTTGGTGCATCTTTTCTGTTTACAATACTTGCTTTAATGGCTACTGGAAGAAAGGAAAGAAGTGCAGGAAGAAATCAATGAAAGCTACCCGGGATGATACGGAATCAAGTAGCTTGGAAAAATCAGGCAGTAAAGGATCATCAATGCTTGCTTTAATACCAACTGGAGATGAGGTACCTAATTGTTCTAGTTTTTGTCCTTTGAATTTTGATGATTTATTTGACGTTTATCAAGAACTAACTCATGATTACAAAAACCAGTGTTATAAAATTAATGCCCTTCAAAATACAGTTAATACATTAAACAAGCAAGTGATAGATTATGAATCTGAAAAACATTGAATTAAAATTCAAGATACTGGATTTATATTCAATAGTTCTCAAATTCACCGGCAATGAGATTAATTTGAAAATGCTTTTGGGAAGTTCACAAGGTATCTTTGATAAAGTTGGTGTTAGGTTTTAGAAAAACCTCAAACAAAAAAGTTTTCATAAATTCTTTTCTAAAACCAGATATCTTGTTAGATATTTTAAATGTAATATTGTGGGGCATACTATTCATAGATATTTTTCTTAAATATCTAATTGCAGATAATTTGGGTTCCAAAAGGAAATTATTGGCCCAGTGATCTACCCAAGAGGAGGGTGAATTGGATAGTTATAAAAATTAAAGCACATTCTTATCTTTCAACACTTAAATATGTAAATAATTAATTTAATCCTAAATTAATTATTATCGTTTTATAGCTACGGATAAGTGTTTAAGTCTATGTGCAAACCCAAACAATAAGAAATAAATAAAATCAACAATGCAGTACACCACGATATATCCTGGTTCACCAAACTAATCTTGGTTAATCCAGTCCTCCGAGCCCCCATGGAGATTCACACCTACTAAACCACTAGATTCCTTTAATAGGTAGGAACCAAACCTTTACATAATGATTCTTTTACATGCTCATAATCAATCTTTACAATTTCTTTTTCACAGGCTTAGGAAGAACACTATCTTTTTACCAAGCTAAAGACTAACCTAATTCTATTCAGGAGGAATCACAACCTAATTCTTTTCCCAGGCGCAAGAATAAACTTATCTTTTTTCTAGACTCAAGACTAGCCTAATCCTTTCATAGGCTAAGGATCAAACCTCACAAACTTTCCAAGTATCCTTTTCACAAGTAAGGATTCGACCTTTACAATTCACTTAAATAATTCTAATCAGGAAGAATCACGCCTAACTCTTTTCAAGGGAAAAAAGTAACCTAACCTTTTTGTACCTAAGGTAAATATTAAACCTTAATCTATTTACTGGAAGAGATTGAAACCCTTGCTACCCCTGACTAGATACTCCCAACAATATCTAATTCGCACAAACTCACTAATTACAAAAATCAATAAGTTTTTTCCCACTAGGAGCTTCTACAACCTCAAATCAATTTAACTCAATTAATGTCCTGAATTTACTAGTGATAAAATTTTGTGTGAGGAAATACAAATTTTATTATAAAAAATAATGCAGGTAACACAAAATTGAACACGTAATCAGATTATCACATAAACCATTTTAAAAGAATTTTTATGCTTTTAAAATTCAAAAACGATTTCACAAGATCTTATATCCAAGGAAGCAGTAATAATATATAATCACAATAAAGAACAAAACCTTGGAATAATCTCACCAGGAAAACACCGAAAGATTGAAAACGAATCGCAAAACAACTTAGATCGATGAAGCCAAAACACTTAGCACTTTAACTCAATAAGTTTAACCACATAATGATCTCACAATGATCTCTCAACAAAATATCATAATGAAAACTCTTAGAAAGCTCAAGAACTGAAATTTCTTGATAGATATTATGTATTGATATGTGAAAAACGCAGGTCTATATAAATTGATTTGAAACAGACCTTCTAACTACTAGTTCTCAAAAGATATGACACTTAAATGCATATATAGATCACATATATCAATACCATGTAATCTTGGATAATTTCACTTAAATATGGATTTTAAATCATTTAATGTAGTCCCCAAATTATTTCATATTATCAAATCGAAAAAATATGAAGTATTAAATAGACTAAATTAATAAACACTTAAAATAAGTGTACCATATCTATAGGGATATTAAAATAAGTGTATCACATCATTAATATATCTAAATCCCTACAATATCTTGCTTAGATATCCCAAAAATGGCTAATTTTTGAATAGTTCCTCGAAATCCTCAAAATTTAAAACAACACAGTCGGTTGACCGATCATAGGCCATCAGTCGACTGATCATTTTAGGTTGTAGCCCAAGCCATTTCTCAACAATGATCGATTAACCAATCTCCATGGGTCGGTTGACCGATCGATACAGGATGTTTAGGCAAAATTTCGGCCCTAGTCGGTTGACCGATCATCAATGGTCGGTCAACCGATCGATACAGAGAGTTCACTATCAGCCATCGGTTGACTGATCTCCCTTGGTCCAGTTAACTGATCGATACAGAGAATTTTACTTCAGCCATTGGTTAAGCGAGCTCTCTTGGTCTGGTTAACCAATCGATTCAGAGACTCATATTTTCTAGCCTATGCCCATCGGTTGACCAATACCCTTGAGGTTGATTGACCGATCACTACTGGAACACCCTTTTAAACTATATTTTAACTCCAAAACTTTGAGGTTTTCGACCCTTTAACCGATTTTGTTGATCCTAAGATTTTGATGGACAATTAAATGTTGATATTTTTTGTGGAACTAATGATTTTATTGAGTGTATCAGTTTATTAGTTCATGTAATGAAAATGATCATGAAGATAGTGTGACAATTCTAAATATGATAACAAAGATGATGGAAGATTAAGGGTTTGAAGAAAGTAAAGAACCTAGGAAAAACAACTCAGGTTAAATTTCAACTCTTAATATATCCCGGTTAGGATCACACAGGACACAAAAAGTTTTTCAAAATTATGTGTGTTGTTATAGGATCCTAATTAGTTAAATTATTTGCTCCTATGTGTAATTGAAAAATAAATAAAAATAATAGATTAAAATTGAATTTAAGATTTAGTGGAGCTAACCGAGAAAAGAAATCGATTAAAGGGGCCAAAATGTCAAAAAAAAATAATGAAAATGAATTAAGGAAAGGTGTTCCAGAAACGATCAGTCAACAGGTAAGTCAACCTATGTTTATTAGGTAAACTCCCTGAGTTGTTCGGTCGATAGGTAAGTCAACTTATTCTTTAAAAAGGAACTCTCTAAATTGGTCGGTCGACAGGTAGGTCAACCTTTGACCAAAAGAATAACTCTCTGGATCTCTAAGTTGACAGATAAGTCGACTTGTGAAACATCCTGAATCGTCCGGTCAATAAATGAAGTATGGGCGGTCGACCGATGGGCGAATGATTTTTGGCTTAGCTACATCCTGAATTGAGCGGTTAACTTATGGGTCTTGGTCGATCGACAGATGGAGCAATTTTAGGATTAATGGAATTTCATATTTTATTCAAAAAGTAGCCATTACTAGCCGTTTTATGGTTAAGATATGTGAGATATTTTAGGGATCTTATATGTTTTGAATTATTTAATGAATATTTAAATATCCCTATAGATATGGTTCAAGTAGTTTTGATATTTCTCAATTTGGTACATGTAATTCTTTCCATCTTATCTAATTGAGATTGAGTAAAAGTTTGAATATTTTAAGAGATATTTTAAGTGAATTATACTAGGAATGAATCATTATGATATAGAGGGTTTATTGGTGTAATTCAATGTCATGATTTATGAGAACTAACCATTATAGGGCTTGTTTCAAGAAGTTTTAAATAGACCAGCGGATTTCACATGTTAAGTGATATAGAAATTAAGATAATCTTAATCATTCTGAGTTATTCAGCTCTCATGTTTTCTAAGAGAAATTATATTGACTGTATTGTGAGATCTTTCTTGACATTTGTTCTTGAGAAATATTTGTTGTGGATTATTGCTACTACCAATCTGAAGTATCATTACTATTCTAATCATTATTCTTTCGGTGGAATCCTGGTGAGATCATTCCAAATTACTTACTATTAATTGTTTCTTGATTCTATTATTTGGAATTTGGAATTTGACCTTTGAAATTGTTTTCCGAATTTTTTATTGAAAATTATTTTTAAAACAATTTCTTGAGAAAATCTGATTACATGCTTAATTGCTTGCTATCCATCTTTATTTATCAGATTTTGAAATTCTCACTTTTCTATCACTAGTATCTGGACATTAATTGAGTTTGAATTTATCTGGGGTCGTAGAAGCTCCAAGTGGAAAAATCACTTATCAATTATTTGTAATTGATGAGTTGAGTATCAGATTAGATACTACTGTGAGTGTCTAATAAAGGGTAGCTGGTTTTAATCTCTTCCGATAAAGAGATTAAGGTATTAATCTTTGCCTAGAATATAAAAAGATTAGGTGTTAATTCTTCCTTGATTGAATTTGTAAGTGAATTGTAAAAGTTTCATCCTTACCTGGGAAAAGGATACTTGGAGTGATTGTGAGGTTTTAATTCTTGAGTCTAAGGTATAAAAAGAATTAGGTCGTGATTCTCCCTGTAATAGAATTAGGTTAATCTTTAGCCTGTAAAAAGATAGGTTATTCTTGAGCCTGGGAGAAAGAAGATGTTATTCCTGAGCCTGGGAAAAGAAATTGTAAAGGTTGATTCTGAGCCAGTGAAAAGAATCATTGTGTAAAAGTTTGGTTCCAACCTGTTAAAGGAATCTTGAGTTTAGTGGGTGTGAATCTCCGTAGGGCTCGGAAGATTGGATTAGCCAAGAATAGCTTAGTGAACCAGGATATATCGTGGTGTGCTGCTTTATTTACTTTACTTATATATTGTTGTTTGGTGTGCATCTAATTGATAATATATTTCCGCTGCTATAAAGAGATAATAATTAATTTAGGATTAAATTAATTATTTAATTTTTGAAGTATTATTATTTGGACTAAATTTTATCACTACCCAATTCACCCCCCCTCTTGGGTAGCTCACTGGGCGAACAAATTTCATTTCTGGGTTAACTAAATTGACACTATTAATTAATTTTAAACACTAATTTTGCTTAGGTCAATTTTTCTTTTTCAATTTCATATTAGAGCAAATAATTAAACTTAATTAGGATCCTATTACAAACACACATAAATATCAATCATTTAATTTGTGTCGTGTGTGATCTTAATTGGGATACATTAAGAGTAAAAATAAATTTGAGTTGTTTTCACCTAAATTCTTCAAAATCTTTAATCTCTTAATGTTTGTCTCTATATCCTTCACGATGTTATCTTAGTTAGAACTCTTTAAACTGAAACACTGGATAAACTCATTAGTTCCACCAAAAATATCAATACTTAATTGTCCATCAAGATCTCAGGATCAACAATCTTTCCATTTTTTTATGATGACAATTAACTTTGATATTTTCTTCAAAAACTCATAAGATATTCAACGAAGCACAAAATATGATCAATCAAACAATTAAAATATTCCATAAGGCAACATAATCATATCAACAATGTACTCCCCCTATATATCAATTATGATAAGGTAATTGATAAGGTTCTCCCCCTATATATCAATAGGGTAAAATTATCGGTATAAGTAATATTGGTAATAGTACTATTGTTATTAATCATAGTCTTAAACACAACTTGTTTAGTATTAGTTAATTATGTGATAAAGGTTATAATGTTGTGTTTGATCATGATAAGTGCATAATTAAGAATGGGCATGATAGTAGCATCTTACTTGTTGCATCACGTTTTGAGAATGTGTACACGTGTTCTTTTAATGATTTTACTTCTCAAAATTTATCATGTTTCAATGCTTTATCTGAAAATAGATGGTTATGGCATAGGAGACTTGGGACTGCTAGTATGGAACTATTGTCTAATTTTCTAAGAAAAGTCTCGTGCGTGATCTACCTACATTAATATTTTTGTAAAAGATAAAGTATGTGATGCATGTCAGCTAGGTGATAGGTGTAAAATACATATCTATTTCTAAACCAAATTTGCCAGTTTTCAAGTATTTTATTAATGTTTTAATTATGTTTTAGTTGTTTTTTATATAAGTCAGGTGAATGGACGTAAATAATTTACAAACTGAGCGAAACTTTGGGAAATCGGTGAAGAAAATATGAAAAAGTGAGGTTTCAAAGCCAGCAGAAAATTCGCCTAGGCAAAGAAAACCACCTCCTAGGTAGAATTCCGTCAGAAAGTTGGAATGTTGCAGTTCTGAAATTCGCCTAGGCAAAAAAACGATCGCCTAGGCGGAATTTCGTCAGAAGGTTGGGCGCGCTGAAGTGCTGAAATCCACCTAGGCGAAGAAACTACCACCTAGGTGGAAATCAGTCAGAATGCAAAGAAGACTAAGAAGTTAGTCCTCTGCCTAGGCGAATAAACCATCGCCTAGGTGGATTTCTAACTGACTGAACCTTCGCCTAGGCGAAGATTCTACCGCCTAGGCGAATTTCGCAGAACAGGGCAAAATATCTGTTTAGATATATTTGAAACCTTTGGCCTATATATACCCATTTCCCACGTCTGAAAAGGGTTTTTCATGATCCCTAACCCTAGTATAGAGTTCTTAAGCTATATTTGAGAGATCAAGGAGGAGGTTCATCATTCGGGCAAAGAGCAATCACTTGCGGATTGATCATTAGCAACAGTGGATCGTTTCACTTTCAGATTTAATCATTCTTCTCTTATTTTTATATTTGTAATTACTTTTATATATATAATGATGTTGAATCACTCTTGTTTTGTATGGTATATGGCTAAGATCTTGTAGTATTAATTAAATGTTACCTAGGTGTTGTCGAAATCATGTAAATGTTAAGTTGAATGAATTAATGTTACTTTAACGTGTTGTTTATCTAAATCCGATTATGTTTACTATTATTCTTGATATTATGCTTGAATTGATAAACTGAGAATACAGGGTTTGACACTCGAAAGAGATAACCCCGGATTCGGATTAGGGTAAACACGACGTGACGTTCTAACGACCCGGGAGGGCGTTAGAACATATGCAATCCATAACATTGGCTCAAGACTCATACGAGGTCATTAAGGTATTGAGGGGTAATTTTTCATTGACACGAAGTCATGTAATCCCCCGTTTTACACTCAGGAGAGGTAGCGGAGGAGTTGTAGATACAGAAATTGTCGGACTAGATAAACACTGTTATAACTAACTAAATGAAATCAAATATGTATTATGTGAAAGAAATCAATACCTAAGTAATTAGTGTAATTAGAACTAACCTAATAGTTTTCATTTATCTTAGTAGATTAAATAGAATACAAACAATTTTTGATTAGTCGAGATAATATGAGACTATGTCAATCACAATATTCAACCAAATTGCACGTGTTCCCAGTGGAACGATATCTGATCTTACAAGATCTACTATATTAAAACTAGACCTCGTATACATGCGAGTAGTCAATATCGCGAGGACGATGATGAATCCTCGCGCATACAAATTTTTGGCGCCGTTGCCGGGGACACGATGTTTTTCAATTGTGTTGATATTGTGATCAAGTAGTTGAATGTTAATCACGATAATTCTTTTACTTTTAATTTCATTCAATTCATTTGTTTATTTGATTTATTTGTTTGAACTAAGCAGTGCATGCGGCGTAGTAAATGAATTAGTAAACAGAAAGAAGAGAAATCTACCACTATGGCTGGGGGAGGTGAAAATATCCCGCAACCGCCGGAGCCGCATGTACTCCAGCCTCCAGAACAAGAGCACCCACAGAGAGTCCTTAGGGACTATTATCGACCATTGATGCTAGATAATTATTCAGGCATCTGGAGGTAACCAATCCAAGCGAATAATTTTGAGTTGAAGCCCGCCCTAATCAACATGGTTCAGCAAAACCAATATGGCGGGAATCTTCATGAAGATCCCAACGTCCACTTGGCAACCTTTCTGGAGATATGTGACACTATAAAGATCAATGGTGCTGCTGAGGATGATGTTATATGGTTGAGGTTATTCCCTTTCTCATTACGTGATAAAGCACAGGGTTGGTTCCAATCGATCCAACTAGGGAGCATAAATACTTAGGAGGACCTTGCACAAAGGTTCATCACTAAGTTCTTTCCATCTTCCAAGACTTCTCAGCTTCGAGGCGAGATTGCACAGTTTCGCCAGAAAGACTTTGAGCCGTTATTTGAGGCATGGAAGCGATTCAAGGATCTATTGCGAAGGTGCCCCCAACACGGGTATCAGGATTGGTTTTAAACCCAATTATTTTACAATGGGTTGGATGGCCAAACCAGAACGATCGTTGATGCTTCCTCGGGAGGATCGTTGTTATCCAAAACCCCAGTTGAAGCTAATGTACTGTTGGAAAAAATGGCGGCCAACAATTATCAATGGCCGAATGAGAGGAACACAGTAAGACGAGTCTCTTCTATCCAAGAATCTGACCATATTGCAACGTTATCGGCCCAAGTGTCCAAGCTCTCGGATCAATTGGTCGTCTTGTCTACAAAAGGCGCTTTGTCAAGTCAAGGGGATGAGAATGTTGCAAATTGTTCTCAATCCAAATTGGATAATGAGTTCGAGGAATGCCACTTTCTGAACAACCGAGCTTATACTTTTAGGCCCGCTACCAACATTCCAACTCATTACAATCTTGGACTTCGCAACCATGAGAACTTCTCATATGCGAATAACCAGAACTCTTTGCGCCCACCTCTGGGATATGGATATCAAGCTCCAGGATATCCGATGCAATCCAATCGTCAAATACAACAACCACCGATGCATAATCCAAAATCAAATTTGGATGAAGTATTGTTTATGAAGGAGACTCAGACTATGATGCGTGATACGTATAACCGGCTGAACAAACATGGAACATGGCTTGACTCGATTAATACAACTTGTACAAACACCAATGCCACGGTAAAGTCTTTAGAAACTCAAATCGCGAAGCTTGCTAGGTCCATCCAAGAACAACAAAAGAGAAAGTTTCCAAGCAACACGAAAACCAACCCTAGGGAATGCAAGGCAATTAAATTGAGGAGCGGAAGAGAAGTGGAGGTGAGCAAGCCTATGGAAAACGAGCCGGGAGTGAGTCATGAGTTTCATCATGATGAACCAAGAACAAATGCGGAGGAGGAAGTTGAAGAGAAAATCGTTGAAAGAAATGAGAAGCCAAGTGAAGACTTGAATGAGGAGAAGAACGAAGAGAAAGTCGAGGAGAGAAGAAGAGATAAAAGGGTGATGCCGGGGCGAGTAACATTTTCAAAAAATCCACCGATTCTAGTAACCCTATTGTCATATCCTCAAAGATTCCAAAAGAGGAAGTTGGATGCCCAATTTAAAAAAAATCTTGAAATTTTCAAGAAAATTCACATCAACATTCCTTTTGTGAATGCATTGAAGAAAATACCCAACTATGGCAAGTTCTTGAAAGATATCATGACAAAGAAGAGAAAGTTGGAGGAGTACGAAATGGTAAAGCTAACAGAGAAGTGTAGTGCAATACTACAAAGGAATTTGCCTACCAAATTGAAGGATCCGGGTAGTTTCACAATTCCGTGTACTATCGAGAAATCTCATTTTTATAAGGCTCTTTGTGATCTTGGGGCGAGTATTAATTTGATGCCTTCTTCCATTTATCGGAAGTTAGGACTTCGGAGTGCAAAGCCGAAATGATCTCTCTCCAAATGGCGGATCGTTCGATAACCTATGCTAAAGGTATCATTGAGGATGTGCTAGTGAAGGTCGATTAAATTTATATTTCCGGTGGATTTCATTGAACTAGAAATGGAAGAAGATAGAGAAATCTCGATCATCCTAGGAAGACCTTTCCTTGCAATAGGAAAGGCTTTAATTGATGTACACAATGGAAATCTGACGTTAAGGGTGAATGATGAAGAAATAAGGTTTAACATTTTTAAAACTATGAACTTTTCGGATGAACTTCCCAAATGCAATTGAGTTGATGTTGTGGACTCTTACGTAAGGGAGTTCTTTCTTGCAAATATGGATACGAATTCATTAGAGCATACTCTTACAAATTCCTTATCTATGGGGGATTTTGGTGAGGAAGGCTCTACCACGGAACTTGAAGTTGTGGATTACGTGCTGACTTTGGATGCTCAATCTAAAGACGTAGAGGATCCTATTCATGTAGCCGAAATTGAAGAAGTTGTAACTTCTCCCGAGGAATCAAATCCACCTCACGGTGGATTAATACTCAAGCAATTACCGGAGTATCTTGGGTATATATTTTTGGGAGACAATTCAACCAATATGGTTATAATTTCATCGTCTTTGACAGAAGAAGATGAGAGTAAGTTGCTGAGAATCTTGAAGAGGCATCGATCCACTTTTGCTTGGTCTATATCGGATATCAAAGGAATTAGCCCTTCGGTTTGCTTGTATAAGATTTTGATGGAAGATGCATTCAAACCCTCCATTGAACATCAACGACGGCTAAATCCGGCTATGAAGGAAGTGGTGAGAGCGAATGTGTTGAAGCTCTTGAATGCGGGAATTATATATGCTATATTCGATATCGAGTGGGTTAGCCAGATGTAAGTGGTGCCCAAGAAATGAGGTATAACGGTGGTAAAGAATGATAAGGACGACCTTATTCCTACACGGATCATCACGAGATGGCGTGTGTGCATTGATTATAGAAGGTTGAATAAGGCGACGAGGAAGGATCATTTTCCTCTTCCTTTCATTGACCAAATGCTTGATCGATTAGCCAGATATGAGTACTATTACTTTCTTAATGGCTATTTAGGTTACAATCCAATAGCCATTGCACCGGAGGACCAAGAAAAGACTACTTTCATATGCCGGTATGGGACGTTTACTTATAGACGTATGTCGTTTGGCCTTTGTAATGCACCGGCAACTTTTCAATGGTGTATGATGGCAATATTTTCGGATATGGTGGAAGATAAAATAGAAATCTTCATGGATGACTTCTCAGTCTTTGGGTCATCTTTTGATCATTGTCTATACAATTTGGCGCTTGTTCTTGACTGATGTGAGGAGAAGAATTTAGTTCTCAATTGGGTGAAGTGCCACTTTATGGTTAAAGAGGGGATCGTCTTAGGTCATCAAGTATCTTCCAAGGGGCTTGAGGTGGACCGAGCAAATATTGAAACGATTGAGAAGCTTCCGCCACCGATTAATGTAAAAGGAGTTCGAAGTTTCTTGGGGCATGCCGGCTTTTACCGGTACTTTATTAAGGACTTTTTGAAGACGGTGAAGCCATTATGTCACCTACTTGAGAATGATACTTCATTTGAATTCAATAAGGCTTGCATGGAAGCGTTCAAAACGATAAAGGAGAAGTTGATCATGGCTCCAATAATGGTCGCTCCGGACTGGGAGGTGCCATTTGAGATTATGTGCGACGCGAGTAACTATGCCGTTAGCATGGTGTTAGGCCAACGGAAGGAGAAGATCTTCCAACCAATCTACTATGAAAGTAAGACATTGAATGATACCTAGGAGAATTACACCACGACGGAGAAAGAAATGCTAGTTGTTGTTTTTTCTTGTGATAAGTTTCGGTCTTATATCATTGGTTCAAAATTGATCGTCTACACAGATCACGCGGCTATCCGGTACTTGTTTGCAAAGAAAGATGCTAAGCCGAGATTGATAAGATAGATTCTTCTATTGCAAGAATTTGATGTTGAAATAAGGGATAAAAAGGGGAGTGAGAACGTTGTTGTCGACCATTTGTCAAGGTTGATTCAAGAAGACGTTGGTGAGGAGTCTAGCATCACGGAGGTGTTCCCTGACGAACAACTATTTTCAGTTGAAAATGCACTTCCTTGGTATGCGGACATTGTGCACTATCTTGCATGTAATGTGCTACCACCCGATTTGACTAGAGCCCAAATGAGGAAATTCCTTTTCGATTCAAAGTATTATTTGTGGGATGAGCCATTTCTATTCAAGAAATATGTTGATCAGGTGATCCGGAGATGTATTCCGGAGGAGGAGATGGCTAGTATTCTCTATCATTACCATTCATCACCTTGTGGCGGCCATTTTGGTGCGACTCGGACAGCAGCGAAAGTACTTCAATCAGGTTTTTACTGGCCTTCTTTGTTTAAAGATTCATACATGTTTGTGAAAACTTGTGATAGATGTCAAAGGGTGGGTAACATATCAAGAAGGCATGAATTGCCATTAACGTCTATTCTTGAGCTTGAGCTGTTTGATGTGTGGGGCATTGATTTCATGGGGCCATTTCCACCGTCATTTGGCAAGGAGTATATTTTGTTAGCAGTGGATTATGTGTCAAAATGGGTCGAGGCCGTGGCAACACCTACCAATGATGCCAAAGTGGTTTTAAAGTTCCTTCAACAAAATGTCATGACGCGGTTCGGGACATCTCGAGCCTTAATCAGTGATGAGGGAACCCACTTCTGTAATAAAATGCTTAGTGCTTTGTTGGCAAAGTATGGGGTTAGGCATAAGGTGGCACTACCATACGACCCATAGACAAATGGCCAAGCTGAAGTTTCAAATCGAGAAATCAAGCTAATTCTGGAGAAAACGGTTCGTACTAATCGCAAGGATTGGGCGGTGAAGTTTGATAATGCTTTATGGGCGTACCGCATGACTTTTAAGACACTGATTGGCATGTCTCCGTATCGATTGGTGTTTGGGAAAACATGTCATTTTCCCATTGAATTGGAGCACTGTGCATTCTGGGCGATTAAGAAACTCAACTTTGACCTAAAGGCTTCTGGTGTACAACGTCTCCTCTAATTAAATGCAATTGAGGAATTCTGGCACGAGGCTTATGAGAATTCCAAGCTATATAAAGATAAAACGAAGAGATGGCATGATAAAATGATAGTCAGGAAGAAGTTCAGTCCGGGCCAACAAGTTCTGTTGTTTAATTCAAGGTTGAAACTCTTTCCTGAAAATTTGAAATCTCAGTAGTCTGGACTATTTCGGATCAAGCAAATTTATCCATTCGGTGCTATCGAGTTAGAAGGCGAAGACGGACGAACTTTTCCGAGTCAACGGGGAGCGGATCAAGCACTACTTCAAAGATAAAGAGTGAGTTGTGGAGAACATCTCCCTCGTTGAACGATAAAGCCAGAATTCATAAACGTCCATCTAGGGACGTAAAACCAAGCAACATTTTTTGATATGTCGTCGAGGATAACGAACATTCCCAACTTTTGAATAAATTACTTTTTGGAGATCATATTGATCTAGGAATATTTTTTGTGGTGAACTGATGAGGCTCGATACTTAGGGTTGAACTGCATGCTAAAAATCATTTGAGAAATGAAGTGGAAGTAAGTTCCATAGAGAAGAGTAGTGAAAACATGAAGAAATCCAGAAAAAATTCACACTGATGAAATTTTGCCTAGGCGAAAATAGGGCAGTAGTTGAGTTTTTATACTGGCGTAAATTTGCCTAGGCGGATTAATGACAGAAATCAAATGTTTTTGCACTGGCGTAAATTCACCTAGGCGAAAAAAACCACAGCCTAGGCGGATTAGAGTCAGAAACCATTAAGTTTTACACTAACGTAAATTCGCCTAAGCGAAAAAAACCAACGCCTAGGTGGATTAACGTCAAAAGGTCTTCTAAACAAATGGGCGCTACTTCACCTAGGCGGAAAAACCTCTACCTAGGTGAATTCACGTCAGCCCTATTTTAAAGAGGAGCCCTTCCCCTTCGCAAACGGCACTCCCCCCTAAAATTTTCGGAAATCTCTCAACTTCACCATTCCAAATCCTTTCCTTCCTTTAAAAATTCATCCTAAATTTGCGAAAAACTTGGATTTCCACAAAGAATCTTCATCCAAACGTTGGATTCTCTCTCCCATTTTTGAAAATCTAGGGTTTAAGGGGTGAACAGGGCAAAATCGACATCTTCAAGCGATTTGACCGAAATTTTTCAACAAGTGTGAATGATCCTATTTTTCATTTAATTGTTGAAATATTTGGTTGATTTGCATACTTATGTCAAAAATCCTTGGATTTGGATAGAACTCTAAACCCTTTAAACCCTAGTTTCGCGTTTGTCATGTTCTTAGGGCTTTAGGGTTGATTTTTGGTGAATACTATCATGTTTATGTGTATATACACTATGGGAATGGTATATATTGCGAAATTTGTATTGATTTGGCTTTGGTTGGTATGTGGTTGTTATAATGGCAATGAGTGTTCGCTGAAAATGGGTTGATTTGTGTGTTCTATTGCTATTGTTGTGGCTTGTGTTGTGATTGTGATTTATAGGCAAAATGGCCAAGCGTCGAGCATCTAAACAACCATGCACAGAAGAATCTTTGGTTGCCATGGATTACGACTCTTCAAAATTCGTTTCCAAGCAAGTCGAAGCCCATTTCAACAGATATGAAAGCAGGCGTACCGGCATTTGCCAAAGGGGGTTTGGACCTTTGCAAGAACTCCCTGAAGAATTCAAGACAGTCATACAAAGTCAAAAATAGAAGCACTTCTGCGCTTCACCCCCACCAGGAGAGTTGGCCTTGGTACGTGAATTCTACGCTAATATTACTAAGGCCACTAGCTTTCAGACGAAGGTCCAAAACATCCCAATTTTGTTCAGTGCGAACCACTTCAATGAGTTGCTGGGTTTGACGGGGCCAGAAGCCTCGCGGGATTTATCTGAAGCTGCCACACCGATGATGAATGTTGTGATCCAGGCCTTGACTACGGGTAATGCCCAATGGAAAAACCCATGGCAAGGTCAGGCCATCTTTAAGGCACAGTTTCTGAGGCCAATCCCAAAGATATAGCATCAATTCATCTGTAGAAATTAGCTTCCTACCTCCCATGTTTCAGATGCTTCTACGGAGGGGGCTTTTATGCTTTATGGCATCAATAGAGGGACCCCCATCAATGTCGGTTGGAACATCTACTCTTCGATTCTTCATGCGGACAGAATGACGAAAGGTGGTCTTCATTTTCCCTCATTCTTAACCGTTCTATTTATGCGTACCAAAGTTCAATTCACAGAGACTAGCCCTTGGCAACCTATTCATCCACTCAATCTTTCAATGATTAACCGATTGTGGAAGAGAGGACCAGTAGACCCAGCTGAGTAGCCAGTTGAAGGAGATGAAGGTCCTGGAGAAGAAGAAGCAGGCCCTTCGGAAGCACCGACACCCACAACTCACCGTGACAAACTGAACCAAATTTTGCGTGATATCCATGGTCTCCGATCCGACATGAGCCATCTTGAAAATAAATTTTCTCAGATGGAGATTTACATGGATCACTACACTAGGCAGCAAGATCAAAATCAAAGGGTATTATTCGATCATCTCGGAATCGACATGACGCGTTATACGCCCGTGCCACCTTTCAAGACCGATGAGCCACAACCACCATCTCTTCTCCAATGAATGGTAGGAGGTTAGACTATTATGTCTTCCCTCCTAGATATGTGTCCGACCCAGTTTTCAATACTTAGATATCTATTCTGTTATTGGGTTCATTGCCTAGGTAGTGAGGACATTGTCTCGTTCAAGTTTGGGGTTATTAAACATGTAAGCATGTATTTTCTGTTCTTTTTGGGATAGATATGAAGGATGAAATTTTTTTTTATGTGAATGATGTAGGAAAAAAAAAATTGTGGACAAATTTTTGTTTATAATGGTATTAATGTTTAGTTTTTGTAAATGTTGAAATTCTTTTTGTTGTGCATGTGTAATGATTAGTTATGCATGTGTAAGGATCATTAGTATAAGTATGTTAGTTTTTAGAGTTAGAGTAAATATGTTAATGAATGTAGTTGTACGTGCATGCTGAGTTTTTGAGTTCGTCCAAACCATGTCCCGATGATAAAAATTATCCCCAAATTGTATATTGAGGTTGGGGGTAATGCCAGTCATGTGTGTTTTGTGTTCTTAGCATGTCGATTAGGTAAAAATTATTTCGATCCTAAATCGCACGATCCCATAAACTCATTGTATAATTAGTTGAACGATTTGACACCGATTATTTAGTAATAAGTTCATGACAGAAATGAGGAATCTAGAACTTGATTGAGGGAGGCTTGAGGCGAAATTATAGGCATGATATAGGCCTTCATTTTTATCGCTTGAACCTTTTGAAACTAACCTGAAAATTTATTCCCTCGTTCTCCTGTCAAAGCCCATAAACTTTTCAATTCTGAACTTGTTTCTACACTTTAGCCAATTAAATCTTTTAAAAAAAAAAAAAAAAACCGTTGTCGCTAAGGATAAAAGTCAAAAGTGAGTGAAATTAAGTAGCAATAGTTTATGCTACTTAAAGTGAGCGATTGGGGTTTCGGACGAAAGGCTATTGTTTGTGTATTAGCGTATTCACTTGTCAGTCTTTTAGTTGTATTTACACGCCCCTAAAATTGTACAAATTTGAATAAGTTTGGGGGTGTGTGTGTAAAATAAAAAATAAAAAATAAATAAAAAAGAAAAAGAAAAAGAAAAAAATAAAATAAAATAAAAAGAAAAAAAAACTATGTGAATGTAGTGTTTAATCTCGGTTGTTATGACAAGTGAATATAAGTTTACTTAATCTTGTTCAGGGTTGTATCTTCAAAGTTAGGGGGTTACGACAAAGATTTAGCGACAAGCGTTTGTGCCTCGGGTATCGTTAAATTATGACGAGTTTTTGTTTTCCATTCCTACGATACCCTTGGACGTTCTCCAAAGCCAAGCCAAGCCCTATTGATCTCTGTGAATGTCCGAACCTACATTAGTGGATAGTTGAGCCCAGTCAAGCATATGGCTTTCCTAAATCTTTTAAAAGTTTAAGTCATGACCTTATTTATTGAATAATCCAATCTGGTGTTTGATTAGTTATACATCTAAGTTCACACACACACACACATTTCAAATGGATCTAGAATAGTTTTAACTGATATTGAGTGTTGAAATTCTAGAACACCACGTGGTGTGTGTTATTCCTTAACTTGATCTAATTACGGGTTGTTGAGGGAAGAACCACATGGTTTCTTCGATTGAACTTGAATCCCGCAGGTGTTTACTTATTAATTGTTAATGTTATTTATTTTTAGTTTAGAAATTAGCTAATTAGTGTAGTTAGTGTTATTTAGTGTCAGGATGTTTTGCTCAAGGACTAGCAAAATTTTAAGTTTGGGGGTATTTAATAGGTGTAAAATACCTATCTCTTTCTAAATTGAATTTTCCACTTTTTGAGTATTTTATTAATGTTTTAATTACATTTTAGTTGTTTTTTATATAATTCAGGTGAAGGGATGTAAACAATTTACAAACTAAGCGAAACGGTAGGAAATCGGTGAAGAAAAAATGAAAAAGTGAGGTTTCAAAGCCAGCAGAAAATCCGCCTAGGCGAAGAAAACCCTCACCTAGGCAGAATTCCGTCAGAAAGTTGGAATGCTGCAGTTCTGAAATTCGCCTAGGTGAAGAAACGACCGCCTAAGCAGAATTCCGTCAGAAGGTTGGGCGCGCTGAAGTGCTGAAATCAGCCTAGGCAAAGAAACTACCGCCTAGGTGGAAATCAGTCAAAGTGAAAAGAAGACTAAGAAGTTAGTCCTCCGCCTAGGCAGATTTCTAACCGACTTAACCTTCGCCTAGGCAAAGATTCTACCGCCTAGGCGAATTTCGCAGAACAGGACAAAATATATGTTTAGATATTTTTAAAACCTTTGGCCTATATATACCCCTTTCCCATGTCTGAAAAGGGTTGTTCATGATCCCTAACCCTAGTATAGAGTTCTTAAGCTATATTTGAGAGATCAAGAAGGAGGTTCATCATTCGGGCAAAGAGGAATCACTTGCGGATTAATCATTAACGACAATGGATCGTTTCACTTTCAGATTTGATCGTTCTTCTCTTGTTTTTATCTTTTTAATTATTTTTCCATATCTAATGATGTTGAATCACTCTTGTTTTGTATGGTATATAGCTAAGATCTTGTAGTATTAATTAAATATTACTTAGGTGTTGTTGAAATCATGTAAATGTTAAGTTGAATGAATTAATGTTACTTTAACGTGTTGTTTGTCTAAATCCGATTATGTTTACCGTTATTCTTGATATTATGCTTGTATTGATAAACCGAGAATACAGAGTTTGACACTCAGGAGAGGTAACCCCGAATTCGGACTAGGGTAAACACAACGTAACGTTCTAACGACCCAGGAGGGCATTAGAACGTATGAAATCCATGGCGTTGGCTCAAGACTCACGCGACCTAGGGTCATTAAGGCATTGAGGGGGACTTCTTCGTTGATACAAAGTCGTGTAATCCCCCGTCTTACACTCGGGAGAGATAGCGGAGGAGTTGTAGATACAGAGATTGTCGAACTAGATAAACATCGTTATAACTAACTAAATGAAATCAAATATGCATTATGTGAAGGAAATAAATACCTAAGTAATTAGTGTAATTAGAAATAACCTAATAGTTGTCATTTATCTTAGTAGATTAAATAGAATACAAACAATTTTTTATTAGTCGAAATAATATGAGACTATGTTAATCACAATATTCAACCAAATTACACGTGTTCCCAGTGGAACGATATCCGATCTTACAAGATCCACTATATTAAAACTAGACCTCTTATACTTGCAAGTAGTCAATACCGCGAGGACGATGACGAATCCTCACGCGTACACTATGCAAGCAGTCCAGATCATCATTTAAGAAGAAGATATACACATCCATTTCTAAATGTCTTGAAATATTGCATCTTGATTTATTTGGTCCACATGCTATTGCTAGTTTAGGAGGTAAATTTTATGCATTTGTGATTATTGATGATTATTCTAGACCTACTTGGGTGTTCTTCCTCGCCAAAAATAGTAAGTTGCTTCTGTTTTCTCTAAATTTTGTAAACGTGTTCAAAATGAGAAGCAATGTTCAATTATCAATATTCATAGTGATAGAGGCAGAGAGTTCAAAAATAATGCAATAATCAGTTACTGTGATGAGCACAGATATGCTCACAACTTTTCTGCACCGAGATCACCACAACAAAATGGTGTTGTGGAAAGGAAGAACAGGATGCTTCAGGAAATAGCCAAAACAATGCTGAAAGAAAATCGTTTACTAACTTATCTCTTAGTTGAAGCAGTAATTACAGCTTGCCACGTGGTAAACCGAGCATCTATTCGTAGAGGTTTTAACAAAACCCCCTATGAAATCTGGAATGGTAAGACTCCAAACATATTCTATTTCAAGGTTTTTGGTTGTAAATACTTTATTTTAAATGATAAGGATAATCTAGGTAAATTTGATGCTAAATCTGATTATGGGATTTTTCTTGGATATGCTACTAACAGTAAAGCTTATAAAGTCTATAATAAACGTACATTTGTAGTTGAGGAGTCTATGCATGTTGTTTTTGAAGAGTCTGATCCATTTATGTCGAGAAAGGTTTTGGATGATGATAATACAGGTACCTTTAATAACCAAAACCAGGGTGATGATACGATAAAGGAATTTTAGAAAGAGAAGCCTAAGGGAGAGGATTCGACATTACCACGAGATATAAAGATAGTACTAGGACACTCAGTAAAATTAATTATTGGTAATTTCGAAAAAGGTGCAAGTACACATTCCTCACTTAGAGATATTATAAATCTTACTTTCTTATCTCAAATTGAGCCTTAAAATATGAATGAGGTGTTAACTAATGAATCTTGGATCTTGGCGATGCAAGAAGAGTTAGTTCAATTTGAGGGTAATAAAGTGTGGTCTCTAGTTCCTAGACCAGATTTTCATCCAGTAATTGGTACTAAATGGGTTTTTCGTAATAAAAATGATGAAACTGGTATAGTAATTAGAAATAAAGCAAGATTAGTGGCACAGGGCTATAATCAAGAAGAAGAAATTGATTATGATGAGACTTATGCACCTGTGGCTTGATTAGAGGCTATTAGAATACTACTCGCATTTGCATGTTCACGAAATTTTAAATTATATCAAATGGATGTAAAGAGTACATTCTTAAATGGTTTTCTAATAGAGGAAGTTTATGTTGAACAACCCCCAGAATTTGAGAGTAATAAATTTTCCAATCACATGTTTAAACTTTAAAATGATTTGTATGGGCTCAAACAAGCTTCGAGAGCTTGGTATGAGAGACTTAGCCGATGTTTGATCGAAAATGGTTGTCAAAGGGGTCTTAGTGATATAACACTATTTATCAAGCAAACGGATTATGATATTCTATTAGTACAAATTTACATTGATGATATTATTTTCAAATCTACTAATGAGGATTTTTTCCAAGAGTTTTCCAAGATAATGCAGGTCGAATTTGAGATGAACATGATGGGGGAGTTAACCTTCTTCCTTGGATTGTAAATTAAGCAAACCAAATAAGGGATATTTATATCAAGACAAATACACCAAAGAGTTGCTAAAAAAAGTACGGCTTGGATGGCGCTAAAGAGTACAAAACTCCCATGGCTGCAGCTACAAAGATAAACAAAGACAATGTGGGCAGAAATGTAAATGAGAAAAAGTATCAGGGTATGATTTGGTAGCTTGTTGTATCTGACTGCTAGTAGACCTAATATTATGTTCAGTGTTTGCTTGTGTGATAGATTTCAATCTTGTCCTAAAGATCTGCATTTAACTGTAGTTAAGCGGATCTTTATATATTTGAAAAGGACAAGTGACCTAGGATTATGGTATCCTAGGGGGAATGACTTTAAGTTGACTAGTTACTCTGACGCTGATTTTTTCGGATGCGAAGTCGAGCGAAAAAGCACAAGTGGGTTATGTCATTTCTTAGGACATGCCTTGGTTTCTTGGTCTAGCAAGAAATAGAATTACAAAGCCTTATCCACTACGGAGGTTGAATATATGGTAGCTGGTAATTGTTGCTCTCAGATTTTATATATCAAACAATAATTAAATGATTTTGGAGTATGTATGGAAGAAGTCACGATCTATTGTGGTAATAAAAGTGTTATATGTTTAAGTAAGAATCTTACACAGCACTCAGGAAATAAGCACATAGATATTAGACATCATTTTATTCATGATCATATTCAGAAAAGGGACATTACCATTGAATATATTGATACCTCCAATCAGATCGCCGATATATTTACCAAACCTTTAGCGCAAGATCAATTCATGAGAATTAACCGAGATTAAAGTATGGCGAGGTATAATGATGTTTACCTAGAATGATATTTTCGGTTCCTCTTCCCTATTTTTTGAGATGAAAAAGTAGGAGAATATATTTGATGTTTATTGAATTAAATTGATTGACTAAAGGGAAAATACAAAAGAGAAATCATTATTTCGCTTAAAATGAGTTAGTTGATATTTAGGCTTTGTTCGCCTAAGCATTGCACTAATAAATATAAGACTTTAGCAAAATTAAGATAATTGCCTTATTGAAAATCTTTACAGTTTAATATCTGATGAATTATATCAATTATCTTCATGATTGTGCTTCAATGAGTTCAAAAAAAAAAAATGTCCTCGGATTTAGGGGGAGCATGGTTACATTTTTTGTTTTGACGAAAATATCAAAGTTAATTATCATCATCAAAAAGAGGAAGATTATTGATTCCGAGGTTTTAATGGACAATTAAGCATTGATGTTTTCGATGGAACTAACGTGTTCGTTGAGCGTTTCAATATAAAAAGTTCCGTTAAAGATTAAATCATAAAGTAATTCAAGGATGTGAAGATTGTTGAAGATTGCGAAGAAATTAGGTGAAAACAACTCAAACACTCTTTTACTCTTAATGTATCTCGAATTAAGATCACACACGACACAAATTGATGAATTATATATTTGTGTGTTTAATTTCATAAAGTATAGGATCTGAATTTGTATTCAATTATTTGCTCTAATGTGAAATTGAAAAATAAAAATTGACCTAAGTAAGATTAGTATTTAAAATTGAATATTGGGGTCAAATGTGTTAAAAGGGAAAATAAATCAGTTAAAGGAATTAAAACATTGAAGTTTGGAGCTGAAATAAGTTGAAAAACGAGAAAATCCAGCAATCATCGGTCAACCAAAGGGAAGAGGATCAATCAACCGAATGGCGTAGGGTTGGAAAATGAGAACTCTCTAAATCGATCGGTCAACCCACCAAAGTAGATTGGTCAACTGACTAGGGCTCAATTTTATCTTAGAAATCAATCTTGAATCGATCGGTCAACCGACTACCCTTAAGGGCTAGCCTAGCTTACACGCTATATTGATCGGTCAACCGATAGACTGGTGGTTGGTCAACTAACTATATAGTTTAAATTTCAAGGATTTGTTCAATACTAGCCGTTTTTGGCATATCTGATTGAGATATTTCAAGAATTTGAATATATTTAAGACACAACACATCTATTTTGATATCCTTATAGATATGGTACAAATAATTAAAGTGTTTCTCAATTTGGTTTATTAAATACTTCCTATTTTTGTGATTTGTGATTGAGAAATAATTTGTGGACTTTATTGAAAGATTTAAAAGCCATATTTAAGTGAATTATACCAAGATTGAATGGTTATGATATATGGGATCTACAGGTGCACTATATTGTGGAAACTAGCCGTCAGAGCGCTTGTTTCAAATAAGTTAAAATAGACCTAGTGAGATATTTCCAAGTTGTTGAGCTTATTTTTTTATTTCATATTATTATTGATTTCTTGGTTGAAAGATCATAGTAAAATCATTTTCAAACTTTAAGGGCACAAAAATTATTTTAAAAACGATTTTTGTGATTATCTGATTACGTGCTTAATTTTGTGCTACCCATACATATTATAATCGAATCTTGAATTCCTCACTTAAATTCTATCACTAGTAAATTTCGAGACATTAATCGAGTTTAATTATGTTGAGGTGGTAGAAGTTCCGAGTGAGAAGAAACTTATTATTTTTGTAATTAGTGAGTTTGTGCGGATTAGATACAGATGGGTTGTATCTAGTCAAGCTAGTTTGGGTTTCAATCTTTTCCAAAAAAAAAAAAAGAATGAGGTTTGATCTTTACCTAGAATATAAAAAGGTTAGGTTATTCTTTTCCCTTGAAAATAATTAGGTGTGAATTCTTCCTGAATAGAGTTCATTTTTGAGTGAATTGTAAATGTTCAATCCATACATGGGAAAATTATATTTGGAGTGTTTGTGAGGTTTGAGTCTTAGCCTGGTAAAAGAATAAGGTCGTGATTCTTCTTGTAATAGAATTAGGTTAGTCTTAAGTCTGCAAAAAGATATGGTTCGTCCTTAGCTTGTGAAAGGGAATTGTAAATGTTGATTCTGAGCTTGCGAAAAGAATCATTATTAGGGTTTGGTTCCTACATTTAAAGGAATCTTGGTTTTTAGTGGGTGCAAATCTCCGTGGAGCTCGGGCGATTGGATTAGGCAAGGCTAGTTTGCTGAACCAGGATATATCGTGGTGTTCTGCCTTGTTTACTTTATTTATTTTTGTTTGGGTGTGCACTCAGTTTAAACACTTATCTGCTACGTTACAAGATCATAATTGATTTAGGATAAAATTGTTTATTTGATTAATTAAGTGTTTAAGAGTTAAATTGTTCAAATATTTATAGTTACCTAATTTACCCCCCCTCCTCCCCCACTTGGGTAGCTCACTGGGCCAACAACTCTAGCCCCCGAGCCATTGTAGTTCAAATATCAGTCCACATTCGCGGTCCATCATTTGGTTGAATGCTGGCCTAAGTCTCTTGTATTATCTCTGCTTTCGGCGATTGTCCCATTGAAGAAGTTTATGAGATAAAATCATCCAATGTCTGACTATTGATGGTCGTTCGTAGCCTGTACTCGATGTGGAATTCTCCTAGTTCAATGGATCATTTCAGGAGTCACCAAGAAGTATCTGGTCAATGTAGAATAATACTCAGGGGTTGGTTGGTGAGCACCACCATAGGGCAATCTTGAAAGTAGTGACAGAGCTTTTGAGCGAATATTATTTGTGCGTACACAATTAACTCGAGGCCTGGAGGAAATGGGATTCCAACCTATGATACAATCTTCTTGTATATCGATTTAGCAAACCAATGCCTTAAGCTACTCAGCCATACCTCCACCTAAGTTGAGAAATTCTCTATGAATTCTTCTTTGCAAGAGGCATCCTTGGGTCGTGATTCTACTCCGTTCAACGTGTGGCTGACATAATACATAGGCTTCTGGACCCCGTGCTCTTTGATTACCAAGGTCGAGCTCACGACGGTGGCTGAAGTGGCCAAATAGATGACCATCTCCTGCACTAGATTCGGGGTGGTGAGTATCGGAGGTTCAAAAATGTATTTCTTGAGTTTCTAGAAGGTGGCTTCACATTTATTTGTCCACTTAAAACTCTAGTTACCAAGCAGAGTCTTGAAGAAGGGCAGGCACTCGTTGAAGCTCCATGAGATGAATCAGTTTAGGACAGCTACTCGCCCTGTCAGGCTCAATACCTCATTTATGGTTCTCGGGGATGCTATGTTAAGGATTTCCATGACTTGTTCTAGGCTGGCCTCAATTCCTCTTTGGGTCACCAAGTGACCGAAGAACTTGCTAGTGCTAACTCCGAAGACGCACTTGCTAGGGTTAGATTCATCTAGTATAAGTACATCGAATCACTCCTGCAAATCAACGAGATGGTCCTAAGCCTTCCTGCTTTTGATGTGTGTATCGTCGATGTAAACTTCCACGGTTCGTCCGTACAGTTCAGGGAATATTTTATTCACCGACCTTAGGTCGGTGGCTGTACGTCGAAGATTTAATCGCTCGCGTATTGACTACTCGTAAGTGCACGAGGTCTAGTTTTAATATAGTGGATCTTTTAAGATCGGATATCGTTCCCATAGGGACGGGTTGAATAATTTAATACCACAATTGACATAGTCTCCTATTATCCATACAGTTAAAGAAATGATTTAAAATTAAACTAATTAACACTAAGATAAACTACAATTAGTGGGTTAATTCTAACTAAGTTAATTAACTAGGGATTGATTTCGTTCACTTAATACATGTTTGATTTCATTTTAGTTAATAATAACGGAGTTTATGGTATCCGACAATCTCGGTTCGTAAACTCCTCCGCCACCTCTTCCGAGTGTAAGACGGAAAAATATGCGACTTCGTGTCAACGCCGAAGTCCCCCTCAACGTCTTAATGACTCTAGGACACATGAGTCTTGACCCAACGTCATCGATTGCACACTAACTAACCCCCTCCCAGGTCGTTAGATCGTAACGATGTGTTTACCCTAGTCTGAATCCAAGGTTACCTCTTCCGAGTGTCAAACCCTAGATTCTCAAATCCAACCCTAATACCTTAACAAGCATATTGAAGTTGTCATAAAATGATAAACACAATCGGCGTTAAAGGCAAACAACCGTTAAAGAAATATATATTAAACCAAACAAGTATTTACACAACTACATCGATCCCTAGCTAATATTTATCTAACCTAACATGATCTTGGTCATTAGAACTACAAACCAAGAGGTATTCATCATTATTTACAATAAAATATTAAATTACAAAGAGAGAAACAAAGAGAGAAAGATCAAATCTTAAAGTGGAGTGACCCACTATCGCCAAAGACAGATCCACCGATGTTTCCTCTTCTCTAAATGATGAATATCTTCTTCAAGAATGTCCAAGGATCAATCTCCTAGGGTTACGAACGTTCCATGCTCTCCAAGTCTTCTCAAGGGAAGTGGGAGAATAGGTATTAATAGGCACAAGGTTTCAAAATATCTAAAAAAATATCTTTTCGCAGTGCGAGGTCATGGCCGTGGCAATAGGATCATAGCCACGGCGATGGGGGTAAGTCGGTTGGTTTCCAGATATTTTACCGCCGCGGCGGTGGACTCTCTGAACTTTCACCGCTGCAGCAGTGGGTTTTTCGCCGCAGCGGTAGGCCTTCATGCATTTTAGCCCTTCTCTGCAATCTTACCGCCACAGCAGTGGCTCTTATGATCTTGAAATTTTGTTTCTTCATTATTTCTTCACAATTTTTCCACCATTTTTGCTCTTTTATCGCTTGTTTGCGTCCCTACACCTGAATTACATAAAAACTAACAAAAACACAATTAAATATAACTAATTCACTCGAAAACTATCAAATCCAGTTTAGAAGTATATAGGTATTTTACACCTATCAAATACCCCCAAATTTGAAATTTTTGCTAGTCCTCAAGCAAAACACTAGCACTAAACTAAACAAACTATCTAATAAAGAAAAACTTGAAACACAAAAGAAGTAGATGCATGTAAGTATAAAGTTCAATCAAAAGGACCAATTTGTTCCTCCCTCAACATCCCTAAATCTGATCAAGTTCGGGAAATAACCCATAACAAGTAGTGTTCTAGAATTTTAACATTCAATATCAATAAAAACCATTCTAGATCCATTGAATGTGTGTGTGTAAGAACTCAAATGCATAATTACACACATACTGGATTAGATTATTCAATTGTTAAGTTCATAACGTATACCGTCTAAGGATTCAGGAAAATTATACGCTTGATTTGGTGTCTACTATCCACTAATGTAGGCTCGGATATTCACAGAGATCAATAGGGCTTGGTTTAGCTTTAGAGAACGACCATGGGTATTACTGGAACTGAAAATAGATAATCGGTTTAATTGATCGATGCCCGAGGTAAAATCGCTTGTCCCTATCCTCTCTCATAACCCCACACTTTTAGAGTACAACTCTGAATAAGAAACGAAGATCGTGTGTATTCACTTGTCAAAAGAAAAGAAAATGAAAACACTACTCACATAGTTAGTTTTTTTTTTTAAAAAAAAAAAAAAAAACAAAACACATTCCTAAATTAATTCGAATAATAATCGTTTTAGGAGTGTGCAAAAAGAAGTTAAAAAAACACACCCCCAAACTTATTCGAATTTATAAAATTTTAGGAATATGCAAAAAGAAATGGTAGAAACACACCCCCAAACTTATTTTAGGAGTGTGTGAAAAGAAATACTAAAGTGACAAGTGAATATACTAATACCGAGTCAATAAAAATTCAACCGAAACCCCACCGCTCACTTGATTTTACTCAATTGGAAAAATTAGGCTTAGCGACATTGGTTTAGGAAAAATTTAAATGAAAAGAGTAATTGAACGTTTTCAGAATTGATTACGTTATCGGCATTGACAGGGGAAATAAGGGGAAAAAAATCAGGTTAACTACAACGGTTCAAGCGAAAAAAATGACAGCCTAAATCACGTCTCTGGAATTACCATACCTAGGATTTCGCCTCAAGTTTCCCCCAAATCAAGTTATAGATTCCTCATGTTTGTCATGAACTTCATATTGAATAATCGATGTCTAATTGCTCAGATTATTATACATTGAGTCCGAATGTCGTGCGATTTTAGGATCGAGATAATTTTTACCCAATCGACATGTTAAGCACACAAAACACACATGGAATGCATTACCCCTGACCTCAATATGTAATTAGAGGATAATTCTCATCATCGAGACTTGGCCCAAATGAACTCAACAACAAAAAATGTAAATACAACTTCATACATACACAATTCTAAAGTAAATCTAATACTAACATACATACTAATCTAAAAATTACACATGCAAAAACAAGGATTAAACTAAACTAGAAATTAAAAACTAAAACATTAACTAAAACAATAAAATACATACATAAACATAATTCTGTACATAAAAAAAATTTGCATTTTGTTCAAAAAATAATGGTTCATCCGTCTTCTATAAAAACACAGAAATGGATGAACACTTCCCCAAACTTAAACATGGCACTGTCTAGCATTTACAATGAAAGAACGAGCTAAACATACTCACATGATCCTAAGTTAAAGAAATAAAGAAAAGAATCGAATAACTTAGCCTCGTCCGAAGATTAGCCGCTAAGAACGCTCAACGATTGCTTCGTCGTCTTCTCCACTTCAGGATGTGAGCTACACTTCTAAAACTCCTAAACCTAAGCCTAAGTATGGCCTAAGGTTCCCAAATGGTCGGGGGGATCAAGAGGAGGGGAGAGGAGTAGGTATTTATAGACAAAATATCTCAAAAATATCCTAAAAATATCTAGGCTATGTAGAGGGTCACCACCTAGGCGAAGGGTAGGTCAGTTTGTTGATCGCCGCGGCGGTAAAGACAGTGGTGGACTTGGAAAACATTCTGCTAGTTTATCGCCTAGGCGATGGTCTGTCAGTAACATTTGTGTCTTCTCGGCATTTTCACCGCCGCAGCGATAGGCTTGTTTCACAGTTTTGCCTCCGAGCTTGTTTTTCCACCATTCTTCGACCATTTTTTGTTCGATCTCATCTTTTTTGCTCCAGTTTCCTATCTTTTTGCCTCACACACCTGATTTATACAAAAAGTAATAAAACTAATTAAAACGTAATAAAATACTATATAAATACTGTAAAACTAACTTAATTTAATTTGGAAATATGTAGATAGATCACACCTATCAATTAGCTCTCAGTAGCTTAACCAGTTGATTCCTCATGTCCCCAGCTAGGGCTCTTCCAATTTGGACCATTTGGTCCTGCTTTGTCGGATGGATTTAGACGTCCTCCAACTCGTCGTTGGGACAAGGCATGGCTAACTTGGCTGCTCAACCTAGGGGTCCAATATGTCCCCTATTTTAGGGCGCTCAATGATGTCCCCAGGTAAGAAGTATTTGTCAACCCCCCCTACTCCTTGATTACTATTTGGCAGATGGCACTTTAGGTAGTCTCATCTCGGTCATAAAGCATTATCTGGCCATCTTTTAACTTCCACGCACTTCTCCTATGTCGTTCTTTGTGGGGAACTACAACATGAAGTAGTATGTTGAGGTGACGGCTCTTAAGGCATTAAGGCATGGTCTCCTGATGATGGCATTGTAGGCTAACGAACAGTCTACTACCATGAACTACGCGTCGATGGTGAAATGCCTCAACTCATTTCCTATTGTAATCTACAACGTAATCCAACCGAGGGGCTTCACAGTTTCTCCTCCAAAATCGACTAGTGCGGTCATCATCAACATCAATCGTTCTTGGTCGATTCCCATTATATCGATGGTAACCATGTAGAGGATATGTATTGAGCTGCCGCTATCAACCAGCGCACATCCCACATTGTAGTTGGCAATCCGCAAGTTGACCACCAAAGCGTCGTTGTGGGGCGTGTGCACTCCACGGAGATCTTTGTTGGTGAAGACGATTACCTCCTCTGTTGTGGGCGGTTTTTTGGAGACTTTAAACACATATTCTTCGGTCAGACACTTACCGTGTTGGGTATGGGACATGTGCTTGTCCAAGGAGGTTTCTACGGAAACGAATCCACTGTGGATGATGTGAATGTTAATTGGGACTTCTGGCCTTGCTCTTTCCTCGTTAGGGTATTGCTCACCCTGACCTCCTTCGGTAGTGAACTTCTTGAGATAACCTCTTTGAATCAGCTGCTCAATTTCATTTTTAACTCAGGGTAGTTGTCAGTGTGGTGGCTAGCACTTCGGCAGAAGTCACACCACTTGTCTTCTTGATAGTTCTTCCAATGGGGCTTCATGGGCTGAGGCTATTTGAGAAGCTTCTTATCATCAATCTGCATCAGGCGATAGTTATCGGGGCATTAGGGGTGTGTAGTTGTTGTTGCATCTAGGAGATCTGTTTCCCCTGTCTTTGGTCAGCTGAGCTCTTCTCTGTCTCGCCCCATTTCTTCTTTGGCTAGGAATTGTTCTGCCCGGGTTTGTAACCGTCGGGTTCGTTAGCTTTCCTCTTTCTGCTAGCACTATCTCTTCTTGAGTTAAGCATTGCAGACATTCTCCACAGTGATAAATTCAGTAGAGATGACGAAAGTAGCAGCCAAGGTTTTCAGAGGGGCGTGGACCATCTCATGCAGGAACAGGCTCGATTGCAACCCAGATATTAGGGAAGTAATGGCCACTCCATCATTTGGTTCCTCGACTTGGTCCAATTCATGGCGAAATCTTTCGATGTAGGCCTCCAGTCTTTCGCCTTCCCTCTGTTTGATCGACATAAGGTGCGATGGGTCCTTGGCCCTCCTCTTGTTTCTAACAAACCTATGGGTAAAATCAAGGTTAAACTATTCAAAAGAATTAAAGCTACCTGCCTTTAAGGTTTTGTACTTGCGTGCAGCCCTGGCCAATGTGACTTGGAAAGCTTGGCACTTAGTCGAGTTCGACGATTCTAGGAGGTCTACGTGCACATTGTAGGTGTCGATGTGATTTGTAGAGTTAGAATCTCCATGGTAGGTACCAATTTGGGATGACATCTTTAAGTTAGGCGGGATAGGCTCCCACAAAACATAGGAAGTGAATAGGGAAACGTTATGCTTTACCATCTCGTAGTTGCTCGACTCTTTCCTCCCAATCTATCCCAGCTTTTCGTGGATGAATTTGACTTGCTCCCGTAGGTCGTCATCGATTTGATGGCTAAGGTCATACGCCGGGGCCTCGAACAGGTCATCGAGGAATCTTTCTTAGAACGCAACAGGGTTCTCTTGGATACCCCATGAGTTTCGCCCCCAACGTGGTCATGTCACATGTCTTTCCTTCGAGGTAGAGCCCTCCGAGTTCTGTCATCTGGTTCTTCTAAGAACACTCAGTCCTAGCCGAGAGTGGATGTTGGGGGTCTAGTTCGACCTCGGGGGTTCGATGTCGCGCCTACAATTTCTAGCCAGCTGGCGCAGCTCCTTTGTTTCCACGCGAATCATTTCTAATTCCTCTCGCAGGTCTCGCTACATGGGGCAGCGTTCTTCTTCCTAGTTTCTTTCGCATCGGGCCCTTCGTCCACGGCTGATGACGAGCCACATCTCGTCGACGGGCGATAGTGCTTCTTATTATGCCGGCGAGGAAGGAAGGGCCTATCGAGTGCATGTCTGTTCGACATGACTCTAGAAGTTCTAAGCGAGAGTCTGGATATTTCTTATTATCTCTTCCCAAAGGTGTTGGTAATTCTCCTAGGGGACCATTTTCGGGGGCAGCCATATAAGTTGGCTTCCTCAAACTTTCACCATCGTTCATCATGAGTCCCAATCTCAAAATGGCCATTTAATTGAAAACGTAAGAACAACTGTAAGTCGTTCCCACAGAAGACGTCAATCTGATGATACCTGAAAGTGAATCATCGAACATATCGTCTTCTGAGACCAGAGAAGTAAGCGACGGAGAGAGTTAGCTTATTTTATCTTGGTTTAGTTCTTGCAAACCAACTGCGGGTGAGCCTGCTGGCATTACACCTCCAGTATGAGAATCAGTACAGATTCTTGAGAGAAAGGTAATGTAGTACAGCGTAAAAGTGTAATATCTCATACATCACATACCTCAAACCTCTAAGATTCTGACCTTTATATAAGAAGTGGAGGAAGACTCATTTGGGAAGTCTTCCTTAATTCTCTAAATACTGTTATGGCAAGCAACACGGATCTCGGCTCCCTTTCCATTGAGATGTTAGGATGGCAGGCGTAGAACGCGGGACCATTATAGCAGTGGCTTTTTCCTTTAAGGGAGAGGCAACTTTGACCACCTTTTGAAGCTGGAGCATGATAGCGCTCATGCCCTAGAAGTATTGACCCAAGTGGGGCGTAGAGACCTGAACGGGTGTAGTGACCCAAAGTAAGTATATAGAGGGACCCATCTGACTGGTTGATTATGGAGATCCCGGACCGGTGGCGTGTTTGAGGACATGTAGCACCCTGGTGTCTTCTGGCTGAATTTATCCTCATCAATCTTCTTGCTTGGCAAGATTTTCTGCACTAAATTGATTTTAATTATGATAATATGATTCAATAGTATTTCGGAACATATCTCCAATTTTCTTATCGATTTATCTTGACTCTCTCTTTCTCAGTTCCATTGAGTTCTAATATCTTATCATGTATGAGATTATTATCGGTAGTTTCTGGACCCTATATGCTTTCAGAGATTCTTGAGTAAGCTACTTTCTTATTTTCTTTCTTCTCTTCCAATTCAATAGGTTGACGAAAGATAAGGATGTTCTAACACTGCTCAGAATACCGATTATCTAATCTCCTTGTGTTTTGATATATATATTCTTTTCTTCTTCTTTGACTTTGACTTTTATTTTTTGTTTTGATTTTTTTATCTTTTTTTCTCTCAAAATATACATCTTTACAAGGACATCATGGATACAAACAAACTGGTCTTGGGATGTTTGTTGGAAACTTTCCCAATCTTGAATGTGGTCTTTTTTGGAAACAGCTTGGAGTTGTGAATATTTACCCCGTTGTTTTGCCAGTAACGTCATGAATTCAATGATTCTTCCAATTGTTGGGGACTTGTAGTTGAACAGTTTCTTGCTTCCGACTTCCTTGATCAATCAAACAACAGCATGTTGGTGAATTTTCCTTGAAAGATAGCTTCCTTGTATTGATTGAAATCTTCTGGTAGTTCCGACTAGAGTCCCCTACTTGGAACATATGTAGAGATTCTACATTAGGGCCTAGTCCCCCCCTTCTATTTTACTCAAATATTTTCAGTTTCTCTCTATCGTCTGGGTGAGAGGCAATCCATTTTTATGTATGTCCCATTGGATCATGCTTCAGCTTAGTATTGAAATCAAATTATCACAACCCACAAAATTCATAGTACATAAATAATAATCAAGCAATTTGATTACCTAAAAATTAAGAAAATAAACATTTGAGATATATTTGAGTAAGAACAACATGCATTTCATAGAAAGTTAATAGACTTTACAAAGTAATCCCCTTTGAATTAGAAGGTTGACCAAGTCAAGGGGTGAGGCATAAGAGACCCACCCAAATTTTACTAGACTAGTATGAAACTCGAAAAGAGGTCAAGGTACAAGTAACAATTGCTTTCCTCCAAACGTCCCGCCATGGAGTTGCTCTTAACGGACATTTGACATGTTTTTTTCTTCTATTCGTAGGGACACTTAAGACACACGCCTGAGTGAGGTCTTTGATTTTATGTCGAAGATGGTCGTAGTGGTTAATGTGATGACTGACCCCTGTAGAATGATATTTGCAGCAGGCATTGGGGTTCATATTTTCAGCGGTCATGGAATTGGTTCTAACATCTAGCTTTCTACGTATAGATAAAATATTTGGGAAATCAGGATGGGAAGTAAGGTGAACTTTTTTCGACTACACAGACACTTGGGTGTAGCAAACAGCTGGCTAATTTTGTTGGGTTCTGTTGAATCCCACATCGCTTGTGTTATCTAATCTTGGGCTATATATAAAACTAAAGGCAATCTTCCTCTAACAAGACGTCTTTTAAGAGTGAGTTAGTCCCATTAAAAATTCTACATGGTATTAGAGCCAAGCATTTGTCTGATGTTGGACGTGTTAAATCCCACATCAACGATGGGCCCCCCGATATTCGTTTGCAGTGGTTTGTCAAAGTTCACCCTGCGCGTGAGGGGGCGTGTTGAATCCCACAACGCTTGTGTTACCTAATCCTTACTGACATAGGAATCTCTTCTCCTACAGCCACTGTTTTACAATATGACGATAGGAGTGTTATTCGGATCGTCCACAATAATGTCTGCCACGAGCGTACAAAACACATCAAGACTGATTGTCACTTCATCTGTCATTGCATTCTTCAGAATGCGGTTGGTCTACAATCTGTTAGTTTAGCCGATTAGACAGCAGATATTTTTATTAAAGCTCATCCACCCGGACGCTTTCACTCCTTGGTTGCCAAACTCAAGTTTCTCATCTCATTTACCGCCTTGAGTTTGAGGGGAGATGTTGATGTAATATATGGGTTTGGCCCACTTGATTCATTAGGTCAAAACCCTAGCCATAGGGTTCCTCACTTCTCCTATAAATACTCTTTTTATATATCTCTGTAATGTACAATATTTTTTTGAATATCAATACAATCGTTTCATGTTCATCATCCCACTTCTCAATTATTGTAACACTTATCTTCGTTAATGGTTGGACTTACGATTAAACACGTGTATCTATATCTCCTTACACTAGAATTTACAGATCTATTATTTGCTCGCTATTACTCAACCACATGTGAATTGATGTGATCCATTAAGGGACGGAGCAATGCTTAAAAACTTCTTAGATTCAGAGAGAAAAAACGGATTTAAGATCAAGATTTCTTCATTGAAATCATCATTAGAATTAGTCATTTAATTATTGAGAAAAAAATTGTTGAGGATCGTCGAATCTAATTAATCTTGTCGATCAAACAAAAAAGTTTTAATCAGTCCATCCTGAAATAAAATTCAGCCTTCGAAATAGAAATGACGGCAAAACTGAGAATTAATGGGCAAGAACAAAACACTATTCATTTCATGCAGCAGAGAAAACTCTAGAACTGCTTATAAGAAAGAAAGAAGGAAATTTACAGAGATAAACCATCAAAAGGTCGAATTAAATCTCTTTTTCCTTTTCCACTTATTTGCAAATCTAGGGGAAACAATTAAAATGACTTTTGAGGTTTCCACCTATTACGAGTCTTCTTCATCTTTATCATGGCTCGTCTCAACGTTTTCATCACTAGTTTCTTCATTCTCTCCAGCATCACAGTCCTCCTCCTCCTCCTCCTCTTCTTCTTCTTCTACGATTTCATCGTCGGATTGAATAAACTTAAGTTTCAGACAGCCATCTTCACGGCACGCCTGCAAGAATTCTTGAGTCGGAATCCTCACCTCCTTGAGAATAAACCTCCCGTCGTGCCTGTAAGATTTGAAACAAACCCACGGCTTTCCGCTCCTCCCAATACAGGAAATAGGCGGAGGGAAAGTCCCTCCACTTCTCCTCAATTTCTTGAATTCGCCACCTACATGCTTAGAATTCATGGAGACTTCTTTCTCTTCGTTTTGTTGTCGCCGGTCGCTATTCTTCAAGCCCAAGTCCTCCACATCGTCAGAGCTCTCAAAGCCGAGACCCTCCGTGCAGAGAGAGAGGCTGTCGGAATTCATGGAGGAGAAGCTGTCGCTGTGCCTGTAATAATTAGCCGTTGTTGGGCTCTTTCTGTTACCCTCATTGCTCTGGGTTCGAATAATCTCGGGTTGAGAGATGGAGGAGGACGAGGAGGATTTGGGTTGATGATTCTCTTTGAAATGGAGTTCACCGAAGATTTCTGTGAAGGAGGAAGAATCACGGATCTGCTGTTTCCAGGAGGAGGAAAGGGAATCGAAAAGAGTAGGTTTTTCGGGCATTGGATTGTCGAAGATGTGGTGAAGGCTACCGCAGGCTGCCATGGCTGCTTCCTTGCCTTTTTCCAGTCTTTTCCAGAGAGGTAATGCCGAAGTTATGGAATAGTAAATACAGGTAGTTTTAGAGAGAGGAGAGACACGAGATGGGCATGGGATGGTGAAAGAGTCAAGGTACTTATTTTGAGGGGAGTGGAATAAGGGATGGGTGGTTTATGTGGGGAGGTTTGGATTCGATTTGGTGGTCAGGATTGTGTGGAGAAGTTATGGTGATAATTGATAGCAATTTCCTCCATCCCCGGAGAAATTTCACGAACCCCATTTTTCTTATCCCATTTTCTTACTTGAGACACAAGCAAGTGTCATCTCCTCCATTATTCTACTAAATTTATATCTTAAACACACTCATTTCACCAAACACTGGAGCTAACTGTGTTGGACAGAGTTTTTTTTTTTTATTTGGACATAGCTCTTTTTTCCTTTTTTCTTTTTTGGTCCTCGTTTGGGTTAAGTGGAATAAAAAATTGTGATTTAGGGGCCAAATAAAAAATAAACTTAATTGTTGTCCCTTTCCGTTGGTAAAAATACACACATCTATCAAAACCATTATATTGTTTTTTCTTTTTTTTTTGGCCATTAAAAATTTAGGGTGCATGTGGTTGCGTGAAAAAAATGATGGAAAAGAAAATAGGATTCAAAAAAAAAAAATATCCGTTCGGTATGGATGGAAAATGAGAAAAAAAAATGAAATAAAAAATAAAATGCACAATTTTCGATGCAATTTTTTTCCCACAAAATTGAAAAAAAAAAAAAAAAAAACTTAGGGAAAATGAGTAAAATTATAATTATACCCTTGATGATATAATTTTTAAATTTTTTTTTTAATATATGAAGATAAAATAGTAAATTATATTAAAGTGAATTATTTTCTCTCGTTTCATTTTTTTTCCTAACCAAACAACTCGTTTCATTTTTTTTCCTTACCAAACAATAATAGAAAAAATAATTTTTCTTCCACAATGAATAAAAATATAATTCTCTCGTTTTTCTTTTTTCTTTTTATTTTTCATCCTTACAAATGTAACCTTAGTATTACCTTCCATTGCAATTTTGATGTACATTTGATAAAATATTTAAATTAAATGTAAGGGAAAAGTACAATTTAGACCCTCTAACTATTGACACATATTTAAGTGGTCCCTCTAAGTTTAAACGTTTCATTTCAAACCCTCTACGTATCATAACGTTTCTAAATGGTCCTTCCGTTATAAAATCAATTAAAACTAACGGAATTTAGGGGTAAAATGGTTTTTTCACGTTTTTTTAATTTTTTAATCATTTTTAAATAAAAAAAATTAATCTCTCTCTCTCTCTCTGTGTGGCCACCTCCCTCTCCCTCCTTCCCTCTCCTTGCCACCTCCCCCTCCCTCTCCCTCTTCCTCCTCTTCCCCTCTCTCCACCCCACCCCACCCAACCCCACCCCCTGTTGTAGGGGGTGTATTGCACCCTCACAATAGGGGGTGTACTGAACCCCCACAACAGGGGGTGAAGTCACCCCTTGCAACAAGGGGTGGCACCCCCTGTTTCAGGGGGTGATTCCACCCCCTGCAATAGGGGGTGAACTCACCCCCTGTTACGGGGGTGGGGTGGGAGGGAGAGAGGGGAAAGGGAGGAAGAGGGAAGGAGGGAGAGGAGGGTGGCAAGGAGAGGGAAGGAGGGAGAGAGAGAGATTCAAAAAAAAATTATTTAAAAATGATTAAAAAAATTAAAAAAAAAACGTTAAAAGACTATTTTGTCCCTAAGATTATGTTAGTTTTAACAGAATCTCTAACGGAGTGACCATTTAAAAACGTTATGATACATAGAGGGTTTAAAATGAAACGTTTAAACTTAGAGGAACCACTTAAAAATGTATTAATAGTTAGAGGATCTAAATTGTACTTTTCCCTAAATGTAATGTTGGTTGATTTTTTCTTTAACCTCGAGTCAATGTATTTGTATTTTTATTAGCAATTAATTGTCTTCTTTCGGGGATTCGGTTGAATTTTATATGTTTTTTGTTATTCATCATGAAATCTTTAACGCAAGTGTAGAAGTTTGTAAAAACAATATTTAAGTATATATAAAATTTGAGGTGTCCTTAAAAGTAGTAATATTGTAAAGGTAAAATATATTTATTATGTGTATTGTAATACTTTCAAAATAAATATAAATAACTGGGAATGATTAATCGAACTCTTTTTTTGGATGATAGTTAAATTTGATTATGTTTTGTTTCCAAGAAGATTGGAAACAATACTTTATTTTTATATATTTTATTGATTGTTGATCATGCAACATGTGGGGCAATATTTTTTTAAGTATTTTTTAAAATGAAACATTATATATATTGATAAAAAAAAAAAAATAGTTAAAAGTAAAAGCATGAAATCAAAAATATGTTTAATTGTGTAGAGACTATATGTTACTAGTATTATAAATTCCACTTTTAAAATTAATTATTATTTTTGCTTTAAAAAAAATTGCTAGCAAAAGTCGCCTAAATTGCATCTTTTCTTGTTTTATGCCACCACATAATTACTAACCAACCACGTTGGTTTTGCTTTCTCTTAACTCTTCTCACATCCCTTGTCCATCTGCCTCTTGAAATTCTTATAAGTTTGGTAGATTAATGTAAGAACTGGTATTTCCTGTGAAGAATCTGGTATAGATTGTAATGCAACGGCTTCAAATTATCTGATATCAAACATGGATGATTGTCTCATCAAACAACATAACTGATATGTTAAAATCAACAGTCAATTTGTGTATAAAATTCAACATGTACTTACCATACCAAATTTGAAGGACCATATTTTTTTCAAATATAAATAAAATAAACTCAATGAGAAGCCACTGTCAACCATCCATCAGTCTAGCTCTTCACAGCCAATTGATGTGATTGCCGAGATGATATCGATCAGCCTAGAGCCACAAAGAAAAACCATCTTTTCCAAGGGGACATGTCAATCTGTTCCTGAATAATCTGTCCGTAAATTTTGTTTATTTTCTAAATTCATTTCTGTTTTAAGGATGGCTAAAAAATAAAAAAACCATCCATTCCTTGACGGAGTTTAGAGCTATCTAGTTACAAGTTTTGTATTAAGCATAAACCCACAAAAGACAAATGTAAAATAAAACGGAAATTCTACACCGAAAAAAAAAAATGTTGAATTCATTCTTTCAATCTTGACAGGCGATTCAGAGTTCAGATAAGCTGCTATGGTGAAGTCCGTGCAGAAGAAGATGTTCTTAGAAATCATAGTGGTGACTTTTGTCCTCCTTTTTGTTAATGAAAAATGACGGGAGTCTTCGATGTCTTTTTCTAAATAAAATGAAAAAGATCATTTTTTGTCTTCTACTTATCAGAAATAATACATGCCACAAAAGAACTATTTCTGTCATTTTTACCACCTTATAACAAAAAAACTCATAAAAAATCCATTCAAAAAATCATTACCACTCAACGTGCCATCACCCAATGACAATTAACATGAAAAACAAACAATAAAAAACTTGGACGCTCCCCCGACACGTGTCTTTAGGAAAAGTGACTGCCATCCTGTCATGTATACTGTGATTAGCAGAGAAACAACAGAATATGCCGAAATGATTCTTTGAGATTTTGGCCAAACTATCCACCTCAAAAATGAAATCAAATAATGGAGGACCTCTTTGAAAGCAATTTCATATTATAAACTTCCAAACAGAAGGTTCCATGGTCATGTGGTCTACTTATCTTTTGATAATACAGCCTCATATCCAGTATCTTCAATGTGGTCCTGATGTATTGGAAGTCGCATATTTGGATTTTCATAACAAAATATATATATATATATATATATAAGCGGAGTGAGTTCTATCTTGTGAATGGAAAAACATATCCAGAAATGGTGAAACTGAAACCAGACACGTGAAGATCAAGTCTATTAACTCCATGATTCATTAAAACAAGCACGATAGATGGTGCAAATGAGAGAGAAATGTACTGACCTTCCCTTACTGGCAGGCTTCAATCCACTCGGTCCTCAACTTCCAGACTCAAATTGCGAATACCATTGGGATGTTTTTTTTTTTCTAAACTCAGTTGTGGTTGGAATCAATGCTATCAAGAAACCAACAAAATAAAATGTAATATAAAAACAGAGATAATATCACAGTTGGACTAATTCATTCCCAGGATATCGAAATTCCATAAGTATACTAAAATGAAAAGCAAAAGGGCAGTGCACAAGGAGTCTTCATACTTGGAAGACCATATTTCTTTTTTTCTGTTTTGGAAGATTGGTCACCTCCTTACACTTCTATAGCATCAATTATTTAAGTATACAAGAGTGTGCGCGGGCACTTGTATACATCAACATTATTATTATTATAAAATCTACATTGTGCAATACCTCATATCCTAAATAACAGTTTTTTATCACTGTAAAAACTGCATTTTTTTTTCATTGTGGAACGAAGATTGGTGGCGGAAACAGCTGGTTCTTTTTTTCTTTTTTTTAACTTACACTTGTTAATTTCATTATTAATTTCAGAATGGGGTGAAGGAATTTTTATTATGTGTCACCAAACTTTGATTCATGGGTTGTTTGTGAAATTTAAGGAAGGTTAATAATTTGTGGGTTGTTTTGTGTAGTAATTTGATCAAGTAAAGAAATCATTTGACCTGCAAATAAACTTATTTAGTTTAATTAATTGTTCTTCAGGACATCGAAGTGAACAACCGAAAGGTTAAAGTTCATCGGGGAGGAGTTTTTTAGCTGACCAAGTCGAGGCATCTGGCAGTAAGAGACATTGTGAAAGTCAAGGACAATTTTTTTTCCGGCGGATCTTCTCTTGTTGTCGTCCAGTTACGATGGTGCCATCCGCTACGCTGAGACAATGAATCTCAGAGCTTTACATTTCACGATGGCTTTGAAATCAGAGAAATTTGAATCCTCATTCAACAATGTGGTTGTCCCCAGAGCTTGGAGACGATAAAGAGAGGAAATTTTAGAAATAGGAAAGTGCCATTTGAAATGGAAATTTTGTTTTTTCACATATATTCTTTTTTATATTGTCTTAATTGGGATTTTCATTTAAAATGTAAAAACATTGTATTCTTCCTTATTTATTTTGTCGTTTTGGCTATATAATGAAGTGTGTAAAACTCAATGGTATCATAACAATACAATAAAAATAATTATCTTCTTCTCCGATATCCTTTTTGGAACCTAGAGCAAAAAAGAAAAACCCTATCAGCCGCCACCCCTGCCCTGCACAGCTGCCTCGCACGCTTTTTGTTCCAATAGTCCGCCGCAAGTTCTGGCCACCAGCCTCGTACAGCCACCGCACGCATTCTTTGCTCCAACGGCTGTGTTTTTGTTCCAACAGCGCCGCTATAAGTTTTGCTCCACCAGCCCTAGCCGTCACGTGGCATTAATGCTCCAACAGCAGCGGCGTCGCTTAGCTGCACTAGAAGTCATTGTTCTAGATGTACTAGACAATGGTACTTTTCTTTTACCTCTTGTCAAGGTAACTGTCTATCCAGTTACCTCCGTTGTATTGTTCTTGGCCTCTCGGTAGTTTTTTGTTTGTCCCCACGAGTTCTTTCGACATACTATGTTGTTGGGACTCATGGCTACCGGAAAAGAAGGAGATATTCAATCGGTTGCTTGCCTAGATCTCTCCAGTGAACCAAATGTCTGGGTTCATCATGTTACTAGTGTGTTGCTCAGGGGAACAAACATTCATGCCTAGTCGCGCTCGTTTCGTCTCCACTTTGGTGGAAAAAGTCAGACTTGATGGATCTCAGGAACTGAGCCAAAAACTCGAAATCATTAATCTGAATTTCGTTTCACAGGATGCAGATAACAATGTAATCATGCGTTGGATGTTTAATTTTATGGACTATATCTACAATATGTTCATGTACCACAAGAAAGTTTATGGCTTGGGGTCTACATTGATGATGATGTATGCCCATGCCTGCATCAAATCCCTGATCTTCGAGCTTTATCGTGAGACGTCACATACCTCTCAAGTATCCTAGGGACTTATCAATTGTGGATTACTTTGGGTAACTTCAGACTGAATGGGAGGAGTTAGCTCAATACGAACCTCTAAGTGAGTTCCCCAATGATGTTGACATTGCGACCAAGAGTCAGGATCGTTGTCACACTCACCATTTCTTGACTGATTTAAACCTGAGTTTAACAATCTCCAAACTCAAATTTTAAACACGTCTCAGATGCTCAATCAACATGTTGCCTTTGCTATGTTCAATAGGGATGAACAACGACAACTCATGCCACCTGAGCTCTTCCATGCCGTCCCAGAACATATGACCTTTGTTGTTCCTTTCACTACTCGTTTGACAAGACCACATACTACTACCTGACCACATACTACTACCTGCCAGTATTATCGTAAGTCAGGTCACCTTATTGACCGGTGCTTTGAGCTCCACCCGGAGTTACTACTACAGCTCAGAACGGTTGGGGGTAAAAAGTGCTCCTCTTATGGGAGTAATAGTTAACATGGCGCCCATCCCAATAGAACCCACTCATGTCCACAGATTACACTAAGCTTCAAGCCCGGAGTGCTAAGCTCTAGTTGCAGTTTCCACAAGTACCCCTACTGCTTTTCATGATAAGTTCATGATAAGTCTAGCAAACCAACTGGAATTCTCAATTCAGGGGCTAACAATCACATGACTAATTAGATTTTCAAACTCACCTCCCTTGTCACTTATGCTAACCAATGTTTTTGACTTGTCGGGGGTAAAAGTGCTTCTTGTATGGGAGGAGTAGCTAACATGGCACTGATCCCGCTAGAACCCACTCATGTTCACCCTGATTTCACTCGACTTTAGGCTCAAATTGCTCAGCTCCAGCTGCACTTGCCACAGGTACCCCTATCGCTCTTCATGGTAAGTCTAGCACACCAACTTAGATTTTGGATTCCAGGCTAGCGATCATATGACTGGTAAGATTTTTACACTTACCTCCCATGTCACTTCTTTTAATGAATTTTTTATATTGTCGATGAGAGAGACCTCTGTTTATCTTCAGATCCCTTCATTATGTCTATTATATTCCTAACTTCGCCTATAATCTTTTGTCTGTTAGTCACTTTGCAAAGGGTCATAATCACGCTAGCGTTTTCTTACCTGGCCATTATTTCCTGCAAGACCTGACTTCGAAGAGGACTTTTGGTAGGGAATATGAGCATGACAAACTCTACTACTTCAGCAACCCACCTACTCCTACCACGCCTCCGAAGTATGCAAGCATTAGTTTTTCCCTACTTTTGACTCATCTCAATGTGATTTTCAAAATTTAGACTTGTGGGCATGCCCATTTAGGAAATGTGAGTTTCAATATTTATGTTTGTTATTTTCATCTCTTATTACATCCTGCAAGGATTTTAAGTTTCATTGTGTGACTTGTGAATTATCTAAACATAATCGCACTACCTATATTCCTCTCATGCACAAAGCAAGAAGTGAACGGAAAACCTTACCATTTAGGGTAGAAGATGTAAGAATCGCATCACCCAAAAGTGATTTGGAATATTCATCTCAAAAAGTATAGTACAGGAAAAGTTGATTCTTACGCTCAACTACTCCATTTTGTTGTAGTGTGAGAGAACAAGTGCACTGATGGAAATGCTCAATTGTGACATAAAGGCAGTAAAAGACTGAGAAAATATTCTCGAACATTATCACTTCAAAGTATACGCAAGGCTACATTAAATTGAGTTTCGATTTCAGTACAAAAAGTACAAAAATGGATGACCTAGGCAACAATGAATCTAGTGGGTAGACACAAACGTAACAGGTAAGACAGTCAGTGGGCAATACAACAGGACTACCGCCATGATCTTCAAAACAGTAAAGGCAGTTTTCCTTACGCCTTGTGCCATTTCCGCGTCCTCAAATCCTAAATAATGATAGAATAAGGGGAAAATGAAGCAATTAAGACATTAACTAAGCTTACTAAATAAGATCAAATTAAATAGAAAAAAATGTACAATACAGAAGATAAAGTGAAAAGGGGAGGGTTCCATAGTGCCAATGCTACTAATAGAGACTATGGAACCATTAGTGACAATAAGAGGGTAATGAGGAAGATGACTCAATGCATGTAAACAAGGAAGAAGTACCTGACATGTGGTTAACGTCAACAGAGTCTATGACCCATCGTGCAGAAGTGGAAGGACGAAGGAAAGGTTATAGAGTACTGGTACCTCATTAAGCTAGAGAAGCAATTTGGGTGAAGACCCACTGGGATGCCTTAAATTGAAGGAATTAAGCATCCTCTTCAACAGAAACCCCCTGACAGTTGGAGAACCAGATGGTGGTATAGCATCAGCCTAATCAGAGGTCACAGCTTGAGCACACTTAGGAGGACAACACACTTAGGAGGACAGCTAACTAAGTCCCAACAAATCTTTCTTGTATGATTTTTCTTGACAAAGAAAGAACACTGACGATATTGGTCGCAACCACCTAACCCAAGAGCCACCACTACAGCCACCTCAAGAGTGACCGTTGCAACCACCACTAAACTGATCACCATGATTGCCTTGATGGGTTTGTGAAACCAAGCTTGAATGCTTTGACAACGCCCTAGACGTAGAAGCACTTTCAGTGAGATGATGGTCTTTCTCTTGCCCAGTAAGGGCAACTGTCACAAATTTGAACCATTGCAAGTAGTTGGTCTCATTCAACTTTCGGGTTGTTAACGGTTGCGATGACACAGTGTAAGGCAACTCTCTTGACAAATCCTTCGCTCTTCGCCCTTCGCTCTTCGCACCCGAAGCCCCTTTGTACGTCTTCTTCTTCTTCTTCTTCTTCGTTCTTCGTTGTCGATTTCATCGTCGTCCGTCGGATTTGGTCGTTGTCGAGGGTTCTTCGTCATCAATCGTCTAGAGTTCTTCCATCGTCGAATCATCTTCTTCTCTCGTCGTCGTCGAATCGTCTTCTTCCCTCGTTGACCTCCAATCGTCGTCGTCGTCTTCGAATCTTTCCCTCGTCGTCTTTGAATCGTCGCCGTCGTCTTCCCTCTGTCAATCATCGATGGTTTTTGTTCTCAATTTTGCTGGTTTTTGTTCTCAATTTTGCTATGGTTTTTGTTCTTGGATGGGTATGGTTTTTGTTCTCAATGTTGTCTAATTTACCCAAACAAAGAAATTTGTAAATGACGGAATTTGAAAATCTTAAATTTCGAAATCCTATCATTTTACAAATCCATTAGATTTGTCAAATCCCTTACCCAAACGCAACCTAAGAGCTACTGAAATTTACATTTCCATAAATAGGGATATCATCCATTGTTAAAAACAAAAATCTGGTAAAAAAATATGAGTTTAAAAAAAAATAAAAGAAAAAAGACACTAATTATCCCAATACTAATTAGAAAAAAGAAAGTAGAAAGCATAAACCTGAATTAAATAGTAGAAACTGTAAAAGAGAAACATAAATTCAAAATGAACATAAAGTAGAAAAGAGAATGATTTTATACCTTTTGTTCTTGGTAGATTGAATATTTCTTCATTTTTAATTTTATAATTTGTAGTACTATTTTCACTCATTCTTCCTAGAATCCTGTACATACGATTAAATTTTCTGTTCCTATATTTTTTCTTTATTACAGTATAATCTTATATGACAAAATCTCCTCTACTTTTCCAACATACCTTGATTATCAACATCTACTTTCATTTGAATGCCACTATTAACCAATCCAATAATAATAAACTCAACTTAAAAATATAATCTAAAAGTTTTAATAAAGTTCTCTGTGTTTATAGAACTTTACCAAGTCATTAATTCTAATTTTTAAATCAACATAACGGACAACCAACAATCCAATAAAAAAGATACTAACACAGAGTCTATACACCATGGTCAAAAACTACAAAAATAATATAAAACTATATTCAATAATGGTTATAATACCACAATTAAAATCAACTTAAAATAATACCATAGTCAAACTCAACCTTAAAATGTAGTTAATTTTTTTTTTTAAATTTGACAAAGGTCCCAAATCATCAACCCTTGTTTTTAATTCAACATGGCCAATAACCAAAAATCAAAGGTAAATTAACAAAAAGTTAACAAATAAGAATGTAAATATATATGGATTGTTAACAATGTACATATATATGGATTTATACTGACACGGAAATTGTACACCCTACTCAGACAATACAAATTAACATATGCAAATACAAAATTCTTTAAAAAATAAAAATCAATGCATATTTTCACATGACGTATCAAATTTTCAAGTGCATGTGATAGTACCACTCTTTTCCTAAAGGAAATAAAGAATCAACTGCAAATAAGTAAATACCAAACCAAACAACTGTTGATAAACTAACCCCTTTTCCTCTAATTACCATAAAACAATGAGTCACCACTTGATCGACTTTCAAAGTAGGCATGTCCTCAATGGTATCTTATAAGACTACAAGTCCCTAAAAATAAAACATATCAAGAATGAAAGGGAAATATTAATAATAAGCAAAATGAAATAATGAAGCTTTTACGTAAAGGTTAAAAAAGATGCAAAGAATACATATATTTATTGTAATTTTCAATCACATGTCAACATAATATTCAATTTGATCTAGATATAGCTTTTCATAGGGTAGACACAGAAAAGGAAAAAAAAAAAAGCCAATCCGAGGGGGGAAAAAAACAAATGAAAAGTTAGATAAAACCTGGATATTTATGATTTCCTACTCAAATGTCAAATCTAAATAACTGGTGATTTTAACGCAAGTTAAAAATTAAACCGATGTAAAAAATAGAAAATTAAATGTTATCGTACCTATCAAAATAAACCGAACATATTAACTAACCAAACAGAGAAAAGAAAAATAGATGTTAACATACCCCATCAAAATATTTGTTCCTTAATCATATTCTCATAGAAAACAAACAGAAATCATTTTCAACTTTCTTGGTACACCACAAACAATCCATACATACATCTGTAATAAGTTCAACAGCACCCACAAGTCAAGGCAGATAATCATACATCTCTACCACTTCATTTTCAAATTTCGTTTTCGAACCACCAATCTAGCATTTCATTTTCAAAATTTTAAACCACCACTAAAATGAAAAGAAACCAAATTGGGGACAAAACAGAACTCGAAGCCAAAAAAAACTCCAATCAAAAAAACTTCACACAGATCAAACCCAAAAAACTTCACAAAAATCTTATAAAACAACTCATTTCTGAACCGAAATGGAATAGGACAATTAATTTGTAAATTAATGCAACAACAAAAACAGAACCCCTTATGACAATGTAAAAACAGAAAACAAAAATACTACAAACAGAAACAGGTTTAAGAAGATTGAATTGCCTAAAAAAGGAAGTGAAATATATACCTTCAGATAACAAATAGAGAACACCTGCACTCTTGATTCAATACTGCAGCAAGGATTGAACGTGGCATTTGATTGAAACCAAAAATAGAAACAGATTTCTGGGAACAGAAGAACAAATTTATGGGAAAAGGAAAAAAATCAAATCTAGAACATTTTTCTGGGAACATGGAAAGAAAACCATTTTAATATGTTGAATCCCATATCGCTTGTATTACCTGATCCTAAGCAATATATAAAGCCCAGGGCAATCATTCTCTTACAAGGCGTCTTTTGTGAATGAGTAAGGTCCACTGGAATTCTACATGGTATCAGAGCTAGGATTCTTGTCTGATGTTGGGCATGTTGAATCTCACATCGATGTTGAGCCCTCCGATATTTGTTCCCAATAATTTGTCAAAAAATCCACCTTGACCGTGAAGGGGGGGTGTTGAATCCCACATTGATGTTAGGCCCTTCATCCGATATACGTTCGTAGTGGTTTGTCAAAGGTTAACCTTGCGTGTGAGGGGGCGTGTTGAATCCCACATCACTTGTGTTACCTGATCTTGAGCTATATATAAAGCCTAAAGTAATCCTTCTCTTACAAGATGTCTTTTGAGAGTAAGTTAGGCCCCTTTGGGTTTCTACACATTAAGTGGTGGTGGTATAGTGCTGGTGGGGTGGTGCCGTGGTGGCACGTGGTTGTGGTACTGTTGGTGTGGTAGTGTGGTGGTGGTGGTATCGTGGTTGTGGTGTTTGCAGCTATTGTGGTTACGTACTGGTAGCATGCTTCGGTTGAGAGAGGAAAAAAAAATGGAGAAATTGTGCCTGCATTTGTGGGGTAAGGTAGGGTGGGGATGCCCGCGTGTGTAGGTTTTGGTGTTGCCTTGTTCAAATCAGTGGCGTGGTGGCATGTGTCAATTGTGAGAGAGTGGGGGAGATAGAGAGTATGAAGTGCACCTGTTAGCGGCAACAACGATGTCAAAAGCATGTGATGTGTCAATTGTGAGAGAGTGGGGGAGATAGAGAGTATGAAGTGCACCTGTTGGCGGCAACAACGATGTCAGAAGCATGTGATGGCATGATGATGAGTGGCGACAATAAGTGATCTACTATTAGCCCCTAACCAAGCTAAAGGACCAGTTGGCACGAACATTGTGCACTTTGCTACCGAACGTGGTACGCGGCACAAACCAAGGCGTTGGCAACAAAGGCACCAACATGATGCAACTCGGTGAACAGCGTTGCGGCACAACACTAGCGTGTGTTGGGCGCTGTGTAGAGCGATCCTAAGCGCAATGTCAGGATCGGTGCTATGTGGGTGCATGGCAATAAGCAAGACCTTGGCACACGGACAAGGCAACGAGAGCCAAGATGTGGCAGCATGCTTTGGAAGAATGGGGAGGCGTTGGACCAAGTTGTTGGGCACGCGTTGGCAAAATAGTGCGCCGTTGGGCAATGCGGACGCACATTGGCAACGTTGGCAGGGTATGTCGAAAATGGGTTTCATGGAAAGTCATGGGGCAAACGGAAGACTTTGATGCGGTACCAAGGCAAAAAGGCGCAACGTAGGCACAACGCTATGTTGTGGGTAGGGTCATGTGCGGGACATGACGCACCGTTGGGTGGCGGTGCATTCTGGTGCTGAAAATGCATAGGAACAAACAAGTCGTTGGGCTCAACGACACAACAAAATGCAACAAAACGACAGATTGGGTTGGGCAGCTGAAACTTAGCTCATGGGCGAAAATCAGTTAAGTGATCCAGTTTTATGACATGTGCTGGTCATGTGGGAGCAGTTTTGGGATAGTTTTGTGGCTGGACAGAAAACTGTTAAGAAAATTGCTGGTGCCAAGTATCCAGAATCTGTGGGGCGGTTTCTTGCATGTTTGCCTAGCAGTTGGGACTGTCAACTGTCTTTGTTGTCTATATATACGATATTTTCGGATTTATTGGGCAAAACAATGAGATATGATGTTCCTGCAACCCTTAGGCCAGAATTTTGTATGTGTTTCCTTGTTTTGATTGAGTAATAAAACGACGTTGGTTGTGACTGTAAACGTTGTGTTGCGCACTATTTTCTGGGACGTGTGAGTGCGTCTGGGTGAATATGACAGTGGGCTGTCTCGAGAACCATACGAGCGGCTGACTAGTTGTCGGTGCAACTAGGCCATCACTCGATTAGAAAATTCATGGTGAAAATTCGACCATGTGACATCTACCATGGTGTTTGTTGTATTTCAACGGCTGTAGGTAAACAGAGAACGAGAGAGAGAGAGGGGCTAAGAGAGTGAGATGAGAGAGTATGATTTGGGGTAGAATGTTGGGCTGGCTGGGGAGTACCATAGTTCTCCAAAATTAGCAATTTTTTGGCCCTTCCCTTAGATCGAAAGGCTCTTAAAATTATTGAATCTTGACCCTTGAATTTTATATCTAACTAGTTTTAGACTCGCACAATGCACGGGTTTAGAGAAAAACTAAATTTATATTAGTAAATTCTCAACATTTACATATGAAACATTTAGGTGGCGTTTGGAACACGAGATTCGAGACGGGATTAGAATAGTCATTCCATTCCTATGTTTGGTACATAAGATTAAATTTCATTCCCATTATTAAGGATTCTCTAATCCCACAAAACATGGGATTAACCAATTCCAAAATAAACTTGATATTAATTAATCCCAATTACATAGGATTAGGTTTTAATTCTTTATCGGTCAAAAACCGCGACCAAATACTAACCAAATGTTTAAACTGGAATGAAATTTAATTAAATTAAATATTATACCATTTGAAAATTTCATTAAATTACTATTTTACCCTTTAATGTCATTCCAAATACCATATGTACTCCCTTTTGTCACCAAACATAGAAATGGTAATGACAATTCCATTCCATTACCATTCTAATTCCAATCCTATTGTCATTACATTTCATTTCATTATACCAAACGCAGTGTTAGGTATTGTTTGGTTACTTGTGGTACTATCATGGATTTCAATATGAAATTAGAATTGTAAATGAATACATGTAATTTTTTTAAAAAAAATAAATCATGCATTGTTTTCAATTCTTGCTCTCTATATCAATGGACAAATTGGGGTTCTTAGAAAAGATAAAATGTTTCCAGACCATTTATATTCCTCATTGAATGCATGGACTCGTTAATCTAAGAGATTGATATTTTCAAGTATGTTTATTGGATACATGTATACTAATATTAGTAAGGAGGAATCAAATAAGCTCTTGTAAATCTTCTAAGCCCTCCAAAGGTCTACTTTTAGGTTTTTTATATAGAAGATATAAATAGACTGTCTAAAATGTCCCGCAACAAAAATATTTTCTGAGTCATAGAATATACTTCTATATACCCCATGTCTAAAGGTATTAATTTTAGTTTAATGCAATAATCTTGAATACCTATAATTAGTTCAAATATATTAACCATGAAAATACATTTTGTTGGGCATTTATTATTTAGTTTCTCAACAAAATTTAAATCAACGGTAGAAAATATCGCCAACCATTCAATATTCAAAAATATCTCAAAATAAAAATGTGTCAAAGAGAATTCACTTTCCTTTCAAATCTTCCGTCATAAACTCCATCCCCCATCCTCTCCTTTCACTTGATTCAAACGGAGTGTAACTTCTCTGCATACTGCTACTAAAAGTAATACAATTAGGATAGAACAAGACAATGTCCGAATAATGCAAAGCAAAATGGAACAAATTTGAGATATAGGAGAACGAAAATAGGCCTAAAGCCACAATAACCAAACAATCAAGGTGAAAGATGCAATTAATGAGAAACATATGACATCTAGAACAATAAAACCAGTTTGGTTCCAATATATATTCCTGCTGAACTTGCATTCCCACATGACTTGCAACTATGTCCAAAAGAAAAACATTGTAATTCAAATTAATATTCGCACTCACAAGTGCTGCAATTGAAGTCACACAAAGCTTCACAAATAGAGTGATATAGATCAAGTGACGAAGAGCTCCAGCTTCGATTTGTTTTCCTGCTCAATCACATCAAGAAACACAGGGTCCACAGTCAAGTGACTATTTACGTGCACCGTAAACTTGTGGTCCCACCACAGCAACTTCACCACCCCTTCAATATCCACAGCGGCGTCCAACACCATCTCGCGCCGTGAGACGTCGGCCAGAAACTGAGCAGCGTGGTGTGCAAGCTCGATTCCGCTGAGACGGGCCGGGAGGTGGAGCAGCTGGCAGGATCGAGGCTGCTGCGACCCGGCTTCGATGGTAGCGGATCCGAGGAGGGAACCGGCGTAGAAAATGGACATCTCGGTGGCGGAGTAGTGTATTGGAGCGGCGTTGGGGTTGGTGACGTGTACGGTCAGGGTGAGCTCGGCGTCGAGCAGCGGGAAATTGAACTTGAGAGAGGTAAGGTTGATGGAGGTCAGGTGAAAGGTCGGGTCACAAGGCTTAGCTGAGATTATTGCCGCCGTGGCGGTGGCAGCGGCCGCGCCGAACATGGCTGACGTCCAGCTCCATTTCATATTTTCTCTCATCTAAAAAATTACACCGATAAAATATTGAAGGCGGGCACCAAGAGATTTCAAGGGGCATTTACCAAGAGATTTTTTTTTGCATTTTCACATAACAAAAGCCCAATTGAATTTTTTTTTTTTTTTTTTTTTTCCACCAATAACTCTTTTTATCATTTTCGTGACCAAAATATCCCTCATCTAATTTAATGCCTAATTCCATGTCCATTTCACAGCCGCGCAGCTGCTCCATTGTTCACTGTCGTTGTTCAATTTCGCCAACGCCATCATCGCCATCACTGTTCGCATTCGCCGTCACCGTCGTCCTCATCGTAACTGTTCATCTTACAGTTCACCTTGCCTTTTGCCTTCACCATTCGCCATCGCCGTTCGCCGTCGCCGTTCGTCTTTGTTGTTCGCCATCGCCATTCGTCATTGACAGATCGCCACACCACAGGCCTGAAGGTTCACGATTACATAGAGGCATTGGCATTGCAAAAAGAAAAGCATGTTTCAGAGAGCAATTCCACTTAAGGTTTCAATGTTAAGGAAAGAGTTGAACCAAAAAGGAAAAGGGTAAAAGAAAGAAGAAAAAAGAAAAGCTAGATAAGCACACCTTTCTCTAAGCCACAACAAAAAAAAAAAAAAAAAACACAACGTGCACAATTTTCAAGGTCACAGTTGGGTTGCACTCAAATATGCTTGACAAAAATTACACTTTACACCCTACAATCTATTGAATACCCTTTTTGTGTTGCCTCTTTCAATGTTGAATGTAATATCCAAGACAATGTTGAATATAACATTAAAGGGAACAATCAGTTGTACTTTTCTAACCAAATATTGAGATACTTGTGCTTATCCCCTTTTGTGTCGCCTCTTTTAGTGTGTGTTAAATGTAACACAGTCTAAATTGTCAAAATTCAAATTTCAATATACGTGTTGAATGTAACACTGTCTAACCTGCAAATGTTCCAAAAAATAATATGCTTGTTGAGTGTAACATCGTCTACTATTCTCAAAATCAGTTTTTAGAATGCTTGTTGAATGTAATATGATTGAACCCTGTTGTTTCGGAACATTATCAACATACATGTTGAATGTAAACATTGTCTAATAAATCTTCGTCGTTGTAAAAATTGTGTGTGTTGAATGTAACATCTTAGTAGCATATAATCAAACAACAGATGCGTGTAACATCCAAGGCAATATTGAATGTAACATCCAAGGAGAACAACCAGTTAAACTTTTTTAACTAATATTGCGATACATCTAGTTATCCCCTTTTCGTGCTGCATCTTTCAGTGTGTGTGTTGAATGTAACACTGTCTAATATTTTCAAAATTCAAATTTCAATGTGCGTATTGAATGTAACATCAATTGTTCTTTTTAATTTTATTTTTTTATTTTTAAGATGATGTTATATTTAACACCGTTGGATGTTGAATGTAATATTAATTGTTCTCATGTTTCTATGGATCGTATTATATGTGGATGTTACATTCAATACCTATGAATATTAAATATAACATTAATTGTTCTCATATTTTTATGGATCGTATTATGTGTGGATGTTACATTCAATACCTGTGGATGTTGAATATAACATCAAGTGTTCTCTGCAACAAATTACAAATTACAGGGTGCAATGTGTAAATAGCCAAAAACAATAGCAAAATATATTCAAACCAGTCACCAACAAACCGTGGAAACCTTTATTCAATGAATTTTAGCAGTAGGCCAATAGCTCTCTCTTTCTCTCTCTCTCTCTACGTTCATCTCGAGTTTCAATCTCAAAATTCTGGAAAGGAAATGCCTGCTCAATTGAAGACAAAGATGAAGCCTGAGAAATCGATAATGAATTGTTAATCAATGAAGACGAAGACAGAATTAGCAATGGAGACGAACCTTCAACGATGACGAAGAGGTTAGAGCACGTCAGATTTCTAAAGACATCTGCGGGAACGATAATGACATCCGGAGACGACGAAGAAGTCAGAGCACGTCAGATTTTTAAAGACGTCTGCGGGAAGGGCATTTCGGTAATCTCATTCCCGGTCATTTTTGGAAAATGGAGTTTTCGGTGCAAGAAAATGCGGACAAGAGTGAACGGTAAACAGGAACTTATTTTGGAAGTAAACGGTAATTTTTCCATATTTTAATTGAGAAAAAATAAAAGGAGAAAAAATAATTTATTTTAATTTTTAATTTAATTTATTATTTTATTTTTATATACTATAAAAATAAATAAATAAATCTATTAAGAGTATAATTATAATTTTAATACTTTTTCTCAAACTTTAACTATTTTCTCTTCATTTCCATCCCAAATTTGAGAGGAAAAAAAGAGAAGAAAAATGAGTCTTTTTTCCATCCATTTTTCTTTTCCATTCTATTTTCCTTCTTTACCAAACACAATTTTTTTCATTTTCCACTTTTTTTTATTTTCTCATTCATCTTATTTTTCACCCAACAAAACATACCCTAAGGGAATAGTTTGGGCTATTTAATCTAATTATTATTATTATTATTATTGATGAGAAATTGAGGACCAAGTCCCTCTTAATGTTCCCTGTAACCAACCACATGCCTCACGCGTCGTACCAAACAAACCATGATAAGTAATAAAGGCAAACCTAAGTATTGATATTTGTGCCCAAAAAACTCTACCCAGGACTTGATCAAATGACGACTTCGAGCACTATTACACTCGAACCGATGATTCAAAACTATCGTCCCAACTTGAAACAACATGTCAGAGACCTTGAATACTTTACCCCAAGCGTGATCATAGAGCCTCACGGTATCTTTGGCCTCTAGTATCCGTGCTCTGGGATAATTGTAACGACCCCCCTCCCCTAACTTAAGAAAGATCCATTATAAATTGAAAATTACCACTCATTACTCCATATTCAATAAATTTGCAGCATTAATGGGAGAGAATCGAGATTTACATGAGACTTTCCGAATAAGTCTTACGTCCCTATAAATACTACATGAAAGGTTTAACCATGTACACACACTCTTACTAGCCAATACTTTGCCAATTTCTCACCAGAATAACTCTATTGATTCTCACACCGGTGGTGCAACACTAATAGGCCCACCCGCGGTGCATTATTTTGCACGAACCAAAGCTTGGAGAAGTACATATTTCGGATCTCAAAGGATCACTCCTAATTAACCAAATTTAGGCTTCATCAGATTAGCGTCATCTATGGGAAACGAAATATTTGTCGAACTTAAGTTTTATGGTTACTTTGAGGTCTAGAATAATGCCGAATGAATAGAAAAAGTGAAAGGCATCCACTTTGTACGACAGACCCTGGTATAGGTCTTTTTGATGAGTCATCCTTATTGTTGATGGAACATATAAGAGAGATATGCAATCTATTCTAAAGTGTGTAGAGGATAGGCAAACAAAACTAGATGTCTCTGTCTCATCCTGGTTCATAAGGCTACAAGACACCTTACAGTGAGATACAGGCAATCGCGAATGAGGGACGAAGGTTGCGGTGAGAACAATACTGCGATAAGGAGTAACAAATGGAATAGTGCAACCTTTGTCGTGAACTAGAAAGGTGTAGAGGAAGAAGGACGAGCCACAACATAATGACCTAATCGATTGCACAATGCCCAAGTGTCACTTCCCGAATAGACGGCTAGCATCCACTTGCAACTTGGACCACACGGACGGTCCGTACGAACAGATGAGAAGAAGAATAGGATGCTAGTCCCCAAGGGTAGTAAGACCGACCTTCAGGAAATCTGGAGGACCCCAGAGATGTCCATCGATGATGCCCTTACTCCATGAAGGCCTCATCAGAACTCAGTCGAGGATTCAACAGCATAACCAAACCAGCAGGCAAACAACGACATCTAAGATCAAGTTAATTCCATCAATGAGAAGCTTGGACAAATTAGAAAAAAGGAACTAAACATCCATAATATAGTGAAAAGGAACAGACCCCCATTTACTACTTGGAAATTGCGAGAGAAAGTCCATACCAATTTCAAGCTTTCGTCATCGATCTGAAAATACCAAGGCAACAACGACCAAGTCGAGCACCTCGACACCTACCACGCTCATATGTATTTAAGAGGGGCAACAAATTCAATAAATTTCCAAGCATTCCAAGTGACCCTAGCAGGAACAATGAGGAAGTGGTACAAGACTTTAAAGCTGGGTATGTCCAATTCCTTTGACTCCTTGAGTAACGTGTTGATCCCTAGGTTTCGATGTACAATTAAGTGTTGATATTTTTTGTTGAACTAATGTGTTTATTGAGTATTTCAGAAAAGAGTTCCATATTGTTAATTGTGTTGAAGACATCATGAAGAAAATGTTAAGGGTACAAAGATGGACGCGTTGAAAAAATGAAGAGCTGTGAAGTACCTTGAAGAAATTAGATGAAAACAATTCTATACTTTATACTCTTAATGAAACCCAAATTACGATCACACACGACACTAATAAATGAGTTTTTTTTTTTTTTGTGTTGATATGATAGAATTCAGTATCCTAATTATTGATTCAATATGTGCTCCTTATGTGAAATTGAAAATGAAAATTGAGCTAATTAAAAATAAAGATTAAAGTATAAAAAGTTGAAATTTTGGGTCAATTTAGTCAATGGATAAAAGTAATCGGTTAACTGAATCAAACAAGAAGTTTTGGAGCAAAATTGGTGAAGGAAATTACCACCCAGTATCAATCGATCAACCAATCAAAAAGGATCAATCAACCATTTGAAACAGTGAGGTTTTTAGAGAAAAATGGTTTGTCCCTACATCGATCGGTCAACTGAACCAAGGGAATTAGTCAACTGATTGGATCTTAAGTTTGGCAAGGAGAATCTCTAAATCAATCAGTCAACCGATTGGGAAGCAATTGATCAACCGACAAGGGTTGAAGGTTTGGTAGGGAAACTCTCTACATCAATAAGTCAATTGACTAGAGGGGTATCAGTCAACCAACTGGCATTTTTGTTTGTCCTGGTTTCAATGCCGTATCAATCAATCAACCAACTGCCAGAGATCAGTCAACCGACTGTTTCGATTGGGAGTTCGAGAAGCTTGGTCTCCTAGTAAAAAACTAACCATTTTTTATGATTCCAAGGGAGAGATTTAGAGGATCTGATCTTATTAAAGATATGGTATATATATATTTTATATCCCTATTGATTTGGTCTACATAATTTAAGATTCTCTCAATTTAAGTAGTTAAATTCTTCCTATTTTTATGATTGTTAATTGAGAAATATTTTATGCAATTATTTGAGAGTTTTAAAAGATATTTTAATTGGATTATCCTAGAATTGAATGAGATTATTATATGAGTTCTAAGAGTGCCTTTTAGAAACATATCTTTTGAAAAGTAGCCGTTGGAGGGCTTGATATTGGTCTATATATTTAGACCTCCAGGATTGAGATGAATAACATCAAGAACATCAATTCCTAAGATTTTCCAAGAGTTATTATTCTACTGAGATTTTTAAGAGAGATTTTGTGCTAAGTTCTTGATCTAAAACACTGATTGATTTAGCGTCACTGATTTATGCTATCTTGCAATTCTGTTTTTATTCTTAGGTGTTTTCAAGGTGAGATGTTTTCAAGCTATTGTTCTTAATTTTAATTTCATATTATTATTAGAAAATCGTTTAAAATTCATGGTTGTAAGATTGTTAGAAAATCGTTTTCAGAGGTAAAATCTTGAAAATCTTTTTAAAATAATTTTGTGTGATTATCTTATTTTGTGCTTTAATTTGTGCTATCCACATTGTTTATTAATTAGATATTAATTTTTCTCACATTGTATCTATCATGTAATAAATTTAAGAACATTGATCGAGTATATCTGTATTAAGGAGGTAGACGCTCCTTGTGGGAAGAAACTCATATTTTTCTGTATTTGTGAGTTTGAGCGATTATACACGATTGGGCCGGTGTCTAGTTAGGGTAGTTAGGTTCCAATCTTTTCCTATGAAAAAAATTAGGGTTTGATCTTTGTCCTAAGTATAAAAATGTTAGGTTTATTCTTTTCCCTTGAAAAGAATTAGATATTGATTCTCCCTGAATTGAATTGAGTGAATTATGAAGGTTCCATTCTTACCTTTGAAAATAATACTTATGAGAGTTGTGAGGTTTAATCTTTAGCCTGTTAAAAGAATTATATTTGATCTTTAGCCTGTAAAAGGATCAGGTTTTGATTCTTCCTATAATAGAATTAGGTTAGTCTTTAGCTTGGTAAAAAGATAGGATTCTTCCTTAGCCTAGGAAAAGAGAAATTGTAAAGGTTGATTCTAAGTTTGGTAAAAGAATCGTTGTAAGGGTTTAGTTCCTACCTAGTAAAGGAATCAGGGGTTTAGAGGTTGAGAATCTCCATGGAGTTTGAAGAACTGGTTTAGGTAATGATAGCTTGCTGAACTAGAATATATCTTGGTGTATTATATTCTATACTTTTATTATATTTTTTTTTAGTGTGCACCTAGTTAAACACTTATCCGCTGCATAACGAAGATAATAATTAATTTAGAAAAATTAATTATTTGATAATTAAGCGTCAACCTTTCTTGGGTAGCACATTGGACCAATAATTGGTATCAGAGTTGGTTTAGCTTAATTAGCTTAAAATCCTAGCTAAGAAAGATCACATGGCGCACTCGATAGGCACATTATGTCACGCCCCACCCCGGACACTCGTCATGTGGGGCCGGTGTGACGTAGACATGACACTGCCCAACTGACTAGCCAACTTCAATACTTCAATAACAAAAGTGTAAATCTATACAACACATATAATAGTCCCCTCTGATAGGGATACACCGTCCCGAACATAAATACAATCAAACAAATCCGCTGAACCTCACTTAGATTTCATTTCTGATATCTTGTCTCCAAAATTTTCTTCAAATGACTCATTTGCGTGACCCACATAACTCTATCTAGCGCCAGTAGGGGACTGACCAACTCCTAACTATTTTACCTGCGAGTGTACTGCCTTCTTAGTAAAAATATTTTGTAATAATAAATCATTCTACAACATCTAAATGGATCAAGCGTTGAGTATAGAACTAGCACATAACTAGTAAAATTTTCCATAATATAAGCAGTGAAAATAAAGCAATAAATATAAGTTTTATTCCAACCCATCTAGTAAAATAATACCAATCACCATAATAAATAATAAATCACCCAATATAAGTAAAACATCACATCTCAAACACACATCTCAAACCACCACTCCACCACAACACACACTGGCTAGCCATAGTGATCGTTTTAACTTCACGATCGGGAGTTCCAACGGTACCGTAACATCCGTAGGAATGCCTTCCTACGAAATATCCACACCCCTTTTGGGGAGAAATATAATCCATACCCCTTACAGGGAGAAACATCCACATCTCAATGGAAGAACCCACACCCCTTACGGGGAGAAACCACACCCCTTTCGGGGAGAACAATTATGGCATCGTCAAAATCATTAATATAGTTGAAAATCTACATCCCTTATGGGAAGAAATACATTTCCACACTACATCGTCAAAAATCCACACCCCTTATGGGGAGAATATAAATCACACCCCTTTTGGGGGAGAATTTCCAAAATCGCGTTTTTCCCTCTCCTTTTTAAAAGTACCACCAATTTCAGTAAAGAGAACTAGTTTTTCACCTTTGTACCACCGATTTCAGTAAAAACTATTTTTCCACCTTTATTTTTAGAAAACCAAGCATTTTTAGAAAACCATATATTTTCCACTCTCTTTCCAAAACCAGCCATATCCAACGAAAATTCTTTTTGTATCCTTCTTTTTAGAAACCAACACAATTCCCCGGAAATTCATTTTACCAACTCACCCCAAAAACCTGCTTAATCCATATCATTTATGAATTGTACAGAGTAAGTAAGCACATATGTCATCATATATATATAGAAAATAGTTTGGTAAGAAGACAGTACACTCACCTCGTTAATCGCTCTCCAAAACCTTCACTGACCACACCCTATCGGGACACCGGTGCCTGCGAGCCTAATAGTAACAGAGCCTATATTAATATCTTATCTAAAACATCTGAATCATGCAATGCAGACCCTATATTCCAAATCGTTACTATTTTATATACCACGTAATTAAAATTAATTAATCGTTAGGAAATTGTTACGATTTTGGGATTTGTAACGCTAAATAAAATTTAATTTAACGAAAATTATTAATCGATTGAAATTTCACCTGTTTCCGAATCGTTTGGCGACCACGAGATGGGTTTTTGATTTTCAGTGGGGTGGTTTGTGTAATTCCCTTTTCATTTTCTTTTTTTTTTTTTGCTTTCTTCCTTCTTCCTTTTTTTTTTTTTTTTTTTTTTTTTTTTTCCGTTTCTGTTCTGTTTTGATTTTCGTCAGCCGGCCACGCACCACCCGTCGACAACCACTTTCACATACCCAGCAGCAGCTCTGTCGGACCAAAACGGAGACCTACACAGCCTCCGACTGAACAAAACCGACACACACATACTCCAACCGAATGACATACCCATCCACCAAAAATCGACGCCCGGACACACCCCACCACGGCGACTCATGACCCCCGTCCGACCACCCATATATACACGAAGTCGACGAACACATACACACGTCTGAACCACACGCCCACACACGCCGAAACACATACACCCATATACACTGCCGAAAAACAGAGCACCCACGACCCAACACACACATGCACACAACTATACACCCACTCTCGGAACGACGGTCGTCTGAACAGCGCTTACTTCGTCGACGACACACACACACCACCGGTTGGACGGATGGATACACACACGCACAACCGGAGCCCACTGCCTACCTCCATCTCTCTCTCATCTGTTTCTTGTTCTTGGTTTACAGCCAACACACACACACACTCCACTTACCCTACCGGAGAGACGGGGACGACACCCCCACCGAACCAACAACGACGCCCACCAACGAAACCACAACGACGATTGAACAACACACATCGCACCTCCATCGGAGCAACAACTGTGATCCGAAACTCACCACTGTCAAACCCTCTCTCTCTCTATTTCCTGATTTCATTTTTAATTTCAGATCTGATGAGATTTTTTGTTCAGTACACATGCATGAAGATATATATATTGCATGTACGTAGTGGGTTCAATTCATCCAAGCATGCCACCTTGTTGCTCTCTCCATTTCTTGCCGGCGGTTTGCTCGTCCGATCACATATGTGTGTGTGTATATATATATATATATATATATATATATATATATATATATATATATAATAAACTTTTTAATTAATTACTCTTTCCTCCCCCAACTTCCTTTAAATCTTAATTTTAATCACTTTCAACTTTTAAAAGTTTCTAAGATTTGCAATTTCACCCCTTTAAGTTTCAATTCAAAGTTAAATGTCAATTTACCCCCCCAAAATTTGGATTTAATGTTTCTAAATTTGCGAATTGACCTCTAAAATTTTAATTTTAATTTTTATTAACCCAATTTCATCCCGAATTTTTCCAGTTACTCTAAAATGCAACTAAAATGACGTACATGCTACGATTGAGGTCTTACATGTCAGGTGAGTGGCAATCTATACACCGACCACCTTTATTTGTAGGTGATAATTATTCATTCTAGAAGGATAGAATTATTACTTTTCTTCAGGCTACCAATTATGATGTGTTACTAGTTATTGAGGACGGTCTATTCGTTCTTAAGAAGAATGGAGTACCTAAGAAGAAAGAGCAGCTAACCACTTTTGACAAACGAAAACTTTCTTTTAATTCTCAAGTTATTAATATTCTGTTTTGTTCTTTAGATGCTAACGAATATACTAGGGTTTTAAGTTATAGATCGGTGAAAGAAATGTGGGACACATTGCAAATCATTCACGAAGGGACAAATTAGGTGAAATAGTCCAAGATTGCCTTAGTCCGTCAATTTGAATTATTCAGAATGGGTGAAACAAAATCTATTCCGGAGATGTATACAAGATTCAATAATATCTTCAACAACCTAAGTCAACTCGGAAAGCCCTAGTCTATGGAGAATAAAGTGCGAAAGATTCTGAGATCATTGACTAAAGACTGGGAGCCAAAAGTAGCTATGATAGAGGAAGTTAAAGATCTTACAGTCTATATTTTTTATGAGCTCATCGGCAACCTAATGACACATGAGACAGTTATTCGAGGATATGAGGACGAAACAGGAAATATCAAAAAGAATTCATTGGCATTAAAAGTTCAAAAAATTAGGAATAGAATGATTATGATGATATCAGTCTTGACAACGAACAAGAAAATGATGTGGCGCTTCTCACGAAGAATTTAAAAAAAATGACCCGACGAACATTCCACGGAAAGAAAATTTTCAACATGACTAATAAGGAAGGCTATAACAGTCACAAGATTGGACACTTCCAAACCAAATGCCTCGAACCAAAGAAAGATAAAGAAAAAAAAATAAGATAAGGGAGAACAAGAAAAGAAAGAAAAGTAAGAAGAAATCGATGAATGAGGCGTTACCTGATAAATCTTAGATCTCCACAATACAAGAAGATTTAGTTCAATTTGAACGTAATAAAGTGTAGTCTCTAGTTCTTAGACTGAACTTTCATCCTATAATTGGTACTAAATGGGTTTTTTGTAATAAAAATGATGAAACTGGTATGGTAATTAGAAATAAAGCAAGATTAGTTGCACATGACTATAATTAAGAAGAAAGAATTAATTATAACGAGACTTATGCACCTGTGGCTAGATTAGAGGCTATTAGAATGTTACTCGCATTTGCATGTTCACAAAATTTTAAATTATATCAAATGAATGTAAAGAGTGCATTCTTGAATGACTTTCTAGCAGAAGAAGTTTATGTCTAACAACCATAGAGATTTAATAGTGATAAACTTCTCGATCATGTGTTTAAATTTTGAAAGGCTTTGTATGGGCTCAAACAAGCTCTGAAAGCTTGGTATGAGAGACTTAGTCGATATTTAATCGAAAATGGTTTTCGATGGGGTCTTAGTGATATAATATTATTTATCAAGCAAAATGATTATGACATCCTATTAGTACAAATTTATGTTGATGATATTATTTTCGGTTCTACGAATCAGGATTTTTGTCAAGAGTTTGCCAAGATAATGTAGGTCGAATTTGAGATGGGGGAGTTAACCTTCTTTCTTGGGTTGCAAATCAAGCAAACCAAAGAATGAATTTTTTATTAATCAAGTCAAGTACACTAAAGGGTTGTTAAAAAAATATAACTTTGATGGCACTAAAGAGTATAAAACTCCCATGGAAACAGCTACGAAAATAAACAAAACCGATACAGACAAAAACGTAAATGAGAAAATGTATCAAGGTATGATTGGTAGCTTGTTGTATCTTATTGCTAGTAGACCTGATATAATATTTAGTGTTTGCTTGTGTGCTAGATTTCAATCTTGTCATAAAGAATCACATTTAACTGCGGTTAAGCGAATCTTGCGGTATTTAAAATAGATAAGTGACCTCGGATTATGGTATCCTAAGGGGAATGACTTTAAGTTAACTAGTTACTCCGACACTGATTTTGTCGGATGCAAAGTCAAGTGGAAAAACACAAGTAGGTCATATCACTTTTTAGGGTATGCCTTGATTTCTTGGTCTAGCAAGAAATAGAACTCGATTGCCTTATGTACTACTAAGTCTGAGTATATGGTTAGATGGTAATTGTTGCGCTCAAATTCTATATGTTAAGCAACAATTGAATGATTTGGGAGTATACATAGAGGAAGTTCCTATTTATTGTGATAATAAAAGTGTTATATGCTTAAGTAAGAACCCGACACACCACTCATGAACTAAGAAAATAGAGATTAAATATTATTTCATTCGTGATCACATTCAGAAAATGGATGTTACTGTTGAGATATCGATAGCTCCGATTAGGTTGCCGATATCTTTACCAAACCTTTAGCGAAAGATTAATTCATGAAAATTATTTATGATTTAGGTATGATTAGGCATAACGATGTATGCCTAGAGCAATGTGTTTGGGTCTCTGCCCCCACTTTTTGAAATGACAAATGAGAGAAGTTGTTTGATATTTAAATGAGTTAGTTGATGTTTAGGAATTTGTTCGCCTAAGCATTACACTGATTAAAGAGAGATATAAGTTGAATTGTCATTATCGTTATATTGATTTTTGGGCTTATATTGTATATCCGTTGAACTGTTTGAATTTGTTTTCACGATTATGCTTAAATGAGTTAAATACCCATCCTCGGATTTAGGGGGAACGTCGTTACATTTTTGTTTTTAAGAAAATATCAAAGTTAATTGTCACCATCAAAAAGGAGAAGATTGTTGACCCCTAGATTTCGATGTATAATTAAGTGTTGATGTTTTTGGTTGAAATGATGTGTTTATTAAGTATTTCATAAAAGAGTTCCATATTTTAATTGGTTGAAGACATCATGAAGAAAATGTTAAGGATGTAAAGATGGACGCATTGAAGAAATAAAAAGTTGTAAAGTACCTTGAAAAAATTAGGTGAAAATAATTTTATACTTTTATATTCTTAATGCAACCCGAATTAGGATCTTACACGACACTAATAAATGAGTTATTTTTTTGTGTGTTAATATGATAGAATTTGGATCCTAATTATTGATTTAATATGTGCTTCTTATGTGAAATTAAAAATAAAAATTGACCTAATTAAAAATAAGGATTAAAGTATAAAAAGTGGAAGTTTAGGGATAATTCAATCAACCGAGAAAAGAAACCGGTTAACTGAATCAAACACTAAGTTTTAAAGCAAAATTGGTGAATGAAATGATCACCCAGCATCAATTAGTCAACCGATCAAAAAGGATCGATCAACTATCTGAAACAGTTTGTTTTTCAGAGCAAAATGGTTTATCCCTGCATCGATCGGTCAATTGAACCAAGGGAATCGGTCAACCAATTAGATCTTAAGTTTGGCAGGGAAAGTCTCTAAATCAATCGATCAACCGATTGGAAAGCAATCGATCAACTGACTGGGTTGAAGGTTTGGCAGGGAAACTCTCTACATCAATCGATCAACCGACCAGAGGGGTATTAGTTAACCGACGGGCATTTTCGTTTAGCCTGGTTTCAATGCTATATCAATCGGTTAACCAACTGCCAGGGATCGGTTAACTGACTGTTTTGGTTGAGATTTCGAGGAACTTGGTCTTTTGGTAAAAAACTAGCCATTTTTTTATGATTCTAAGGGAGAGATTTGGGGGATTTGATCTTATTAAAGATATGGTACATATATTTTATATCGCTATTGATTTAGTCCACATAATTTAAGAATCTCTCAATTTAAGTAGTTAAATTATTCCTATCTTTATGATTGTTAATTGAGAAATATTTTATGGACTTATTTGAGAGTTTTAAAAGGTATTTTTAAGTGGATTATCCCATAATTGAATGAGATTATTATATGGGGTCTAAGAGTGCCTTTTAGAGGTATATCATTTGAAAAGTAGCCGTTAGAGGGCTTGATATTGATCTATATATTTAGACCTACGGGATTGAGATGAATAACATCAAGAACATCAGTTCCTAAGCTTTTCCAAGAGTTGTTATTCTATTGAGATTTTTGAGAAAGATTTTGTGCTAAGTTCTTGATCTAAAGCGCTGATTGATTTGGCGTCACTGACTTGTGCTATCTTGCGATTCTATTTTCATTCTTTAATGTTTTTCCAGTGAGATCTTTCCAAACTATTGTTCTTAATTTTTATTTCATATTATTATTATTTGCTTGGTTGTAAGATCGTTAAAAAATCGTTTTCAAAGTTAAAAGCCTGAAAATATTTTTAAAACAATTTTGTGTGATTATCTAATTACATGCTTGAATTTATGCTACCCATATTGTTTATTAATCAGATATTAATTTGCCTCACATTGTATCTATCACGTAGTAAATTTTGGGACATTATTCGAGTATATCTATATTGAGGTGGTAGAAGCTCCTTGAGGGAAGAAACTCATTTTTTTTTTGTATTTATGAGTTTGAGTGGATTAGACACGGTTGGGCCAGTGTCTAGTTAGGGTAGCTAGGTTTTGATATTTTTATGTGAAAAATATTAGGGTTTGATCTTTGTCCTAAGTATAAAAAGGTTAGATTATTTTTTTTCCTTGGAAAGAATTAGGTCTTGATTCTCCCTAAATTAAATTGAGTGAATTGTGAAGGTTCCATCCTTACCTTTGAAAATGATACTTATGAGAGTTATGAGGTTTGATCTTTAGCCTGTTAAAATATTTATGTTTGATCTTTAGCTTGTAAAAAGATTAGGTTTTTATTCTTCTTGTAATAGAATTAGGTTAGTCTTTAGCCTAGTAAAAAAAATAAAGTTCTTCCTTACCCTAGGAAAAGAAAAACTGTAAAGGTTGATTCTGAGCCTAGTAAAAGAATCGTTGTAAAAGTTTGGTTCCTATCTGATAAAGGAATCTGGGGTTTAGAGGTTACGAATCTCCGTGGAACTCGGCGGACTGGATTAAACAAGGATAACTTGCTAAACCAGGATATATCTTGGTGTGTTGTATTCTTTACTTTAATTATATTTAGTTTGGGTGTGCACCTAGTTAAACACTTATCCGCTACGTAACAGAGATAATAATTAATTTAGAAAAATTGATTATTTAATAATTAAGTGTTGAAGATTTATTTATTTAAATTTTTTATAACTACCCAATTCACCCCCTCTTGGGTAGCTCATTGGGCCAACATAACGCATTCGAACACAGGTTCGTGAGCAATAAGCTACGGGAAAAGAATCTGTCGCACTTGATGGCTATTGGATAAAAGAATGACAAAAGGCTGGAATCTTTATTAGAGAGATTCCGTCAGAAAAATCGTTTTCTATCTTTGAATATCCTGCCTATCTTGTGAAACCATTTTTGCCTTCTAACTCTGATTTAAATAATCACTATGATTTAATTGAGTATAATCTGATTTGCAGTCTAACATAATTCTATCATATTGTTGATCGGGACGTTAATTGAGCATGCCTTGTATTGAGGTGGTAGAAGCTCTTATGGGAAGAAATAGATTATTTTTTTATATTTAGTAAGTATGGGAGGATTAGACATATTAGGTTGGTCCCTAATCAGGGTTTAGGTTTGATTTTTAGCTTGTAAAAGATTAGGTTTAATTCTTGCTTGTAAAAAAGATTAGGTTAGTCTTTAACCTAGTAAAAAAATAGATAAGTTTGATTCTTAGAAAAGGGAAATTGTAAAGATTTGATTCTACGCCTGGCAAAATAATTAGGTTAGTCCTGAACATATGAAAATTATTGTTAGGGTTTCGTTCCTACTTGGGAAAAGAATCAAAGCTAATCGATTGTGAAATCCCTGCAAGAGCTCAAGGGACTGGACGTAGGCAAGAGTTTCTTACCGAACCAAGATAAATTTATGTGTTCACTTTCTCTATCCCTACCTGTTTGGTTATGCATATAATTAAATACGTTTCCAATATAACTCAAGATAATAACTAGATAGGAAAATTGGTTATTGTTTAATGGATAATTTATTTGGTTAAAATTTCCATAACTACCCAATTCACCCCCTCTTGGGTAGATATGTGGGACAACAATTTGTACTAGAGTTGGTTTTGACAAAATAGGCTTAACATACTAGCTAACACGATTACATGGATTGCACAGAGAAAAATATTTTATGTGTATCTTCTACTTATTCTAATAATCAATGTTATGTTAGTGGGATTGATAGAGTGGCGATGACGTTGCTGATAAGGCTAAGAAGAAATTGATTGCTCTTACATATGTTTTTGGCAAATAAAACTTAAAGCTTTCACAAAAAATTGCAAGTCTTGAAAGAAAAAAGTTCAATACTTCAAAATCTCTTAAAAATTAGAATTTAGAAAAGTACTTTGAAACTATTGAATTTTCAAATGCTTTTCTAAAGAACGATGTTTTAAATCTTCAATAAGGTGTTTCAAATTTTAGAAATTAAAGAAGGCTTTAAATATTGAATTGGATAATGCAAGGTATGAACTTGATAGATGTTTGGTGAAAATTTATTCTATTGAAAATGATTGTGGAATTCTTAAAAATGATCTTGAATTTATACACGAGAAAAATTTTGGTCTTCAAGTGAATGTTAGTTCTTTGGAATGCTCACTTGAACAGACTAAAAAAGAGCTTAATGAGACTGTTGATAAGATCAAGAATATTGAGAAAATAAAAGTTTTTGTAAAAACAGTAGGCCCTAAGGCAGCTTCTCGGCATCATCATCGATATCGTGCTCCTACACGAAAATTTGATTATCCTAAGAAGTGCTAGTATAATTTTAAATGATATTATTTTGGATAAATTTGTAGTCTTGAAAAGTGTTGTTACCAATTGTATGGTTACCCTGTTGGATCAAGAAATAACTCGATAACTAGAAAGAAAATGTTCATACAGGTATGAATAATAGATTTGCTAGACCATGGAGGATGAATGAAAATTATTTGCAAAGAAAATATGCAAAATTTTCAGAACCTAGAAAGATATAAAGTGAATGATTTGAGAAAACCACAACTTCAGTCTAGCAGACAAACCAATAATTATCACCAGAAAATAGTGCAACTTGAAAATTAAAAAAAGCTGGTGTATAAAGTTATTGTGGATTGTAACAAAATTAGTCAATGTCAAGTAGTCCTGAAAGGCAAAGAGATTGTTACTAAAGTTGATCAAGAGATAGCATTACAAAAAGAAGACATTATCTAGGTGAATCAACCTGTTTCATCTCAGAATATCAGGATAGTATCTGTTGCTACAATGGAAATCGAGACTAGTGTTGATCATTAAATTAAGGCACACACACCAATGGCTCCCAAAGATGAACAAGGCATGTCAAATTTCTTAAAGTTTAAATATATAAATTTTGTTAGGGAGACAAATGCATCTCATTTTTCAACTAATTACATTTATATTTTTTATTTAGTAGTTGTGTGTTTTAATTTAACTTTTGAAATGAGTTTTTAAATAAAATATTTATGTGGATTATTTGAGAGATAAATGAGGCTAAGAATAATAAAAAGGATCAAAATTAAGTTAATCCAATCGACCGCCGAGTTAACCAATTGACCGAAAATAGGCGATAAGGTGTTAAGGATATTAATGGTTTAGGGTCGATCGTTTGCTATATTATCTAGTTAACTGACTAATTACGGATTAAGACCTTGAACAAAGGCTTTTAATCTCATTTTTTCAAATCTTTCATATTCTTTCTAGGATTCTAAGTGTCAAAATATTCCATGTCTATTTAATCTCAAAGAATCCATATTCAAAAGCCTAGATCTAGTGATTTTTGAAGAGAATGAAGTAAGATTTCAAGGAAATGGAAGAAGTTCGTTGGATCTAAGGAGTTTTCATCATTTTTTGTTATTTCTCTCTTCAATATCATCACTCTTAGCCAAATTAAGATTTATCCTTCGATTTCTCTTATTTTGTGCGGTTAGATCAAGGATTATTGGTTAAAATCTCATTCTTAGTAGTTCTTGAGTTTCACTGATCGACCACATAGCACCTAATCGTAGGAGGTAATTTTGGAAATTGTTCGATAAAAAAATGTTCTTGGGTTTTGAGAATCAAGTAAAAGTAAGGTTGTATGTGCTAGAGCCATAAACTATCCTAAACTTTTGTCTGTAGGAATTGACGTGCTGACTAAGTTTAAAAGGTTAGGATGGGATATATTTCTAATAGAAAATAAATTATGCTTTAGTCACTGTAACTTTCATATTGTTGAGGAAAGAATTTGCGCTTACATAAATAAGTTAAAATTGAGGTGTATCTGGAAGAATTTGCTTTCATCTTAGAAGTAAAAAGAGGATCAATCACTCTTAAGAATTCACCTACTTGGCTTCAACAAAATTTCAATATTGAACAAGCTAGTCAAGAATTGGGAGTTGTTGATTTTAGGGCATCTTCTTTAGATCATGAGAAACAAATTTATCACTACACTATTACTCATAATATTGTTCCTCATAGTAGTCACTTTTCGATGGTAATTGACTATGATACATTCATATTGAATGCTTGTGAATAAGGTTAAGATTGATCTAACATCTCTTATTCTAGAACACATGCAATATCAGTTGAATGTTGAGTCACAAGTATTACCATATGGAGATGTTGTGTGCTATCTTCTTCAAAACTTCCTAGTTCCCATTGATGATGAGTGTACAAACTAATGTGTGAAGAATACTACTATTCTTAATCTATGTACAATTAAATCAATGGGTTATGATATTGTGGTAAATAGATGGGTCCATGGAGGAAAAGGAAATAAAGAAAAAGGTGATGTGATAATTCTTTATGATTGACACACCCCGAATTTCGAAAAAGAGATAAGAGGAATACATGATTTGTTTTCCTCATCTAAAATCCATTCATTTTTTAGAAAAAAAATAGTTTTCAAGGGCTTTTCTAGGCGTCGATTTTGAAAATATTTTTTGGGTAGGATTTTGTTTAAAAAATAGAGTTGCCTCCTAGCATTGAGTTAAATGGTGTGCCAGGTCAACAAGATTTTGAAAAATCATTTTTATCTTTTGAAATAGCCCAAGTTTTAAATCAAAAACATTTGGTCTTAATTAGAGAATTCTTTAAAGTTTGGGGTCAGTTATACTCAGAGAAGGTATTAGACACTCCAACACCCGTCCGAAGACGGTATCTAGGTTTAAAAAAATATTTTTAATCAAAATAAGTCCGAAGTAATTTCTTTCCATTTAGTTAACAAAATAATTATCCTTTTTTTTTTTACGTTTATTTTATGCAAAAATAAATAAACAAAATAAAAGTTATGGTTCTTCCTTAACCTGTGAAAAGGAAAAACTGTAAAGGTCTAATTTGAGCTTGTGAAAAGAATTAGGTTAGTCTTCATCCTGTTAAAAAACTTGTAAGTGTTTTGTTCCTACCTAGGAAATGAATCAGGGATTAGTGAATTGCGAAAACCCTATAGAGCTTAGGAGACTAGACATAGGTAAGAGTAGCTTACCGAACCACAATAAATCGTTGTGTTTTTCCTTTATTTCTAGTTGTTTGGTTGTACACTTAGTTAAATACGTTTCCATTGTAATACAAGATAATAACCAGTTATAAAAATTGGTAATTTTTGTGTTTAAAAATTAATTGTTTAAATTTTTATCACTACCTAATTCACTCATCCCTCTCGGGTAGTTACGTGGACCAACAATTGTTACTATAGCTAGTTTTAGCTCGATAGGCTTAACGTCCTAACTAAACACGATCACATAGAGTGCCCTGAGAAAAATATTTTAGTGAATCTTCTGTTTGTCCTAATGTCTTAAGTGAATCTTTTGCGTGTTCTAATAATCGAGGTTCTGTCAGTGAGAATGATAAAGATAGTGATAATGAGGCTGCTGATAAAGATATTGAGAAATTGATTGTTCTCACATATATTTTTGGAAAATAAAATTTGAAGCTTGCACAAAAAATTGCTATTCTTGAAAACAAAAACTCCAGTACTTCCACATCTGTTTAAAATAAAAATTTAGACTAGTGTTTTGAAAGTATTGAATTTTTTAATACGATATCCGAGATAAGTGCCATTTTTGAAAAAATTGACTCATTTGAAGAAGAAAATGCTTTTATGAAAAATGATGTTTCAAATGTTCAACGAGATGTTTTCAAAAATGAAAATATTGAAACTTTAATTGAGGCTTTAAATATTGAATTGGATAATACAAGGTGTGACTTGGATTGACCTCATTTGAAAATTCATTATGTTTAAAATTACTGTCGAATTCTCAAAAATGATCTTGAATTTATGCACAAGAAGAATTTTGGTCTTTAGGTGAATGTTAGTTTATTGGAACGGTCACTTAAAAAGATGTGAAAAGAGATTAATAAGGTTGTTGATAAATTCAAGATTATTGAGAAAATTAAAGTTCTCGAAAAACTAGTAGACCCTAAGGAAACTTCTTAGTATCATTATCGATATCATTCTCGTACACAAAAAGTTGATTATCCTAAGAAGTGTTTGAATAATTTTAGATATTATTATTGTGGAAATTTGGTCATCTTGAAAAATGGTGTTACCCACTGCATGATTACCCAATTGGTTCTAGAAATAGCTGGTTACCTAGAAAGAAATTTTTTATGCAAGTATGAATGGTAGATTTGTCAGACCAAGAAAGATGAATGGGAATTGTTAACAAAGATGCAAAATTTGTTGAACCAAAAAGGTTGAATCAATATGATATGCAAAGATTTAAAGGGAATAATTTTAGAAAGCCACAATTTCAGTATGGGAGACAAATCAATGATTATCGTTGAAGAAAATTACAAATTCAGAATAAGAAGAAGCCAATGTAACGCACCCCGAATTTTGATAGCAGAAAAAGTAGAAAATCAAGAAGATGATGAAAACAAGTTTCATCCCTTCCTCTCTAAGTCATCCAAATTTGATCATTTTTTAAAATTGTTTTCCAAGGGCTTTACTAGGTATCGGTTTTGAAAAACTTCTTAGGGTAAGATTTTATGTTAAAAATAGAGTCGTCACCTAGCATAGGGTTTAATGGTGTGCTAGGTCACCGAAATTTTAGAAATTCATTTTTCCTTTTAAAATGGCATGTGTTTTGACTTCCAAAGGTCTGTGTACCAGAGATATTATTTAAGTTCAGGAGTCAATTATGCTTGGGGAAGGTTTTACGCACCCGAAGACACCCGTCCATAAACGGTGCCTTGGTCTAAATAGATATTCACTGTTAAACATATCCAAGATGTTTTCTTTAATTTACTTAAACAAGAATAATTCTTTTTTTTTTTTTTTTTTAAAGTTTTTCCTCTATTTATGTATTTTTACATGATGTAATGATAAGCAAGTAAATACTATAGCTAATACTAGTAAGCGACACCAGATAACAGTTTATATAGATAGAAATGTAAATATGCAAGTTATATGAAATGAAGACTAAGACTTACTTATTGGGATATGCGACCGATCCCGCACGTGGGTTGCTTATGTATATCGGATTAATGAGAATCAAGTCTTCACGTAGTTCGTTTATGTTAGGGTAAAGGGTATGGTTTATGTTATTAAAGGTGTGACCAAACCCTTATGGGTTGCCTACGTACTTTGGATGGTTACCAAAGAACAAGTCAAACATAGTTCATTCTTGTTAAGTTGAAAGCTGGGTTGCTTTGAGTTTTATTTAGTTGATTATTAATTGGTTTTAGTTGTGAACAACCTGAATTCACAACCTTAGCTAATTATTATTAATTGTTTTTAAAGTTGTGAACAACTTGAATCACGACCTTAATTATATTTATTATCAATCATTTTTTTAAGTTGTGAACAACCTGAATCACAACATGACATGAACATAACCTCTTTGATTTTGTCAAGAATATCTTAACCAAACTCTTTTGTTTTGGTTAGTTAGTGTTAGTGTGTGAGTTGTTAGTTAAAAAATGAAAATAAATACCATATATTTATGCCAATCCTACTCATAACTAACGAAAATGGGAAGGCTTCTGAAGAAGAATCACACATATCCCTGAAGGGATATAGGCCCTCCCTTTATCCCGAGTTTTTAGCCACAAGGGTTTATCGGTATACATATATATATATATATATATATATATATATATATATATATATATATATATATATATATGTGCTAGTCCACAATCCAACCTGACTGTGATCTTGACATTTAGCAGAAAGTAAATCTGTTTATTAATAGTCATATAGTTAATATTAACAGTTAGTAAATAGTTGGTTTAAAGTTCTTGAGAGAATTGTACAGAATATGCACAACTTATGGTGTAATTGTAGTTTTGTTTGAATCCTCACATGTTCTCGGATGATTTGGGCCTCATATGTTCTTAACATGTTCTTGGATGTTATTGAGATCGTTTTGTATGATTTGGACATAAGTTGGTTATTATAACATGAATTAAGTGTTTATTTGGTTGTTTATGGGTTTTATGTGTTATGTACATGAAAATTCAGTGTATGAATTACATGATTATTCTATATACAAGAAACATACACAAGATTAAACCAAGATCAAAGGGGTTTTTGAAGAAACATACCTACTTAGGGGATGTGGTCTTCCCTAAGTGATTACCCCATTTTCCTTCTTGATCTTCTTGGTTAGAAGTTGATCAATCACCGTCGATTTCTTGAGTTCTTGCTCCAAGAATCTCAACAACACCCTAATTAGAAGAAGTGGTCTTCCCTAAGTAGCTATCTCTATTTCCTCCTTGATCGCCTTGGCTTGACATTGATCGGTGATCGTCTTCCTCTTGATTTATTACTCTAAACCTCAAAAACATCCTCTGAGATTGGATTTCATCAAAATAATGACGTGTTATTCAAGAGAATTACTTGAGAAGCCTAGAACCCGAGAGAGTTGCTCGAGTTTAAAAAGAGAAACTAGGCCTTCAAGACTTAAAATTTATGAAAACAGACCCCCTATTTATAGACCTAGGATGCCTGGGCATTAATTAATGGGAAGGTATATCCAACCAGCTCCTTAGGTAGTGTTTGGCCTAAGGGACTTGATCTCTTGATCTGATCTTATTTTATATTGAACGAATTTTGGGTGGAAGGAAAGATCTTCAAAGATTTGGTAATCATTACCTCTCCTACAATCATATTTCTTACACAAGGGAGCATTAATGGCTCGATGTGACACATCCAGTTCGGTTTAGAGGCTAAGTATTGGTTAATTTTACTATTTCGGTTTAGTTGCCATTAATGTTTTCCAAATGCATTGAACCTAGTCTTGATGTGTCACTATAGAATTTAATGCTATTTGATGAGTCCTTTCCTGGTGAGCACTTATCCCGTCGGTTTTGGATTGTATCGGGTTAACTTGACTTGTAACTGACAATTGGTTTTCAAGTTCCTTAGTTACCTAAGATATTTTGGTGAAAATATCTTGATACTTTGAACCTAGACCTTCCATGTCATATCAATAATTTATTTCTTGATGGGATGTGCATTTAATGCATTGGCTAGGTGGCAAACCAATTTGGTTTGCTTTCGGTAACGGGTAATCACAATTCAAGGTTTTCGATTATACCTAAGATATTTTGCTCAAAATATATAGATCCCTCAAATGAATCATATCCATGTCATACCAAGCATTTAATTCTTGATGGTATGGAAATTTAATGCTCATTAAATGCTTAACTTAGGTGGCAAACTGAATCCGTTTAGTTTCGATGATAGTTTGTCGCATTCTAAGTGTCTTGGTTCCCTTCCTAGATATTTTGTAGGCAACTTCTAAGAAGGTTACTTGGTAATTTCAAGGCCTCTATTGTGTTAATTTAATGATGACTAGGCCCTTAATTCATTAGGCCTAGGGTGGTTTGTCAAAACAATTTGAATTTGGTGTAATTCCAAATCAAGCCCGGCTCCTTAATCGCCTTTGTGATTTGGCCTTGTCATGACCATTCCAAGACTTGATTAAGGTCTCTTGGATTTTTTATTGCTGGCATTTTATATAATCTGCATAAATGAATCAATTGTTTTTGGTGCTAAACCGACAAGATTCAGTGATTATAAATGTTTCAGGGTCAGGGTTGGTAACCGAGGTAATTGTTCAAAATATCCTATAATTTTAAGGCGTAGTGGATAATTTTTATCTATACTAAATATGATTTAATGAAAATCAAGTTTTAATAAAGTCATTTTATACCCTCTTAAATGATGGGATTTTCGAGATTGGCTCAAAACTTTTACTTAAATGCATTTTGTCAAATTTAACAGTTTTTGTGTTTTTCTCATGCTTTTGGGTATTTTCGTATATTATGCAATATGATCTCTGGTAGAAATTCATTCCCTTTAAACCTAAGTTTAAAATTTATCTGAACTTATACTTGATTCGACTCTGACTAGGCGAGATAAAATGCAGTGTCTACATAGTGTATAAAGTCATTGGGATTGTAGCAAGATAAATCAATATCTAGTATCTTATAAAGGCAAAGAGATTATAACTGAAAATGTTCGAAAGACTTCCTTACAAAAAGTAAAACATTACCGAGGTGAATCAATCAAATAATTAATCAGTTGATTAAAAGAAAATTGAGGCTCGTATTGAAAATCAATCTAAGGTACACACATCAATGACTCTCAAGGACAAATTAGTTATGTCGAATTTCCTAAAGTATAAATATGTAAATTTTGTTAGGGGGACAAATGCATCGTATTTTTCTACCAATTAAATTTATTGATTGTGTGTTAATTTAATATGACAAAATGATCTTTTAAATAAATATTTATGTGTATCAAATTGTGAAATGAATGAGGTTAAGTAAAATAAAAAAGATTAAAAAATAGGCTTAGCCGGTCAACCGAAAATAAGCGGTCAGTAAGGGTACGGTTTTCAGAAAAAGTGTCGATCGACCGCCCTATACACTCGGTCAAACAACCATCATCAGGTTAAATAATAAAATTACGTTTTTTTCTCCTCATTTTTGTCTCTCGTTTCATATTCTCTCTAAAATTCTAAGTGATAAAACCCTCCATTAGCATAGTCTTTCATTAAATTCTCATCCAAAAGATAAGATCTAGTGAATGTTATGGAGATTAAAAAAGGATTCCACGAATTTGGAAAAAGATCGCCTGGTTTGAAGAAGTCTCTACTAACTCACAGTTTGTCTCTTCGAATCTTATTATATTTCATAATATCAAGATGTATCTCTTGATTTTTTGTATTTTTTGCTAAAACTTTCATCTCCATACGCTTGATATTTTGAAATCTCCCAAATGGATCCAAATCTTAGGGGTAGTTCTAGCAAATTCTTTGACAAGAAAAGGTTCTTAAGTCTTGCAAATCGAGTTAAGTATCAAAATGATTTTAGTAAGAAAAAAGTGGTATGGCCTAGGGCTGTAGATTTTAATGATCTTTCATCCGGTGGAATTGATATATTGTCGAAATTCTAGAAGATGGGGTGGAGTAAGTTTCTTATTGAGAAGTATAAATGTTTTAGTCATCAGTTAAAATTGTTTTATTGTAGTTTTCACATTGTCTGGGAAAAAGTTTGTTCGTATATAATTGGAATCAGTATTGAAATATGTCTTGAAGAGTTCGCCGCCATTCTAAAGTTAGAAAAAGTAACGACTGTCCCTAAGAACTTCCTATCATGGTTTCAACAAAAATATGGATAAGCAAACACGTGTAGAATTGGGAATTGCTGACTTTTTTTAGGGCATTATTGTTATATCTTGAAAAATATCTTTATCATTACATCATCACTCATAATATATTTCCTCGTGGAAACCATTTCTCTATGGTAACCAACTTTGATGCATATATAATGAATGATGTTATAAACGAGATAAAAATTAATCTCTCATCCTTGATGCCTGAGCAGATGCAATATCAATTAAATGTTGAGTCTCATGTTCTCCCGTATGGTGATGTGATATGCTATCTTCATAAAAAAAAAATTAGGTTCCAATCAATGAGGAATGTGCAAAATATTATATAAAAGAGACGATTGTTCTCAATATAAATATTATTCAATCATTGGGTTATCATTAAGAGAAGACAGTGAGGATGAAGATAGTGTCATTATTCTTGGTGATGAAGAAAAAGTTGAGAAGTTAGTCAACATCAGTAAAAAGGTTAATCAAATGATGGAGCAGTTTGACAACTTTCAACATTTCATACAAGCGATGGATGTGACGCTTTAGGGTTATCAAGCAAAATTGACAATGCAATGACCAGGGTGAACCAAATGTGTGACTTCATTCAAAATCATCGGGTTCTTTATTCTTCGACCGGTCCATCCAACACGTTATAAACTCCTTCACCTCTCATCCAGTTCTTTCTGCTTCGATCGATCTATCCAACACATTCAAAACTCCTTCACCTCTTCCTTATGACTTTTTTGCTGGTTAAAATTTGTTGATCTTAGATCTTGATCTAGAAACATTTTGGTCTGTAATAAGTGGATTTTGGTAAAGTTTGTGGATGATTTAGATATTTTGAATTTTTGTTTTCTCTTAATCTTTCATTGCCTCAATAATGATCCATATAAATATTATTTCTTATGATGTGTTTCTTAAAATTGATCTTTAAATCTAAAATGAAAATGTTGAAATTTTTAACTTGATTAAAAAGTTGGTTTTTTTTGTTTTATTGAAAAATATTTTTACAAACTAAAAGAGGTTGAAATATGAAATTCAAAGAGAAAAATGTGATTTTGAAAATATCCTTTCTAAGTATAATTTTCACAAACCGAACTTATAACGAGTAATAATTTCGGAAACTTGGTAGATCTTTTTGATCTTTCGTCCCCAATTTTGTGATGACGAAGGGGGAGAAGTTATATGATATTTTTCAAAGTGTGTGTGCTTTCCTTGCATGAATTCATGAAGATAATTAGCAAAAGGGAGTAATAATGTTTTATGAGCTATATTGCATTTTTTTTATAAATGTTTTTCTTATTATGGTTTTAAACAAGTTAAAAAATATATCCTCATATATAGGGGAAACGTGGTTATATGTTTTGTTGGGTAAACATCAAATTTAATTGTTATCATCAAAAAGAGAGAGGCTGTTGACCCTAAATATTTTTATAGACAATTTAATGTTGATGTTTTACGAAATTAATGTATATATTCAGTGACTTTAGATTAGAGTTCCTTTTGAGCAAATGAGAAAAAGAATGAATTGTAAAAGGTAATGATCATTGAAGATTTATAAAGACAATATTTTACAAAAGATTCAAGATGGTTTCAAGCAAAAGCGTTGAAGAATTTTTGGAGCATTGAAGTTTTTTTTGTATTTCTAGGTAAAATAACTCAAAATTTTTATGCTCTTAATGCAACCCGATTAGGATCACGCACGACACTTAAAATTGAGTAATTCTTATGCGTTCCATGACAAGAAGTAATAAATTTATGATCCTAAATGATTTTCATAGTGTTAATGCAAGAAATTTTAAAACATGAAAATATAAGTTTATGGCCCAATCGGTTGACAGATGGAATCGATCGGTTGACTAACGAGATTAGTAGCTTGTGCGATAATGTGAAGAAAAGCTACCCTCCAGAATGGTCAACGAACGAAAGGTGTCAATGGTTGGAATTTAGAACATTGCGAGGGCCTAGTTGACCGACAAGGGGTCCAGTCGACCGATGTGTCAGGATTCAATCTACTTTAACTATTTCATTTTTTGAGATCTTCAATCCAAATCCTATGGTTTTAAATATTAGAAAATCTAATTTTAAGGAGATTTGAGTATATTTCATACATCGGTCACATCTTTTGAAGATCATATGTATTAGTCCTTATATTAATGGGTTCTATGAGTGTAATTGGTAAAAGTACTTTCTATATTTTAGGATTTTGAATCAAAAATGTTTTGGGGACTAAATTTAACTTTTTGAAGAGTATTTTTAAACCAAATACATCTCATTGGAAAGAGTATTTTATATGTGGTCTTAAAGTGTCATAAATGGTCTTATGTTTTGTAAAGTAACCATTATAGGCATAGTTTGAAATCTATATAATAAAACCAACATTTTTAACTTAATAACGATCAAGAGCAAGAGTTTTAATTAGCTATAATTGTAAAGAGATAATTATTTTTGCTTAGAGTAGTTTCAAGAGAAAAAGTTTTCTTTGAAAAAATCATTGTTCTTACTATTTTTGGGTTGAGTCTTTCCTACGTTCTTCTAAAATTAATCCTAGTGAGATTGTTCTTGATTACCTAATTAATATTATCTGTGCTTTAATTGAGTTATATTCATAAATTGAGCTAGTAGTATTTTATTTGAAAAATCGTTTTCAATTTCGAATATCTTGAAATTATTGGGAAAGGGTTTTTACTTGTGAAATCTGATTCTATTTATCTGTGCGCTTAAGTTGAATTAGTTTTGTTTTCTCACATAGTTTTATAACGTAGTTTCGGGACATTAATTGAGCATACATTGTATTGAGGTGGTAGAAGCTCCTGTTGGAATAAACTTGTATTTTTTTTATTTGTGAGAATTAGTGAATTAGACATATTTGGATCAATGTCTAATCGGGTGATCCGCCTCATTTTTTTGAAAGAAAAAGAATATAAAATAATAAAACGTAAATGGAAAGGGGTCTTAAAAGCATCGGTTTTATCAAAAAGTACTTAGGCCATTTTAGAAATAAGGAGTTGCCACCTAGCATTGGGATTAATTGGTGTGCTAGGTCACCAATTTTTTTAGCAAACAATTTAAAAGGCCTAAGTAAAATTGACTCCAAAAACATGGTTAAACCAAATATTCATTTAAAGAGTTCAGTGGTCGGTTACATTTGGGGAATGTGTTAGGTACCCTAAGACGTCTGTCCGAAAAAGGTACCTTATGTTCAATTATGCCCAATTGGTTTAAGTCCACATGTTCTATTTTATTTTTGAAAATATTTTCCTTCTTATAGAGCTCTTTTTGGTATTTTTCAAATTTAGATGAGACAAATTTTGGGTATTTTTGGATTGTTCCCCCGATATGACCTCTTCTCAAATTTTAAAGGATTTGACAAGGATGGTCCTCAGAGGGTAGTTTTATATATGTTTTCTAAGAATATATTTAATTTAAATGGGTAAATTGAACTAAGTGAATTACAAAAAAAATATAAACGTATGAATGCGAATGCAAAGCGTGATGATATTAAATTAGCAGGATATAAATTTATTTTATTTATGCAAGAATGTATTTATTTGTGATATAGTGTCCTAATGCTATATGTTTGTGTTTTTCATTATTTTTTTTATGCAAAACAGTCTTAATTTAAGCTTGTCAATGCAAGTGACGTAAACGGAGGAATAAATTAGATACCTAAATAAATTAATTTAGCTATATGGGTTAAATACTTAATATCTAGTATGGCTAATATGACGTATATAAAGGGCCTATATGAGAATGGACATGTAAAGTACAAGTGGAGAAAGGTGTTCTATATATCATCTAAACGGTACAAAAGGTAGTATGTGAATTGTCGATAAATATTATGCCACTTCCTATGTAGATGTGAGGAATCTCTATTTTCTTAATTCGCCCAATTAATTCAAAGAAATTCCTATTTAGAATTCCCTCAAATTCTATAGGGCATGTAAACGTCGCGGAAATAAGTTTTGTCAAAATTAATTCCTCTAAGACTTAAGTAGAATCCAAGGAAACGACTTATCGAATGAATCGTTGAATTCTCCCTAAGGTTTGTAAGAATTAATTCTTACAAAATAATTTATTATTATTTTTATTTTTAATTGAATTTAAATGTAATAATAACATAAACAACATGGATATTTAAATAAAAAAATCAATAACTTATTATTTTTTTGATTTTTTTATGAATTTAGGTATATGAACAACTTAAATAAAATAATAATAAAAGTGATGATGATAATAATAATAATAATGATGATGATGATGATGATGATGATGATGATGATGATGATGATGATAATAATAATAATAAACAATAAAATAAAAGGCCATCCCCATCTCACGCTTAGAGGCTAAGCCCAAAATGAAAGTCTCGTCTCAGCGTTTTCATCGAATCATCGGATAATTCTAACGGAACTAAACTTGTAGGAATTTAAATTATGATAACAAGGAAATAAATGAGAAAATTAAGAAGTAAGAAAACGTACTTGCTCTGGCGAAGATTCTCGATGCATGGGTTTTTCTCTCTCAAAGACGGCTTCTCGAATAGTCTTTCATTGAGAATCTCTCCTTAGGAAGGTCTCTATCTAAATTGTTTTTGAGTCTCTCCAAAGGGTTTTGTTGGCCCAGTGAAATACCCAAGAAAGGGGGTAAATTGGGTAGTTAAACATTTATCCAAAAAAAAATTTACTTTAATAACCCAAATAATTAATTTTAATCCTAAATTAATTATTATCTTTATATCAGAGCGGAAATATAAAATCAACTAGGTGCACACAAAACAACAAAAATAAATAAAGTAAAGATTGTAGCACACCAGAAATTTATACTAGTTCACCAAACTACACTCGGCTAATCCAGTCCTCTGAGCCTTACGGAAAGTCGCACCCACTAAATTTAAGATTCCTTTAAAGGTAGGAACTAAACCCTTATAAAGATTCTTTTACGGGCTCAGAATCAACCTTTGCAAAATTTCCTTTTCACAAGCTAAGGAATAACCTCTACTTTTTACAGACTCAAGAGTAACCTAATTCTTTTTAAAATAAAGGTTAAAGAATCAAAACCTCACAAATACTCTAAATATCCTTTTACCCGGTAAGGATTGAACTGTTACAAAATTCTCACAAAACAATTCAATTCAAGAAGAATTACTACATCAATCTCTTTACTGGAAAAGACTAAAACTAGCTACCTTTAGATTAAATACTCCCAACAGTATTTAATCTCCCACTCAACTTACTAATTAAAAATTGATAAGTGATTTTTCTCACTCGGAGCTTCTACCACCCCAGATAAATTAAAACTCAATTAATATCCCAAAACTAGTGATAGAAAAGTGAGATATTCAAAATCTGATTTTAAACAAAAATAGGTAACACGTAATTGAGCACGTAATCAGATTGATTCAAGAAATTGTTTAAAAAATATTTTTCCACAAAAAATTAGAAAATAATTTCAAAGATCAAATTCTAAATATAAACAAGTAACAATTAATATAAAGTAATTTGGAAAGATTTCACCCGGAATCCATCGAAAAAATAATGATTAGAGCAATATTACTGCAAATTCAGTAGCACCAATGATTCTCAGCAAATAACTCTTAGAAAAGCTCTCACAAATCTCAAAATGATTTATCTTAGAAAAGATCTGTAATATCTCTTGATCTCTCTTAATCTCTCTTAAAGATATGAAAAACGTAGGTCTATATAAATAGGATTAAAATCAGCTCTCTAACGGTTAGTTCCAATTTGTTATGACACTAAATTGCTCTTATAGACCCCTTATATCATTAAGATTTCATTCTGATTCAATTCACTTTATTAAAACTTTTAAACTTCTCAATTAAATCCCCCAAATATTTCTCAATCACAATTAAATAGAATAGAAACAATTATATGTACCAAATTGAGAAATATTCAAACTTAATAAACTAAATCTATAGAGATAACGTAATATGTGTTGCACATCTCAAATAATATTAAATCCCTAAATCTCTCATGAATCCTGACAAAAAAATGGCTAGTAACGGCTACTTTTAGATTAAAATTCGAAATTCCATAATATCCTAAAACAGACACATAAGTCGACCGACCAAGATCAGCAGTCGACCGCTTGATTCAGGATGTAGCCAAGCCAAAGATTCTGTGCCCATCGATCGACTTATCTATCAACCTAGAGATTCAGAGAGTTCTATTTCGCTTCACAGGTCGACCGCTCTATCGACTTATCGATACAGAGAGTTCATATTTAAGAACAGGTCGACCTACCTGCAACCGAAAGATACAAAGAGTTTTTCTTCTTTGTTCTGGTCGACTTACCTGTCGACTTATGGATACTGGAGCACTTTTTTAAACTCATTTTTAATTCATTCTCATTGAAGTTTTTGCCCCTTTAATCAATTTCTTTTCTTGGTTAGCTCCACTAAATACTTAAATTCAATTTTAATCAAATATAAATATTTATTTTTCAATTACACGTAGGAGCAAATAATTTATCTAATAACGATCCTATTAAAAACACACATATTTATAAAAATCATTTAAAAATCTTTTCGTGTCGTGTGTGATTCTAATTGGGATATTAAGAGTTGAAATTTAACCCGAGCTGTTTTTCCTAGGTTCTTCAAATTCTTTAACCTCTTAATCCTTCATCATCTTTATCATCATATCTTTATCATTTGGAACTAATAAACTGAAACACTTAATCAAACCGCTAGTTCCACCAAAAACATCAACATTTAATTATCCATCAAAATCTTGGGATCAACAAGTTTTTCTCTAATAATTAACCCCCGATGGGTTTTCTCTCAAAACCTCACTTCCTACAAGGATTTCTCCCTAAATCTTTTAGTTTCTCAATGGGTTACTCTCTGAGTTTTTTGTGTGTCGAAACTATGAGGAGAAGGGTCCTATTATAGGGAAGGATGTGGAGTGAAAAATCCTAGAAATCCTATGAAATCCAAGTCCAAATTAGTCGAGGAAAAGGAAACAAAATTCAAAAGGAAAGGAAAAAGAAAACCTAATCCCATTTTGACAAGGAAAAATAAACGTATTTTCTTTCCTATTTTTTTTTTCTGTTTTATGTTTTCTTTTCTTTTCTTTTTTTCTTTTTTTTCTTTTTTTTTTTGTTTTTCTTTTCCTTTTTGTCTGAATAAAATAAAAAACAAATTAATAAAAGTACAAATAAATTGCAAAAAGTAAAATTAAAATTATTTTTGGGGATGTCAAAATGGCATGTCTATATCAGGATAGATAGGTTTGATCTTTAGCCTGTGAAAAAGATTAGGTTTGATTCTACCTGTAATAGAATTAGGTTAGTCTTTAGCCTGGTAAAAATATAGCCTTTAGCCTGGTAAAAATATAGGGTTCTTCCTTAGTCTATGGAAAGAAAAAATTGTAAAAGTTTAATTCTGAGCATACAAAAAGAATTAGGTTAGTCTTCAACCTATGAAAAAAATTACAAGAGTTTGGTTCTTACCCAGTAAAAAATTCAGGGATTAGTGGATTGCAAAAAGCCTGTGGAGCTCGGGGGACTAGATGTAGGTAAAAATAGTTTACCGAACTAGGATAAATCGTTGTATGCTTTTTCTTTATTTCTGGTTGTTTGGTTATGCACTTAGTTAAATATATTTTCGTTGTAATACAAGATAATAAGCAGTTAGGGAAATTGTAATTTGTGCGTGTGATAAGTAATTGTATAAAATTTTATCACTATCCAATTCAAACCCCTCATGGGTAGATTTGTGGGCCAACAAATACGTTGTCATAGCTAGTCCATTTCCAGGTCACTAATTATGGGCGTTCCATTAGTTGAACCAATTGTTATTCTTCTCAACTATAGTTCAGTTTGTGGGTGTGATTTTATAATTTTTTTTATTTATCATTTTGTGGTATAATATTATTTATTTAAGACATTTTAATTTTTTTGTAAAAGGAAAAAATTATATAGTGTTTTGATTTACATGATAAATAAATCATGATCTAGCCATGTCTAAAAGTGATAGAATTAAAACAATTATATTTTCCCATTGGAAGGGAAAAAAGTTTAATAAGTGCGCATGCTCTCAGAAAGATTAGAACATAAACTCCAAATTAAGGATTTGGTGTCATCATTTTTCACTAGAGTACTTTGTTTTTTTGGTAAGTATGCTTATTTGTTTGTTTACTTAAGTAATTAAATTATGGGATTTTATGCCAAAAGTCCTTGGGACAACTTTTCCAATCCCATTGAAAAGTCAACATGGTTATAACTCCCATTTCAAAAAATAATTGGCAAAAACTCCAATTCATATTTTCTTAATGACAAAATTACCCCTCCACACATTTCAAACCCTATTTCTCTTGAGGTTTGATATTTTCTTTCTCTCCTTTCTTCAATCGCCGCTCTTTTTTTTTCTCTTTCAAATGAATTTTTGCCGTTTACTGCTGCCGACGCCGCCGTTGATGTCGTTGCCGCCGCTGTTTTTCTTCCTCAAGCCTTGCCGCAGCCGCCTCGCTTCATCTCCGTTCCCCATCGCTAAAGCTACTTTCGATGCTAAAGAGAGAGATGAACCAGACCGTCGGTCGTGGTCGTCGTCGTCGTCGTCGCCGCAAGTTTTCGTTCGTAATCATCGTCGTTCGTGTTTGTTGTCTCCAGATCTGAGTAGATCTACTCATATTTGGACAAATCTTAGTAGATCTAAGCAACGACAGTGACGAACGACGACGACCACGTAGCAGTGACGAACAATTATAGGTATTTTTTTGTTTTTGTTTTTTTTTTTTTTTGGTTTGAATTTTGGAGTCTCCAAACCGAGGGAGGGAGAGAGAGAGAACTCTGATTTGGCCATATATGGCCAAATTGAGGGAGACCTAGCCGGAGACGGCGATGATAGCGGTGGAGACGGTGGAAGAGTGGTATGGAAAATGGGGCGACAATGGCAGTTTTCGATCTTTAATTCTGTTCATTTCCGGCGAAATTTCGACTTAACTGGTAACATTTTTTTTCTCTGTTCTTCTTTATTTTCCATTTTTGGTTTATAATTTTGCTCAAATCTATTGTTGTTTTCAGAACCTCCAATGGCATGATCAAGTAGATATCTACTTTATTTTTTCAGTAGATATCAACTTGATTTTGTTTATCGTCCCTCCCTATTCTTGATATACTCTTTGATCATTGAACGATTTTCAGGTATTCTGGTCTTGCTAGAGGGTTGGTCTTACTGGAGGAATGAACTTGGAGGAATGAACGATTTCCAGATTTTTTTTTTCCCTTTTTTCACTTTGAATTTTGATTGATGAAATAATTATTTGTTTCAATTGTTTGGTTGTTTGCTTGCTAGGTGAAAGAAAATAATAAATGAAATTGAATTAGAATTTTGATATTATTTGAATATCCCAATTCAAATAAGTTCTAGGGATTTCTTGATTTATTTTGTCATTTTTATCCTTTATGTGTAAATGGTTGTATTATTTTTTTGTTCAATGGATATTTACTGATTTTTTAAATTTATTGTTTAAATGTTTGTGTTTTTTTTAGTTCAGTTGATATCCACTGATTTGTTTTTTAGTAGATATCTACTTATTTATTTTTAGTAGATATCTATTTATTGAAAACCGATGAAGATGGAGGGAGTGCGACGATGAATATCTACTAAATATAATTAAGTAGATATCTACTTAATTGATTTTTAAAATTATTTAACTTTTTTTTTTTTTAATTCAAATAGAATTTAATATTTTTTTTTTATATTTTAAAATGTTCATTGAATATTTAAAAAAATTAACTAAAATTAAAATTAAATTAAGCGAAAAATAATGTAAGTGGATATCTACTAAATATAATTAAGGAGATATCTACTTAATGGATATCTAAGTAGATATCTACTTAATTGATTTTTAAAATTATTTTAAAATAATTTTTAATTCAAATAGAATTTAATATTTAATTTTTTTATATTTTAAAATGTTCATTGAATATTTAAAAAAATTAACTAAAATTAAAATTAAATTAAGCGAAAAATAATGTAAGTGGATATCTACTAAATATAATTAAGTAGATATCTACGTAATGGATATCTAAGTAGATATCTACTTAATTGGTTTTTAAAATTATTTTAAAAGAATTTTTAATTCAAATAGAATTTAATATTTAATTTTTTATATTTTAAAATGTTCATAGAATATTTTAAAAAATAAACTAAATTTGAAATAAAATTAAGTGAAATATAATTAGGGTATTTATGATATTTTATTAAAAAATATTATTTTTTAAGAAAAATAAAATTAATTGAAATTTTTATTAAAAAAATTGAGAAAAAATTGAAAACAAGTGAAATTATATATATATATATATATATATATATATATATATATATATATATATTAGGAGTTTTGAAAAAAAAAATGGCCAAAATGATATTTTTGTAAATTTTGTAGCTATTGAAGGGTAATTTAGAAAGAGTAAAAATGATGGTATTTTAGGAATGAGCCTAAAAAGTATGGGACTTAGAAAGTGGTCTTTTGAACAAATGGGACCTCTCAAAATTTTTCCCTTAAATTATTTTAATTTTTAAAATCATACAATCATAATTATATTTAAATTTAATGAGTTATGATTGATATATTATAATAATGTAGTAAAAATATATTTTATTTGATTAAAAAGTGCATTTAGGCACAGGCCATAACTAGTAACAACAACAACAACATTAATGAGAACAACACAAACTTTTACCCGCCTAAATAGGATCGACTACATAAATCCTTTTTCTCTATACAAATCATTCAAGGAAAATTTCAACTCTTAATATCTCATTTAGGAACACACACATTGCACAAAATGTATTTTATCATTTATGTGTTTTCTATTAAAATTATTTGCTCCAATGTGAATTGAGAAGATATAATTTTGAATGACTAAAATAGAATATAGGAAGACTAGTGGAACTAATTTTGAAGAGAAAATGGTTAAAGGGGCGAAAATGTAAAAGAAAATGAGTTAAAAAAGTATTCAAAGAAGAGATCCAGAAGATGGCAGTCGACTGGTGAGTCGACCGGACAAGGAATCTGATCGAAAATCTAAAATGCATTTGGATGATTATTGTGGTTTAAAGGAGTTTTCAGACGTTGTTTTTTAAATTAATAATTTGCTCTCTAAAGTGGATTCTCTTGAAAATGAAAATAGAGTTTTAAAAAATAATTTTGATATGATTTCCAGGCAAAGGTCAGATTTTTTTTTCTAAAATCGATTTACTTAAGAAAAATTTTGAAAAATCAAAATCCGACCTTAAGTCTATTTCGAGAGATTCTGAAAATGATTTTTCTAGGCAAAGTGGATATGCTTCATTATCTCATCTTTTGTCACAGGCCAATAATAGTTATGCTTCCATTGTTAGAAATGATTTATGTTTTATATCTCGTACTTTCTATGATAAATCAAATTTGAGATGTTATTATTGCAATAGGGTTGGGCATTTTAAAGTATCATGTCTGTTTCGGAACCCTAAGTTTTTGTCTAACAAGGACGGATCCAAAATGAAATGGATACCGAAGAAAATTGTTGAAATGTCTTGTGCAGAATTACAAAATGTCAGAAGTAGACCTAAAGGAATAGTTAAAGAGTTTATATCAAATCCGAAATAGGAAGTCATCAAAGATCCACAAGCGACATGTGCAAAGAAGCCACAAGAGAAATGTGCAAAGAGAAAGTTTTACAAAATCCAAGATGGGATATCACCAGGAAGCTACAAGCGATACGTACAAAGGGGATCGTCAATGAATCAAATGGCAAAAATCAAAAGTTGAGAGGATACAGATAGGCCAAGAAGAATTATGCACCCAAAGTAATCATGAGTACAAATGAGGTAAAAAGTAAAGTTGCCCCAAATGATAGAAAATGTACTCCTAATCCTCTGCATTTTAAATTTATTAAATTTGTTAAAGAGAGAGAGTCCCAACTTACCAAATAGGAAAATTGGTAATTGTTTCTAAGACCTATATTAAATTATACGTTTACTTGTTGTCTTAGAAACATTATATGGTGATTATGAAAATCACATTTAGTAAAAGTGTAATTACATGTTTTTTATAATGTGCTTATATGTTTACATGTTATTGAGATTTAGAAATTGAATTGAACTAAGGTTTTTATTAATCTTGATTTGTTAAAATGCATGATATTTTAATTGAGGTGAATTGAATGATAAAGAATGATTTATTTGATTTGAATTGTTCAAGATCATGATTGTATACTTACATAGGATATATTTATATGAATTAAGTATCTGGCTATATACATGCTAATAGGTCATTCTTATATGTCTCATATCCTCTTATTTTTAAATGATTATTATTGTGTAAAGGATTGAGCATGTTACGAGATAACATCTTTAATATGCATGTTATTGATTGAGATATGATTCATGTTCCTGAGCGTTAATGATTATTTGTTAATGAGAAACATGCTACTTGAGAAGACTCGATCTGAATTGATTGGTTTATAGGATTAAGATTTCTTGGAATTGATTAGTGATCATACATCTTGATGCGAATAAATGATAAATATATGTTCACTTGATTTCTACTAATGATCTTCTTCTAAGCATGTTCAAAAGAGTTTTAGGTTTTAATATTACTCAAGGAGAAACAAATATTCATATCGAAACTCAAAGTTGAGTCAAGAATAAGAACGAGATTGATTCAAGGAGATAATCGATTAGAGTTGAATCTTCATTCAACTAAGTGATAAAACAATCTCATTCTTGCATTATTATGAGAGAAATTTAAGTATCATGATTTGATTATATGACTATACTATATGAGTTTCTCTAAAAGTCATGTTTAAAATATGCGAAATATGTTGTATCAATTCATAACTCGTTTATCATTGAATTATTTGTCAATTTGCATAATCTTTAAATATATATAGCATAAGTTATTCGTTAATGATTATTGTTGAAAAAATGGAGCTGAATTTTTATGAAATAAGATGTGTTATATTGAAAGTTTCATAAATTATCATTGAGAGATGTTTCATGTCTTAGCGTTTCAAAGATTATATTTATTTTTTTCTCCTTAAAATGAATTAATTTGTTTACATATATATAGTGGGAGATTGTATGATTAAGAATGATATTTTTGGTGTGGATTTTGATGGATTGAGTAGATTTGATATTTATCTATAAAAATGATCCACATAGTGCTGATGTTTTGTGCTTAAAAAGTAATTTATTCAAATGAGTTTTAATTTTTAAAGTTAATCCAACATGCTTCTATTATATGAATGCCTAGAGTGAATTATCTATCTTTTCCCCCTCCCTAAATTTTATTTTTTGAAGATGACAAAGGGGGAGAAATTAGTTATGTTTTATTTAAGGGGGAGTATTTTTAAAATTGTGCTTTAATTGAGTATTTTTACTTTGTGCATTATTGAAATCTTCATTATGATGCTTTAACATGTTAAAGAAGCCATCCTCAAATTCAGGGGGAGTGTGGTTATATTTTTATTCTAAAGAAAACAACAAAGTTAATTGTCATCATAAAAAATGGGGAGATTGTTGATCCTAAGATTTTGATGAACAATTAAGTGTTGTGTTTTGGTGGAATAAATGATTTAATTAAGTGTTTCAGTTATTTAAGTTCCAGTGATGAAGATGTGATGTTAAATGGATGATAAATGATGAAGTTGAAGATATTGAAGAATTAAGAGTTTGAAGAAATTAGGAAAAATAACCCAAGTAAATTTCAACTCTTAATATCTCATTTAGGAACACACACATTGCACAAAATGTATTTTTATCCTTTATGTGTTTTTTATTAAAATTATTTGCTCCTATGTGAATTGAGAATAAATAATTTTGAATGACTAAAATGGAATATAAGAAGATTAGTGGAAGTAATTTTAAAGAGAAAATGGTTAAAGGGGCAAAAACGTAAAAACAAAAAAAGAAAAAAAAAAGAAGAAGTTAAAAACGTATTCAGAGAAGAGATCCAGAAGATGACAGTCGACTGGTGAGTCGACCGGACAAGGAAGCTGAAAGAACCTGTATCTCTAAGTCAACAGACAGGTCGACCGGTCAAGAAGGGTTGAACTCTCTGAATCAACAAGTCGACTGATGGTTGACCGGTGAAGAAGTGCTGAACTCTCTAAATCTATGAGTCGATCGGGCGGTCGACCGATGAGCTCCATTGTCTACAATCTGAATCAGGCAGTCGACTAGGCAGTCGACTGTTTACGTTGTTTCAGGATACTGTTTGATCTGAAATTATATCCAAAAGTAGCAGTTTTGTGTTGGGATTTGAGAGAGATTTCGAGGATATTATCTATATTTAAGATATGGTTTACATACTAATTAAATCATATTGATTTGGTACATTGAATATTAATGTTTCTCAATTTGGTTCTTGAAATTGATTATATTCTAATTTATTGAGATTGATAAATATTTGAAAGGTTTAATTGAAAGATTTGAAAGTTTTTATTAAGTGAATTGAACCAAAATAAAGCCATTATGTTATAAGGGGTCTATAAGTACGATTAATTGTCATGACACATGTAAACTAGCCGTTAGAAGGCTGATTTCATACTGCTTTAAATAGACCTGCGAATTTCATATATCATTAAGCAGTAAACAAGAGAGAAACCATATCATATCATTTGTGAGCTTTTATAAGAGTTATCCTTCTGAAATATTGTGAGCTTTTCTGAGAGCCGATTTTGAAGATCAATTGCTATTAATTTTTACTGCTACCGGATCTGAAGTTACATTACTTTATCTAATTATTCTGTGGATTCCGTGTGAGATCTTTCCAATTAATTTTTATTGTGCATTACTTATTTATTATTGGAAATTGATCTTAGAAATTGTTTCTGATTTTTGAAGAAAATATTTTTACAAACAATATCTTGAATCTGATTACGTGCTCAAATTTGCTACCCACATCTTGTTCAAATCATATTTTCTAACTCACATTTTTCTATCACTAGTTGGGATATTAATTGAGTTATTATTTATCTGGAGTGGTAGAAGCTCCGAGTGAGATTTATTTCTTATTAATTTTTGTATTGGTGAATTGTGACGGATTAAATACTATTGGGGGTATTTAATCAAGGGTAGCTGGGTTTCAGTCTCTTCCTATAAAGAGATTGAGGTAGTGATTCTTCCTGAATAAAATTGACATTTGAGTGATTTGTAAATGATTCATCCTTACTTGGGAAAATGATAGTTGGAGGATTTTGTGAGGTTTTGATTCTTGAGCCTTAATGTTAAAAAGAATTAGGTTATTCTTTAATCTGTAAAAAGTAGAGGTTCTTCCTTAACCTGAGAAAAATATATTGTAAATGTTGATTCTGAGCCTGTAAAAGAATCAGTGTGCGAGTTTAGTTCCTACCTTTAAAGGGATCTTGGTTTTAGTGGGTGCGACCTCCGTGGAGCTCGGGGGACTGGATTAGCCAATAATAGCTTGGTGAACCAGTATAAATCTTTGGTGTGCTGCTATATTTATTTTGCTATTTTTGTTATTTGGGTGTGCACTTAGCTGATTATATTACTCCGCTGTGTTATAAAGATAATAATTAATTTAGGCTTAAAATTAATTATTTGATTTATTGAATTTTATTCTGATAATTTTTTAATTGCCCAATGCACCCCCCCTCTTGGGTATTCTACTGGGCTAACACCGTTCATTTTAGAAAACTTGTTTCAGAAACTTTTCTAAGCGTCGATTTTGAAATGGTCTTTGGGTCTGCATTTTGTTTAAGAAAATAAGTTACCACCTAAGATAGGGTTAAATGGTGTGCTAGGTCATCGGGATTTTAGAAATTCATTTTTTATTTTAAAATGGCCTAAGTTTTGACTCGAATATAATCGGTCTTTTACTAGAGATTTCTTTAAGTTCGGGGGTCGGTTATACTCGGGGAAGGTGTTAGGCACCTCAAGACACCTGTTCGAAGATGGTACCTCAGTCTAAATAAATATTTACGTATAAACCAAGTCCAAGTAATTTCCTTTAGTTTTTTTTAACACAATAATTCTCTCTTTTATGTTTTTGTCTTTTTTATGCATTTTTTATGTACAAAAAAATAAATAAATAAATAAAAATAAAAATAAATTATTACTATCTATCTGCAGTAACAGATAAAACACATTTTATGTCGACCAAACCTGTAAAGGTTGCCTATGTATCCCGGGTTTCAAAGGGAATCAGGTTAAAACGTAGTTCATGTATTCAAGATAAATTGATTTTTATTTAGATAGGTGACCAAACTCGTATATGAGTTGCCTACGTATCTCAGGTAGTTAAGAATCAGGTCAACACGTAGTTTATCTCGAGATGACTTTTGTTTTGTTTTTTATCTATTTTTTATGAGATAAGGACATGAATCGCATCGATGATATGTGGATATTCACTTTTGATTTTGTCACAAACACTCCAACCAAACGCACTTACTTAGGTAAGTTTACTGTTTACGTTTAGGTTAATAGTTCAAAAAGAAAAGAAAATCTATCGTATATATGCCAATCTTACTCGTAACTAAGAAAAATGCAAATGTTTTTGAAGAAAGTGCAAACATATCCCCGAATGAATAGAGGTCCTCATTTTATTCCAAAGTTTTAGCCACAAGGGTCTCGACGGAGTAGGAATATATATATATATATATATATATATATATATATATATGGTGCCAGTCCACGAACCTAATGGCTTAGTGCCACAAGGGTCTCGGTTGTTCTTAATTGTTCCTGAACAACTTCTTGAGATCTTCCTCCAAGATCCTCAATAACACCTCTAGAAATCTATTTTGATAGAATTTTTGGATGTTTTTGAAGTAGAAGGTCCTGATAGGTTGAAAATACATATTTATTTCTAAGTCGAATTTGATAATTTTCGAGTTATTTAGTAATATTTTATTGCGTTTATGTTCGTTTTGATGTAAATCAGGTGTAGGGACGTAATTGATTGATAATCAAGCAAAACGGTAGGAAAATGGTAGAAAATTATGAAGAGAATTAAAGTTTCAGTGTAGCAAATCTACAGCTGCGATAGTGAAACAACAGAGAAGCACAAACCTTCTAATCGCTCACCGCTGCAGTGGTGAAAGATCAGGACGCCTACTGATTGCCCATCGCAGCAGCGGTGAAGCCCACCGCTGCAGCGGTCACAAGCCAGTTATTTTTAGATATTTGACAGATATTTTGATCCTTGTCTTATACCCCTGTTGGCCCAGTAGAATACCCAAGATGAGGGGTGAATTGGATAATTAAAAAAATCTATCAAAATAAATTTGAATAAATCAAATAATTAATTTTAAGCATAAATTAATTATTATCTTTATAACACAGCGGAATAATATGATTAATCTAAGTGCATACCTAAACAACAAAATAACAAAATAATAATGCAACACACAAAAGATTTATACTGATTCACCAAGTTACTCTTGGCTAATCCAGTCCCCCGAGCTCCACGGAGGTCGTACCCTCTAAAACTAAGATTCCCTTAAAGGTAGAAACCAAACCCACACACCAGTTCTTTTACAAGCTCAGAAACAACCTTTACAATTATTTTTTTCTCAGGCTAAGAAAGAACCTCTACTTTTTACAGACTAAAGAATAACCTAATTCTTTTTAACACTAAGGCACAAGAATCAAAACCTCTCAAAATACTCCAACTATCCTTTTACCCGGTAAGGATTGAACCATTACAAATATCACTCAAAACACAATTTTATCCAGGAATAATCACTACCTCAATCTCTTTACAGGAAGATACTAAAACCCTGCTACCGTTGATTAAATATCTCCAATGACATTTAATTCGTTACAACTCACCAATACAAAAATTGATAAGTAAATCTCACTCAGAGCTTCTACCACCCTAGACAAATAAAAACTCAATTAATATCCCAACTAGTGATAGAAATACGTGAGATACAGAAATATGATTTTAACAAAAATATGAGTAGCAAATTGGAGCACGTAATCAGATTCAAGAAATTGTTTGAAAGAATATTTTCTTCAAAAATCAAAAAATAATTTTTAAGATCAATTTCCAAAATAAAATAACAAACAATAAAATATATAGAAAGATCTTACCCGGAATCCACAGAAATAATGATTAGAACAGTATAACTTCAAATCCGGTATCAGTAAGAATAGATCACAGTTGATTATCAGAATCACTCTTAGAATAGCTCACAGTATCGTAGAATGATAACTCTTATAAAAGCTCTCTCAAAATGATATAAACTGATTTTCTCTCTTAGAATGATTAACTTTTCTTAGAAAATTTGTAGGTCTATATAAAGGCACATATAATCAGCCTCCAAATGGCTAGTTTACAAGTGTCATGACAATAAAATACTCTTATAGAACTCTTATAACATAAGGACTTCATTTAGGTTCAATTTCACTTAATTACAACTTTTAAAACTCTCAATCAAATCCCCAAAATAATTCTCAATCAAAATAAATAAGTGTAGAATCCATTTTAATTACCAAATGGAGAAACATTAATATTTAATTAACCATATTGAAAGGATTTAATTAGTATATGAACCATATCTTAAATATCAAGAATATCCCCGAAATCTCTCTCAAATCCTCACAAAAAATGGCTACTTTTGGATTTAAAATTAAATCAAACAATATCCTGAAACAGCACATTCGGTCGACTGCCTAACCGACTGCCCAACTCAGCTTGTAGCCAAACCATCGCCGCAGCGAGCATAGGTCGACCGCCAAGTCGACTCACAGATTCAGAGAGTTTGTGATGCTTCCACCGGTCGACCGCTCGGTCGACTCGCAGATTCAGAGAGTTCAGATGTTTTTACAGGTCGACCGGTCGGTCGACTCTTCAATTCAGGATGTTTCATCTTCCTTCTCCTGTCGACTTTTCAATCGACTGCCTCATTCTGAATCACTTCTCTGATCTCGTTTTTAACCTACTTTCTTTTATGATTTCGTCCCTTTATCCATTTTTATCTTTAAATAGGCTCTACTAATATTCTTTTATTTCATTTTAGTCATTCAAAAATATTTCTTTTTAATTCACATAGGAGCAAATAAATATACTTAATAAAAACACACATAAAAGATAAGATTCATTTTGTGTCATGTGTGTGTTCTTAAATGGGATATTAAGAGTTAATATTTATCTGGGTTGTTTTCCCTAATTTCTTCAAACTCTTAATACTTCTTCATCATCTTGATATCTTCATTAAGCATCCATTCCATTTAACATCTTTATTTAGCATCCATTCAATTTGACATCTTCATTACTGGAACTTTAAATCACTGAAACACTTTATCAAACATTAGTTCCACCAAAACATCAATACTTAATTGTTCATCAAAATCTTGAGATCAACAATCTCCCCCTTTTTTATGATGACAATTAATTTTGATGTTTTCTTTAAAATAAAATATAACCACACTCCCCCTTAATCCGAGGACGGGTTCTTTAACTCGTTAAAGTATCACAATGAAGATTTCAATAATACACAATTTAAATCTTTTTATTAAAACGCAGTTTTAGAATACTCCCCCTAAATAAAACATCACTCATTTCTCCCCCTTTGTCATCTTCAAAAACAAATTTAGGTAGGAAAGGAGAAAACAACAAACATGTAACTCACTCTAAGCAAACATCATTATGCCTAATCATACCCAAACCGCGAATGATTTTCACAAACTGATCTTTCGCTAGTGGTTTGGTAAAAACATCAGCAAGCTGGTCGGAGGTATCAATATACTCAATAATAATATCCCTTTTCTGAATGTAACTACGAATAAAGTGATGTCTAATCTCTATGTGTTTTGTTCGTGAGTACTGTGTAAGATTCTTACTTAGACATATAGCACTTTTATTATCACAAAAGATTGGGACCTCCTCCATACAAATTCCAAAATCATTTAATTGTTGCTTCATATATAAAATTTGAGCACAACAGTTACCAGCTACCAAGTATTCAGCCTCAATAGTAGATAAGGCTATCGAATTCTGCTTCTTGCTTGACCAAGAAGCCAAAGCATGTTCTAACAAATGACATGATCCGCTTGTGCTTTTTCGCTCAACTTTGCAACCGGCAAAGTTAGCGTCGGAGTAACTTACCAATTTAAAATCACTCCCCCTAGGATACCATAATCCTAGGTCAGTCGTCCCCTTTAAATAACAAAAAATTCTCTTAACCGCAGTCAAGTGCGATTTTTTAGGACAAGACTGAAATCTAGCACAAAGACAAACATTATACATAATGTTAGGTCTACTAGCAGTTAAATACAACAAGCTACCAATCATACATCGATACATCTTTTCATTAACGCTTTTGCCCGTATCCTCTTTTTTAATTTTTGTAGTCGTCGCCATGGGAGTTTTATACTCTTTTGCTCCTTCCAAGCCATATTTCTTTAACAACTCATTGGTGTATTTAACTTAGTTTATAAATATCCCTTCTTTGGTTTGCTTAATTTGCAATTCAAGAAAGAAATTCAGCTCTCCCATCATACTCATTTCAAATTCAACCTACATTATCTTAGCAAACTCTTGGCAAAGATCCTCATTAGTAGATCCAAAAATGAAATCATCAACATATACTTGTACTAATAGGATATCAAAATCAGTTTGCTTTACAAATAGTGTTATATCACAAATACCCCTTCGAAAACTATTTTCGATCAAATATCGGCTAAGTCTTTCATACCAAACTCTCGAAGCTTGTTTGAGCCCGTACAAAGCCTTGCGAAGTTTAAATACATGATCAGGAAATTTGTCACTTTCAAATCCTAATAGTTGTTCCACATAAACTTCTTCAGTTGGAAAGCCATTTAGAAATGCACTCTTTACATCCATTTGATATAGCTTAAAATTACATAAACATGTAAAGGTGAGTAGCATTCTAATTTCTTCTAGTCTAGCAACAGGAGCATAAGTTTCATCATAATCAATTCTTTCCTCTTGATTATAGCTTTGTGCCACTAATCTTTCTTTATTTCTAATTACCATACTAGATTCATCCTTTTTGTTTCTAAATACCCATTTAGTACCAATAATTGGATGAAAATCCGGTCTCGGAACAAGACATCATACTTTGTTCTTCTCAAATTGAACTAATTCATCTTGCATTGTGAAAATCCAAGATTCATCAATTAGCACCTCATTTATATTTTTAGGCTCAATTTGAGATAAGAAAGCAAGATTAATTATATCCCTAAGAGAAGATCAAATGCTTACACCTTTTTCGAAATTACCGATGATTTCTTTAATTGAATACCCTGGTACTTTCTTCAAAGCTCTTGGTAAAGTCGAATCATTCTCCTGAGGTTCCTCCTCTTATTGAGACTCATTTGGTGCATCATTACCTTGGTTTTGGTTATTTGAGATACCTGCATCATCATCATCCAAAACCTTTCTCGACAAGTATGGATCAGCTTCCTCAAAAATAACATATATAGTTTCTTTTACTACTAAAGTACATTTATTATAAACTCTATAAACTTTACTATTAGTAGCATATCCAAGGAAAATTCCATAATCGAATTTAGCATCAAATTTACCAAGATTATCCTTGTCATTCAAAATGAAACATTTGCATCCAAAGACTTTTAAAATGTGAAATATTAGGAGTCTTACCATTCCAGATTTCATAGGGAGTTTCGTTAAACCCTCTATGAATTGATACCCGGTTTACCACGTGACAAGCGGTACTTACTACTTCGGCCCAGAAGTAGGGTGGTAAACGATTTTCATTTAGTATTGTTCTAGCCATCTCTTGAAGCATTCTGTTCTTCCTTTCTACTATACCTTTTTCTTGCGGTGATCTTGGTGCAGAAAGGTTGTGAGCATAACCAAACTACTCTTGGCTAATCTAGTCCCTTGAGCTCCACGGAGGTCGCACCCTCTAAAACTAAGATTTCTTTAAAGGTAAGAACCAAACCCATACACCGATTCTTTTACAGGCTCAGAATCAACCTTTACAATTTCATTTTCTCAGGCGAAGGAATAACTTCTACTTTTTACAGGCTAAAGAATAACCTAATTCTTTTTAACACTAAGGCACAAGAATCAAAACCTCTCAAAATACTCCAACTATCCTTTTACACTGTAAGGATTGAACCATTACAAATATCACTCAAAACGCAATTCTATTCAGGAAGAATCACTACCTCAATCTCTTTACAGAAAGAGACTAAAACCCTGCTACCTTTGATTAAATATCCCCAATGATATTTAATCCGTCACAACTCACCAATACAAAAATTGATAAGTAAATCTCACTCAGAACCTCTACTACCCCAGACAAATAAAAACTCAATTAATATCCCAATTAGTGATAGAAATACGTGAGATACAGAAATCTGATTTTAACAAGAATATGGGTAGCAAATTGAAGCACGTAATCATATTCAAGAAATTGTTTGAAAGAATATTTTCTTCAAAAATTAAAAACAATTTCTAAGATCAATTTCTAAAATAAAATAATAAACAATAAATAATATGGAAAGATTTCACTCGAAATCCACAGAAATAATGATTAGAACAGTATAGCTTCAAATCCGGTATAAGTAAGAATAGATCACAGTTGATTATCAGAATCACTCTTAGAATATCTCACAGTATCGTAAAATGATAACTCTTATAAAAGCTCTCTCAAAATTATATAAACTAATTTTCTCTCTTAGAATGATTAACTTTTCTTAGAAAATTCGCAGGTCTATATAAAGGCACATGTAATCAACCTCCTAACGGCTAATTTACAAGTGTCATGAAATAAAATACTCTTATAGACCCCTTATAACAAAAGGACTTCATTTAGGTTCAATTTCACTTAATAACAACTTTTAAAACTCTCAATTAAATTCCCAAAGTATTTCTCAATCAAAATAAATAAGTGTAGAATCCATTTTAATTACCAAAGTGAGAAACATTAATATTTAATGAACCATATTGAAATGATTTAATTAGTATATGAACCATCTCTTAAATATTAAGAATATCCCCGAAATCTCTCTCAAATCCTAACCAAAACCAGCTACTTTTAGATTTAAAATCGGATCAAACAATATCCTGAAACAACACATTCGATCAACTGCTCAACCGACTGTCCAACTCAGCTTGCAGCCAAACCATCGCCGCAGCGAGCATAGGTCGACCGTCCGGTCGACTCACAGATTTAGAGAGATTGTCATGCTTCCATCGGTCGACTCACAGATTTAAAGAGTTCAGATATTTTCATAGGTCGACCGGTCGGTCAACTCTTCAATTCAGGATGTTTCATCTTCCTTTTCTGGTCAATTACTCAGTCGACTACCTCCGTCTGAATCACTTCTCTGATCTCGTTTTTAACTTACTTTCTTTTACAATTTCGCCCCTTTATCCATTTTTATCTTTAAATAAGCTCCACTAATATTCTTATATTCCATTTTAGTCATTCAAAAATATTTCTTTTTAATTCACATAGGAGCAAATAAATACACTTAACAAAAACACACATAAACGATAAGATTCATTTTGTGCCATGTGTGTGTTCCTAAATGGGATATTAAGAGTTAATATTTACCTGGGTTGTTTTCCCTAATTTCTTCAAACTCTTAATACTTCTTCATCATCTTGATATCTTCATTACGCATCCATTCCACTTGACATTTTCATTTAACGTCCATTTAATTTAACATCTTCATTACTAGAACTTTAAATCACTGAAACACTTGATCAACATTAGTTTCACCAAAACATCATTATTTAATTGTTCATCAAAATCTTGGGATCAACAACCCATTTGCTCTCCCACTCGTAAAAGATGTTGAACACTTATTCAAAACCATATCTTGAGAGCTTGAAGAAGAGATTTCATATTTGGAGAAGAGAAAACAATTTCGGATCGATTTTTAGCAAAAGTGGAACACTCCACTCTCAGATTTGCCCTTTCTATCTTTGTTTTTCTCTTTGTATCTAAACGTTTTATCTTGAATGATGATAAATCTATCTTGTTTTAATGTTTCTATGGTTGTGATCATGGTAGGCTAGATAAATATTATCTAGGGATTGATGTAGTTCATGTATATACACGTTTGATTGAATATATATTTTTGTAACGGTTGTTGTCTAAATCCAATTGTGTTTACTATTTTATTACAATATTGATATTCTTGTTATAGTATTAGGGTTGATTTTGAGAATACGGGGTTTGACATTCGGGAAAGGTAACCCCAGATTCGGACTAGGGTTAAACACATCGCGACATTCTAATAACCCGAGAGGGTATTAGAAAGTGTGCAATCCATGAGGTTAGGTCAAGACTCATGTGACTAAGTGTCATATAGATGTTAGACGGGGACGTCGGCATTGACGCAAAATCACATATTCGCTCACTTTATACTCGGGAGAAGTATACCTAGATTGTCGGATAGGATAAACACCGTTATTGTAAACTAAATGAATTCAAACATGTATTAGTGAACGAAATTAATCCCTAGGTAATCCAATTTATTAGAATTAATCCAAAGTTGTTAGTTTTAATTTAGTTTTTCAATTAAGCAAACTCAAATAATTCTTGAACCGTCTAGATAATATAAGACTATGTCAATTGTAGTATTCAATTAATCCAAACACCTTTCCCAGAGGATGACACTCGACCATAAGATCCATTATATTAAAACTTGACCTCATGTACTTGCAAGTTAGATCAACGCGTGAAAAAATCGCGTTCAAGTTTTTGACACCGTTGTTGGGGATACGGTGTAGTGATTTGGTTGATATTACTACTAAGTAGTTGAATATTAATCTTGACAATTCTTTTGTTTTAATTTTGTTTCAATTTGTTTTTTAATTTGTTTTATTTGTTGTGATCAAGCAGTGTATGCGAAGTAATTGAAGTTTGGAATTCTTGACCCTTGATCCTGAAATCGAGCGTACTTTAAGAAGAATAAGGAGAGAGAGAAGAAGCCAAACTCAAGTCATGGCCAACGAAGGAGATGATCGTATGCCACATATTCCACGTCAACTACCGGTTCCACAGGTACTATCGCAGCAGCCTCCGGAGCCAGAAGTTCCACAACGGGTCCTTAGGGACTACTATCGACCTATTATGTTCGACAACTACTCTGAAATTCAAAGGCAACCGATTCAGGCCAATAATTTCAAGTTGAAACCTGCCCTAATTAATATGGTCCAACAAAACCAATATGGCGAGAATCTCCACGAAACCCCAATATCCACCTGACTACCTTTCTGGAAATTTATGATACAGTGAAAATCAACGGTGTTGCAGAGGATGTGATATGGTTGAGGTTATTTTTGTTTTCACTTCGTGATCGAGCACGGGGTTGGTTCCAATCGATTCAACTGGGAAGCATCAACACTTAGGAGGACCTTGCTCAAAGGTTCTTCACCAAGTTCTTCCCACCTTCAAAGACGTCGTAGCAAAGAGGTGAAATTACACAATTTCACCAAAGGGATTTCGAGCGTCTACTTGAAGCGTGGGAGAGGTTCAAGGATTTATTGAGTGAGTGCCCCAACACAAGTACCAGAATTGGTTTCAAACCTAACTCTTTTACAACTGGTTGGATGGCCAAACAAGAACCCTAGTGGATGCCGCCTCGAGAGGATCGTTATTGTCAAAGACCCCGGATAAAGCAAATGCTCTTTTGGAATAAATGACGGCTAATAATTACTAATGGCCAAATGAGAGGAATATGGGAAGAAAGACAACTTTAATTAATGAGGTCGATCCTCTTATTACCTTATAGGCCCAAGTTCTAAGCTCACGGAACAATTGGTTGCCTTTTCTCCTAAGGATGCTTCGTCGAGTCATGAAGCGGAAAACGTTGCAAGTAGTTCGCAACCGGGGGTGGATAGTGAGTTCGAAGAGTGTCATTTTTTCAACAATCGGGCTTATACTTTTAGGCCCACCACCAATATCCTAGCTCACTATCATCCTAGAATTCACAATCATGAAAATTTTTCGTATGCGAATAATCAAAACACATTGCGACCGCCTCCGGGATATGGATCACAAGCTCAAGGATATCAGTCCATGCAACAAAACCGTCAAATGAAATAACCTCCGATGCAAAGCCAAAAGCCAAACTTGGAAGACATGTTTGGTTCATTTATGAATAAGACTCAAACCATTATGCGTGAAACGCATAACCGGCTCAATAAATATGAAACAAGGCTAGACACGATTGAGACCACGTGTACCAACATGAATGCAACTGTGAAGTCGTTAGAAACTCAAATTGGTCAACTTGAAAATTCGATCCAAGAACAAACCAACGGGAAGTTCCAAGCAATACGGAAACTAACCCGCGAGAATGCAAAGCAATTACACTAAAGAGCGGAAAGGAGGTCGAAGCAAGTAAACCAATAGAGGAAGAGCCGAGAGTGAATCTTGATGTTGAAAATGATGAGCCAAGGGGGAATGTTGAAGGGGAAGTTGATGAAAAAATTGATGAGAGAAAAGAGGAGAAAATTGAAAAGAAGATAAAGGAGAAAAAGCAAGCCGTTCAGATTGAAAGAAAGAAAGAAGACCAAAGGGTGATTCCGGGAAGAATTACATTTCCAGACAATCCACCGATTCTCATCACACCTTTACCATATCCACAAAGGTTCCAAAAAAGAAGTTGAATTCTCAATTTGAAAAATTTCTTAACATCTTCAAGAAAATTCATATCAACATATCTTTTGCGGATGCTTTGGAACAAATGCCCAACTATGGGAAGTTCTTGAAAGACATTATGACAAAGAATAAGAAGTTGGAGGAATACGAGACGGTTAAGATGATGGAGAAGTGTAGTGCTATACTTCAAAGAAAATTGCCGCAAAAGTTGAAGGATCCCGGGAGTTTCACGATTCCGTGCACTATTGGGAAATCTTACTTTGACAAGCACTATGTGTCTAGGACCTAGCATTAATCTAATGCCATCATTCGTTTACTGGAAGTTGGGACTTAGTAATGTGAAGCCGACTACAATCTCTCTTCAAATGACGGATCGCTCGTTGACCTATACGAAGGGTATTATTGAAGATATCTTGGTGAAAGTGGACAAGTCATTTTTCCGGTGGACTTTGTCATATTAGAAATGGAGAAGGGTCGAGAGATTCCAATCATTCTTGGGAGACCTTTTCTTACAATGGGAAAGGCGTTAATCGACGTGTATAATGGGAATTTGACGTTGAGGGTGAATGAAGATAAGGTGAAATTCAATATTTTCAAGACTATGAACTTTTTGGATGAATGCCCAAAATAAAACCGAGTAGAAGTTGTTGACTCGTGCGTTAGGGAATTCTTTCATGAAAATGTGGATCGGGATCCATTGGAGCATGCTATCACAGATTCCCTATCTATGGGAGATTTTGGTGAGAAGGGCTCTACCACAAAATACGGTGTTGTGGACTACATTCTATCTATGGAAGTTCAACCTAAAGACGTGGAGGATTCGATTGATGTGGCCATGATTGAAAATGAAGTTAGTTCTCCCAAACCATCAAATCCACCGTACTGTGGGTTAATTCTTAAGCAATTACCGGATCATCTTCGGTATACCTTCTTGGGGGAGAACTTAACCAATTCAGTAATCATCTCATCATCCTTGACTCAAGAGAAAGAGCATAAGTTGTTGAATATTCTGAAACGGCATAGATCCGCCTTTGTGTGGTTTATTTTCGACATTAAATGAATTAGCCCTACAATATGCATACACAAGATTTAATGGAGGACTCGTTTAAGCCTTCCATTGAGTATCAACGAAGGCTAAATCCAGCAATCAAAGAAGTGGTTCGAGAGAAGGTGTTGAAGCTCTTGAATATCAGGATTATTTATGTTATTTTCGATAGGGAATGGATGAGTCCGGTGCAAGTGGTGCCCAAGAAATGAGGCATGGTGGTAGTGAAAAATGAGAGGAATGATCTTATTCCTACACGAACCATCACTGGATGACGAGTGTGTATCGATTACACAAGATTGAACAAGGCTACTTGGAAAGATCATTTCCCTCTACCGTTTATTGATCAAATACTAGATCGTCTTGCCGACTATGATCATTATTACTTTCTTGATGGCTATTCTGGGTACAATCAAATAGCCATTACGTTAGAAGACCAGGAGAAGACTACCTTCACATGCCCGTACGGAACATTTGCATACCGTCATATGCCATTTGGTCTTTGCAATGCACCGGCCACCTTTAAACGGTGTATGATGGCGATATTTTTGGATATGGTGGAAGACATAATGGAGGTTTTTATGGATGACTTTTCAGTCTTCGATTCATTATTCGACCATTGCTTGTACAATTTGGCGCTTATTCTCAACCGTTGTGAAAATAAACACTTAGTTCTCAATTGGGAAAAATGTCATTTTATGGTCAAGGAGGGGATAGTCTTGGGTCATTGAGTCTCTTCAAAGGTGCTTGAGGTGGACCGAGCCAAGATCGAGACGATTGAGAAACTTCCACCTTCGATCAATGTGAAGGGAGTTCAAAGCTTCTTGGGCCATGCCAACTTCTACCGGCATTTTATAAAGGATTTCTCAAAGATGGTGAAGTTGTTATGCCATTTGATCGAGAAAGAAGCACCATTCACTTTTGATTAAGCTTGTTTGGAAGCTTTCAATGCTATGAAGGAGAAGTTGATCACAGCTCCTATAATAGTCGCTCCGGATTGGAACGAGCCATTTAAAATAATATGTGATGCTAGAGATTATGCGGTTGGAGCAGTTTTAGGCCAACACAAGAAGAAGATCTTCTGATCTATCTATTATGCAAGCAAGACTTTGAATTATGCCCAAAAGAATTACACCACAACCGAGAAGGAGATGTTGGCAATTATTTTTGCGCGTGATAAGTTTCGGTCCTACATTATAAGATCCAAAGTGATCATCTATACGGATCATGCAGCCATTCAGTACTTATTTACCAAGAAAGACGTCAAACCTCGTCTAATCCGGTGGATTTTCTTGTTACAAGAGTTTGATGCAGAAATAAGAAATAAAAATGAGAGCGAGAACGTAGTTGCTGATCATTTATCATGGCTTGTGCAAGAGGACATTAGTGATAAGTCCTGTATCATGGAAGTGTTCCCGGATGAGCAATTGTTTAAAGTCGACACCAAACTTCCATAGTTCGCTGATATCATCAACTATTTAGCATGCAAGGTCTTGCTACCAGATCTTTCAAGTGCCCAGAGGAAGAAAATCCTATTCTATTCGAGGCATTATATGTGGGACGAACCGTTGTTGTTCAAGAAATGTACTGACCAAGTGATCCGGAGATGTGTTCCAGAGGAGAAAATGGCTAGTATTCTATACCATTGCTATTCATCACCATGTGGCGGGTACTTTGGAGCGATGCGGACGGTCGCTAAAGTGATTCAGTCAGATTTTTACTGGCCGACGTTGTTTCGTGATGCTTATACGTTTGTAAAAACCTGCGATCGATGCCAAAAGGTTGGCAACATCTCAAGAAGGCATAAATTGTGTACGACAAGCGTTTGTTACACTCTCGCATATTGACTTCTCGCAAGTACACGAGGTCAAAGTTTTAGTATAATGTGATCTTTAAGATCTGGTAGTGTATCCACAGGGATTGATTGTCATTATTATCGAGTACCGTAATTGTCATGACCTAATTTTATCTAGGCGATAAAAAATGTATTTAATTAATTAATACTAATACTAATATAACATAATTTAATCTATACTAATTATACTAATACGAGATAGTTAGGGGATGGATTATCTAGGAATTAACTTTATTTACTTAAAAGCATTTGATTTCGTTTAGTTTACAATAATGGTGTTCGGCCTATTCGACAATATCAATTCGTAAACTCTTCCGCCACCTCTCCCGAGTGTAAGACGAGGGAATACGTGACTTCGTGTCAACGAAGAAGTCCCTCTCAATGTCTGAATGACCCTAGGTTACGTGAGTCTTACCCCAACGTCATTGATTGTACACAATCCAACTCCCTCCCGGGTTATTGGATCGTCGCGTTGTGTTTACCCTATCGACAATCTCAGTTCGTAAACTCCCCCGCCACCACTCCCAAGTGTAAGATGAGGGAATACGTGATTTTGTGTCAATGAAAAAGTCCCCCTCAACATCTTAACGACCCTAGGTCACGTGAGTCTTACCCCAACGTCATCGATTTCCCACAATCCAACTCTCTCCCGGGTTATTGGATCGTCGCGTTGTGTTTACCCTAGTCTAAATCTAGGGTTCTCTCTTTCGAGTGTCAAAACACAAATTCTCGATATATCTATCTAATCATAATAAACAAACAATACAGTAAACACAATCAAAATAGCGAAGAACAATTACTAAAGAAACACAACTCAAACAAAGCTACGTTTTTACAAATAATATTAATCCCATATATAATCCACGTTTAACTCATGGTCATAATCGTTTATACAATTAAAATCGAGCTAAACATGCTCAAACAAATATAGAAGTTAATAAATAAAAGGAAAAACGGATGACTTTAGTCGTAGTCCGAAGATTAGCCGCTAAAATCGTCCACCGATCGCTTCTCCTTCTCCGCGTGGTAATCTTCTCCTTCGGATTTATTTGAGCACTCCCCATACTCTCTCTCTATTCTAAACTAAGCCCTAAGAGCTCGAATGGCCGAAGATCAAGAGGAGATGAGAAGAGAGGGGATTAAATAGGCAAATTATCTAAAAAATTATCTAATCTGGTGCAGAGGTTACCGCCGCGACGGTGAGTAGGTCAGTTAAGTGATCGCCGCAGCGGTGGAGTTAGTAACCATCCTGCAGTTTTATCGCCGCGGCGGTAGATGTCCAGCAAGATTTGGTCGTCTCTGCATTTTCACCGCCGCGACGAAGGTCAGGACACCGCAGCGGTGGGCTTCTTTTTAGAATATTGCCTCCTTGCTCGTTTTTCCACCGTTCTTCGAACGTTCTTGGTTATATCTGATCGTTTATGCTCCGTTTTCTTACCTTTTCACCCCAAACACCTGATTTATACAAAAAAAATAAAAACTAATTAAAACACAAGATTTTAAATCACGGTATCGGGTTACGTAACGGTAACGGTCGCGGTGTAACGGTATCAGGAGTATCGGCCTGTCCGTAATGGGAATCGGCCGTAACGGTCGCGGATTTTTTAAAATCACTAGAACATCCCTAAAAACTCAATAAGAATAATTGTTTCACTTATTTAACCTTTAATAAACACATTATAATAGATCTTATGACATTTTTAGGTTATATACAGCACAATAAAGACATAAAAATACGAAAAACCATCATACTTAACAATCTTAAAAGAATAAGATGATGCACACAATAATTAATAAAAATATATTACACAAATATAATAAAAGAGTAAATTGTACTTATACATCATATTATAAAAACAATACACTCATATAAAATTATCAATACCAAAAAGAATTGCGCGCAGGCTCTTCATAGTCGGCATCGGCATGATCACCACTCTGATTTTGTTGTGCAGCACCATAACCACCAAAGTAGTTAAAGGTGCAATGATTATAAATAGTGTTGCTAGGGCCACTACCACCGGTACTGCTAGATTCTGCTCTTTCTTCGCAGTGACCAAAAGTAGAACTCGAACTCTCTTGATGTAGAGGAGGGACACCGTATTGGTAAGAAGGTGGTGATGGATATGAGTATCCAATAGTAGGAGGTTGTGGGCATCCTAAAGGACCCATACCCACATAATGTGGCGCCGAAACATATTCGGAGGAGGGATAATAAGGGTAAGGATATGGTTGTGGTTGAGGCCACTGATGATAATTATCCCCTTGATATCCATATCCATATCCTCCAACTCCAAGCATACCAAAGCGGTTTGCCATGTCATCATATTCTTCGAAATTTGAGGATTGTGGGTTTGGTCTTCTTCTTGATGATCCAATTGCACTAGAAACAGAATGCCTTCGTGGCTCACTAATATCCCCACGTTCGACATTGTCTGCAAATCCAGCCATTCCTAACTCTCCATGATACGGAGATCATCTAGTGTCTCCTCCACCTCCACCTCCACCATCATCACCACTAGACTCTCCACTAGGTGGGCTCAAACCACGACCACTATCAGTATCACTTCCATCTCCAGATGGACTATTATTTTTCCAACGTCGAGGTGTTTGGCTACTGGAAGTAGCGACCTTATCATCGCTTACGTTTAACCATCTGGAGTTGTCCTGATCATCTAACAATGGTTCTTCTCTCTCTTGAAGCCATGGAGATAGTGGATCATCTTCTTCAAAGATATAATCCAAGTTTATAGGGTTGAAGTTGTCTTCAATTTCACTTTGGCTTAATCTCGTAGCATGTCTAATTTTCAACCTCATATTATAAGCCACGTAAACAAGTTTATTCAGTTTTTGATACTTTAGACGATTTCTCGTCTTTGTATGTATCAAGCTGAATGTGCTCCAATTACACTCGCAATTAGAAGACGATGTTGTTTGGCTCAACACTTTAACTGCAATCTCTTGAAGTTCAAGGGCAGATGCACCAAAGTGGATCCACCATTCAGCTGTAAAAACAATATGAATTAAAACGATACGAAGATTGAGATTCTCATATTAATAGTTAATTGTTCATTGTATTACCTAGATTCGTGCGTGTTACTGCTTTTTGAGCCAATACTGTCCCGAAAGAATGTTCTTTATCACGAAACGTCATAATCTATATTTAGAACGTAACAAATCAAAAACCCACAAATAAAACATAGAAAACTTAGTAACTTGTTAGTTGCTAGTTGTTACTTTAAAAAAAAAAAAAAGAACTAACTTGATTAATAGCTTGAATTTGTTTATCAATATTCGACTCCAATCTTTGAATCACTTTTTGAACTCCCTCCATTACCTCTCTATGGTCAGAAAGTTTACCACCATAATGAAATTGAGGATTTAAAAAATAACCTACATGAATTCAAAACAAAAAGCACATTTTGTTAAAGGAAGTTTAATTCTAACAAGTAACAAGAGTTTTTAAAATTGAATTTACAATTAGTCAATTACTTACCAGCCTCATGCAAATCATGGTGTAATTGGAATTGCCATCTTTTGTCGATTATTTTCCAATATTTTTTTGTAGTAACGATAATTTTTTTCAATGGCCATCTTCGCTTTGTCCATAGCTTCATAGACAAATCCCATTGTAGGCTTCTCATCTCCATCAACAAGCCTAAGCACCCTCACCAATGGTTCTTGAACTTTTAAAATTTCTGAAGCTTTTATCCAAAAACCATTGTCGTTCACAATTTTTCTAACTTTTTTCCACAGTTCTCCTTCGTCCATCTTTTGTTTTTCCACTCATCACAATTAAACATATTTTGTAAGGCATTCTTATACCTTACAATGCTTTCCAGCATAATGAAATTGGTGGCAAAACGTGTGATCCCGGGGCGTAATAACTCTTTTCCTTCAGTAAATCTCTTCATAAAATCAATAACCCAACTAGAGTTATAAATGAAGCGTGATATTCTTCTTGCATCATCCAAGACTTTCAGCACATTTGTTTTCTCTCCAATATCTTTCAATATCAAATTAAGGCAATGTGCAGCACAACCTGTCCAATATAAATTTGGTCTTTTTAACATAAGTTGTTTCCCCGCCGCTTTTATTGCAGGTTCATTATCAGTGACGATTTGGATAATATATTTTTCACCAATTTCATCTACCACCTTATCCATAAGCCCGAAGTAATAATCGACAGTTCTGCTAACAACATCGGTGGAATCCACTGATTTATGAAAAACAATCCCCCGATTACTATAAATCAAAAAATTGATAATGTGCTTCCGGGTAGGTCCGTTCCATCCATCACACATGATCGTAACGCTCCTCTCCTCCCAAATTGGTTTATGAGATTCGATCCACTTTCTCAATTCTTCATATTCTCTAGGTAAGAAAACTTCAGTCGCCTCGTAAGGAGTAGGGACTTTCACTCCTTTTCCAACTTCCCTTGCAACATCCAACATTGGCTCAAGCCATGGCGAATTAACAACGTTTGTTGGCAAACGTGTGTATAACACAAATTGACTAACTGCGACCCCTAATTTTTTCCTCAACCCTTTTATTACCCTTGTTGAGATCTTTTGTTGTTTGGGGGCTTTGCTACGGTGTAGATCAACATCAATCTCGGTCAACCGTGCTTTAGGTAAAGACGAATCAATCCAAGTTTTTTTCGAACTCGATTCACGGACAGTAGAAGATCGTCGAAACATATTAGCAATGCGAGTAGTAGTGCTTTCCCATCTGGTGCTTTCACCAACCCCGCTATTACTCCCGGTCTCATATCGGTTGCCTGCATCCCTCCTATATCTCTCCCTATCTTCTTCTTCTCTATGAAACCTCATACTTTCTTTTCGTGTATAAGCCATATCCGGATCATCCAAGTTATCATCATCACTCAAATCGTAAGGATTATCTTGATCACGTTAAGAAGCTCGAATTTGTTTAATTACTTCTTCTCTTTGTTTTCTTTTATCCATTTTTTTCTCCAAGTTACCTTCAAGATGTTTCATCATAAGCGTTCTAACATCGGCACTAACACTTTGGCATGGAGCTACTTGACCCTTTTTGGCCGCCAAGTGTTGCTTCAATCTAGTTATTCTACCATTTATCTCTCTACCACAAAATTTACATTTTAATTTGTGTCTAGAACCACCAATAGGAATCCCAAATTTCCATCCAATATCATCACTAGGAGGATGTGATCCTTCTTCACCCGACATTGTTAAATTTTAATTTTCTGCAATTTACATACACAAATTTAATTCATACTATTTACTAAAATTATAATTGAAGCAAATTAACACTACATTAACCATTATATATATATATATATATATATATAATGTGATAAATAATAATGACAAAAAAAAAATTGCTACAAAAATATAAGTTAAAAATTTTTAGGACTAAATTGTAATTGTAAACAAGTTAATTAACAATTTTAGGACTAAATTGTAAACAAAAATTATTTTTAAACCCCTTAATTATTTCTAAATTGTAATTTATAAATAATTTTAGGACTAAATTGATTACAATTATTTCTAAATTGGAAATAACTTCAGCCAAAACGCCACACACGCCCAAATCAGTAGGCATAACACCCGAATAGAGAGAGACAAACGGAGCGGAGGTGAGACGGCGATGGCGACGACGATGAGCTGCAACGCGAAGAAGAAGAGACGTTGCCGGTAATGCGAGAGCTACGTTTGGCGGCGGCGAGCTGTTTCTGTTAGGGTTTGGCGACACCGCGATGAAATCCTCAATGTTTGACGAGCTCTTTGGATGGATACGGTCTAATTGGTAAGTGTTTGGTTATCTTATACTAGTTTTTTCTCCTCCTTGCTCAATTATATGAAGAATCTTTGAACGTTGAAGAAATCTAAAAAGTGTACGCGAAATCAGCGAACTGTCGGTCGATCGGTCGGTGAAGAATATTGTTCTTTACAGACAGTAACGGCCGTTACGGTCTCCGTAACGGCCCGATACGATGCGATTCAGCCCTAGATGTCGGAATCGGCCGTGTATCGATATCGGCCAACCCATTTTCCGGTACGAATCGGCAGTTACGGTACGTAACGGCCGATATTTAAAACCTTGTTAAAACATAATAAAAATACTATAAAAAATACTCTAAAACTAACAAAACTGGTTTGGAAATATATAGGTAGATCACACCTATCAAATTGCCGCTGACGTTCATTCTTGAATTGGAAATGTTTGATGTGTGGGGTATTGACTTCATGGGGTCGTTTCTACCATTCTTCGGATAGGAGTACATTCTACTAACGGTGGATTACGTGTCCAAATAGGTCGAAGCTGTGGTGACGCCAACTAATGATGCCAAGGTGGTTCTGAAGTTCCTTCAGAAGAATATCATGACACGGTTTAGGACACCTCGAGCCATTATCAGTAATGAAAGGACCCACTTTTGCAACAAAGTATTCAATAATTTGTTGAAAAAGTATGGGGTAAGGCGTAAAGTGGTGCTTCCATACCATCCACAGACAAACGGCCAAGTCGAAGTGTCAAACCAAGAAAACAAGCAAATTTTGGAAAAGACGGTTCATTCTAATCGCAGAGATTATGGGATGAAGTTGGATGATGCGTTATGGGCATACCGCACGGCCTTCAAAACACTGATTGGCATATCACCGTATCGGTTGGTATTTGGAAAGGCGTGTCATTTGTCAGTAGAATTAGAACATCGTGCCTACTAGGCAATCAAGAAATTAAATTTTGATCTTAATGCTTCGGGTGAAGAAAGTCACCTCTAACTCAACGAGATGGAGGAATTCTAGAATGAAGCATATGAAAACGCCAAGCTTTACAAAGACAAGACGAAGAAGTGGTATAATAAGCAAATAGTCAGGAGAGAGTTCAGCCCGGGCCAACAAGTTCTGTTATTCAATTCTCAGATGAGGCTCTTTCCCAAAAAATTGAAGTCCCGATGGTCCAGACCGTTTTAGATCAAGCATGTGTTTCTATTTGACTCAGTCGAATTGGAAGGTAACGACGGATGCATTTTTCGAGTCAATGGGGAGAGAATCAAGCATTACTTTGGAAACGAAGAATGAGCTGTGGAAAGTATCTCCCTCGTTAACGACTAAGGTGGAATTTTCTAAGTCCAGCTGGGGAGGGTAAGTCAAGTGCTCTTTTTGATATAAAACCGAAGGTATGGTTTAAGCCCGCTTTTGTTATTAAGTACTTTTTTAAGGCCGAAATGGTCTCGAAACATGTTTGAGGGTAATTTGAGGAGTTCAGATAGTCAGGATAGTGTTTCGTTCTTGAAATCGTTGAAATAGCGAAGTGGAAGCGAGTGGTCGTAGGCCTTGTTGAGAAAAATGCAGAGAAACATAAAAAATCCATCAGTCTGTCATCGCTGCATCGGTCATTTTGACCACTGCAGTACCAGAATATCAGTAGACATTCTGGTGTTCCACTGCTGCAGCGGTGAGCTAGCAGAACGTCCACTGATTGGTGATCGCTGCAGCGGTGACACCCCTATTCTGATTTAAGGGGCGTCGCTTCATTTAATCACCACAACCACACCCCAAATACCCAAATCTCTCAAATTTCTTCTTCCCAATCCATTTCCAAATGTCAAATCCATCATTTCCAATTCAAAATCATAGATTTCCACAGCTAATCATCTACCAAAAATCCATTTTCAACCGCAAATTCGGGTTTCTAGAGTTTGAGATACAAAAGGGGTAATTTTTTCCATTTCTCAACTGTTGGGCACTCAATTTTTTGATAAGTAAGTAGTTTTGTACCTACATTTCATGTATGTATTGAAATCTTGAGTTGATTTGCATTTATATTACATGAATTGTTGAATTTGAATTGTTCATGAAACCCTAGAAAGCCCATTTTGTGATTTCTTCATGACATTGTGCTTTAGGGTCGATTTTTGGTGATGAACACATTGATTAGGGATGGTTTATTTGTGTGATACATGATTTGATGCCAAATTGTTGAAATTTTGTTGAAACTATTGTGATTGGTGTGTGCGCAATTAGGAACTTGGTGTTCTTGGCAATTTGTGATCGTTTGGTTGAATTTTCTTGTTCGGTTATGATTGGGTGGCTGTGTTTTGTGTCTTGAATTGCTAGGGAAAATGCCTAAGCGAGCCGCCTCTAAACGTCCAATTGGAGAGGAATCCGGTTAACAATCCGGTGGTCCCGCTTCCGACTTCGACTCAGCCCGTTTTGTTTCAAAACAAGCCGAACAACACTTTAATCGCTTTGAGCATAAGAGGGCTTCATTCGGCAGCGTGATTTTGTTGACTTGGATCATATCCCAGCCGAGATTTCAAATGAGGAGGTAAGGTTGGCAACAGTTTTACAGACAACTGGCCCCAGACGACATTGCTTTGGTCCGGGAATTTTATGCCAACTGTGTTGAAGCTCAGAACAACCGAACCAAGGTCCAAACTCATCCAATCAAATTTGATCCAGACATAATAAATGCACTTTTTGGATTGGTTGCTCTAGTATGACCTCAAAACACGGATGAAGAAAGAGAGCCAAGCCTAAATACAGTCATTCGGGCCCTAACCTCTGGCAATGTTGAATGGACACATACGGAGCCGGGTCTCGCCATCTTTCTGTTAAAGTTCTTGAACCCAATCCCGATGATTTGATACCATTTTATATGCACAAGCCTCCTCCTGACATCTCCCTTGTCCTACGTCTCAAAAGATCGTGCTTTGATGCTTTTTGCTATTGAGATGGGAAAGCCGTTGAATATGGGGTTCCTCATCTATTCATTAATTCTACACGCAATCCAAACCACAAAGGCGTCCCTGCCCTTCCCGTCTCTTCTCTTTGAACTTTTCAAGAAGGCCAGTGTAGTGATCTCAGGCGATAGCCCATACATCCTCGTAAAACCTCTAACTCTCGCAATAATGAGATACATCTGGCGTGCCGAGGTCCAAGGGTCGAGTGAACAGGAACCAAAGCAAGAAGAAGGAGACGACTCAGAAGAAGAAGAATCAGAGCTATCTGAGGCCCCAGTTACTGATGTTCCAGGCTGCCAAACAATCACATTGGATAGCGTTCACCAAGAGCACTAGGCTCTTCGACTGGACATCGTCATTCTTCGCCAAGAGTAGCATCAGATCCGCAACGAAAATGTCGAATTCTGAATATTCTTGTACCAATATCTTCAGGTGCAGAATCCAGCTCATCGGTACTTTAGAGACCAGGTAGGCTACGATATGAGCGGCTTCCCGCAGATGCCGTCATTTTTGCCTCACCTATTACAGCCACCATACAATCCATTTCGTCACAACGGTAGTGGAGACGACATTCCTCCAGGTGGACAATAGGAGGTGAGACTTTTGTTATGGTTGTGATCATGGTAGGCTAGATAAATATTATCTAGGGATTGATGTAGTTCATGTATATACACATTTGATTGAATATATGTTTCTTTAACGGTTGTTTGTCTAAATCCGATTGTGTTTACCATTTTATTACAATCTTGATATGCTTGTTATGGTATTAGGGTTGATTTTGAGAATACGGGATTTGACACTCGGGAGAGGTAACCCCAGATTCGGACTAGGGTTAAACACATCGCGATAATCTAATAACCCGTGAGGGTATTAGAAAGTGTGCAATCCATAAGGTTGGGTCAAGACTCATGTAAATAAGTGTCATATAGACGCTAGACGGGGACGTTAGCATTGATGCGAAGTCACATATTCACTCACTTTACACTTGGGAGAGGTAGTGAGCAAGTTTATGATACCTAGATTATCGGATAGGATAAACACCGTTATTGTAAACTAAATGAATTCGAACATGTATTAGTGAATGAAATTAATTCCTAGCTAATCCATTTTATTAGAATTAATCCAAAGTTGTTAGTTTTAATTTAGTTTTTCACTTAAGCAAACTCAAACAATTCTTGAACTGTCTAGATAATATAAGACTACGTCGATTGTAGTATTCAATTAATCCAAACACCTTTCCCAAAGGACGACACTCATTTGTAAGATCCATTATATTAAAACTTGACCTCGTGCAATTGTGAGTTAAATCAAGACGTGAAAAAGTCGCGTTCAGGTCCCTAGACCTTAGAAAGAAATTTGAGACTAGAGAGATCAGCTCTTGGATTAAGCCCTTTGAAATGAGAAAATAGGTTGCATCTTTATATGCTCAAGAAGCCTGTGCATTGGCCAATGTGCAAGGCATCCCAGTCTGCTCCTAACGTGTTTATGTACTTATGCATGTATATTCAACAAAAGAAAGAAAAATATTTTTTTTTGGATAAGGGAAACATAACGTTTTACCAAACAAACAAATGAAAAAAAATTATTTCTTGGAATTGGATTTAAAAAAAAAAAAATTAGACCCGAGTAGGCATCAGTAGATGTCTTGATCTTTTACCGCTACAGCGATGAATCTCACCGCTACAGCGTTGAGCGATCAGAAGGTTTCTGCTTCTCCATTGTTTCACCGCTGTAGCGGTGGATTTGCTGCATTGAAACTTTGATCCTCTTCATAATTTTTCCACTGCTTTCCTACCGTTTTGTTTGATTATCAATTGGTTACGTCCCTGCACCTGATTTATATCAAAATGAACATAAACGCAATAAATATTACTAAAACACTCAAAAACTACCAAATTCAGCTTAGAAATAGATAGGTATTTTCAACCTATCAAATACCCCCAAACTTGAAATTTTACTATTCTTTGAGCAAAACACCCTAACACTAAAATAAACTAACACTACTAATTAACTAACTACAATACTAAAAATGAAAAAACATTAACGAACAAGAAGTAACAGCATGCGAGTTCTGAATTCAATCTAAGAAACCAAAATATTTTTCTCACAACAGCCCCTAATCATTTCAAGTTCCAAAATAAAACACACCATGTGGTGTTCTAGAATTTCAACACTCAATATCAGTAAAGGCCATTCTAGATCCATTCAAAGTGTGTGCGTGAAAACTTAAATATATGACTTTCCAAACACCGGATTGGATTATTCAGTAACTAAGCTCATGACTTAAACCATAAAAGATTAGGAAGTCCATATGCTCGATTGAGTTCTACTCTCCACTAATGTAGGTTTGGAAGTTCAAAAATATCAATAAGGCTTGGTTCGATTTTTGGAAAATGGCCAATGGTATCTCAAGAATAGAAAACAGGTGACCGTTATAATTCAACGATACCCAAGGCACAAACGCTTATCGCTCATTCACCCTCGTAACCCCAGATATTTAAAACACAATCCTGAACAAACATTTAAGAATTTTGTACTCACTTGTCAAAAGAAACTAGAAATAAAACCATATTTACATAGGTTTTTTTTTTAGAACAAGAAACCACAACCCCAAACTTATTCGATTTGTACAATTAAAGGGGTGTGAATATTATAGAAAAATGACAAGTGAGTACACTAATACCGAATCAATAAAAAGTTCGTCCGAAACCCAACCGCTCACTTCAAGTACCATAAACAAATGCTAACTTGATTTCACTCAATTTGTGCTTAGGTTCAGTGACAATGGTTTGGAAAAAATTTAATTGGCCTGGGTATTTGATATATGTTCGGAATTAAAACAGTTATAGGCTTTGACAGGGTAACGAGGAATACAAATTTTACAAGGTAAGCTTCAAAGGCTCAAGTGATAAAAATAAAAGCCTAAATCATGTCTCCTGAATTACCTCGCCTAGGATTTCGCCTCAAGTTTCCCCCAATCAAGTTCTAGATTCCTTAGAAGTGTCATGAACTTATTATTGAATAATCAGCGTCAAATCGTTTGAATAACTATGCAATGAGTCTATGTAATCGTGCGATTTAGGATCAAAATGACTTTTACCTAATCGACATGCCAAGCATACAGAACACACATGAATGAGCATTACCCCCGACCTCGATATACAACTAGGGGATAATTTTCATCATCAGGTAATGGCCCAAAAGAACTCAACAACTCAACACACAATTACTACTACATACATATGCATATCTATACTAATTCTATACACTAATATGCATACACCACACTAAGTATTCACAGCATGCATAAACAAGAAACAACTACAAAATAACTTAAACTAAAAATTAAAGTCTACAACATTTATCAAAATGTCTACAAAGCATCAAAATGTTTCTATGGTTGTGATCATGGTAGGCTAGATAAATATTATCTAGGGATTGAGTTCATGTATATACATGTTTGATTAAATATATGTTTGTTTAACGGTTGTTTGTCTAAATCCGTTTGTATTTACCGTTTTATTACAATCTTGATATGTTTGTTATGGTATTAGGGTTGATTTTGAGAATACGGGGTTTGACACTCGGGAGAGGTAACCCCAGATTCGGACTAGGGTTAAACACATCGCGACAATCTAATAACCCGGAAAGGTATTAAAAAGTATGCAATCTATGAGGTTGGGTCAAGACTCATGTAACTAAGTATCGTATAGATGCTGGACGGGAACGTTGGCATTGACGCGAAGTCACATATTCGCTCACTTTACACTCGAGAAAAGTAGTGAGCAAGTTTACGATACCTAGATTATCAGATAGGATAAACACCGTTATTGTAAACTAAATGAATTCAAACATGTATTAGTGTACGAAATTAATCCCTAGCTAATCCATTTTATTAGAATTAATCCAAAGTTGTTAGTTTTAATTTAGTTTTTCACTTAAGCAAACTCAAACAATTCTTGAACCGTCTAGATAATATAAGACTATGTCAATTGTAGCATTCAATTAATCCAAACACCTTTCTCAGAGGACGACACCCGATCGTAAGATCCATTATATTAAAACTTGACCTCGTGCACTTGCAAGTTAAATCAAGACGTGAAAAGTCGCATTCAAGTCCCTAGACCCGAGAGAGAAATTCGAGACTAGAGAGATAAGCTCTTGGATTAAGGCCTTTGAAATGAGAAAACAGGTTGCATATTTATATGCTCGGGAAGCCTGTGCATTGGCCAATGTGCAAGGCATCCCAACCTTCTCCTAATGTGCTTATGTACTTATGCATGTATATTCAACAAAAGAAAGAAAAACTTAAAAGAAAAATATTTTTTTTCCGATAAGGGAAACATGACGTTTTACCAAACAAACAAATGAAAAAAACTATTTCTTGGAATTGGATTTAATATAAAATTATTTAGACACTACTAAGCTTTACCCTCATTAAGTCCCCAATAGAGTTGCTAGCTGACACACCCTCGAAAAGAAACACATGTGACCAATTGTTGTTTTGTGTGTTATTCCCATTCAATTTAGAAAATAAAGTTATCCCTTTTTTTAAATGCTTTCAGATAAGATTTATTTTTAAAAATCCTTTTAAAAATAGTTCGAGGACTTTTCTAGGCGTCAGTTTTAAAAATATTTTTATTTGGGCGAAATTTTATTTTAAAAATAGTATCGCCACCTAGCATTGGATTTTAAAAGGTTTGTTAGATCACCAGAGTTTGTTGTAAAAAAAAATTATATTTTTAAATGACCCAAATTTGACTAAAAAATATAGGTCTAAACCAGAGTATTCTTTTTAAAGTTCGGAGGTCGGTTATACTCGAGAAAGATGTTACGCACCTCAGGACACCTGTTCGAAAATGGTACCTAATGTCTAAATATTTTTTTAAATTAAACTAAGGCCAAGTGATTTTTGTTTGGTTGGTTAACATGATCATTGTCCCTTATCTATTTTATTTATGAAAAAGGCAAAACTTTAAAATAAATAAAAGAAAGTAAATAAAATACAAAACGTCCCCCTTTAAACCACCTATCGATTATTGATGAATCGACAAGTTCTGTCCCCAGGGGGGTTTGATTTTAACTTATATTATTTTCGGCAAAACTTATGCATGAAAGAGAAAAGAAATAAAACTTAGATTTACTTATTGTGAAGAAAATCCAATCTTTTAATAAAGTTCCTTATTATGGGGAAAAAACTTATTTAAAATACCTTAGAATTCTTTTTAATAAGAATTTTCTTTTCAAAGTAAAACTTTTAAATTTATTTTTACGAATTTAAGAAAATAAAAGATTTTCTTTTTTTATGAATAAAAATTAAAGGGTTTTCCTTTTATGAAGAAACTTTACTAAAACAAATATTTTCTTTATACGAAGAAAATAATTTCAAAACAAACTAATTATAAAAACAATTTTTATTTTTATTTTCTGTTTATGAAAAAAATAATTTTAAAGAAAATACAAGATGTTAAGCAAAATACTATTCTTTAAAAAAGAGTTTGGTTTCTTTTCATGAAAAAACAATATATTTTTAAATGAAAACATTTAGATTTTCTTTTTATGAAGAAAATAAATTTTAAGATAAAAGAAGGAAAACATTTTCTATTTTTGTAAAGAAGGTATTTTTTAAAGAAAAAAAAAAAAGTTGGTTTCTTGTTTGAAAGTCTCTTAGGCATTCTTACGAAGAAAACTAACATTTATAGTAACATGTAAAAATCTTCTCATGAAGAGAGTGGGAATTTTTATGTTTCTTTTTATAAAAAATATTATTTTAAGAAAAGACATTCATTTTATGCAATAGTTTATTTTAAAATAAAGAAAATATTTTTTACTGGAGAAAGTATCCTTTTTAAAGAAAAAAAAAAAAAACATTTTTCAAGGAAAACATTTTAGGTTTCTTATTAGGAAGAAAAACATTTTAAAGAAAAAAACTTTTAAAATATCTTTCTTTTTATGAAGAAGAAAAATCAAACGTTTTTTTAGTTCTTTTTTACTATGAAGGAAAAATATTTTAAAGAAAATAATTTTTTTCTTAAAACATCACTTTTTTGTGATAAAAAGTTTTAAGAAAATATTTTTACTTTCTTCTTATGAGGAAGTGTAACAAAAATTTAGTGTTTCTTATTTTGAAGCAAATGAAAATAAACGTTTATTATTATGAAGTAAGTTTGTCAAATGGAAAATACATATTGTTTACCAAGATGACCTTAACTAAAACCACTTGGGGGAAGAGTTTCCCTTAACTTACCATTTAAAATTTTCTCAAAGTTGGGTAACCTAGAAATGGGGTATTGTAAACACCGTATTTTGTCTCGCCCATTTAGTATCATACAGAAAGTACAAATTCAGATAAACTTTAAGTTGAGGTTTAAATGGAATGAATTTTTACCTTAGATTACATTGGATACTGTAAAAAAAAAAAAAAAAAAAAAAAAAAAAAAAAAAAAAAAAAAAAAAAAATACAAGAAAACACAAAAACTGTCAAATTTAACTGAATTTGGCTAAGTAAAAGTTTTGAATCAACCTCAAAATTCCTAAAGTTAAGGGGGGATTAAAATGACATTATTAAAGGTTGGGTTTTATGAAATCACTCTTAATATAAATAAAAATTAGTTACTACCATTTAATTTAAGGAAATTTTGTCAATTACTTTTATTTCCCGTTTTGACTCCTAATACATTTACTATCCCTGGTTACGTCTTTTTTACACCAAAAATGTTTTTCAAATTATTTTTAAAGCATCAATCCTCTATAAATCAAGCCAAAAACTTTGATCAAATCAAAGAAACTATCATGACAAGTCTAGTTACCCAAACTAACTAAGGTTAAAGACTTGGTTTGAAACCAACCAAATCGAAATCATCATGACAAGTATTAAAGCCCATCACATCAAGGGCTATCATGAATTTAATGACTCATTATGAGCATTAAATACCAAGATATTTCTACCAAAAATATCTAGGATGAAAACCAAGTTACTTGAAAAGTAACTAAACAGTTACAAGACTAACCAGACCAATTCCATTCCATCAAAGAGCATTAAATGCCCATCAAATCAAGTGTCATAATCAAGCATTAAATTCAAAATGACAATAAGAGACTACATTCTTGGAACCTCCAAAGCATTAAAGGCAAAGTAAACGAACTAGTTCGAGTAACTAGTATTAATTCTCTTTAAGAGAAATCGAGTGGCATCCTTGGGAAATCGAGTCGTTACACAATTTTTTCAATTAAAGTGAGAATTCATTAGAAGACATGATGTACCAAAAAAGACTACAATATAGGGTTCAAAATACAGTAACTTTTAAACATATGATTTACCATTTGATCTTGCTCCATAATTTATGATTTTTTATTCAAACAATTGATAAAATATTTAATTGAAGTTAAAAACATATTTGAATCAATTTGGTGTTTAATTTTTTGTCCATTTTTCTTTTTGTCTCAATTTCTAAAACAGATATGCGACAGTCAATTGACGAAATATGGTATAGTTGATTGGTATTCATACTAAGCAAAAAAATAATGGGCTTCTACCCCAATCAATCAAGTGATTAGTTGACCAAACCAAGAGAATTGAGACCCTAGTCCAATCGGTTGACAAGTTGGTCATTTTGGTTTATTGATTCTCAATTTCTTTCATTCATGTTACCTTCTAGAGCAATTAGTTGACCTGATATAGTGATTGATCGATCGGATTGTCTTGAGTTTTTTTTTTCTAATAGACTTACTGTTATGATCGATTGACCGAAGCATGGGTGCGGCCAACCGGACTCTGTATATTTAAAATTTTAAATCTATTTTCAAATCAACTTTAATCTGTTTTGACTCATCTTTAACATAGGCTTATTTTTAACTATATCTAACATATCAAACACCTGTAATCAACATCTTAAAGATGCCACATAATATCTTGCAAAGTTTGTGTGTATTTTCCTAGATGATCAACGAGTATTGGAATATAGGGAATGAGTAATTACCTTATGTTCAAGTATACAACATGTTGATTTTAAACCCCAATCCACTGGATCTTCTTTTGAGTCTTCATTGCAATCATCTTGGCTAAATTTTCTTACTTGATTCATCTTCTTCTTAATTTCTTCATGCCTTGTCTTGATTTTAATATGATTGGTTCTTCATCCACATGGTGTTGTAATCTGTTTCTTCTTAAGTTGTTCTTAATCACTCAATACACAGGCTAAATACAAAAATCACAAATATATTGTTATTATCAAAATCACATGATTAGAGATTTAAGCCTTTGGGGTTAACACTCTAAATTTTGGTGCTATTCCTAACCTTTCCCTAATAATTTTGTTAGACAAGAATGATTTTTTTGGACTATTTGAACTCCTATTATTTGTTTGATTTAATCGTTTATTGAGATACTTTCATGTATCAATACGTTCTTCGTAGCGAGAAGATGAATTTGAAATATTGATTTGTTGAAAATAATTAAGATGCGAATGAAAAATATTTTAAAGTAATCCCGTGAAATTGATTGGAGTATGTAAAACGAGTGATCCTACATTGATTGTTAAAAAGTACTTAAGCCACATTGATAATCCATGTTTCGATTTTGGAACCAGATTGAGTCGTAGGTTGTGGGTTTAAGTTTGGACTTGGATTGACCTAAGTAGAAAGATTTTTTTTATTTTTTATTATTTAATTCATTCTATCTATTTTCTTACCAAACAATACTTGTCTTTTCATGTGTGTAACTCATTTTAAGAAGAGTTACATGTGACTAATAATTAGTAACTTTAAGCAAGACATTTGGTGTATTAGAGTTACTTATTTGTTTTCGTTATAAATAAATAGGTTTTGCATTATCGTTTAAGCACTAAATTTAGGACATCGGGCACCAGACATACACTTTCAGTTTATGTCGGTTTGTACTTTAGAGAGAATTCAACACTTATTTCGTTCGTCAAATCCTTTGATTTTGGGTGTTAGTATCAGAGGATCGTGATCGTATTATCCTAAGAAACCATCACTTGAGAAATTGTAAGCACCTGAACAAAGAAGATTTTTCTTTAAGGAAATATTGTCAAATTATAGTCGCCATCAACACAAATTTTTGCTATTGTTATCAGTAAAGGACTATAAGTATGATATTATTTATGTATTGATTTCATGTAATTTGATTTATTTATGAAGAATATAACTTTGTAATATTTGTTGTGATGCTAGATAGTGTTCCGGAATATTTGTGTTGTGTATTACACATTATGGAATATTTACTATCGTATGTATTGAATTTTCAGAATATTTGTTGTGAACTATTACAACATTTTGTAACATTTGTTACAAGCTACAATCAACAATAAATTTCAATGAGAGGTTATTTTTTATTGTTTATGGGTATTATTTCATTGTGTAAATGTCTATGAGATATATAATCGAGATTAGTATTAATTAATATTTAATATTAATTAAAATTAATATTTTCACCTTTATTTGCAACAAATTTCGTCCCTAATTTTCGTTATTCTTGTCTTACGACTCATCATTATCTCTGCTACCACTATTTTTGAATGTACCTTTTGTTTACCGCCTAATATTTTGAATTATAGAGAATAACGGTCTTATCTCAATTTTGTATAATTTTTCTTTCAATTTCAATGACATCGTGATATCAAAATTCACTCTAACTATATTTTTTCCCTTTAACCATCTTGCCAAATGTTTATAAACAAATATAATTATTTTTGTCAACAAATCTTTTGTGTGTCAAAGGGAATTTGATGATATTGGCTCACTGTACGATGTATCAAATTGGAATCTTCAATATCATTAGCTACGCTTACTAATTGTTCATTAGATATCCATTTTTGAAACCGTATCTTTGAAATTCTTTGATTTAATTTCTTTGTATTTTTAATTTATTAATATAGTCAGAGATTAATTGTCACGTTAGGCTTATGACGTAGGTGCATGCTCTTGCATATTATTACCCATTTTCGCCACCAAGTTTACAATAAAGTTTCTATTTGGCCTCTAAATTAAGTTGAAGTACATTGCACCTTAAAATTTATAAATTATTGAAAATGACAATTCAATTCAAATCGACGGGTAATCAAACCAAATCGAATTAAATGATTTGATTTTGAAATCGATTAAATAGTTTTGGTTACATTTTGGTTTTGGAATTAAAATCGAAGTGGTTTTGATTTTGGGATAAAAATCATAAAATCGAACCGCGTAATCGGTATTTTTATTATATATATTGCTTTCACTTTTTATTTATTTATTTATATTTTGACCCATAGCATACATATATATTGATATGATTAATTGGGTTAATTTTAGGTTTTTCTTAATTTCTTTTGGTATTTTAGTTATGTGTTTGTTTATATATAAAAAAACAACGATTCAAGGTTTTTTGGTTTCAATTTTGGTTTTTGTTTTATATAAAATTGAAAAAAATTAATGGTTTCGCGATTTTAGTTTTTGTTTTGCATAATTTTGTTTTGCATAAAATTAAATGTTTAGGTTTTAAAACTGTTTTCTAAAAAATTAACGGATTTAGGCTTGGGTTGCATTGGGTTGAGAATTTTGTTTCCTTTTGAGAACAGAATTGCGTTTGGTAACGACAATTTTTGTTTTGTGCTGAGAACAAAATCATGTTTAGTAACGATTTTATCCTAAAACTTTTGTTTTTTTTTTGAGATTTTTTTTTTTGTTTTGGCGGCGACGGCGGCCAGTCGCCGGAGGTGAACGCCGACGGCGCAAACGGTTGCCGAAGGTGGCCTGCGACGGCGGCCGGCAATGGGTGGTGGTGATCGGCCGGCGGATAAAGACAGAAGTTGAGAACTTTGGGTTGAATTTTTTGGGTAAAAAAAAAAAAAAACAACTTTTTTTTATTTCTGATTTCTTTAGGATTTTGAAAATCAATTATTATTTTTTTGGTTGGGTTGGGTTGAGTTTTGTGTTTGTTAAATGCGTTCTCAAATATCAAACCCAAAATTTTTGAGTTGGGTTACATTGGACTGAAATGGAAACACTAACCAAACGGGCCCTAAAATTCCAATTTGGCCCATATAATTTATACATGTTACGCACGTCCAAACGACAACTCTTGCTTAGAGGTGGTATGGTCCGGTCGTGCGGACCATTCACTATTCAAGAATCAAACTTAGTGGACAGTTTGAGGCACTCCAATTTTCCTCTTCTCTCCGCTATATATATACAAGACAAAATTTGCTCTCATTCATCCACGAACAAAACGAGAAAAAACGTTGGGGGAAAAGCTGAAAATTGTTAACAAAAAATAAGGGTTGGGAATGTCTAAGGCAACCGGAGTAGTATCACTGGCCTTTGGGCTCCTCTTCTTGGCCTTTGCCAGCCGGTGCTCTGGCACACTTGAGGTTGGTTTCTACAATGGAAAATGTGGGCTCACCGATGTTGAGGCCACCGTCACCCATGTCATCCGCTCTCAGTTTTTCAGGAATCCAACCATCACTGCGGCGTTGTTACGCATGCAGTTCCATGATTGTTTTGTTAACGTAAGAACCTCATTTTGCTTATTTTTCAGCTCTTAATGTTTTAAATTAAAATCTTGATCTGAAGAATTTTGTCACACTACCAAAACTTTGAGTCTATTTAAAAACATGCAACACAAAATTCTCATAATATCAAATCTATCACATTATGATATAATAAGTTTATTATGTTATAAATTTAATTTTTTTTCTCTGTATATTTATTTGTATTTCTCTATATATTCGCTATACAACATGTTTACCCCATAAGCTTCCTTGAAATTTTTAACTCATAATTAATAAATATTCTCATTTTTATAATCTTTTCAAAAACGAACCAAACAATCACTTTCAATATTTTCGAAAATTACTTTTAAAGATGAGTCCAAATAAACAAGCCATGAACGAAACTTTGCTAGAGATAAGAATATGTTTGAAGAAATTATTAGATTTGTTTGAACCTTGTGATCTATCTCCACTCGAACTCTTATTCTTAACCAAATAAGTGATGCTTTTAATCAAATCTTTTGTCTTTCGTAAAAGTAACAACTAATTTTCTTTAATTTAAAAAATAGTCAAACACTCCTCGATACATGATAAAGTAAAACTACCGTTTTGTCCATTTATATTTTCTATTTTTAATTTTTAATTACCCATTTTTTCAGTTTTCTAATTTGTGTTCCATTTTATTTTTTAATTTTGTTTTTCTCTTTTTGTTTTTGATTTTCTGAGTTTTGTTTTATCTTTTTTTATTTACCATTTCGTATTTGTATTTTCATTTTTTTTTTCTTTTTCTTTTCAATATCCAATTTTTCATATTCAGCTTCTTTGTTAATGTTTTTCTATTCTCTGTTTTATACTTTGATTTTTAATTTTAATTTTTGTTTTTGCTTTCTATTTTTCATCTCTTTTTTTTTTTTTTTGTCTTTGTTTACTGTTCGTGTTTCGTTTACCTTATTATTTTATAGTTTTGTTTTCAATATTTCAATAATTTCAAAATGCAAACGAAAGGCAGCAGCATCAACACTTTCCGAAACTCAACTTCCTTCTATTAATTTCATCATAATTGTCAATGCTTCAATAATGAGCGGATATTATGTGTGTGTTCTTTTTACGTTTTTGGATGAAAAGGGGTGTGATGCCTCAATTTTACTGGATGGGAGTAACAGTGAGAAAACTGCACCTCCAAATTTAAGTGTGAGGGGTTATGATACAATTGATGCCGCAAAATCAGCCGTCGAGGCTGCCTGCCCCGGACTTGTTTCTTGTGCTGATATCATTGCAATGGCTACTAGAGATGTTGTTTCTTTGGTCAGTTTTCTTTCTTATTTTCCCTTTCCTTTTCACATGACATAACTGAACGACAAGAAAATTTGAGTTGAATTCCAAGTTGTTGGATCCTAAATTGGATGCAGAGTGGAGGAAAGAGATATGACGTACAAACAGGAAGAAGGGATGGTTTAGTTTCTCTTGCCCAAAATGTCAATCTCCCAGGTCCTTCTATATCGGTTTCAAATTCCATCCAAGCATTTGCCAACAAAGGGCTTAGTGTTACCGACATGGTTTATCTTCTTGGTACGTCAAGACCATACTTCCCTCTCTTTCCATGACTTCATTATTCTTCTTTGGGATTACATATGCTCCACATTATTTGTTACATAGGAGGCCACACTGTTGGCATTGCACATTGCTCGTTCTTCCAGGACCGCCTCTACAACTTCCAAGGAACTGGAAAGCCTGACCCAACCATGGATCCTAATTTGCTAAACGTGTTGAGAATGAGTTGTCCTCGGAATGCAACAACCGACAAGAAGGTAAATCTTGACCAGAACCCTCTTAGTTCCTTGATCGTTGATAATTCTTTCTATCGCCAAATACGATTGCGTAGAGGAGTTCTCCAAATTGATCAAGAGCTAGCATTGGACCCCTCAACCAGTTCCATGGTTCAAGCCATAGCTAGTGGCTGGGATTTTTCGACCAAATTTGGTCAAGCCATGGTGAAGTTAGGTGCGGTTCAAGTTCTCACCGGCACTGAAGGGGAGATTAGAAGATCATGTCGGGCAATTAACTAGCCAATTTAAATTTTATTTGCCCTAATTTGGGATTGAAAGTTCTCGATGTTTGGCTTTCAAATTGTTTTTGATTTCTTATTTTTGAATTGCGTGTTCCCTAAATTATGGGATTTGTGCTTTGTCATCATGAGTTGTATGTGATTGTTATTGAACAATGTTTAAATCAAATTCAAGTAAATCAACTTCTTTACTTGTTAGCCGATAGTTAATTCAAATTTTGCGAAAATATAACGCATGATATATGATATATATCCATGCAAAATTTACATTTATTCCTACATAATTCAATAGTAGAACAAAGATGAAGAGAAGACTCTATTAAACGAATAAATATAATTTTGTATAAAAATATTTGGGATAAAAATGTTGAAAATACTTTTAGGTATAGGTGTAGACACTGTATTTTGGCTCATCCCTCATCTCGTTTAATTTTATTCAAAAAGAAAAAAAGAAAAAAAAAACAATAACAAAAATAGGAGAAGAATCGGTTTTTTCTTAAGTATGAAAACTTTAAAATCAATGAAAGGGAGGTCTAATATGTCAACTCTTAAAACTTTTAAAATTCAAATTGTGGGTTCTTGTTTGCTTTACAACAACAATAATTAAGTCTTTATCCCACTTACGTAGGGTTAATTACATGATTCCATTTACGCCATAGTAATCGATCAAGAGTCATTCACTCAGTCAGATTTAATGTCATTAAATCAATTCTAATAGTCTTGTCCAACGTATTCTTAGGTCTACCTCTCCCTTTAATAGCCCTCTGCACTTAAATTAAATCACATTTTTTCACTGGCGCTTCAATGAGTCTTCTATACACATGCTCAAATCATCATAAACGATTTTCTCTAATTTTCTCTTCGATAGGTGTGACTCTTAAATTCTCTCTAATAGTTTCATTCTTAATTTTATTTATTCTCGTCTTCCCACTCTTCCACCCCAGCATCCTCATTTGTCACTCCAATTTCTGGACATTTGTCATTTTTACGGCCCAAAATTTCAAACCATACAAAAGCGTTGGTCTTATAGTAATTTTGTAAAATTTTCTTTTAAGTTTTAACAGAATCTTACGATCACAAATTATCCCAACTGCACTCCTCCACTTTAACCAACCTGCCTTGGCTCTTTGCGTAATATCATTCTTGATTTTACCATTACTCTGAATTATTGAATCTAAATATCTAAAATGATCAACCTTTGGGACTACCTCATCTCCAATTTTGACCGCACAAATATCTCTCTGGGTATTACTAAAATTGCAATGCATGTATTCCGTTTTGCTTCAACTAACCTGCAAACTTTTAGACTCTAAAACTTTTCTCCATCTTTCCATCTTAGTATTAAGACCTATTATACTTTCATCAACTAATACTATGTCATCCACAAACAACATGCTCCAAGGTACTCCATCTTAAATATGTTTTGTGAGCTCATCCATTACTAGAACGAAGAGGTAAGGAGTTAAAGATGATCATTGATATAAACCTATATTAATCGAAAATGCACAAGTATCTCCTTCTCATGTTCGAACACTAGCGACTATATCTTCATACATATCCTTAATTACCTCGATATACACATTGGACACATGTTTCTTTTCTAGCACCCACCACAAAACTTCTCTGAGTACCCGATCATAAGTATTTTCCAGGTCTACAAATACCTTATGTAAATCTTTCTTATTTTCTCTATATTTTTCCATTAATCTCATAAGTAAATAAATAGCTTCAACAGTTAATCGGCTGGGTATAAATCCAAATTGGTTCTCTTCTATGTTCGTTTCATGTCTTAGTCTATATTCTATCACCCTCTCCCAAAGTTTCATAGTATAACTCATGAGTTTTATACCTCGATAGTTCGTGCAACTTTGAATATTCCCATTATTTTTATAAATGGGCACTAAGATACTTCTTCTTCAATCGTCAGACATTCTCTTAATCCTCAAAATGTCATTAAAAAATTTAGTCAACCACTCTATCTCAATATCTCCCAAACGTTTCCACAACTCTATAGAGATTTCATCCGGCCCTACTGTTTTTTTAATCCTCAAATTCCTTAATGTTATTCTAACTTCAGAAGCTCTAATTCTTCTATGAAACCTATGAATCCTATCTAAAAATAAGTTAGGCAACTCTAGTCTTGATTCACAGGCATTGTTCTCATTAAATAAATTATAAAAATAATTTCTCCATCGTTCCATAATCTGCTCATCCTTCACCAGTACCTTTTCATCAGTGTCTTCTTGTTTGGTTTAATTTTCTAAAATTAATTAGACTAAATTCACAGATAATTCAATTTTGAAAGTTAATTTATTCTCTTAGATGGCGTTTGGTAACCGTTTTTGTTTCCATTCCAGCAGTGGAATGAGAATGGGATGAGATGAGAATTTTGTTTCATTCTTGGGAGTAGAATCGCATTTGGTAACGATAATTTTTTTTTTTTTTTTTTTTGGAAGAGAATCACGTTTGGTAACGATTTTATCCTAAAATCATTTTTTTTTGTTTTGGCAGTGGCGGCGGTGGGTGCGTGACGGTGGTGGATGGGCGGCGGCAGACGGTGGCCTGCAGGCGGCGCCATAAGTTTCCAGGTGGCCGGCCGATGATGCCGGAGGTGACCGGCGATGGTCGCCGGAGATGGCCGCCGGCGGCAGCGGCAGACGGTGGCCGACAGCGGCGAACGGCGGCCGGCGGATGAAAAGTGATATTAATTTTGGAAATGGAATGAGAATTATGAGAAACAACTTTTTTTTGTTTCTCATTTCTTAAAAAAAAAAAAAAAAATGGGCACAATTCTCAAATGGGAATAGAATGGAAACGAAAACAAAAATTACCAAACGCTATTTCCAAACAGAATTTTCAAAAATCTGAGAATGAAATGAAAAATTCTGGAATAGAAACGGTTACCAAACGGGGCCTTCGAGTTTTAGTTTAACTAGGTTTATGCATGCGGAATGCACATAATTATGAATGCTTGTTTTGAAAAATTCTAATTATCTTCATATTTATAATTGAACATTAAAAAAAATAAAATAATAATAATACTATCATGTTTTTTCTTTTTAGAATATATGTTCATAACGCAATATATATATATCTTAGTTGGTGAATATTCTTAGAGTATAAATTTAAACTAAAATAATCGTATTTGAGGAGGTGCAAATATTCTATTGGAATTGATAAATTGTTATAGATGATATTTTTCCATGGTGTTAAACAAAAAAATCACAGAATTTTAGAAAAAAATAAAAATAATAATAATTGAATTTCAAAACTCATAAAAAATTATTATATATCAAACATGTATTGAATTTCAAAACTCATAAAAAAATATTATATATCAAACATGTAATCGTGTATACATCTTAACAATAACATAATTTCAGACAAAATAAAAAGTATTTTTAAGAACATAATGACTAAACACTTTTTATATGTCTCGGCATGTTCTAAGATTGTACCTCATATCATAAATACAAAGAGATGGTGAAGGAAATTGAGTTGTAGAGAAATAAATGTGAATAGGTATTGTTATCAATATATTTAACTGATGATATGAAAATATTGGTTTCATTAAAACCCATTTCCAATGCATTTAAATACCACTCGATTAAATATTAGAAGAGACAAACTCCCAGAATACATGAAAATAGCAATAGAGATTTTGTTTTTTCTCCCTATCAGATTCTGTTTTTAGCTATCTAAGAAGATTATTAAATCTAATTAATTGGTTAAGGGTCAACAACCGGAATTTGACAAGTGTCAAATCCTGTAGTGGTCTAAGAGGGAAAGAACTAACCACAAACTGCCACATAAGCAGTAGGGGGCACATTTGTAAATGTGTGTCATTCAAGGGTTTATTGTTTCAAATGAGTCCCCTTGAATTTGCCTCATTTTGGGAGAACAACTTTTGGGAGAATAACCTCTTTGATGTTTCGGAAATCAAAGTCAAAAGAAAAGATGGTATAATAATTTTATCCTCATCCTCTTCCTCTACTCTTGCGCTCTTCTCTTCTTCTCCGAGGCTCTTTTTTTATGACCATTTCCTTTGTACATGTATGATTTAATGAGGTATAGATTTTCAATACGGTTGACTATACTTCTTTCTATTAATGTAATAATGGGTTTGCTCATTTGGCCTATTATGATAAAATATTAACTCCTACTTCCCCTATAAATACTTACTTGTGTATAGCGTTGTATTCTTTGTATCTCTTTATTACATATCAATATATGATTTATTCTCTTATTTCTCAATTATCTTAACATGGTATCAAAATCAAGATCATGGGACTCTTATTTTCTCATAGTCAAATAATCCGTGCAAGTCAGGGGTTGCATATTTCTCATCATTCTCTCGTAGTCAAATCATCCGTGCAAATCGGGGGTTGCACACTTCTCATCATTCCCTCACAATCAAATCATTCGTGCAACACTTAAGGGTGGGTGTTAGATTCCTATCCCACATCGATTATTTGAGAATTCCCAAACCACTATATAAATCAAATGAGTTACTCCACTTAGCATCATATGGTTTTAAGTTGGAACTTCCTAACATGGTATCAAGAGCAAGTTTTTCTTAGACCTGTTCTTCCTAAAATTTTCGAATCCGTTGGCGGTGGTTGTGGTGGCTTTGGAATCATCTCTTCAAGACAAAAGTGGTGATATGGTGGTTGGTGAGATCAGACAATTGGTGAGTCCTGTAGCGGTCAACAAACGTGACGGCGGTAGCAGATTGGTTGGGCGCGTGTGACGGCTAGTGGAATCTTCGATGGTCTTGATTTTGGTGGCGTCGGAATCGTCTCGTTGAGACGGTTCGGATTATGTGGTGGCTTATGAGTTTTGAGCACCAATTGTTTTGTTGGAGCTCAAAACAGTGGCTGCAGGAAGAGGTGTATGTAAATATGGAGAGATCTGGTTGTAATGCTTTCAGGCAACTCATTGAACGTTTCGTCTCTGACAATGCACTCTTTGATGCATCTCAATATGCATTTTTCGGTCAAGATATTGGGGAGGAAGTTGAGATAGGGGGTCTAGAACATGAAAAAGATGAATTTCCTATTCTTGGATATGTGCCATCTGGAGACACTGAATACCATTTGTTTGATAGAGAGGAGGGATCGTGTTTGGGGTCGTTATCTGATGTAGATGACTTGAGTACATTTTCGAAGTTGAACAAGGTTGTTAGTGGACGAAGACATCCTGCAATAATTGGTGATCGTGGGTCAGGATCTTTTTCGAGGAAAAGTGAGTACAATTTATTGGAAAGTTAAATGTCATTTTCCAGCATGATGAGTTTGATAATTCTGTGGTTTCTGTCTCCATTTTTTTTTTTTCATTCATAATCAATATGTGTTGTTACAGAAAATAAATAAAGAACGAGTTTACCAAAATTTCTTGGGATGAGTCGCAGATTAGGTCGCTCTCTTTAAGACGTTTCGCGGCTCTGCCCAAGAACGTGCAAGCAGTGTATCAACCCCGTCGTCCCCAGGATAAAACAGCCCAGAATTCTTCTCTGTTTAGGACGTTCTTTGCACTGTAGAAGTCTCGAAAACCAAACACCCCCACACACTGTTCGCAAAACGAACAAACTGCTCGGAAACCAAAATCGAACTGAAGAAATAATACCGGAACAGATCGGAACAATTCCGAAAGAATAAAACAGTAGAAATCGAAACTGTTTCGGAACAGAAACAGAAACAGAAACAAAGCAGAAACAGAAACAGTTCTGAAACAGTGTTCTGTTTTTTTTGAAAATTGAAGAAAAAAAAAAACTTGTATTTATAGGGGAAGAAAAAAGAAAATCAAACCGTTTGATTAATTAAAAAAAAAAACGTTAAACGAAATTAATAAAAAAAACGTTAAACAGTATTAATTAAAAATGTTAAAACGTTTTTATTAATTAAAACGTTTTTTTTTTATTTTAACGGTTTAAATTTTTTAATAGTTCAAACGTTTATTTTAATTAATTTTTTTTTTAATTAAACTGTTTTTAAAAAAAATATTTTTAAATAAATTTTTTCTAAAAAGTAAATAAGTGCCACCTCATCACACGCGCGACTCGACTCGGCACGGCCGGATGGCGGCGGCGGCGCGCGCGCGTGCATGTGTGGTAAACCTGTAGGGATGTAACTCCTCTCTCCTCCACAAAATGTGAGTACCCCTTGGGGCACACCCCAAGTGTCTCACATACCCCTAGATATCCACTTTAATTTCACATCTCTCAACCAATGTGGGATATAAGGTTTTGAGGGAAAAAACCAATTTGACACATTTGGCACTTTCTATTTTAAAAATTAAATTAAAATTCATTTGTTTCAACAATCCCCCACTTGAATTTTTAAAAACAATTTTTTCATCGAGCAGTATAATTCAATATAAGATTGTGCATAAAAAAAAGGTGTCTATCGACTTGAACCTTTACATAGTGAAGATGCTTTAGATTATACTAGAGTAACTCGTAGTTTTGAACTCTATCTCTAACAACATTACACACACAACCCTATCAGGGTGTAGTCCAAAAGCCCGTGCTTTACGGTCATGCACGTGTATCCCAGTATAGTGAATGCTCTAGAGAATTTTGCCCAAAATTCCATAGGAAGCGCCCACACTTCCACATTCACATAGGTGAATCTATCAAGAGTACTCTTGTAGCTAGGTACTCCACTCCAAAATAGAGTATAGATCTCATTAAGAGTTAATAAAAACTCAACCTTCTATCGCTTCAAGATATCATGCTTCAAACAATACATTTATGAAATAGAACTCAAATTTATAGCATGATTTTTCTCATATCACTTCATGAGTTGTTATTACCCTTTGAACCTATTTCTTGGGATCTTCAGTCTATAGATTGGGTTTCCCTCACAAGTGACTTGTCAATCTATGGGCTTGAGTCCCATTCCTTTCGAGGTTTTGTAAACCTTTTCTCGAGCTAATCCTTTCGTCAAAGGATCGGTTAAGTTATCATCAGACCGTACATGATCCACTCTCACAGCCCCTGTAGAGATATACTCCCTAATAGTGTTGTGTTTGCGACGTATTTGTCGCTTTTTTTCGTTATAATAACGGTTCTGAATCTTTACAATAGCCGCGGTACTATCACAATGGATCAAGACAGCTGGAATCGGTCTCTCCCATAAAGGGGTATCAGAAAGCAGGCTCCTTAACCACCCTGCTTCCTCACTAGCTGAAGCTAGTGCAATCATCTCAGACTCCATAGTAGATTGAGCCAAAATAGTCTGTTTCTTAGATTTCCAAGAAACAGCTCCACCAGTTATACTAAATATATAACCGCTAGTTGCCTTGGAGTCATCTGAAAGGGTGTTCCAATCAGTATCGCTATATCCTTCCAGAACAGCAGGAAACTTCTGATAATGTAATCCAAGGTTCATAGTTCTCTTTATATATCTCATAATCCTATCAATAGCATTCCAATGCTCAATACTAGGTCTACTTGTAAACCTGCATAGTAATCCCACAACATACGCTATGTCGGGCCTAGTGCAGTCAGTGGCATATCGGAGACTGCCTATGATGCTCGCATACTCAGTTTGTCTAACACCGTCACCGGTGTTCTTGAACAACTTCACACTAGGGTCATAAGGAGTACATGCTGGTTTACAATCAAAATAATTGTATTTCTTTAGAATCTTCTCTATATAATGAGATTGGTCCAAAGAAATTCCATGTTTAGACCTAGTTATTTTAATACCAAGGATTACACTTGCTTCACCAAGATCTTTCATATCAAAATTAGCACATAGCATGGATTTTACTTTATTCACAACATGAATTTGGAACCAAAAATTAGCAAGTCATCCACATAAATACATATAATAGTGCAAACATCATTTTTAGATTTATAGTAAATGCATTTATCACTTTCATTTACTTTAAAACCATGTGAAATGACTAGATTATCAAATTTCTCATGCCATTGCTTAGGTGCTTGTTTCAAACCATAAAGAGATTTATTTAATTTTCATACTTTGTTTTCTTGACCAGAAATAACAAATCCTTCGGGTTGGTCCATATAAATATCTTCTTCTAATTCACCATTTAAAAAAGCAGTTTTAACATCCATTTGGTGCACAATAAGATCATGAATTGCAGCAAGAGATAAAAGTACACGAATAGATGTAATTCTAGAGACAGGTGAGAAAGTATCAAAGAAATCTATATTCTCTCTTTGTCTAAACCCTTTGGCTACAAGACGAGCCTTATATTTATCAATGGTTCCATCGGGATTCAATTTCTTCTTAAGAATCCATTTACATCCTATTGTTTTACAACCAGGAGGTAAATCTACCAAATGCCAAGTTCTATTTGACTCGAGAGAGTCTAACTCATCATCTATAGCCTCTTGCCATAAATTGGCATCTATAGAGGATAATGCCTCTTGAAGGGTAAGTGGATCCTCCTCTAAGGTATATGCATAGAAATCCGAACCAAAGTCTTTAGCTATACGAGGTCGTTTACTCCTTCTAGGTTCAATATCTAATTCCTTATTAGATTCATTAATCCTAATGATAGGTTCATTACTAGAAGTCGAGCCCCCACTATTCTTCAATTTGAAAGGAAATTTATATTCATAAAAATCAGCATCATTTGATTTAATGATAATTCTATCTTTCAAATCATAAAATCTATAAGTTTTGCTATTTACCGCATAACCAATAAAAACACATTCATAAGCTTTACTGGCAAGTTTTCTTCTTTTGGGGTCAGGAATTCGAACATATGCCAAACAACCCCAAATTTTAAAATAAGACAAATTTGGTTTCTTATTTTTGAAAACTTCATAACGTGAAATTTTACTTTTCAATTTGGGAACTCTATTAAGTACATAGCAAACCGTTAATAAAATTTCACCCCACCAGTGAGAAGCTGCACCGGAATTAAGTAAAATAGCAACTACTGATTCAGCAAAAGTTCTATTTTTCCTTTCAGCCTTACCATTCATTTCAGGAGAATACGGTGCAGTTTTTTTCATGAATAATTCCATGAGATTTATAAAAATCAATAAAAATATCGAAATCATATTCTGTTCCTCTATCACTACGTAATCTCTTAATTTTCTTATTGCATTGATTTTCAATCTCAGTTACAAAATTCTTAAACATTTCAAAAGCTTCACTTTTATTTTTCATGAGATAAATATAAGTAAAATCAGAACAATCATCTATGAATGTAATAAAATACTGTTTACCATTCCTAATCAAGACTCTATCAAATTCACAAATATCAAAATGTATTAAGTCAAGAGATTCAGATTCTCTAATTACTGATTTATGAGGAGTTTTAGTAATTTTAGCTTGACTACAAAATTCACATTTTTCAAAATCGTTCAAAGACAATTTAGGAATTAGTTCTAAGTTGCTTAAGTTTTTAATAATGCGTTTGTTAACATGACAAAGTCTAGCATGCCAAATATTAAAAGAACACAACATGTAAGCAGAAGAAGAAATTTTATTAATTTCAACATTCAGTTTGAACATTCCATCAGTTGCATATCCTTTCCCAACAAAAATATTATTTTTGGTTAAGGTGTACAAATCAGCCCCAATAGTTTGAGTGAATCCCGCCTTGTTTAGAAGATAGCCCGAAACCAAATTCTTTCTCATCTTTGGAGTATGCAGAACATCTTTAAGGATGACTGTCTTTCCAGAGGTAAACTTTAATTCCACTTCACCAGAACCGGCAACAATAGTGGAGTGGGAATCACCCAGCAACACTTTCTTGTCTTCACTTTCAGAATAAGACTTGAACATGGAACAATCATAGCAGACATGGCGTGAAGCACCAGTGTCTACCCACCACCCTTCGGATCCACCAACTATATTGATTTCAGAAATCATAGCTATAAGTTGGTTCTCGGTAAGATTCGCCTGTGGAACAGGACGACGTCTTTGCCGGCAGTTCCGAGCCAAATGGCCCGCCTTCCCACAGTTATAACAAGTAAACTGTTCAGAATTATTTCTTGAAGGGAGTTTGTTTCTATTCTGATTTTGATGCACATTTCTGTTCTGGTTGTTGTGGTTGCGATTCTTATTTTGATTTTTCATATTTTTCCCTTTAGGTTTCAGAATAGCGTAAGATGATTTTTTGTGAGCGTTGTTAGAAACAACAAGCACTTCATCTTTCTGATCTTGTTTTCAGGCCTCCTCCTCAATCCGAAGACGAGTGATCAAACTTTCTAAAGAAAACTATTTAGTTTTATGCCTTAGAGTATTCTTAAAATCTTTCCAAGAGAGGGGTAATTTGTCAATTAAAATAGCAACTTGAAATTGTTCATCAAGGGACATACCTTCAGCAATTATTTCGTGAGCGATTTTCTGAAGTTCATGAGACTGAACCTCCACTGATTTGTCGTCGGTCATTTGGTATTTCAGATACCGACTAACAGCATATTTTTTATTTCCAGTCTCCTCAGTGTCGTATTTCTTCGAAAGAGCATCCCAAACTTCCTTTGCAGTTTTGTTAGAGTAGTAATAATCATACAGATCATCAGACATACCATTAAGAATAAAATTCTTACAACGGAAATCATTTTCCTCCCAAGACTTAACTTCTTGAATCTGAGCGTCTGTAGGAACTTGAGGTAATTGTGGTTTTTCGGTTGTACAGATATATGCTACTTTTTCGATAGTAAGAAAAAATAACATTTTCTGTCTCCACCTTTTAAAATGAAACCCTTCGAAACGAAAGGGTTTGTTGAGATCAATAGTTACTTGTTTAAAATCGTGATCAGCAGACATCTTAGCAGATATTGAACGTCTTAAAATTGTTGTTACAGAAAATAAATAAAGAACGAGTTTACCAAAATTTCTTGGGATGAGTTGCGAACTAGGTCGCTCTCTTTAAGACGTTTCACGGCTCTGCCCAAGAACGTGCAAGCAGTGTATCAGCCCCGTCGTCCCCAAGATAAAACAGCCCAGAATTCTTCTCTGTCTAGGACGTTCTTTGCACTGTAGAAGTCCCGAAAACCAAACACCCCTACACACTGTTCGCAAAACGAACAAACTGCTCGGAAACCAAAATCGAGCTGAAAAAATAATACCGGAACAGATTGGAACAATTCCGGAAGAACAAAACAGTGGAAACCGAAACTGTTTCGGAACAGAAACAGAAACAAAGCAGAAACAGAAACAAAACAGAAACAGAAACAAAGCAGAAGCAAAAACAGTTTTGAAACAGTGTTCTGTTTTTTCTGAAAATTGAAGAAAAAAAAACTTGTATTTATAGGGGAAGAAAAAAGAAAATCAAACCGTTTGATTAATTAAAAAAAAATGTTAAACGAAATTAATAAAAAAAAAAGGCTAAACGGTATTAATTAAAAACGTTAAAACGTTTTTATTAATTAAAACATTTTTTTTTTATTTTAACGGTTTAAATTTTTTAATAGTTCAAACGTTTATTTTAATTAATTTTTTTTTAATTAAACTGTTTTTAAAAAAAATATTTTTTCTAAAAAGTAAATAAGTGCCACCTCATCACACGCTCGGCTCGGCTCGGCTCGGCTCGTCGGCTCGGCGCGGGCCGGCCGGACGGCGGCGCGCGCGTGTGGTAAACCGGTAGGTATGTAACTCCTCTCCCCTCCACAAAATGTGGGTACCCTTTGGGGCCACCCCAAGTGTCTCACATACCCCTAGATATCCACTTTAATTTCACCTCTCCCAACCAATGTGGGATATAAGGTTTTGAGAGAAAAAATCAATTTGACACATTTGACACTTTCTATTCTAAAAATTAAATTAAAATTCATTTGTTTCAACAATATGCATTGGATTTTGTATAAGTCTAGTGTTTGGTAATTTCTCTGTTATATGATTTATGGTTTTCAATTTTATCACGGTTTATTGGTGTGGAAGCGATGCTTTCCATTTTTTTTTTTTTTTTCCTTTTATGAATAAAAGAGAGATTATCTGCAAGGTACAAGGTAAAAGCAAAAGAAAACGTTGTAAAGTAACTTATCTCTTTGTTTTTCTATTTGTTTCACTATGTGCGACTTGTCTAATAACCCTTTAGTTCATGGGTAGATATCGGAATCTCTTATCTTGTCCAACTGAGGCCATAATCTGTGTATTAGGAGTCAGATAGGTATTTTGACTAAGCAAAGAGTAGAGCGGTTGACAATTTATTTTTTTTGCAAATTTTAAATGCTAGTATTGATCCTAACCCCTACTTCCCCTATAAATATCTGTGTATAGCGTTGTATTCCATGAGCGGACAAAACACATTGAGACTGATTGCCACTTCATCCGTCATCACATTCTCTATAATATTGTTCATCTACAATCCGTCATTTCAGCTGATCAGACAGCAGAAATTTTCATTAAAGCTCATCCACCCGGACGTTTTCACTATCTGGTTTTCAAAGTCAAGTTTACCTCGCACGTACTGCCTCGAGTTTGGGGGGTGATGTTAATATAATAATGGGTTTAGTCCATTTGGCTCATTAGAGCAAAATCATAACCCCCACTTCTCTTATAAATACTTGTATATAATATTGTATTATTTGTATATCTTTATTACATATTAATATATGATTCATTCGCTCACTTTTCAATTTTCTTAACAATTTTTTTGGTCAATTTTATGTCAAAAGTAATTGGAAAATTCAGAATGTTGTGTAATAGAAATCTAAATACCTCTAAGTCAATATGACCAAGTGATTCAAGCTATGATAATGAAGTTAATCCATAACTCTATTTCTCCTTTGAGCTAAATAAAGATGGTCATTTTTAGTTTGTGTGTTGTTGTAATTATCACCAAAGGACTCAATCTATGATCAAGTTAGACGTGAAGGTCATAACCCTATCCCTCCTCTATGAGGATGATTTTTCTTGTTGTACTGTTATTATACCAATTTTTTTTTTTCAATAATTCTATGATATAAAAGGAAAATAGAGGCCACAATGTCAAAAAAAATTATTTTCTCTTTGACTATTTTATGGTAGACTTTACTTACATGTTATTAAGCTTGCTTTAAAAATTTAAACTCTTAAAAATAATTTGTTATTATGCTAAAATGTCACCTCGAATTTTAAATGATTTCAAATGATTTTCTCAAAATTAAATTTTAGAAATTGAATTGATCAATTAAAATATGATATATTTTTTAACCCATCGCTTCCAATTTGATCAATTGAGCCGAAAGACGAACTTTTGTAATGTTCCAATTTTTAACCCATTTTATTTGCCTTTCCGAATCTCAACTAGAGATCTGATTCAAATTTTAATAGAATTAACGTTATTCTAAAATACTTTCGTTTCAAAATTGGAACCCCAATTGCCCCCTTTGAATGTTTATTGAAGTTGTTTAAAATTTTAATTAAGTCCTAAGCTTTCTATATAACTTCAATTAAGTTTGTATTGGGCTTAGTCTAACGTTACAAAAGGTCAAATTTGAACATCAGGGCACAAAATTAACATTTTAAATTTTCAATTTAGTCGCAATACCTCTTGAATTGAAAAATATGAATTGACTTTCGAAAGGCCCAATTATGATTCGACATCCTTAACTAGTTATCTTTTGATTTATTTGAAGTTTTAAAACATTAATTTAAAATCTTAGAATTTTAATTTATTATTTCGAAATTCAAATTTAACCCTTAAAGTTTCTAATCACAACTTTAAAACTCAAATGAATTCTTAAAAATTTCGAATCCGAACCTCCTACCAAAAACCAAACATTTTTTTCCTCAAAATTCATGAAAAATTGACTTGTTCAAAAATATAATATTATTTTTATTTTTTTGTAATTTTATGTTTTTTTTACAAAATCATGTGCCGACAAGACAAAATTTGTTGTTTACAAAGTTTCTAAATGGCTTTATTCTGAAATAAGTATATGTTTTCAAACTTACAAAAAGCGCCATATGGTCTTAACAATCTCCTACAACATGGCATAAAAGACTTAGTAGTTTTAATTGAAAAATATTTTAATCATGGGATAAGTGATATTACATTTTTATTAAAGAATTTGATTATGATATTCTTCTTTATCAAATCTTTGTGGATGACATAATTTTGGTGCTACTAATGAGGATATTTATTTACTAAGAGTTTGTTGAGATTATGCTGGAGGAATTTGAGATTAGCGTGATAGGAGAACTCAATTTCTTGCTAGGATTACAAATAAAGAAAATGAAGGAAGGCATATTCATCAATCAAGCTAATTACGAATGAGCTACTCAAGAAATACGGACTGGAAAAAAAAATTCTACACTACTCCAATGGGAACTACTACCAAACTTGACAAGGACGAAAAATGTTAATGCATCAATGAAAAGCTATATTGAGTTGTGAAAGAAAGTTTCCTTTGTCTCACTAAGAGTAGACTTGATATGATGTATACTCTAAATCTATGTGCGCGATTTTAATCATGTCGTAAGGAGTCACACTTAACTACCATATATATGTGTGTGTGTGTGTTGCTATTTCGTTAGTTCATATAATTTAGGCCTTTGGTAAAATTTTCAATTTATTTTTACTTTTGAGGGATCCAATAAAATGATGGAGGAACTAATTTATTTAATTAAATTAAAAATTAAAATAAAAAGTTTTAAACTTGATTGCAAATTCTAAAAATACACTTTGTATTAAAATTTGATTCTTTCGCATCAAGTTTGGAAGAAGACAAGAATTTGATCCCATTTCGGAGTGGACGGTGGTGTTTAGGAGTGTTTTTAGGCATTACCTAAGGTCGAAATAACTTAATGGACGACTTTTTGGTAATCTATCCACAATACATGTTGGAGGCATAAACGTGCATGAGTGGTTTATGTTGACCCAAAGATCTAACCAAGAGGAGGTGAATTGGATAATTACAAAAATTTAAACAAATAAATCTTTAACACTTAATTATTATCTTCGTTATGCAGCAGATAAATGTTTAATACTAAGTGCATGCTCAAACACAATATAATGAAAGTAAAGACTGTAACACACCAAGATATATCCTGATTTAGCAAGCTAACCTTACCTAATCCAGTCCCCCGAGCTCCATGGAGATTCGCAACCTCTAAACCCCTGATTCCTTTATCAGGTAGGAACCAAACCCTTTCAACGATTCTTTTACCAGACTCAGAATCAACTTTCACAATTTTCCTTTTCCCAGACTCAAGAAAAATCTTATTTTTTTACTAAGCTAAAGACTAACCTAATTCTATTATATAAAGAATCAAAACCTAATCCTTTTAACAAGTTAAAGATCAAACATCACCACACTCTCAAGTATCTTTTTTACAGGTAAGAATTGAACATTTACAATTCACTCAAAATCAATTAAATTGCAGGGAGAATCAAAACCTAATTCTTTTAAAGGGAAAAGAATAACGCAACATTTTTATAAGACAAAGATTAAACCCTAATTTTTTTCACAGAAAAAATATCGAAACCTAGCTACCCTAATTAGACATTGTCCAACCGTGTTTAATTCACTCAAACTCACAATTACAGAAAAATATGAGTTTTTTCCTATAAAAAGCTGCTACCACCTCAATACATATATACTTAATTAATGTCCCAAAATTTATTACGTGATAGATACAATATTAGGCAAATAATATATGATTAATAAACAATATGGGTAGCACAATTTAGAGCACGTAATTAGATAATCAAACAAAATTGTTTTGAAAAGATTTTCAGGCTTTTTAGTTTGAAAACGATTTTCTAACAATCTTTCAACCAAACAAATAATAATAATATGAAATCAAAATAAAGAATAATAATTTGGAAAGATCTCATCGGGAAAATACCGAAGATAAAACAGAATCACAATATAGCACAAGTCGATGACGCCAAGTCAACAACGCTTTAGATCAAGAACTTCACACAAATATCTCATAGAAATCTCAGTGTAAAATCTCTCTTAGAAAAGCTTTGAAATTATTGTTCTTGATGTGTTTACTCTCAATCCCACAGGTCTACTTATATGGATTGATAACAAGCCCTCCAACGGCTACTTTTTAAAAGATATGCCTCTAAAAGGCACTCTTAGACCCCATATAATAATATCATTCATTTCGGGGATATTTTACATTAAAATAACTTTCTAAATCGCTTAAATAAGCCCATAAAGTATTTCTCAATTAACAATCATAAAGATATGAAGTATTTAACTACTTAAATTGAGATAATCATAAATTATGTGGACTAAATCAATAGGGATAACCAAATACATGTATCTTATAGGTTCAAATCCCCCAAATCTCTCCATTGGAATCATAAAAAATGGATAGTTTTTACCCAAGAAATCAAGTCCCTCGAAATCATAACTGAAACAATTGGTTGACCGATTCCCATATTTCGGTTAAACGATCGAAACAACACCGAAACCAAGCCAAACATCAATGGCCAGTCGGTTGACCAAAATACCCCATTCGGTTGACCAAATGGTTTAGAGCCCAACGATTGCCAAACTTCTAGCCCAATCGGTTAACCGACTTCTCTCACTCTGTTGACCGAATACTTCAGAGCCTCACCCAGCTAAAACCTCACTCCCAATCGATTGATCGAATTCCTTTATTTGATTGACCGATCGTTGCAGGGACGTTCCAATTTGCTTCGAAAACCTCACTGATTCAAACTGTTGATTGAGTTTTTTTAATCGGTTGACCGATTGCTTCAGGGTGGTCATTTCTCTCACTAATTTTGCTTCAAAATACACTGTTTAATTCAATTAATCGATTTACTTTTCTCGATTAACGGAATTGACCCTAAAACTTTTACCCTTTAATCCTTGTTTTCAATTAGGTGAATTATTATTTTCAATTTCACATAAGGAGCACATATCAAATCTTTAATTAGGATCCTAAATTATATCATTTAAATATCAAAATACTCATAAAGATAACTCATTTAATAGTGTTGTGTGTGATCCTAATTCAGGATGCATTAAGAGTATAAGAATATAGAGTTGTTTTCACCTAATTTCTTCAAGGTCTTCAACACTTTTAATTTTTTTATTGCATCCATCTTTGAACCCTTTACATTTTCTTCATGATGTCTTCAATATAATCAAATATATGAAACTCTTTTTCTGAAATACTCAACAAACACATTAATTCCACCAAAAATATCAATACTTAATTGTTCATCAAAATTTAGGGATCAACAGTTTATATAGAGGCCTAATTGATGAGAACTAACAAGTACCATCAAAGGATCCGCTGTATGTTCCAATTGGGCTTATTAGTAGGGCAAGATCCAAGAAGATCAAAGAAACACTCATTGGGCTAATTCAAGAGATTTGAGCTGAGTTTAAAATGGTGAAGCCCAAATTAGGCCAAAGGATAATCAATGCCTAATCCATCTCATCAAGGCAAACAAATAGCCTTAGGCGTGATCCTGAATGGGCCTTAGCATGAGACCACGGATTTTCAGCCTAGTTATTTTATTATTAGTCTTTTAATTTTAAGTTGTCTTTTAGTTGCTGATTAATTTGTAAGGAATGATTACCAATTAAGACTTTTCCATTTTAGACTAGAAGTCTTTTCCTTGTTAGACTAGGAGTACAAGGCAAGATAAGAAGTTTTCTTTTCTTTTGTTTATTTTCTTTATTAGACTAGGTTTTCTTTTCCTTGTTAGACTAGGTTTCCTTGCACTTTCTTGGTTGCCTATGTAAAGAGGGTGTGTCCATGAGAAAAAAACACATTACTACTTATTAATACAATTGATAGAAGTTTCTCTTAAGTTCTTCAACGAACTTTTCCTGAACTTATCAAGAATTTCTTGTAGCGTTCAAATTTTATACATTCGGTTCGTGATTTAATTATAATCATTGGGTCAAGGTTTGTTCTCAATATACATCCAATTTGTGTCTTATTCATAAACGTCGAGCCAAGGTAATCTATCCAAATTCTGTATTTTTGTGTTTTTCATTTTTTATTTATAAATTTGCACTTAAATCGATCCTACCGAAGAAACCCTAAATTGATTTTGGGTCTCACTAATTCTTGGTGAGATTTGCTTCATTTGGTAATCAGAGACAAGGTTCTAAATCAGGTTCCATCTATCATTTTCTTTTCGTTCATTAATATCTATTATTTCCTATTTTTTTTCTTGACCGAAATATATAATTAAATCTGATCAAATTTTATTTTTTTAAGTATTGTGCATCTTCAAATTGCGATTTAAAGTTGCTGCATTTAAAAAAAAAATGAACAGAAGAACGAAAAAATACAGTAATAAAATTATGTATACAAAAAGAAAAAAAAAAAGAAAAAAGAAAAAAAACACAAAAAAAATCTAGCAACCAAAATTTGAAATTTATTTCTTCTTATTCTATTCCATAAATTTATCCTTGTGTTCTTTTTGTTTGCCTCACTTTCTTTCCTAAAAATCTCATTCTTAGTGAATCGATTTGTTGAGTTTGGATTGTTATAAGAAAATTTTTGATTAGGGTTGGTTAAGTTCGATAAAGAACTAAAAGAGTAAACTAAAGAGTGAAAAAAATAAGAGAGTGTGAGCTAATAAGAAGGTAAAAGTCGAATTTGAGTGAAACACGTATGTGAGTGCCATCAATCTTAAGGGAAACACGTGAGGGAGTGTTTGTGAGGTTTACTAACTTTGTTTTGCAGGTTATTAAACATGTCTCGAAAAACAAACAAAGGCTCATCTGATAATGCACTGAAAAGATAGACGTCAAACTTTTTTACAAGGTCTTAGATCAAAAGTTTGAATAGTTGAACTCACAGTTTGATGAAGTGCATGTGCAACTGGACAAAGTTGAGTTTAGTTCACAAAAAGGGAAGCCACCTAGAGCTTCTAATGTGCAACAAAGATAGAGGAATCCGTCTCGATATGAATATGAAGATGGTGATGGGGATAACCTAGATGAAGACAATCGCGTCTCTAATACGAGCCTGAGCAGATTTGGGCGTGGATATGGGAATAAATGAGATAGATATGGGGAACAGATTGATAATAACTTGAGAAGTATCAAGGTAAAGATATCATCATTCCAAGGAAAAAAAATGACTCTAAAGTATACTTGGAATGGGAGAAGAAAGTAGAGTTGATCTTTGAGTGCCACAACTACTCTGAAGAGAAAAATGTAAAACTCACTGTAATTGAGTTTATTGACTATGCTATAATACGGTGGGATCAACTTGTGATAAATAGGAAGAGAAACTATAAGAGGCCTATCGAGACGTGAGCAGAAATAAAGGCTATCATGAGGAGGCGGTGTGTCCCTAGTCACTACTATAGGGACTTGTTTTAGAAATTACAAAACCTTACGCAAGGCCATCATATCGTGGATGATTACTGAAAGGAGATGAAGATTGCTATGATTAGGGCCAATGTCAGGGAATATAGAGAAGCTACAATGGTAAGGTTCTTGAATGGGTTGAATCGGGAAATTGCCGATGTGGTGGAGTTGCAACATTACGTGGAGTTGGAGGACATGGTTCACATGGCTATAAAGGTAAAATGGCAGCTTAAATGTTAAGGAACTTGGTCATTTCAAAATATGAGCTCCTCTACTTCATGGAGGCCGAATGGGAGGAAAGACGAATGAGTTGTTTCAAAATCCAAAAACCGAACCACAAAAAATGAGGGATGATGTGCCCAATGCCAACAAAGGTAAAACCAAAAATCAAACTCATAACCATAATATTAAATATTTTCGTTGCTTGGGAATATGTCATATAGCTTCACAATGCCCAAATAAAAGGATCATGATAACCTGTGTTGATGGAGAGGTGGAAACCAAAAGCAAGAGTGATGATGACCAGATTCTACCACTTGAGGATGCTTGTGATGATGATGTGGGATATCCAGTGGTGGGGGAGTCATTTGTGGTAAGGTGTGTTCTAAGTGCCCAAGTTGCGGCGAATGATATGGAATAATAAAGGGATAACATTTTTTATACTAGATGCCATATCAACAATAAGGTATGTAGTATGATCATTGACGGAGGAAGTTGCACTAATGTGGCTAGCACTACTTTAGTAGAGAAATTGAATTTATCTACCTTGAAACACCCTAGACCGTATAAATTGTAATGGTTAAATGATTGCAGGGAGGTTCAGGTAAATAAGCAAGTGTCAGTTTCTTTTTCAATTGAGAAGTACAAGGATGCAATACTTTGTGATTTTGTTTCAATACATACAGGTCATATACTATTGGTAGGCAGTGGCAATTTGACAAGAAGGTTACTCATAATGGATTCAAGAATAGGTACTCATTTGTCAAAGATAATAAAACTATTACTCTTGTGTCGTTGACTCCAAGATAAATCTATGGGGATTAAATAAAATTGAAAAGAGAGAATGAGTTGAAACAAACTTGTGAGACCGAGAGTTCAAAAAAAGATGAGAAAAGAGAGAGATAAAAGATAAAAGAGAGTGAAAAGAAAAGAGAGAGTGAATAAAATGAGAGAAAAATAGAAAAACCGGTGAACTTTTATACTTAGGCGAGTGATATCAAGAGTGTTTTTTATGCAAACTGGCCTATATTTGTACTATTATACAAAGAGGTGTATTTTAGTACTAACGAACTTGACGAATCTTTGCCTAGCGTTGTTATTTCGTTGTTGCAAGAATCTGAGGACGTGTTCCCTGATGACGTGCCTAGTGGATTGCCACCTATTCAAGGCATAGAGCATCAAATTGACTTTGTGTTAGGTACAACAATTCCTAACCGACCAGTCTATAGGAGTAATCCAGAGGCAACACAGGAACTTCAAAGGCAAGTGGAAGAGTTACTGGCCAAAGGACACGTAAGAGGGAGCATGAGTCAATGCGCAATACCGGTACTACTTGTGCCTAAGAAGGATGGAACTTGGAGCATGTCTGTTAATTGTCGAGCTATTAACAACATTACGGTAAAGTATCGAAATCTCATTCCTAGGCTAGATAACATGTTAGATGAGTTGCATAGGTTATGTATTTTCACAAAAATTTATTTGAAAAGTGAGTATCATCAAATTAGGATGAAAGAGGGTAATGAATCGAAAACTACCTTTAAAACTAAATATGGATTGTATAAGTGGTTGGTAATGCCTTTTGGGATAACTAATGCACCAAGTACATTCATGAGGTTATTGAATCATGCATTGTGTGCGTTTATAGACAAGTTTGTTACGGTCTATTTTGATGATATTTTGGTGTATAGTAAGAGCTTAGATGAGCACATTGGTTATTTGCATTTTGTGCTTGATGTTCTGAGAAAAGAAAAACTATATGCAAATTAAAAGAAATGTTCATTTTGCTTGGACAGAGTTGTGTTTCTTGGTTATGTTGTTAGCACGAAAGGGATTGTGGTGGATGAGGAAAAGGTGAAAGCTATCAAAGAAAGGCCCACACCAAAGTCAATCACGGAGGTAAGAAATTTTTATAGTTTGGTTAGTTTTTATCTGCGATTTATCAAAGATTTCAGTACACTAGCTGCACCAGTCACAGAAATTGTTAAAAAATCAGTAGGTTTTAATTGGGATATTGAGCAAGAACGTGCATTTAATGAGACTAAAGAGAGGTTATGTGATGCTTCTTTATTAGCATTACCTGATTTTTCAAAAACTTTTGAAATTGAGTGTGATGCCTCAAGAATATGTATTGGAGTTGTCTTGATACAGGAGAAATGACCAATAGCGTACTTTAGGGAAAAGCTAAATGGGGTAACGTTAAATTAGTCGACATATGACAATGAGCTTTTTGCGTTAGTGAGAGCATTAGAGACTTGACAACATTACATGTGACCGGGAGAGTTTGTCATACATACCGACAATGGTCCTTGAAGCACTTGAAGAGACAAGGTAAGTTGAATAGAAGGCATGCCAAGTAAATGGAATTAATTGAAACCTTCCATTATGTAATCAAATACAAACAAGGTAAGGAAAATATTGTGGCTGATGCATTATCCAAAATGTACGCCCTTGACTCTACTTTAAATGCAAAGTTATTGGGGAAAATGATGATGATTTTACTAGTGTGTATGGAGCGTGTGAGAAAACAACGTTTGGTAAGTTCTATAGACTAGATGGGTACTTATTTAGAGAAAATAGACTTTGTGTGCCTAATAGTTCTATGCGTGAGTTGCTTGTGCGTGAAACACATAAGAGTGGTTTGATGGGTTATTTTGGTGTAAGAAAGACTTTGTACGTGTTACATGAACACTTCTTTTGGCCAAAGATGAAAAATGGATATAATGGAGTATGGTGTAAATTATTATTACATCTAGACAAATATTAGTGGAGTTCTTCAAAGGTGGTTGATGATCATTTAAGGCATGACTCCTCCAATTGAAATATGATAAAGATAATAAAAAGTGTAGTTGGCGTGTGACAAAGCATGATATACATTAATTAGCCAATTCTACCATAAAATAGGTATGCATTAAATACTCCAACCACTTGCACATGTTGGTCAAGATAATGTATTTTAGGTGTATATTACTAGAACCACAAATTTATACATCAAATACATGATGTATAATCACATTTATACATGAATACAATAAAGTTGATCATTTAGAATAATTCCAAATATATTCCAACACTTAATCACATTTTGCATGAAAAATAGAATTTTCAGAGTAGTTCAACCAATTTGTCAATTAAACATGGATATAAAGTTGAATATATCAATTGATCATGCATATATCATATAGACATATTAAACTAACATATCATAATATGATTTAAACATTTCGAACAAGATTTAATAAGTAAATCCAATTTTGGTTCATGACAAAAAGCAGTAAAATGAGTTCTTAAGAATTTCAAAATGTTTTGATCAATTATCTTCAATGCAGTGTTGTTTTGATTAAATTAAATGATAATTAAGATATTACACATCCAATATAATATATAAGAACCATCATACAACAATTAGAACAAGTAAATATCACCAAAACGTCAATTCGAAAATAGAGCGAAAACAGGGCAGGAGAGAGAAATGCTACTGATATTTTACAAATGGGTACTATTTTATAGGAAACACATATCCAAAATTTTCTTACTATGCACACAAATAAAGGCTATTGAGTTATAGTTTCATATAAAAAAGAATAATCTCATTTGAACTCAAAATGAGTAAGATATGATCAATTAAGTGAGTAAAGGTCTAGACAGGATTTTCTGCAAAAACCAGCTATTGACTTCTGCCGAAATGTTGAAATTTGAACAATCAAACCAACTTATATAGACATGAAATTTATATGGTTTTAAATGTATTTAAATTAACTTTTTAACCATATAATATTCATCATATTTGGACAAGTAATAAGAGAGATATAACCAATTTACTATAGAAGGTCCATTCTGATTTTTTGGACAACAAAAGTCGATTGCTACAATGTTTTTCAACACAATTCTATTTTTCTTCTCCCATTCTTGATTTTGGTCAATGTATATGATCATTTTTCAGTCAAACATCTTTAAAATATTGTTTCAAATATATTTGAATAATTTTCTTGATCAAAACATGCAATGTACCTTATGATCATATAGAAATTGAGTTTAAGCAATTTGAGCATTTTTGTGATCAAGATGTGAAATTTCCAATTGAGCAAGGTATGAAAAATCTTAGTGGATGAATCACGATATAATAATGATACAGATAATTCAAAACATTATATCAATGATATTTACAGTGTTTTCACATTGAGATCACGCAATGTACTATTTGATCACATTAAATCCAAGTTCAAACATATTAAGTACATTTGTGATCAAGATGTAAATTTTTTAAATTTGCATGATATGATCAAACATACAATACACATTGTGATATTTAGGTATATTGGACATGTTAGAAACAAAACATCATAAATGTATGCACCCTCGGTGTGTGTGTGCAACCTATAGAGTTCCGAGTTCAATATTTTGAGTAATGTTGTCGAAATGAAAACTTACATTATTTAAATCATACCTTTCGACTTGAATGCATCTCCATGATGTATTTTCATAATGAATGGATGATCTATACTTAAAAACAATGTTAGTTAATTTAAAACGTCAAATGAGGTGTTATCGTCAAAATCATATTTATGATGACAACTCATTTGATGTTTTAAGAATGATAATCATTTTACTAGCTCTCTTGAGAATGAGATCGGTTTAAAAAATATTTATCTAAGAAAGCTCATTTTTTATTCTCTTAGGCAAGTAAAATTCTTATAATTCTCATGACAATAAAACTATATAATTAAGATCATATGAATCACACAAACATAAATAACACATCACATAACATAGATTGTCTTACAATATTCAAAACACAAGTATAATGAAAACATAAACATCAAATTTAGGTCTTTTTCCCCCTTTGTCACATCAAAAAGTAGAGTTAGATTTAGTTTTGAGGAGGTGGTTGTGGAAAGTGCATGGAAAAGTTATACGTGAATTGTGAGAATAATCCTATAACCATTTGAAACCGCTTGTCTATACTATGTTCTTGATCTTCAAAACAATCCTTAAACTTAATTTATGACAAATTTTTGGTTTTTATATGAATTTATCAGGCCAATATCACTTAGGATTGATCAATATCATGTGTAACCAAATTTTATTATTGCCTCAAGGATTTAAGTTTATCAAAATTAGATTTTTTATCATTTTGACGAACATAGTTTTGAAATCCTTTTAAAAACATTTGAAACATATCATATATGTATAAATATCAGTGAAAATCATTTTCGATATTATAAATCAAAATTGAAGTGAATTTTGACAATTAAGACAATTTTTGCAAAATATATCATATTTACTTTCAAGGTAGGAATTTTTGAAAATTTCAAAATTGTTTCAAAGCGTCTTTTTCTCTTATATATCTAAACCACACAATATTTTTTAAAATTGTTCTTCCCCATGAGACTTAGTAAAGATATCGGCTAGTTGATCATTAGTGTCAATGAATTCCAATGTGATATTGCCCTTTTGAATGTGTTCACGAATAAAATGGTGTCTAATATCAATGTGTTTCATTCGTGAATATTGAGTAGGATTCTTACTCAAGCATATGGCGCTAGTGTTATCACATAAAATCGGAACACAACAAACGTCTATACTGAAATCTCCCACTTGTTGTTTCATGTAAAGGACTTGTGCACAACAATTTTCAGCTGCGACATATTCGGCTTCGACAGTAGATAATGCAATTGAATTTTGTTTCTTGCTTAACCAAGAAACCAATGCATGTTGTAGAAAGTGACAAGTACCACTAGTGCTTTTACACTCGACTTTGCAACCGGCAAAATCAGCATTGGAATAACTAAGCATATCAAAACATTCATTTTTAGGATACCACAAGCCTAAATCACATGTACTAAGCAAATATCGAAAAATACATTTAACGGCGGTTAAATGTGATTCCTTAAGACAAGATTGAAAACGAGCACATAAACAAACATTAAACACAATATCCGGTATATTTGTCGTAAGATAAAGGAGACTACCAATCATACCTTGGTATTCCTTCTCGTTTACATTCTTACCATTTTCATCGGCGTTGAATTTGGTTGAAGTACTTATTGGTGTATTATATACCTTTGATTTTTTCATTCTGTATTTTTTGATTAAGTTCTTTGTATACTTTGCTTGATTTATAAATATGTCGTCCATTGTTTGCTTAATTTGCAATCTAAAAAAGAATGTTAGTTCTCCCATCATATTCATCTCAAATTCATCTTACATATTCTTAGCAAACTCGTGGCACAAGATCTCATTAGTAGCACTGAAAATGATATTGTCAACATAGATTTGTACTAATAAGATGTTATTTTCAGCTTCTTTAATTAAGAAAGTTATATCAGTTAAACCATGTTTAAAACCTTTTTATAGGAGAAATCGATTTAACCTCTCATATCAAGCTCTAGGTGCTTGTTTGAGATCGTAAAGTGCTTTAGATAGTTTACAAACATTATTTGTAAATTTTTCATCTTCAAAATCGGGAGGCTATTCGACATAAATTTCTTCGAATATGAAATCATTTAAAAATGCACTTTTAACATCCATTTGAAAAAGTTTAAAATCATTAGCACAAGTGAAAGCAAGTAACATACGTATAGCTTTTAGTCTAACTATCGATGCATATGTTTCATCATAATCTATCCCTTCTTCTTGATTAAAACCCTGTGCTAACAATCTTACTTTATTTCTAATAACAACACCTGACTTATCATTTTTATTTCTAAAACCCATTTTATTCCAATTACGGGATGGTCATTAGGTCTTGGTACTAGTGTCCAAACAACATTCCTCTCAAATTGTTTTAACTGATCTTGCATTGCTAGAATCCAAGATTTATTGTCAATAACTTCATTTACATTTTTTGGTTTAATTTGAGATAGAAAAGTAAAATTGTTAAGATAGTTTCTCAATGAAGATCTAGTACTTATACCATGTTCAATGTCACCAATGATTTGATCGGATGGATGAATGTTAACCTTTTTTCTACGCCTTTGGTAACTTGTTCTCGGATGGTTGTACTTCTATTGAGTCATTATCAACAGGCCTCAAATCAATGTTTTCAACTTGCTCCATTGACTTTTCTACCAAATCTGATTTTTCTTCATCTAAATCCTCACTTAAATGAAAATAGGTTAAATTCCTAAAAAACATGTATCGATTCTTCAACTACAAGTGTACGTTTGTTATATACTCTATAATCTTTACTATTAATTGAATAACCAAGAAAAATACTTTCATCAGATTTAGCTTCAAATTTTGAAAGGTTTTCTTTATCATTAAGAATAAAACATTTGCAACCGAAAACTTTAAAATAAGAGATAATGGGGATTTTTCCATTCTATAGCTCATATGGAGTTTTATTTAGACCTCTACGGATTGAAACACAGTTCAAAGCGTAATAAGCCGTACTTACGGCTTCTGCCCAAAAGTATTGCGGTGAGGAATGCTCATTTCGCATAGTCCGAGCCATTTCTTGTAAAGAGCGATTTTTCCTTTCTACAACGCCGTTTTGTTGAGGTGTTCTAGAGGCTGAAAAATTATGTCCGTAACCTTGTTCGTCATAAAAATTTTCAATCTCATCATTTCGAAATTCACTTTCTCGATCGCTTCGGATATTGTTAATGCTAGTACCTTTCTCATTTTCAACACGTTTACAAAACTTAACAAACACGTAAGCGGCACCACTTTTCTTAGCAAGAAATAGAACCCATGTATATCTAGAATAATCATCAACAATAATAAATGCATAGTGTTTTCCACCTATACTAGCAACGGGATTAGGACCGAATAGGTCTAGATGCAAAAGTTCTAACGGTTTAGTAGTAGAAATAAATATCTTCTTCTTAAATGAACTTTTAACTTGTTTACCAAGTTGGCATGCATCACATATCTTATCTTTAACAAAATTAGAATTTGGTAAACCACGTAACAAGATTATTCTTAGATAAGTTCGAAATAAGTTCCATGCTAGCATGTCCTAACCGTCTATGTCATAATCAATTATTTTCGGTTAATGCATTAAGATATGAAACATTTTGAGAAGATAATTCATCAAAAGAACAAGTGTAAATGTTTTCAAAATGTGATGTAACAAATAAAACCTTGTGATCATCATTTTCTTTAACGACACGTTGATTTTCAAAAAATGTTACTTTAAAACCGTTATCACATAGTTGACTTATGCTTAAGAGATTATATTTTAAACCTTAAACAAGTAAAATATTTTCAATGATAAATGCATATTTACCAACACTACCAATACCAATTATTTTACCCTTAGAGTTGTCTCCGAACGTCACATGTCTGTCATCTTTAGGTGTCAACGATGTGAATTGATCTTTATCGCCCATCATATGCCGTGAGCAACTGCTATTTAGGAGCCATTTGTCCTTACTTATATTTTCTTTGAAACTAACCTGCAAGGAGCACCTCAAATGATTCTTAAACGGTACCCATTTTACTTGAGTCCGGGAGGGTTAGTCTTTGGAACCAAAGTTTCCTTTGGTACCCAAATCTTTCTTACTTTTACATTAGCATTTTTCAGTTTTATTTCATTACAAACATCAATAGCGTGACCAACTTTGTTACAATAAAAATATTTTATAAACTTTTTGGTCTTTGAGAAAAATTTCTGAAATTTCTTTTGTTTCTTATGTTGATGAAAACCCAAACCGACTTTATCAAAAATACCTTTTTTATTTCCCAAAAGAATTTTGAAGTTGTTTTGACCGTTAGTAAATTTGTGGACTGTTTTGTTTAGATCATCGACTTGATTTTTTAAAGAAATATTTTTCTTTTCGAGATCACATTTCTTTAAAGAATCATTTTCTTGTTTTAAAGAAACAATTTCAGATTTTGATTTTTCCAAATCTTTTGAAAGAATAGCTATTGTTTTGTTAAGATTTATCATTTTTGAAAAATAATTTTTAAGGTCTTTTTTCAAATCCTTATATGCATCAAGTAACTCATCATATTCATTTATTGAACAAGTTTCGAAAATAGAAGTCACCTCATCTTCTTTTGCCATGAGTGCAAGTAGGTTGGCTTCTTCGCCACTACTTTCACTTTCCGAGCCACTTGTGTCGGTATCATCCTAAGTTGCCTTGAAAGCTGTCTTCTTACTTTTGCGATGATACTTCTTTGGCTTTCTTTGATCCTCCTTGAGTTGAGGACACTCAGTTTTATAGTGATCAAGTTTGTGACATTTGTAACATTCAACTTTGTTTGTGTGGGTTTTGTAGAATTTCTTCTTTTTGAAGAATCTCCGGTTGAGCCGATCCATTTGTCTCGCCAAGAGACCCATTTCTCTTTCGGCATCGCTTTCGATGCTTTCATCATCATCATCATCATCATCATCTTCATCTTGAATAACTTTTAAGGCTATTTTCTTCCTTCGGTTTCTACCTTCTTTTTCGAAGCTTTTGAGTGAAGGCTCATGAGTGGTCAAGTTACCAATGAGTTCATCAATAGTATATTTGTTTGGATCTTTGGACTCCGAGATGGTCGTCACCTTTGGTTCTCACGCCTTGGGAAGAGCTCTCATGATTTTTCGTACTTGGTCGGGCATTGAGTACATCTTTTCGAGTGCATTCAAGTTACTACAAATATTTGTAAAGAGAGTATACATCTCCATGATCGATTCTCCATCCTCCATCTTGAATAATTTGTATTGGTGTACGAGAATGTCGATCTTGGATTCCTTAACTTAGTTTGTACCCTCATGAGTAATTGTGAGAGTATCCCAAATCTTCTTTGCCGATGAGCATCCGAAAATTCTATTATATTCATGAATATATAAACCACAATAACGAAAGTTAATAGCTTGAGCATTTATAAAAATTAACTTGGTGTTCTTATCATCAAATTCCGATTCTACCTTAAGTGTAGTAGATCCATCAAGATTAGTTTTAATAAGAATATGTGAACCATTTTTAATAACTTTCCAAGTTTCATAATTTGTAACTTGTAAAACCGCTGTCATTCTAGCTTTATAAAACACATAATTGTTACCATTAAACAATAGAGGTCTATGCATGGATTGACCTTCGAGAAGGGTAGTTGTAACGAAATTTGCCATGATCGATTTGTTAGGATTTTAAGCCTATTGAGCAAGTATAGCTCTTATGCTAATTGATGACCCAAGAATTACCCAAGAGGGGAAGTGAATTGGGTTTGACAAATTTTCGTTAATTAATTCTACTCAATTTAAAGTTATGTGTTTTATATGATTGTGTGAAGTGCACAACGGATATTCAATCAAAACAATAATCACAAACACAAATATAAGCAGAAATGTAAAGCATAGAGTTAAAGAAATTGACATTGGTATTTTATAGTGGTTCGGCAAGTACCATTTGCCTAGTCCACTCCCCCAAGTTCCTTAAAAAATTTCACTATCTTTGATCTTCTTACAGGTGAAGACCAAACCGTCTAAAGTCACCGTGTAAGAAATTCACATCTCAAGACTTTACAATCTAGAATTGGATTCATGGTGAGGAAAGAGTATACCTGGATGAGTGAGTAGATACCTGGTAAATTCACGTGGAAAATTGATGAAAAATATTTCTATATGCTAAGATATTTTAGTAAATTCACATGGCCAAATGAATAGTTTCCCAATCTCTTCCTTTATATAAGAGTAAGGTTATGGACAAGAGAGGGCAAATATTTTATTTTTGCCATGTCATGTGGGCGAAAATCACTTCTGCACAAAACGAGTATTTGGGGCAAATTGCGAACACCGAAAGACGAGGGGAATAGAGCGTATTTTTCTTTAGAAATTACACGTTTCTTACTGTCGCCGTCTCTATCACACTATTCACACCGGTCATCGTGAAGATTGACCATCCAGATTCGGCATTGTGCAACCATCTATGGTGGCGACGATACCTTACTGTAGCAGGTACGCTCATTCTCTCTCGCTCAAACGGACCACCACCTCAAAACCAGAGCCAACTCACTGAAGGCATTAACTTCGGTCTCCGGTGAATCTTATCATCACCCTTTTCAAATTGTCAACGGAAACTTCATTTGATTCTCCCCCCAAAGTAGAGGATTCGAAGCCATATGCTTAATTTACGATTCCAATGTCAATCCCTCATTTATTTGCTCAATCGATTCTTCAAAGCTTTTTAGCTTAAACAATTCATCAACGATGATTGTGGAAGGGAGAGGTGGAGGTATTTTATCGTTGGGTTTTGGTCTATGTCGTTGGAGATGGGGAACTTGGCGCAGGAAGATCTTGGGGGCGTACGAGACAAAACCAGGGGTTTCTGGGTGTGATAGTAGTGTTCTTGGGGGTGTTGGATTAAACTACAGCGGTGTTAGAAATGGAACGCGTAAGAGAATACCAGATTAAGGGAATCAAGGAGCTGTATTTTATTCATGGAGAGTTAAAATGTACGATACAGGCCTATTTATATGAGTAAATTAAGTTAATTGACAGTACAAGGCAGCTAGGATTTTGCGTCTAGGGTTAGGTTACAATATGTGAAGAAGACTAGGTTAGTGACAACTAGGGTTACTATCCTAACCTTCAGTATTGTTGAGTAAATGGATGAACTCTTCGAACACACCTTCTTAGTCTCACAATATTTGCTCGCTATACTGCACAACTTGATTAGCCTTGATGGAATGACACATGCTATGAATGTGCTAGACCAGGATCCTTTTGTTATACGGATCATTTGTCAATTCCCCATCACGGAATCCACAATACTGATCAATTAGTTGAAATTGATCACCAAGTTCAGCTGTAAAATCCTGATAAGAATGAGTTATTATTTTTATCATCTCCCAATTGTATAGTCAATTTTAAATAGTGATAGATAATTTAATTATTTAAAATACTGGAATGAGGTCACATGAAGTCTCCTGTTAGGAGATCGACTTAACAATTTTTGGCGATGGGCTCAATCACAAAAATGATGGAAATTTCCTTCCCCTATTTGTAGAAATTACTTATTTTTATTGTTTGTATCTTGCATTCCAAATTCTAAACTGAAGCATTGAAATTTATAGAATGATTCCTTTGCTGTTAATTTTTTTGAATCCTCTTTTTCTGGCAAAAACTTTTTGTCTTTGTTTAAATTCTATGATATACGGTTAAAGTCCAACAATTTGTCCGGTTATGGGTAAGCAGTAGTAAATTTTCTGTCTTTGGTCTTGTCTAGGAACAACTGTGTTTGCCGTAAACAAGACTTCATACACATAATCAGGCAACCCAAGTCTTTGTGCTACGTCGATGAGTGCATAATACATTCATTTTCACTGTGATATCACCTAGCAGTTGACCCTTTCTCATCTTAATATGCTGCCCCCCTTCAATTCGTCGTGCTCTTAATTTTCAAATGAATGGAAGCTTAACCGTTAATGAAAATGTAATGACATGAAAATGCATATGGTTGCTCTGTAGTCAACTTTGTTGCACTAAATGGAGTCTACTGGCTCTAGTAAGGTATGTCAGTTTTTCTTTTCTTTTCATTTTTTTTTAATGAAAAAACATGTTATTTTTTGCATTCATTGCACACTGTATGATCCTAACAAGGTCAATGCATCTACCTTGCTATGTCTTCAATTCAATTTTACTATTTAGTTGCTGATATATTTTTCCTGTAGTTGTTTTGTGAATAGATAACTGAAAATTGATAATTGGTAATGAATCCTATCTATTGCATGATATCATGATCAATGCTATTCATATTGGCATTCAAATGCATATTCATTGTGATAGGAGTCCATTCTATAGCGGATGGACACACATTCAGGTTGTGCGGTCTAGTTGAGTGGTATGTTCTATTTGTACAGCTATCAATTTGTCCATTGTCCCTCAACTTTTGTTTCTTATATGATATACTCATTTTGTTTTTAAGAAGAACTTGGCACTAGAAAAAGTAAGTTTCGTACACGCATAGGCCAATTTATTTTACTGCAGGTAATTTCGGGTATATATCTTTCTATCTTGGAATGCTAGGAACACTGGTAGACATGGTTCTGCTGTTCAAATCAATTTGTCATTCGAGTGCTGAACTTCTGTTGCTTTTGTTGAAGGGTAGCTTAATAATTTATATGTACTTAAGGTTTCTTATGTTGCTTGCTTTCTTATGTTGAGAATTATGTTTAGTCTCTCTGGTGATCTCAACCTTCAATTTTTTGAGTCATATCATATGACCATGTGATAGTTCATTCAGTAAGTATTTTTAGCTTGTGTAAACTTTTCCTAGCATGTATTGGGGATTTGAGCTCTTATTTATTTATTTAACAATTTTATTGTGTAATCCAGCTTTTCAATAAAAGGATAATAGCAAAGACGATAAAGGAAAGGACATCTACTTTTGTAATTAGGTTTCTTTCTCCCTCTCTCCTTTCTCACTTTCCTCCCCCTTCCCCTCTATATATGTATGTGTGCCTTCATCTCCTCATTTTGACTCATTGCCTTTGAGATCACTATTTACAGAAATATGAGCAACCAACGTGGTTTCTACACACTGCTTCACTTTTGATTTCTGAGTTTTGTCGACGGAATGTGGGCTGGTCAGTGAAACGTCTATGGATGTGTGCGTGTATGTCCTCCTGCAAGTTTAAGGTCAACTCCTGGCTAGGGAATGAAGAGAAGATTACCAATTAAGGCAGCAAAATATCGAAGCAAATCAGTCTTCTCCAACTGCTTTCCCTGTGAGTCTTCTCTTATACACATTACAATTTTCTTGATTGCGTTCAATTAGAGAGAATTAGAATTCTTATTGTTTCGATTCTGCAGCTATTATTTGTTGTTTGGTTTTACATTAGGAATACTACATTTGCTTTCGAATTCCAAAGCCACCAGGTTTAGGAATAGTAATATGACAGCATATTTACTTTTGGGATGTAATTGTGGAAACTCAATGGGTCTAACTCACTCTCAAATGATGTCTTGAAAGAGGAGGATTTCCCTTAGACTTATATATAGCTCAGGATTAGATAACCCAAGCGATATGGGATTCAACACGCCCCCTTACTCACGGGGTTGACTTTGACAAACCACTACAAATGGATATCGGAGGGCCCAACATCAATATGGAATTCAACACACTCCCTTACGCGCAGAGTGAACTTTGGCAAACCACTTGAACAGATATTGGGGCCCTAACATTGATGTGGGATTCAATACGCCCAACATTAGACGAAAAACCTGACCATGTAGAAATTCAATGGGTCTAACTCACCCTTGAAACACTACTTGCCTAGACTTATATATAGCTCAGGATTAGGTAACACAAGCGATGTGGGATTCAACAGTAATGTTTAGAATTATGATTATGGATGAAGGAAAAACCAAGAAACTGACAAACCGGCCCAAAAAATACACTGGGTTGCTGATTTTACAAGTAAACTATTTGGATATGCTTTGAAATACATGAAAAACAAAATGATGAGTTTGGTTTCAGTTTTCGTCGATGCTAATAGCTGTTGAAGTTGAACCAAACTAAACTGCATCTGCTAATGTAAAACAGTGTTGTCTCTCCCTAATGTTAGCAATCTTGCTCAACTCCTCTTTCTGCCTACTACCTCTCTTCTCATTCTCACACCAATTCTATCTCCAAAAAATCTCTCTCCCATCTCACTCCTTCCATGATCCCTCTCCCTCTTATTATTCAATGGATCTATCATCACTATACATACTGAAGCAGCGAACATAAATCATCTCAGGTCACTCCGACAACTTACAATTGTGAAGCGATCATGCAACTTCTATGACGTAGCGTCCTTAGTTTTCTTCTCTATCTCTTCTCTGCATAAATTAGATTGATTTTTCTCCCATAAGAGGGCTGTTTTTTTATCTTTACTGATCTCTCTCTCTCTCGTTATAGACAAATTTCTTTGGCATTTCTAATGTGTGACTTCAAGTTTCAGATTCATAGATTTTGAGAGAAAAAATTCTTTCTTTTTTTTTTTGCCTATTTTTTTTTTTTTTTTAAACTTGAAAATTAATGCTAAAAGAATACTATGTTTTCTGAAATAGTTTTCAAAATATTATTTCTTTTTTATTTTTGGCTATGTTTTACGCTCGCTCTCTCTCCGGCACTTCTTACTCAAACGGAACAAGGGCAGCCACTAGCACCACTACCACTAACCAGTCCCACGTCACAGAAGGCATTGACTTTAGTGAAGCTTATCATCATCTTTTTCAAATTGTCTAAGGAAACTTCTTGTTTGATTCTCTGCTCGAAGCAGAGGATTTGAAGCCATTTACTTGATTCCTTCATTTAGTTGATTAATATATTTTGTCGAACAATTTGATTAAATAATAACCACGTCATTGAAGGCATTGACTTTAGTGATGCTTATCATCATCTTTTTCAAATTATCAAAGGAAACTTGCTGTTTCATTCTCTGCCCAAAGTAGAGGATTTGAAGCCGTTTACTTGATTTACGATTTTAATAACTTCATTCCTTCATTTAGTCGATTAATATATTTCTTCAAACAATTAGATTAAATAATTCATCAACTATGTCTATGGAAGGGGGAGTTGGAGGTGTTTTGGCATTGGGGTATGTTTTTGGGATGGGGAAATTGGAGCAATAAGATCTTGCGGCAGAGGAGAGAAAACCATAGGTTTCTGGCTTTGATAGTAGTATTTTTGGGCTAGGTTAAGGATCGTGTTGGAAATGGATGCTGGTTTAGGTTAAGTGTATTAAGGACTGAAAACGAGCCAAGCCGAGCCGAGCCAATTATTTTGTGTTCAAGCTTGGTTTGTTTATTTCTCCTAATATTTGATTTTGAGTCGTGCCTCAAACCTTATATTCAAGCTTTGGTTTATTTAAATAACTAAACTGTTTGCGAGTTTATTCAATTTTTTTTTAAAATCAATTAGGGTTTATTTTAAGTGGTGCGAACCGATAGCTCCCGTTTCACAATTTCAGCTACCGATCAAACTCAAAGACTTTTTTTTGCACCAATAACTCCCATTGTATTTTTCTGACCAAAATACCCTCACTAAATATTTCACGCGTAATTCCATATATATTCCCGCAGCTACGTATCTCTTCCTTCCCTGATCCGTCGTCACCGTCGCCGTTCACTTCGTTGTCACCGTCGCCGTCGCCGTTCATATCCGCCGTCGCTGTTCGTCCCCGAAACCCTAAAAATCGATCTCTGCAAATGAAATCAAAAATCGAATCCGTCACTGATCCACCGTTACTGTTCGTTGTCCACAATTCGCTGTCGTTGCCCACCGTCAGTTGTCATCGTCCACTGTCGTTGTTGCCGTCGCCGTCAACGTGTCGTCCTCTATACATCGTACGCCTGTCTCCATCTTCGTACACCTGTCACCATCCACCGTAGCCATGCCGTCCGCCCGTCGTCGCCGCCTTCGCCTTCACTGTCACAATTAGCCGTTCACCGTCACCGTTTGGCCACAGCCGCAAGCCTGAAGAGAGATGATTTGACGGAGGAGAGAGAGCGGAAGACGAAGAGAGAGAGAGAGGAAGGAGGATGAGGAGCATATATTTGAGAAGATGTATTTTTGAGAGAGAAAGAGCAAGACAGAGAGAGACAAGGATAAAACAATTTCCAATTTCACTTTCTCTTCTGCACGTTTTTTAAGATGAGGACAAACCCACTCCCTCTCTCCACATTTTTCAAGTTATTGGGTAACAGTTGTCATGCAATTTCAAAAAATCTTAAAATCTTGATAATAATACATTTTTCACCTTAAAATTTGTGATTTTACATGACAACACAAAAAAAATTATTGTTCAAATTACGTTTTGCATTCTGCAATTTATTGAGTACGGAGCTCCAAAATTGCACTTTGAACCTCTGACATTGACAAAAAACCAAGTTTCATGTAATCCAAAAATCAAATTCTATGTGCGTGTTGAATGTAACATTATCTAATCTTGCCAAAATTCGTAAAACAAATATATGCGTGTTCAATGTGACACTGTCTACAATTCTCAAGTATATGTATGTTGAATGTAACATTGTCTAATATTGTCAAAATTTAAATTTCAATGTGCGTGTTAAATGTAACACTGTCTACCGTTATCAAAAAATCGTTTTCAAAATACTTGTTGAATGTAACACTATCTAAATTTGTCAAAATTCAAATTTCAAAGTGTTTGTTGAATGTAATACTGCCTAACAAATTGCCAAAATTCAACATTCAATATGAGTGTTGAATGCAACAATGTCTAATTTTGCCAAGATTTAAAAATAAATATACGTATCGAATGTAACACTGTCTAATATTCTCAAAAATCATTTTTTTAAGAAAATTCAATAACACTAATTACATTTCTCACCCCCTTCTTTATTTTTAGATCAAACCATATACCACGTGTTTAGGGGCCCTCACACTCCATTTGTTGTCAGTGTGTGTTGAATGTAACACCGTCTAATATTCTTAAAAATTATTGACAATATATAGATAATGTTACACGCATATTGAAATTTGAATTTTGGCAATATTAGACAGTGTTACAATCAACACTCATATTAAAATTTAAATTTTGACAATTTTTAGATAGTGTTACATTCAACACTCACATTGAAATTTGAATTTTGACAATATTTAGATAGTGTTACATTCAACAAGCATTTCTGAAAACGATTTTTTAGAATTATAGACAATGTTACATTTAACACGCATATTGTTTTGAAAATTGGCAAGATTAGATAGTGTTACATTCAACACGCACATTGAATTTTGAATTTTTTGCAATATTAGACAGTGTTACATTCAACAAATATTTTTAAAAACGATTTTTGGAGAACTGTAGACAGTGTTACATTCAACACGCTCATTGAAATTTGATTTTTGATAATATTAGATAATGTCACATTCAATATGCATGTATTTCAGAATTATAGACAATGTTACATTTAACACGCATTTATTTATTTTTGAATTTTAGCAATATCACATAAAATTTATTTTTTTTGGCAATGTTAGAGGTGCAAAGTGTAATTTTGAAACCATTTGGCATGCTTTACTCACTAAACTATAGGGTGCAAAATGTAATTTGAAAAATAATTTTTTTTGTGTGTGTGTGTGTGTCATGCATGAAAATCACAAATTATAGAGTGAAAAATGTATTTTTATCAAGATTTTTTGAATTCTAATACACTTGTCACCCACTAACTTGGGAAATGTGCACAGAAAGAGATTGAGTTTGTCCTAATCTTGAAAAATATGCAGAGAGGGAGAGAGTGAAAATAGGAAATTGGTTTATCCTCATGTCTATCGTTGTCTTCTTCTCTATCTCTCTCTCAAAAATAATCTTCCAAAAAAATATGCTCCCCATCCTCCATCCCCTCTCTCTTTGTCTTCCTCTATCTCTCTCCTTCGTTAAACCATCCCTCTTCTCTGTCTTCGTCTTCCTTTTTCTCTCTCTCTCTCCTCCGTCAAACCATCCCTCTTCAGGCTTGCGGCTGCTGCCAAACAACGATGGCCAACGGCTAACTGCGACGGTGAAGGTGACAGGTGGAGGCGACGACGACGGGCGAACAGCGGATGACATGGCGACGGTGGAAAGCAACAGAGACGGCGACTGGCGTACAATGCACGGCGGACGGCACGGCGACGGTGGACGACAACGGTTGACGGCGCCGGCGAAGACGACGCTTGCTAGAGGATACAATGGGCGTAATAGACGACGGCGGTGGAGGATGGGACAACGGCGGCGAAGGAGGAGACGACAGAGGTGGATGGGGAACGACGGCCGTCATGACTCGGGAGAGAGAACCGAAGGGAGACGAAGATAGAGATAGAGAATAGGGTTGAAAAATGAACAGGGGTAATTTAGTAATCTGACTTTTGAGAACTTTTTTGAATTTGGGACTGGTCAGTTCATAAAATTGTTTGAGTAGGAGTAATCAGTCCATGAAATATTTAAGGTGGGAGTTTTGAGTTTATTATAAATTAGTTGGTATTCGTGAAAAGTTATTTTAGGAGTGGGTGGTAATTTTCTCTTATTTTAATGCTCAAGAACTATATAAACAATAAAGATTTCTCAATAAATCAATCATCTATAATTGCTTTTAAATCTACGTACAAAATGCAAATATTTAATTAACTAATAGTTGGAAACGAAAGAATTATAAAGAATCAAGGTATGTTTATTAACAATCAATCTAATTTTCTGATTTGACTATGTTAAATAATTATTTATAAAGTTAAATTTGAATTAAATTAAGGTCTACAACAACTGTTGTAAAACGCAAACACCCGAAAGTCGAGGGTACTCATTCTTACAGCCCTTTCTCCTTTTCTCTCCGTAAAATCTCTCTCCCTGATCTCATACCTTCCATAATCCTTTTTTCTCTTATTGTTAATGAAGCTTCTGTTGCTATTCTTACTGAAGAAACCAATGCATACCATCATGTCACGTCACTTCGACAACTTACAATGGTGAAGTCACCATGCAACTCCTATGAGGTAGCGACCTTGTTTTTCTCCTCTACCTCTTCTCCATGTAAATTGAATTGATTCTCTCCCATAAGAGGTTTTTCTTTAATCTTTAGTGATCTCTCCCTTTAGACAAATTAGGAGACAAATTTGTTTGGATATTTTGGTCTGTGACTTCAAGCTTTGAATTCACAGATTTTGATTGACAATATTTTTTTTGGTGGCTAATTTGTATTTATTTTTTTATTTGAAAACTGATCACTTTGTTTTTAGAAACATTAATTCAAATTGTCAATCACTGATTATGTTTAATGGGAACCAAAATTAGCCTCTCCAAACCAAATTCATTTGGCATTTGCAAGCCCTTTTTCTCTTCATTTTGTTTGTTTTTTTATTCTTTTGAATTCAATGATAAATTGACAAAACCTGTACACAGCGAGTATACAGAGATCATTGAAATCCATGCAATACCTCAAATAAGCTAACACCATTTCTAAATTATTATCTCAATTTCCTTCTCATCTAGGGCTGTGCATGGCATCATCTGCTAGGCGTTCTATTTTTCCTTATTGTTTCTTCTAGATTGATGTGTTCTTCATTATATGCAATTCTAACTTTAATTTCTACTGTAATTTGTGCATGCTCTCCATTGTGAAAAATGAAATAAATATAACATCAAAAGCAGATAAAAAAATAAAAATAGCTTGATGCATATTCACCTTTACAATTTACATATTGATTCAGCCTTTTGTTCTTTTACTTCCAATCTACTCCAGTACATATAATACCAGAGCAAGCTAGAAACATGTGATGCCGAATAGTGTAGTTTATCTTAAAGTCTTCTTTATCTTTGTGCTTTTCAGTTATGAAATATAGGAAATCACGTAGCACCTGTTCCCTTAAAGTTGTATTGTGGTATAAATCCAAATATCGTCATGCCTACCGCATCTAATTTAAACATAAATCATTCTTCTTCCATTCTGATTCTAGTTAACCATAGCTCTTATTATATGTATGTTCAGCTCTTGTCATCTGCAATTACTTGCATCAGTGCATGTAATTAGGGGAAAGTTTTTGTTTGCTTGAATAAAATACCTGAACAAGACTATTGATATGATGAATGATCGAAATCAATCCATAAGAATTGCTGTGATCCGACTTACTGCATTTGTTGTCCATTCTTCACAACTTCTTCTTCTTCTTCTTCTTCTTCTTCTTCTTCTTCTTCTTCTTCTTTTTTTTGTTTTTTTAATCGGGTTTTGTTTTTTTAATTATTTATTGAGCAAATTTTAGTTTTATTAGGGTTTTAGATTTTAATAAGATTTTAACAAAATTTGTTGTATTTTTGTTTGCTCTTTATTTGTGGATGTTTTAAATTTTTTATTTGGGTTTTGGAATGAAATATTTAGATTCTTGATTGATTGAATTTATTTGAAAATTTATTAGTTAATTCTTCTTATTTATTGGTTCACATGCGAGTGTGTTCTATTTTTTATAATTGAAATTTAGTTCATAGTTTTATTTCTTGATTCTAGATTTGTAATATAATAATACTATAAATTATTTTCTATTTTTTTTAAATATCGTGCGCTTGGCTTCACTTGGGCTAGCGCGTTGCCTTGCGTGTAGGCTCTGGGTGACCTTTGTGCGCCTAGAGCCTTTAACAACTATGTTTCTAACAATCCCGTGCTTAGTAAATACAATGAAGCAATCTTTAACATGAGAAGGTACTTTTACAGCAATGAAGACAAATATCACGATAGTGCTGGTTGTGGGTCTTCTGGCGTGGGCTTATTGGGCAATACAGCCACCCCCACCAATAGCTGTCGGGGTAGCAGGAGGTCCTCCTGTTACTTCGCCTAGAGTTCGGCTTACCGATGGGAGATATTTGGCATATATGGTTGCAGGTGTTCCCAAGGAAGAGGCTCAGCACAAGATTATCATTGTTCATGGTTACAGTGGCTCAAAAAACATGACTTTACCTTTTTCTAAAGTACGCAAAATTATTCATTATACTTCGAATAATTTGCAAAATAAAATTATGGGTTAATTGCCTTCCCTTCCGCCCCCCCTCTTACCTTTGACCTTATTTCTTTTTGTCCCCTCTGAAAACCTACATTTTATACTAAATTGGAAAACAAACATTTTCTGTTTCAACTTAATGAAAAATGCTAAGAAATGGGTGAAATTCTCCATCCAAATTTTACATAAAATAAACAAAATTACTCTTTATTTTAATTTTTGTTTATTTTTAGTTTTATTATAATATAAAAATAATAAAACTAAAGAGAGAAAAGGAGTGAATGAGGGAGCAAGAATGTTAATTTCTCCCTTTTGTTACCTTATTTTAAATTTAAATTGAAAAAATAAAGAAAAATCAAGTTATTTTATATTTTTTTTAACAAAATACTAATTTTTCCCTCTAGTCGAGTAAAAGTGGGGCTAAAATGTAGGTTTTTAAATTAGATGGAATAAACATAAAAAGGGTCAATAAAAGGGGGCAAAAAGCAATTAACCCTTAAATTATGGATGTATCATCCCTTGCCTTTTATATATTTGAACCATCGTATTATGAAGTTCTTCAAAATGGTGCTTAGGCAGATATGAAATCATAATTCTGACATTGTTGAATTGGGAAATGGTAAGTTTTAAACTCAATAGCTATGAATCCTCTAATATGATCTAGTTGAACCTTCAGATTGATCGTCCATTTCTTATACACTTGTGGAAGATGCACCACATTATGCATGAATTTTCTGTATCTTCACATTTTCATTTGGTGATTTTATACTTACGCTATTATCTTCGTATATATATTCCTAGGAAATTATAGAGGAGCTACGAGTATGTTTTCTGACTTACGACCGGGCAGGCTACGGAGACAGTGATCCGAATCTAAAACGTTCTGTGAAAACGGAAGCATTTGATGTTCAGGAACTAGCTGACAAGTTGCAGCTTGGACCTAAGTTTTATGTGATTGGAATCTCCATGGGAGCATACACAGCTTGGAGTTGCCTCTATTACATACCACACAGGCAATAAAGATACTACGCAAATATTGTTCTCCTCACTTTCCTTGATTGATTTCATAAACTTCATTTTTGGGCTAATTTCCTTTTATCCCCCTGTATTTTGATCTTGTTTCATTTATCCCCTATACTTTAAAAACCTATAATCACCCCTTTTTACTCTTGACTAATGGGAAAAACTAACATTATGTTAAAAAAGTATAAAATGACTTAATTGCCTTCTATTCTTTTTCAATCTAAATTTAGTTTTTCTATGTGAAAAAAACAGAGGGGAATCTAACATTCTCTCTCTTACTTTCACTCTCTCTCTTTCTAACTATATTTTCTTTTGTTTTATTATTTTTTAATAAAGACTAAATAAAATAAAAATTAAAATAAAGCATAATCTTGTTCATTTTATTTGAAATTTAGATGAAAAATTTATTTTCATCCATTTTTTAGCTTATTTTGTTAACTTAAAACAAAAAATATTACTTTTCAATCAAGTAAAAGGGATAAAGTGTTGGTTTTTTTCATAGAAGATAAAACGAAACAAGATCAGAAGTATAAAGGGGTAAAAAGCATTTAACCCTTTTTTCTTCCTCTCTTTTAAGTCACACTTACACTTTATTCAATTCAATCCTTTGTAGTACTTCATAGGTTGTCTGGACTTTCATTTGTTGTTCCATTTGCAAACTACTATTGGCGAGGCCTGCCTACTGAACTGGCTAATGAGCGCTACAAGAGGCTACCCGTGTCAGATCAATGGACATTTCGAGTTGCTCACTATGCCCCTTGGTTGTTCAATTGGTGGATGACTCAAAATTTGTTTCCTAAAACGGCTGGATTGATTGGCGATCTTTTCACTCCAAAGGATTTAGAGATCTTGATGAAGTTGGCTGAAGGCGGCACTCTGGTAATTACATCTTTCACACATTTTCTACGTTATTCACATTATATGATTATTGAAGGAGATGGCTGTTTTATTATTTTTACACTAAATCACACTTTGCATCCACCCCTTTAAGTTTTTATACGTTCCATATTGCTCTCCGAAATTCTATTTTTGGCATACTTCTCCTGAAAGTTGGTCATTCTTGTCTTATGGGGAAGGAATTCCTAACCATAGTTCTCTAATTATAACGGCCTGAAAGTAGGCCTTCCTAAGAGGAGGGGCCCATTCCACTCAGGCCCGTCTAGGGGAGAGCTCATTCCCCTCATATTATTTATCAGACCCAGGATTGTTGGATAAGAGGCCACTTCTCATACGATGCTTAGCCAATATAGGTTGAGTCAAAACCACGATTTTGGTTGGGCTAGGTGGAGTATTCATCATGTAAATGTTTCTTTCCCAAATGGAGGATATTCAGGTATGTGTCAAGTATAAATATATGCTCCTCAGTAGTGTAAAAGATTCATCTTTCACTTCCAAAAACATGTTAACTTATTTTCACCTTGAAGATTCTTTGGCTAACACAACACCGGTGTCACTTAGTTTTGCAGTTGTTGCAGGTCTCTAGTTACTTTTCGTGTCCTAAGAAGCCATGGAGATTTTTGGTTACTTCTTTTGGAGATTTCTGCTACATTATTTGGCGTCGTCTATGGAAAACTTACAAAAAAAACTTCACGTGCTTCATGCCCCAATTGAGGTCAGGACATGAAACTAACAACAATATGGTGTTGGATAATGTAAACGTCAGTCTTTCTGAAGATCGTTCTGCCACTGAAGAAATCACCTCGCTCAACCAATAGATCAAGGAGTTGTGTGCACTGGTGGAGTAGATGGTGGAGGCACAAAAGAAGCAGTTTAAAGAGTTCTCGTTGGAGAATGACCACGATGAAGAGGCAAACTCACCAGAGCCCCCGCCTTGGCCTCCACGGCAAAAGGAAAACTCTAGAAAAGACTCCACACGGTGACAAGGTCTCGCAGAACAGCAAGAAGGATGTCTTGAAAGATTTCCAGCATGACGACCTGAGGGCGGAGAATAGGCAGGAGGCCATCGCTTTGGGAAAGCATCAAGATCTCAGGTGGAGGAGACAGAAAGCCATCGAGGATCACCACTGATCCCAATCAGAGAGACAGGCATAAGTATTGTGACTTCCATCTCGACTATGATGATGATACTAATAATTGCAGGCATCTGATGGTAGAGATTAAAAGGTTGCTGGAAAAGGGGCACCTCAAAATCTGTCTTCAAGATCAGCATAAAGAAAGAAATAAGAAAGGGATCGCGACGAGAATGACCATAATAAAAGGAGAAGAGACGATAATGCGGACAAACCTCGCTACATCATTTAAGTGGTGCACGACAATAACCTCATAATTGGGGAGTCAAATCGGGCACGTAAACGAAAAGAAAGGAGGCAATGATTGAGCATGATCTTGGTGAGGTACTTGCAGTGATTCCCAGCCCAAATCTGCCATTGATGTTTGACAAAAGTGACCTGAAGGGAATTTCACATCTGTACGCCGCCGCCTTGGTGATCATACTATGGATCTCCAGTTTTTAGGTCAAAAGGATCCTGATAGACATGGGGAGTTCGGAAAATATCATTTTCGAAGGCACCCAAAAGCAAATGGGTGTCCCCAAGTCGAATGTTAGTTCAACCCAGATTATGATGGTGGGTTTCAATGGAGATCTGAGCTCGCCAAAAGGAAAGATTACTTTGTCCGTCACAGTTGAGAAGGACAACACAAGAATCACCAAGGCAACATAATTCATGGTAATGACCTCTTCTTCCCCTTATAATGCGATTTTAAGTCGGCCATGGTTGCATGCTATGAGAGCGGTGGCCTCCACTCTACATCAATGCATCAAATATCCTCTCTCTTCGGGAAATGTTGGCAAAAACATCACTAGGAGACGAGTTGTTCATTTACTTAGCGGTATCACCCCAAGCCATCAGTGCAATTTTAGTAAAGGAGGATCAAAAGGTGTAGCGGTCTGTTTTTTGCGTCGGCAAATCTTTGGTTCCTGTTGAAACTTGGTACATTGACCTGGAAAAATTAGCCCTGGCCTTGGTCGTATCAGCCTGCAAGCTTTGACCGTATTTCTAAGCTTACGTGATAAACGTGATGACACTAAGAGTTGTTGTGCACATACCGAATGCGTCTGTAAGATTGATGAAGTGTACTGCAGAAATTGGGGAATTCTTCATGAGTTTTCGATCAAGAACGACTTTGAAAGGCAAGCTTAAGCGGATTTTTTTGCTGAGCTCAAGATAGATACTGGTGTGAAGTTCGTGAGGAGGGAGAATCATCAGAGCCGCATTAGCATCCTTGGAACTTTTGGTTAGATGGCGCAACAAACGCTAAAGGATGCAGAGCCATAGTAGTGGTTGAAACACCAGAGAGAGATTAGACTGAATGAGAAGTTCAATTCGACTTCAAAACTTACAACAATGAAGCCGAATGTGAAGTGGTTTTGATTGGTATAAATCTCGCAAAGTCTTTAGGGGCACAAGATGTTAGATTTGACTCTCAATTGATGGTAAATCAGATTGGCGGTCCTTTCACAATTAATGAGGTGGGCCTACACCTCTATGTACAAAAGGTAAAGGAGCTTATGTCATCAATCGACAAGTGCAAAACGCGAGCTATACCGTGGACGAAAAATGATGGAGTTGACGCCCTATCTATGCTAGCATTGACAATTGGAGCTAGAACCAGTTCGGATCTTGTTGAATTTCAAGAGTTCCCTTTGATTATTTCTTCCACTAATCTTTGCACTGAAGTGGGGCAATTGGGGGAAAGAAAGATTGGAGAACTTTCTTTTTGATGTACTTGACTGAACAATTCTTACTAGATGAAAGATATGTCGGTTGAAAGTTGCTCGACAAAGTGGTAGAGTACTTGATCCTTGAAGGAAATCCTTCATTTAACCCTTAGTGCTCTCCTTAGGCCCATCGGAGGCTGACTATGTCTTGAGGAAGATTCATAAAGGCATCTGCGGCGATCGCTAAGGAAGATAAACACTAGTCACAAAGCACTTGCGATAGGGTATTGGCCTATGATGAGGAGAGATGTGTTGGATGACTCATATTTATGAGATGATAAAAGATGGCAAAAGCTAGATGGAGAATTGGTCCACGTAGACATAGACGACGTAAGAGTCCACGTAAAATACCAAGGGGAATTATTCATGTTCAAGCAAGTTTTAATAATATCATTGTGATTGTTACAGATGTACAGGGTCTTGCGATAGGGTACTGGCCTATGATGAGGAGAGATGCGTTGGACTATGTTTCGAGATGTGACAAATGTTGGAAGTTTTCCAGGGACATTCGAACTCCAGCACAAAATCAAACCAAAATCTTTAGTCTATGGCCCTTCACGCAATGGGGTTTGGGGCATTTCACCCTAGCTCCTAGAAATGGAAGGTATGTCCTAGTTGTGATAGAGTACGTTACTAAATGTGTAGAAACAAACATTTTTGTCAAAGTAGGAGAAAAAGATGTGATTTTTTTTTTGGGGAAAAATACCATTTTCCAGTTCTGGTTCCCCGTCGTACTGATCTCTGATAATGGGACCCCTTTTAATGGGGACAAAGTTGAGAGGATGTGTGCCGAACTGAAGATTCAACACAAAAACGTCTATTCCAACTCACTCGCAAGCCAATGGGTAAGCAGAAGTGATAAATCAATCCATTAAGGATGAAGTCAAAAAGAGACTCGACGATGCAAAGGGGAAATGGATTGAAGAGCTTCCTGGAATCCCGTGGTCATATTGGACAAAACCGCGTTTCCCAATGGGGGGAAATACCATTTTCATTCACCTTTGGAACAGTTTCGCCGATAAACGTAGAGATCGGCCTACCTGCCTTCCGTGTTCAAAAGTCCAATTTGGAGAATAACAAGACTAGATTGAGGGAAAAACTTGATTTGGTAGACGAATTGAGGGAAAGTGCAGCTTTACCGTCGGCATTTTACAAGGTGAAAACTGCTAAGAGCTTCAACAAGTCAGTCTGTCCAAGGTACCTCAACATCGGCGACTTAGTCCGCTGAAGGTTGATGCCGCACCGACCTGAAGCTCAGTTGGAAAAATTGCCCCGTAACCAGGAGGGTTCCTATCGGGTTATAAAGATTAACTGTCCTGGAACTTATTTGCTAGAAGAAATGATGAATGGCCAACAATTCCAAGACCATGAAATATTGAGCACTTGAAAAAATATTTTATCTAGCCATATGCTTGATTTAATTTTTATGATTCTTCATGTTTCTTTGTTAATATATCTTGCTTTCATAATTAAAATGAGTTTACTTGTTCAAAGGAATTCATCCTTACCACATTTTAATCGAAAAAGACTGTTTCGAAAAACGAGTAGTTTCTTCTTAAGGGTAAAACTACGAATCACACCCCGAAAAATTGTTTTGAAAAACAACGAAGTAGTACCTTCTTAAGGGTAAAACTATAAATTAAAGACGGTTCTCAAAAACAGCATGTAGCTCCTAGGATAAAAGTACAACCAAAATTAAAAGACTTTTTCCAAGAAGCAACGAAGTAGTACCCATAAAAGGGTAAAACTATGATAAAAAAGATGTGAAGACTGAGAGATGGTCCGATTAGCACAGGAAATACACTAAAGAAGCATCCCTGAAAATCCAAGGAAATCTCCAAGGGCCGTAATTAGGGAAGAATCTTAAAGACTGACTTTAGAGTAGCATTCGAACAATCGAATTTTGGCTCATCAATTGTCTTCAAAGATCAGACAAATTAATGAGCTTAGGGGGCAACTAGTACTCGGTAGGGGTAAAAACTACGTGTAGGCTATTCTCAGAAGCAATAACCGGTTTTCATACTAGTGGTGTGCCAAAATTGTAGTTCAAAAAAGTCACTAAAAGAAGAAGACATCCAAGCATCAGAAGAGGTGAGGAAACAAAAGTACAGATACTGCAAGATATAAACCAAAAAGGGGCCCTCTAGGCTTCATATTATATTTATGAAAAAAAAATGAAAAAAAAGCAACAACAAAAAACAAAAGATGCATCATATATTGAGTAAGGGCGGGGGGGGAGGGACCACTGGAGAGGAGGCTTCAGATTTCGGGAGGCGACTCATCATCTTCAATGGAAGGCTAATAACCCACTTTCGTGTACATTCTGAATTCACTGATGAGCTCCTGGATTCTCTTCTTCTTCGCCTTGTTCCGAATCTCCAACTTCTCAGTTCGGCGTTCAAACTCTCAATCTCTTGACATTCCTGCTCCCACTCCACCTCAACATCCTCGACTTTTTCCTCTTTCTCTTCCAGCCTATCCTTCGTGTCCAGCATCTTCAGAACCACTGCATAGTGGGCAGAGTTGAGAGTTAAGTACAGAGAATGGGCCTCCTCTAGCATGTGGATGCGCTGAAGCTCTTTCTAAATTCTTCGAATGGCAGAATGAGCTGCCATTGCCACAGAGACACGAAGGAGGAAGAAGACAGGACGCAAAACAAATGAATGACTATAAGGATGCGAAACATATGAAAGACTATGTAAGGAATTTTACTGTAGGAAAAGAAGAAGATGCATTAGCAATAAATAGGCAACTAGGGTGAATGGAAAAACTCAATACATTAATAAAATGAGACACTCGGAAAGACTAATTGTCAGTCAATGTGTTTCAGTATATATGATCATATTAAATACATGCAATAATACTGTTCTTGAAAAAGAACACTATGAAATCTGATAGGGCACGAAGATTAAGGTGCTGCTTGGTTTCCTTGATTCATTTCATCTTCTACCACCTCTCCTTCATCCGTGGCTTCAGTCCTTCATCCAAGAAACTCAGTTCCACCTTGAGAAATTTGGCAGCCACCAACGACTTGCAGTTTTTGAAACCAAGGACCTGAAGGTTGGTCCCAAGGTCTACGAGCAGTTGTTTCTCTCCCTCTTTCTCTGCCAATTCCTTTCTTGTAGGATTCATCCGTGCCTTGAACGGTTTGATTCAGTTCTTAACTTCCTTTTCAAGACGCTCTCGAGCTTGCTTCTTAGAATTCAAGTCAGCCTTACACTGTTCCTTGGTAGACTTATGGACCACTTGGTCAGTCTGCAGTGTATCTCCCTCAGTGTCAACTATTTTGAGCTCTTCTTTTAGTTTGTCAGACTCACCGTCTTGGAACACCAGTTGGGTGTCCATCTCCTCAACAGAATCAAAGCTTCTGGCCACGGCAGTGAATATATGGGCAGACTGCGTAAGGACAATATCAATAGGTGAAAAATGGAGAAGGCCACCTAACAACAAAGCGTTCAAGAAGAGCAAAATACTTGGAGATTAGCATAGATGCCCAGGCAAAATAGTTCGAACTTGGTCTGTGATCCGATTCTAACACGACCCGATGCTAGAATTGCTCCATTAGGGACTTGGTCCGTGATCCGATTCTAACACGAACCCGATGCTGGGATTGCTCCATCAAGGTCCTTACATCGTCAAACTTGCACTGAGAATCGGGAATGGATGAGTTGGGCTCACTATGAGTGTGGTGCATGGCGATCCGAGATGAGACCCTGGCTGTTGCGGGCTCCCTGCTGGCAATCTCCGAGCAATGGACCAGCATCGCAGTTTGTGATGAGACCCTAGTTGTACCGGGTTCTTTGTTGATCGCTTCCAAATCTTGGATTTCTGTTGGTTGTCGGACTTGAACGTTGGCCTAGGAAGCACAAACACGGACATGCCTGTCGTGTCCGACACGGGGACACAACAAATTCCATAAAATCAAGATACTGTATGCCTAGGACATGACTATATATATATATATATATATATATATATATATATATATATATATATATATATATATATATATGTAATTTCTATAATTGCTTATGTTAATTATAGCACCGACAAATTTCACAAATAAATTATTGCATAAAAACAATAAATGCATGAATGAATTAAAAACATACACTAATATTGCATTAAATTATCAACCAAGCATTCTCAATAACATAATTGCAAACATACTCAAATAAACCTTAATAATATTTTTCATTATTCCATCAAGTTTGGCCATAAAATAACAAAAGTAAACAATCAAGTTTCATACAAAACAACAAAAATAATCTCTGACATGAAAAGATTGGATATTTCTCTTTGACTTTTCTACGTTCATGTGAATTAGAAGAATATCTTTGCATACACTTTTCTCTTTGAGTCGAAATTTCAGCATCACTATGTGGTGGGACACGACAAGAAACATCTTTACCCGAGTGGGACATTGATATGCCTTCGCTATGTCAAGATCGCCTTTGATATGTCTAAATATTTCCCTTCTATAGGATATGTGTCCAATACGTAGCCGTGGAGTGCCATGTCCTATATGTATATTCGTGTGTTCGTTAAGGGTATGGCTAACCTAAGAGAAGTGTCCATGCTTTTTAGACATTGGGAGTTGGAATGAAAATGATGGCCTTGCCATGACCGTGGGAGGGAAAAACTTGATCAGGTGCTCCGATCTGCTGAGGTAGTGGGGTAGGATTGGACTTGGCGCTCGGAGGACAAGATGGAGGAAAATGGTGATGTAGACCGTATTCGAACATCCATGAGTAGAAGCACACCTCATCAGGACAAGAAGAGTGACGACCCGACCCATTAGGTACCCAAATTTAGATTGACTGAGGAATTTGATATTGATTCCTCAATGAAGGAATAAGGGATTCTGGGAAACAGGAGGGATCGTGGTATCCCCAAGAATGTGAACGGATAGATGACAAAATAGTTTCGAAACAATTAGGGTTTTCAGAAGAAACCAAAATTTGGAAGGAATTAGCATCCTCGACATTACTATCAGGACTTCTAATCAGATCTACTTATGAATGAACAAAACAAACCTCAAATTTACAGATGAAAAGAACCGAAACTAGAGTTACATGCAAAAAATGAAGTGGGAATGCAAGAATGCAAGAAGGGAAATAAGGCTTCTAGTTTGTCGAACCAAATGATGCCCTTGAGTTGTTGAACAATCGGTCAGATTTTGAGTGCTGGCCTTGGCACAGACTATTCGGAGGACTCCTTGAAGCAAAATTTGAGTTGGAGTTGCTCCAATGTTTTGGCGGGCTTCCCTGAGATGATTGACCTCCACTTCCATCAATATGGGAGACACTCTTCTCTTTCCTCTTGTTATAGTTAGTGGTAGGTTCAAAAAAGTAATCAGTTACTCTTTCTACAGCAGCAATGACAACAGAGAAATCAGTAGGTCATTGTCTTTGTATTTCTTGACATACCCAATCTTTCAAGCCATCTAGGAACCAAAACAACTTATCCTCTTGGGACATTGTACGAATGTTCGACATGAGAGCTATAAACTTCTTGGTATAGTTTGGGACGTGTCCGGTCTGTTTCAACTCTCTCAATTGTCGTTGAGCTATGTACTCAACATTTTGCGGAGAGAATTGTACCTTGAGTTCACCCTTAAGGCCTTCCCAAATATTGATAGTCAAACGTCCGATTAGGATGCATGCATATTTTGTTCGCTACCATAATTTAGCATCACCGTTAAGATACATGGAAGCTCTTGTCACATTTCCTTCCTTGGAAGTTACCCGGGTGACTCGAAAGTATTGCTTCATATCAAAGAGGAAGTTTTTCAAGCTCCTTGACGTCTCTCGCGCCGCCATAGAATTGAGGTTCGGGAACGTGAACCCTCGAAGTCGGTTGTCCGGAGTCTCTAGGAAGAGTTCAGTACACAATGTTCCTCAGGCCATCTAGCTCACCCTGGAGCTCAAGGACTGACTTTTCCATCTAAGCATGATGGCCAGCGGATGTCTCGGCTACTAGGCCCATCCGTTCAATCAGGTGATCAATTTGGGGGTTCTGAGATATCCCCTCCTCATCAATATCGGGGCTTCAGAAGAGCTATAGCAACATCAATGCGGGCAACGTTTTGTTCAAGCGCGTCGAGACGATCTTTCGTCGACATGGTTTCCACCAACTTGGTTAGGCAACGGATCGGTCCGTTGCTCAATACAAACTGTCATGAGTCGAGCCTTTCGAGGCTGGAAAACAGACCGTGCGATGCTAACTAGAGGATCGCCTAATAAAAAGTCTGAAGAGTAGAGGATCTTGAATAGCAGAAGCGGTTTTAATAGCAATGAATTTCATTACAACAAAACATGTCGGCAATGTAGTGAGAATACAATTACGATAACGACAATTGTATTAATATCAAAAGCTATAAGGTATGAAAAACTTGAATGACTTTAAAATCATGCATTCCCATATAGTACTTTAAGCAAAAAAATACAAGTGACAACAATAGACATCATTATGCCTAAGGAGACATAATAGGGTCTTTTTATAAGAAATGAATGAAATTAAGTTAAATTAAACTAAATTAGTCTAGAAAACATATGAAAAAGGTCACGGGCAAACGGCCACGTGCAAAAATAAGCACTAGACAAGCTTAGACTATGAAACATGGCATGGAAAAATAATGCAACATAGAAAATCTGCACCTTTTGAGTGTAGTACTTTTGCTCCTTATTTCAACGATAAAGAAACATCACTGTGTGGTTGGGCCAATTATTCATGTAGATATGGGAAGTAATGCACAAAAATTGAAACTTACGGTGCAATGTCCACTGTACAAATGTTAGGGGTGAAAATTGCATTTTATCCTAATTTATGCTACTCCATTAATAATGGGATAGTTTGTTGGTATCCTAAAAATTGCACCAGTTTAATAAAGTTCTCCAACGAAATAAATATTTTAGTTTTGGTCTCATCTATTAGAGTTCATACAAACTGATATTCCAATTAGCGTTCCGTTGTCAACTGTTGTCCCACTTCCGTTGGCCACTAGAAATCTGGGGCGTAGGCCCAAGGAACATGTTTCCCCACCCATAGCCCAGAGGAATTTCTACTACGCCCCGCCTCTAGAGTTGCTTGGGGATCGCCCAGGAAATGCCTTTTGTAATACCAATAGGGGTTAATACAGTAAAATAAAATATATTTAACCACTACTAAAAATTGTGTGAAGTTAGGACAACAATTTGGGAACAAAGGGTAATTTTATTTTATTTTATTGGTTTTTTTCCCAATTAAAATTACCAAAAACCAAAAGGAGGAAACTGAATATTTCACCCGTGTTTGTTTTTTGAAGGTTAAAGAACAGAAGCAAGGCAGTTACGTATCTTTGCATCAGGACATGATTGCCGCTTTTGGAGAATGGGAATTCGACCCTTTGGATTTGACTAATCCTTTCCCTAACAATGAGGGTTTTGTTCACATGTGGCAAGGCTCTGAAGATAAAATCATCCCACTCGAGCTAAATCGTTATGTCGCTCAAAAGCTTCCTTGGATTGGATATCACGAGCTTCCTGGTGTTGGGCATATGCTCTTCGATTACAAAGATGTGTCTGACACATTTCTGAGGGAAATATTGCTTACATAAAGTCCGTTATGTTGTATATGGTGTACCTTTGGAAATATTGCTTAGATAAAGTCCATTATGAATATGGTATACCTTCAGCTGATAGTGTTATGTAGTTGTCTCTTTAGCGTCTTTTTTTGGAGCTTATTCTGTTTTGGTCGCCAATGAGACCACCTCCTATTAAGCAGGCTCCAATCGTTTGTAGCCAAGCTCTTAGACACTTTGACATTGCTAATTAGCAATAAGTTGTTCCGTCGCCCAATAGCTTCAAATCCAAGGCTGCATTGTATTGTTATTTCGACAATGTTCTGGTGCAAAAATATATTTTTGATTACAATATTTTACTTCGTCTTGTGCATGGGTCATTTTACCTGGTGATTTCTCTACAACATTGCTAAACATCATAGTTTGCTGCCATAGAAAGAACTAGCAATGCTTCTTATTTTGGTCGCCAAAAAGAATTTTCGACGATTTTTAACCTCTAGTGACCAAAACGTTCTGCACCTTAGCTTGGGAGTAGCGCTTCATTTTGAAAAATAGTCGTTCAATGCATTGACGCCTTCCTCCACCCTCTGATTGACACATTGACACTTTAAGCATGTTCTAGGCAAACCGCTGATGATATTAGGTCCAATGCCCCAAAATTCAAATCACACGCCAAAAATAGGTAGCACGCTAGGCTTTTTATGATGTGTCGGTTGTTTTGAATTTGTTTTTTCTTCTTCCAATTTTGAAACTTACATAATCGTTTGTTTAGTGTTTCTGCTCCTTGATTTCTGTTTTTGTTCTTAGAATTTTGAGATTAATGTGCAATAACATGTTTGGTGAGAACATGTTTCTGTTCCCAAATATTTTCAAAATTTTTAGAGTAATTCCAAAATTACTTAAGATTATGTTTGGGTAAGGGATTTGGAAGCATCCTTTCATTTACTCAAAGGATCTTAATATTAAGACTTATTATACTTTCGTTTACTAATATGATGTCATCCGCAAATAACATAATCTAAGATATTCAATCTTGAATATGTTTTGTGAGCTCATCCATCACTAGAACGAAGAGATAAGAACTTAAAGATGATCCTTGATGTAAGCCTATATTAATAGGGAATGCACAAGTATCGTCTCCTTCTATTCGAATACTAGTGACTATACATTTATACATATCCTTAATTAGCTCGATGTACACATTGGATACCTGTTTTTTTTTTTCTAGCATCCACCACAAAACATCTCTGGGTACCTTATCATAAGTCTTTTCCAGGTTTACAAATACTATATGTAAATCTCTCTTTTTTTCTCTATATTTTTTCATTAATCTCCTGAGTAAATAAATAGCTTCAGTGGTTGATCGACTTAGTATAAATCCAAATTGGTTCTCTTCTATGCTAATTTCATGTCTTATTCTATATTCTACCACTCTCTCCTAAAATTTCATAGTATGACTCATAAGTTTCATGTCCCGATAGTTCGTGCAACTTTGAACATCCCCTTTATTTTTATAGATGGGCATTAAGATACTCATCCTCCAGTCGTCAGACATTCTCTTAATCCTCAAGATGTCATTGAAAAGTCTAGTAAACCATTCTATCCCAATATCTTCCAAACTTTTTCACACCTCTATATGAATTTCATCTAGCCCTACTGCTTTTCCAATTCGCATATTTCTTAATGTTATTCTAACTTCCAAAATCGTAATTCTTCTATGAAATCTTTAAATCTTATCTGAATATAAGTTAGACACCTCTAGTCTAGATTGCCCGACGTTATTCTCAATAAATAAATTAGAAAAATAACTTCTCCATCGTTTCATAATCTCCTCATCTTTTACTAGTACATTTTCATCAGTATCTTTGATGCATCTGACATTTCTAATATCTTTAATTTTTCGTTCACGTCGCCTAACAAGTTTAAATATATCGTGGTCCTCATTCTCTACAAACTTTTAAAACTTCTATTCCTATCTTTCTAATACGACTCGCCATATCAATCTACATTTTATTCACATTCTCATGTTTCTTCCATAACTCATCATTGCTAACTTTATCTTTAAACAACTCTATCTTTTCACCTCTTAGATCTCTCCAACATATCCTTGTACGCCTACTTATCTTAGACCCCCGTTTTCACCCATGAAACTTGAGATCAGTTACCATTAGTCTATGTTGGGTAGCAACACTCTCTCCGAGTATGACTTTACAGTACTTACATATTAAACGATCACTTACCCTAGTAAGGACAATCTATCTGGCTATTCCTCTGACTACTCTTAAATGTGATAAGATATTCATTCCTTTTCCTGAAGCATGTATTTAGAAGAACTAAATCATACACCATTGCAAAATCTAAAATCATTTCACCCATTGCATTTCTCTCCTCAAATCCATAACCACCACGTACTTTCTCGAAAATCCCCCTTTCCTTCCCGACATGTCCATTCAAGTCTCCCCCAATAAATATTTTTTCTTGGTTAGTTATATTTTGAACGACTTCATCCATCTTCTTCCAAAATTCTCGTCTAACATTTTCTTGTAGTTTAACTTGGGGAATGTACACACTAATAATGTTAATTACATTCCCTCTAATCACCAGCTTTATAACTATCATCCTATCACCAATTCTTCTAATGTCAACAACGTTATCCTTTAAATCCCTATCTATCATGATGCCCACTCCATTCCTATGTTTGTCTTTCCCTGTATACCATAATTTTTATCCCATACTCTCAATTTCTCTAGACCTCTCTCCAACCCACTTAGTTTTCTGCAAGCATAGAATATTGATCCTCCTCCTACACATCACATCCACCAATTCTCGAGTCTTACCCATTAGCGTTCCTATATTCCAAGTTGTCAACCTAAGCCTTTCTCATGAACTAACTTTTTTATCCGCACCCGTCCACCATATTGTGACAATCCTCGTTCATTTGACACCGTATTTGGTCGAAAACATGGAGCGTCGCTTCCAGGTGACGTCCTAGCCTACCCTAACCCATTAATCACTACATCCGGACAGTGGAAATGTAACAAAACAACGAGGGCGAATTTCTCTTGAAACTTTTTGAAAAAGGAAAATTCCGGGGGTGCATCAATGATATTGTGTTATTAGACTTGTGAACATTGTATATATAAATACGCACACACACAATCTGACTTAAATCCCTCATTTACAACTTTTGAATTTTTACGAATTAGGTAATAATTGGACATGAGACAATATCCTAAAATAAAGGCTACATTTAGGGGCTGAAAAATAGAACTTTATATTACACAATTAACCTCTAGATATTTCTCTATAATTTGTAGATTTTGATTAGAAATAAAAGTTAATTTGTCTGATTGAACTTTTGAACATGTTTGAATTAATTTGGCCAAGAATTCATGTTGAATTTTGAAATTAAAATCGAAATGGCTTATAGGTTTGCAAAAGGTTTGACCGATCATGCCATTCGGTTGATTGATGTTCATAAGCCTTTTAGCCTCTAGTCCAATACGTCAACTATCCGATTGACCAAACCAAGGAGTCCTAATTTCCTAGTCTAATCGGTTGGCCGATTGTGCCATTTGGTTGTTTGATTAATGAGATTCTTCATGCTAATAACCTATTGGTCCAATAGGTTGACCGAATTTGGGATTCAGTCGATGGTATTGCCCTTAGTTGAATTCTAACAACTATCTACTGATTTCAGTTGATTGGATGTAGGGGATCGATCGACTGAACTCTGTAATTTTTCTTTTAAGCCTTTTCTATATTCAATTCTTGTCCGAATTGACCCCTAATTCTTATACTACCCTTTAAAACATGTTTCAATATATAGAAGCACACAATTTGAGATGCCACATAATATTTGCATGTGTATGTGCTTCCTATATGAGTCAATGCATATTGGAATATGGGGATTGAGTTACCTTATAATTCGATATACAACATGTTGGTTCATTAATCCCACAACCACTTCATTACAATTATTCTTCATTTTTGGTTCTTGGGTAACTTGTCCAATTAAGTCCACTTAATTTAAGTTTGAATATTTTATTTTATTTTGAAATATTTCTCTAATTATAAAACTTTTTTCATTTATTTATTAAGGTGGGATAATTTTTTGGTATTTTTAAAATGTTCTTCCAGTACGACTTATCAACTATGAGAAGATTGACAAGAATGATCCCCGGGGGGAAATTTTAAATCAAATGAGTTTTCTTAATTTAAACGGGTAAATCAACCTAACAAACTAAGTAGGTTATGATGACCTTAATTAGAATTTGGATGCAAAGAATGCAGAAAATAAGAATGACAATGATATAAATCTATTTTAACTTTAATTTAAACGTTTAAAATGCACTTACATGACCTCACTTTAATTATGCGAAAATGTGTATAACAATGACCTATAATGCCCTAAATGATGGTAACAAGCATAAATAAATCAAATGTGAAAGAATAATTAAATATGAGATGAAACTATGTCATCGAATGCAAAAAGTATAATTAAAATATAAAATGACTGAATGACATGTTAAAATTACTAAACGTGTTTGGAAAGAAATGAAATTTGGTCATGAGATATGATGTCCTCATCATATTTATGAAAGAACATGCTTGTTTGGTTATGAAGTCGTAGCCTAAACTAGTGTATGCAAAAGTGCAAAACTCATTTATAGCTTTGACCACATTTTATGGTACTTTTCTACACCAAAAATGACTTGATTTACAGAGACAAATTCAATGACAATGGATATGGAATGACTTATAGGCATAGATAGATTATTAAACTACTTTTTTTTTTTTTTTCTTCATGAAATCAATTATTCCAAATGATGTTTAAAAATGAGTGCAAAGTGAGTGCTAAATTAACGTAAAACAGGGGAATGAGTCCAAGTGTAGTGAGGTTTTAAGCATATTCTCATGGACTTACTTTTCCCGAAGTATCTGTGCGACACTTAATCTCGATTCCAATCTCTTGGAAGTGCTAAGTAAGCTTTATTAAGACAAACAACTAAAAAAATTTTAGGAATAAAGAAAGTAAGGAAAGCTAGGGAGCTAACAAAACTAGGAGAGCAAGAGAGAGTTTGGGAGAATGAAAACTTGTATTGCTTAATTCCAACTTGGTGATGAGGAAATGAGTTTCCTCCCCTTTATATAGACTAAGGGTCTTACAATGTACGACCGAGATCATTTCGATCTAACGGCTACAATCAATTATCTAGAGAATTCTACTAAATATTTAGATAAGAAAATTCTAGAGAAGATGTCTTGGATGCTCCACATTTCTCTACAATATCCTAGAATATTCTAAAAAATGGGAAGACTCCAAGAGTACTCTCTTCCTCTCCCCTATATATACAAGACTTACCTTTCATACTTAGAGTTTTCTCTAGTAGGAAGGCTAATGTGTAAGGGGCGTTACATTCTCCCTCACCTATTCTCGCGATGCCCTCGTCGTGCCTTCATCCTTGAACCTTTGGATGTGATCCGCGAATTGCCAAAGTTGGTCTTCATGTTCCCAGCTCGCTTCACTATCCAACAGGTTCTTCCACTTGATCAAATACTTGTGGTAGTTTGGCATGCCTCTCCTCCATATGACCCGATCAGCTAATATGCAATCAACCTCTTTGTCGAAAGAGATGACTACCGCAATTGGCGCTCGTTTTGATACCCCATATCCTGGTTCTTCCATGTCTTCATGATATGACTTTAAAAAACTGACGTGGAAGACAGGGTGTATCTTTAACTTGGGTGGGAGAAAGAGTCTGTAGGAGACCTTTCCCCACACGTTTTATCACCGGGAACGGGCCCTCGTAACGCTGAACAAGGCCCTTATGAACTTTCCTCAGAGATTTGAATTGTTGTGGCAGAAGTTTCATAAGAACTAAGTCCCCCTCATTGAACTCCAACTACCGTCTAGACTTGTCCGTCCATTTCTTCATTTTCTTGGCTGCTTTGTCTAGATACGCCCTAGCCATATCGGTTTGTTCGTTCCACGCCTTAGCAAATTTGTACGCTGTCGGACTCTTCCCATCATAGCTTATAGCTAAGGCATTAGGCGTCAAAGGTTGTTTTCCCGTAACAATCTCAAAAGGGCTTTGATTAGTTGCCTCGTTCTTTTGCAAATTGTACGAGAATTAAGCCACGTCGAGTAGTTTAGCCCAATCCGTTTGGTTGGCACTCACGTAGTGTCATAAGTATACCTTCAACAAGGCATTGATCCTTTTCGTCTGCCCATCGGTTTGTGGATGAAAACTTGTTAAGAAGTCCAAATCCATTCCTAGTAGCTTGAACAACTTCGTCCAGAATCGGCCAGTGAATCGAGGATCTCGATCACTGACAATATGTTGAGGGACTCCACATAGTTTCACCACATTTTTTAGGAAAAGTTGGGTTGTCTATCTACAGTACAGTCGGCTGGTGTAGGAATGAAAGTGGCATACTTGCTAAATTGATCGACTACTACCACGATACTCCCACAGCCTTCTGATTTCGGTAGCGCCGATATGAAGTCCATGGAGATAGTCTCCCATGGTTGCTCCGGTATGGGAAACGATTCTAACAATCCTACTGGGTATTGCTATTCCACCTTGTCTTGCTGACAGACAAGACAAGTCCTGAAGTAGGCCTCTATGTCGTCCCGCATACGAGGCCAGTAGTAAGTATCCTCCATTAACACCATGGTGCGCCTCATGCCGGAATGTCCAACCCACTTTGAATCGTGGCTCTCCTTCATTAACTCCTTCTGAAGGTTTTGCCACTTAGGGACATAGAGTCTGTCCCCTTTCCTATACAGAAGATTATCCCTTAGCCAAAAGCATCGTGTCTTCCCCTCGTTGGCCATGCTGACAAGACTCTTGGTTAGGGGATCATGTTGCAGTCCCTCCTTGATGTGATCTAGCAATGGACATTTAGGACTACTAATAGATGCTAGCTCGGCCTTACGGCTTAATGCATCCTCTACTACGTTCACTCGCCTTGGTTTGTACTCTAGCCGATAGTCAAATTTGGCAAGAAAATCTTGCCATCATGTTTGCTTTGGACCCAACTTCTTCTGCGTTTGGAAATAGCTTGTGGCAACGTTGTTAGTCATGATGACAAATTGAGACCACAAGAGATAATGTCTCCACGTTCGTAGGCAGTGAACCACAACCGTCATTTCTTTCTCTTGGACCATATAACGTCTCTCGGTGTCATTTAATTTTTGATTTTCGTATGCCACTGGATGTCCCTCCTACATAAGAACCCCTCCAATAGCAAAGTCAGAGGCATCCGTGTAAACCTCATATGGCTTGCAGTAGTCGGGCAAATATAAGACTGGTTATTTTGAGACAATCTTCTTCAAATCGGCAAAGGCATTTTGGTACTTCTCGGACCACTCCCATGTCTTGCCTTTCTTTAAGAGGTCAGTAAGAGGGGCGGCTCGGGCAGAATAACTCTGGATGAAGCTCATGTAATAATTGACAAGTCCCAAGAATGAGCGCAACTCTATTATTTTTTTAGGCGGTTCCCAGTCCTAAATCGCCTTCACCTTGCTTGTCTCCATTATGATCTTTCCTTGTCGAACCTTGTGACTAAGGAAAGACACTTCTTCTTGTAAAAATGAACATTTTTTCACCTTAATGTAAAGCTCATTTTCGCGCAGTACCTGGAGGACTTGTTTGAGATGTTGGACATGTTCATCCAACATCTCGCTAGACTATGATGAACCGATCAAGGAATGGGTGGAAAATTTTGTTCATTAAGGTGCAGAATGTGGCCGGTGCATTGGTGAGACCGAAGGGCATAACCAGGAATTCGAAAGAACTGTACCTTGTTACACACGTCGTTTTGGACTTGTCTCCTTGGGCAATCCGGTCTTGGTAGTACCTAGAGCGCCAGTCCAACTTCGTGAAGTACCGGGCCTTAGCAAGCCGATCAAAGGAATCAGGTACTTGTTCTTGATCGTGATCTTGTTGAGCGCCCGATAGTCGATGCACATACGCAACGAGCCGTCCTTCTTTTTCTGAAACAATACTAGTGCTCCGTATGGTGCTTTAGACACTCGTAAGTGTCCGACGTCCAATAATTCCTTTAATTGTCTCCTCAATTCTTCAAGCTCAGGAGACGATATTCGATAGGGTGCTACGGCTGGAGGTTTAGTACTCGGTTCCAGCTTGATTTTGTGATCCGCCTCTCTGCGGGGTGATAGCCTCTTCGGTAGCTCCTTCGACAAAATGTCCTTGAACTCTTCAAGGACTACTTTGACGTTCCTTGGGACGTTGGGTAAGTCTGGTGCTATGGAATCATCTGCTGTTTCTTTCAGTACAACAAGGTAGATGGATTCCCCCTTCTTGAATGCATTCTTGAATTGCATAGTGGACAAAGCTTATTTTTCAATCTTGGCAGCACGTTCCGTAGGGACCATGCAAGCCTTGCCGCTATCCATGATACATACTAAATTAGCAAAAGGAATAGGGAAAACATTTACCTTATCGAGGAATTTCATGTTAATCACAACTTTGAAATCGTCAATTAGTACCATCGATATATCCATCGTTCCTTCTCATTATCTGATGTTGGCACATACGCCTCGTGCCACTCCAATAGCGGTTGTGCTATCGAGTTTACGACCTTTAACGTTCCTCATTCCTTGGTAAATCTAAGTTCCAATCGTCTTGCCTCATCCAGTGAGACGAAATTGTGGCTTACCCCAGTATCGATAAGGGCCTTAATGAGCACTTCGTTAATCGTGGCTTCGACGAACATTAGCCCCTTTTGCGAAGCTTGTTGCCCGGAGCATTTTGCCTTAATAGCGTTTCGCACACGAAGAGAGCCCATATGTACCTCGTCCTCTTGTTGTTTGTGTTGTTCCTCGTACTCCGTTGTCATGGCGCTTAGCACTTTTTGTTTGGGACATTCATGCACCTAATGTGGTCCATCGCAAATGATACAATTGGTCTTGGGCAATGAACGATCCTTGACATTCCATGACCTCTCCTTCTAGGACGAGGATGAGGGTTTGTGACCCCCAACATCCTGATTTCTATGACCACTTTGGGAGGATCCGTGATCTCCCCCACCTTGGCCTTGATTGTACCTTCTGGGCCTGCTTTTCGCCTTAGTGATTTCGCCTCTTAAACTATAGTCGATTAGCGATTCGGCTATGGCTATAGCGGTGGAGAGGTTTTACACACCTCGGCGTGTTAATTCCGTCTTGGCCCAATTTTGTAACCCATCAAAGAAGTAGAACAATTTATCCTTGTCGGCCATATCAGGGACTCTAGTGTCGAAATTGTGAATTCTTTCACGTAGTCCGAGATGAACCCCGTTTGTTTTAGCTGACGTATCTTACCCTTTGTTTCCGCTTCGACATTCTCAGGATAAATTATTTTTTGATTTCTCTTTTGAAATCATTAAGCGTATTAACCATACACGCACCTTTGAAAATTTCTTTTTCTTTCCGACGCCACTATAGTAGTGCTGCGTCTGTAAAGTTCGTCACCACGTTGTTGATCTTTGAGGCCTCGCTTACCTTCCCCTTGGTAGCAAAGTATCGTTTCAGCCCCTAAAGAAAGTTGTCCAGTTCTTGAGCCTTCCGCTTGCCCGAGAAAGTATTCAATTTTGGAATATCGATGTCCGAGACCTCGCGAGTGGCATTAATCCCCAACGATACTGCCTGCTTGCACAGAGCCCAATTCGATCGGGCCTCCTCCAGTTCAACCTGGATTTTGGTGAGTTTACCTCCATAGTAACTTCTAAGGCTTTTCTCCAACTCAACCCGAACGTTGGAAACTTCACTTTCAAAGTTTTTTTTTTATGTTGTTTAGCTCTAAGAAGACTTGGTCTTGAAGAGCACGTACCTCACCCCGTAGGGAGTCACCAAGTTCACGGAGGGACACCTTCATCGCTTCGTTAATGGCTTACTCTTCTGCCTCGAAACCATCAAGATATTGTCCAATGTCCTCGAAGTCGATCGTCGCTTTTGCCATCATTTCCTCCAGGCTGGGCACCCGTCCCTCAAGGCTTGAGATAAGGTCTTTAGATTTGTTTCTCTTACCTTGACGGGTAGCGGGGCAACTCTCTTCCTGACTACGTTCCATTACAGGCTCCTCCACGTTAGATGTTCCGGTTGATGCTATTACTATAGTCCAAGCTCGATGCTTCGAGCTCTGACACCAGCAATCACGAACTTACTTTTCCCGAAGTATCCGCGCGACACTTAGCCTCAATTTCAACCTCTTGGAAGTGCTAAGTAAGCCTTACCAAGACAAACAACCAAACAAACTTTGGGAAGGAAGAAAGTAAAGAAAGTTAGTCAGCTTACAAAAGTAGGAGAGCAAGAGAGAGTTTGAGATAATGAAAACTTGTATTGCTTGATTCCAACTTGGTGAGGAGCAAATGAGCTTCCTCCCCTTTATATAGGCCAAGGGCCTTACAATGGACAACCGAGATTATTTCGATCTAACGGCTACAGTCAATCATCTAGAGAATTCTACTAGATATTTACATAAGAAAATTCTAGAGAATGAGGTGTCTAAGATGCTTCACATTTCTCTACAATATCATATAATATTCTAAAAAATGGGAAGTCTCCAAGAGTACTCTCTTTCCCTCCCCTATATATACAAGACTTACCTTCCATACTTAGAGAAATCCTCTAGTAGGAAGGCTAATGTGTAAGGGGCGTTACAACATGCTTGTGATTTCTTCTACGTGAAAATGATCCTAATGTTTAATATGACACATTTAAGATTGTGTTTGGGTAAGGGATTTGGGGGACGTACTTCATTTGGGTAAGGGATTTCAAAATCATTTTTTAACAAATATTTTGTTGGGATAGTTATAAAAATGGATTTGGCAAATCCTTTTACCTTAAAAAAAAGTGAAAAGAGGGATTTTGAAATACTTTTGGGAGAGGTGTCATTTGGCAAATCCCCCCAAGAGAGGATTTCACAAATCTCACAGCCCCCCTTCTTGCGACTTGTTCTGTTCCTTCTTGCGACCATCTTCTTCGTTGCCACTCCTTCCTGCCGACGACTCCTGCTTCGCCACCGCCGACCAGATTCAATTGCGATTAGGGTTCGCAATTGTTCACAATCGATACATTAGGGTAAGGGTTCGCAATCGTTCGTTCGCAATTGAAGGAACCCTAATCGTTCACAATCGTTTGTTTGCGAGATTCAGTTTCTTGGAACTCTTTGATTGCAGCATCCTTATTCTCAAATTAGGGTTAATTTCTGACGATTCCATAATTTCTTGTCTAATAACGGTATATGGGAAATGCAATTCGATCGATAAATCAAAAATGGTGTTTGGCGAAATTGAAAAATCAAAAATTTCTTGCTTTAATTCAATGATGGCTACATTTTCACACGAAGGTTGCCATGATATGTTCTTGAATTGTTAAAAAAATGGACCGATTTGTAATTTCTGTTTACAAATACTTTACCTATTCCGAAAAAAAAAAGGGGCTACATAATACATGCATTATGGTTGAACATATTTATTCGTCAAGCAAAAACTCCCTCAAAAACTTGCGAGACACGTCGCTGTAATCTATAAGCATATGTCCCGCATCAGGAATCTCATGATAATGAATCCAGGGAAGTTTTTCTGAAATATAACGACTGAGTTGATGTGGAACAATTTTATCTCCGGTACCTTGCCATATGTGAACTTTTGCCTCATTGTTAGGGAACGGATTTGAGAGGTCTAAGGGATCAAATTCCCATTTACCATAACTAGTCATTATGTCCTGATGTAGAGATACATAATCGCCTTGTTTGTGCCCTTTTTCCTGAGATTAAGGAGAGTGAAAAAATAATAAAGGGTTAATTTTCTTTTACCCCCTTGTACTTTAATTTTATTTCAATTGGTCCCCTCTACTTTAAAAATTTATACCTTACCCCCTTCTACTTATAATAAATTTAAAATTTAACTTTTTTATTGTTTACCTTAATGAAGTTTGTAAACAAATTGGTCAAATTAAATATCCAATCTACATTTTACATGAAATGAACAAAAAATACCCTTTATTTTAATTTTATGTTGCCTTCAATTAAAAATAAAATAAAAATAGAAAAAGCGAGAGAAAGAGAGCTAGAGTGAGAAAATGCAATTTTTTCCTTTTATTACCATTAAATATTGAATTTACAATTAAAGAATAAAAGGAATTAAGTAATTTTTGAATAAAAAGTGAGTTTCTCCTTTTTGTCCATAGAAGAAAGGGGTGACGTGCAGTTTTTAAAGCAAAAAAAATAAAAATATCTTGAATCTTCAAAATCTTGAAAAGAAAGCAAATATAAAAATGTTAGCCAAACATAACCTAATGACTTTGAGGAGTCGGTTACGACCAGCATGTATGCGAGTCAGTCAATCGATTGCTGTGTAATTTTTTAGTGTGGAATGCATCTCCATTATTTTAGCCTTACTCCTAAGGGGAAGGGGATAGCAACGGAGGATCTAGAAAATTGATCCGGAAGCTAAACACATTTATATTTAAATAAATCATAAAACTTATATTAAATTGTCAAGGATTAAATTATTTTCTAAAAAATATAAGAATTCAAGTGTAAATTTTCTGAAGTTTAGAGTGAGCTCGAGTCTCCCCTGGACCTTAGTTGGCCACTCCATAGGAGGACAGGAACTGATAAGCGGTTTGCATGGATCAATTTCAACAATTCACTTTCTACCACAATAACCAGTGTCGGAGCCTAAAAAAAAATAAAAAAATAAATTGATAGACCCAATAAAAATGTAAAAAGAATTCTTCTTATATTTTTAAAGGGAAAATAGCATTAATCGGCCCTAAATTTTGCCATAATATCACTCCTAATGATTCTAAAATGGCAAAAACTATCCTTGAGGTTGTGTTTTTGTAACTAACTGTCCCATCGACTTAAAGACCGTTAGTCGAACGTTAATGGTCAAGTAGCTTACACAAAAAAATCCCATTTTTTTTCTTTTTATTTTTCTATTCTTTATTTTCAACATATTCTTATCTCAAATAAATATCTTTTACTTCTTCTATCGTTTTTTTTCCTTCAAATTTATATGCATCTATCTTTTTCTTTTTGTTCTTTTTTTTTTTTTGCCCCTCACAAATTTATGTACTTATCTTACATTTTTCCCAAAAGAGATGCTATATAAAATAAGCAAATAAATAAACAAAAACTCTTCTTTTCATTTATTTATTCTAATATTATTTCTTTTCATTTTTTCTATAATTGTTATGTATTTATCATGCATTTTCTTCTCAAAATTCTGTTACTAAAAGGCTCCACTTTTTTCGTTTTAGCGGTTTTTTTAGCTTATTTTTTTATTTTTCTTTTAATTTTACGACATTTATCTTATATTTTTTATGCACTTATCTTACATACCCTCCCCACCCCCCCACCCCACCCCCAAAAAAAAAAAAAATTAAATAAAAAAATTCTCTCATAAAAAAACTATTTTTTTTCTCTCTTAATATTTTTTTATTTTAGTTTCTTTTTCCAAAATATTTATGTATTTATCAAACATTTTCTTCACAAAAACAGTTATCCAAAGATAAAACTCCTCTTTTTTCGTTTTTGTTCTTCGATTTTTTTTCTTTTTCTTTGAATTTCCTATATTTTTCTTATAGTTTTTATGTAATTTTCATATATCTTTTGTGAAGAAAATTGGGAAAGAGAGTAGCCATAAGACTCACATACAACTCACGTGAGCCCGACCTCAACATATGGACCTGAGGACTCTACCCAGGACCCAAGGAGATTACCGAGAACACCTACGGCGCCGAGCACGACCCTAACTTACCCAATGTCTTAACTCGGGGTTACATGCAGATGAACCCATCCTTGGGATATCCAAGGATGCTTAAAACCCCATCCCCTGCTCGGGCCTTGACCGCTACTCGGGAACGGTTGCCAAACCTTGCTATAAATGATAAGGGAATCTGATATTCTATGTAATGGTCTATAACTCCTTAAGCCCGTAAATCTCGTGGGCATTAATGGACAATGATCAAGATTTATGAATACTTGCCAAACAAATTCTCATGCCTATCAATATTAAAGGGTTGTCAAACAAGGGTACACACAATTTTTCCAAGTCATTACTCTGCCAAAATTTTCTCGGAACTCTACTAATTTTCACACCAGAAGTGCAACGCTGGCAGGGCCACCCATGGTGCTTTATTTTGCAAGAACCTAATAGCTTAGGAAGATCATATTCCAATACCGTAGAGGACCATATCCAATCAACCAATTCATCATCAACCAGTAATATTATGGAAAAAAATGGGGGTGATTTTTATATTTTGCCAAACCTCAAAAAAGGTAGATAAAATTTGCACTTTTAAAAAGTATATCTTGTTAATGTAATAATGGGCTTGGCCCACGTGGCCCATTAGGGCAAAACCCTAACATTTACTTCCCCTATAAATACCTGTGTATAGCGTTGTAGTCTATGTATCTTTTCTCATAATATCAATACATGATTTATTCTCCCACGTTTCAATCATCTTAATATGGTATCAGAGCAAGTCTTTCCTAGACTTGTTCTCAATAAAATTTTTGCAATCCTAACGCTTCCGTCACCGCCGCCCATATTCTCCCGAGACTTTCGTCGCTACTACAAGCTTCATCCCTTCTTTGGTATCAACAAACATCATACCACCGACTTTGTCTTGTATAGACAAACATAACGCAACCAAAATCACCGTCACCGGAGTCCAGACGCATTCTCACTATCTTCCAACAGCAAGCAGTACCACCACCCTTCGCCGTCTCGGATTTTGGGCTTTATCGCCTCAACCAGGGCTCTAAATTCACCTCATGATATACCATCAGAACTGTCTTCACGTGACGATTCCAAAAACGTAACGCTCATCACCAGGTTACTATTTATGCGCCCTCACGCGTGGAAAATAGGGGGCTCGTCAGATCCACGTGCAATCTTCCTTTGCTTTCTGCCCACCAACTGCCACGTTAGCCCCAAAAGCCCAGTCAACAATCCACGCCAGTGCCAACTCAACACTCAGTCAATGCCACGTCATCGTTGACCTGTGCCACCTCAGCGCCACGTCATCACCCAGTTAGCGCCACGTCAGCGTTGACCAGTGTCACATCAGCGTTGACCATCCACGTCAGCGCCCTGTTGTCTCCTCAACCCCTGCCATGTCATCTGTACCTTCTTTGTCCCGGTTCAGGCTTTTGTTGACCGATTTTCTGCAAACTTGGACCAGTTTCTGGGGTTTTTTACGTTCTGAATCTGTTTTTGGCCTCCGTTTTTTGATTTGGTAATCACAAAATACACTTCCTTCTTTATTTGAGTGTTTTCTACACCGGTTCACCTCATTTTTTGCTCCTATGACTGAATCTGATGCAGCTCGGGTTATCACTAATATTCTGAATGAAACTAATTCTATTGTATGGGCTTAAGATATGTCTAATTTCTCTGTGGACGACGATTGTGGCGTTTCGTGACTGAAGATATCACTGAACCTGAGCAAAATGACAACGAAAATAAGGCCAAATACATTGATGCCACCATTCATGCCAAATACAGAACAGAGACATGCATTATGCAATTCTTGATGGGCTTGAGGAAAGAATTTGAGCCTGTACGAGCTTCAATCCTCCACTGGGGCACGCTAGCTTCTCTAAACAATGTCATTTCTAATTTACTCAGTGAGGAAACACGTCTTGTGACACTACAAAGCTCACATACAAATGTTGCCCTAGCAGCACCAGTTGCTCCTGCAGCACCAGTTACTCTTGCAACACCAGGACGGAAGCCAAACCAATCCCAGAAGACCTTATACTGTAGGTATTGTTATTCACAAGGGTATAAATTGCTCAAATGTCCTTCTCGCCTGTGTAAGGTCTACAGAGAATCGGGCTACTATCTTGTAGATTGTCCTAAACTTCTATCTGACAATCAGTTAAATGGGAACCAATATCGCTCTCGAGGCTCTCGCAATCGGTCTTATTTCAAGCCAAAGAATGCTGGTGTTGTAGTCACTGATGCTACACCAACTTCATCTAGCTCTCTACCTGATTGGAGTGGTTTTCGTACTGTGCTTATTGAGGCTCTAAATAAAATTGGTAAAAATGTACCCATGTCAGCTACACTAGGTACTCTTGATGGTATTTTGATTCTGTCTGTTGCAATCACATAACATCTGATTCCTTTATCTTTTCTTCTAAAACCCGTAATGAGCATGCACCTACTATTCACACTGCTAATGGATCAAATATGTTGGTCAGCCATACTGGACATATTGACAGTTCTCATTTATCTCTTCCTGATACATATTTGGTCCTTAAGCTTACACTCAACCTTATATATTGGACAATTATGTGATCTTGGACTTGATTTGCATTTTTCTTCTACTGGTTATCTTGTGTAGGACCCTCAGACAGGAAAACTCCTTGGGACCGGCCATAAAATTGGACGCCTCTTTGAGCTCACTCACCTCCAAGTCCTATCCTCATCATCACCAAACCAATCAACCGCATCCATCCCAAGACTCTCACTTGTGGAATTGTGACACTCTTGGTTAGGTCACACTTCATCCAGTCGCATTCGTTCTCTTATTTCTAGTGGTCAGTTAGGTTCATTTCAGCATGAGTCTTTCCATTGTATTCATTGTTAACTTGCAAAACAATCAGCTTTACCTTTTAATGAGAGTCAGTTTGTTTCTCTTGCACATTTTGATTTAGTACAATCTGATGTTTGGGGGTCTTCTATTTATCCAACAATGGGTGGTGCTCGCTATTTTGTTATATTTGTGGATGACTATTCTCGATGTACATGGTTGTTTCTTATAAAAACAGATCTGAATTATTTCAAATATATTCTGATTTTTCTTCTATGGTTCAAACTTAATTCTCTCGGAATATCAAAGTTTTTCACTCAGATAATGCAATGGAATATAAAGACCGTGCTTTTTCTAAACCTACTTCACAAAAATGACACTCTTCCCCACCGCTAGTGTTGATCCTAAAATTTTGATGGACAATTAAACATTGATGTTTTTTTATGGAACTAACGGTTTGTTTAAGTATTTTAGTTTATTAGTTTCAAATGATGAAGATTTGATGATAAAGATAATGAAGGAATTAAGAGATTGAAGAATTTGAAGAATCTAGGGAAAACAACTTAGGTTTAAATTTCAACTCTTAATATCCCAATTAGGATCACACACGACATAAAAAGATTTTTATAAATATGTGTGTTTTTAATAGGATCCTAATTAGTTAAATTATTTGCTTCTATGTGTAATTGAAAAAGAAATATTTATAATTGATTAAAATTGGAGTTAAGTATTTAGTGGAGCTAATTAAGAAAAGAAAATGGTTAGAGAAACGGAAACGTAAATGAGAATGAGTTAAAAATGAGTTTAGAAAGAGATTCAGTATCCTTAAGTCGACTGGTAAGTCGACCGAAGCGTATAAGGCAAACTCTTTGTATATCTCTCAGTTGACTGGTAAGTTGACCAAAGAAAGCAGACAAACTGTCTGAATCTTTAAGTCGACAGGTAAGTTGACCAGTGAAGAGAAATATAACTCTCTTAATCTCCAAGTCGACAGATAGGTCGACCAATGGACACAGAATCTTTGGCTTGGCTACATCCTGAATCAAGCGGTCGACTAATGACTCAGTTTCAGGATATTGAGGATTTCGAATTCATATTTAAAAGTACCCATTGTTTGTTTGGATTTGTGAGAGATTTTAGAGATTTTATGATATTTAAGATATTCTACATCTATTATTTAATTCCTATGGATTTGGTTCATTAAATTTTAATATTTCTCAATTTGGTAGATAAAATTGTTTCTATTCTATTTAATTGAGATTGAGAAATATTTTGAGACTTAATTGAGAGATTTAAAAGCTATAATTAAGTGAATTGAACCAAAATGAAGTCATAATGATATAAGGGGTCTAAGAGAGCATTTAAGTGTCATGACATATGGGAACTAGCCGTTAAAGAGTGATTTATATCTCATATATATATACCTACGTTTTTTCATATCATTAAGTGTGGCGAAGAGAGATAAGAAATCAAGAGATTATACTTGAGTTTTTCTAAGATATATCATACTGAGATTTTGTAAGAGTTGTTCTAAGAGACAATCTTGAGAATCATTGGTTATTAATCATTGCTGCTACCGGATCTGAAGTAACTACGTTCTAATTAATTTTCAGTGGATTCCAGGTAAGATCTTTCCAATAAATTTCTATTTTTGCATTGCTTGTTTAATTTTTGGAAATTGATCTTTAGAAATTGTTTTTGATTTTTATTGAAGAAAATATTTATAAACAATTTCTTAAATCTGATTACATGCTACCCATCTTTTGTTAAAAATCAGATTTTAACTATCTCACATATTTCTATCATTAGTTTTTGGATATTAATAGAGTTTTAATTTATCTGGGGTGATAGAAGCTCTGAGTGAGATAATTTGCTTATCAATTTGTATTGGTGAGTAGTGTAACGGATTAAATACTGTTGGGGATATTTAATTAAAGGGTAGCCGGTTTCAATCTCTTCCTGTAAAGATATTGAGGTAGTAATTCTTCTTGAATAGAATTGATTTGTGTGAATTTTGTAACGGTTCAATCCTTACTGGGTAAAATGATATTTAGAGTGTTGGTGAGGTTTTTATTCTTTTACCTTTGTATTAAAAAGAATTAGGTTATTCTTTAGCCTGTAAAAAGTAGAGGTTCTTCCTTAACTTGTGAAATGGATTTTGTAAAGGTTGATTCTGAGCCTATAAAAGAATCGTTGTGAGGGTTTGGTTCCTACCTTTAAAGAGATCTTGAGTACTAGTGGGTGCGACTCTCCATAGGGCTCGGAGGACTGAATTAGTTAAGAGTAGCTTGGTGAACCAGTATAAATTTATGGTGTGTTGCAATCTTTATTTTATTATTGTTGTTTGGTGTGCACTTAGTTGATTTGATAATTCCGCTGTGATATAAAGATAATAATTAATTTAGGATTAAAATTAATTATTTGATTTGTTGAAGTTATTATTCTGATAATTTTTTTTTAATTACTCAATTTACACTCATCTTGGGTATTCCACTAGGCCAACAACTCGTGTGTTGGAACCTCCCAACAAAATGGACGAACCGAATGCAAATATAGACATATTCTTGACACTGTTCGTGCTCTACTCATTTCTTCTTCATGTCCTGAGTGCTTCTGGAGTGATGCTTCCTTAACCGCAGTGTACACAATCAATCGTATTCCTTCTGCCACAATCCAAAATCAGTCCCTATTTGAGCGTCTTTTCGGTAAGCCTCCTGATTACTCTGAACTCAAAGTCTTTAGTTGCATTTGTTTCGTTCTTTTTAAACCACATGAACATAACAAATGGGAACCAAGGGCTCACCTATGTTATTTAATTGGATATGGTATTGAATATAAGGGGTATCGGTGTTGGGATCTCATTTCTAGAACTTTTTATATCTCTTGTCATGTCGTTTTTTGGGAACATCAAATGTTCTCTTCCTTACGGTCATTTGACATGTCTATCATCCCTAACTCCAGATTTTTTACTGATCCATTTATTGAGTTATTTCCTGAGGACCCAGTTTCAGGTATTGTCGAGTCCACCTTTGACCCACCAGCTGATTTCAGCCCTCCAGATCCAGCTCCAGAACTGCCAGCCAACCTCACCCCTCTGACTCAATCAGTCGTCCCTGAGAATATTCCTATGTCTGATGAGTCTGTATCGACTTCCTCTAAGGGTCATCCTTCAGATCACCCCCGCAGATATACCAGGGTAACTCATCGCCCTTCTCATTTCCATGATTTCCATTGTTTTTCTACTATACTTCTTCTGCATGAGCCTCAATCCAATAAGAAGGCTAGTACTAATCCTATTTGGCAGAAAGCAATGGACGAAGAACTTCAGGCCCTAGTCAAAACTCATACTTGGGATATAGTGGATCTGTCTCTTGGAAAAACTCATATTCGGTGCAAATGGGTGTTTAAGATCAAGACGCTTTCTGATAGCTCTATTGACCGATATAAAGCCCAACTTGTTTCCAAGGGCTTCACTTAGGAATTTGACATTGACTATGAAAAGACCTTTGCTCCAGTGGTGAGACTCACATCTATTCTTACACTTCTTGTCGTTGCCACCATTCGAAAGTGGATTCTTTTTCAAATGGATGTCAAAAATGCATTTCTCAATGGCGACCTACTTGAGGAAGTCTATATGCATCCACCTCCCGACCTAGCTACCCTTCGAAATAAAGTTAGCCGTCTCGTTGTGCTTTGTATGGATTGAAACAAGCCCCACGTGCCTAGTTCGTCAAATTTAGCACTACTATTCACCAGTTTGGGTTCACATCTAGTGATCATGATTCGGCTCTGTTTATCTGCTACACTGCCAATCATATTATCCTTCTTTTACTGTATTTGGATGATATAGTTATTACTGGAGATGATCTACGTGATATTTCTGAACTCAAACAGTTTCTCAGTGGCCAATTCAAGATAAAAGATCTTGGCATACTCACTTGTTTTCTTGGCCTAGAAGTCTCATCTGGTTCAGATGAATATTTTCTCTCTCAGGCTAAATATGCCTTTGATCTTTTTTCTAAAGCTGGGATCATTGACTCCACCACTGCCACTACTCCTCTCGAGCCAAACATCAGACTTACTCCACTCGATGGTTCACCTTTTAAGGAGGTCACTCTATATCGCCAATTGGTTGGAAGTCTTGTATACCTCACTGTCACTCACCCCAACATTGTCTATATTGTTCACTAAGTCAGTTCTTGTCCGCTCCTCAGACCACTCATTACTCGGTTGTTCTTCACATCTTTCGATATATCAAGGGTACTATGTTTCGTAGACTTTATTTCTCAACTCAGTCTACTCCCATCTTACAAGCTTATTCTAATACCGATTGGGCTGGTAACCTCACCGACAAATGTTCAACCACTGGTTATTGTTTCTTCTTAGGTAACTTTCTCATTTCCTGACGTAGTAAGAAACAAACTGTGGTTGTTTTCTCCAGCACTGAAGCTGAATATCGTGCCATGACTGATGCAACTCAAGAACTTCTCTGGCTTCGATGGTTACTAGTCGATATGGGTATCTCTTCTCCTACTGTCACTACCCTACACTGTGACAATATGAGTGTTATTAAGATCGCTCATAATGACGTCTTCCATGATCGTACAAAACACATCGAGACTGATTGTCATTCCATCCGCCATCACATTTACCAAAATACAATTTGCCTACAATCTGTCAATTCAGCCGATCAAACTGCAGACATTTTCACTAAGGCTCATCCACCTAGACGCTTTCACTCTTTAGTTTTCAAACTCAAGTTCACCTCCTATTTATCGTTTTGAGTTTGAGGGGGGATGTTAATGTAATAATGGGCTTGGCCCACGTGGCCTAATAGGGCAAAATCCTAACCCCTACTTCCCCTATAAATAACTGTGTATAGCGTTTGTAGTCTATGTATATTTTCTCATAATATCAATATATGATTCATTCTCCCACGTTTCAATCTTAACATATCTCAAAAAATTGTGATAGTACTAAGAGAACATTTTAAAGCATGAAGTGGGCCATGACCATTTCAAACGCCATATATATTTGGAAGATATGTTTTTAAAACTCGATATGTATTTGTAGGGGTGCTCATGGGTCGGATCGGGCTCAGGTCAGGCTTAGACTAGGGTATTACAAGAATTTGCTAGGTCCGAGCCCAACCTAGTCCTATGGTCGGGCCTTAATTTCATGCCCAAATCCGGCTCTATAAAAAAAAAAAAAAAAAAAAAACTATAAGTCCAAAGTCAGGCCCTATAATTTTATTTTTTTTAATTTAAAAAATAAATACTAATTAGGGTTAATTAATATGTGTTAGTAAATATATATATATATATATAATTATTCTTCGGGTTAGGCCGGATTGGCCCTAAAATATTTTGGCCTTGTCCAAACCCGGCCCAAAAATTCATTGGGCCCTAAAACCTAGACCCCAGGTCCTGCCCATAGACTCAAAGCCAAAGCCCAAACCCTAAAAAAATAGGGTCAGGTTGTTTGAGCTGATGAGGCCCATGACCCACCCCTATGTATTTGTAGGATTTAAATGGAAACAAACTGAACTTTAAAACCCAAAACAAATACACGTAACAGTTTCAAAGTGTTATTTGGGAAACATTTTCCGTGGATGGAACATATTTTTTTGTTTATATTCTGTTTTTTATAAAATGTTATGTGGGAAACATTTTTTTTTTTGAAAAAAATAAAAATAAAACACTAACCAAAGACCACCTACGTGGCCAACACTCACAGATTCTATTTTAATACCAATTGAATTTTTGTTGATAATTTGCAATTAGTTAATAGAGGATATAATGTGTTATTTATCATATTTAAGACATAAGTTTAGAATTAATTCCTTAAAATAATTTTTAGTTTTGCAATAGTCCTATGCGTGCTCAAATATTGTATGCAGAGCGTAAAAAGAACTTGGTTATGAATCCGTATTAGAGTGAATATTAATTATATTTAACTAAAATTAGTTACAAATTAATAATTAAAAATTATATTTAATTATATTATATGTACTTGTAATATTAATTACATGTATTTATGTAATATTAATAATACTTAATTATAAATTACATATAATATATGTACTGTATAATATTTGTTACATCTAACAAATATTTAGTACAAGTTAGATACATATAACAAATGTTTCTGTTTTGTACGGTAGTAGGAATATAAGCGCGTGTATTGGGCCTTTGAGTTGTTTTTCAATGTGGGAAACTAAAACACAAGTTACAATGGGGTACGGGATTTTAAAAAAAATTAAGGGTAAAATAGGGACCTTCCACTAAAACACCTTTTTTTTTTTTTTTTTTTCAAAAAAGAAAAAAAGAAATAATAAAATTGAAGTGTAAATGAATATTTTAGAACGCCATTATTGAACTAAAAGGGAGTGAAAAGGTAATTACCAAAGTATCATTTTGCAGTAATTTCTTGATGACCTCCAAGTCCCTGTCGGTGAAGAGATCAGCGGTCAAACCGGCGGTGGTGGTGAACCATTTCTGAGTCATCCACCAGTAGAAAAGCCAAGGAGCGTAGTGGGCGACTCGGAACGTCCACTGATCAGGCACCGACAGTCTCTTGAAGTAGTGGTTTGACAGGCTCGGCGAAAGCCCGGCCCAGTAGTAGTTCACGAATGGAACAACAAGTGCAACGCCTGCCAACCTGCACCCAAGCTTATTTGTTAATTGAAACTAAGTGCATTTTCGCCCCCTCAAGTTTGGGAATAATGTTAATTTGGTCTTCACTATTTTTAAAATTATCAATCAAGTTTCTAAATATTCAAATTCATTAATTTAGTCCATCAAGTTACTTTACACTAAATTGAACTGACAAAAACTAGCATAACTCACATTAAAAAAAAAAAAAAAAAAAATTAAAATAAAAGAAAATTAAAGTGATTTTAAAACTTTTGTGACTTGATTTAAATGGAATATGGGATTTGACTTGCATTTGTCCACTTTCGCATTTTGGATTAATTTTTTTTTGCACCTGTGATGCTTTGGTTGTCCACCAACCAATTAGTCGCGCAATAGTTCTTAGACAACACGTTGTCACACCAACTTGACGTACGTATACGAACTAGAAATTGTATAAAGACGTAACAATTACAACCCAAGCCAACCATGTTTTATTACGCAGCGAAAACAAAAAAACACATACAATATATTCTGGTTATTGGTTGTAGGAACGTTAATCTCATTGCTTTTCATTAGGTCTGGAGGGAAGGGGCACCCCTCTTATAATACTTTAAGAAAAATAATTCAAATTGCAACAGTACACATCAAAATATCCAAGAAGTCATAATGGAGTCAATAGTGAACTGTTGCCCATGTTTCACTCCTTGGCTTAGTCGCATGCCCACGTTTTGTGCCATGTTACCCCAACTTGGCACCACCGTGCCAACATTTTGCCAACCAAGATATGTCTCACCCAATATTTGTCTACCTTTGAACTTTAGTCAACCTTTGTACCTATTTCTTACCAAACACGTGCTTTGGTGTCGCGTGCACCAAGTTTGGTTAGAAATATGCACCAAGTCTGTGGCTTTATATGCCAACGCGTCCGTTTGTGCTGCATACACCACGTATAGTATAAAAGTGCATCAAGTCCGTGCCAACTTATCTCCCAGCATTGTTAAGGGCTAACAAACTACACCCACCAACATAATCTGACACCCTCGTCAGATCGACCCCTACTTGACCCTCTGATTTCGTATTCACATATGTCAATGTTGTTGCCACTGTCTTCATCCACTTGCCGATAGACTTGTCCCTAGCACGTTGCAACTCCTTGTAACACCTTTGTCATAGAACGCCTTTATGACAAGACTAATCGCTAGCCTATTTGCTTCCACAACATCCTCATTTGGAAACTTCTCGATAACCATCTACCTCTGGCTATGTTTTATTATAGAACATACGGTGGTTTCAAGTAACCCATGTTCTAAATCAGCTTCATCACTTGGCCAATATTCAGACATACCCGGTCTGTTTGTTGGCCACCAACAACATTGTGATGATGCGTGCTTCATCTCCTTCAGAGCCTTCATCTTCTAATTCCTCCCGAATAGAGCTGCTCGGGTCCAGTGTTGGTGACAATCTAGGGCAGGAGAATTGCCTCCAAAATTTCCTCCATTGTTGCTAAGGCCGCCATAGGATCGGTCTTTGGATCGCTAGACGAGCTCGCTCTTCCACTTTTGTCAAGACAGCCAACCACTACTACCACCATTACGCATCGTCAAGATTGAACTGCATCGTTGGAGGATTGTAGCCTATTCATTGAAGAGATGGAGGGTGTTCTCCTCAAAACCGAGTGGTGCTCCATGATCTAAGAAAGAGAAGCAGACGGAGTCCATTCCGAAGAGTTGGAATTCATGCTCATGCTAAACCATGAAGAATAGAAAAAAGAAAAAAGTGAAGATGAAGATGATAACTTCATGATGGAAAGAGAAGGAAAAGGGAGGAACATATACCACTTACCGGGCAAAAGAATCTCTCTTATAAAACTATCAAGTGTCACCAGGGAACCCTATATTTATAGAAGGGGAGAAAGGCAGTCCAAACGACGTCAATCCAGCAGCATAGGTTACATCAATTCTAGCACATGTCAGAGTGAGAGGGACACGTGTTGACCATCAAACAGTCTTCTCTCAAGCGTCTTTGGGAAGCCAAGTTAGGGAGCCTGGCAGAGAATCCCAAGCACCACGCTCCACTCCTCGATGCTCGTAACTGGAGGGCTACTGTTGTGGGGTATCTTGGTCGACCTGCGACACCCACTTGTTGCGTAGCACGTGGCATACAAGCCACCCTGGAAACTATCTTATTGAACCTAATGTTTCAATGGACAATTGAATCTTGATGTTTTATTGAACTAATGATTTTATTTTGTTATTTTAGATTAAACGTTTTACGTATTTAAATGAGAAAAAGAATTAGTCAAAAATATAAATCATTAAAGATTTACAAGACGAAGAATTTATAAAGCGACCATTGAAGATTTATAAGGAATTTATGAATAAATTCAAGACGCATGCAAAGTGAATAATGAAGATTTTTGTAGCATTGAAGACATTGAAGACTTTTAGGTAAAAATAACTCATTATTTTTATACTCTTAATGCAATCCGAATTAGGATCATACATCACTCTTTTAAATGAATAAACTTATATGTGTTATGGTAAGAAGTGATACGTTTAAGATCCTAAATAGTTTTTATAAAGTGTTAAAATTATAAAAATATTTTTGATAAAGTGTTTAAGTGAGAAAATATTTTTCACACATAAAATAATGGATTTTCTGGTCAAATTGGTCAACTGATGAAGTGGGTCAGTCGACTAATGAAAACAGTAGCTTGAGGGAGTTAAAAGGCTAAACCTATTGACCAATTCGTCGACTAACGAATCCAGTAGCTTAAACGAAGGAAAATGGATAAATCTTCTGGATTGATCGGTTAACCGATGACTGGTGGTGCAACAGTAAAAAAAGTGACCATTGCAAGGCCAGTTGACCAAATTAAGGCTAGTTAACCGACGCTGACTGACAGTCAAGGTTTATTGTTTCGGTTTCTTGATCCAAATCTCACAGTTTTGAACGTTTGAAAGTGAGATTTTTTGGGGATTTGAGTATTTTACTATTATATATCATATATCACTAAGTTTCTATCTATTTGGTCCATATATACTACTTCGTATCTTTAAGTGTTTTGAGTCTAAAAAGTTTTGGGGACCAAATCTAGCTTTTCTAAAAGTATTTTTACATTAAATACACCTATTTTGATAGTATATGATATATGGGGTCTTAAAAGTGACATTTTAGGTCTTATAATTTGAAAATTAGTTGTTATAGGCATAACTAGAATTCTATATATAGAGACCTGTAGTTTTCAAATAAATTGATCAAGAACAATCCACTTTTGTAATATTCGTTGAGATATTTTCTAAGAGTTATTATAGAGTTCTTAATTGAGGCATAAATTTTTTTTCTTCACAGGTTTCTGTTCTACAACTGAGATAATGTAATTATTTTCGAGAAATCCATGTGAGATCTTTCCAAATTAATTAAAGGGTTTTTTTTTTAATCTATTTAATATCTTGAAATAATTGTTTTAGAAAAATCATGTTCAAGTCTAATATCTTGAAAATATTATAAAACGAATTTATTTTTGAAATTTGATTATTCCTCACTTAGTTATATCACATAGTTTTTGAGACATCAATTGAGTATAATTGTTTTAGGGTGGTAAAAGCTCATTTAAGAAGAAATTTATGAATTTTTTGTATTTGCGAGTTTGATTGGATTAGATATATTTGGGAAGGTGTCAAATTAGGGTAAATAAGGTTAATCTTTAGCTTGAGAAAAAGATTAACGTTTGATCTTTAACTTGTGAAAAAAGATTAGGTTTGATCTTTAGCCCTTTTTAAAAGGATTAACTTTTGATTCACCTGTAATAGAATTATGTTAGTTTTTAACCTGTAAAAATATAAGATTCTTTTTAAACCTATGAAAAATATAAGTGTAAGTGTAAGAGTGTAAGTGTTTGATTCAGAGTCTACGAAAAGAATTAGGTTAATCCTGAACTCGTAAAAAGGATTGTAAGGGTTTGGTTCCTTCCTGGGAAAATAAATATGGTTAGTGGATTGTGAAATTCTTGTGAAGCTCGGAGAACTGAATGTAGGTAAGAGTAGCTTACTGAACTAAGATAAATTGTTGTGTGCTGTATTGTTATATTTATGTTGTTTGGGGGTACAGTTAGTTAAACATATTTTCGCTTCTTAACAAGATAATAATCAATTAGAAAAATTGATAATTTGTGTTAAAGATTTAATTATTTAAATTTTTGTAACTACTCAATTCACCCCTATGTTAGGTAGATCTTTGGGCCAACACATTTCACCACTGTCAACAATGAAGTATGCCAAGTCAGTCGAGCTCTGGATACCAAGCTACCTCTACTCGGTTTTTACAAATGGGGATACCTTTAGAGTATCACCAAGCTCCGGCTACCAAGCTAACCTTACTCGATTATCATCGAAAAGGAATACCCTTGGAGTATCGCCAAGCTCCGGCTACTAAGCTACCTCTGCTCGGCCTTCACAATGAGAGATACCTTAGAGCCTCGTTGAGCTCCGACTACCAAGCTATTGTTGGTCGGTTTTCCTCAAAAGAAAACACCCTTAGAAACTTAGTCGAGCTACCCCTACTTGTCCAAACATTAAAGGAGGAACCCTTGGGAACCTTGCCGAGTTCCGCTCTCCATGTTGCCTCTACTCGGTAAGCACTAATTAGAGGAGACCCTTGGGACCTTAACTAGCTCAACTTTCCGTGTTGTCTCTACTAGGTATGCACTAATTGGGAGGTCTTTAGGGACTCTATCCAAGCTCCGTCCTCTGTGTTACCTTTGCTGGGCAAGCATTAATTGGGAAGCCTTTGGGGATTCTATCTGAGCTCCATCATTTGTGTTGCCTATGGTCGGTAAGAATCATTATAAAGTCCCTTGGGAATCCATCTGAGCTCCATCCTCTGTGCTGCCTCTGCTCGATAAGTATCATTATGGAGGCCTTTGGAATCCATTTGAGCTCTATCCTTCGTGCCAACTCTACTTGGGCATTCCACCCATGAGTACCCTTATTGCCCTTGTGAGCCCAGAATAGAGATCTCCATCCAGTGCTCAAGGATAAGGGAAGATTAACCGACTTCGTTATCAATATTTCCATAAGCCATGTTCATCCTCTTAAGAAAATTGGGCCGACCCATGGGTTTTTCCAAATGGGCCGAAATGCCAAGCCCAGAGGCTTAATCACCTTGCGAGCCAACTTATTGGCCACGTGCTGAGTTAACATAATTGACTATGCTCAGTGTCCTAATCTTGCGGTGCTAATTGAGCTCTTCGCCTATGTTGATCTTGAGATTTTGATGAACAATTAAACGTTGATTTTTTTTATGGGACTAACGATTTGTTTAAGTGTTTCAGTTTATTAGTTCCATATGATGAAGATTTGATGATAAAGATGATGAAAGATTAAGATGTTCAAGAATTTGAAGAACTCAGGGAAAACAACTCAAGTTTATATTTCAACTCTTAATATCCCAATTAGAATCACACACGAGACAAAAAGATTTTAAAATAATTTTTATAAATGTGTGTTTAATAGGATCCTAATTAGCTAAATTATTTGTTCCTATGTATAATTGAAAAAGAAATATTTATAATGGATTAAAATTGAATTTAAGTATTTAGTGGAGTTTATTAAGAAAAGAAATTGGTTAAAGGGATGAAAACGTAAATGAGAATATATTAAAAACGAGTTTAGAAAAGAGATCTAGTATCCTTAAGTTGGCTAATAAGTCGACCGAAGCATATAAGGCAAACCCTCTGTATCTCTAAGTCGACAGGTAGGTCGACCGGTGAAGAGAAATGAAACTCTCTGAATCTCTAAGTCAACAGATAAGTCGACTAATGGGCACATAATTCTTGGCTTGGATACATCCTGAATCGAGCGGTCGACTGATGGCGCAATTTTCGGATATTAAGGATTCCGAATTCATATCTAAAAGTAGCCGTTTTTTGTTGAGATTTGTGAGAGATTTTAAGGATTTTATGATATTTAAGATATGCTACATCTATTATTTAATTTTTATTAATTTGGTTCATTAAGTTTTAATATTTCTCAATTTGGTACATATAATTGTTTCTATTTTATTTAACTGAGATTGAGAAATATTTGGGGGGACTTAATTGAGAGATTTAAAAGCTATAATTAAGTGAATTGAACCAAAATGAAGTCATAATGATATAAGGGGTCTAAGAGAGCAGTTAAGTGTCATGATATATGAGAATTAGCCGTTAGAGAGCTGATTTATATTCCATATATATAGACCTGCGTTTTTTTTTTTTTCATATCATCAAGATAGATTAAGAGATCAAGAGATCATATTGAGTTTTTCTAAGAGATATCATACTGAGTTTTTTGTGAGAGCTATTTTAAGAGATAATCTTGATAATGATTGGCTGTTAATCATTACTGCTACCGGATCTGAAGTAACTATGCTCTAATTATTTTTTCGGTTGCTTCCGGGTAAGATCTTTCCAATTACTTTATATATTGTATTACTTGTTTAATTTTTGAAAATTGATTTTTATAAATTATTTTTGATTTTTATTGAAGAAAATATTTTATAAACAATTTATTGAATCTGATTACGTGCTACTCATCTTTTGTTAAAAAATCAAATTTTAATTATCTCATATTTTCTATCACTAGTTTTGAAATATTAATTGAGTTTTAATTTATCTAGGGTGGTAGAAGCTCCGAGTGAGAAAAATCACTTGTCAATTTTTATTGGTAAGTTGAGTGAATACTGTTGGATGTATTTAATCAAAAAGTAGTTAATTTCAGTGTCTTCATGTAAAGATATTGATGTTGTAATTCTTCCTGCATAGAATTGATTTGTGTAAATTTTGTAACGGTTCAATCCTAACCGGTTAAAAGGATATTTAGAGTATTGGTGAGGTTTTTATTCTTTTGCATTTGTGTTAAAAAGAATTAGGTTATTCTTGAGCCTGTAAAAAGTAGATGTTCTTCCTTAACTTGTGAAAATGATTTTGTAAAAGTTGATTCTGAGTCTGTAAAAGAATTGTTGTGAGGGTTTAGTTCTTACCTTTAAAGGGATCTTGAGTATTAGTGGGTGCGACTCTCCGTGGGACTCGGAAGACTGGATTAACCAAGAGTAACTTGGTGAACCAATATAAATTTCTGGTGTGCTGCAATCTTTAATTTGTTTATTTTGTTATTTGGTGTGCACCTAATTGATTCCATAATTCCGCTGTGATATAAAGATAATAATTAATTTAGGATTAAAATCAATTATTTGATTTATTAAAGTATTTTCTCTTTGATATTTTTAATTACTCAATTCACCCACCCTCTTGGGTATTCCACTGGGCCAACAATTGGCATCAGAGCTGGTTTAGCTCAACACATTTAGCTAACAAAGATCACATAGCGCACATAATAGGAACACTAGCTGAGGGACAGTCTATGCACCGACCACCTTTGTTTGCAGTTGAAAGTTATTCGTTCTGGAAAGACAAAATGATAGCATTTCTTCAGGCTACAAATTACGATGTATGGCTAACAATTCAGGATGGTCCGTTTATTCCAATAAAAAACGGAGTTGAGAAGAAGATGGAACAACTAACTGCTTCCGATAAGCAGAAACGCTCTATAAACTCTCAAGTTATGAACATTCTATTTTTCTCTTTAGATGCTAATAAATATTCTAGAGTTTCAGGTTGTAAATCTGCAAAGGAGATGTGGCATAAGATACAAGTTACCCACGAAGGGACAAGTCAAGTGAAGCAATAAAAAATCAACGCTCTTATGAGAAAATTTTAGTTGTTTAGAATGGAGGAAAATTAATCGATTAATGAGATGTATACTCGCTTGAACAACATTTGCAACAATTTGAGTTAACTTGGAAAGTCATACTCCCTAGAGGATAGAGTATGAAAGGTCCTAAGGTCCTTAACAAAAATATGAGAGTTAAAGGTGACGGCAATTGAGGAAGCCAAGGATCTTGGCAAATATGAAATTGATGATCTCATAGGTAACTTGATGACTCATGAATTGACGATTAAATGATATGAGGGTGATATCGAAAATTGCAAGAGGAAATTCTTGACGCTAAAAGCTCAAAAAAATGAAGAAGATGATGATAGTGATGATGAAAATCTTGACAGTGAGGAAGAGAAAGATGTAGCGCTTCTTACAATTTTTTTTAGAAGAATGGCTCGGCGCACATTCCGTGAGAGAAAAAACCTCAACATGACTAAAGTAGAGTGTTACAATTGTCACAAGACAGGTCACTTTCAAAATGATTGTCCCGAACCGAAGAAGGATAAAGAAAAGGAAAAGAAGAAGAAAGAAAAGAAGAAAGCAAAGAAGAGTAAGAAGAAATCCATGAAGGCTACTTGGGATAATACTGATTCAAGTAGCTCGAAAAAATCAGATAGTGAAGATACGTCCATCTTTGCATTAATGGCCACTAGTGGTAAGGTAACTGAATGTTCAAGTTCTTGTCCTTTAGATTTTGATGAATTATTTGATATTTATCAAGAACTTTCACATGATTATAAAAATCAGTGTTCTAAAATAAATGCCCTTCAAAGTACAATTAATACATTAAATAAACAAGTGGTGGACTATGAATCTGAAAACAATGAATTGAAATCCAAATTGGTCGATTTGCAATCAATTGTTCTCAAATTCACCGGCAGTGAAAATAATTTGAAAATGCTTTTGGAAAGTTCACGTGGAGTTTTTGATAAAGCCGGTATTGAATTTCAGAAAAATCTTAAACAAAAACGTTTTCATAAATTCTTTTCTGAAATCCAGGATCGTGTTAGATGTTTTAAATTTAATATTGTGGGGCATACTATTCGTTAATATTTTGCTAAAATATCTAACTGTAGACAAGTTTGGATTCCAAAAAGAACTAAAATTGTCCCGACTAACAAGATCAGACTCACTTAGGTTGGGTACCACTTAGGAACTATTTGAGGTGCTCCTTACAGGTTATTCTAAAAGCTTTGATAAGTAAGGACAAATGGTTCCTGGATAGTGGTTGTTCTCGACACATGATAGGAAATAAATGAAAATTTACATTTTTGACACCTAAAGATGGAGGTCATGTGACTTTTAGAGACAACGTAAAGGGTAAAATTATCGGTATAGGTAATATCGGTAATGGTACTACTATTATTAAAGATGTGTTACTAGTTGATGGACTTAAACATAATTTATTTAGTATTAGTTAACTATGTGATAAGGGCTATAATGTTATATTTGATCATGATAGGTGCATTATTAAGAATAGTCATGATAGTAGTATCTTGCTAGTTGCATCACGTTTTGAGAATGTTTATACTTGCTTATTTGATTATTTTAATTCTCAAAATTTATCTTGTTTAAATGCTTTATCTGAAAATAGTTGATTATGGCATAGAAGACTTGGGCATGCTAGTATGGAGTTAACCTCTAACTTATCTAAGAAGAGTTTCGTACGTGGCCTGCCTGATTTGAAATTTGTAAAAGATAAAGTATGTGATACATGTCAATTAGGGAAGCAGGTTAGATCATCATTTAAGAAAAAGATGCATACGTCCATGTTTAGATGTCTTGAATTATTGTATCTTGATTTGTTTGGACCTAACTTTGTTGCTAGTTTTGGTGGTAAGTTTTATGCATTTGTTATAGTTGATGATTATTACAGATTTACCTGGGTATTTTATCTTACTAAGAAAAGTGAGGTTACTTCTATTCTAGCTAAATTTTGTAAACGTGTTCAAAATGAGAAGCAATGCTCTATTATTAACATTCGTAGTGACAGAGGAAGAGAGTTTAAGAATGATGATGTGGTAAGTTATTGTGATGAGCATGGTCATTCTCACAACGTTTCTGCACCAACATCACCGCAACAAAATGGAGTAGTGGAAATAAAAAACATGACACTTCAAGAGATGACCAAAACGATGCTTAGTAAAAATCGCTTACCAACCTATTTCTGGGCCGAAGCAGTAAGTACAGTTTGCCACATAGTGAATCGAGTATCAATTCGTAGAGGGTTTAACAAAACCCTATATGAAATCTGGAATGGTAAGATTTCTAATATTTCCTATTTTAAAATTTTTGGATGTAAATGTTTTATTTTGAATGACAAGGATAATCTTGATAAATTTGATACTAAATCTGATTATGGAATTTTTCTTGAATATACTACTAATAGTAAGGCTTATAGAGTTTATAATAAACGTACATTAGTAGTAGAAGAAACAATGCATATTATTTTTGAGGAAGCTGGTCCATTCTTGTCGAGAAAGGTTTTGGATGATGATGATGCATGTATTTTAAATAATCAAAATTAAGGTGATAATGTACCTAATGAGTCCAACAAGAGGAGGAACCTAAGGAAAAGGATTCGACTTTTCCAAGACCTACAAAGACAATATCAGTACATTCGAATAAAGAATTCATCGGTAATTTCAAAAGAGGTGTAAGTACTCGTTCTTCTCTTAGGAATATAATTAATCTTGCTTTCTTATCTTAAATTGAGCCTAAAAATATAAATGAGGCGTTAATTGATGAATCTTAGATTTCCGTAATGCAAGATGAGTTAGTTCAATTTGAGCGGAACAAAGTATGGTGTCTTGTTCCGAGATTGGGTTTTTATCCAGTTATTAGTACTAAATGGGTTCTTAGCAATAAAAATGATGAATCTGGTATGATAATTAGAAACAAAGTAAGATGAGTGGCACATGGTTATAATCAAGATGGATGAATTGATTATGATGAAATCTATGCTCCTGTTGCTAGACTAGAAGCAATTAGAATGTTACTCATTTTTGCATGTTCACGTAATTTTAAGCTATATCAAATTAATGTAAAGAGTGTATTTCTAAATGACTTTTTAGCTGAAGAAGTTTATGTGGAACAACCCTCGGGATTTGAAAGTGATAAATTTCTCGATCACGTATTTAAATTTCGCAAGGTTTTGAATGGGCTCAAACAAGCTCCTAGAGCATGGTATGAGAGACTCAGCCGATATTTGATCGAAAATGATTTTCGAAAAGGTATTTGTAATATAACTTTGTTTGTGAAGCAAACTGATTCTGATATCCTATTAGTACAAGTGTATGTTGATGATATTATTTTTGGATTTACTAATGAGGATCTTTGCCAAGAGTTTGTTAAGATAATACAGGTGGAATTTGAAATGAGCATGATGGGAGAATTGAATTTCTTTCTTGGATTGCAAATTAAGCAAACCAAAGAAAGAATATTTATAAACCAAGCTAAATACACCAATGGGCTGTTAAAGAAATATGGCTTGGAAGACTCTAAAGAATACAAAACTCCAATGGCAACGGTTACAAAGATAGAAAAAGACGATATGGGCAAAAGTGTTGATGAAAAAATGTATCGAGGTATGATTGGTAGTCTGTTGTATTTAAGTGCTAGTAGATCTGACATTATGTATAGTGTTTATCTTTATGCTAGATTTCAGTTATGTCCTAAAGAATCACACTTGACTGCCGTTAAGTGAATTTTTCGATACTTAAAGAGGACAACTGATCTAGGATTATGGTATCCTTGGGGGAGTGATTTTAAATTAGTAAGTTACTCCGACGCTGATTTTTTCGGTTGCAAAGTTGAGGGAAAAAGCACAAGTGGATCATGTCATTTGTTAGGACGTGCTTTGATTTCTTGGTCAAGTAAGAAACAAAATTCAATAGCCTTATCCACTACTAATGTTGAATATGTGGCAGTCGGTAACTGTTGTGCTCAAATTTTATATATTAAGCAGCAGTTAAATGACTTTGGAATTTGTATGGAGGAGATCCCGATCTTTTGTGATAATAAAAGTGTTATTTGTCTAAGTAAGAATCCTACACAGCACTCACGAATTAAGCACATAGGGATTAGACATCACTTTATTCGTGATCACATTCAGAAAAGAGATATTGTTATTGAGTCTATTGATACCTCTGACCAGCTTGCTAATATTTTTACCAAACCACTAGCGAAAGATCAGTTTGTGAAAATCATTCGCAGTTTGGGTATGGTTAGGCATAATGATGTTTGCCTAGAATAGAATTATTGTGTGTGGCCCCCCCTCCCCCCCCCCCCTTTTTCTTCCTAAATTTTGTTTTTGAAGATGACAAATGGGAATAATTAGTTGATGTTTTATTGAATATTTTAAGAGTGAGTTTTTTTTTTTTTTTTTAATATTTAATATTTTAAGGGGGAGTTTTTTTTTTTTTTTTTTAATTGTGCTTTATTGATTATGTTTTTAAAATCTTCATTATGATGCTTAAATGAGTTATAAAACCCGTCCACGGATTCAGGGGGAGTGTGGTTATATTATTGTTTTGAAGAAAATCAAAATTAATTGTCATCATAAAAAAGAAGGAGATTGTTCATCCTGAGATTTTGATAAACAATTAAGCGTTGATATTTTTTGTAAGACTAACGATTTGTTTAAGTGTTTCAGTTTATTAGTTTCATATGATGAAGATTTGATGATAAAGATGATGAATGATTAAGAGGTTGAAAAGTTGAAGAACCTAGGGAAAACAATTCAGTTTTAAATTTTAACTCTTGATATCCCAATTAGGATCACATACGACACAAAAAGATTTTTAAATAATTTTTATAAATATGTGTGTTTAATAGGATTCCAATTAGCTAAATTATTTGCTCATATATGTAATTGAAAAAGAAATATTTATAATGGATTAAAATTGAATTTAAGTATTTAGTGGAACTTATTAAGAAAAGAAATTGGTTAAAGGGGCGAAAACGTAAATGAGAAGGTATTAAAAACGAGTTTAGAAAAGAAATCCAATATTCTTAAGTTGACTGATAAGTCGACCGAAGTGTATAAGATAAACTCTCTATATCTCTAAGTTGACAGGTAGGTTGACCGTTGAAGAGAAATGAAACTCTCTGAATCTCTAAGTCGATAGATAGGTCGATCGATGGGCACAGAATTCTTGGCTTGGCGACATCCTGAATCGAGTAGTCGACTAGTCGGTCGACTGATGACGCAGTTTCAGGATATTGAGGATTCTGAATTCATATCTAAAAATAACAATTTTTTGTTGAAATTTGTGAGAGATTTTAGGAATTTTATGATATTTAAGATATACTACATCTATTATTTAATTCCTATTAATTTGGTTAATTAAGTTTTAATATTTCTCAATTTGGTACATATAATTGTTTTTATTCTATTTAATTGGGATTGAGAAATATTTGAGGGATTTAATTGAGAGATTTAAAAGCTATAATTAATTGAATTGAACCAAAATGAAATCATAATGATATAAGAGGTCTAAGAGAGCAATTAAGTGTTATGACATATGGGAACTAGCCGTTAGAAAGTTGATTTATATCTCATATATATAGACCTGTATTTTTTTCATATCATCAAGAGAAATTAAGAGATCAAGAGATCATATTGAGCTTTTCTAAGATATATCATACTGAGTTTTTTGTGAGAGTTATTCTAAGAGATTATCTTGATAATCATTGACTGTTAATCATTGCTGCTACCAGATCTAAAGTAATTACGTTCTAATTATTTTTTTGGTGGATTCCGCGTAAGATATTTCTAATTACTTTCTATATTGTATTACTTGTTTAATTTTTTGAAAATTGATCTTTAGAAATTATTTTTTATTTTTATTGAAGAAAATATTTTATAAACAATTTCTTGAATCTGATTTCGTGCTACCCATCTTTTGTTAAAAAATCAAATTTTGATTATCTCACATTTTCTATCACTAGTTTTGAGATATTAATTGAGTTTTAATTTATCTGGGGTGGTAGAAACTTCGAGTGAGAAAAATCACTTGTCAATTTTTATTGGTAAGTTGAGTGACAGATTAAATATTGTTGGGTGTATTTAATCAAATGGTAGCCAGTTTCAGTCTCTTCATGTAAAGAGATTGATGTAGTAATTCTTCTTGGATAGAATTGATTTGTGTGAATTTTGTAACGGTTCAATCCTAATCGGGTAAAAGGATATTTGAAGTGTTTGTGAGATTTTGATTCTTTTGCTTTTATGTTAAAAAAAATTAGGTTATTCTTGAGCCTGTAAAAAGTAGAGGTTCTTCCTTAACCTATGAAAATAATTTTGTAAATGTTGATTCTGAACCTGTAAAAGAATCGTTATGAGGGTTTAGTTCCTATCTTTAAATGGATCTTGAGTATTAGTGGGTGCGACTCTCTGTAGGGCTTGGAGGACTGGATTAACCAAGAGTAACTTGGTGAACCAGTATAAATTTCTGGTGTGATGCAATCTTTAATTTGTTTATTTTTGTTGTTTGGTGTGTACCTAGTTGATTTCATAAATATGCTGTGATATAAAGATAATAATTAATTTAGAATTAAAATTAATTATTTAATTTATTAAAGTATTTTCTTTCTGATATTTTTAATTACCCAAATCACTCCCCCTCTTGGGTATTCCACTGGACCAACAGCCTATAAATACACATGCATTCAATTCCCTAGATAATACTCAACAATCACCTTGAACTTGAAGTATAAATACAGTCTTTCTCCTCCGAGCTCTTACTCTCATACCGGAGAAACTTCACCGGGTACAACCCCGGTGAGTCTTTGTATAGGTACAAGCACGGAACCTAACTCGGATTTTGAAAGAATTGATTGTTGACCACGAGACGCTCAAAGAACTCTGATCTTCGAACTCCGATCTCAGAATCTCTATCTCAGCAAGAAATTTAAACGTGGACTATGATTAGACCAACTCGATGAGTTAAGCATTTTTTGACACCAACACTATTTATAGGAGAGGGACTTCGATTTGAGGAGCATCCCAAGATAGATCAACCAACTAATTAGAGTTTAATTTGAGTTTTTTAAAGGATAATATGACACAGGTTAATTATAGTAAAAAGGCAGTGGTTTGCTAGGCCTCAACCTAGGCCAAGGCCCCACGCCCAATAGTCAAAGCCCACATGGCCCAATAGGCAAGGGCTATATGGCCCAATAGGTGTAATGGAGCTCGAAGGCCTAGTGTGACGGACCTTCGAACCACCAAAGTGCCCGAGACTCACATCGCAGTCGAGCGATTTTAGACCCGTGACCTGTGAAATTACGGACTTGGTATCCCAACACCTAACAGCTCAATACATTGGTAAATATCCCCATCAAAAAGGTTTCACATAATTTGTTAACAAAACATAAGATTAACGCACAAGAAAGCGAAAAAGAAAAAAGAAACATCTTGCCTTTGTGGGATGTACTTGATGCAACTCCAAGCAGCACATGCGCCCATGGATAATCCAACCACATAAAATCTGGGTCCAATGTCTAGCTTGTCTGCAAGTTGTCGAATGTCAAAGGCTTCAGACTTTATGGAGCGATTTCGTTGAGGATCACTCTCTCCATATCCGGATCGGTCGTACAGTAAGAAATACACCCCTAGTTCCTCTATTACATCCTACAGATTAGTCACACACATAAACGGCAATTCCAATATCTACAAATTAGTATTAAATTAAATTTATAAGAATATTAAAACAATTATTTATTTTTCAGTTATTTCTAGTTGTAAAATTATTTAACACGCTCCTAATAATTATATTTTATTTACACATATTTATTCATAAAAATACATATAAAACTTTACACTCTCCTAATTAGTGTCACATAGTGGAAAACACAAACAACAATTCCAATATCTACAAAGTAGTATATATTAAATTTTGTATGATATAATTAAGAATATTAATACTTAATTATTTTTCAGTTAATTCTAGTCGTAATATTATTTAACACGTTTCTTAAATGATTAAATTTTATTTAGATATATTTATTCATTAAAAAAAAACATTTAGTAAATACAAAAATGCTTCCTGTGAGAGTGATTTTGATATAAAAATTGTAAATTAAACACTTTTATTTGAATATAATATAATAAGGAACCTAAAAAAAAGCGTGAAGAGTTGGGCAAACAATTCGTGTGTCCTAACACACAACTTAGCTGATGTTTGATAACTAAAACAAAGTGCTAAAAACTGAATAAATTAAGTAGTTATTTAATTAAATTTTATTTGATAATTTTGATTAATATCACTTAATTAATTAAGTGTTACTTAAAATTTTCAATCAATTGGATTTATTTTTTATTTTTATTTTTTCACTTAATGGGCTCAACTATTTTTTTATTTATTTAATATTTTTGCTGTTGAGACCATTTTAGCCTCACAACCTTAGCCCTCCTTTTCATTTTTATTCTACTCTCACCATTTTCAGATGCCACCCTTAGCCAATCTTTATTTTAGTAAAAAATCAAGATTTTTTATTTTCAAATCTCACATTTACATTTTCATCTTCATGTATTATCTTGATTTTTGTAAAAATTTAAATTCAATTGTAGTAATATAAATTAAATAATTTTTAGTCTTCAAATTTCGTACTTGTCAAATAGACAAAAAAAATTCAATACTTAAAAATAAACATTAAACTTTTTAATTTTATCAAGCAAGATTCTGATATTTTTAGCAATTTAAATTTCATCACTTAAAATTCAGCACTTCAAATTTTTAGCATTTAAAATTTAAGTGGGTATGGTTATCAAACATCATGGCCATGTTGGATAACTGCTTAAATTTTAATTGCGGAATTTTATTTGCTAAAATTATAAGTGTTGAATTTATTAAGTATATTCAAATTTTTAATACTTTTAACTTAAAAAAAAATGTATAATTTTTCATTCCTAAAACTAATTTTTACAATTTTATTTTTCAAAAATATTCTCTCTACAACTTTCTCTCTCTATTTTTTTTTCAATTTAATATTTTCTCCATCTGTAATTTTTTTGTATATATATATATTTTTTTATGAGATTTTACGGTATTGATGTAAAATATTGGTTGTGATAATTAGTTATTTAAGTGAATCAAACATCACTTATAATTCTTGTGATACTTATTTTTTAAGTAATTGTTTAATTTTGTTATCAAACGTACTTTATTTGATAAGTAATTAATGCTTTTATTTTTATATACTTAATTAATTGCGTTATCAAATGGGACCTTAGTGTGGGAAAAAATTTGGAACAATGTTGAAAGTTTAAGGATTTGATAAAAAAAAATTGATACTACCTCCAAACTTGAGGGACTGACATGCAATTAAACTGATTTAATATTACCTGAGGAAAAGGCAAACCCATGTTTTTGGAGCTATTGTAGCCGTGAACAATAATGACCTTGTATTTAGCCTTCTCCTTTGGAACGCCAATTTCTCTGTAAGCCAAATGCCTTCCATCACTCAGTTTTACTCTGGGTGAAGTCACTGGAGGACCTCCTCTCGACCCACATATTCTCGGACGGGGAGGCTTTATCGCCCAATAAATCCAGCCCCCAATACAAGCTATTACAGCAGCAGCTATTTGCCCTATCATTTCTGTCGACATTGGGGAAAGAAAGCAAAGAGTTTATATAAAATTTTAAGACTTTTAATTAGGTACAATGGGTCGGAGGTTCTACATTTAAATTCTAATTGGTCTAAAATTCTACATGCGATAAAAACTTTTAATTTAGTCCCATATATTTTAAAAAGGCGAAAGTCTTACTCACGTGATGACCACGCGCTAGTTACATATAACTATTTTCTGTATAATATTATTGTATTAGTTACAGGTAACTAATTTATTTTTATTTTTTATTTTTATTTTTTTCAGTTACATATTTCAATAACATATAATTTTTTAGTTACATGTCTCTGATATGTAACTAAAATGTTTGATATTTTTCAATTACATGTTTCAATAATATGTAATTTTTTAGTTATGATATGTAACTAAAAAGTTTGTCATAAAATATTATACATATATATATATATATATATATATATATATATATATATATATATATATAATTGTAACATGTAAATAAAAATGTCCAAATATGTGTGAAAAGTAACCATTATGAAATTGTAACTAACAATGTAACATAATTTACTATTTTTTCAGTAGCGCTACAAAATATTATATATATATATATATAAAAGCACATGTACCTAAAAAAATTTCAAATATGTGTGAAAAGTAACAATTATGAAATTGTAACTAATATTAGTTACATGTAATATAATTCACTATAAAATTCGAATGTACTCACTAAAAGGTTCTTTATAAATCCCTGCAATATCCCTACAATTCCTGCAATACGGAACTAAAACACAAATAAAATCTAACTTAAAGGACAAAATTAAAACCTAATAATATAAAAAGACTTTTTATCGATTAGACTTAAAAGAAAAAAAAAAATTCACCAATTTTCCCTTTTAATTAATAGCGATACATGTATTTTGTCATAGTAACACTAAAGCCGGACTAGGGTCCAAAATTTTAGGCTCATTTAGAATTAATTAAAATAAATTATATAATAATAATACTTAAGTTAATAATAATATATATTTTGGGGGTTTAATTAATAGTTGTCATAGCGATATAAATATTTAATTAATAGGATTTTCGATTATGCTCTTTTTTTTTTAAATAAAAAAATATATTTTAATATTTCTACCAAAACAAATATATTGTGATTAGAAAAGAATTATTTTTCTATTTATATGAAGAAAAAAATTATAGGACCAGTCCCGACCTTGGGTCGGGCTTGGGCTAGAAAGTAGGGGCTAAAAACCGGCCTAGTCTGGACTCGAGTCTTTGGTGATCATGTAATTTCTTTTGTAAAGTTATGCCTGCCCGACCCATGAACAATTGTCCCTTAAGACAAGGTGATGAAGGTCACTCCACTGTGATATAGGTTGGATGAACAATCACATACAAATAATATAAGAGTTGTTGGTGTCTAAAATTGGCGAGCAACCAGCAGTATGGTCCGGAAAGGCAATTTACGTGTGAGATTGTTGATGGCGTGGGGGACTGGAGAATCTGGAGCTTCTGACATCCTCAAGATGACCACAATCCGACCTGAAATCCTTGACCCGACCTGAGATCCTATTCAGACATCAAGAGGAATGTTTCTCTGGACTCTGTCCCGATCTCCAAGCCGAGCTCCACTCTTTCACTTCGAACACCTGCACAAAGACTCACCAGGATTGTGCCCGGTGAAGTCCCTCTGGCGCGAGAATAAGTATCATGGGGAGAAGGGCTAAGAATGCTCTAGTGTCAGTAGAGAAGACGTATCGTTGGGCATTGGATATCACGATATATTTATAGGCGTTAGACTCAATTAGCGCCGTGAAATTAGGGAGCTAAACTCGGGTCAATTAACCTAATTTTTCTGACAGCCAATGAGTTAGTAAATTCGTACTCTAATCATCTGGATTGGGTTTTTGGGCCCATCTGTAGAGGCCCGTGGGCCGGAGCTTCAACACGGCTTGGAGAGGCCCCAAGTATGGAGAATTTGAGCAGAGATTACTCGAGTTCGCTAGTTCGGCTCGGACTCCTTCAACTCGGCATGACGATTTTCAGTTTGGTCCGGAGATCTTAAAGGAGAACATGAGAGCCCCAATCGGAGGGAATCCCAGCTCTCAACCCGGCCATTTTTTCGTACTTGAAGTGATATCTTCCACGTGGTGTATGTGGTGAAATTCTCCCATATCAGTTGCCCTCCAAGTTTCGAGGGTGAGAGCGGAACATGATGGGCTTGGGACTTTCATGAATCAATTCCGCATAGAATTGGCTTTTGTTCATTGTTATTTAGGAGAATGTTGCTATAGTAGTTGCTGACCAATGACTCCGTTGGTAAAAAATACTCGTGGCCTGGTGTTTTGGAGTATGTCGAGGTCGTTCTGTTGATGTCGATTTGTTCGGCGCTTCTGTTTGGTGATTTCACCATCCAAAAATGGAGTCCGACGGCCAAGAATCATCATTGTTGTCCTCAAACGGATTTCGGCGGCACGAAAATTGAACGCGCCGGCCAAGGAATAAATCCGTCGAACTTTGGGGCTAAATTCACCGGTCTAAGAACAAATCCGTCGGCCCAAAAATAGGCCCTGCCGGCCCTGAGGGTGGATCCTGCCGCCCTAAACCCCAAAATAGGCCCAGGATTTAATTTCGCAGCCCAAAAGAATATCGGCCCAAATGAATTCGCTAGCCCAGGAATCCTTCCAAGGGATTAAAATATTTGGCCCAAAAATTGATTTATCTTAATGGCCCACTTTGATTCCAGCAGCCCAAGCAAAATAAAATAAAGGAACAGGCCCACAAAACCCTTCCAGCGGCCCAAGAACCAATTTTCCACTTCACAAAACAGGCCCACAACATCCTTTGCTGCTCAGAATACCTTGGCCGCCTAGAACCCTAACAACTTGGGTGTTCCAGCGCACCGTCGCTGGACAGAAGACAGTGGAGATCGGCGTGGTGGTCACGGATCGATGGCAACGGCGGCCAAGAGCGTCACCGTTCAGCTCGGTTCTCCCTTGGCAGTGCTTGGCGGCGGCAGGCAGGGATCGACGGAGAGCTTCGTCGTCCTCTCGTCTTCGCGGAACTGAACCGAAAATCGTTGTTCACCCGGCTCGGATTTGGACATTTGGATCCTCTTTTTACATAAGTCCGAGCTGAGAGTGCTCGCACTCGTCAGCTCGTCACATTTTTATACTTCGAGATTTTGGTGGAGGGAGGACAACCGTAGGCTCGGAGCTTGGAGCTCGGAGTCCGGAGATGGGAACGGTTTGGCTCGGAGATGGGAACGGTTTGGCTCGGAGCTCGGATTTGGCCATTTGGATCTCCCTTTTTGCGTAAGTCCGAGCTGAGAGTGCTCGGACTCAGCAGCTCCGCACGTTTTTCACACTTGAGATTTTGGTGGAGGAAAACAACCGTGACACTGCACTACTTGGAGCTCGGAGTTCGGAGATCGTGTGCTCTGCTCGGCGGTGATCCTGCTCATATTTGGGCCATTTGGATCCCTTTTGCATAAGTTCAAACTGAGAGTACTCGAAATCGGCAGCTCAGACACTTTTTTCACACTTGATATTTTGGTGGAGAAAGGCAACCGTGACATTGCACTGCTCGGAGCTCAGAGTTTAGAGCTCCTGTGCTCTGCTCGGCAGTGATCCTGCTCATATTTGGGCCATTTGGATCCCTTTTGCATTAGTCCAAGATGAGAGTGTTCGGACTCAGCAGCTTGGCACTTTTTTCACACTTGATATTTTGGTGGATGAAGGCAAGCTTTGCACTGCTCGGAGCTCGGAGTTTGGAGCTCGTGTGCTCTGATTGGCGGTGATCCTGCTCATATTTGGGCTATTTGGATCTTTTTTGCATAAGTCTGAGCTGAGAGTGCTCGGACTCGGCAGCTCGACACTTTTTTCACTGGTGGAGGAAGGCAACCGTGACACTGCATTGCTCGGAGCTCAGGGTTCGAAGCTCGTGTGCTTTGCTCGGCGGTGATCTTGCTCATATTTGGGCCATTTGGATCTCTTTTGCATAAGTTCGAGCTGAGAGTGCTCGGACTCGGCAGCTCGACACTTTTTTCATACTTGATATTTTGGTGGAGGAAGGCAAATGTGACATTGCACTGCTCGGAGCTCCTGTGCTCTACCTGGTTGCGATCCTGCTCATATTTGAGCCATTTGGATTCCCTTTTTGCATTAGTCCGAGCTGAGAGTGCTCGGACTCAGCAGCTCCGCACTTTTTTCACACTTGAGATTTTGGGAGGAAGGCAACGGTGACACTGCGTTGCTCAGAGCTCGGAGTTTGGAGAAGCAGCTGGAGGGCAACTCGTCTTTCGGCCAGGTCGGCACAGAGGGCTGCTCATTTCTATCCATGACGGGACGGAGGGCTATTTAGTTCCGCCGTTGTGCCGCACTTGTAAACAAGTTGCAGGGCTGCTTGACTCCATCCATGATGGGATGAAGGGTTGCTCAGCTCCGCCGTCGTGTCGCACTTGCTGTTTGACGAGTAGGGGCAAAATGGCAGAGGGGAGCTCGGTTGGATTTCATGACTTGTGTACTTGGAGCCCCTCCAATCCCCATGCCTTGCCCGAGCCCTTATGCTCTCATTTCGTCTGCTTAACCTTCTCTCGATCTCTTTTGGCCGCGGTTCCCAGGTCAGACACCGAGGTAGCGTGAGGATGATGAATAGGAATGTGCCTCTTGCTCATGACGGACCCTTAGGTCGGACTTTGCTACCTGGGAGCTCTGCCAATGGGCAACCTTGGTTGGTCCTTAGCGTCATGTCTTCATGGGAGAGGGGGTCTTAACACCACCGGGGAAGCCCTCTCTTACCCCTTGACTTATGGTCGTAGGGCTGGGGGCGATCCTTGTGTCTTTTGGAGAAAACCACCCTATCCCCGCAGTTTTGAGGTCGTTCCTCTTGCCCTGCGGTTCGGAGAGCTGGTCCCCCAGGGCAAGTGATGGTGATAGGTGGGAGAAGAGGACCTGGAAATAGTTTTGGAACTCGCCTAGACGGCGTTCCAAGTTGTCGATTCATGAAGCCTCGGCTACTCCTGAGGTCCGCCCAACAAATGGTCCATAGGGCAAGGTAGAAGGATCCATCTGGCCGGTGGGCTGAACCCTCGGGCCAGTAGGCTAGTCTGTCAAGATGGCGGGCGGATGCTAATGCTCTATGGGGGGACCCGAAAGTCCGGCCTAGGAGCTTTTGATATGTAGTTGAAGGACTGAGGTGACGAATTGTTGTTTATGGCGGGCGTAAGATCTATTTGACGGATTTTCTTTTTAGACCTTGTGATTATCAACTCTTAGCCTTTTGGGAAGCTGACGATCATGGAGGCTTTTAGTGCGTTCCCACAGACAACGCCAAATTGTTGATGTCTAAAATTGGCGAGTAACCAGCAGTATGGTTCGGAAAGGCAATTTACGTGTGAGATTGTTGATGACGTGGGGGACTGGAGAATCTAGAGCTTTTGACGTCCTCAAGGTGACCACAATCCGACCGGAAATTTTCGACTTGACCTGAGATCCTATTCAGACTCCGAGATAAATGTTTCTCTAGACTCTGTCCTGATCTCCGAGCCGAGCTCCACTCCTTCACTTCGAGCACCTGCATAAAGACTTACTGGGGTTGTGCCCGGTGAAATCCCTCCGGCGCGAGAGTAAGTATCCAGGGGGAAAAGGACTAAGAATGCTCTAATATTATAATATTAGTTGAGAAGACGTACTGTTGTGCATTGGATGCCACGATGTATTTATAGGCGCTGGACTCAATTAGAGTTGCGAAATTAGGGAGCTAAGCTCGGGTCAATTAACCTAATTTGTCTGGCATCCAATGAGCTAGCAGATTAGTACTCTAATCATCTGGATTGGGCTTTTGGGCTCATCTGCAGAGGCCCATGGGCCAGAGCTTCAACACTGCTTGGAGAGGCCCCGAGTATGAAGAATTCGAGCGGAGAATGCTCGAGTTCGTTAGTTCGGCTTAGACCCTATCAGCTCGTCTTGAACTCCTTCAACTCGGCATGACAATTTTCAGTTTGGCCTGGAGATCTTCGAGGAGAACATGAGAGTCCCAACCGGAGGGAATCCCAACCCCCAGCCCGACCGTTTTTTCATACTTGGAGCGATATTTTCCACGTGGTGTATGTGACGAAATTCCCCCACATTGAGAGTTATTCCAATGGGTTTTTTTTAGAGGAAGGAGGAATCAATTAGAACAAAGTTGAAAGGTGAAGGGGTAAGATTATTTGATTTTGAAGTTGGAGGACCAAATAGAATATTAGAGTTGCACAAATGACGTGAAATTTATTACGGAAATAGAATTATTAATAAGACAGAACAAAAGTGAACAACTGTGAGAGAAGAGAAATGCGTGCATTATCAAAGATGGAGAAAGATAATTAGTGAAGATGAGACAAGAATGAGCTGTGTGTGTGACATACCTAGGAGACAGAGAAAGATATTTTTGCATTCCACCAATAAACTGTGCTTTGAGTTGCCTGAGAGAGAGATAGAGATGAAGGGTCTTGGAGAAAAAACAATTGCAAATTGTCACGTGAAAACAGACTGACGGAGAAACAGAGGGCGGGGATACAATTAAGCTTGGCTTTCTCTAGGTGACCCCTATTGCACTCCCGAAGCTCTCACGTGGCCTCTATTTTTATTACTTGTGTACCTTTTTTTCCCCCATTTTTCGGTCAATAAATAGTGTACTTCAAATGGAATTTATGCACGCGCGTACTTGCAATCAATATTTTGTTTCCGATATGGACAAATTTCTCTCCAGTAGTGAATAAGTATGTATTTCAATTTAAATCTTCTAATACGTATTTAATTTTAAATAATATTTTTTTTAACATTTTTTTTTTCCAAAAATGGATGAAAAAATAATGTTGCGCATGACATTTGGCAGGTTATTGTGGTAGTTTTTTTTGGTTTTTTTTTTAGTTTTTTTTTTTTTTTTTTCATCTTCTTCCGTTCTGTTTGCCGTCCACCTCCATAGCCTAACGGACTCTCTCTCTTGAGTCTTGAGTGATTTTGTAATTTCTTTTGTAAAGTTAGGCCCGCCCCGACCTATAAACAATTGTCGGTTGTAACTATTTTTTTTTTTTTTTTTTGATAAGTAAAATTTTGTTAATTAAATTTTGCTGCAAATCAAAACTTATGCACTACAAAAGTTACAAAAGTATTCATCTAGTTATTAATATGAATAGTGCTAGAACTATACAATACTATTAGCCACTAATCAAAAACCAAATAAATAGTCAATTGCAATGAAAAAACAAAAAAGATTTACAAAACGAAAACAACACCACAATGATACAAGATCGGAGAAGAGTTAACCATAGAGAGAAAGGCAATAAATCTCTAAACCATCCAAACCAAGCCAAGTATCAAGGGTTCAAGATTGGTTTAATTATTTTTCATACTGTTCGAGTTCGAGTTAAGTCTAAAACCTTATATTCAAACTTGATTAATTTAAAAAGTGAACTATCCGTGAACTTTTTTCAATTTTTTTTTTAATTAGTCAAATTTTAATGATTAAGAAAAAATATTATATATTTTTTTAAACAAAATTAGTTATTTATAATTACATTTTGAAAATCTATATATTAAATTCAAATATTTAAGTTACAAAACGAATCAAAATATTAGAATTAGAAAATGTCAATGTAATTTACAAATACTTAGTCTATTATAATAATTAAATAGGTTAAATGAAATTAAGCCTTTTTTTTTAAAATAAAAAAATATATTTTGATATGAAAAGAATTATTTTTCTATTTTAGTTATGATTTAATGAAATTTACATTTTATTTTTAACAAAGAAATATATATTTGTATTAATTTAGTTAAAATTTAAAATTATATTTTAAGAAAATAGTTAATTAGTTAAATTTCAGGTCCTACACCCAAACACAAGTAAAAAAATACTTAAAAATAGTATAATTTAGGAAAGTTACGAATTGCAGTCCCTAAATCAATTTATGCGGTTTAAATCTGAAAACCAATGTATTAAATTTAGATATCTCCAGACGGCAAACCAAATTAAGGGGGTACTAATTAATATAAGAAAAGAACAGGAGTTTTCCATGGGGTGGGTTTCTTTCCGTTACTTAGCATCAGCATCTTCCAAATGTTTTTATTTCATTCGGACAAAACACAGCGATTAGCCCAAACAGCGAAGAGAAAAATCAGATCGGAAAAGCATATGATCATGAACAACTCACCGGAAAATGTAGATAAGTCGGTCGAGTATAGTAATGTGCTAAGCGGGACCTGATCAACAGCTTTCTGGGAGGGATAGGGGTGTATATTCAATGATGATAAGACATAAACAGAAAAGGTCACTCCACTATAAGTATTATATAGGGGAGCAAAGCCAACCTCTTGTTCTACTGGAGACGGCGGACCAAACGAGGTGGTACTCACTAATTACATGGGCAGTCAATGGAAAAGGTCACTCCACTATAAAGGAGTTGTTTAAATAATAATTTTTTTTTTTTTTACAAGAATGTTTTTTAACTTATTTACACAACCCAAGTATCCAAGTACCCCGAATACCGAAACTTATTTTATTTTTTATTTTTTTGGACCTGCCGTTCAGAACGTCGGGACCAAAAACACTTCAAACGGTGTTTGATACACCGTTTGGACCAAATGATTTAGTCCCGGTGTTCAAAACGCTGGGACTAAATCATTTGTTTCCTTGCTAACAGAGAGAGAGAATGAATTGGGTTACTTTAAAAAAAAAAGAAAAAAAAAAAGAAGAGTTTTTGACACTTTATACCCCTAAAGTTTGATCAATATTTAACTCTGAGCTTTTTTTTTTTTTTTTTTCAATTTGTTTTTTTATAAAGAAATGTTTTTTTGTTTGTTAATTTTAATTTCTTTAATTGTTATAATTTTAATTTAAAAGTGAGGTCAAACGGTTGATCGAATAAGTCAAACGTTTGACTAGTTAAAACAGTAAGGTAAAAAATTCTGAAAATTAATCAAGTTGGTCGGCCAATTTGACAAATCAGTCAACCGTTAAAAATAATGGGTTTAAATTGCATGTCTTGATCTAATCGGTCAACCAAATGGGACATCCTGTCGACGAAATTTAATTTTTTTATTAATTATTAGGGATTACTTTAGAGTTAATTTTATTATTATTATTATTATTAATTTTTTTAAATGACAGGGCCGGGCCAGGGCGGGTTTTAAAAAATTGGTCATGCCCAAATCCGGCCTTAAAATTGATTGAGCCTACATAAATATGTTCACACCCTGTCCACGGGCTTGAAACTCAAGTCCAGGTCCTAAAAAGAGTAGGTGAGCTTGGTGGGCTGCGCGGGCTCTTGGGCCATGACCAACCTTAGGTAAATGTAACTCCCCAACCCAAGATTAGTACATAATTACAAATCACTATTCACAGGTGTTGGCTAAGTGAGCTACCCAAGAGGGGGGTGAATTGGGTAGATAAAAATTAATTTAAATAAAATATTTCAAAAATTCAAATAATTAATTTTTACCCTAAATTAATTATTATCTATATAGTAGCGGAAATTAAGTATCAACTAGGTGCACACTAAACAATACAAAAATAAATAAATAAAAGAATGCAGCACTTCAGAAATTTATAGTGGTTCACCAAACTATTCTTGGTTAATCCAGTCTCCCGAGTTCCATGGAAAGTCGCACCCACTAATCACTATGGTCCCTTTAACCAGGTAGGAACCAAACCTTTACAAAACGATTCTTTTCGCATACTTAGAATCAACTTTTACAATTCATTTTCACAGGCTCATAAATAACCCTATTTTTTTCACAGGTTAAAGATTAATCTAATTCTTTTATACTTAGGCTAAGAATCGAACCTCACAAAAATGCTCCAAATATCCTTTTTCTCGATAAGGATTGAACCGTTACAAAATCACTCAAATTAATTCTATCAATGAATAATTAACACCTAATCTTTTTATACTATAGGCAAATATCAAAACCTCAATCTCTTTACCAGAAGAGATTGAAACCAGCTATTCTTGATTAGACACTCCCAATAGTATCTAATCCGACACTCAACTTACCAATTACAAAATTGATAAGTGATTTTTCCACTCGGAACTTCTACTATCCTAGATAAATTTGAACTCGATTAATGTCTCGATACTAGTAATAGAAATACAATGAGAATTCAAAATCTGATTTTAAACAAAAAATGGATAACAAATAATTTAGCAAGTAATCAGATTTTCTTAAGAAATTGTTTCAAAAATAATTTTCAATTTAAAAACAGGAAAACAATTTCAAAGATCAAATTTCAAGTAGAATATGATAATAGTAAACAATCAATTAATAGTAATCAACTTGGAACAATCTCACTAGGAATCCACCGATAAATATAATAAGCAATGAAACCTCAAGTCGGCAATCAATAATAATCCATTTCAAAATATCTCAAGAATGATTCTCAAGAAAATTCTTACAATACTCTCAGTATGATAACTCTTAGAAAGTACAAGAACTGAATAGTTCTTCAAAAAAAAAGAATGAAATTTTTTAAACCTAAAAAACGTAGGTTTATTTATAGGGGATTAGAACAAGCCTTCTAACGTCTAATTCCCACATTTCATGACAAATAATTACTCCAATAGCCTCCTTATATCATTAAGACTCATTCATGGTATAATTCACTTAATTATATCTTTTAAAACATTCAATTTAGTCCCTTAAATTTATACTCAATCTCAATTAGACAAGATAGAAATAATTTCATGAACCAAATTGAGAGATATCCAAAATACTTGAACAATATCTATAGGGATATTAAAATATTAACTAAATAGCTAAAAACCTATTAGATCCCTAAGATATCTTGCATATCTTAAGCATAAAATGGCTAGTAACGGCTACTTTTTGGATCAAAACCATAAAAATCTCAAATCTTGAAACTAGCCATCGGTTGACCGACCAACACCCATCGATCAACCGCCCAATTCAGGACGTAGCCCAAGCTGAAATTCCTTCATCATAAGTCGACTGCCCATTAAGTATCTGTCGACCGAACGATTGAGAGAGTTTTACAGGTCTACTTACTGTCGACCTAACGATTCAGAGAGTTTATATTTTAACCATAAGTCGACTTACCTGTCGACCGAGAGATTTAGAGAGTTTGTTTCACTTTCATAAGTCGACCTATCTGTCGACTGAACAATTCAGGGACTAAATCTTCTTCCCAGCTCCATTCCATCGGTTGACCAATCAATTTGTGTAGGTCGACTGATTGAGCTGAAACAACTCTTCTTAATTAATTTTCTACTAAATTTCTTCGACGTTTTTGTCCATTTAACAAATTTCTTTTTTCGGTTAACTCCACTAAATCCTTAAATTCAATTTTAATTAGTTATATTTCTTAAATCAATTGTTTCTTCTTCAATTACACATATGAGCAAATATGTTAGCTAATTAGGATTCTATAAAAAACACACATAATTGTAAAAATATTTTGTGTCGTGTGTGATCCTAATCGGGATACATTAATAGTAAAAATTTAATCTGAGTTGTTTTTCCTAGGGTCTTCAAATTCTTCGATCTCTTAACATGCATCATCTTTGTCAATGTCTTTAACATCTAATTAACATTTTTTTCAATATCTTCATGATAATCTCTTCACTGAAACTAATAAACTGAAACACTCAATAAAATTGTTAGTTTTACAAAAAATATCAACATTTAATTGTCTATCAAAATCTTAAGATCAACAATCTCCCATTTTTTGATGATGACAATTAACTTTGATGTTTTTGTCAAAGTAATATGTAACCACACTCCCCCTAAATCCGAGGACGGGATAACTTATTAAAACATAGTAATGAAGATAATCATAAGATAATCAACAAAGCACAAATTTCAAAATATGATAAACTCCTCCTACATAAAAGTAAACTCAACTTCTAACAACTATGGTCTGCCCCTTAAGATATTCAATAAAATATCAATAAATTCTCCCTCTTTGTCATCTCAAAAAGTGGGAAAGGGAAACCACAAATAAACACTATTCTAGGCAAATATCGTTATGCCCAGCCATACCCAAATCGCGAATGATTTTCATAAACTAATCTTCCGCTAATGGTTTGATAAAAATATCAGCAAGTTGGTCGGAGGTATTAATATACTCAATAACAATGTCTCTTTTCTAAATGTGATCGCGAATAAAGTGATGTCTAATCTCTATGTGTTTAATTCGTGAGTACTGTGTAGGATTCTTACTTAGACAAATAGCATTTTTATTATCACAATAAATCGGGACCTCCTCCACACAAATTCCAAAATCATTTAACTGTTGCTTAATATATAAAATTTGAGCACAACAATTACCAGCTGCCATTTACTCAGCCTCAGTAGTGGATAAGGCTATCGAATTTTGTTTCTTGCTTGACTATGAAATTGAGGTATGTACTAACAAATGACATGACCTATTTGTGTTTTTTCGCTCGACTTTGCAACCAGCAAAATCAACGTCGGAGTAACTTATTAATTTAAAATCACTCCCCTTAGGATACCATAATCCTAGGTCAGTCGTCCCTTTTAAATATTGAAAAATTCGCTTAACCGCAGTCAAGTGCGATTCTTTGGGACAAGACTGAAATCTAGCACATAAACAAACACTATACATCATATCAAGTCTACTAGCAGTTAAGTACAACATACTACCAATCAAACCTCGATACATTTTTTCATTAACACTTTTGTCCATATCATCTTTGTCTATTTTTATAACTGTTGCCGTGAGAGTTTTGTACTCTTTAGCGCCATCCAAACCATATTTCTTTAACAGCTCCTTGGTGTTTTTAGCTTGGTTTATGAATATTCCTTCTTTGGTTTACTTAATTTGCAACCCAAGAAAGAAATTCAGCTCTCCCATTATGCTCATATCAAATTTGACCTGCATTATCTTAGCAAACTCTTGGCAAAGATCCTCATTAGTAGATTCAAAAATAATATCATTGACACAAACTTGTACTAATAGGATATTAGAATTAGTTTGCTTAACAAATAGTGTTATATCACAAATACCCCTTAGAAAACCATTTTCCATCAAGTATCGACTAAGTCTCTCATACCAAGCTCTAGGAGCTTGTTTGAGCCCATATAAAGCCTTACGAAGTTTAAATAAGTGATCGAAAAATTTATCACTTTCAAATCTCGGGGATTGTTCCACATAGACTTCTTTCGCTAGGAAGCCATTTAGAAATGCACTCTTAACATCCATTTGATATAGCTTAAAATTATGTGATCATGCAAAAGCGAGTAGCATTCTAATTGCTTATAATCTAGCCATAGGAGCATAGGTTTCATCATAATTAATTCTTTCCTCTTGATTATAGTCATGTGCTACTAATCTTGCTTTATTTCTAATTACCATACCAGATTCATTCTTTTTATTTCAAAAAACCTATTTAGTACCAATAACTAGATGAAAATTCGGTCTCGGAACAAGACACCATAATTTGTTCCGCTCAAATTGAACTAACTCATCTTGCATTTCAGAAATCCAAGATTCATCAATTAACGCCTCATTTATATTTTTAGGCTCAATTTGAGATAAGAAAGCAAGATTAATTATATCTCTAAGAGAGGAATGTGTACTTACACCTATTTCGAAATTACGGATGATTTATTTTACCGAATGTCCAGGTCCTGTCTTTATAGCTCGTGGTAAAGTCGTATCCTCTTTTTTAGCCTCCTTCTCTTTTTTGGACTTCTTAGTCGCAATGTTTCCTTGGTTTTGGTTATTTGAAATACCTACGTCATCATCATCCAAAATCTTTCTCGACAAAAATGGGTCAGATTCCTCAAATACAACATGCATAGATTCCTCTACTACTAACGTACGTTTATTGTAAACTCTATAAGCTTTACTGTTAGTAGCATATCCAAGGAAAATTCCATAATCAGATTTAACATCAAATTTGCCTAGATTATCCTTGTCATTCAAAATGAAGCATTTACATCCAAATACTTTAAAATAAGAAATGTTGGGAGTCTTACTATTCCAGATTTCATATGGGATTTTGTTAAACCCTCTACGAATCGATACCCGATTCACCATATGGCAAGCTGTACTTACTGCTTTGTCCCAGAAGTAGGTCGGCAAACAGCTTTCACTAAGCATCGTTCTGGCTATCTCTTGAAGCGTCATGTTCTTTCTTTCTACTACACCATTTTGTTGTGGTGGTCTTGGTGCAGAGAAATTATGAGCATTACCATGCTCATCACAGTAACTAACAACATCATTGTTGATCCTAAGATTTTAATAGACAATTAAATGTTGATGTTTTTTGTGAGACTAATGGTTTGTTAAGTGTTTCAATTTATTAGTTCCAGTAATGAAGATGCGATGACAAATTATGAATAGATGCTAAATGATGATAACAAAGATGATGAAGAATTAAGAGTTTGAAGAAATTAGAGAAAACAACTCATGTGAATTTCAATTCTTAATATCCCAATTAAGAACACACACGGCATAAAAAGTTTTTATTGTTTATGTGTATTTTGATAAGATGAAATTATTTACTCCTATATTTTGATAAGATGAAATTATCTACTCCTATGTGTATTTGAAAAGAAATATTTATAATTGACTAAAATAGAATTTAAGAAGTTAGTGGAGCTTATTTAGAAAAGAAAATTGTTAAAGGGGCGAAAATGAAAAAAAGAATATGTTAAAAACGAGTTCAGAAAAGAGATCTAGTAGACATAAGTTGACTGGTAAGTTGACCGGACCAAGCAGCAGAAACAACCTATATCTCTAAGTCGACAGGCAGGTCGACCAGTGAAGAGAAACTGAACTCTATGTATCTCTAAGTCAACAGGTAGGTCGACCTGTGAAGGCAAAACGAACTATCTGAATCTCCAAGTTGACAGACAGGTCGACCTACGAACGCAACAACGATGGATTGGCTTTATCCTGAATAGGGCAATCGACTGATCGGTCGACCTGACGCATTGTTTCAGGATTCTGTTTATTCCGAGATTATATCTAAAAGTAGTCATTTTTTGTTGAGATTTAAGAGAGATTTCAGAGATATTATTATATTTAAGATATGCTTCACCTAATGTTTAAATCCTATTGATTTGGTTAATTAATTTTTAATGTTTCTCAATTTGGTACATAAAATTGATTCTATTCTAATTAATTGAGATTGAGAAATATTTGGGGGGCTTAATTGAAAGTTTTAAAAGCTATTATTAAGCGTATTGAGCCAAAATGAAGTCATAATGATATATGGGGTCTAAGAGAGCATTTAATTGTCATGATATATGGGAACTAGTCATTAGAGAGCTGATTTATTTCCCATATATATAGACCTGCGAATTTCATAAATCGTAAATCAATATCGAGAGAGCATAAGAGTTACGATCATTTGTGAGTTGTTATAAGAGTCATAATTCTGAGATATTGTTTGAGCTATTCTGAGAGGCGATCTTGAAGATCAATTGCTATCAATCTTTGCTGCTACCGGATTTGAAGTTATATTGCTTTATTTATTTATTCTATAAATTTTGGGTGAGATATTTTCAATTATTTTCTAATTGTGCATTACTTATTTATTTTTGGAAATTATTTTTTAGAATTTTTTTTTGATTCTTTATTAAAGAAAATATTTTTATAAACAGTTTCTTGAATCTGATTACGTGCTAAATTATTTGCTACCCATATCTTATTTAAAATTTGATTTCCAATCTCACATTTTTTTTATCACTAGACTTGGGATATTAATTGAGTTATTATTTATCTGGGGTGGTAGAAGCTCCGAGTGAGATTTTTTGCTTATCAATTTGTATTGGTGAGTAGTGTGATGGGTTAAATACTATTGGGGGTATTTAAGCAGGGGTAGCCGATTTTCAGTCTCTTCTTGTAAAGAGATTGAGGTAGTGATTCTTCCTGAATAGAATTATGTTTTTGAGTGAAATTTGTAACGGTTCATTCCTTACCGGGTAAAAGGATATTTGGAGTGATTGGTGAGGTTTTAATTATTTGGCCTTAGTGTTAAAAAGAATTAGGTTATTCTTTAACTTGTAAAAAGTAGAGGTTCTTCCTTAGCCTGGGAAAGGGATATTGTAAAGGTTGATTCTAAGTCTGTAAAAGAATCGGTGTGAGGGTTTGGTTCATATCTTTAAAGGGATCTTGAGTATTAGTAGGTGCGAATCTCTGTGGGGCTTAGAGGACTGGACTAGCCAAGAGTAGCTTGGTGAACCAGGATATATCTTGGTGTGCTGCAATATTTAATTTGTTTATTTTTACTGTTTGATGTGCACTTAATTGATTATTTAATTCCACTGTGATATAAAGATAATAATTAATTTAGAATTAAAAATAATTATTTGTTTTATTAAAATTTTATTCTGATATTACCCAATTCACCCCCCTCTTGGGTATTCCACTGGGCCAATAATTGGCATCAGAGGTGGTTTAACTCGATTAGCTTAAAACACTAGCTAATAAATATCACATAGCACACACGATAGGCACACTAGGTAAGGGGCTTTCTATGCACCATCCACCATTGTTTACATGTAGTAATTATGCTATTTGGAAGAATAGAATGATTACTTTTTTGCAGGCCACTAATTACGAGGCATTGTTGGTTATTAAATATGGTCCATATACTCATATGGAAAATGGAGTAGCCAATAGAAAGGAGCAACTGAGTTCCTTTGATAAAGAAAAATTATCTATTAACTCACAAACTACTAACATTTTGCTTTGTTTTTTAGATGCAAATATGTACAGAAAAATTTCAGGTTGTGCTTCTGCGAAAGAAATATATGATAGATTGAAAGACACATATGAGGGAACTGATCAAGTGATTGCAATCAAGGAGGCCAAATATCTCACCAAACTCACTACCGATGAACTCATCATTGATTTAATAACCCATGAGACGGTTGTGCAACAGTATGAGGTTAGATAAAAAAGTAACCTAAAGAGAAAAAAAAGACCTACGAAAGAAACATGGGATGTTACAAATTCCAACAGTTCTGAAGCATCAAGCAATGATAAGAGAACTCCGATATTTGCCTTTATTGCTAAAAGAATTGAGTCGAAGTTGAGATGTAATTATTGCAACAGGGTTGGATATTTTAAAGTATCATGTTCATTCAAGAACCCTAAGTTTATGGCTAAGAATGTATCCAAAGTGAAATGAATACCGAAAAGAGCTACACAATTAGCTTGTGCAGAGTTACATAGTGTTGGGACTGGACCGGAAGGAATAACCAGAGAGATTATATCAAAATCAAGATGGGAAGTCACCAAGAATCTACAAGCGATATGTATAAAGCGAAAAGGTATACCGAAGTCGAGATGTGAAGTTTTAAAGAAGCAACAATCGACATGTGCAAACAACAAGGATGTACCAAAATCAAAATGTGAAGTTATAAAGAAGTCACAAGTGACATATGTAAATAGAAAAGATGCACCAAATTCGAGATGTGAAGTTACAAAGAACCCACGAGCAGCAAGTGAAAGCAGGAAAGATGTACCAAAGCCATCGGCTAAGAGAAATTGTGTACTCAAATCAATCGGTGGTACAAATAAGGTAAAAAAGTAAAGTCGCCTCGAAAGATATAAAAGGTACTCCTAACCCTCCACATTTTAAATTCATTAAATTTGTTAAAGATGGAGGTGCCCAACTTGCCAAATAGGTAAGTTGGTGATGGTTTCTAAGACCTATTTTCAATGACGTATTTATTTGTTGTCTTAAAAACATTATATGGTGATTCTGAGAATCACATTTAGTTAAGGGGTATTAACATATCTTTATATGCTTATATCAAATAGTGATTATATGTTTATTTTAAAGTATGTTATGTGATTTAGAAGATTAATCGAGTATTTTTGATCTCACTAAATAATGCTTATTATGTGTTGCATATGTTTTTAGGACTATTTGTATAATGTGCTATCATTCATGCTATTTACTTTTATACAAATAAGTTGAATTGAGCTATTTTTTTTTATTAATCTTGATTTATTAAAATGCATGTTATTTGAGGTGAATTAAAAGATAAAGAATGATTTATTTGATTTGAATTGTTCTAGACCATGATTATATGCTTACTTGGATATATTTATATAAGTATATGTCTCATATTCTTTGATTTTTAAATGATTATTATTGTGTAAGGGATTGAGTATGTTACGAGATAACATTTTTAATATACATGTTATTGATTGAGATATGATTCATGTTCTTGAGCGTTAATGATTATTGTTGAAAAATGGAGCTGAAATTTTTAAGTATGCATTATATTGATAGCTTCATAAACTATCATTGAGAGATGTTTCATGTCTTAGTGCTGCAAAGATTATATTTTTCTTCTTAAAATGAATTAGTTTGTTTATACTTATATAGTGGGAGATTGCATGTTAAGAATGATATTTTTGATGTGGATTTTGATGAATTGAGTAGACTTGATATTTATCTATAATAATGATCCACATAGTGTCGATGTTTTGTGCCTAAAAGTTGATTTGTTAAAATGAGTTTTGATTCTTAAAGTTAAAGTTATGAGTTGATTCAATGTGTTTTTAAAAGAGTTATATACATTTGGATTTAATTCATGTAGGCTTACTCTTTCAAGTATATTATATGATTACCTAGAGTAATGTTCATGTGTGTTCCCTCTCTCCCTAAGTTTTATTTTTGAAGATGACAAAGGGGGAGAGATAGGATGATGTTTTATTAAGGGGGAGTTTATTTTTAAATTTGTGCTTTATTGATCATTTTTAATATCTTCATTCTTATGCTTAAATGAGTTATAAAATCCGTCATCAGATTCAGGGGGAGCGTGGTTACATTATTATTTTGAAGAAAACATCAAAGTTAACTGTTATCACTAAAAAGGGAGAGATTGTTGATCTTAAGATTTTGATGAACAATTAAATGTTGATATTTTTTGTGGGATTAATGGTTTGTTAAGTATTTTACTTTATTAGTTCCAGTGATGAAGATGTGATGACAAATTATGAATGGATGCTAAATGATGATGACAAAGATGATGAAGAATTAAGAGTTTGAAGAAATTAAGGAAAACAACTCAGGTGAATTTCAACTCTTAATATTCCAATTAGAAGCACACACGTACAAAAAGTTTTTATTGTTTATGTGTGTTTTATGTGTTTTGATAAGATGAAATTACTTGCTCCTATGTGTATTTGAAAAGAAATATTTATAACTGACTAAAATAGAATTTAAGAAGTTAGTTGAGATTATTTAGAAAAGAAAATGGTTAATGGGGCGAAAACGAAAAAAAGAATAAGTTAAAAACGAGTTCAGAAAAGAGATCCAACAGACATAAGTCGACTGATAAGTCAACCGGACCAAGCAGCAAAAACAACCTGTATCTCTAAGTCAACAGGAAGGTCGACGGGTGAAGAGAAGCTAAACTATTTGTATCTCTAAGTCAACAGGTAAGTCGACCAGTGAAGGCAAAACGAACTCTCTTAATCTACATCCTAAATAGGGCAGTCGTCTGACCGGTCGATCGAACGTGCTGTTTCGGGATTCTGTTTATTTCAAGATTATATCCAAAAGTAGCCATTTTTGGTGGAGATTTGAGAGAGATTTCGGGAGTATTATTATATTTAAGATATGCTTCACCTAATGTTTAAATCCTATTGATTTGATTCATTAATTTTTAATGTTTCTCAATTTAGTACATAAAATTGATTATATTATAATTAATTGAGATTGAGAAATATTTAGGGGGCTTAATCGAAAGTTTTAAAAGTTATTATTAAGTGTATTGAACCAAAATGAAGTTATAATGATATATGGGGTCTAAGAGAGTATTTAATTATCATGACACATGGGAACTAGCCGTTAGATAGTTGATTTATTTCCTATATATATAGACCTGCGAATTTCAAAAATCATAAATCAATATTGAGAGAGCATAAGAGTTATGATCATTTGTGAGCTGTTATAAAAGTCATAATTATGAGATATTGTGTGAGCTATTCTGAGAGGCGATCTTGAAGATCAATTGCTATCAATCTTTGCTGTTGTCGGATTTAAAGTTACATTGTTTTATTTATTAATTCGGTGGATTCTGGGTGAGATTTTTTCAATTTCTTTCTAATTGTGCATTACTTGTTTATTTTTGAAAATTGATCTTTAGAAATTAATTTTTGATTCTTTATTGAAGAAAATATTTTTATAAACAATTTCTTGAATCTGATTACGTACTAAATTATTTTCTACCTATATCTTGTTTAAAATTAAATTTTCAATCTCACATTTTTTCTATCACTAAACTTGGGATATTAATTGAGTTATTATTTATCTGGGGTGGTAGAAACTCCGAGTGAGATTTTTTGCTTATCAATTTGTATTGGTGAGTAGTGTGACGGGTTAAATACTGTTGGGGGTGTTTAATCAGGGGTAGCAAGCTTTCCGTCTCTTCCTGTAAAGAGATTGAGGTAGTGATTCTTCCTGGATAGAATTGTGTTTTTGAGTGAAATTTTTAAGGGTTCAATCCTTATCGGGTAAAAGGATATTTGGAGTGATTGGTGAAATTTTGATTCTTTAGCCTTAGTGTTAAAAAGAATTAAGTTATTCTTTATCCTGTAAAAAGTAGAAGTTCTTCTTTAACTTGGGAAAATGATATTGTAAAGGTTGATTATGAGCTTGTAAAAGAATCGGTGTGAGGGTTTGGTTCCTACCTTTAAAGGGATCTTGAGTATTAGTAGGTGCGAATCTCCGTGGGGCTCGGAGGACTAGACTAACCAAGAGTAGCTTGGTGAACCAGGATATATCTTGGTGTGCTGCAATATTTACTTTGTTTATTTTTTCTATTTGGTGTGCACTTAGTTGATTATTTAATTCCGCTCTGATATAAAGATAATAATTAATTTATGATTAAAATTAATTATTTGATTTATTAAAGTTTTATTCTGATAAATTTTTAATTACCCAATTCACCCCCCTTCTTGGGTATTCTACTGGGCCAACAATCATTATTCTTAAACTCTCTTCCTCTGTCACTACAAATGGTAATAATAGAGCATTACTTCTCATTTTGAACACATTTACAAAATTTAGCAAATACAGAAGTAACCTCACTTTTCTTGACAAAGAAAAATATCTAGGTAAGTCTAGAATATTCATCAACTATTACGAAAGTATAAAACTTACCACCAAGACTACCAACAGAATTTGGACCAAATAAATCATGATGTAACAATTCAAGACATCTAGATGTGGACGTGTGCATCTTTTTCTTAATAATGATCTAGATTGCTTGCCTAATTGACATGCATCACGTACTTTATCTTTCACAAATTACAAATTTGGTAGGCTACGTACGAGGCTCTTCTTAGATAAATTAAAAATTTACTCCATACTAACATGCCCAAGTCTCTTATGCCACAACCAATTATTTTTAGATAACGCATTCAAACAAGATAAATTTTGAGAAGTAAAATCATCAAATGAGAAAGTATAAACATTCTCAAAACGTGATATAACTAACAAGATACTACTATCTTGACTATTCTTAATAATGCACTTATTATGATCAAATACAACATTATAGCCCTTGTCACATAGTTGACTAATACTAAGGAAATTATGTTTAAGACCATCAACTAATAACACATCTTTAATAATAATAGTACCATTAGCGACATTACCCATACCGATAATTTTACTTTTTGCGTTGTCTCTAAAAGTCACATGACCTCTATCCTTAGGTGTCAAAAATTTGAATTTTGCTTTATCTCCCATCATGTGTCGAGAACAATCGCTGTCCAGAAACCATTTGTCCATGTTTATTAATGATTTTAGAATAATCTACAAGGAGCACCTCAAATAGTTCCTAAGTGGTACCCATTCTAAGTGGGTCCGATCTTGTTAGTCGGGATAATTTTAGTTTATTTTAGAACTCAAACTTGTCTATAGTTAGATATTTTAGCAAAACATCTACAAATAGTATGCCCTACAATATTACATTTAAGACATCTAACAAGACCTCTAGCTTCAGAAAAAGAATTTATGAAAACATTTTTGCTTAAGATGTTTCTAAAACCCAATACCGGCTTTATCAAAAATACCACGTGAACTTCCCAAAAGCATTTTCAAGTTAGTCTCACCGCCGGTGAATTTGAGAATAATTGAATATAAATTCGAAATCTTGGATTTTAATTCATTGTTTTCAGATACGTAGTCCATTACTTGCTTGTTTAATGTATTAATTGTACTTGAAGGGCATTTATTTTGGAACACTGATTTTTATAATCATGAGAAAGTTCTTGATAAATATAAAATAATTCATCAAAATCTAAAGGACAAGAACCTAAACATTTTGTTATCTTACCACCAGTGGCCATTAATGCAAACATGGGCGTATCTTCACTTTTTTATTTTTCTAAGCTACTTGATTTGGTATCATCCCAAGTAGCCTTTATAGACTTCTTTTCTCTCTTCCTTCATTTCTTCTTCTCTTTTCTTTTTTTTTTCTTCTTCTTCTTCTTTATCCTTATTCGGTTCGGGACAATCAGTTTGAAAGTGACCGGACTTGTGACAGTTGTAGCATTCCACATTGTTCATGTTGAATTTTCTTCTCCCACGGAATGTACGTCGAGTCATTCTTATAAAATTCTTCGTGAGAAGCGCCACGTCTTTCTTTTGCTCACTGTCATGACTTTCATCATCACTGTCAGCCTCTTCTTCAGTTTTCTGAGCTTTTAGCGCCAATGATTTCTTCTTTCTATTTTCGGTATCATCCTCATATTCTCGAATCTCCGTTTCATGCGTCATCAAGTTGCCTATGAGGTCATCAATTTCGTATTTGGCAAGATCCTTAGCTTCCTCAATTGCGGTCACCTTTGACTCCCATATTTTCGTTAAAGATCTCAGGACCTAATGATGCGAAACCCACCAAGGATTAGTGAGACCCGAAACCAACTTAGGGTTTCTTTGCGAAGATCGAAACTAAATTAGATTTTGAATGAGCTAAAAATACAAAAAATTGAAAGATAAATTACCTTGACCCAACGTTTATGAATGAAACGCGAACCAATGGTATAATGATCTTGACCCAATGATTATAATGAATTACGAATCAAAGATATAAGTTTGAACACCACAAGAAACTCTTGATAAGTTCAGGAAAAGTTCTCTGAAAAACTAAAGAGAAAACTCTCACAATTTTTATTAATCAAAGTAATGTCCCTTTACCATGGGATACAAGTCTCTTAAATAGATAAAATAAAGAACCCTAGCTTGTGAATAGTGTAGCTGTGAATAGTGTAGATGAACAGTACATGAATAGTGGTGGCCACAATAGAAATAAAAAGAAACCCTAGAGGACTAAGGAATCCTAGAGAAATATGGAAACCCTACTCCTAATCTAAAAAGGAAAAGGCTAAATTGGAATCTTGCCTTACAAATTATTAAATAAATAACCTAAATTAAAAATAAAACACTAATAAATAAAATAAATATGATAAGAATTTCGTGGTCCACATGACTTGGTCCATTTGAATTCATGTCTAAGCCCATTCGCTTACTTTGATGAGATGGATTTGGCCTTGATTGTCCAATGGGCCTAATTTGGGCTTAACTATTGTAGACATGGGTCAAGTCTCTTGAATTAGCTCATTAAGTGCTACTTTGATTTTTCTTGGATCTTTCCCTAGTAATAGGCCTAACTGGAACATGTAACTGATCATCTGATGATGCTCGTTGATTCTCATCATTCCCCCTCTCTTCAAAATAATTCATCCTCGAATCTTTACCAGAGTGTTGTTAATAGTTCAGAAATTATCAAACATTCGCCAAGTCACATCCTTCCTAAGCACAAGTAGCACTGGTACCGCGCACGGACTCTTGCCTTCTCGTACGTGTCCTTTGGCCATTAACTCCTCAACTTGCCTTTGAAGTTCCTTTGTCTCTCCCGAATTATGCCTATAGGCTGCTGGTTGGTCAGGAATCATTGCGCAGGGCACAAAATTGATTTGATTCCCAATCCCTCTATAAGGTAGAAAATCGCTATGCACATCATTAGAAAACATGTCCTTATATTTCAGCAACATATAAACTACAACACTAGGCAAAGATTTGTCAATTTCGTTAGTGGTAAAACAAGCCTCTTTGTACAAGAGTATAAATATAGGCTGATTTGTATAAAAAGCCATATTGACATCACTCGTCTTAGCATAAAAACTCACTTGTTTTTATGTTTTTCTCTCATTTTTTCACTCTTTTTTTCTTTTCCACTCTTCTATTTCTTATCTTTTTTTGAACTCTCGGTCTCACAAGTTTTTTTCAACTCATTCTCTCTTTTCAATTTCATTTGATCCTCATTTTCCCTTTGTTGTTCCATGTCATCCTCCACGACTTGAGCACTTAGAGCACGCTAATCAACAAGTAACTCATCATCCACCAAGTACTCCACATCACCGTCACAAGCATCCCTATGCGGTAGCATCTGGTCATTATCACTCTCGCTATTGGTTTCCATCTCTCCATCAACATATGCTTTGTTGACATTGGGCAAATCGTCTCTCCTTTTTCGTGGTTCAGTTTTGGACTTTGAAATAGCCCTTTTGTCTATTATCCCATTCGGCCTCCATGGAGTAGAAGAGCCCGGGTTTTGAAATAACCGAGTTCCCTCCCTTTTAAGTTGCCATTCTACCTTTATTGCCATGTGCACCATGTCCTCCAACTCCACATAATGTTGCAACTTCACCATGTTGGCAATCTCCCGATTCAGCCCATTCAAGAACATTGTCATTGTTGCTTCTCTATCTTCCTTGATATTAGCCCGAATCATAGTGATCTCCATCTCTTTGTAGTAATCATCCACGCTATGATAGCCTTGAGTAAGACTTTGTAACTTATGGTACAATTTTCTATAGTAGTGACTGGGGACAAATCTTCTCCCCATTATGGCCTTCATTTCAGCCCATGTCTCAATAGGCCTCTCATGGTTTCGCCTTCTATTCATCACAAGTTGATCCCACCATATTATAGCATAATCAACAAATTCAATTACAACGAATTTTACCTTTTTATGCTCAGAGTAGTTGCAGCACTCAAAGTTCAATTCCATCTTCTTCTCCCACTCCAAGTATGCTTCAGGGTCGTTCTTCCTTTGGAATGATGAAATCTTCATCTTGATGCTTCCAAAGTTATTATCGATTTTCTCCCCATATCTATCTTCTCTATTTCCATATCTACGGCTAAATCTGCCCAAGCTCGCATTAGAGATGCGATCCTCTTCATCTAGGTCATCCCCATCATAATTTTTATATTCATACCGAGGCAGATTTCTCTCTCGTTGTTGTACATTAGGAGCTTTAGGTAGTTGCCGTGAACTAGACTCAGCTTATCTAGTCGTTCATACACTTCATCAAATCTCGAGTTCAATTGTTCAAACTTTCGCTCTAAGGCTTTGTAGAAAACTTTGACATCCATGACGTCCATCATTTCTGGTTCTTCATTAGATGAGCCTTTGTTTGTTTCTTAAGACATGTTTAATAATCTGCAAAACCAAGTTAGCAAACCTCACAAACACTCCCTCACAAGTTTCCCTCAAGATTGATGGTACTCGCGCTCGTGTTTCACTCAAATTCGCCTTTTACCCTCTTATGAGCTCACACTCGCTTGCCTTTTTCTACTCTTTAGTTCACTCTTTTAGTTCTTTATCGAACTTAACCAAACTCAATCAGAAATTTCTTATAATAATTCAAACTCAACCAATCAATTTAACTAAGAATGAGATTTAGGACAAAAGTAAAATGAACAAGAAGAGCACAAAGGATAAATTTGCGGAATAGAACAAGAAGAAATAAATTTCGAATTTTGGAGCTGCTTTTTCTTTTTTATTTTGTTTTTTTTGTTTTTTTTCTTTTTTTGGCAGTAACTTAAATCAAGAATGAAGATGTTCAGTACCAAAGAAAAAAAAAATGAAAAATTTAACCAAATATAAATATTTCGACCAAGAAAGTTCAAGTATGAAGGAAAAGAAAACGATGAACGAAGAAGAATAAAGAGGATAGGTAAAACCTGATTTAGACCTTGCTCTGATTACCAAATGATGCGAACCCCACCAAGGATTAGTGAGACCCAAAACCAACTTAGGGTTTCTTTGCGAAGATCGAAACTAAATCAGATTTTGAACAAGCAAAAAATACTGAAAATTGAAAGATAGATTACCTTGACCCAACGTTTATGAATGAAACGCGAACCAATGGTATAATGATCTTGACCCAATGATTATAATGAATCACGAATCAAAGATATAAGTTTGAACGCCACAAGAAACTCTTGATAAGTTCAAGTAAAGTTCTCTGAAGAACTAAAGAGAAAACTCTCACAATTTTTATTAATCAAAGTAATGTCCCTTTCCCATGGGATACAAGTCTCTTAAATAGATAAAATAAAGAACCCTAGCTTGTGAATAGTGTAGCCGTGAATAGTGTCGATGAACAGTACATGAATAGTGGCGGCCACAATAGAAATAAAAAGAAACCCTAGAGGACTAAGGAATCCTAGAGAAATATGGAAACCCTACTCCTAATCTAAAAAAGAAAAGGTTAAATTGGCAATCTTGCCTTACAAATTATTAAATAAATAACCTAAATTAAAAATAAAACACTAATAAATAAAATAAATATGATAAGAATTTCGTGGTCCACATGACTTGGCCCATATGAGTTCATGTCTAAGCCCATTCGCTTGCTTTGATGAGATGGATTTGGCCTTGATTGTCCGATGGGCCTAATTTGGGCTTAAATATTGTAGACATGGGCCAAGTCTCTTGAATTAGCCCATTAAGTGCTACTTTGATTTTTCTTAGATCTTTCCCTAGTAATAGGCCTAACTGGAACATGTAACTGATCCTCTGATAGTGCTCGTTGATTCTCATCACCTTTCAAACTCTATCCTCCATGGAGTATGGCTTTCCAAGTTGACTTAAGTGATTACAAATATTGTTAAATCGAGTGTACATCTCTTGAATTGATTCAATTTCTTCCATTTTGAAGAATTCAAATTGCCTCATAAGAGCGTTGATTTTCGATTGCTTTACTTGATTTGTCTCTTCGTGGGTAACCTGTAGTTTGTCCCATATTTCTTTTGCTGATTTATAACCTGAAATTCTCGAGTATTCATTAGCATCTAAAGAATAAAATAGAATATTAATAGTTTGAGAGTTTATAGAAAGTTTTTGCTTATCGGAAGTAGTTAGCTGTTCTTTCTTCTTCTCGACTCCTTTTTCCATTGGGACAAACGGACCATCCTCAATTGCTAGCTAAACATCATAACTTGTGGCCTGAAGGAAGGCAATCATTCTCTCTTTGCACAATATATATGGTCGCAACATTTTTTATGCTCACGTCTAACTTACTCACAAGTGCACGAGGTCAAGTTTTAGTATAATAGATCTTTAAGATAGGATATCGTTCCACTAGGAAACATGTTTGAATAATTGAATACTGTAATTGGCATAGTCTTATATTATCTCGACTTTTCAAGAATTGTTTGAAATTTAATTACAACTAAGTTAAACTAATACTATTGGGTTAATTCTAATTAAGTTGATTACTTAGGGATTGATTTCATTCACTTAATACATGTTTGACTTCGTTTAGTTAACAATAATGGTGTTTATTCTATCCGACAATCTCTGTATCTTAAACTCATTCACTCCCTTTCCCGAGTATTTAGTGAACGAATATATGATTTCGCGTTGACGCCGAAGTCCCCCTCGAATGTCTTTTCGAACACATAGTCACATGAGTTTTGACCCAACGTCATGATTGCACACTTTCTAACGCCCTCCCAGGTTGTTAGAGCGTCGCGATGTGTTTAACCATAGTCTAAATTCGGGGTTACCTCTCCCGAGTGTCAAATCACGTATTCTTTAAACCAACCCTAATATCTTGACAAATATATTAAATTATAATAAAATGGTAAACACAATTGGATTTAGATAAACAACCATTAAAGTAACATATATTCAACCAAACAAGTATTTACATGAATTACAACAACCCCAAGATAATATTTATCTAGCCTACATGATCTTAGCTATATAAATATTAAAATAAGAGGGATTCAACATCATTAGATATGGAAAAGTAATTACAAAGATAAAAACAAAGGAAAAACGATCAAATCTGAGAGTGGAATAGTCTACTGTCGCCAAGGATCGGTCCGCAAGTGCTTCGTCTTCTCCGAATGATGAACCTCCTCTTTCAGCTCTCAAGAATGGCTAAAGATCACCTCTCTAATGTTAGGAACATTTTTTTTTTTTTTTTGTCAAAAGGGGGGGAGAAAGGGGATTAAATAAAAGATTTCAAAATATCTGAAAAACATATATTTTCTGCACAGAGTCAGCGCCGCAGCGGTAGATTTACCACAGCGGCAGTGAGTAAGTCGGTTCATATTATTGCTGAGGCGGTGACTGAACATTGCGGCGGTGAAAACAGTATTGAGCTCTTTGGACTTTCACCGGCTCGGCAGTGAGACTGGCTTTAAGGACACTGGACTTTCACTGCCTCGGCGGTGGTTGATCGCTGCGGCGGTGCCTTTTTTCCAATTCTCCATGCATGCCCACCGCTTCGATGGTGGCTTGACCGCCATGGTGGTAGGACTGCTGTCCTGAAACCTTGTTTCTTCACCGTTTCTCAACTCTTTTTCCACCGCTTCACTTGTTTATCACTTTGTTACATCCCTACACCTGATTTACATAAAAACAAACAAAAACAACATAAAATATTACTAAAACACTTGAAAACTACTAAATTCGGCTTAGAAGTAAGTAAGTATTTTGAACCTATCAGCATAATTTTCACATGCAAAACAACGGTAGTGAGTGTATAAATTGCCCCTCAGCTAGTGATCCCATTGTGTGTGCTGTGTGATCTTTGTTAGCTTAGTATGTCGAGCTAAACCAGCTCTGATGTCAATTGTTGGCCCAGTGAACTACCCAAGAGGGGGAGGGATGAATTGGGTAGATCAAAATTAATTCAAATAAAATACTGTAAAAAATCAAATAATTAATTTTTACCCTAAATTAATTATTATCTATATAGTAACGGAAATTAAGTATCAACTAGGTGCGCACCAAACAACACAAAAATAAATAAATAAAAGAATGCAGTATACTAAAAATTTATACTGGTTTACCAAGTTATTCTTGACTAATCCAATTCCCCGAGCTCCACAGAGAGTCGCACCCACTAATCACTATGATCCCTTTAACTAGGTGGGAACCAAACCCTTACAAAACGATTCTTTTCGCAGGCTCAGAATAAACCTTTACAATTCATTTTTACAGGCTCAGGAATAACCCTATCTTTTTCACAGGCTAAAGATTAACCTAATTCTTTAATACTTAGACTAAGAATCGAACCTCACAAAAACGTTCCAAATATCTTTTTACCCGGTAAAGATAGAACCGTTATAAAATTACTCAAATTAATTCTATCAAGGAAGAATTAACACCAAATCTTTTTATACTATAGACAACGATCAAAACCTCAATCTTTTTACCAGAAGAGATTGAAATCAGCTACCACTGATTAGACACTCCCAATACTATCTAATCCGACACTCAACTTATCAATTACAAAATTGATAAGTGATTTTCCTACTCGAGGTTTTTACCACTCCAGATAAATTTGAACTAGATTAATGTCCTGATACTAGTGATAGAAATACAGTGAGAATTTCAAAATCTAATTTTAAACAAAAAATGGGTAGCCTGCAATTTAGCACGTAATCAGATTTTCTTAAGAAATTGTTTCAAAAATAATTTTCAATTTAAAAACAGGAAAACAATTTCAAAGATCAAATTCCAAGTAGAATATGATAATAGCAAATAATCTATTAATAGTAATCAGCTTGAAACAATCTCACCAGGAATCCACCGATAAATATGATAAGTAATGAAACCTCAAGTTGGCAATCAACAATAATCCATTTCAAAATATCTTAAGAATGATTCTCAAGAAAATTATCACAATACTCTTAGTATGATAACTCTTAGAAAGCACAAGAACTGAATAACTCTTAAAAAAAAAATGAATGAGATTTTTTAAACCTACAAAACGCAGGTTCATTTATAGGGGATTAGAACAAGCCTTCTAACGTCTAGTTTCTACATTTCATGACAAATAATTACTCCAATAGTCTCCTTATATCATTAAGACTCATTCTTGATATAATTCACTTAATTATATATTTTAAAACGTTCAAATTTTGTCCCTCAAACTTATACTTAATCTCAATTAGATAAGATAGAAAAAATTTCATGAACCAAATTGAGAGATATCCAAAATACTTGAACCATATCTATAGGGATATTAAAATATTAATTAAATAGCTTAAAAACTATCAGATCCCTAAGATATTTCGCATATATTAACCATAAAATGGCTAGTAATGGCAACTTTTTGGATCAAAACTATAAAAATCTCAAATCCTGAAATTGACAATCGATCGACACCCAATTCAGGACGTAGCCCAAGCTGAAATTCTTTTGCCACAAATCGACCGCCCATTAAGTATCTGTCGACCGAACGATTCAGAGAGTTGCACAAGTTTACTTACCTGTTGACTTAATGATTCAGAGAGTTCATATTTTAACCATAAGTCGACTTACCTGTCGACCGAGAGATTTAGAGAATTTGTCTCACTTTCATAAGTCGACCTATATGTCGACTGAATAATTCAGGGACTGAATCTTCTTCCTAGCTCCATTCCATCGGTTGACCGATCAATTTGTGTAGGTCGACCGATTGAGTTGAAACACCTCTCCTTAATTAATTTTCTACTAAATTCATTTGACGTTTTTGTCCCTTTAACCGATTTCTTTTCTCGGTTAACTCCACTAAATCCTTAAATTCAATTTTAATTAATTATATTTCTTAAATCAATTGTTTCTTCTTCAGTTACACATAGGAGCAAATATGTTAGCTAATTAGGATCCTATAAAAAACACACATAATTGTAAAAACATTTTGTGTCATGTGTGATCGTAATTGGGATACATTAAGAGTAAAAATTTAACCTGAATAGTTTTTCCTAAGTTCTTCAAATTCTTTGATCTCTTAACATGCATCATCTTTGTTAATATCTTTAACATCCATTTAGTATTTTTCTCAATATCTTCATGATAATCTCTTCACTAGAACTAATAAACTGAAACATTCAATAAAATTGTTAGTTCCACTAAAAACATCAATATTTAATTGTCCATCAAAATCTTAGGATCAACAACAGGGTCACCTTTACTTATTTATTATAATATTTTTTCCCTATTCAAACCCACCCTTTTAGTGGGGGTAGAATCCATTAGAAAACCTGGACTCGTTTTTTCTCGAAAAAATTAATTGACATGATTTGATAATAAATTTAGAGCATGTGACCCATATTTCTAGGTTGAAAATTTTTATTTTCACAAAATATCATTAATTTTAGCTTTAGATTGTGAAAGGTGTACCTTTAGATGATTTGGTCATGAATTGAAAGGTTTATACTAGTCGTCTCCTTTGTCAACCAACTAGGAGGCTACCCAATCATACTATAGAACTAGTGCATGATCTGTACCTTTACTTTCACGAATGAGTGTGAAAAAATAAAATTTGATCTTAATTTAGTATTATTTTTTAATTTAATTTTTATAAATTTAATATTTAAAATATTATTAAATTTAATGTTGATATATAATTAATTTTTTGTAAATTAAATATTCATAATTTTTCTATATTATATTTTCACTTTTATATTATTTCTCGTATTTAATTTTCATAAATTTAATGTCTAAGTATTATTACTAAATTTAATGTAGATATATTATTTCTATAATTGATGTAAATTTAATCTCTATAATTTTTATATTTTTTTATATTATTTATTTAATTTAATTTCCATAAATTAATTTAATATTTAATATTATTGCTAAATTTAATATATATATATATATATATATATATATATATATATATATATATATATATATATTATTTCTATAATTTCCATATAATGCCCATAGATAATGGATATTATATTTTCTCTTTTGTATTATTTCTTTAGCTTAATTTTTATAAATTTAATATTTGAGTATTATTATATTTTTTTAATGTTCATATATTATTTTTATATTTTTTGTAAATTTATGTCAAATAATTTTTGAATGTTATATTTTGTAAATAATATTTTTTATATTTATTTTTTTTAATTTAATTTATGTGAATTTAGGTTGCGTTTGGGTAAGAAATTTGATAAATTCAAGAGATTTGTGAAATAACAGGATTTCAAAATCCTGGATTTTGAAATCCCATCATTTAACAAATCTCTTATTTAGATAACTATTTGAGATGAAATATTTGATCGTGTAATTTACAATTCATTTGTTTGGATAGGTAAAGTATTTGTAATAAAAAAAAAACCTAATTTATTCACCAAATTAATAACGAACCACCCTAGATCTAGCAAAAAGTTCTGCAATTAATCGAAAACAAACATTAAAAATCCTAAATCTTGCAATTAATCAGAAATTAGGGTTCAATTTAGCCCTAATCCTCATAGATAAGCTTAAATCCCTTAAACAACAGCTTTTAGCTTCTACAATTTCGATCTCTGTGTTCTGCGTGATCAAGATCGAAGAGAAGGAGGAAGAGACGGCGAAGGAGAATAAGACGTGCGACGGCGATGACGACAATGGAAATCAAATGCCATATTTTTCATCCTCAGTTTCAGAAATCAAATGCCAAAATCAGAGCTAAGAAGAAATCAAAGCTTTGATGACGAAGAAGAAGCAGATGACGATGAAGAAATCAGAGCTTTGACAATGACGAAGAAGCCCATGTCCCAAAATCAAAAACCCAGGAGCGAAGCGACCGCGAACAGTGGACGACGAAGAAGAAGCAAACGACAAACAAAGACGATTAAGAAAAAGAAGACAATGAAAAAGAGGACGACGATGGTGTAGATCGACAATGAAGGGAAGGGCCTCAAGAGCGAAGGGATGTGTCGCGAAGATGAGAGAAAAGGGCCTCTGATTTCACAAATCCTTCCTTCGATGGATTTTGCAAATGACACCTGAAAAAAGAGGATTTCAAAATACCCCATATTACCTTTTAAAGGTTGTAATGGTATTTAAAAATTGGGATAAAGACACTTCTGCCCCTGAAAAATGGTTTCGATGTTCAATTGTCCCCTATATTTGAAAGTTGACACATTTGTCGCTTACATTTGAAAATTGTTTCAATTTTGCTCCAATTACAATTCTGTTGAGGTATTTTGGTCATCCTATAAAGATTAATTACACTTTGTACCCTAATATTTTTAAAATTATATTTTTTACTCTTAATTTTTTAAATATTTATATTTATCTCTCACCCTATCATACCCTCTCACCGCCACCAACCGCCACCACCACCTCCACCAACCACCACTGCCAATCGCCACCGCCGCCACCACCATCAACTGCCATTGCCACCACCACTCGCAACCGCCAACATCCTACTCCAAAAACAACCGCTAATCACCTCCACCAACCACCACCGCCAACCGCCACCATCGCCGCCACCACCGCCACCACCAACCACCACCCACCAATTGCCACCGCCAACCGCCGCCACTAACTGCCACCGCAACATCCAACTCCAAAAACAACCGCTAACCACCACCGTCACTGCCAACCACCCACCGTCATCACCGGAGAGATAATATAATTATATTTTATTTTGTTTAATAAAAGGGTAAAAAAATAGATTTTTTTTTAAATGAGGATGTTTGTGTAAAAAAATACTTTATTTTGCTATTTTGTTTAATAAATCTATTTTACTAATATCCTAATTTAAAAAAATCTATTTTTTTTTATCCTTTTATAAAGCAAACCACCACCACCCGTCGCCACCACCTCCACCAACCACCACTACTAATCGCCACTGCCACCACCACTACCAACCGTGATCGCCACCACCAACCGCCACCCACCAAGATCCACCGCTAACATCCAACTCCAAAAACAACCGCTAACCACCACCGCCAACTGCCAACCGCCCACCGCCCACCGCCACCGTCGGAGAGTTAGTATAATTATATTTTATTTTGTTTAATAAAAGGGTAAAGAAATAGATTTTTTTAAATGAGGATGTTTATGTAAAAAGATATTTTATTTTGTTATTTTGTTTAATAAAAGGGTAAAAAAATAGATTTTTTTAAATGAGGACGTTAGTAAAATAGATTTATTAAACAAAATAACAAAATAAATATCTTTTTACACTAACATTCACATTTAAAAAAATCTATTTTTTACCCTTTTATTAAACAAAATAAAATATAATTATGCTATCTCTCTGGCGATGGCAATGGCGGTGGGCGGTGGTGGTTAGCGGTTGTTTTTGGAGTTGGATGTTAGTGGTGGCGGGTGGTGTTGGCGGTAAGTGGTGATGGTGGTTGGTAGTGGCGGCGGCAGTGGTGGTGGCGGTGGTGGTGGCAGTTGGTGGTGGCGGTGGCGGTTGGTGAAGGTAGTGGCAGTGGGTGGTGTTGGCAGTGGCAGTTGGTGGTGATTGTGGTGGTTGGTACTGGCGGTGGCGGTGAGAGGGTGGGCTAAGGTGAGAGATAAATATAATTATTTAAAAAGTTAAGGGTAAAAATTATAATTTTAAAAATAATAGGGTGCAAAGTGTAATTAATCTTTATAGGATGACCAAAATATCCTTAATAGAATTGTAATTTGAGCAAAATTGAAACAATTTTCAAATATGAGGGACAAATGTGTCGACTTTCAAATATGAGGGACAATTGAGCACCGGAGTTATTTGTCAGTAGACAAAAGTGTCTTTATCCCTTAAAAATTTGATTTTAAGAACTTTGAAAATTATTTAATTTTGACTTTTAAAATTTTTGAGGTTATTATATTATTTAAAAATATATATTTTTTAATTATTTTAACGTATAATTAATATTTTTATTTTATTTGAAGGAGATTGTTGGTGTAAATAAATAAAAAAATAAGAAATAAATGAATTGCAAATTTGTTGTCCTCTTTCAAAAGAGAACAACACATATATGGATGTTGAAGTCAACACGTGTCTTGACTTATCATCATCTAGCATACTCTCTCTCCCTCTTTCTTTCTCTATATAATATGATACTTATCAATTTTTTCTAGGTAGGTTTGGAAGAGGATCCGATCAACACCAGCATCATCATGGAGCACAAAAGAAATTAGTCGATAGGTCTAGGGTCAAAAATAAATTTTATAAAACAAAAGTTAAGCATTGGAAAAAAATAAAATAAAATTTTACCTATAGGAAAGGTAAAATTTCTCTGCCGAAAGGCATTGATTTTGAAAAACATAAAATAGACCGTTTTAAAAGACAAAATCGACACATACTCTTTCAAATAATTTATTAAAAACATTATCTAATATTAATTAAGCATTAATTCAAATTGAAAACTCCTAATGAAAATAAAACAATTATATATAGGGATATATTATGATAATTTGTGATTTATGTACCTATTTAAATAATGTACATACTAAGATTATGATTTGAAAAGTCAACATAATTGACTATTGTTACCATAGGCCTTACAAACATCAAAATAAATAAATTAATATTTCACACGAGTTCATGTTACTGACAGAAGAGGTTGACTCAGACTGACTCTAGGAGTCGCAACTGTAAAAGTAAAAATTATCAGTAGAGTTATTGGTACCTCAATTTGAAAATGGCATTCACATAGGGTTCTTTACGCAATAAATATATTTTTATTTTTTTTTAATTTTTTAAAAAATTGAACTTATTTACGAAATACGAGTATCTCGATATTCGAAACACCGAAATCTTAATCCCGGTGTTCTGAACACCCGAATCATTGATTATTATTATTTATTTATTTTTTTTAATTTGATGGTCCTAGCGTTGTGAATGCTGGGACCATTTGAATAGTAAACGATGTATCACCGTTTGTTCAAAACGGTGATACCCCGTTTGGGTTGGTCAAACGGTTGTACTGTTTGACCAACACTAGCTTGACAAGTAGCCTTTGCAGCTGTAGGCTGTGTAGCTGCATGGCTGCATCGCCTTTTGTCAAGGTGTTGTTAACATCAGGACCAAAGGCCTATATCTCACCCATTGCGAACGACTTCTTCCTCATTCATACTGTGCCTTCTTCCCCATTCATACTTTAGAGAGTTCATTTGCCTTCTTAAGTGTTCATCCTTAATTTTCTTCCCGATTTAACTTAAGTGTTCATCATTTATTTATCCGATTTCCTTATTCAAAATTTGACAAATTTCACAACTTCACAACTTCTTTCTCCTACTACAAAAGTAAGTTCATTTTAATTTTTTTGTTTAATTTATTTGTGAGTTTGATTAATATGTTTTTTACTTGTTTAATTATTTAGTTTATTTGTTATTTGTTAGTTTGATTAATTTACTTGTTTTTTGATTACTTATTTTTTACACATTATAATATATTGTTTAAAAAAATAGTTAGTTAGTTAATTAATTAGTTTAGTTGTTAATTTAATTTTTTTAAAACATCAAAAAAACATTAGAGATTAGAAAAATATAAATTTTTAATATGTACTTTGGCTTCTCAGAGTTTGACAATTAGAAAAATATAAATTTTTAATATATTGTTTTAAAACAAATTGTTAATCAGTTTAATTTTTTAATTTAGTTATTTAATTAAAAAATATTTAATTAAAAATTGTGCACTTTGATCCCTCAAAGTTTGATAAATTGGGAAAATATCAATTAAAATTGTTTTAAAATAAATTGTAAGTTAGTTTGAGTTTAATTTTTTAATTTAGTTGTTTAATTAAAAAATATGCACTTTGGCCCCTCAAAATTCGAGTTAACAAAAAATATAAAATATTAAACTTATATAAAATAATATTTTTAAAATATAAATTTAATTTGTCAAGTATATATAACGAGTTTAATTTGTTACAAATATTATTTTATATAAATTTAACTTATCAACTTCATCAATAATTGACTTTAACTTATCAAAACCAGGCTTGTAAATATCTTCTTTCTCATCTGTAATAATATATTAATTATTGTAGATGAGAAAGAAAATATTTTCAAGCTTGATTCTAATAAGTTAAAGTCGATTATTTTTTAATTAAACAACTAAATTAAAAAATTAAACTCAAATTAACCTTAAAAATATGCACTTTGGCCCCTCGAAGTATGACAATTAGAGAAATATAAATTTTAATATATTGTTTTAAAATAAATTGTTAGTTGGTTTATTTTTGAATTTAGTTAAAATTGTTAATTAGTTAGTTTAATTTTTGAATTTAGTTGTTTAATTAAAAAATATTTAATTAAAAATTGTGCACTTTGACCCCCTCAAAGTTTGACAAATTGGAAAAATATAAATTTTAATATATTGTTTTAAACAAATTGTAAGTTAGTTTGAGTTTAATTTTTTTAATTTAGTTGTTTAATTAAAAAATATGCACTTTGACCACTTAAAGTTTGATAAATCAGAAAATATAAAATATTAAACTTATATAAAATAATATTTCAAAATATAAATTTAATTTGTCAACTATATATAATGAGTTTAATTTGTTACAAATACGTAGCTGATGCAAGTTTTCAACTTCATCAATAATCGAATTTAACTTATCAAAATCAGGTTTTGAAATATCTTCTTTCTCATCTGCAACAATCAATATTCTCATCTGCAACAATATATTGATTGTTGCAGATGAGAAAAAATATATTTTGAAATCTGATTTTAATAAGTTAAAGTCGATTATTTTTTAATTAAATAACTAAATTAAAAAATTAAATTCAAATTAACTAACAATTCATTTTAAAACAATATATTAAAATTTATATTTTCATACCTACTGAGAGCAATGATGCATAGACTAGAGGCCTCAGGTCGTGTTATGAAGTGGGCGGTAGAAAATGGAGAATTCTATGTGACCTTTAAACCTAGAATAGCAATCAAAGGCCAAGTGCTGTCCAACTTCATTGTTGAGCTGACACATCCAGAAGAAATAACTATAGAGGACGGAGAGTGTTCGTTAATGCCAGTAGAACTTTAGAAATTATGGATTGATTGAATGTCGAACGTAAAAGGATGTGGAGTTGGAATAATTATGAAAACTCCAGACGGTGATAAGCTCGAGAAGGTTGTATAACTCGGATTCCTAGTATCCAACAATGAGGTGAAATATGAAGCCGTTATTCTGGGCCTGACCTTAGCAAATGAGTTGGGAGCCCGTAATGTAGAGGTAAGGTTAGATCTACAGCTTGTGGTGAATCAAATAAATGGAACATACTCGGTTAACAAAAGGAGGTTGCGCCTCTACTGTATAAAGTGAAGAAGTTGATGACGGTATTTGACAACCGCAAGATTGAAGCCATTTCGAGGACCAAAAATGAAAAAACAGATGCATTGTTAGTTTTGGCATCGTCATTTGGTCCAGACCAGCAATCTAAGGTGGTGGATTATTTGGAGCAGCCATCGGTACCAGTTCTTACCGACTCTTGTGCCTATATTGGAAAGTTGGGACAAGAAGAAGATTAGAGAACTCTACTGGTTCATTACTTGAAAGAAAGAATATTACCAGATAAAAAAGCATCAGCTCGAAAAGTGTTGTATAAGGTATCAAGGTACGTCATGATGGATGACAGGTTATACCGAAGGTCTTTCACATAGCTGTTGTTGCTTTGTTTAGGACAAAAAGAAACTACCTACGTGCTGCAAGAAATTCAGAAAGGAGTTTATGGAAATCATCAAGGAGGGAGAACCTAGGTACACAAGGCACTTACAATCGGATATTATTGGCCAACGATGCGCAGTGATGCATAGAAGTATATCAAGAAGTGTAAAAATTGCCAATGATTCTCTAATGACATCCGGGTTCCTTCTCAAATGGAAACACCCATTCATAGTCCATGGATTTTTGCTCAATGGGGGATGGACGTCCTAGGGCCATTCACTCTGGTGCTTGAAAATAAGAAGTATTTACTCGTGGTAATTAATTACTTTAATAAATGGGTGGAAGTTGATGTATCTGTGTTTATAGGTGAAAATGAAGTTAAAAACTTCATTTGGAAGCAAGTAATCTATCATTTTGGTATTACGCCAGTGCTGATATCAGATAATAGAACCCCATTCACTAGGTTAAAGGTAGCCTGATGTATAATGAACTGAAGATATAATATTGGACATCAAGCACAACCTATCCTTAGGTAAATAGGCAAGCAGATTTGACGAATAGGTCAATCAATGAAGCTCTCAAAAAATGATTGGATGATACTAAAGGCAAATGGGTGGAAGAGCTTCCAACAATCTTGTGGGCTTAACGTACTACTTCAAGAACAACTATTGGGGAAATGCCATACTTCATGACGTATGGAACAGAAACAGTGGTTCCCGTGAAGATCGATCTACCTTCGAGATGTGATAGTACAGTTAATCTTGTGGAAAACGAGGATGCTATATGCCAAGAGTTAGATCATCTAGAGGAGAAATGAGATCAAACAACATTGAGAATGGAGACTTATAAATCAAGGCATGGCATGGACGTTCAACCATGAAAATCACTCAAGGCACTATATGGTAGGAGAACTAGTGCTTCGAAGGGTAATGCCATATTGTCCAGAGGCTCGGTTAGGAAAACTGGCTTCTAATTCAGAAGGACTGTATAAGGTGGTTAAAGTGAATAGACCTGGGACGTATTAGTTGGAAGATCAGAATGGGGTATCAATTCCTCATCCATGAAACATTATGCATTTGGGAAAATATTTTGTGTAAGTTCCTTATTTGTTTTGTGGTTTTGCTTTCGAGACTTTGAAAAAGAATTATTTGATGTTTTGATCGTTAATCTTTGAATGAGGAGCAAATCTAATTATTTTTATAAAGAAATTTCAATAATAATCAGCTCTACGCTTAAGATAATAAAAGGTCTCAAAACCGAGCTGCTAAGATCAGTTCATTAAAATAATTGAGCTACTGAGATTAGTTCGTTAAAATAACCGAGCTGTTGAGATCAGTTCGTCAAAATAACCGAGCTGCTAAGATCAGTTTGTTAAAATGATTGAGCTGTTGAGATTAGTTCTTCCAAATAACCGAGCTGCTAAGATCAATTCGTCGAAATCAACCGAGCTACTAAGATTAGTTTGTCAAAACAACTGAGTTGCTAAGATCAATTTGTCAAAGTAACTGAGCTGCTGAGATTAGTTTGTTAAAACAACCAAGCTACTGAGATTAGTTCGCCAAAATAACCGAGCTGCTAAGATCAGTTCGTCAAAATCAACTGAGTTTCTAAGATCAGTTTGTTAAAACAACCGAGCTGCTATGATTAGTTCATCAAAATTAATTGGGCTACTAAGATCAATTTGTTAAATTAACTGAGTTGCTCAGATCAGTTCGTCAAAATTAACTGAGCTACTCAACTCAATTCGTCAAATAAATTGAGCTACTCAGTTCAGTTCATTGAAATAAACAGAGCTGCTCAAATCAGTTCTCTTAATAAACATTTGGCGACAAATCATCAAATCTCAAAGCTTACAAAGCTGCTAAGATCGATTCGTTAACGGAACCAAGCTGTTTAAAACAATTCATCCAAGAAATAATGGGTGAAAAGTTATCAAGTTTCAAATTGGTAAGCAAACTAGTCCTATCAGTTTGTTAAGACTCTTGTGATAATGGCTTCCTATTTGTTAAAATAAATAAAGGTTGAATGAAAAAACATAATTGTTGGGAGTAAATTAATCCTAAAGCAACCAATGCAATCCATAACCCGTTTATTACTTACACTTGTTATAGAGGAGGGCAAGAGGAATATGGATATACTCTATTTTTTCTTAAACGTTATGTTTGAGTATTTAATACTCTATATGTGGACAATTAATGTTCCATGATTAATCCATTCTTAGTTTATTTTGGGGATACCGTTATTCTTGGAATTTCAACACTTGTTTGTAACATATAAAATCCAACAAGTTTTTTATATTATATATAAAAAAACAGATACATCATTACAATCCAAAAAAGATGAAAGGTACATTGCCTCTTTCATCTAACTTGACTACATCTTTTATCCAACATAAATCAAATTTTACCATCACATGAATCATTCCAATGAGAATTTCTCTTTCGTCTTGTTCTGTGACATCTTTCTCAAGGTGTTGTTCTTTTCCAGTCTTGGACTTATCACTTCTTTCTATGGAGTTAGTACAGAATTAAACGTGTGTCTGGACTTTAATCCTGGTTGAGTGAGTAATGTTCTGAAGATGAGCATCCCATATTTGATGAAGTCATTGTAGGAGCTTATTTAGTGACTAATAAGCTCATACTATTCAAACAATGCTCTTGAGGTTTTTTTTTTTTTTTTTTAATAAAAAATAAATTATAAAAAAAATAATAAAAACAAAACAAACAACAATAATAAAAAAAAAACTACTCCGATCCAAGAGAAGACACAAGACCTAAGTCTTTAGAATTTGAGTTCGAGTGGTAGAAGTCATGTTCTTCATATTGGTTCAGTGCTAGAGCCAGATAGCGTATTTTCTCTTATTTCTCCATATTCTTCTCCCAGAGCTTGTCCATCTTCGTTTTCAACTTTCCACTGTAGGTCTTATGGAGATGGACTTGGGCTTGCAACTCATTGATCTCCTTTTCTGTTAGCCTCAGATGACCACGAATAGGTGTAAAATACCTATCTACTTCTAAATCGGATTTGGTAGTTTTCGAGTGTTTTAGTTATATTTAATTGATTTTTGGTTTGTTTTTATGTAATTCAGGTGTAGGGACGCAAACAAGAGACAAACGAGCGAAAACGGTGGAAAAACGGTGAAGAAATGATGAAAAAAAAAGATTTCAAGATTACAAGAGCCACTGCCGTGGCGAAGAATCCACAGCCGCGGCGGTGAGAATGCAGAGAAGTGTTGAAATGAACAAAGTCCCATGGCCAAGGCGGTAAAATATCAGAGAGTTGGATATTATTCCATCACCGAGGCGCAAGCCCATGGCCATGGCGATAAAATATCTAAGAACAAACCGACTTATCCCACTGTCGCGGCGGTGGGCTCTGCACAGCAAAATAGATATTTTTAGATATTTTGAAACCTTGCACCTATAAACACCCATTCCCCCATTTCCATTGAAGCCTCTTGGATGTTGGACGTCCCTAACCCTTAGGAGGTGATTCTTGGCCATTCTTAAAGAGCTCAAAGAGAAGATTCACCATTCTGGAAGAGGAAACACTAGCGGATCGATCTTCGGCGAAAGTGGAAACCACTCCACTTTAAGATTTGATATTTCTTTCTTTGTTTATCTCTTTGTAACTTAATGTTTTATTGTGAATGATGATGAATCCATCTTGGTTTAATGTTCCAATGGCTAAGATCACGTTAGATTAGATAAATATTAGCTAGGGATCGATGTAGTTGTGTAAATACTTGTTTGGTTTAATATATGTTTCTTTAATAGATGTTTGTTTTTAAATCTGATTGTATTTATCATTTTATGATAACTTCAATATGCTTGTTAAGGTATTAGGGTTGGATTTGAGAATCTAGGGTTTGACGCTCAGAAGAGGTAACCTTGAATTCAGACTAGGGTAAACACATCGTTATAATCTAATGATCCGGGAGGGCATTAGTTAGTGTACAATCGATGACGTTGGGGCAAGAATCACATGGCCTACAGTCGTTAAGACGTTGAGGGGAACTTTTTCGTTGACACGAAGTCACGTATTCTCCCATCTTACACTCGAGAGAAGTGGCGGAGGAGTTTACGAACCGAGATTGTCGGATACCTAAACACCGTTATTGTTAACTAAATGAAATCAAACATGTATTAAGTGAACGAAATCAATCCCTAGTTAATCAACTTAGTTAGGATTAACCCACTAATTTTAGTTTAGCTTAGTTTTAATTAGTTTAATTTTAAAATAATTCTTGAACCATCTGGATAATATGAGACTATGCAAATTGCGGTATTCAATTTATTCAACCCGTCCCTGTGGGAACGATATCCGATCTTAAAAGATCCACTATATTAAAACTAGACCTCGTGCACTTGTGAGTAGTCAATACGCGAGCGCGTAATGAACGCTACGCCGTTCAACCACGGAGCTTGTGAAGTTGGGATATGGCACAGAAATAAGTGGCATCAAGGAAGGCGATGATTGCAAAGTTATATTCGATAGCTCGAAGCCGTGGGAGCTCTTCGTCGAGAGTTTTGGCATCATCATGAGTTCTCAGAAGTGATACCCTAGCTTTACCTCTTTCTTCCTCTCTGCTTGAACAACGTTGAAGATATCAGAAACTAATGATGATGAGGCCATAACTAAAATAAGACAAAAAAGAAATAGAAGGAAGAAAATGAAAGAAGTTTAGCATAAGAAAAAAAACGTGAAGAAATCTTAAGAAGGTTTGGATTTAAATCGCCAAACCAACGTTCATAAAATGAAAAAAAAGACAAAACCAAATCATCGAAATATTTATGACGAATGAAATAAAATGACAGCAACGAATATCGAGACAAAAACAATAGTTTTCAAGACCAAATATGACGAATATTTAGAGAAAGTTATAATTATAAGGTGTCATGATTATAAAACTGATAAAGATAAGAAATGGAAAAGACAATGAACTAATCAAATAGTGCTTGGCTGGTCTCCATTATCTAGCAGAGGTGTGACATAAAGTTTAGCGAACATCGATGTTGATTCGTTGAGAAAGGATTGAGCTTGGTCAAAGGTGGGCTGAGCTTGGTCAAAGGTGAGCTTTTCTTGATCAAAGTTGAGCTGATTTTGGTTAGAGGTAAGCTAAGTTTGGTTTGAGTTAAGTCGAGCTTGGTAAGAGTTAGGCTGAGCTTGATTAGAGGAAAGCTGATCTGAAGGAAAAGGTGAATTTTCTATAATAGGACCTAAGAGCTCTGTACTTGGCAGCTCTGTAGGAGTAGAGCAGGGTTGCTGTTCGTCTTCAGGTTCCAATAGGTCCCGGAAGGCAAGGTCTAGCTTAGAATATGTTTGTTGTACCTGTGCTCGATAGAATTTGAAGCCAACAAGCTGAATACTTTCTTTGAGTAAGTCAAAGTGCTCTAAGAGCTCTTTGATCCCATCTTCTTGCTCGATTTTCTTTTGCTCTATTGTCACAGTCAGCTCTGCTATCGTCTAGCTTGGTCGACTAACTTTGCTTCCAGAGCTACTGATTTTGCTTTAAGGGTTGCACTTCTGAGGTTCTATGAACTTAGCTCATTAGAGATAAGCTCTTTTCCTCTTCCTAAATAATGGAGGGCATCAACCTTTGTGTCCAACTCGGTCTTCATCAGATCAATCTTAGAATGCTATTTGTTAAGCTTCTCTATCAGTGAAGAGTTCTCAATTGATAGCTTCCTGCTCTCAGTCAGAAGCCTGGAGTTCGCGTTGATTAAGACTGTTGATCCTAATATTTTGATGGATAATTAAAGGTTGATGTTTTTGGTGGGACTAATGGTTTAATTGAGTGTTTCAGTTTATTAGTTTCAATAATGAAGATATGATGACAAGTAATGAATGGATGCTAAAAGATGATAACAAAGATGATGAATAATTAAGAGGTTGAAGAATTTGAAGAACCTGGGAAAAATAACTCAGGTTAAATTTCAACTTTTAATATCCCAATTAGGATCACACACGACACAAAATGATTTTTATAAATACGTGTATTTTTGATAGGATCCTAATTGCTAAAATTATTTGTTCCTATGTGAAATTGAAAAAGAAATATTAATAATTAATTAAAATTGAATTTAAGAATTTAGTGGAGTTAACCGAGAAAAGAAATCGGTTAAAGGGGAAAAAACGTCGATGAGAATGAATTCAAAATGAATTAAGGAGAGAATTCTAATATTGGTAAGACGACAGGTAAGTCGACCGTGCATAGAAGGTGAAGTTGCTGAATCTCTAGGTCGATAGGTAGGTCGACCTGAACTTAAATGGTGAACTCTCTGAATCAATAAGTCGACAGGAAGGTCGACCTATGGCTAGAAATGAAACTCTCTGAATCTCTAGGTCGACATATAGGTCAATCGATGGGTGATGGATTTTTGGCTTGGCTACATTCTGAATCGAGCGGTCGACTGGTGATACTTGGTAAGTCAACTTATAGCACTGTTTCAGGATTTTGTGGAATTTCGAATTTTATTCTAAATGTAGTCATTACTAGCCGTTTTATGGTTAAGATTCATGATATATATTAGAGATTTGATGTTATTTAAGATATGCAACATATATTATGATATCCCTATAAATATGGTTCATTAAGTTTGAATATTTTCCAATTTGGTACATGTAATTCTTTCTATCATATTTAATTGTGATTGAGAAATATTTTGGGGACTTAATTGAGATGTTTAAAACCATAATTAAGTGATTTGAATCAAGATGAAGTCTTAATGATATAAGGGGTCTATAAGAGCAATTAAATGTCATAACAAGTGGGAACTAGCCGTTAGAGAGCTGATTTTATTCCTTTTTATATAGACCTGCATTTTTTCACATTAAAGAGTGACACATCAAGAGAATTATTGTGAGCTATTCAACTTTTGGGCTTTCTAAGAGTAATAATATTGATTGAGTTGTGAGATATTTTCTGAGAGTTATTCTTGAAGAATATTTGCTGTGGATTATTGCTACTACCGATATGAAGTTTCATTGCTATCTCTAAACATTATTTTTTCGGTGGAATCCGGGTGAGATCGTTTTAAATTACTTTCTATTAATTGTTGCTTGATTATATTTGGAATTTGATCTTTGAAATTGTTTTCCAATTTTTTGTTGAAAAATATTTTTGAAATAATTTCTTGAAGAAATTTGATTACGTGCTCAATTACGTGCTACCCAATTTTTGTTTAAAATCAGATTTTGAATATCTCACTTTTCTATTACTAGTTTTGGGATATTAATCGAGTTTTAATTTATCTGGGGTGGTAGAAGCTCCGAGTGAGAAAAATAGCTTATCAATTTGTAATTGGTGAGTTGAGTGACGGATTGAATACTATTGGGAGTATTTAATCAAAGGGTAGCTGGTTTCAGTCTCTTCCTGTAAAAAGATTGAGGTAGTAATTCTTCTTGGATTGAATTGATTTGTGAGAAATTTTGTAACGGTTCAATCCTTACCGCGTAAAAGGATATTTGGAGTGTTTGTGAGACTTTGATTCTTTAGCTTTAATTTAAAAAAGAATTAGGTTATTCTTGAGCCTGTAAAAAGTAGAGGTTATTCCTGAGCCTGAGAAAAGGAATTTGTAAATGTTGATTCTGAGCCTGTGAAAAGAATTTTTGTGAGGGTTTGGTTCATACCTTTAAAGGAATCTTGATTTTAGTGCATGCGACTCTCCGTGGAGCTCGGGAGACTGGATTAGCCAAGAGTAGCTTGGTGAATCAATATAAATTTTTGGTGTGTTGTTTTTTTTCATTATTTATTTTTGTTATTTGGTGTGCACCTAGTTAATATTATGTTTCCGATGTTATATAAAGATAATAATTAATTTAGAATTAAAATTAATTATTTGATTTTTTGAAGTATTTTCTCTGATAATTTTTTATCTACCCAATTCACCCTCCCTCTTGGGTAGCTTACTGGGCCAATAAAGACTTGATTGTTGCGTTGGAAAAACTTACACTGAGCATGAGTAGTTTACAGATTGGTCTTGGATTGTTCTTTATAAGACTTCTCCAGTGCTAGTTCAGTTTCAAGGGAAACTTTTCTCTCTTGCAATGCTCGGAGATCTTCTTCTAGCCAGTTGGATTCGGTTAATTGGTGCATGAGCTAGGTCTCTATTTCAGCTTTATCTTCTGAACTACTAACCAAGGTAGAGGACAGGTGGATACTCTGTAACATGGCTAAATTTGTTCAGAATCTCAGGCTGCACATCCGATAATATGTAAAATTGAAAGAAAAATCAAGAGATGCAAATGAAATAATGAAAACTACCTGAAAGAGTGAACAAATAAGAGTTCAGAAGAGTTCTGACTGACTACATTTTTTGATTTTAGAGTGGATCTTGTTCGGAGGAAACTAAAAATAATTCAAGATATATTTTGAATGAGGTTTGCCCTAAAATTGATGAGAATTACCATTGTGCCTTGATAGGTAAACCCACAAAAGAGAAAATTTGGGAGTCTCAGAAATCCATTGTTGACCTGAAAGCAATTGGATCGGATGGATTTCTGGCTATATTTTTTAAAGAATTTGGAAAATAGTTTAAAATGATGTTGTTGAATATGTTATGAACAGTTTCAGAAACTAGGTAATGCTTGATTATAAGAATAAATCTCTGGTATCTCTTGTACCCTAAGGTTAATATTCTTGAAAACATTATCCAGTTTAGACCAATTAGCCTCTATAATACAACTTACAAACTAGTGATCAAAATCTTGGTAGCGAGTCTAAGACCTTCAATTAATAGAATAGTAGGTCCTAATCAAAGTAGCTTTATTCCTGGTAGAATGACTTCATATAATGTTATTGTCACTCAAGAGGTATACACTCACTTCAGAGGAAAGAAGGGAAAAAATGGGAAAAATTGGGGGTTAATTATCAAAATTTATTTAAAAAAGGCTTATAATAGAGTTAATTGGGACTTCTTGGAGGAAACTTTGTTTGCTTATAAAATCCCTTACCTGTGGGTGAACCCAATCATGAGTTGTATTAAGTCCTCCTCTCTCTCCATCATTTGGAATGGAGGAGCGTTAGAGGAATTTAAACCAACTAGAGGACTAAGGCAAGGGGATCCCTTATCCTATATCTCTTTGTTCTCGGTATAGAAAAGTTATCTCATATGATTAATGCTTGTGAGTGAAAGAGTAAGTGAAATGGATTAAAAATGGTTAACAGTTCTAGTAGCACACACCTATTCTTTGCGGATGATTTGACACTCTTTGATAAAGCTAATGAGAAGAATGTTAACATTGTTATGGAAGTTGTTGATAAGTTTTCTAGGACTTCCTGTCAAAAAATTAATAGGAATAAATCCAAATTATTTGTATCTCCAAATGTTAGCAAAATCCAAGCTAGAGACATAAATAATAAATTAAACATTGGTCTTATGGAAGATTTGGGGGTTGACGTGGAGATTCCTATAATCCATTGCCGAAATACTAAATGTCACTATAATTATATCCTGGAAAAAATTCAAAAAAGATTGTCGAATTAGAAAACTAATATGCTCTCATTGGCTGAAGAACTACTTTGATAAAAACAGTTACTTCCACTATTTCGTATTATACTACGCAAGTTTCCCCCTTCGCAAAAAATTCTGTGATGAAATAGATAAAATCAATCAATTTTTTTTTTTTTTTTTTTTTTTTAGGGGGACACTAATAATAAAAATAAATATCACTTGAGAAAATGGTAAAAGGTTTGTAAAAGAAAAGAAGATGGCAGTTTAGGTATAAAGGAGGCCTGGAAAAGCAATAAAGCTTTTATGGCTAAAGTTGGTTGGAATATTGCTAATTGAAGAAATAACTTATGGACCAGAATTTTATAGGGTAAATATGGTATGGGAAAAAGTCCTAGCAATTGGAAAGTGTACGTCGTAGCGTTTGTTATGTTCTCGCGTATTGACTACTCACAAATGCACATGATCTAGTTTTAATATAGTGGATCTTTTAAGATCGAATATCGTTCCTACAGGGACGGGTTGAATAATTGAGTATCGCAATTTACATAGTCTCTTATTATCCAGACGGTTAAAGAAATATTTTAAAATTAAACTAATTAAAACTAAATTAAACTACAATTAGTGGGCTAATCCTAACTAAGTTTATTACCTAGGGATTGATTTTGTTCACTTAATACATGTTTGATTTTGTTTAGTTAACAATAACGGGGTTTATGGTATCCGACAATCTCGATTCTAAAACTCCTCTGCCACCTCTTCCGAGTGTAAGACGAGGGAATACGTGACTTCGCGTCAATAAATAGGTCCCCCTCAACGTCTTAATGATGCTAGGTCACGTGAGTCTTGCCCCAACATCATCGATTGCACACTAACTAATGCCCTCCTGGGTCGTTAGATCGTAACAATGTGTTTACCCTAGTCCGAATCCGGGGTTACCTTTTCCGAGTGTCAAACTTTGTATTCTTAAATCCAACCCTAATACCTTAACAAGCATATTAAAGTTTTCATAAAATGATAAACACAATCGGAATTAAAAGCAAATAACCATTAAAGAAACATATATTTCATCAAACTAGTATTTACACAACTACATCTATCCCTAGTTAATATTTATATAATCTAACATGATCTTAGCTATTAGAACATTAAACCAAGAGGTATTCATCATCATTTACAATAAAACATTAAATTACAAAGAGAGAAACAGAGAGAGAAAGATCAAATCTTAAAGTGGAGTGATCTACTGTCGCCAAAGACCAATCCACCAATGTTTCCTCTTCTCCAGATGATGAATATCCTCTTCAAGAATAGCCAAGGATCAAGGCCTAAGGGTTAGGGACGTCCAAGCATCCAAGAGATTTCAAAGGATGTGGGAGAATGGGTATTTATAGGTGCAAGGCTTCAAAATATCTGAAAAGATCTTCTTTCTGTTTGCAGAGTGACTGCCGCGGCGGTGGGGATGTCGGCCATCTTTCCAAACTCTCTGATCGTTCATCGCCTAGGCGGTGAGTAAGTCGGTTCAACCTTCGCCGTGGCGGTGGAGATGAGCGCCGCGACGGTGGAACAGATTCCAACTCTCTGCACTTTCACCGCCTAGGAGGTGAACTTGTGTATTCTCAGCCTTTTTTCATTCTCACCACCGCGACGGTGTACTGACCGCTGTGGCAGTGGATGTTGTGATCTTGAAACCTTGTTTCTTCAACATTTCTTCACTGTTTTCCTACCGTTTTCGCTCGTTTGCCGCTTGTTTGCATCCCTATACCTGAATTAACTAAAAACAAACTAAAATGCAATTAAATATAAATAAAACACTCGAAAACTATCAAATTCGGTTTAGAAGTAGATAGGTATTTTACACCTATCAGAAAGCTAAAACCAATAATTCTTTTTTATGGAAGGGTATCTCCAAAACAAAATATACTCCCCAAAAGAGAATTAAAAGGAAAGTTGGGAAAAGGGACTAACATTAATCTGTGGAATGACTGGTGGTATGGAGATAATCTACTTGGGGACAATGACTTACAAAAAACTTGGGATCTTAAAGTTGCTGACATAACTGATGATAAGGGAGATTGGTTCCTTGCATCAATTCTCCACCTCATTATGATAAACAAATAGAGTGTATCTTGGAAAGTGAACTGTTAAACCTATTATTTTAATGGATAATTAAATATTGATATTTTATGGAACTAATGTTTTTATTGAGTGATTTTAGATTTAAGTTCCATATGTTGAAATGAGAAAAAGAGTTGATTAAAAGGAATAATCGTTGAAGAATTCATACGAGGTGCATGATGAAGGAAATAAATATTTGAAGAGTATTGAAGTCATTGAAGATAATTAGGTAAAAATAACTCATTACCTTTATATTCTTAATGCCACCCGAATTAGGATCACATACAACATTTGAAAAATGAATAAATCTTATGTGTGTCTTAGTAAAAAGTAATAAGTTTAAGGTCCTCATATAGTTATTTTATAAAGTGTTAAGTCATTGAAATGTTTTTGGTTAAGGGTCTAATTGAAAAAGTGGTTTTAATATTTAAAATTGTGAGTTTTCGGGTCAAATGGGTTAATCGACCATTGGTTGTTCAACGGTCATAAAACAAACCATTGAAGAGGGTGGTCGACCAGTAAGGATCTCAGTTAACTGAGATATTTTCACCAAAATATCAGGGTTAACTAGGAACTTGAAAACCAATCATCGGTTACATGGTAAGTTAAAGTTAACCCGATTCCATCCAAAACTAACCGTAGGAGCGCTCACCAAGAAATGACTTATCAAAGAGCATTAAATGCATTGGTGACACATGAAGACTAGGTTCAATCCATTTGGGAAACATTAATGGCAACTAAACCGAAATATAAGAACTAATCGATACTTAACCCCTAAACCGAACCGAATGCATCACATCAAGCCATTAATGCACCCATGTTCAAGGAATGTGATTGGTGGGAAGGTAATGATTGGTAATGATTGCCAATCATTACCAAATCTTTGAGAATTTTACCTTCCATCCTAAATTTGTTTAAAGCAAAATGAGATCAAAGCAAGATAGCAAGTGTCCTAGGCCAAAAACTGCCTAAGGAACAGCCTGGATATTCCTGCTCATTGATAAATGTACAGGCATCCCAGGCCAATAAATAGGTGGTCAGTTTTCATAAATTTTGAGTCTTGGATACACACCTTATCTCTCTAGGTTCGAATACCACTCTAGGATCTCTAGGGTTTCTAAGCTTTCCCGAAATTAAGCTGAAATACCATCCCGAGGGAGTTCTTGAGGATATTAGAGGAATATCTCAAGAGGTTGACGGTGATCGATCGAGTTCAAGTCAAGAAGATTAAAGAATGATAGGAAGGTATATTGTTTAGGGAAAGACCACTCCCCTAAATTAGGTACATGTCTTGAATATCCTTGATCTTGTATTAAATTTCATGTATCTTTCTTCTATATATCATAATCATGTAGTGTCTATGCATTAATTTCATGTATATAACACATACAAACTATAATCCACCAAATAACACTTAATTTTTGTTATAATTATCAAACATATCCCATAATAAAAAATCATATCAAGAACATCAAGGACATCCATGAACATGTGAGAACCCAAATCATCTGAGAACATGTGAGGATCCAAACTAAACACCTATCATACCATGAGTTGTGCATAGTCTCTACGATTCTCTTAAGAACACTTCAAATCGACTCTTTAGTAACTATTAATACTAACTACATACTATTAATAAATGAATTTACTTTCTACTAAATGTTAAGATCATAGCCTGGCCCATGTCTTAAGCTTGTGGATTGACACCTTTAATTGTTAATAACTATTAATAACTGGATTTACTTTATGCTAAATGTCAAGATCACAGCCAGGTTGGCTTATGGACTGACACCTATATATACACACACACACACTATATCGACAGACGCTTGTGACTAGGAACTCGGGATAAAGGGAGCGCTTCTATTCCTTCGGGGATATGTGTAATTTTTCTTCAGAAACTTTCCCATTTTCCTTAGTTGCGGGTAGGATTGGCATAAATATATGGTATTTCTTTCCATTTTTCAACTAACAACTCACACATTAACACTAACCAAAACAAAAAAGTTTGGTCAAGGTGTTCTTGACAAAATCAAAGAGGTTATGTACATGTCATGTTGTGATTTAGGTTGTTCACAACTAAAACCAACTAATAATCTACTAAAACTAACTAAAACCAACCCAACTTTCAACTTAACTAGAATGAACTACGTTTGACCTGATCTTTGGTAACCACCTAAAGTACGTGGGTAACCCATAAGGGTTCGGTCACACCTTTAATAATTTAAATCATATCCTTTAACCTAACATGAACGAACTACGTAAAGACATGATTCTCATTAATTTGAGATACATAGGCAACCTACGTGTGGGTTTGGTCGCATATCCAAATTAATTTGTCTTATTCTGCATTTCATATAGCTTGCATATTTACATTTATGCCTATATAGACTATTATTGTGTGTCACTGATTAGTATTAGCTGTAGTATTTACCTGCTTATCATTATATCATGTAAAAATACATAAAAGAGAAAAACTTAAAAAAATAATTTATTCTTGTTTAAGTAATCACATAAAACTACTTGGATATGATTAACAATGAATATCTATTTAGACCAAAATACCATTTACGGACGAGTGTCTTGGGGTGAGTAAAACCTTCCTCAAGCATAACCGACTCCCGAACTTAAAGAATATCTCTGGTACACATATCTTTGGATGTCAAAACACGGCTCATTTTAAAGGAAAAATGAATTTCTAAAATCCTAGTGGCCTAGCACACCATTTAACCCTAAATGAGGTGGTGACTCCGTTTTTAAAATAAAATCCCGGCCCAAGAAGTTTTTCAAAATCGACGTCTAGAAAAGCCCTTGAAAACCATTTCTAAAAATGATTAGATTTGGATGACTTGGAGAGGAAGGGATGCAACTTGTTTCATCCTCTCCCCAATTCTCTACTTCTTCCGCTATCAAAATCCAGGGTGCATCAAATAGAATAATAATAAATAATAATAAAAAATTAGTTTTACTTATCTTGTTTATACTAGCATGCATGCATAGTTACTATCGTTTACTGCATTTACATTGCCTTCTTTCAATATTGCACTTAAATTACAGTCTTTACATTCCTGCATTTCAATTATGTATACTTTCTCCAACGCACGAGCAGTCACTTTGCATTGCATGTCATGATGAAAAGCCAAGCTGTAACCCTCTTAGGGATAGAGATGCGGGCAGTAGGGGCTGATGTTGGTAGTTTCATCGTACCGAACTAAGCTCCAAAACCCTTAGGATAGAAACTGGAGTTAGTAGAAGCAAGCCCAGATGGGTTTCCCCCCAAGATCCGGCTACGAAACTCGACCCGCTCGAACCACCAACCAACAATGGATGTTCCCATGGGGATAACGCTAGAGGTTTAAAGGTCTGGGAACCAAAGATTTCTAGGATACACTAGAAGAAAAACCATGAACTATATATGGTGAGCCTAGAATAGAGGAATAACCAAAACCTTGCTCTATTTAGGACACTTATCTTTGAGAGAGATTTTATTTTTATCTTTTGTATAGTTATTTATATAATTTTTAGGTTAGGTAGACAAGATAAAATTTCTACGACAAGTAGGGGCATAATAATCGGTGTAAGAGTTTTTGATCTATCCCATGTATTTGCTAGCTTGCTTAACGACAAAAAACATTTTCAAAAATCGGAATACAGAGCAAGCTGTAGGAAAGAACATGAATCCTCATTTCACTTAATACAATAAACCATAAAAAACAAACAACAAATCATAAATGCCCGTTACATCTGTAATAATCCACTTAAAACATACTTTCATCATAAATTACCTTCATCTTTAAATAAATTAACAAAAAGTCCGTATTAAATAAACAAATTATTGTAGGCTTTGCTAAACAAAGCTATCTAAAATTCATCTTCTAGGATAAATACTTCGATCGTGAAAAATCACGCCAAGCTTACCAAGATACAAGAAAGTGTTGTCACCCAGTCGAATCAAGACTGTGTGATTCAAATAATAAATATACATGGGTCACATTTCCCTAGGAAATACATATCATATCCTAAGCATAATATCTTTTCTCATAAACCCTATATAGTTAGAATTATACACCATTTGGAAGAAATTTTTGTTTAGGTTCAAAACGCCTTAAGCTGGTCAAAATTTGTCTTGCTACGAGGCCACCTAAGATTTACTAGCTAGACTGTCAAAATAAAGTCACCCTCAGTGGGACGTCATGATCAAAATATGTCTTAGACCCTTCCTCAAACCCTTGTAATGATGATCCATCTCTTGAAGAAAAAGACTAGTTTAGCTATTAGGTCCTAGAAAAAATGATCCATGTTTGAGGAGAAAATATGACAATCCTGTCATTTAGCCTTAGGAGAAATGATCCAATTCCATCATTAGGTCCTAAGAACAACAATTCATTTATGAGGAAGGAAAAGATAAGCATGTCATTTAGTCCTAGAACAATGATCCATTTGAGAGGAATAAAATTCTATTCTTAAGTCCTAAGAGAAATGATCCATGTCTTGAGGAAAAAAAATATTATGTCATTAGGACAATGATCTATGCTTCGAGGAAGAAATGGACAAGTCTATCATTTAGTTCTAGGTGAAACGATCCCTACTTTGAAAAGAAAAAAGTTGGGAATGATTCTGTCAATAAGTGATAGGAGTCATGATCTATATCTTGAGGAAGAAAATGACGATTTTGCCTTAGAGTCCTAGAAAGAATGATCCATATCTTGAAAGTAAAAGGTCAATCATGTCATAGTCTTAAGATGATTGTAACTACTAAACTAGAGGATAAACTGAAATTTTTAAGTCACCCTGGTTCTACAAAAACCAAGTCCCAGTCCAGGTCTATCCAAAACATATATGAGAATTCCCTGCTAGAGCTACGTGTTGATCATAAGATTTTGATAGATAATTAAATGTTGATATTTTTGGTGGAACTAACGGTTTTGTTGAGTGTTTTAGTTTATTAGTTCCAGTGAATATATTATCATGAAGAAGTTGAAAAAAATACTAAATGGATGCCAAAGACACTGACAAAGATGATGGATGTTAAGAGACTGAAGATTTTGAAGAACCTAGGGGAAAACAACTCAGGTTAAATTTTTACTCTTAATGTATCCTGATTAGGATCACACATGATACAAAATATTTTATAATTAGGTGTGTTTTTAATAGGATCCTAGTTAGATAACATACTTACTCCTATGTGAAATTGAAGTAGAAATATTGATTTAAGAAAGATAATTGATTAAAATTAAATTTAAGGATTTAGTGGAGTTAACCGAGAAAAGAAATCGGTTAAAGGGGACAAAAATATCGAATCAATTTCGTAAAAAATTAATTAAGGAAAAATTTATCCAGTATTGTTCGGTCGACCTACCTAAGAGGATTGGTCAACCGAAGGGTGTAGGTTAGAATATGTTGAAGTCTTTGAATCGATCGGTCAACTTATGGTGTAGGATCGGTTGACCTATGGCTAAAATATGAACTCTCTGTATTGATAGGTCGACAGGGCAATCGACCTATGAAAGTTTCTGAATCTTCCGGTCGACAGAAACATAAGGGGCGGTCAACCTATGGCGAAGAGATTTTGGCTTGGGCTACGTCCTGAATTGGGTGGTCGATCGATGGGTGTTGGTCGTTCAACTGATGGACAGTTTCAGAATTTGAGAATTTCATGGTTTTGATCCAAAAAGTAGCCATTTTATGGTTAGGATATGGGAGATATCTTAGGGATCTGATGAAATTTAAGATATATGATTGATATTTTGTTATCCATATAGATATGGTTCTAGTATTTTGGATATTTCTCAATTTGGTTCATAAAATTCTTTCTATCCTATCTAATTGAGATTGAGAAAACGTTTGAAGGACTAAATTAGATATTTTAAAAGATGTAATTAAGTGAATTATACCAAGATTGAGTCTTTATGATATAAGGGTGTATTGGACTAATTATTTTTCATGAAATATGGGAACTAACTATTAGAGAGCTTGTTCTAATCCCATATAAATAGACCTGCGTTTTTGAGATTTCAATAATCTCAACTGAAAAGCTATTTAGTTCTAGTGCTTTCTAATAGTGATCATTCTGAGATTATACTGAGAGTATTGTGAGAATTTTCTTGAGATTTATTCTTGAGAAATTTTGGAGTGGATTATTGTTGATTGCCGACTTGAAGTTTCATTGCTTATTGTTATTTATTTGGTGGATTTCTGGTGAGATCGTTCCAAGTTATTTGCTAGTAATTGTTGTTTGATATTATTATCTATTACTTGGAAATTTGATCTTTGAAATTGTTTTCCCGAATTTTAAGTTGAAAATTATTTTTTGAAACGATTTCTTGAGAAAATTTGATTACGTGCTAAATTGCTTGCTACCCGTTTTTGTTTAAAATCAAATTTTAAAATTCTCACTATATTTCTATCAATAGTATCGGGCTATTAATTGAGTTCAATTGTTTCTGGGTCGTAGAAGCTCTGAGTGGGAAAATCACTTTTAAATTTTGTAATTGGTAAGTTGAGTGTCGGATTAGATATTATTGGGAGTGTCTAATTAAGGGGTAGCTGATTTCAATCTCTTCCGATAAAGAGATTGAGATTTTAATCTTTGCCTAGATTATTAAAAGATTAGGTGTTAATTCTTCTTTAATAGAATTAATTTGTGAGTGAATTTGTAATGGTTCAATCCTTACCAGGTAAAAGGATACTTGGAGTATTTTTTGTGTGAGGTTTAATTCTTAGCCTAAGTATAAAAGAATTAGGTTAATCTTTACCATGTAAAAAAGATAGGGTTATTCCTTAGCCTGTGAAAATGAATTGTAAAGGTTGATTCTGAGCCTTGGAAAATAATCATTGTGTAAAGGTTTGGTTTCTACCTGGTTAAAGGAATCATAGTGATTAGTGGGTGTGACTCTCCACGGAGCTCGGGGGACTGGATTAGCCAAGAATAGCTTAATGAACCAGTATAAATTTCTAGTGTGATATATTCTTTAATTTATTTATATTTGTGTTGTTTGGTGGACACCTAGTTGATATTATATTTTCGCTGCTATAAAGATAATAATTAATTTAGGATAAAATTAATTATTTGATTTTTGAAGTGTTATTATTTGATAATTTTTTATTACTACCCAATTCACCCTCCTCCTGGGTAGTTCATTGGGCTAACACTACGTCTTCCTAGGATACAACATGAACTTAATCATCTAGGTAGACATACTCACACGTAGTTAAGAATATAACCACACATAAAAATAGGATAATTTTCATCCTTAAAAGTTCACGAGTAGAGGTTTAGGTTGTTAATCACTCAATAAATCCAGAAAATCTGCTTTAGGTAACGTTTGCTAAAATCCATCCAAAATTCACTCGCAAGATTTTAAAATAGACCCGATCCCTCCCTTTGTTGGAAGTACTCAAGACGACTCCAAAATTTTGACGATATGGGAAAATATTACTTCTTTGACATAAATGCTAAGCCAGATGAACCCAACCTTGCTATTCCAAGAAGGAAAGAAGGAGGACCAATTACCATCACCTTGAAATACCCTTAACATGATAAAACGTTGGGACGAATTACGAATTGAGAGGCTCCCTCATGAAAATTGGATTGCTACTGAAAATTACAATAGCCTTGCTAAACCAGAAGACTTCATTTGTGCTACTGCCGCAAGTCAAGACCTGCCTGGTTGGGAGAAGAGCCTAGAACTGAAGGAAAACTTAGTCCAAGGAGACATTTCCAAGATATGGAAATAGATGTACTGCATGAACCGGTCTATCAATGAGATCAAACAGGTCATCTGGACCCTAATCCACCAAGAACACCAACCTTTCATTTCTACTCCTTATCCGAAAGGTTTTTTTCAAAACCATAGTCAACTACTGACTCTAATGAAATTGCCTTATCAAGTCTTCAAACTTACCCAAACAACTAAAGAGAAGAGATGGTTCACCTCATTTCGTGTTTCGCTCTCTCAAATCTATCGCTACTGCTTTAAAAATAAGCTGTTAGCACCAATTTTCCCTAACCAAGAAAACCCTCAGATCCAAGGTTTAGCCTTCGCACTTTCTATTAGTACCACTTTGGAGAGACTGGTCATCACACTAATTAGTGCCAAGACCTAAAGAACTATGTCAAGGATCTTATCCAGATAGGGATCATAAGCATCTCACGAAAAACTGTGACCGTCAAAGAATAGGGGAAGAAACATCTATATCTTCATTTCCTTTATTTTCCTTGAGTACTTTCTAATAAACCAGGTATTATCATATATCTAGAAATCACTAAATGCAAGCTTATTTTATCTAAGGTCGACTCAGGTCTTGGTACTTTAACTTTCATAAATCAATTTGCTCATTACAATTTACACACTAACAATAAAAATAATGATAACATAATTTCAATAATAAATTAAACCATTATCCAAAGAAAAATGTTAAAACAAATGTCTTGTTTCAACTAAACTATGGTGAGATATTGACAAAGAATTTGAGAACTTTAGAAAGAAAACTTAGGAGCCCTGTTTTGGAATAATTACACATGTTCCAATCTGGGAGTATCCGAGCAACAACAGAGAAGTATGGAAGACCACCTCAACCGAAACAGAAGGAGGAAATATTCAAAAGATTTGTGATGTGAAGAATGATAGATAAAGTCTAAGAACCTAAACCCGCCACTAAAAATTCTTGAAAGATCGGGTAGTTGAACAAAGAAGGATCGACTAATATAAACTAAGATTTTATCTAGACATAACCAATTCTGAAATACTTGGACACCTACCTAAAATAAAAGTAGAAGGGACCTTGTAGAATTGAAGACGACCAAGAATGGAAGAATACAATGGGACTTCATTAAAGATAATACCTAATAATGGGGAAAGTAGTCGGGATAAGGGCGAAACCAAATAAGACCTTGAGACAGACTCAAATTACCCTAATTCTATAAAAATGTAAAATCCTGAAAGTAAGTGTTAAGACAAATAAAATAATAAATAAAATTTGGTCTCAAAAAGTTTTTAAACACTGAGTGGTCACAAGAAAGTAGTCGGGTGAATCACGCTCTTTATATAATCTGAGTATTAAGTCGTAGGGGTGTCTCAACACCTTGTTACTTGGGCCAACTAAACCGGGATCACTACCTAAAGTTTGTTACATGGATTATATAGAACGTATGACTCCCTACTTTTTGGATTGAATAAAATGAAAGAAAATTCTCTCAACACTACCCGGACAGAATAACATTTGTTAGTCGTCATTAACTAACACTTGCTTTTCCATCATTTATATTCTCCCACCTCTGAGTCATCTTGGGAAGGCCTATTCGGTTTGCCCCAGTTCGAGATATAAGAATTGAAGTAGAGCCATGTAAGAAAACCTCGGGTAATAAATAGGGCCTCGGTAATCCCGATAACAATCTTAGAAAATATCAATTATCGAAACTTGATGGAACTGAACTAGATAACCTCATTAACTAATAACTATGGATATTTGGTATAAATTACTATTGAACTTATCTTCATCATAATTTAGATTACGCCAATTCAAAAACCGCGACAATCATTAAGATGATTGAACGCTTGAATATGATTACCTAAGTATACTCTAGTTAAAATAATCTCGCATAATCGTGAAAAGGGAAATATACAAGGAATGTAAGGGTATAATACTTAAAACATTAGAAATGAACTTGGGAAAATATGAGAAAGAAGGAGAAGAAGCCTGCTAAATAATCCATTCATTCGAATCCTCTCCCAAAACTTATCCTAAAACTCATCCAAAGTCATTCAAAGCTTGAGCTAAATCAACAATGATCCCTATTTCGAGGTAGATGTTCCCATTCCAGGAAATCCCTATCCCAACCAAGAAAGACCTAAAATAACCTTTTGATATTCCTGTTCGAACCTTTCTATCTTGCAACCAAAACCTAGAGACAGTTTGACAAAAATTCCCAATCAGAATTCAAGTTGCAACGCAAGAAGGAGCAAAGGAGCAGAAAGCCTCTTAGAAGCACCGATCAACTTTCCGTATTAGAAATTATATGGAAATAACTAGAGGAGAAGTCTAATAGCAAAAGGTACCTAGAGCAATCATTCTCGAAAGCATTCTAGGAGAAGACTAGCATCTCTAGATAAATGATACATGCCCTAAGAAAACATTCTAAGTTAGTATCAAAGTACTACACAGGCACTATGCATCACGTATCACTTACGCATCATAATCTTCAATACACATGAGGAAACTTAGGCATCGTACTTCAAACAAAAAACTATGACATTTTGCATATTGATAGGGGTAATTTATCCATTTATTTCTAAAGCAAACTTGGTAGTTTTTGAGTATTTTTATCGTGTTTTAATTTTTTTTAATTATCTTTTATTTGTTTTTGTATACATCAGGTGTTTGGGACGAAAATGAGCTAAAACGGTTGAAAATCAAACTAATTGGTGGAACGACGGTGGAAGAATGGTGGAAAAATGATGAAAAATGCTAAGTTGTCCACCGCTGCAGTGGTGAAACAACAAAGTGCCCGTTGATGAACTACCTCTGTAGTGGTGACCACTGCCGACATACCCACCACTGCAACGGTGAACCCTGCACCTGCAAAGTATTTTTTTTTTTAGATATTTTGAGAAATTTTTGTTCCCATATCCTATCCTCCTCTCATTTTTTCGGGGATGAGACCTCATTAGAGAATAGATAGGATTGTTTTGAGAGTTTTTGGGGAGCTCATTCAAACCCGAAGAAGAAGATCATAAAGCGAAGAAGGAGAAACGCTCTCGGAGTGGTTTTAGCGTCGGATCTTTGGATAACGACTAAGTTCCTTCATTTATTTTTTTATTTCTTAACTTTCGGTTTTTGTTTGAGTATGTTTAGGTCATTTTTCATTGTATATGTGGTTATGGACATTGGCTAAATATGGATTATTTATGGGATTAATATAATTTATGAAAATGTTATTTATTTGAATTGTGTTTCTTTAACGGTTGTTCTTCGTTATTTGATTATGTTTACCATTCTTGTATTTCCATTTTATGATTGTTTAGATATATTGAGAAATTGGAGTTTTACACTTGAGAGAGGTAACCCCGGATTTAGACTAGGGTTTAAACATAACGCGATGATCTAATGACCCGGGAGGGCGTTAGAAAGTGTGCAATCCATAACGTTAGGGCGAGACTCATGTGACCATGTGTTCTACAAAACACTAGAGGGGGACTTTGGCATTAATGCGAAGTCACATATTCATTCACTTTACACTCGGGAGAGGGGGTGAATGAGTTTACGATACTGAGATTATCGGATAGGTCGAATACTGTTATTGTTAACTAAACAAAACCAAACATGTTTAAGTAAATGAAGTTAATCCCTAGATAATCCATTCCCCTAAATGTCTCAATATAGTATAAATAGTGTAATTAGATTAATTAGTATTTTAGTTTAGTATTTATATTTATAAACAAAACATATTTTTATCGCCTAAATAAAGTTAGGTGATGATAATCGTGGTACTCAATGACCGTCTAGTCCAATTCTGGTGGATATGATAACCCTAACTCTTCCAATCTATACTAAAACTTGATCTGTACACTTACGGTGAAAGTAGAGAAGTTATTTACGAGCTACCAAGTTTTTGACGTCGTTGTCGGGGATTGACTTTTAGATTGTTGTTGATATTGTGAGTAAGTAACTTAATTTAATTTAGGCATTTATTTTATTTTTAATTTATCTTTAGTTTTTATATATTTTGTGAAGTGCTTGGAGATGTCGCATCAACAAGTCCTCTTAAATTTCTTTCAACAAGATTTTGAGCCATTTTATTGTGCTTGGGATCGATACAAGGAGCTTCTATTTCGGTTTCCCAATCATCGCTTCCCGATGGAGTGTCAACTATTGAACTTCCTTGATAGGTTACTTACCGCAACAAGAACGTGGGTTGAAGGAGGAAACGGTACCACCTCTTTCGACCAACTAACCGCGGACGAAGCTTATCGGGTACTAGAAGACATAGCGGAGCTTGATTTTCAGAGTTGGAATTATTCAACAAGCTACCAAAGCTTGGGGGATAGTTCCACCGTTTCAGCGCCATAGATTGATACTCGGACCAATATGAGGAGTCTTCTCCCGCCTTGGAAGAGATATTTACTGCAGTTATGGGAGAGACTCAAATTTTCTTAAGGGAAACAAATGACAGGCTAAATGAGAACGAGGATCGTCTTGACAATATTGAGACGGTCTACGCTGAAATCAATATGACCGTAATGTCTCTTCAGACGCAAATCGGTCAGCTTATCTACTTTATTAAGGCCGAGTCCGAAACGGTGGCATTGGGCGACACACAAGCCATATCATGTAAAAGCCACTGTGAGGAACCGAATGCAAGTAGAAGGTACTTGGGTGAGATCAAAGACGATCCAGCGAATGAGAAGAAAACCCAAGTGTGGATTGGCAATGAAGAATCACCTGTTAATAGTTGTGATTTTTCACTGTTTGAAATCCTATTGTGATGCCACCCCGATCCAAGACGATCACATCTATGAGGATCCAATTGGATTTACCTATCCTACTCCGTTTCCAGCTCAATACATTCATGCTTCTGAAGCACAAGAAAATGAGTTGAGTCAAGTTGAAAGATCGAGCCGATTAATGACAAATCTCGCTAATCTTGAGGGCGTTCTGAATCAAGACCCTTATGTGGTGTTGTACAACACATACTATGGGCGGAAGCCGCTCTTTGATGAGCACTTCTCTGTGTCAGGCCGAGGACATTAAACCAAGTGTTTCTTGGGAGGCAACCCAAGTAAAAAATAAATTAGATCTGTCACTGCCAACTTGATTTGGAGGCGAGCTTGTCTCACCTCCCAGGTATGTGTTCTAAACCCCATTCGTCGGCATGTTATATTTCAATTGTTGAGAACGATGATTGGGTTACTGTGGACACTACCCATTTTAAGTTTGGGAGTGATGTGTAGTATGTTATTATGTTTTATTATTGTTAGTTATGTTTTACTATTTCAATGTATACATGTTTGTTTAGGTTTAGTTTGTTTATGTATTAGTTGTTGTGTACTAAGTTTTGTACCTCATCTGGGCTATTACCCGATGATGAGTCTGTCCCCTAATTGCTTATTGAGGTCGAGTATAATGGTCATTCATGTGTATTTTGTGTGCTTGACGTCTCGTTTTGGTAAAAGTTAATGTGGATCCTAATTGCACGAGCACATAAACTCAATGTATAACTATCCAATTGATTTGACGACGATTATCCGTTAGCCAAGTTCATGACAATAGGGATTCTAGAGCCTAATTTGGGGAAAATTCGAGGCGAAATCCTAGGCGAAGAGTTCAAGAGATATGATTTAGGCATTCATTTTGATCACTTGAGCCTTTGAAGCTTACTATGTAATATAATTTATCCCTCGTTGCCCCGTCGAAGCCTGTAAGCCATTTGAATTCTGAACACATAACAAATATCTTGACCAATTGAATTCTTTCCAAACCTTTATCGCTAAACCTAAGGCAAAATATGAGTGAAATCAAGTTAGCATTTGTTTGTGCTACTTGAACTAAGCAGTTGGGTTTTGGGCGAACTATTGATTGGTTCGGTATTTGAGTACTCACTTGTTATTTTTTCTATCGTATTTTATACCTGGAAAATTATAACAAATCAAATAAGTTTGGAAGTGAGTTTATAAAAAAAAAAAAAAAAAAAAAAAAAGAATAAATATAGTTTTATTTTTGTTTTGTCTTGACAAGTGAGTACTACGTTTTCAAATATAAATTCTAGGTTGTTTCGAATTGATCTATGTGGGGTTATGAGAATGATATATCCAAGCGTTGTGTCTTGGGTATCGTTAAGTTAATAACGTTAACCTATTTTCTCTTCCCGATATACCCTTGGCCATTTTTCAAAAACCGAACCAAGTCCTATTGATCTTTTTGAATTTGTTAGCCTACATTAGTGGAGAATGGAACCCTATCAGGCATATGGATTTCCTATACCTTATTGGTTTTAGTCTTGAACTTTATTGGGGGATAATCCAATCCGATCAGTGGATAGTTGTATAATTGAGTTTTTGCACACACACTTTAAAAGGATCTATAATGGTGCTTACTATTATTGAATGTTGAAATTCTAGAACACTACATGGAGCGTTTTATTTTTGAACTCGATAGAATTGGGGGCCGATGAGGGAAAACCGTTTGGTTGGGTAGATGAAATTCAAAACTTGCACATTGTTAGTTTTAGTCTGTCTATGTTTTTTTATTTTTAGTATTTAAATTTTGTAATTAGTCGTTGTAGTTTCTTGTATTGTGTGGGTGTTTTGCTCGTGGACTAGCAAAATTCTAAGTTTGGGGGTATTTGATAGGGGTAATTTATCCATTTATTTTTAAACCAAATTTGGTAGTTTTTTAGTATTTTTATCGTGTTTTAATTTGTTTTAATTAGCTTCTGTTTATTTTTGTATAAATCAGGTGTTTGGGACGAAAATGAGCTAAAACGGTTGAAAATCAAACTAATCGGCGGAAGAACAGTGGAAAAATGATGAAAAATGCCAAGTTGTCAACCACTGCATCGATCAAGCCACCGCTGCAACGGTGACCACTGTTGACATATCCACCGCTGCAACGGTGAACCCTGCACCTGTAAAGTGTTTTTTTTAGATATTTTGTTCCCATATCCTCTCCTCCTCTAATTTTTTCGGGGATAAGACCTCATTAGAGAATAGATATGATTGTTTTGAGAGTTTTTGGGAAGCTCATTCAAACCCGAAGAAGAAGATCATAAAGCGAAGAAGGAGAAACGCTCTCGAAGTGGTTTTAGCATTGGATCTTCGGATAATGGCTAAGTTCCTTCGTTTCTTTCTTTATTTCTTAACTTTGGTAGTTTGTTTGAGCATGTTTAGGTTGTTTGTCATTGTATATGTGGTTATGACCATTGGCTAAATATGGATTATCTATGAGATTAATATAATTTATGAAAATGTCCTTTGTTTGAATTGTGTTTCTTTAACGGTTGTTCTTCGCTATTTGATTGTGTTTACCATTCTTGTATTTCTATTATATGCTTGTTTAGATATATTAAGAAATTAGGGTTTGACACTTAAGAGTGGTAACCCCGGATTTGGATTAGGGTTTAAACACAACGTGACGATCTAATGACCCGGGAGGGCGTTAGAAAGTGTGCAATCCATGACGTTGGGACGAGACTTATGTAACTATGTGTTCTACAAAATGCTAGAAGGAACTTCGGCATTAACACGAAGTCACATATTCATTCACTTTACACTCGACAGAGGGAGTGAATGAGTTTACGATATTGAGATTGTCGAATAGGTCAAATACCATTATTGTTAACTAAATGAAACCAAAGACGTTTAAGTAAATGAAATTAATCCCTAGATAATCTATTCCCCCAAACGTCTCAATATAGTATAAATAGTGTAATTAGATTAATTAGTATTTTAGTTTACTATTTAGATTTATAAACAAAATATATTTTTATTGCTTAAATAAAATTAGGTTATGATAATCGTGGTACTCAACGACCATCTAATCCAATCTCTGTGGATATGACAACCCTAACTCTTCCAATCTATATTAAAACTTTACCCGTACACTTGCGGTGAAAGTAGCAAAGTTTTTTACGTGCTACCACATATCATGTTGCGTCAATAGGACTTTATCAAGAATAAACACTTGCACCCATACACCTCATTTGGAAGCTCTAGTAGGCTAGTAGGGAATCCTCGGACATGTAATCTGGTCAAGTACCCTTACTATGTCACCATACATTCGTCCTTCTTTGATAGTGGTTTTTAACTAAATTAGGGTTAGACAAATAATCGACCTCACGTAAGGCGTGTCTTGATAATAGACCACTACTGTGAAACATTGGGGGTGTAGTAGAATGTCCTGGAAATTGATATTGCTAGGATTCAACAAAATCTTCTTAGAACTGAGTAATTTCTTTTAGCATTTTTCAAACACTCTAAGTACAAAACCTCTAGTAGACCAAATTAAAACAGTATAATTTAAAGACTTTAATACAATGCCAATCAAAGATAATGATCAATCTTAAACTAGCTAATGCTTAGGCATGAGACTCTATCCATTATGCTAGAACAAGATTATTGCCAGTAAATATACCTATGTTTATCTGCGATTGGTGCGATTCTTAGAATCATCTCAACCCTGAACTATGTTCGACCTGATCCTTGGTAGATCACCAAGGTACACAGGAAATCCAAGTGGGTTCGGTCAAAATGAAAAGAATGAGAGGTATCAACTTCACGACACTCTCTCAGTCTTATACCAAGGCGATTCTCTGGAATAGTCCTTTGGCATTTTGGAGGAAATTCTTTTCATTTAAACAATAGAGGTGGCCTAACCAAGAACTACACTTGACCTGATCCTTAACAATCTACCAAGGTACGTAAGAAACTTATTTAGGTTCGGTCATTTAACTGTACGAACCCCCTAGCCATGGGCTAGACTGTGTTCTCACAGTTTCCACCATCGTACATAGATTGGAATTGATAAAGTCCATTGTACACTCTTCACGAAATGATAGGGGTTTAAGTTCATGTTGTCACTCCCTTTATAGGGTTTTAGGGGGTAAAACGGATAAACAAGGAAAAAAAGAGTTATTCAATCTTGGTTGCTAAGGAAGGTCTTGGGTTCATCTAAAGACAACAATTCCAAATCGGGTTGAAAGATTCGGAATGTCGACTAGTAATTCGAAATTCTTCGAAATTATGAGGAATGAAGGTCGAAAAACTACTAGAAATCTAGCAAACCTGCATAGCAAGCTATGACTTCCGATTATCTACGTTCATCCTTCATTTCTGGGCAGATAGTTAAGAGAACAAATGACATAGGAAAAAGGGAGAGGTAAGAAAAATACTATCCAACATTAAGTGGTCGAAGAATCTACATACCATCCTAGACAAAGATTCCACCATACCATCCTACCTAAGAGATCAAAGATTCTACCATACTATACCCCCAATAAACCAACAATACGGCCTTATTAAATACTATCATGTGATCTAAATTCATTAAAAAAATCCATAAAACCAGAAAAACCATCGTGCACCATAGAATACTTGTTTTTTTATTATGAGACAAGTGTGGTACACTTTGGGGTTACCTTAATTATGGATCTTTTGACAAGATAAGAAGACCATTCGTAGACAAAGATTTCCCAACATATGGATAAAGAAGCCATGAACGTTCCACCAAAGAATAGAGGCAATAGAACATGATAGCGCTGATCCCTCAACTCCGGGTCTTCTAGAGCTGGAAGGGTGAAGATCGACTTGAGTACTAAGCTGCTTTGTCGAATATGCACTCTACTCCTCACCTCTACTCGTATAGAACCCAAGGGCATCTCGGCCTCTGTCCATGATGTCTCCTTCAAGGGAACGACTTGCCCTCGAAACCTAACTCCAATGATCATCGCCTAGTCGAGGGGCATTAGTACCAACTCTCCATAGACTATGTGAAGAGAAATCTTCGTCAAAAACTAGCTCCCGATTAGGGTATTAGATGCCCATAATCCATGTGAGAGGCCTGAATTGTGAGAAAAGAACTTAAGCCACATCCTTGGAGGAATAAGCAATAGTTGGGGTGCATCCTCCTCAAGTAAATGGTGTAAAAAGTCAGCCATGATCCCCTGAAATTCCCATTACAGTGGGGGTCACCCTATACAAATTCAACCCATGAAGTAATAAGATATTTATTCTTTTATAAATAAAGACAAATTAAGAAGGGGTTTTAGTAGTAAACTTGAGTGGAATGAAGGAAAATAAAAAGATGATCATGAAGAGCTCCTACTAAGGACTGATCCTTTAGCACTATGGACTGAAGCTGCGCCGCATCAAAGGTAAGGGATCTGTTACGAAATGGTCTAGGAATAGGATTTTTAGGCTCGAAGTTATCTCCTGAGAAGTCATCAGGATTTCCCTAGTCGGGCATCACATCCTCTAGAGGGACATAGTCTGGATCTGCCGCTATCTCAACCGTATCGGAAGGTCCAGTAGACTCCAGACCCATAAAAGGACTTGACGAACAATCCATAATCTAGCCATCAATTCTAGACGCTCTAAAAATCTCCTCAACAATAAAAGTAGAAAATGTAAGCATGTCATAAAAAATCCTTAGTGCTGAAGCCTTGGGGAGACCTTGGGAGTGTTTTGAAGCACTCTTTCTAAGCGGGGTCTCTGGAGCTTTGCCCTTCCCACGAGAACAGGAAGGATGACGACCACCATAACCCAGAGAACCAACGTCTGACATAGAGTCATCTAAAAAGAAAAGTCAAAGTTTTATAACTAAGGTTTCAACTCAAGGAATTTTTAGGATTATTATGTGAATTTTACAAGACATGTTGTACTCACCACTGCCATTATTCTAAGGAACAACTGTGAATGATCATGACTCATCTCTACACGATTTATCACTGGGCGAATACTAGGGGAAAGGGAATGAATTCATCCATCTAAGAATAGTGATTGTGATTCTACCTTCTCTAATGTAAGCACATGTCATTTATTACTTAAAATAGGGTATAATCAGGAAAATCGAGTTGAAAACTCCCGCCCCTAAAAGTGCAATATACCAAAATTGCAAACCCATCTCACTTTGGATAAACATTTGAAAAATTAATACACTCTAAGAGCAAACAATGATATTTCAAAGAGGTAACTAATTAAATTGCACTTTCAATCCGGTGAAATAAAAGATGATATCCAAGACTCTCAAAGAATGCATACATATAATAATGACCGCGTCGGTAAGTGTATTATGGGATTTCAATCAATAACTTCCCAAATTTATTCATCACCTCCGACAAATAGCACGATAAACCAATTTAGCCTCTTAATCTAGTAGCTTATCAATCTCCTTCCCAGTCCATAGGCTGGGGCATATTTTACAATGTTAATAATCACAAATCACATGATAGGAAGTGTCAGATTAGATTCCACAATGAAACTTATCTAGTCGTTGTCCCAGTCTATGACTAGGGCACATTTCATCCTATGCATGTTTTCCTGATGGAAACAACGTTCATTTTGTCTCATGACGTAAAATAAAGTCCTCAAATCACAATGAACTTAATTAAATTCATTAAACCAAAAGGTAGTAAACTATGTGTCAACCTGATTCCCGGTAACGTTCGGGATATGTAGGAAGCCCTTGTGGGTTCGATTGATAAATTGAAGACTAGAAACTATGCGTCAACCTGATTCCCGGCGAGGCCTAGGATACATAAGCGACCATTGTTAGTTCGGTTGACAAAACTAAAGAGGATGAACTACGTTATGACCTGATTCTCAATTATCTGAGATACGTAGGCAAACTATAATACGGGTTTGGTCGCTATTAATAAAAAACATCCCACACCAATTGGGATTGAATCATGCCATTAGATATTAAAAATCTCCACAGAGTCGCTCAATAATAAAAATCCCCCAATCAATTGGAATTAAACCATATCAAAGATAACGATCACCCATTAATCAAGATACCATCATATCAACTTTAATCAACCGAGGAAGAATTAGGAGTCGACCTGAGTCTTGGTAAATACCAAGATACGTGAAACCTTTACAGGTTGGGCTATTACCTTAAACAAAATTCCTCCATCCCAGTAGACTACGCTTCGAACTGTCCTTGGTGGATCACCAAGGTACGCAGGAAACCTAAGTGGGTCTGGTCGAAGTCAGAGAGATGTCAGCATAATGGCATTCTCTCAACCCTGTATCAGGGCGCATCTCCCGAGATGTCCCTTGACTAAGGATACCTGTGCTCGAACTATGCGTTGACCTGATCCTTGGTAGATTACTAAGGTTTGTGGGTACGGTTGATAATTTGAGAAAGTACAACGAGGGTTGAATTGCATTTCAACTTGATTCCTAACCTAGGAAATCAGTGTATGTCGATAACCTAAGTGGGTTTAGTTTATTCGGCGATCATCATCCAGAACACCAATATCAATATACATAAAGAACCCAACGGGGTTCCCAAACTAAAAAAAATATTTTGATCACACACTCAAGTTAGGATGTAGAGGCAACCCATGTGGGCTCTTTCGTCTCCTTTAAACGCTCAGGAGGTAGTCCTACGTCCCAGCTAGAATTGGGGCATATTATATCCTATTTTTCCATTGAGAATCTATGATGGGACTCGCCCCAGCTCGAGTTGGTGCATATTATATCCGATTTTTTCGTTGAGATTCTGTGATAGGAGTTGTCCCAAGTAAATCTGGGGTATATTATATAGAATTTTCTCTGTAGAGAGTTTCTTGATATAAGACTCGCACCAATTACCAACTAAAATTTACAATCCATAAAAATGAATAAGCATTGTCAATCCCCAATCTATGACTTCTACACATTTTATTCAAGGTAAAATTTCCCCCCGGAAGTTTTCTAATCCTCGTCAGGCAGTCCCAGGTAGGATGTGACTAAGAACATCCACTAGGTGTTGAGTTTCCCCGAGGGTCTTCATCTATGTGAATTATCTCAATAAATTTCAATCATATATTGATATGACGATCCAGGAATTAGTTTTTCTAACTAAGAACCTGTTCCACAAAATATTAATGAAATTTACGTGTCCGAACTATATTTGACCTAGTTCTTAGTTAAGTCTAAGATGAATAGGCACCCGAATGGGGTTTGGTTATGCCAGCTCACGAAAATCAATATTTAGATATATCGTCAACCTCAGTCTTAGATTGACTAGACACCCTGAAATTGGTTTCTCTAACCCATAATCATTCCACCGAATCTTGATTTACTTTACGTGTTAGAACTACATGTGACCCGATTCTCATTAATTTGAGATATGTAGGAAAACCCTTTGGATACGGTCATAACCAGGAGATAAATAACCGAGTGTCATCCTCCCCACCTCTATAGGATAGACTGCGCATTATCCAGTGGGATAGTATTGTAATTTTAAACGAGACAGCCAGCCGGATAGTATTTTAATTTTAAATGAGACAGCTAGCGGGATAATATTTTAATTTTAAACGAGACAACCAGTGAGACAATATTTTAATTTTAAATAAGACAGCTAGCAGGACAATATTTTTGATGAGAATATATCAGCTGCACCAAGAGATCCGTTGCATGTTCCAGTTGGCCCAATAACAAGGATAAGGGCAAAAAAATTCAAAGAAGCACTTAATGGGCTTATTAGAGAGATTGGGTCCGAAACTACAATGGTGAAGCCTAAATTAGGCCTATCGGACAATCAAGGCCTAGTCCACCTCATCAAAGTAAGTGAATGGGCTTAAAGCGTGATCCTGAACGGGCCAAGAATGAGACCCACGAATTTTATTTTATTTATTTTATTATTTTAAGTCTTTTAATTATTTTTAGGTTGATTTGTAAGCTTGATTACCAAGTAAATGATTTCCTTTTCCAACTAGGAATGTAAGGCAAATTAGGAAGCTTCCTTATTCTTTATTTAACAATTAGATTTTAGGGTTTCATTTTTCCTCTATGTAAACCCATGAAGTTAAAAGTGTATTAGGGTTTCTTTCTTATTCTCTTGGCCACCTATTTAAGGGGCTTTGTAGACCTACGAATTTCACATTATTTTTTATTAATAAAATTGTGAGAGTTTTCTCTTTAGTTCTTCAGAGAACTTTTCCTGAACTTATCAAGAGTTTCTTGTGGCATTCAAACTTATATATTTGGTTCGTGATTCATTATAATCATTGGGTCAAGATCATTATACCATTGATTCGCGTTTCGTTCATAAACGTTGGATCAAGGTAATCTATCTTTCAATTTTTGTATTTTTAGTTTGCTCAAAAATCTGATTTAGTTTTGATCTTCGTGAAGAAACCCTAAGTTGGTTTCGGGTCTCACTAATCCTTGGTGAGGTTCGCATCATTTGGTAATCAGAGCAAGGTCTAAATCAGGTCTCATCTATCCTTTTTATATTTTTTTCTCTTTCCTTCATTGTAATTAGTTCATTCCTACGTTAAAATTTTCTTGGCCGAACTATATCATCAAATCTGGTCAATTTTCGTTTTATTCTTAGTGTGCATCTTCAAATCTCAATTTAAAGTTGCTGTATTTCCCAAAAAAAAAAAAAATCAAAAAAACAAAAACAGAAACAAAACAAAAAAAAAACCGAAAATTTAGCACCCCCCCCCCCAAAAAAAAAAATGAGAATTATTTCTTCTTGTTCTATGCCATAAACTTTTCTTTGTGCTCTTCTTGTTCGCTTTGTTTTCGTTCCTAAAATCTCATTCTTAGTGAATCAATTCATTGAGTTTGGATTGCTACAAGGAAAATTCTGATTGAGATTGGTTAAGTTCAATAAAGAACTAAAAGAGTGAACTAAAGAGTGAAAAAAGGCAAGAGAGTGTGAGCTCATAAGAGGGTAAAAGCCGAATTTGAATGATACACGAGTGGAGTGACATAGTTTGAGTGTAAACACGTGAGGGAGTGTTTGTGAGGTTTGCTAACTTTGTTTTGCAGGTTACTAAACATGTCCCGAGAAACAAACAAAGGCTCGTCCGATGAAGCACTGGAAAGGATGGACGTCATGGACATAAAAGTTTTTTACAAGGCCTTGGAGCAAAAGCTTCAGCGGTTGAACTTGCAGTTTGATGAAGTGCATGAGCAACTAGACAAAGTTGAGTCTAGTGCACAAAAGGGACAGCCATTGAGAGCTCCTATTGTGCAATGGAGTGAGAGGAATCAGCCTTGGTTCGAATATGAAGATGATTATGGGAATGACCAAGATGAAGACGATCGCGCCTCTAATGTGAGCTTGGGCAAATTTGGGCGTGGATATGGCAATAGAGGATATAGATATGGGGAGCGACTTGATAATAACTTGGAAAGTATCAAGGTGAAGATACCGTCATTCCAAGAAAAAAATGACCCTGAAGTATACTTGGAGTGGGAAAAGAAGGTAGAGTTGATCTTCGATTGCCACAACTACTCAGAGGAGAAAAAGGTAAAACTTGCTGTAATTGAGTTTATTTACTATGCTATAATATGATGGGATCAACTTGTGATAAACAGGATGAGAAACCATGAGAGGCCTATTGAGACGTAGGCAGAAATGAAGGTCATCATAAGGAGACGGTTTGTCCCTAGTCACTACTATAGGGACTTGTATCTGAAATTGCAAAGTCTTACACATGGTTCTAAGTGTGTGGAAGACTACTATAAAGAGATGGAAGTAGGCATGATCCGAGCCAATGTGGAAGAGGACCGAGAAGCAACTATGGCTAGGTTTCTAATCTGGCTAAATCATGACATTGCAAATGTGGTGGAGTTGCAGCATTATGTTGAGTTGAGTGACATGGTGCATATGGCCATCAAAGTATAGTAACAATTGAAGTAAAAGGGTTCCACATGAGTTAGGCAGCAATCAGGTTCTTCTTCTTCTTGGAAATCGAATTGAAGCAAGAGGGAAGAGAAGCCTAATATTTAGCCCAAGGCCGAACCTCCCAAAATTCACAAAGCTAGAGGTACACCGAACCAAGGTAAAACCGATTCCCAACCTTCTAGAAATAGAAAAATTAAATTCTTTAAATGTTTGGGAACAAGTCATATTACATCTCAATGTTTGAATAAGAGAGTGATAATTATGAGGGATGATGGAAGTATTGAGACCGAAGATGAGACGGATGATGATTTGATGCCACATTTGGAGAATACCCATGATGTTGAATACCCAGTTGATGGAGAGATCTTGGTTGCAAGAAAAGCTCTTAGTGCACGAGTCAAAGAAGATGAGATGATACAATGAGAGAACATCTTTCATACTAGATGCCATGTCAATGATAAGGTATGTAGCATGATTATTGATAGGGGGAATTGTACTAATGTGGCTAGCACTAGTTTGGTAGAGAAGTTGAATTTGCCAACTTTAAAACATCCTAGGCCATATAAGTTACAATGGTTGAATGATTTTGGAGAAATTAAAGTGACTAAATAGGTGCTCGTATCGTTCTCAATTGAGAAGTACAAAGACGAGGTCTTGTGTGATGTAGTGCCAATGCATGCGGGACATATTCTTTTGGGAAGACCATGACAATTTGATCGGCAAGTAACTCATGATGGTTATACCAATAGATACTTCTTTGTACTTAAGAAAAAGCCAATTACTCTTGTACCATTATCGCCAAGGCAAGTGTATGATGATCAAGTGAGGTTAAAAAGAGAAAGTGACAAGAAAAAAGAGAGTGAGAGAAAAAAAAAAAAGAGAAAAAAATTCAGAATGTGAGGGAAAAAAAAAGGAGAAAAAAGTGAGTTTTTATGCGAGAGAGAGTGAGATAAAAAAAAGCTTTGTTTTCAAACCAACCTTTGATTGTACTTTTGTACAAACAAGTTTGTTTTACCACTAACGATCTTAACTTGTCTCTTCCTAGTGTTGTTGTTTCTCTTTTACATGATTTTGATGATGTGTTTCCCTAAGAGGTGCCAAATGGTTTGCCACTAATAAGGGGAATCGAGCATAAAATTGATTTCGTACCTGGAGCATCCATTCCAAATAGACCCGCATATAGAAGCAATCCCGAGGAAACAAAGGAGCTTCAAAGGCAGGTTAGTGAGTTTATGGAGAAAGGGTATGTACGTGAAAGGATGAGTCCTTGTGCAGTTCCCGTATTGCTTGTACCTAAGAAAGATGGTACGTGGAGAATGTGTGTGGATTGTCGCGCCATCAACAATATCACGGTAAAGTATCGACATCCCATTCCTATATTAGATGATATGCTTGATGAATTGCAAGGTTCTTGTGTGTTTACTAAAATTGATCTTAAAAGTGGATATCATCAGATTAGGATGAGGGAAGGTGATGAATGAAAAACTGCATTCAAAACAAAATATGGTTTATATGAGTAGTTGGTTATGCCTTTTGGGTTAACCAATGCACCTAGTACGTTCATGAGATTAATGAACCATGTTTTGCGTATTTTTATTGGGAAATGTGTGGTTGTATACTTTGATGACATTCTGATTTATAGCAAAAACTTAGATGAGGATGTTGAACATTTAAAACTTGTTTTAGATGTTTTGAGAAAAGAAAAGTTGTTTGCTAACCTCAAAAAGTGTACCTTTTGCACGGATAAGCTTGTATTTCTTGGTTTTGTTGTTCGTGCTAAGGGAATTGAGGTAGATGAAGAAAAGGTTAAGGCAATCAAGGAATGGCTAAAACCTACAAGTTTGGGACAGGTGAGAAGTTTCCATGGGCTGGCTAGCTTCTATCGGAGGTTTGTGAAAGATTTTAGTAGTCTCGTCGCACCTTTAACTGAAGTTGTCAAAAAGAGTGTGGGTTTTAAGTGGGGTAATGAGCAAGAAAAGGCCTTTAATTTTATTAAGGAAAATTTTACTAATGCACCTTTGCTTGCCTACTTTAGTGAAAAACTAAGTGGCGCAGCCTTGAATTACCCTATATATGACAAAGAGATGTATGCATTGATTAGGGTATTGGAGACTTGGCAACACTATCTTTGGCCAAAATAATTTGTGATTCACACAGATCATGAATCTTTGAAGCATTTGAAGGGTCAACAAAAGCTGAACAAGCGACATGCCAAGTGGGTGGAGTTTATCGAAATGTTTCCTTATGTGATCAAGTACAAGCAAGGTAAGGAAAATGTTGTGGCGGATGCATTATCTCGAAGGTACGTCTTACTTTCTACCTTAGATGCCAAATTGATTGGTTTTGAGTACATTAAGGATTTGTATGTTGATGATTCTGATTTTGGTAATGTATTCAATGCATGTGAGAGAGTGGCATTTGGTAAGTTCTTTAGGCATACTGGGTTTTTGTTCAGGGAAAATAAATTATGTGTGCCTAAATGTTCATTGCGTGACTTGCTTGTTAAAGAAGCTCATGAGGGTGGTTTAATGGGGCATTTTGGCATATCTAAGACTTTAGATGTTTTGCATGCACACTTCTTCTGGACTCATATGAAACGTGAAGTGGAGAGAATTTGTAAGAAGTGTATTGTTTGTAGGCAAGCTAAGTCTAAGGTTGAACCTCATGGTTTGTATACTCCTTTGCCTATACCTAGTAAACTTTGGACTGATATTTCTATGAATTTTGTGTTAGGTTTGCCTAGGTCAAAAAGAGGTCGAGATTATATATATGTGGTTGTAGATAGGTTTTCTAAGATGGCTCATTTTATTCCATGTCATAAAACTGATGATACATCATATGTTGCTGATTTGTTCTTCAAGGAAATAGTTAGGTTGCATGGCATGCCTAAGACTATTGTTTCGGATAGAGATGCTAAGTTCTTAAGCTATTTTTGGAAGACTTTGTGGGGTAAGCTCGGAACTAAACTTTTATTTTCGACTACTTGTCACCCACAAACTGATGGTCAAACCAAAGTAGTAAATAGAACTTTATCTACTTTATTGCGTGCTATAATACAAAAGAATTTGAAAATATAGAAAGATTGTTTGCCATATACAGAGTTTGCATATAATCGGAGTGTGCATTCTGCAGCTAAGTTTTCACCATTTGAAATTGTGTATGGTTTTAATCCATTGACTCATTTGGATTTAACTTCTTTACCTATGCATGAGTGTATCAACTTAGACGGGAAGAAGAAGGATGATTTTGCTAAGTAGATCCATGAGAAGGCCCGACAAAATATTGAGAGGAGAACTGAGCAATATGCCAACCAAGCTAATAAGGGGCGCATGAAGGTTGTCTTTGAACTTGGAGATTGGGTTTGGTTGCATATGAGAAAGGAGTAGTTTCCCCAATGAAGGCGTTCTAAGCTACTTCTAAGTGGGGATGGCCCATTTTAAGTGATGGAACGAATCAATGACAACGCCTACAAATCAGACCTTCCCGGTGAGTTTAATGTAAGTGCTACTTTTAATGTGACTGACTTGTCTCCATTTGGTGTAGGTGAAGATTTGAGGACAAATCCTTTTCAAGAGGGAGGGAATGATGAGAATATATCAGCTACACCAAGAGATCCGTTGCATGTTTCAGTTGGCCCAATAACAAGGGCAAGGGCAAAAATATTCAAAGAAGCACTTAATGGGCTTATTCGAGAGATTGGGGCCGAAACTACAATGGTGAAGCCTAAATTAGGCCCATCGGACAGTCAAGACCAAATTCACCTCATCAAAGCAAGTGAATAGGCTTAAAGTGTGATCCTGAACTGGCCAAGAATGAGACCCACAAATTTTATTTTATTTTATTTTATTATTTTAAGTCTTTTAATTATTTTTAGGCTGATTTGTAAGCTTGATTACCAAGTAAATCATTTCCTTTTTCAATTAGGAATGTAAGGCAAATTAGGAGGCTTCCTTATTCTTTATTTAGCAATTAGATTTTAGAGTTTCATTTTTCCTCCATGTAGACCCACAAATGTCAAAGTGTATTTGGGTTTTTTTCTTATTCTCTTGGCCACCTATTTAAGGGGCTTTGTAGACCTACGAATTTCACATTATTTTTGATTAATAAAATCGTGAGAGTTTTCTCTTTAGTTCTTCAAAGAACTTTTCTTGAACTTATCAAGAGTTTCTTGTGGCGTTCAAACTTATATCTTTGGTTCGTTATTCATTATAATCATTGGGTCAAGATAATTATACCATTGGTTCATGTTTCGTTCATAAACGTTGGGTCAAGGTAATCTATCTTTCAATTTCTGTATTTTTAGTTTGCTCAAAAATCTGATTTAGTTTCAATCTTCGTGAAGAAACCCTAAATTGATTTCGGGTCTCACTAATCCTTGGTGAGGTTCGCATCAATTTTAATTTTAAACGAGATAGCCAGCGAGACAATATTTTAATTTCGTAGTATAGTGTAGTAGTAGAATTTACTTTACCTACTAGAACTACATGGGACCTGATTATCATTAATTTGAGATATGTAGGATAGACCACGCATCATCCTTTAGGAATATATCAGGAGGACTTGTACAGAGTGTCGTTCGCACCGAGACCTTAGGGCTAGGTACTTTGACATTGTCCTAAGGTATGGTTGTGTAATAGCAACCGTTAGTGTAATATCAACCAACAGTGCAATAGTAACCTGTATGTAATAGCAACCAATAGTGTAATACGACAGTAGTATAATGTTCAGGAGGGCATTTACAGAGTGTCCTTTCCATATCCTATATGTTGATCATTGGTCATCGTTTAGGAGTATATGATATATAATTATTAGGAGGGCTTTAACAGAGTGTCATCCTCACCATGCCCTATAGGATCAGGTGTATCACCATCCTCGTGGAATGCAGATAGACAAGAATTAGATATGTCTCCATCCTTCCAGTAGTAATCTTCCAAGGATAATTGTTCGTCATCCTTTGAAGTATACAATGGTAGAAGTGATCAATCATCATCCTCGTCGAATCCTCAAGGATCAGGTATGTCTTCATCCTTTAAGATATATTTAAATACATGTCTTTGTTTTTTATGTCTAGTAGAACAAAATGTTAGTGTCTCATTCGTTGTCATTATGAGTAAACTCGCATGATAAAGAGGGACAACTATAGACACCGCATTTTGTCCCACCCAGTCAGTGCCAAATCAAGTACAAGTTTGGATAAACTTTAAACTTAGGTTTAAAGAGAATGAGTTTCTACCAGAGATCACAATTTATAATATAGAAAAATACAAAAAAAAAATAAAAATAAAAATAAAATGAGAAAACGCAAAAATTGTTAAATTTGACTAGATGCAGCTAAGTAAAAGTTTCGGGGCAACCTAAAAAATCCTATAATTTAAGGGGTCTAAAATGAATTTATTAAGGGTTGATTTTAATTAAGTCACCTTTAGTATAAATGAAAATTAGATACTACCCTTTAATTATAAGATATTTCAAACAATTACCTCGGTTACCTACCCTAACCCTGAAACATTTACAATTACTGAATTTTGTCGGTTTAACACCAAAAACATTTATTTCATTTATGTATATTACATAAAATACCACCTATAAATAATCCAATAGACCTTTATCAAGGCTTGAAAAGGTCATGACAAGCCCTAAATCACGAAGGTGATTAAGGACTTGGGCTTAGTTTAGAATTACAACCAATCCAAGTTTTCTTGACAAACTACCCTAGGCCCAATGAATAAAGGGCCCAACCATAATTAAAATGCCCAAAAAAGAGCCTTTAAATGACCAAATAACCCCTATATATTCTTTTCACAAAATATATAAGGGACAAACCAAGACACTTAGGAGATAACCAACCATTATCGAAACTAAACCGATTCAGTTCGCCACCTAAGTTATGCATTTAATGTGCATTAAATGCCCATAAAATAAGGAATTAAATGATTTGGATTAAATGGATAGGAAACATTCAATGTATCAAGATATTTTGATCAAAATATCTTAGAGTTAACCGAAAATCTTGAAATGTGACTACCCGTTATTGAAACCAAACCAATTCGGTTTGCCACCAAATGCATGAATTTAATGATCATTAAATTCACATACCATAAAGGATTAAATGCTTAGGGATTACATGGAACGGGTGGATGCATTGAATCTAGATATGTTCTAAAAAATCTTAGGGTAAATAGAAACCTTGAAATGCAACTGTCGGTTACAAGGAAAACTAACCCGATTTGATCTGAAACCAACTGGATGTGTGCTCACCAAGTGATGGGTCATCATAGTGAATTTAATTCCAACTGACTTATTGAGACCATGTTCAATTCACCTTGAAAGCATTAATGGAAACTAAACCAAAATAGTAAAACTAACTGATACTTAGCCCCTAAACCAAACCGAAAGTGTCACATCAAGCCATTAATGCACCCATATGCAACCAATAGGAATTAATAAAGTGTAATGATTGATAATTATTGTCAATCATTGGTAATGATTGCCAATCATTACCAAATCTAGGAAAAGATTTGGTAATGATTACCAAATCTTTTGAGATATTTCCTTGCACCTAAAATTTGTTCAAAGTTGAACGAAACCAAAACAAGACACCAAGTCCCTTCGACCAAAGACACCCCAAGGAAGAGGCTGGGATAGCCTGTGAATGGATGAGTGCGTAGGCTCCTAGCCTATAAATATGGGTGTTAGGGTTCTCATTTTTCCTAGATTTGAAGTCACAGCCTCTCTCTTTAAAACTCGACCCAAGTCTCGGGTTCTAGGATTATCAAGTAGGTTTCTTGAATAACCCATTGTTATTCTGCTAAAATACAGTCTCTGAGAGTGTTCTTGAGATTCTTGGAGAAAGAACCCAAGAGGAAGATGGTCACTGATCAAAGCTAAGCTAAGAGGATCAAGGAGTAAATGGAGAAAACAACATAGGGAGGACTACTTCCCATAAATAGGATGTTATTGAGGTTCTTGGATGAAGAACACAAGAGATCAACAGTAATTGATCAATTTCCAACTAAGAAGATCAAGAAGGAGAAAAAGGTTCTTGTTTAGGGATGGACCACTCCCCTAAACTAGGTATGTGCTTTGAAATTCCTTGATCTTCTATTAAATTTCATATACTTTCCTTATGAATATCATAATCATGTAGTATCTATGTTTTACTTTCATGTATATAATACATATAATCCATAATCAATCAAATAATACCTAATTATTGGTATAACAACCAAACTGTGTCCAAATCAAACAAGACTTTCTCAAGAACATCAAGAATGTCTGAGAACATGTTAAGAACATGGGAGGACCAAAATCATCCGAGAAAATATTAAGAACGTGTGAGGATTCAAACAAAACATCTATCACACCATGAGTTTTGCATAGTCACAATGATTGTCTCAAGAACATTTCAAACCAACTCTTTACTAATTGTTAATCCAACTAAATAATAGTTAATAACTGATTTACTTTCCTCTAAACATCCAGGCCACAGCCTGTTAGGCTTGTTACTGGCACCTATATATATATACACTACCCTAACAAACCTTTGTGGCTAAAAACTCAAGATAAATGGATGACCTCTATTTCTTCGGGGATATGCGTGATTCTTCTTCAGAAACCTTCCTGTTTTTCTTAGTTACTAGTAGGACTAGAATAAATATATGGTATTTTTTTTCAATTTTGACTAACAACTCACATACTAACAAAAACAAAAGAGTAATGTTAAGGCATTATTGGCAAAATCAAAGAGGTTATGTCTGTATCATGTTGTGATTCATATTGTTCACAACTAATAAACCAACAAACAATCAACTAAAACCAACCTAGCTTTCAACTTAATTGAATGAACTATGTGATGACCAAATTTTTGGTTACCCCCCCCCCCCCCCCAAAGTACGTAGGCAACCCACGTAGGGGTTCAATCACCATTAAAAAATAAAACCATACCCTTTAACCTAACACAAACGAACTATGTAAAGACTTGGTTCTCATTAATCCGAGGTACGTAGGTAACCCACATGCAAGTTCAGTTGCATATATAAATAGTTTAGTCTAGTTTGCATGCTGGAACTACATGTCGATCTGATTCTTTATGAAAACAAGGATATGTAAGTAACCTATATAAGGTTCGGTCTCTTAAAACTACAAAAATATTTTCATTTCATATAGCCTGCATATTTATATTCCTGTCTTTTATAAACTGCTATTGTGTTGTGTCTACCTAGAATAGTATGGTATAGTATAGTATAGTATTTACTGCTTTCATTATGTTAAAAACACAAAATATTTTCATTTCTAGTTGTAATTGCATAATAGATAACATTTGCTGCTTTAGTCATGCCAAAGTACATAAAAGGGGAAAACATAAAACATAAAATTGTTTTGTTTAAGTAAATCAAAGAAAGTTACTCAAGTGTTGTTTAACAGTGAATATTCATTTAGACTAAGGTACCGTTTATGAAAGGGTGTAAAACCTTCTCCGAGCATCACTGACGCCTGAACTTTTTGAATATCTTTGGTACATATACCTTATGATGTCAAAACACAGGCCATTTCAAAATAAAATGAATTTTTAAAACTCCTAGTGACCTAACACACCATTTAACCCGATACTAGGTGGCGATTCTGTTTTTAACATAAAATCGATGCCCAAGAAGTTTTTCAAAATCTATGCCTAGAAAAGCCCTCGAAAAACCATTTTCAAAATGAACAGATTTGGATGACTTAGAGAAGGAGGAATGAAACTAGTTTCCTCTTCTTCCCGATCTCTACTTCTTTGTCTATCAAAATCTAGGGTACGTCACTCACCGATCACCATACCATTGCCAGTCTTTGATAGTAGTTTCAACTAAATCATAAGTTAGACGAGAAGCCGATCTCGTATGAATTTTATTTTGATAATAGATTTTACTCATTTTTTAAAAGCATCGGGGTGTAGTAGATTGTCATTAGAAAGTCGACCTCGCTAGGATCTAACACGATCTTCCTAGAGGTGAGTAAGTCCTAGATTCGTTTAAACACTCTAAGTGCTAAGCCTCAATATCCCAAAACAAAATAGCATCATTTAAGGACTTAAATAGACTACCAAATTAGGACAACGATTGATCTTACCTAGCTAATGCACAGGCAATAGACTTTATCCATTGGACTGGAGTAGATTGTTGCTGGTGAGCGTAAAATATATACCTATGCTAGGTATGACTCTTAAAATTATCTTGTTGTTTAGAACTATGTTACAACTTGATTCTTGGCAACTTGCCAAGATACGTAAGAAACTCAAGCGGGTCTGGTTGAATCAGAGAAGTGACGTCTCCTTGCCATTCTCTTCTCCCTGTATCGGGCCAGCAAGTGACAAAATATTGTGAGCTAGTGTACGGTAGTAGTGCTAGTTATAAAGAGAAACACAGTTAAAACGTTATGCGCTAGGAGCTAAAGGGCTGAAAGCACAGCTAAAATATTGCGCTCTAAAAGTTTAGATATAGCGCGTTGAGGTACTGCAGAAGAAAAAACTCCAAAATCCGATCCAATTTATCATAATCGATTAGTTAACATGTTGGTTATATGTATTCTAAAACATGGAAAAAAATCATTGGCTTATCAAATTTTCTATCGAGTCGTGAAAAAGATAAAATAAAAAAAAAAAAAATACACTATTTGTTTTACGTCAAGCAATACGTAGAGTAACCCCCGATATAGCTGGTAGCGAATTATTTCGTCGCTATGTTACCGCAAGTGTACGGGTTAAGTTTTAATAGTATAGTAAGGGTAGAGTTGTCGTATCCACAGGGATCGGTTTAAATTGTCATTAAGTTCCGCAATTGTCGTAACCTAACTTTATCTGGGCGATCCAATTTTGGGTTTTTTATAATAAAAATACTAAACTAAAATAATAAGTAATTAAACTATAATACTAAGGATGATGTTTATGGGAATAAATTATCTAGGGATTAACTTCGTTCACGGATTGCACACTTTCTAATAATCTCCCGAAACATTAGAACGTCGCGTTGTGTTTAAACCCTAGTCCTAATCCGGGGTTACCTCTCCTGAGTGTCAAATTCCATATTCTCACATCAACCAATATATCATAACAAGCATGTAATGGAAGTAAAAGAACGGTAAACACAATCGAATAGATATGAACAACCGATAACGAAACAACAATTCAAACAAACATAGTATTCATGAACTAAATCAATCCCTAGACAATTGATACTCAACTACTCATGATCATAACCGAATATTCAACATTACATGAGAATAAAATCATCATACAATCTACAAAGTTTAAGAACAAAGAGAGAAACAAAGAATGGAAAGCAAATCTGTGAAGTGAATGGTTCCACTTCCGCTAAATCCGCTTCAAGAATGTTTCCTCTTCTCTTCTTGATGATCTCTCCTCTTGGTTCTGATCTTGAGCTCCCAAATATGTAAAAAAAAAAATGATCTAGGGGGTGTGAGGAATGAATTGTAACCAGTGGAAACAAATAAAGATAAAAAAATCTAGCAAAATATTTGAAAATATCTTTGCGATAGGAAGCATCGTTGCAGTGATGAGAGATCAGTAGGGCTTCTGCCTTATCATTGTTGCAGCGATGAGGGTCATCGCTGCAGTAGTGGTTGGGCAAAATCCTATTGACTTTTCACCGCTACAGCGATGGCGGTCAAAGGTCAGTAGCCCTTGACGCTGGCGCTGTAGTGATGAGCTTCATCGTTGCAGCGGTGAGGCTGCAGTCTTGATTCTTTGATATTTTTCAACGATTTCCTACCAATTTTCTCAAATATCAACTATTTTCATTCCTACACCTGATTTACATAAAAACGAATATAAACGATTTAAAACATTATAAAAACACTCTAAAACTATGAAATTCGGCTTGGATATAGATAGGTAATTTCAACCTATCAATAGTAGTAAAAGCAAGATGACTTCCGAAGGACTATGTACTAGAGATATTCTATAAGTTCGGGAGTTAGTTATGCTTGGAGAAGGTTTTACGCAACCCAAGACACCGGTCCATAAACGGAACCTTGGTCTAAATAAATATTCACTGTTAAACATATATAAGCAGTTTCCTTTGATTTACTTAAACAAAAATAATTCTTTTTTAAGGTGTTTTTCCCCCCCTCATTTTATGGTATTTTACATGATGTAATGATTGGCAGGTAAATACTATAGCTAATACTAGTCAGCGACACCCAATAACAATTTATATATATAGCTAGAATGTAAATATGCAAGCTATAGTAAATGAAATGCAAACTAAAACTAAATTGTTTGGATATGCGACTGAACCCGCATGGGGGTTGCTTACTTGTCTCGAATGAGAATAAGATCTTGACGTAGTTTGTTTGTGTTAGGGTAAAAGTTTTTTTTATTATTTAAGGTGACCGAACCCGTATCATGGGCTGCCAATGTACTTTGGGTGGTTACCAAAGATCAGGTTAAATGTAGTTCATTCTTGTTATGTTTAAAAGCTAGGTTGGTTTTAGTTAAAGGCTGGTTTGGTTTTAGTTATAAAAAGTGGTTCATTTTAGTTGGTTTGTTTCAGTTAATTTTAGTTGTGAACAACCTGAATCACAACCTTAGTTAGTTATTATTAACAATTTATAAAGTTGTGAACAACTTGGATCACAACCTTAATTATGTTTATTATTAATTTTATTTTATTCTAAGTTGTGAACAACATTAATTGCAGCACTCTTTGATTTTGTCAGGAACACCTTAAACAAACTCTTTCGTTTTGGTCAGTTAGTGTTTGTGTATGAGTTAGTTAAAAAATTAAAAGAAATATCATATATTTATGACAGTCCTACTCATAACCAAGGAAAACGAGAAGGTTTCAAAAGAAGAATCACACATATCCCCGAAGGAATAGAGGCCCACCCTTTATCCCTAATTCTTAGCAGAAAGTAAATACCGGTATTAGTGGTTTTATAGTTAGTATTAACAGTTAGTAAAGATTCGGTGTAAAGTTCATGAGAGAATCGATGAGAGTATGTACAACTCATAGTGTGATTGAAATTGTGTTTGAATCCTCATATGTTCTTAACATGTTATTGGATGATTTGAGTGCCCACATGTTCTTAACATGTTCTCGGATGTTCTTGAAATAGTTTTGTATGATTTGGATATAGTTTGGTTATTATAGCAAAAATTAAGTGTTTGTTTGGTTGTTATGACAAAATCAAGTGTTCGTTTGGTTGTTTATTGGTTTTATGTGTTATGTACATGAAATTAAAGTGTGATAACTACATGGTTATGCTATATTCAAGCAACTATATATAATTTTAAACCAAGAACATAGGGGTTTTTGAAGAAACATACCTACTTAGGGGGTGTAGTCTTCCCTAAGTGATTACCTCATTCTCCTCCTTCATCATGTTGGTTGGAAGTTGATCGATGATCATCAATCTGTTGATTTCTTAGCCATGAAACTCAAGAGCACTCTACTTATAGGATGTGTTCATCCCTACGTAGCTATCTCCATTCCTCCTTGATCCTCTTAGCTTAGTGTTGATCAGTGACAGTCAATCTTTCAAGTTCTTTCTCCAAGAACTTCAAGAACACCTTTCAGGACCGGATTTTAGTAGAATAATGGCATGTTGTTTAGGAAATATGGTTGAAAATCCTATTACCCGAGAGAGTTGCTTGCGTTAGAGAGAGAAGCTAGGCATTCAAGGCTTGAAAAATGAGGACCCCAACACCTATATTCTTAGGCTAGGAGCTTGCGTATTCACCCATGCACATGCTATCCTATCGTATTCCTTGAGGTGTGTTTGGCCTAGGGGATATGTTGTCTTGCTTTCGTTTTGTTTTGCTTTGCTCGAATTTAGGATGGAAAAGAAGATTCTCAAAGATTTGGTAATCTTTACCAAATATTTTCAAAGATTTGGTAATGATTTGCAATAATTACTAATGAATGGAAATCATTACCAATCACTACCATCCCTCCAATCATATTCATTACACATGGGTACATTAATGGCTCGATGTGACACATCCAGTTTAGTTTAGGGGCTAAGTACCGGTAAGTTTCACTATTCTAGTTAAGTTGCCATTAATGTTTTCCAAATGAATTGAACCTAGTATTGATGTGACACTAATTCATTTAATTCTATTTGATGAGTCATTTCTTGGTGATCACTCCTACGGTTGGTTTCGGATGGAATCGAGTTAATTTACCTTGTAACTGATGGTTAGTTTCCAAGTTCCTAGTTAATCCTAATATATTTTGGCACAAATATCAAAATCCTTTGAACCTAGACATTCTATGTCATCCCAAGTATTTATTTCTTGATGGGATGTGCATTTAATTCATTGTCTAGGTGGCTAACCAATTTGATTTGGTTTCGGTAACGGGTAGTCACGATTCAAGGTTTTCGATTACATCTATGATATTTTGCTCAAAACATCTAGATACCTTGAATGTAGCTTATCCACGTCATCCCAAGTATTTAATTCTTTATGTGATGGGCATTTAATGCTCATTAAATGCCTAACTTAGGTGGCGAACCGAATTGGTTGAGTTTCGATAACGATTGGTCATACCCTAAGTGTCTTGGTTCCCTTTCTTAGTCATTTGGTAGGAAAATTCTAGAAAGGTTCCTTGGTCATTTAAATGCATCTTTTGTGGGCCTTTAATGATGGCTAGGCCCTTAATTCTTTGGGCTTAGGGGGGCTTGTCAAGACAACTTGAATTTGGTGTAAATCCAAATCAAGCCCAACTCCTTAATCACCTTTGTAATTTAGGGCTTGTCATAACCTTTCCAAGCCTTGGTTAAGGTCTCTTGGATTGTTTCTTTTTGATATTTTATGTGGTACGCATAAATGAAACAAATGTTTTTGTTGTTAAACAGACAAGATTCAGTGGTTGTAAATGTTTTAAGGTCGAGGTTGGTAACCGAGTTAATTGTTTGAAATATCCTATAATTTAAGGGTAGTGGCTAATTTTTTTTTATCTATACTAAATATGATTTAATTAAAACTAAACTTTAATAAATTCATCTTTATACCTCCATAAATTATGAGAATTTTGAGGTTGACCCAAAACTTTTACATAATTGTATTTTTTGAAATTTAATAGTTTTATGTTTTTGTCATGTTTTTGGGTATTTTTGTATATTATATAGTGTGATCTCAGGTAGAAATACATTCCCTTTAAACCTAATTTTAAAATTTATTTGAACTTGCACTTGGTTTGACACCTATAAAAGACATGACAAAATGCGGTGTCTACAACTACTCATCTTTGTCATGCGAGTTTACTCTTAGTGACGAAGAATAAGACACTAACATTTTGTTTCTCTAGACATGAAATATAAAGACATGTATTTAAATCTATCCTAAAGGATGGAGACATACCTTATCCTTGAGGATTCAACGAGGATGACGATGGATCACTTCTACCATTGTATACTTCATAGGATAACAAACAATAAACCTTGGAAGAGTACCACTGGAAAGATGGTGACATATCTAATTCCTCTCTATCTGATTCCTGTAGCATGGTGATACACCTGATCTTATAGGGCATGCTGAGGACGACACTTTATACGAGCCCTCTCTATTACTATGCTATTGTCGTATTATACTTTTGGTTGCTATTAGAGTATTGGTTTCTATTACAATATTGGTTGTTATTATAGTATTGGTTGCTATTATTGTATTGGTTTCTATCATAGTATTATTCCTTTAAGATGGCGTTTACAGTACCTGGCCCTACGAAATTGGTGAGGAAGACACTCTGTACAAGCCATCCAAATATATTCCTAAAAGATGATGCGCGGTTAATCCTATAGGATGCAGAAAAGATGACACTCGGTTAATTGACTTTTAGTCATGACCATACCTAAAGGGTTTTTCTACATATCTCAAATTAATAAGAATCAGGTCATATTACAATATTGGTTGTTATTATAGTATTGGTTGCTATTATTGTATTGGTTTCTATCATAGTATTACTCCTTTAAGATGGCGTTTACAATACCTGGCCCTACGAAATTGGTGAGGAAGACACTCTGTACAAGCCATCCAAATATATTCCTAAAAGATGATGCGCGGTTAATCCTATAGAATGCAGAAAAGATGACACTCGGTTAATTGACTCTTAGTCGTGACCATACCCAAAGGGTTTTTCTACATATCTCAAATTAATGAGAATCAGGTCACAAGTAGTTCTAGCTTGTAAAGTAGATACAGTGTTAAAACACTGTTGACGCATCCCAGAATTTGAAAGTTGAAGAAGTAGAGAATCGGGAAAATGATGAAAACAAGTTTCATCGCTTTCTCTCTAAGTCGTCCAAATCTGTTCATTTTGAAAAATGGTTTTTCAGGGGCTTTTCTAGGAGTCGATTTTGAAAAACTCATTGGGTCAAGATTTTTGTTAAAAATGGAGTCGCCACCTAACATGGGGTTAAATGGTGTGCTAGATCACCAGGGTTTTGGAAATTTATTTTTCCTTTTGTAATGGCTTGTGTTTTGAATTCCATAGGTCTATGTACTAGAGATATTATTAATGTTCGGGAGTTGGTTATACTCGGGGAATGTGATAGACACTCCAAGACACCTGTCTGAAGATAGTACCTCTGTCTAAATAGATATTCACTGCTAAACACTATCCAAGCAGTTTTCTTTGATTACTTAAACATAAATAATTCCCCTATTTGAAGTTTTTGTAAAGTTGGTACAACTTGTGCAACTCTATCCCTCCATCAGACAACATATTCTCATAAACGTTCCCCACTTTTCTTAGTTAGGGTTCGAAGAGAAATCTTATCCAGTGACACTTCCTAATTATAGCCATACTGCTCGTAGAAGACCTTAATTATGTCAAGGAATGTCTTTACCTTAGAATGTTCTATTGTCGAGGACCAAAGAGCGGTAGGTCCGCCTAATAATTGTTAGACAAATTGGACGGCTAATGCCTCATTGTGGATATACACCCCCATCTCATTCTTATATCTTTGGATGTGCTAGTGTGGGCACCTTGAACCATCGTATTTCATGAATGTGGGCATGAAAAAGTTGTCAAGGAACTTTACTTGAGGTAGGGAGGACAACTCAAGGAATTGAGCATTGGCTCCCGACTCTCTCATCTTTACTTCCTGGAGTTCCCTTTCCATTCGCAGTAGCTTGTCTGTCAATAGGGGTGTTTTCTTGAATTGCACTTTCACCTTTCTTTTGAATTGGTCTTTGGTTTTTGGTATAACTGGAATAATGTTTAGTTTAGCTGAGGTGGTACTTGGGTTTGGGTCAGTCATAGTTGGAGTGACTTGTGGCTGTTGTTCAACAAGGATTGTTTCTATGGTAACTGATAGGTGTAAAATATCTATCTAATTCTAAACCGAATTTGCCAGTTTTCAAGTATTTTATTTAAGTTTTTTTAATATACTTTTAGCTGTTTTTATAAGTCAGGTGTAGGGACGTAAACAATCAAGAAACGGAGCAAAATGGTGGAAAAAAGGGTAGCCAAAAGATGAAAAAATGAGGTTTCAAAGTTACAGCGCAAATCCGCCTAGGCGAAGTTTCCACCGCCTAGGCAGAAATCCATCAGAAGGTTGAGAAGCTGAAAAGTTGAAATCTGCCTAGGCAAAGTTTCCACCGCCTAGGCGGAATTCCTTCAGAACGCTAGAAGTGCTGAACTACTGGAGGTGCTGAACTGTTGTAAATCCGCCTAGGCGAAATTCTACCGCATAGGCAGAATTCCGTCAGAATGAAAGAAGAGAAGAAGTTGGTCCTCCGCCTAGGTAAATAAACCATCGCCTAGGCGGAATTCTAATCGACTTAAACTCCGCCTAGGCGAATAAATTATCTCCTAGGTAGAATTCTAACCGACTTAAACTCCGCCTAGCCGAAGATTCTACCGCCTAGGCGCATTTCACAGAACAGTGGGAAATATCTGTTTAGATATTTTTGAACCCCTAGGCCTATTTATACCCCTCTTCCACGTCTGAAAATGTTGTTGATGAACCCTAACCCTAGTAGAGAGTTCTTAAGCTATATTTTGAAGACCAAGAAGGAGATTCATCATTCGGACAAAGACGAATCACTTGCGGATCGATCATTAGTGACAGTGGACCGTTTCACTTCCAGATTTGATCATTCTTCTCTTGTTTTTATCTTTGTAATTACTTTTTCATATCTAAGAATGTTGAATCCCTCTTATTTTGTATGGTATATGGCTAAGATCTTGTAGTAGTAGTTAAATGTTACTTAGGTGTAGTTGAAATCATGTAATTGTTTAGTTGAATGAATTAATGTTACTTTAACGTGTTGTTTGTCTAAATCCAATTGTGTTTACCGTTATTCTTGATATTATGCTTGTATTGATAAAACGAGAATACGGGGTTTGACACTCGGGAGATGTAACCCCGGATTCGGACTAGGGTAAATACAATGTGACGTTATAACGACCCGGGAGGGCGTTAGAACGTATGCAACCCATGACGTTGGCTTAAAACTCACGCGACCTTGGGTCGTTAAGGCGTTGAAGGGTACTTCTTCATTGACACGAAGTCGTGTAATCCCCCATCTTACACTCGGGAGAGGTAGCGGAGGAGTTATTGATACAGAGATTATCGGATTAGATAAAAAACCATTATAGCTAACTAAATGACATCGATTATGCATTATATGAAAGAGATTAATACCTAAGTAATTAGTGTAATTAGAACTAACCTAATAGTTGTCGTTTATCTTAGTATATTAAATAGAAAACAAACAAATTATGATTAGTCGAGATAATATGAAACTATTTAAATCACAATACTCAACCGAATTACACGTATTTCCCAGTGGAACGATATCCGATCTTACAAGATTCATTATATTAAAACTAGACCTCGTATACTTGTGAGTAGTCGATACCGCGAGGACGATGATGTGAAATCCTCGCGCGTACAGTAACTAGGCTCGGGCCTTGGAAACTGGAGGGCTGATGGTTAGTTATTTGTTCCATTGGGTTCGGGGTTTAGACAAGGGTTACAAGGTTCTCCTGAGAGTGGTAACGTAATACCCCAAAAATTTAAATTTCGAAAAATAATATTTTAAAGTTAAATACTCTTGGGGTTATTTGATATATCATGGAATTTTTAAGGTGTGAATGAGTTTTTTTATAAGTTTGGGAGCTATAAGTGTAATTGTTGGATTTCATAATAATATCATATAAATTATGGAGGTGTTAATGTATTTTGGATAACAATATTAAATACTTATCTATATGGGTAAAAATGATGGGATGAGGGATGTACTATATGTTTGAAAACGTGAGAGAGAGAGAATGAGGAAGACAAACCATTTTCTTGCATTCTAAAACTCCATGAACAAAAGAAAAGGAAGGATGAGAAGAGAGAGAGAGAGAAGAGAACATCCAAGAAGAAGAATAAGAATAAGAAGAAGAAAAGGCTTAGGGTTTGGATCAAGAGATTTGAGGAGATCCATTGGTGAAATCAAGCTTTTGGGGAAGGTTAAGTTCACATTTGGTAAGTTTCCTAAATCCTAGAAATTTTATTGAACTCTAGATGAATTAGAATGGTTGTATGATAGTTTGGGATGAACTATAAGCCTTAGAAGAGCCAAAAACATGGCATAGATGTTTTGGGTATCAAAGAAACTAAAGAACAGAAATTACGAAGTACAAATTTTTGTTTCCCCGAGCAGCCTACTTTTAAAAATTCATATCAATTCGTAGAAAAATCAGAAAAATATGAAACTTATGTCAAACGAAACTAAACTAAATTAGGATAATTGTGAGCTATTATATGGTAAATTTTGAACCCAAAATGATACCTAAACAGACCCTAAAGTTAACTGGTTGGAGTCCCGTAGTGTCCTGACAGCTTGTTTGCTGAATGTTGAAAAGTCATAACTAAATGTAGAAAAATTGGAATCTGGTGATTCAAAGTGAGTTTTGAAGCTTAGGATGTCTATTTTCATAGAAAAATATAAAAAATCAGAAACAAATTCTTAATAGTGGTAAAACGAGTGATAAAACTGACTGTCACTGTAAATAGCTCTCACAACGCACAACACTAAAGAAGAGAATAGAAAGAAAGGAAGAAGAGGAGAAGGAGAAGATGAGAAAATAACCGGGAAATATGATTTTCTCCCACCAATTTTAATTGACTACTTAAGGTAGGATTTCTACTCTTTTTAATATACATATATATATATATATATATATATATATATATGTATTTAACCAATGTTCTTTGATTTATGCTATTATCGTTATAATTATTGATATCCCTAGATTATTTATGTGCCAAATATGTAGAGTACACATCTACGTGCTACCTGTGTTATTTGTGATTTGAATAAATGTATAAAAGAATTAATTAAATTAAGAATTATCGTGGAAATAAAGGAATAACACCGTGTATGGCTTTCGGTGAATGGTATCCTGTACGCATGAATAGTGATTTCGTGAATAGTGTCATGCTGGTAAAATTTTAATTATTTTGGTCCTTGTAGAAATTTTGAATAATAACCAAATAGTGGTAATTGGTCGGTGTTTTACAGTTATTTCTCCGTAGTAAAAGGAGAAAAACCTAGTAACGACCCCGGGGTTTTGGGTGTTACAGGTAAAGTTACTGCAACAGTTCAGAAATCTGGCCCACTAATTGTTTCAACACAACCATATCTTCTTTCAGTTGGATTACCCTAATAGATTCACTCGGTTGTTCTTCTATATCCTCTGTTAGCATAGGCTCTCGTGCTTGTGCCTGAGTGTAAACTGGGGAAAGGGAGATGGGTGTTTTCTTATGCGGCACAATTTTTCCTGTTTAGACAATGGTCGTGTCAGTATTTTGCTTATATAGGCATTTTGGGTTTGACTATGACTTAATTTGAGATGAGATTTCCATTAGTTCTTAATTTTATAAATTAAAACCATATCGAGTTTTGTCACGACTACTCCATAGACGGAGCGTATTTTGCTAATAATTACGACTCGATTTGACACTTATATTTGGTTTTAATATAAATCCCATATAAATTCTTAGTCAATGTTGGCCTCAAACTGAAGCAAGACCTGAATCTGAACAAAATAAAGTTTCTAACTCCAATAAAGTCTTGTATAGTCATAATAAGGTATCTCTTTACTCTTTTCCATGGCTTGTTCAACAGTCCATTTATTCAGAGACAATTAAAGACCATGACCAAGTTTATAGACAAAGAGGAATGATAATTCTTATTTGGCTATTCCGTTCTTTATTAGTCCTAGAGGTACTTCTTTTTGTATAGTTTCAGGGTAATGATATACCGATAGCAAAATTAAGTGTCTCTCTCCAATATTGTATCCTAAGTAGAATAGGGTTTTGGCTTTCCTCTATGCTCGGCTCCTTATATGCGGTTTTGGATTTTCTTCTAGTGCATCCTAACAAAGCTCGGTTCCCATATCTTCAAACCTCTGGCATCCTCCTCTGGGGAACATCCATACTTAGCTAGTGGTCTGAGTGAAAAAAGTTTCATAGTCAGATCCCAAGGGATGCAACCCCCGGTCTTGCTTCTACTAACTTATCATTCTAACTTAAGGGTTTTCAGGGCTTAGATCAGCATGATAAAATCATCGATGATAGCCCCTATTGCCAGCCTCTCTATCCCTAAGATGGTTACGACTTGGGTTTTTCGTCGATGTTATGCAATGCAAAGTGAGTCCTCATGCGTTGGAGAGAGTACACAATAATGTAAATGTAGAAATGTAAAGACAATATTTAAATATGGTAATGTAAAGACAACAAATGTAAATGCAGTATAATAAAGACAGTAGATATGTATGCATGCTAATATATACACATGAAATGATATGCTTTGTATTGTTTTGATATTATTGTTATTGTTATTGTTATGTTTTTGGTAGGGAAATGTTTATGCTTGAAATCAAAGATGTAATGTTTAGATTTTATTAAACGATGAATATGGATTTAGACTCTAACTAGGCCTGACTTTCTTATGAAGTCCCCAGCAGAGTCGTCAGCTGATGCACCCCAAATTTTGATAACCAAGGAAGTAGAGAATCGGGAAGAGAATGAAAACAAGTTTCGTCCTTTCGTCTCTAAGTCGTCCAAATCTGATCATTTTGTTAAAAATGAAGTCGCCACCTAGAATGGGGTTAAATAGTATGATAGGTCATCGGGATTTCGGAAATTCATTTTTCCTTTTGAAATGGCCCGTGTTTTGAATTTCATAGGTCTATATACCAGAGATATTCTTTAAGTTCGGGAGTTGGTTATGCTTGGAGAAGGTATTAGACACCCCAAAACACCCATATGAAGACGGTACCTCAGTCTAAATAGATATTCACTACTAAACACTTTTCGAGCAGTTTTCTTTGATTACTTAAACATAAATAATTCCTCATTTTCATGTGTTTTTTTTTTTTTTTTTTTTTTTTTTTTTTATGTATTTTAGACATGATTTAATGTAAAACAAGTAAGTACTACAACTACTACTAGTTAGCAACACCTAATAACAATTTATATACAGACAAATATGTAAATATGCAAGCTATACTAAATAAAATGCAAATTAAGACTAAGTTGTTTGGATATGTGACCAAACTCGTATGTGGGTTGCCTATGTATCTCGAATGAGAATCAAGTCATCACATAGGTCATTCTAGTTAGGGTAAATGATATAGTTTATTATTAGAGGTGTGACCGTAGTGACTGTACCCTTAAGGGTTGCCTAAGTGCTTTGGGTGTTTACCAAAGATTGGGTTAGATGTAGTTCATTCTTGTTATGGTTGAAAACTGGGTTTATTATTAAAGGTGTGACCGAACCCTTATGGGCTGCCTACGTACTTTGGGTGGTTACTAAAAATCAGGTCGAATGTAGTTCAATCTTGTTATGTTTGAAAAGTTGGGTTCGTTTAGTTTACAGCTGTTTTGTTTAGTTTGTTTTGGTTGATTATCAGTTAGTTTTGGTTGATAACAAACCTGAATCACAACTTTAAAACAAACCTTTCATTTTGTCAAGAACCTTAAATGAACTCCTTTGATTTGGCTAGTTTAGTGTTTGTGTGTGATTGTGAGTTAAAAGTGAAAATAAATACCATATATTTATGCCAGTCCTACTTGTAACTAAGGAAAACGGCAAGATTTCTGAATAAGAATCACACATATCCCCGAAGGAATAGAGGCCCTCCCTTTATCTCGAGTTCTTAGCCACAAGGGTCTGTCGGTGTGTAGTATCTAAGAGTATGTGTGTGTGTGTGTGTGTGTGTGTTTTGTTTAGCTAAAAAAGAAAAGAAATACAATCTTCTTGGGGAGTATCATATAGACTATGTACAACTAATGGTGTGATAGTAGTTTTGTTCGAATCGTCAAGTGTCCTTAACACGTTGTTGGATGATTTAACATTTTTGAATGTCTTGGCATGTTCTTGAATGCTCTTGAATGTTTTTTTGAATGTTCTTGACATGCTTGGAATAATTTTGTATGATTTGACCCTAATTTGGTTGTTATAGTTAAGATTAAGTGTTTGTTTGATGTTCTTGACAAAATCAAAAGCTTGTTTGGGTTTTTTAATGTTTGTTTGATTCTTTTATGGATTTTATGTGTTATGTACATGAAAGTAAGTGTATTATCTACATGATCCTACTATATACATAGAAATATACATAAGATTAACCGAGAATCATAGGGGGTTTGATACGAAAATACCTACTTGGGGGATGTGGTCTTCCCTAAGTGTTTACCTCTTTCTCTTCCTTGATCTTCTTGGTTAGTGGTTGAACGGTGGTCGTCGGTTCCTCAAGTTCTTAACTAAGAACCCAAGAATAAACTACTTAGGGGATGTGGTCATCCCTAACTGTTCTAAGAACTTCAAGAACACCTGCGACGACTAGATTTTGGCAGAATAACGATGTGTTATTTGAGAAATGCAATTGAGAGGCCTAGGACCTGAGAGAGTTTCTCAAGTTTGTGGAGAGAAGCTAGGCCTTCAACACTTGAAAAAATTAGAAGGGGACCCCTCCATTTATAGGCCCTGGGGCTTGTACATTGGCTATGGGGCCTGTACATTGTCCAATGCACAGGAAATACCAGCGTGTTCCCTTGGCAGTGTTTGGCCTAGGAAGCTTGTTACCTTGTCTTGGTTTGGTTTGGCTTGGAACGAATTTAGAGGTGAAGGTTGGATTTTTAAAGATTTTGTAATCATTACCAATGATTTCCAATCATTACCTATCCACAAATGAAATGTATTGCACATGGGTGCAATGATGACTTGATGTGATGAATCTGGTTCGGTTTTGGGGTTGAATATCCGTTAGATCTACTATTTCGGTTTGATCATCATAAATAAATCCAAGGTGCATTGTATCTAGTTCTTCGGCGTCACTTTGCATTTAAGTTAAAGTGATGAGTCATGACATGGAGTCCACACATTTGGTTAATTTCTAATAGAATGAGGTTAACTTACCTTGTAACTGTCGGTTGGTTTCGAAGTTGCCTAGTTACCCTAAGATATTTTTTTGTGAAAATATATAGATCCTTTGAACCTAACCATTCCATGTCATCCCAAGCATTTAATTCTTGATGGGATGGGCATTCAGTGCTCATTGAATTCCTTACTTAGGTGGCAAATCAAATCGGTTTAGTTTCGATAACGGTTGGTTATACCTTAACTGTCTTGGTTCCCTTCCTTTGCCATTTTGTAGGAAACTTCTAGGAAGGCTCATTTGTCATTATAAGGCTTGGTTTTTGGGCCTTAAATGATTGCTAGGTCCTTTATTTCTTGGGCCAAGGGTGATTTGTCAAGACTACTTGGATTTGGCAAAAATCCAAGTCTTGCTTGTTTGAATTTGTACTCGATTCGTCATTGGCCGGGCGAGACAAAATGAGGTGTCTAGAATTGTGTCGCTGGTTATTTCATTTAATATTGTCTTGCTTGTTATCTTATTTAATACTGTATTGCTAGCTATCTCGTTTAATAATGTCTCACTGGTTGTCTCGTTTAATATTATCTCACTGATTGTCTCGTTTAGTAATATCTCGTTGGTTGTCTCATTTAATAATATCTCATTGGTTGTCTCATTGATTGTCTCGATTAACACTGCCCCATTGGTTGGCTCATTTAGTAATTTCTCATTAGTTATCTCGTTTAATAATTTCTCATTGGTTGTCTCGTTGATTATCTCGTTTAATACTGTCTCGCTGGTTGTCTCGTTGATTGTCTCGTTTAGTAAGGAGGATGACGCTTGGTCAATCATCTCCTGATAGTGAGAATGATGACAATCAGTCAATCATCTCTGGGTAGTAAGAAGGATGATGCTCTGTTAATTGTATCCTAGTTGTGAAGAGTATGGCACTTTGTCAATCGTCTCCTGGTTGTTAGGAGGATGGCGCTCTGTCAATCGTCTCTTGGTAATGAGAATGATGACACTCGGTCAATCGTCTCCTGGCATTAAAGAGGATGACACTTGGTCAATCGTCTCTGGGTTGTGGTAATAATGAGAAGGATGACACTATGTTAATTGTCTCCTGGCATTGAGGAGGATGACACTTAGTCAATGACACTTAGTGAATCATCTCCTAGTGGTGAGGAGGATGACACTCGTTCAATTGTCTCCAGGTAGTGAGGAGGATGATACTCTGCCAATCGTCTCTGGGTAGTGAGGAAGATGGCGCTCTGTCAATGATCTCCTAGATGTGACCGTACCCAAATGGTTCTCCTACATATCTTAAATTAATGAGAATCAGGTAACATGTAGTTCTAACATAAAAAGTAAATCTAGGTTGGGTGGAATGGTTTTGGATTAGAGAAACCAAATCTAGGTTGTCCAGTCAGTTTGAGACTGAGGTCAACGTTGATCTTTGTGGTGGCTTGACCAAACCCTCATAGGGGCGCTAACATATCTCAGACTTAACTTGGAACAGGTTAAATTTAATTCGGACTTGTGAAGTACATCAATATTTGGTGGAACAATTTCCTAGTTAGAGAAATTGATTCTTGGGTTATGATATCAATACAAGATTGAAAATAACTAAGAGAATTCATATGGGCGAAGACCCTTGAAGAAACTCAACACCTAGTGGAGTATCCTGGCCACATCCTACGTGGGACTACCTGATGAGGACTAAAAAAACTTCCAGGGGAAAAGTTTCAACCACGGATAAAATGTGCCTTAATCATAGACTGGGGCTTTGTGATGCTTGTTTAAGTCTGGGATTATAGTTTAGTTGGTGATTGGTGTGGGTCCTATATCAAGAAACTCTCTACGGAGAAGATCTGATAATAATGTGCCCCAGCTCTTGCTGGGGAAACTCCTATCATAGATTCTCAATAGAGAAATCGGATATAATGTTCCCCAACTTTAGTTGGGGCGCGAGACTATTTCCTGAGCGTTCAAAGGACGTGGCAGAGCCCATATGGTTTACCTCTATATCGTGAACTGAGTACACAATTGTAATGTTTGTTTTAGTCTGGAAACCCTATTGGGGTGTTTATGTATATTGGTATTATTGTTCTGGATGGTGATTATTAGATGACCGAAACCCACTGGGTTATCTACATACACTGACTTTTCCCGGTTACGAATCTAGTCAAAATGTAATTTGGCCCGTGCTGTGCTATTTAAGATTGTCGACCGTACCCACAAGGGCTTCCTACATACCTTGGTAATCTACCAAAGATCAGGTCAATGCGTAGTTCGAGCACATGTATCTTTTGTCTTTTACTTAATAAAAGGATTGGCTTCTCAAGGAAGTCAAGGGACTTCTTGGGAGATGTGCCCTGATACAAGGTTGAAAGAATGTCATAATGTAGACAACTCTCTGGCCTCGACCAGACCAACTGGGGTTTTCAGTGCAGCTTGTTGATCTACTAAGGATAGGTCGAGGCGTAGTCAGGTTGGGATGGAGGAATTTTCTTTAAGGTCACAACCCAACCTATAAAAGTCACACGTGTCCTTGTATTTTCCAAGACTCAGGTTGACACCTATTTCTTCCTAGGCTAGTTAAAGTTTAGCATGGTTAAATCCGGATTAGTGGATTATTGTTATATTTGACATGGTTTAATCCCAATTGATGGGAGGACTTATTATTGAGCAACTCTGTGGGGATTTTATTGTTTATCATGATTCAATCTCAATTAGCACGAGATTTTGTTAATGGCGATTGGCAGCGAATTATTTTGTCGCTATGATACTGCAAATGTACAGGTCAAGTTTTAGTAGAATAGGGAAAGTAGGGGATATCGTATCCACAGAGATTGGTTTAGATTATCGCTAAGTACCACGATTATCGTAACTCAACTTTATCTAGGCAATCAAATTTTGCATTTTTAAAACTAAAATAACTAAAATAAATATAAATACAAAAGTAAAATAAAATATGGATTATATATGCACAAATGTTCTAGGGGCTCGAATTAATCTCAATATTCCCGTGTTTTCCTATTTATTAATTATTAGTTAATTCCGTTCATTTAATAATCATGGTCTTCATGCTATTTCTCTCTCACTACCTCTCCCGAGCGTTAAGTGAGAGAATATGTAATCACTTCAATACCGATATTCCTATCCCGTATTTAGGTGAAAACATTCGTTATACCCGACCTTATAGATTACACAAGCTCCAAATATCTCCTGATATAATAAAGCTTATATTTTGTTTAACCTAAGTCCGAACCCGAGATTACCTCTCTCGAGTGTCAAATCCAAAGTTCTCAATTCAACCAAAATACCGTGTGTGAGCATATAATGGAAGCATGAAGAATCCAAACACAATTAAATGGAAAACCTAGTTGGTAGATCTAGAACTTGATCACCTTCCGATTTCACAAATCCTAAATTCTGAACTTGATTAATTAGGTGTTGATTTCCTCTCGGACTCATAACAACCTAAACTATGCACTCCCAATTCCGATTACGAATTCAACCTCTCCCGAGTATAGAACTCGCAACCTAAACTCATCTAACTCATTGATTTCATGAATAAAACACATTAGGCCTAAGAGATGCATAAAATGGAATTAAATCTAACAATTAACAAAATAATCATATCACGGTTCAAACGAGACGACATCAAGCCCTAGATCTAGATATTAGCTCAACATAGACAAGTCCATAACCAATCTTTTCAATAAATTCATAATTGTAAGCATAGCCAACAAACTATTACAAATACAAAGTTAAATCAAGATTAGGAAGAGAGAAAGGAAGAGAAAATACTTATTGTGGGTTTGGGCTCTAAAGCTTCATTCCAACATGCTACCAATGATGTTTTCTATATCGATCTTGCTTCAAAATGCCATCATTCGGTGTTTTCTTGCCCAAAATCGCCTCCCCTTTGTTCTTCCTTCGTCTTCCCCGTTTTCCCCCGTTAAAATGAGCTTTAATACCCTAAAATGGGGTTTATATGCGACATACAGTACTGGATGGGAGGGTAATGTAGTGCCTAAAAAGGCGTTGTAGCACGTTCAAAATCGCGTTGCAGAGCGCTTTGGACAGCGCCGATGCCTGATTCGTATTTATGACATAACGTTCGCATCCGAACTCCGATTGAGGTGATTCAAAACCTATGGAAATATAATATGTATATATACAACTTATATATTTTGATAGTTTCTAAAATCGGATTTTATAGTGTTCAAAAAGGGCCTTGAAGTTACTGCACTTATATGTATTTTGCACCCTTTCTCCCATTTGTTTGTATTCCTATAAAAAAACACAAAAACAAATTGAACGAACAAAAATACTTGAAAACACACAAATATTTGAATCTAAAAATACTTGATTTATTGATAAATAAATCACTCGTCAGCAACCGAAAAGGTTTCTTTTGTATCTTGTTAATCTACCAAGAATTGGATCGAAACAGTAATTCGGCACCTACTGGTTTGTCAACCAAACCCAACAAGGGTTTCCTACATATCCCGGGCTTCGTTGAGAATTAGGTTGACACGTAGTTCCTGCTTAAGCACCCTCTATTGTTTGGTAAATACCCTCAAACTTAGAATTTTACTAGTCCTCGAGCAAAACACTCACACTAAAAAAAAAAACACAACGAAATTAACTAACACAAATAATAAACAATGAATAAAAACACAAACTAGCTAAACAAAAACAACCTAAACATAACAATATGCGAGTTTTGAATTCAACGATCAACCAAAATATTTTTCCCTCAACAACCCCCAATCATATCGAGTTCAGGAGTAAAACGCATCATGTGATATTCTAGAATTTCAACATTCAATAATGGTAAACGCCATTCTAGATCCATTCAAAGTGTGTGTGTAAAACTCAATAATATAACTATCCAACAACCAGATTGGATTATCCACCAGCGAAGCTCACGACTTAAATCGTAAAGGATTAGAATATTCATATGCCTGATTGGGTTCTACTCTTAACTAATATGGTCTTGAAAGTTTAAAAAGATCAATAGGACTTGGTTCGGTTTGGAACATTTGGCCAAGGGTATATCGGGAATATTAACGTAATTAACTTAACGATACCCAACGCGAGTTTTGCTAGTCCTCGAGCAAAACACTCTCACTAAAATAAAAAACACAACGAAATTAACTAACACAAATACTAAACAACGAATAAAAACACCAACTACCTAAACACAAACAACCTAAACATAACGATATGCGAGTTTTGAATTCAACTATCGACCAAAACATTTTCCCTCAACAACCCCTAATCATATCAAGTTTAGGAGTAAAACGTATCATGTTATATTCTAGAATTTCAACGTTCAATAATAGTAAACGTCATTCTAGATCCATTCAAAGTGTGTGTGAGAAATTCAATAATATAACTATCCAACAACCGGATTGGATTATCTACCAGTGAAGCTCACGACTTAGACCGTAAAGGATTAGGATATCCATATGCCTCATGGGATTCTACTCTTCACTAATGTAGGCTTGGAAGTTCAAAAAGATCAATAGGACTTGGTTTGATTTGGAACATTTGGCCAAGGGTATATTGGGAATATAAAACAGGTTAACGTTAATAACTTAATGATACCCAAAGCACATCACTTGGCACATAATCACTCTCGAACCCCTACAAATAAATTCGAAACAACCCTGAACATATATTTAAGAACTCCGTACTCACTTGTCAAAAGAAACTATAATAGAACTATATGTACATATGTTTTTTTTTTAAACAAACCACACTCGCAAACTTATTCGATTATTACAATTTCAAGGGTATGGTTAAAACGAAAGAAAAATGACAAGTGATTACTCGAATACTGAACCAATGAAATGTTCGACCAAAACCCAACCGCTCACTTCAAGTGGCATAAACGAATGCTAACTTGATTTAACTCAAATTGTGCCTTCGGTTTAGCGACTTAGGTTTGGAAAAAGTTTTATCGGCCAGGGTATTTGTTACGTGTTCAGAATTGAAATGACTTATAGGCTTCGACAAGGTAACAATGGATAAACATATTACAAGGTAAGCTTCAAAGGCTGAAGTGACAAAATGAATGCCTAAATCATGTCTTCTAAACTACTTCGCCTAGGATTTTGCCTAGAATTTCCCCTAATCAGGTTCTAGAATCCTTAAAATTGTCATGAACTTGGCTAATGGATAATTGGCCTCAAATTAATTGAATAGCTATACCTTGAGTCTACGTTTTCATGCAAATTAGGATCCACAACAACTTTTAACAAAATGAAATATCAAGCACACAGAACACACATGAATGGGCATTTCCCTTGACCTCGCCAAACAACCAGGGGATAATATCATCATCGGGTAGTGGCCCAGACAAACTCAAAAACTCAACACATTCACAACAACTACAACAAACACAAACAAACATGCATAATTAAACTAAACTAACACAACTAACAACAATTAAACATACTAACATACTACACATCACCCCCAAACTTAAAACGGTCAGTCTCCATATTGACTTAATCATCAATCTCAATATTTAGCATACATTATAGTGGCTAAGAGGGTTTAGAACATGTACCTGGGAGGCGAGACAATCTTGCCTCTGAGTGAAGTTATCGGTGATGGATTAATTTATTCTGAAACTTGGGTTGCCTTCCAAGAAGCTCTTGGTTTATTGTCCTCGACTTGACATGGAAAAGTACTCGTCAAATATCAGCTTCCACCCATAGTATGTGTCATACAACACCACATATGGGTTTTGATTCAAAACGCCCTCAAGACTGGGGAGGTGTGGCATTGTTCGGACCATGCTCTCAACTTGACTCTTCACCGTCTTATGTGCTATAAAAGCTTGAATAAACGGAGTTGGAAGTGGTGGAGGAAAAGCGAGCCACATTAGATCCTCATAGAAATATTCGGCTTTGATCAGTGTTGGAATCACAACGTGGATCTCAAACGGTGAAGATTCACAAGTGTTGTCTTGTGATTCTTTACCGTCGATCAATTCTTAGGTCTCCTCCTTATTTGAATCTTTATCATCGAATGAACCGAAGGTCCTCCCATTTGTATCCGGTTCCTCACGGTGGATTTCACATTTAGATGGGACTTGAGTGTCTCTCAGTGCCACCATTTCTACCTCGGCGTCAATGTAGTAAATAAGTTGACCGATTTGCATCTCAAGAGACTTTACGGTCTTGTCGATTTCAATGTAGACCGTCTCAATATTATTAAGTCAATCCTCATGCTTATTGAGACTGTTTTGTGTTTCCCTCAAGAAAATTTGAGTTTTCCCCATAACAATAGAGAACATTTCTTCTAGGGTGGGGGAAGACTCCACAGGTTGGTCCGATATGTCAATCTATGGGGCCGAAATGTTAGAATTATCCCCCAAGTTTTGGTGACTTGTTGAAAAATTCCAAATCTGATAGTCCAAATTGGCCATGTCTTCCAACAACAAATAGGCTTCATCCACGGGTAGGTCATAGAAAGAGGTGGTACCATTTTCTCATTCCATCCAATTTCTTGTTGCGGCTAGTAACCCATCGATGAAGTTCAGTAGTTGACACTCCCTTGAAAATGATGATTTGGGAACCGATATATCAACTCCTTGTATCTATCCCAAGCACAATAAAATGGCTCGGAATCTCGTTGAAAGAAATGAAATAGCACTTGTTGATCTAACATCTTCAAGTACCTTGCAAGACAAAACAAAACTACAAACAAAAATTATAAACAAAATATATGCCTAAATTAAAATCAAGTTACTTACTCACAATATCAACAACAATCCAAAAACCAATCCTCGACAACGGCGCCAAAAACTTGGTAGTAGAATATTACGTCGCTACTTTCACCACAAGTGTACGGGACAAGTTTTAGTATAATGGGAAGAGTAGGGGTTGTCGTATCCATAGGGATTGGATTAGATTATCGTTAAGTACCGTGATTGTCATAACTAGATTTTATCTAAGCGACTCAAATTAAGTTTTTGTTAATAAAATAATATACTAAACTAATTAACTAATTAAACTAAAATACTATAATACTAATATGACGTTTAAGAGAGTAAATGGTCTAGAGATTAAATTCGTTCATTTAAACGCCTTCGATTCAATCTAGTTTACATTAACGACATTTACATTACCTAATAATCTAGGTATCGAAATCTCACTCACTACCTCTCCCAACTGTAAAGTAAATGAATATGTGACTTCGCGTCAATGCCAAAGTCCCCCTATAGCATCTTACGTCACTTGGTTACATGAGTCTCGCCCCAACCTCACGGATTGCATACTTTCTAATGCCCTTCGAGGTTATTAGATTATCACATTGTGTTTAAACCCTAGTCCAAATTCGGGGTTACCTCTCTCGAGTGTCAAACTCCATATTCTCAAACCAACCACAATACCATAACAAGCATATAATGATTGTAATAAAATGGTAAACACTATCGGATAAAGATAAAAAAACCGATAACAAAACAAAGATCAAACAAACAACTTTTTTATAAACAAATCGCTCCCTAGACAATATATGTTTAGTTTCTAATGGTTATAACCACATATACAACAATATACAAGGTAAACATATAAAAAACTATCAACCAAAACTAATAAATAAAGAGATAAACAAGGAGACTAGCGTTATCTGAAGAAGTGATGCTAAAACCACTTCGAGATCGTTTCCTCTTCTTGGCTTTGTGATCGTCTCTTGGTTGATAGGGTTTGGAGCTCCCAAAATGTTCCCAAAAAATATGGTATATGTGTTGGGGCAAAGGGGTGATCTTAAGGGATAAAAGAATATCAAGAAAATATCTAAAATGATCTAAAAGATCTAGTGTTGGATCGCTGTAGCCGTGGGAAGTCAATAGGGTCACTAACAGATGACCGCTACAATGGTGGGATTCACCACTGCAGTGGTGGAAGGGCAGAAGATTTCTATTTTATTGATCGTTGTAGCAGTGGACCTGCAGTCCTGAACTTGCCTTCTTTGCTCTTTTTCCACCGTTCTTCTACCGACATTTTACCGATTTACTTGATTATGAACCATTTTCATCTCTTTTCGTTCTAAACACCTAATTTATATCAAAATGAATAAAAACATATTAAAACCTATTAAAACACTATAATAATACTCAAAAACTACAAAAATCGGTTTTGGAATAAATAGATAAATTCTAGCTATTAGTAAACAAGGGGAGTGCCTATGGTTTTTCTCAGCAGAGCCAAAGGACTATTTTTTAGAGATGTTCCCTGGTCTAGGCTGAGAGAGTGTCATAAATATGATACTCCTCTCCCATTTTTATTTCGACCGAAACCACTTAGGTTTTTTTACATATCTTGGTGATCTACCAAGGATTTGGTTAATATATTATTGGGTATTCTTAGTTGTCAACCAAACCTTGTAAAGGATTCCTGGGTGTCCCTTTTTTCACAAGGAATCTGGTTGACGCTAATATGAATGTGCATGAATGGTTTTTAGTTTAAAGGGCTTAACCGAACCCGTATATGGGTAGCCTATGTATATCAGATAACTAAGAATTAGGTCCACACATAGTTCATCCCACATAGTTGGGCTTAAGTTTGTCAACCAAACCCGCAAGGGTTTCCTACGTATCCCGGGATTTGTAGGGAATGAGGTTGACACGTAGTTCCTGCGTCTTTTGGTATAATGAACTTAATTAAGTTTATTATGATTTGAGCATTTCATTTCACATTGTGAGATGAAATGGACGCAGTTTCCTTCTGGAAAATAAGGATACGATGAAATATGCCCCAGTCGTAGATTGGGGCAACGACTGGATAAATTTCGTTGGCAAATCTAATCCGACATTTGCTATCGTATAATTTGTGATTATTAACAGTGTCAAAAAATGCCCCAGCCTGCCAGATGGGGAGGAAACTATTAGATACAGGATTATGAAGCTACATTAGTTGGTCTCGCTTTTTGTCGGGGTGATGAATTTGGGATTTTAATTATTAAATCCCATAATATACCTGGCCGACGGGTTCATTATTATATTGTTTAAATGGGAAATTAATATCGTAGGCATTTTCCCGTTGGTACAACCTCCTGACCGTGCAGTTTTTCGTATTATATCTAGTCATGAATTGGTAAGAGTGATTACCTGTATTGCCAAGGCTTATGGATTGTTTTGTTGGAATTGGAAGGTGAATCGACCCCTTTTAATTTATTCCCCTTTGCTTCAAATTTCAAATGTTTTAGCCTTGTTTGTCAGCATATTGGCAAACTATGTCTATTTCTTGCATTCTTGACAATCAAAATATTGTTAGAAGAAAACAACCCTTGCTTCTGTTCCTTGATCTTATTGCCTAAATGTTGTACACTGGCTTCTTTCTTCGGTGAGTTGGAAAATCTTCGTATGGCGATGTTCTTTTTCTTTTGTTAAAGGCCCTTGATGGAGGTAATCTTTAAAGTGTACTGCACTTGTCTCGTAGTTGAAAACCCTACAACCTATGGTTCACGATGATTTTCTAGTTCTATAGCCTCTTAATGAATTTGGATCATAGGATAGTATCGATAAAGGTTATATTGTTAATGGCGTCTATCATGGGAATTTGAGGTGTTGTGTATAGTTGGTTCGGTGGTGACTATAGGCATACCAAATTGGCTTCGAAATCGACCATCATTTATCAGGATTGTAAGTTATTATGAAGGTATGATGGTATGGTAGAACCTTTAATCATTTGAGGTAGGATGATATGGTAGAATCTTCGACTTCTTAGGTTGGACATTTCACCGACCCGTGTGTGACGGGTATAAATTATCTATTTCTCCGACGAACTAAAGTAGGCAATGATGTACTCCTCCAACTACTTAAGGTTGAATAATATGTTGGCATCTCTGACTAGGAGAGTATGTAAATTCTTTGAGTACTTAAGGTAGGTTGGTAGGTATTCTTCTCCGACCACTTGAGGTAGGTAAGAAAGTTGGTTTTTAGACCACTTAAGGTTAGATAGTAGGTAAATTTTCTGACCACATAGGGTTGGATAGTATTTTTCTTACCTTATCCTCTTTCCTATGTTGTTTGTTCTCTCAATTATCTACCTAGAGATGAAGGAAAAATGTAGACAATCGAAAATCATAGCTTGCTATGTAGGTTTGCTAGATATCTAGCAGTTTTTCAACCTTCATTTCTCCTAATCCCGAAGAATTTTGAATTACTAATCGAATTGTGGATTTTCCGACCCGATTTTAGAATTATTGCCTTTAGGTGAACCCAAGACCTTTCTTAGCAACCGAAAATTGAACAAATCTTTTTCTATATTCATTTGTCACTTCTACCCCCTAGTACCATTAATAGGGAGTGACAATGTGAACTTAGACCCCTACCGTTTGGTGAAAAGCGTACAATGGACTTTATTAGCTCCAATCTAAGTGTGGTGATGGAAACTGTAAGAATGTGCTTTGGTGGACTTTATTAGCTCCAATCTAAGTGTACAATGGACTTTAGTACCTACAGTTGGATGACCGAACCCCAATAGGTTTCCTACGTACCTTAGTAGTATTGCCAAGGATTAGGTCAAGCATAGTTTTGGTTTAGGTATTCCCTATTTTTTTGAATAGCAAGGAAAGTGTCAAAGGTCTGTTCCAGATGTGCGCCCTGGTATAGGGCTGAGAGAATATCATAAAGTCGATACCTCTCTTTTTCTATCATTTCGACCGAACCCACTTGGGTTTCCTACGTACCTTAGTGATCTGCCAAGGATCAAGTTGAACGTAGCTTAGGTCTGGTGATTCTAAGAGTCATACCTACGGTGAGCCACAATCTTGTTCTAGCCTAATGGATAGAATTTCCTACCTAATTATTAGCTAATTAAGATTAATCATTATCTTTAATTGGTAGTCTATTTTAAATCTTTAAATTATACTTCTTGTTTTTATGTTACTGGAGATTTGTTATTTAGAGTACTTAAATAGTTCTAGAAATTATTCAATTCTAAGAAAATCCTATTGGATCCTAGAAAGGTAAATTTTCTAAAGACACGCTAATACACCCCGATGTTTTATAGTAATGGGTGTGGTCTATTATCACGACACACCTTGTGTGGAGTTGACTTCTTGTCTAACTCCTGATTTGGCAGAAACCGCTATTAGAGATGCAAAAATGGTATGGTGACATGGTGAGGTAACTTGACCTAATTACATGTCCAAGGATTTCTTGCTAGCCTAATAAAGCTTCCAGATAAGGTGGTCGGTGCTTCTGAGATGCTTTCTGCTCCTTTACTCTTTCTTGCGTTGCAACTGGAATTCTGATTGGGATTTCTTCTTCAAATAGTCTCTAGGTTTTGGTTACAAGATGGAAAGGTTTGGACATAAATAGTGGAGGGTTATTTTAGGTCTCGTTTGATTGAGCTCGAAATATTCCAAAATGGGAACATCTGGCTTGGAACAGAGATCACTTTTGATTTAGCTCGGGTTTTGAATGACTATGGATGAGTTTTGGAAAAAGGTTCAGGTGAATGGATTATTTAATAAGGCTTTTTCCCTACCTTTCCCTTAGTTTCCTAAATTCACTTCCAATTCTCTAAGCATTAACCTATATACGCCATATATATTTCCTTTCCACGTTTATGTGAGATTATTTTGACTTGACTATACTTAGGTAATCATATTCAAACGTTTAATCCTCTTAATGATTGTTACTATTTTTGCATCGGATTAATCTAAATTATGATAAAGATAAGTTCAATAGTAATTTAGACTAAATATCCATAGTTATTAGTTAACGAGGTTGTCTAGCTTCAATTCCATCAAGTTATGATATTGATATTTTCTTAAATTGTTATCGAGATTACCTAGGCCCTATATGTTACCTGAGGCTTCATTGATGGATCTGTTTCACTTCTTCTATCTTGGACTGAGGGCATACGGAATGGGCCTTCTCGAGATGACTCAGATGAGGGAGCATAAAAGTGATAGAGAAACAAGTGTTAGTTAATTATGACTAACAAAACTGTCCTGGAAGTGTTAAAAGAAATTTATGTTATTTTTCTTCACTCCAACAACTAAGGAGTCATACTTTTTATATAATCCATGTAGCGAGATTTGGGTAGTGATCCCAGTCTAGCTGGACTAGGTCACTAGGTGTTGAGAGTTGAGACACCCCTAAGACTTCATACTCGAATCATATAGAAAACATGATTCACCTAATGGCTTTCGTGTGACCACTTAGTGTTCAGAAACTTTCTGAGATCGGTCTTTATTATTTCTCTTAACACTTACTTTCAGGATTTTACCGTTTTAGAGAATTGGGGTAATTTGAGTCAGTCTCAAGGTTTTTGTTGGTTTTTCCCTTATCCCTACTACTTTCCTCATTATCCAATATTATATTATCAATGACTTATCATCTTCTTCCAGTCTTAAATGTCTTCAATTGTGCGAGGTTCCTCTTAATTTTATTTTTAAGTAGGTTTTTATGATGTCTCTGAATTAGTTATGTCTAGATAAAGTCTCATCTTATATTAGTTAATCTTTCTTTGTTTAGCTACACGATCTTTCAAGATTTTTTATTGGACGGGCTTAGACTCTTAAGACTTTATCTATCATTCTTCACATCGCAAATCTTCTGGATATTTCTTTCACCGTTTGGGTTGAGGAGATCTTCTATACTTCTTCAAGGTTACTTAGATAGTCCCAGGTAGAACATATGTATCAATTCCATTACAAGGATCCTAAGTCTTATTTCTAATGTTCTAAGATTTTTTGTCAACATCTCACCATCATTTTGTTGAAACTATACATTTCTTTTTAACATTTTTCCTTTGGGAAATGGTCTAATTTAGTATTGAAATTGTATTATCGTTATTTGTAGTTATTCACGGTATGTAAACTGCGACAAGCAAATTAATTTTGATAGCTAGAGTATCAAACCTGAGTCGACCTTAGATAAAATAATCTTGCATTTAGTGATTTCTAGATCTTATACATAAGCATATAAGATAATACTTCGTTTATTAGAAAGTACTTAAGAAACTAAAGAAAACGGATATATAGATGTTTCTTCCCTTATTTTTTAATGGTCAGAGTTTCTTTTGAGATACTTATGATACCTATCTGGATGAGATCCTTAACACGAGTCTTGAGGTCCTGGCATGGATTGGTGTGGTGACCAGTCATCCCGGAGTGATACTGACGAAAAGTGTGACGGTTAAACCTCGGATCCTGAGGGTTTCCTAGGTTAGGGAGAATAAGTGCTAGCAGCATATTCTTGAAGCAATAGTGGTAGATTTGAGAGAGTGGAATAGGGAATGAGGTGATTTGCCTCTGTACGACAAGGATTTACACCCTCGAAGTATATGACTACTCGCAAGTGTACGGGGTCAAAGTTTTAGTATAGTGTGATCGTTAAGATCGGGTTATCATATCTACAGGGATTGGTGTCGTTACTAACGAATACCGTGTTTGTCGTGACCTAACTTTATCTAGGCGAAAAACAAATGTATTTAATTAATTAAATTAATACTAATATAACCTAAATTAACTACATTAATATCCTAATATGTTTTAGGGTGAAGAATTACCTAGGGATTAATGTGTTTACAAATACGTGTTAGATTTTGATTTAATCACGTTTACGTTGTTCGACCCATTTGACAACCTTGGTAGGTAAACTCCACTGCAACCTCTCCCGAGTGTAAGACGGGGGAATACATGACTTCAAGTCAACGAAAAAATCCTCCTCAACGTCTTAACGACCCTAGGTCACGTGAGTCTCGCCCAACGTCATTGATTGCACACAATCCAACTCTCTCCCGGGTTATTAGATCGTGCGTTGTATTTACCCTATCGACAATCTCCGTTCTAAAACTCCCAAGTGTAAGACGAGGGATATAACGCAACTTCGTGTCAACGAAGAAGTCCCCCTCAACATCGTAATGACCCTAGGTCATGTGAGTCTTGCCTCAACGTCATCGATTGTCCATGATTCAAACCCCGATCGGGTTGTAGAATTGTGGCGTTTGTTTACCCTAATCTGAATCCGGGATTTGTCAAAATCCCATATTCTCCATTTATCTAACTAAGCATGATAAATAAACAATACGATAAATACAATCAAACTACGAAGAACAATCACAAACGAGACACCGAAATCATCCAAAAAATATATTTAGAAATATAGTGTTAATCCCTACTACAATCCATGTTTAACTCATGGCCCTAACCGTTTATATAATGAAAAACGAGCTAAACATGCTCAACAACTACCAAAATGAAGAAAACAAAGAGAAGAAATGAGCGATTTAGCCGATATCCTAAGATTTTCCACTAGAAACATCGATCGATCGCTTCCTCATTGATCCTCCACCTCGGGTTGAGAGCTCTCCCTCAAAAATCCCTTATCCTAACCCTAAAATATGGCCTAAGGCCTTAGGAGCGGAAGAAGAAGGAAGATAGGAGGAGAGAAGAGTTTAAATAAGACAAAAAATATCTACAAAATATCTATTCTTCATAGAGGTTTTCGCCTAGGCGAAGGAAACTTCACCTAGGAGAAGTTAGGTCGGTTAACTTTCTGTCGGATTTTTGCCTAGGCGAAGTTATTGTAGGTTTGCATTTTGTTTTAACTGTAACTTCTTAATCCGAACTTCAATTGAAGTGATCCAAAAACCTATGGAAATATAAGAAAAATATCTACAACTTCCATGTTTTGATTGTTTCCAAAATCGAATTGCATCATAGTCCAAAATAGCCTTGAAGTTACAGCACCTGTACCGGCTTTGTAGGTTTGGTGACCGCCTAGGCGAAGAAGTAGGCGGTGGACTTGGAAATGTTCTCAGTATCTTCATAGCCTAGGAGGAGGTCTGGATGCGTAGGCAGTGGGCTTCTTTCACAATGTTGCCTCCTTGCTCATTTATCCACCGTAACTTCGTTCGTTTTGGTTCGACACATTGTTTTCGCTCTGATTTCATACCTTTTCACCCCACACTCCTGTTTTAATACAAAAAGAATAAAAACATATTAAAACACATAAAAATAACTATAAACGTACTCGAAAACTAACAAAACCGATTTGGAAATACGTAAGTATTTTACACCTATCAGCCTCCTCTATTCAGGTGCTTGGGTAGGCTTAAAAATTTGGTGAGGTAACTGAATTGAAGCCTGTAATTAGCTGCAGGATTGAGGAGAGCTGCTTGAATAAGGAAAAGAGATGAAAGACTGGTGTTCTGAGTGGATTGGGGTCCAGATGACCTGTTTAATCTCATTAATAGATTGGTCCATATAGTTCATCTGCTTCTATATCTTGGAAATATCTCCTTGGATTAAGTTTTTCTTAGGTTCAAGGCTCATCTCCCATCTGGGTAGGTCTTGCCTTGCGGTGGTAGCACAAATGAAGTCCTCCGGTTTAGCAAGGTTATTGAGATTTTTAGTAGCATTCCAATTTCCATGAGGGATCCTCTCGATCTGTAATTCATCCTAAAGTTTTATCATGCTAATGATTTTTCCAAGTGATGGTAATTCGTTCTCTTCTTGGAATAGCGAGGCTGTGTTTATCTAGCTCAGCATTTGTGTCAGGGAGAAAATGTCTTTTGGCATGTTCATGATCTTGGAGTCATTCTCAATACTTCCAATAGAGTGAGGGATCGAGTCCATCTTATTATTCTTTGCGAACAGATCTCAGATGGCTTTTAGCACAAGTTACGTATAACAGATTTTTTCTAGATTTATTAATTGATTAACACCTAAGATCTCTACTTAGAAACATTTAAGAATGAAAATTATCCTATCTTTATGTGTGGTTATATTCATTACTATACATGAGTTTTCCTACATAGACAATAATGTTTGTGTTGTATGTATGCAATCCTAGGGAAACGTAGCTTTAACAGGTAATTCTTAGATATGTTTTGGACAGACGTCGGCTTGGACTTGGCTCCTAGGAATTAATGATAGAAATATCCTTTCTTTTTACTTTTCAAAGTAGGGATATTTGTTCCTATAACTTGGTGACAAACTCGTCTTTTCTTTACAAATTGATCACAGTTCTTAGGACCTAGTGAAAAATTTATCCTAGTTTTTTCCTATGGATCATTTTTCTTAGGACTTAATGATAGGATTGTCCTATTTTTCTCCTCAAATATAGATCATGGATCCTAGTTGACTTAATGATAGAATTATCCCCTCTGTTTTCGTTTCAAAGTAGGGATAATTACTCCTAAGATTTGATGATAGATACGTCTTTCTTCCTAAAAAATGGATTAGTAGTTCCGTAGGACCTAGAGGCGGAACTATTTTTTTTTTTTTCCTTAAAATATAGATCATCGTTCTTAGGGCTTCAGGAAGGGTTTAAGACACCTTTTATCTCATGACGTCCCATTGAGGGTGACTTTATTTTGATATTTTGACTGGTAAACCTTAGACGGCCTCTTATCAAGACAGATTTTGACCCGCTTAAGGCATTTTGAACCTAAACAAAATGTTTTCCTAATGGTTCATAATTCCTACTATATAGGATTTATGAGAAAGGACACTACACTTAGGATATGACATGCATCTCCTAGGGAATGGTGACCCAAGATATGCTTACTATTTGTATCACATAATCTTGATTTGACTGTGTGACGACACTTTCTTATATTTTGGTAATTCAATGTGATTTCGCACAATCGAAGTAGATTACTTCGTGTTGTCCTAGTGGGCGAACTTTAGACAACTTTGTTTAGCAAAGGATAACGATTATTTGTTAATTTGAGGTGGATATTTTTTTAATTATTTAAAGGTAAAGGTAATTGTAACTTTATTAAGTTTCAGTGGATTATTACAGATGAAATGGGCATTATTAATTTGATGTTTATGTTTGATGGTTTATTGGATTAAGTAAACTAAGGATACTTGTTCTTTCCTGCAGCTTGCTCCATATTCAGATTTTTTTTTAAAAACATTTTTTGGTGCTGAGCAAGTTTGTAATGCGTGGGATAGAACAAAAACTCTTCTAGTGATTATTGTGTCCCTATTTTTCCTAGAAGGTTATTCTATATACCTAGTACAACAGTAATATAAATAACTATACATAAACTAAAAATGACATCTCTCTTCGAAATAAGTGTCCTAAGTATAATAGGGTTTTGGTTATCCTCTATCCTAGGCTTACTATATGTGGTTTTGGATTTTTTTCTAGGGCATCCTAAAAAAGCTCTGTTCCCAAACCTTCGAACCTCCGGCATCCTCCCCAGGGGAACATACATCTCAGGTTGGTGGTCCGAGCGAGAAGAGGTTTGTAGCCAGATCCCGAGGGGAGGAAACCCCCGACCTTGCTTCTACTAACATCTTTTTCTAACTTAAGGGTTTTCAGGGCTTAGATTGCTCGTGATAAAATCAGCGACTTCAGCCCCTACTGTCGGCCTCTCTATCCCTAAGAGGGTTACGGCTTGGTCTTCCATCAATGATATGAAATGCAAAGTGAGTGCTCGTACATTGGAGAAAGTATCCAGTAATGTAAATGCAGAAATGTAAAGACAATATTTAAAGATGGCAAATGTAAACGCAGTAAGTAAAAACAGTAAATATGCATGTGTGATGATATACATATGAAATAATAATAATAATAATAATAATAATAATACTACTACTACTACTGTTATTATTGTTACTATTATATTTTTTTGTAGGGAATTGTTTATACATGAAATCATAGGCATAATGCTTGGATGTTATTAAACAATAAATATGGATTTTGACTCTAACTAGGTCTGACTCTCTTATAGTCCCAGCAAAGTTGCCAACTGACATACCCCGAATTTTGATAGCGGAAGAAGTAGAAAATTGGGAAGAGGATGAAAACAAGTTTCACCTCTTTCTCTCTAAGTCATCCAAATCTATTCATTTTGAAAATGAATTTTCAAAGGCTTTTCTAGGTGTCTGTTTTGAAAACTTCTTGCGCTGAAATTTTAAGTTAAAAACAGAGTTGTTACCTAGTATGGGTTAAATGGTGTGCCAGGTCACCGAGATTTTTGGAAATTCATTTTTCCTTTTAATGTGGCCCGTGTTTTAACTTCCAAAGGACCATGTAACGGAGATATTCTTTAAGTTCGGGAGATGGTTATGCTTGGGGAAGGTTTTACGCACCCCAAGACACTCATTTATAAATGGTACCTTGATCTAAATAGATATTCACTATTAAATATATCAAAGCAGTTTTCTTTGATTTACTTAAACAAAAATAATTCCATTTTTTAAAGTTTTTTTTTCTCTTTTTATGGTATTTTACATGATGTAATGACAAAAATACTTTTGCAATCATTACTCATGAATGGAAATCATTACCTATCATTAACCTTCCTCCAAATTGAGTCCTTGCACATGCGTGCTGTTGATCCCAAGATTTTGATGAACAAAGTACTGATGTTTTGGTGGAATTAATATTTGATCAAGTGTTTCAGTGATTTAAAGTTCCAATAATGAAGATGTCAAAGTGAATGGATGCTACATGAAGATATCAAGATGATGAAGAAGTTTTAAGAGTTTGTAGACATTAGAGAAAACAACACAGGTAAATATAAACTCTTAATATCCCATTTAGGAACACACACGCGACACAAAATGAATTTTATCTTTTATGTGTGTTTTGGTTGAGTATATTTATTTGATCCTATGTGAATTAAAAAGAAATATTTTTGAATGACTAAAATAGAATATAAGAGTATTAGTGGAGTTCATTTGAATATAAATATGGATAAAGGGGGAAAATTGTAAAAGAAAGTAAGTTAAAAACGAGATAAAAGAAGAGATTCAGGAGAGGGCAATCGACTAAGGAGTCGACCGGAGAAAGAAGATGAACTCTCTGAATCTGCGAGTCGAGAGAGAGGTCGACCAATAGAAGCTTGGCAAACTCTCTAAATCTACGAGTCGACAGAGCGGTGGACCGATAGAAGCTTGACAAACTCTCTGAATCTGCGAGTCGACTAAGAAGTTGACCGATCAAGTGCATAGGCTACTTCCAGTATCCTTCAATTGACTGGACAGTCGACTGAACGCACAGTTTCAGGATATTGGTTGATCCGATTTTAAATACAAAAGTAACCATTTTTGGTTAAGATTTGAGAGAGATTTCGGGGATATTCTTAACATTTGAGATATGGTTCATATACTAATTAAATCATTTCAATATGGTTCATTAATTATTAAAGTTTCTCAATTTGGTACTTAAAATGGATTCTATACTTATTTGTTTTGATTAAGAAATACTTTGGGGGTTTAATTGAGAGTTTTAAAAGTTGTTATTAAGTGAAATTGAACCTAAATGAACTCCTCCTGTTATGAAGGGTTTATAAAAGTATTTTGTTGTCATGACACTTGTAAACTAGCCGTTAAGAGGCTGATTATATGTGCCCTTATATAGACCTGCAAATTTTCTAAAAGTGTTAATCATTTTAATCATTCTAAGAGATAAAATCAGTCTATATATTTTTGAGAGAGCGTTTATAAGAGTTATCATTCAACGATACTATGAGTTGTTCTAAGAGTGATTCTGATAATCAACTGTGATCAATTTGTGCTGATACCGGAATTGAAGTTATATTATTTTCATCATTAATTCTGTGGATTCCAAGTGAGATCTTTCCATATTGATTATTACTTATTTATTATTGTATTTTGAAAATTGATCTTAGAAACTGTTTTTGATTTTTTAAAGAAAATATTCTTTCAAATAATTTCTTGAATCTGATTACGTGCTCCAATTTGCTACCCATATATTGTTAAAATTAGATATCTGTGATAATTCTATCACTAGTTGGGATATTAATTGAGTTTATATATATATCTGCGGTAGTAGAAGCTCCGAGCGAGATTTACTTATCAATTTTTGTTTTAGTGAATTGTGACGGGTTAAATATCATTGGGGATATTTAATCAAGGGTAGTTGGGTTTCAGTCTCTTCCTGTAAATAGATTGAGGTAGTGATTCTTCCTGAATAAGAATTGCGTGTTTGTGAGTGATTTTGTAACGGTTCAATCCTTACCAGATAAAAGTATATTTGGAGTGTTTTGGTGAGGTTTTGATTCTTGAGCCTAAGTGTTAAAAAGAATTAGGTTATTCTTTAACCTGTAGAAAGTAGAGGTTATTCCTTAGCCTTTGAAAAGGAAATTGTAAAGGTTGATTCTGAGCCTGTAAAAGAATCGATGTGCGGATTTGGTTCCTACCTTTAAAGAAATTTTGGTTTTAGTGGGTGCAACCTCCGTGGAGCTCGGAGGACTGGATTAGCCAAGAGTAGCTTGGTGAACTAGTATAAATCTCTGGTGTGCTGCTTTCTTAATTTGTCTATTTTTGTTGTTTGTGTGTGCACCTAATTGATTGATTAATTCCGCTGTCTTATAAAGCTAATAATTAATTTAGGATTAAAATTAATTATTTGATTTATTAATTTTTATTCTGATTATTTTTTAATTACCCAATTCACCCCCCTCTTGGGTATTCTACTGAGCCAACACGTGCATTAATGGCTTGATGTGACACATCCAGTTCGGTTTAAGGGCTATGTACCAGTTGGTTTCACTATTTCGATTAAGTTGCCATTGATTCTTTCCAAATGAATTGACCTAGACTTGATGTGTCACCAATCCATTTAATTTTCTTTTATGAATAATTGCTTGGTGAGCACTCCTACGGTTGGTTTCAAATTAAATTAGGTTAACTTACCTTGTAACCGACGATTGGTTTCCAAGCTCCTAATTAACCCTAAGATATTTTGATGAAGATATATAGATCTCTTGAACCTATACATTCCATGTAATATCAAACATTTATTTCTTTATGGGATGTGCATTTAATGCACTAGCTAGGTGGAAAACCAATTTGATTTGGTTTCGGTGACGGGTACTCACGATTCAAGGTTTTCAGTTACGCCTAAGATATTTTGCTCAAAATATATAGATGCATTGAATGTAGCCTATCAATGTCATCCCAAGAATTTAAGTCTTGATGGTGGAGGTAGTTAATTCTAATTAAATTCCTAACTTAGGTGGCGAACCGAATTGGTTTAGTTTCGATAATGGTTGGTCACACACAAAGTGTCTTGGTTCGCTTCTTTAGACATTCGGTAGGATAATTCTAGGAAGGTTCCTTGGTCATTTAAATACCTATTTTGTTGGCCTTTAATGATGTCGAGGCCCTTAATGCATTGGGCCTAGGGTGGCTTGTCAAGACTACTTGAATTTGGTGTAAATCCAAATCAAGCCTAGCTCCTTAATCACCTTTGTGATTTAGGGATTTTCATGACCTTTCCCAAATTTGGTTAAGGTTTCTTGGATTGTTTCTTGGTGGTATTTGATGTGGTATGCATAAATGAAACAATTGTTATTGTTGTTAAACCGACATGATTTAGTGATTGTAAATGTTTCAAAGTCGAGGTAGGTAACTGGGTTAATTGTTTGAAATATCCTATAATTTATGGTTATTAGCTAATTTTTATATATACTAAATATGATTTAATGAAAATCAAACTTTAATAAATTTATTTTTACACCTCCTTAAATTACAGGAATTTCAAGGTTGACCCAAAACGTTTACTTAACTGTATTTTGTCAAATTTAATAGTTTTGTGTTTTTGTCATGTTTTTGGGTATTTTTGTATATTATATAGTGTGATCTTAGGTAGAAATTCATTCTCTTTAAACCTAAGTTTAAATTTTATCAGAACTTGTACTTGATCCGACACTGATTGAGTGGGACAAAATGCGGTGTCTACAATGCAAGATTGTGTAATGATGACTAATGATTGCAAATGATTCTCAATCATTGCCATCATTGAACCTAGTCCTGCAATTATTACTAGATCTTTTAAAGATCTCAGCGAATCTTGCCAAATCTTCAAGATTCGTTAAAAACCATCAATATCAAGACAAACAGGGGTCATCACTAGGCCAAACATTGCCTAAGGGGTAGATTGGGTATGCCTACACATTAGTTAATGTGTTGGCATCCTAGGCCTATAAATAGGGGCCCTATTTTTATTTGGGAGATGTCTCTGATCCACACCTTCTCTCTCCAAGTTCGAATACCACTCTTGGATATCTAGGGTTTCTAAGATTTCTCTTCAATAACACCACAAAATTTTGCTAAAATTCGGCCCCGAATAAAGTTTTTGAGATTCTTGGAAGAAGAACTCGAGGATCTGACGGAAATCGATTGAGGACAACCAAAGAAGATCATGGAAGAAAGGAAAATAATCACTTAGGGAGAACTACTTCCCCTAAGTAGGTATGTCTTCTTGAAACACCCTTTAATCTTATCTTAAATATGCATATTATATTTGTACATTGCATGATCATATAGTATCTATACTTAAATATCATGAATATAGCATGTGTAACAAGTAATCAAGACAAAAACATTGAAAACATGTCAAAATCATAAAGCAATGTCATAAATATTCAAGAACATCAAGAACACATCAAGAACATGAAGAACGCATGAAACAATAATAGAGGAACTACGTTAGATTTGATCTTTGGTTACCTCCCATAAGTACCTAAATAAATACGTAGGCAATCCACATAAGGGTTCGGTCACCTTTAATAAATAAAATCATATCCTTTAAACCTTAAATAGATGAACTACCTGAAGACCTAATTCTCATTGGTACGAGATACGTAAGCAACCTATATAAGGTTTGGTTTCTTAAAAATAACAAAAACATGTTCATTTCATTTAGTATTGCTTGTATAAAGGGGTGTGCATGGGTCGGATAAGGCGGGTTTCATTGAAAAAAATAAGCCAATCCGAAATGCTCGAGTTACTGAAAGTGTGTCTCGATTTCGATCGAAATGACCGGGGGTAGTTGATGAGCCGCCCAAACAATCGTGAATCGGTATTTTGCGTGGGTTAGTAGCACCGACAATCAAATTCACTAACAAACAAATCGAAATCAAAAACAAAGAAAATGAAAAATATACACAAGCTTCAGATTTGGCAGAAGTCTAAATACAAAACATAAATAAAAGGATGAAGCAGGAGAGGCCTGAGGAGGAAATTATGGCTAAGATTGCAGTTTACACCATCGTCGATTTGAAATAATGAAGGATCTTCGATGATGAGAGATTAACAGGAGAAGCGGCTAGGGTTCAATTAAACTACGTCGGTGATAAGAGATTGAGAGGATAAGCAGTTTCGGTAAAAAGAAAGAAATCAATGAGGAATAGGTGATGTGGCTAGGGTTCACTTCAAGTGCATAAGGTTTATTTATAATAGAATGAAACGACGTCATTTAGGATGTTTGGATCGAATTAGGTGTAATTTAATTCAAAGGTTTCGGATCCGACCACCGATCTTGTAATTTTGGGCTTGAGGACTTTGGGCTGAAGTAATCAATTTCCGTTCATTTTAATATTGGATCGGGCCATTTTCGGGCGGGTTAGGGTCAGCCCATCCAGTTTTCTGGTACTTTGCACACCCTTACTTGCATATTTATATTCGTGTCTCTTATAAACTGTTATTGGGTTGTCATTGCCTAGAAAAGTATAGTATAGTATAGTATTTACTACTTTCATTATGTTAAAAATAAAAAATAAAATATTTTCATTTGCAGTTATAGTTGCATAATAGATAACATTCACTGCTTATCATGTCAAAAATACATAAAAAGTGAAATTTTTTTAAAAAATTAACTATTTTGTTAATAAAATCAAATAAAATTACTCAGGATATATTTAATAGTGAATATTCATTTAGACTAAGGTACCGTTTACGGATGGGTGTCTTGGGGTGTGTAAGACCTTCCTCAAGCATAACCAACCCCCGAACTTTAAGAATATCTCTGGTACATAGACCTTATGAAGTCAAAACATGGGCTATTTCAAAATAAAAATGAATTTATAAAAACCCCCGATGACCTAGCACACCATTTAACCCATGTTAGGTGGCAACTCCTTTTAAAACATAAAATCTCGACCCAAGTAGTTTTTCAAAACCAATGCCTAAAAGAAACCTTGAAAAACCATTTCAAAATGAACGGATTTGGATAACTTAGAAAGAGAAAAATGAAAAATTGTTTCATTTTCTTCCCAAATTTCTATTTTTCCCGCTATCAAAATCCGGGGTGCGTCATCTGTTCATTTTCGAAAATGGTTTTTACTGGCTTTTTTAAGTGCCAGTTTTGAAAACGTTATTTGGGTCAGGATTTATGTTAGAAAAGAAGTCACCACCTAGCATGGGGTTAAATGGTGTGCTAGGTCACTGAAATTTTAGAAATTCTTTTTTTTTTTTTTTTTTTGTAAATAGCATGAGTTTTGACTCATAAAGGTCTTGTACCAAAGATTTCTTTACCTTCTAGGGCTGATTATGCTCGGGGAAGGTTTAATCACCTCAAGACACCCGTTCGAAAGCGATACCTCAGTCTAAATAGATGTTCATGTTTAAACAAAGTCCAAGTAATTTTCTTTGGTTTTGTTTAATAAAATAATTCACATTTTTAAGTTTTTGTCTTTTTTAGGCATTTTTTTTTTTTTTTTTGTATGGAAAAGTATGTAAAGGTCAACTACCTATCAACAACAACAAATAAAAAGCATACGAAATGAAAATAATTTTGTATTCTTTTTTTATGACCGAACCTTGTAAAGGTTGCTTACGTATCCTGATTATGACAAGGAATCAGGTCGAAACGTAGTTCATCTATTCAAGATGAACTAATTTTTATTTAGATAGGTGATCGAACCCGTACGTGGGTTTCTTACGTATCTCAGATTGTTGAGAATCAAGTCAGTACGTAATTCATTTATGCAAGACGATATTGATTTTTTTTTATTTAGTTTGAAATAAAGACATGAATCATAAAATGATATGTGAATAATTCTTTTGAATTTGTCAAGAACACTCTAAATGAACTCACTTTCTTAGACCAGTTTAATGTGTATGTTTGTGTTATTAGTTAAAAAAAGAAAGAAAATATATATTATATATGTTAGTCCAACTCGTAACTAAGATAAACAGAAAAGTTTATGAAGAAGGTCCTGTATTTATTCTAAATTTTTAGCCACAAGGGTCTTGACGGTGTAGTATGTTATATATATATATATATATATATATATATATATATATATATATATATATATATATAGTGCCAGTCCATGAGCCTTAAGACTTAGTGCCAGGCTATGATCTAGATAATTATAGTAAAATAAAGTCAGTTATTAAGAAGTAGTGGTTAGTGATTAGCTGTTAATGGTTGGATATGAATTCTTGGAGTTCGGTTTCAAGTGTTCTTGAGAGAATAAAATATGTTATGCACAACTCATTGTGTGATAGATGTTTTTGTCATTTTTTTTACATGTTCTTCATTGTCGTGACATGTTTTGGTGTTCTTTTTGTTCTTGAGATGATCTTGGATAATTTTGACATGGTTTGATGAATTTAACATATTTTCAACGGTTTTGTTCTGATTACTTGATATATATGTTATGTACATGGAATATAAGCCTAAGAACTATATAAATATGCTATCTACAAGAAATATAAACATATTCAAGTCAAAATAGACATGCATTTAAGAATACATACCTATCTTAGGGGAGTGGTATTTCCCTAAGCATTTACCTTCTTCTTTTTCTTTGGATCTTCTCGGTTGTTCTCAATCGTTTGTCATCCACTTCTTGAGATGTTCCTCCAAGATCTTCAAGACATCTTTCAAAAATATATTTCAACAAAATTTTGAGGTGTTTATCGAATAGAAATCTTGAAAACAAAATGGATCTGATGGCAGAAGTCGAGCCTAGAGAGAGAAGTTATGGGTTCAAGAGCTCTTAATTATGAAAAATGATCCTTCTATTTAAAGGTTGGCACCCTGTGCATTAGCCATTGTACTGGGTAACCCAGCCTACTCCTTAGAGGTTTTTTGGATTAAGGGTCATCCTTTTTTGCCTTGTGGTTGGATGGTTTTGGATGAATGTTAAAGATTCTGTAGGATTTTCAAAGAATTGGCAATGATTACCAAATTTATACATATCTAAGGGTAATGATTGGCAATAATTTTTCATGATTGGTAACCATTAGTCATCCTTACCAATCATGAGATATGATTGGCTTGCACATGGCTCATTTAATTCATGATGTGACCCATTTCGGTTTAGTTTGGCGGCTAAGTATCGGTTACTTGAACTATTTCGGTTCGATTGCCATTAATTATTTGGAGGTGTATTGAATCTAGTCTCCAATTGTCATTTTCCATTTAATGCTTGACATTCACAATTCATGTGATGGGCATTTATTGTTCTCCAATGGGATTGATTTGGTTCAGTTTGCCTTGTAACGGTGTAGTCACATTTCAAGTAATTCAATTTTCCTAAGATATTTTGATCAAAATATCTAGGTTCCTTGAATGTGGTATTCCTATGTCATCCCAAGAATTTAATTCTTGATGGTATGGGCATCTAATGGCTCATTAAATGCATGCCTTAGTGGCGAACCGAATTGGATAGATTGATAATCGTTATTTACTTCTTAAGTAACTTGGTTTCTCCCTTAGATATTTTATAGGAAATATCTAGGAAATATCTTGGTAATTTAATGCTCATTAATGAGTCATTAAATGCTTGGTAGGTCCCTTAATGGGATGGATTTTGATTGCTAGTTATGATGACTTCGGTTTGGTTGATTTCGAACGGAGTCCTAAGCCTTGGTTACTTTGAGTAACTTGGACTTGTCATGGAAATAACTTGGTTTGATCAATGTCTTTTGTTTTATTTATTGATGATATTTGATATAAAAAAAAAAAATCAAATAAGCTAAACCAGTGATAGTAAATGTTTCGGGGGTCAAAGTAGGTAACAGAGGTAAATTGGTGAAATGTCCAATAGTTGAAGGGTAGTAATTAATTTTTATTCATATTAAAGGTGATTTTATGAAAACCAACCTTTAATAGTGTCAGCTTAGTCCTCTTTAACTTTAAAAATTTAGGGGTTGACCCGAAACGCTTACTTAACCAAATTCAGTCAAATTTAACAGTTCTATGTGTTCTTATTTTTTTGAGATTTTTATTTAGTATCCAGTGTGATCTAAGGTAGAAACTCATTTCCTTTAAACCTTAGTTTAAAGTTTATTTGAACTTGTCTATATAATAAAATAGGACGTACATAAACTCTCTAGGCAAATCTCAACCACTCTTTATAGCCCCCATAAATAACGGTCCAGATTAATGCACAAACTGTTATATATATATAAACAACTATGTTATATAAGGCAAATATATTTTTGCCTTCTATGAGTTTGTTTCTTTATATTGTTATATGAACTGATTTTTCTTACTGATTTTTTTTTAAATTCATTTTTCTTATTTTCTATTATTTAATTATTATTTTTTTATTTCCTTCCAAACCTCTATCTATGTCTGCTTCCATGCTATCACTGACAATCGTCCCTCCTACCATGGAAATCTCTGCTAACCCTATCTATCTATAGAAATCACCAAATGTCTCTATCTATGGAAATCATCAAATTCAATCTTCCAATTCCTCTCTCTCTCCATCACTTTGAACCCTAATTCACCAAACTCTCTCTCTCTTTCTCTCTCTCTCTCTCTCTCTCTCTCTCTCTCTCTCTCTATATATATATATATATATATATATATATATATATATATATATATATGGAAATCATGATTTCCACTGCCACTACTATATCCATAAAAGCCTTTATTGCCAATCTTGCCTATCTCACCTTGCCTTCCTCTCTCTGTCTCTCTCTCTTTTTCCCCACCGATGCTCTGCCTTCATTGCCCAAGTACAATTTTATTTACCTTGATCAATTCTTCAATTAGTTTTGGCTTATGCTTTTCTTTATTTGGCTTTGATTCGCTTTGATTTTGGCTTACGATTCAAAGATTTTATTATTTGATTACTAGTTACTGTTTTGATTTTGCCCTAACCGATCACAATTTTGATTTATTTTAGTTTCCTAATGAATTAAGGTGTGAAATTAGTAATTCTTATTGAGATAAACTATTAGATAAAAAACTATTCACGATTTAGTCCTTTCCCTAACTGATTCATGATTTTTTGAATTCTTCAGTTACTATTATTGTTCCCATATATCTATTCCCAATTCTTCAGTTACTGCTATTGTTCCCATGTCTCTATTCCTATATTTTTGTTACTGTAATTGTACCCATATCTTTGTTACTGTTATTGTTCCCATATCTTTGTTCCATTTTTTCTTTTACTATTATTCATTTAAGATTGTATTTCAAACCTTTTTTTTTGTGTGTGTGTGTTCTTACCTTTGAAAAATAACTATGATTGTTCGTGTGATTGTTCGGATGATTAAACTTAATTTTTTCCCCAATTGTTTAGGTTTGTTCCCAATTTTTGATTACTGTATTATGTTATTGTTATGTTCTTGTTCCCAATTTACTGTGTTTGGTGTTCCTTTTATAATGATAAATATATCCTTTGATGTATTTATATGTTTTTCTCTTTGTTTGTCTGCTTAGGTTTGGAAACAAAATCATGAGTGAGTTGTATAAGGAAATTGTTTTTCTCTTAGTCATATTTTGATATTCTTTTGTCTGAAATTGAATCAAAGTTAGAACATTGATTTTCTTTTTCTTTTTTTATGATTCTCTAAAATCTAAATTTTAAAGGCAACGTAAACTATACTGTTAGAACTACTATTCGAAAAAGAATTACTTGAAAATCTAAATCTTGAAAAATAATTACTTAAATGCAATATTAACAATCTAAATCTTCAATGTTTGTGTGATTGTTCAATTTTAAGGTCATCGTGTGATTTTGTGGTCATTATTCTTGTGATTGTTTAATTTTGTGGTCATCGTGTGATTATTCTTCAATTTTCAGTGAACTGGGTTTGAATTTAATCTCTGATTTGTAATTATCTATTTTGTGCAGCTGAAGATAACTTGAAAGGTGAAGAATCAAAGACAACTTAACCTGAGGTGAGTTCTTTCACTTAATAGTGTGTTTAAAGAGACATAATTCCCTAGAAGAAAAATGATGTAGTCCATATTATGTCTGTTAATCAAATCTTCAGGGAGTTTTCGCTCTTACATAGTCCAATCTACCACAATCAAGTGTTAATTCCTACTATACATCACAGAGATTCCTGGCATAGAACATTCCGATAAAGTAGTCCCACTAACCTAAAAGAATATATGTTTTCAGCGGGGTGATTTGGAAGACAAGTCTTAAAAACCATAAATAAATAAATAAAAAATAGACTTAGAGCCACTGCTCTAAATCGAATTCTTGAAACTTGACCAAATTACTAAGCTAAACAAGATAAATTCTTTATTTTGAAATTCTTTGCAAGGAAACCAAAAGAAACAAATAGAATCTCTTCACCAAATTATCAACTCAAACTTTGACTTACATTTTAACGTTAACCCTGGATTTGAATTTAATCTCAGATTTGTAACTATCTATTTTGAGCAGATGAAGATAACTTGAAAGGTGAAGAATCAAAGGCAACCGAACCCGAGGTGAGCTCTTTCGCTTAATATTTCTACTTGAAATATGATAGAATCATTTTGCAGGCAATTGATTGTAACTTGACAAGATCTGTTTCGCATCATTATTTTATATAATTCATGTCTTTTTTGTTCTTTACATTAGAAAGCTTGGACAGGAAATTTATTTTATTGTTGTTTTCACAAGAGCAATAAGTAGGCAAATAGTTGTGGGTTAAGAAGTGAGCTAAAGATTTATTCACAACAAATTTTCCCAATATTTATCACGGTCCCTAAAGATTTTATGTTAAGGACACGTTTGGGAGTACATAACTGAAGCCAGTGAATTGGAATTCGAAATGAACACATGTGGTTATTCTTTTTTATACAATATATTGTTATTGGTGTATGTGATTGGTGATGGGGGGCTTTGTTACTCAAGTAGTGTTTCAACACATTGTCCTGAATATTAGAAATTATTGCATTTATCTTGTTTTTTGTTCAAACTCTTTTGGTTATTTGAACTACAATTTAGTTCTTGATATAATTATTTTTATTTTTATTTTCAGGCCCATTTTCAAATAGATTTTTAGGGCTACAATATTTTCTTCGAAGAGTTATACATCTATAGTTGGAAAGAAGGTTATAAATCTACAATATTTTTTTTCTAAGTTTTGTTTCGAATTAGGTTCAATTGGTGTAATTCTATTTGCATTAGATTTTTATTTGCAATAAATATTCAATTGTTGTAATTGAATTGGAATGTTTTATAAACAAAGGGTTGTGTTTTCTTTCAAAAAATTAATTAACTTTATATTATTAGTTATTGTTCTGTTGGTTTGAAAACTGGAGTTTTTGTGAATGCTGTATAAATAGATAAATAGAGTAAGTTATATTATTTTTTTCCCAAATGTTGGTTATTTTTGTGTTGACTTGAAAAACGAGAGTTAAGAACTTGAGAAATAAATTGTGCTTTGCCATTTTATTTGAATTGTTGGTTAAGTTTTATTGATTGTTATTGGTTATTGTTCTATTAATTTGAAAACAAGAGTTAGACCTTGAGAATATTCTATAAACAATGGGAGTTTTTCCAAAAAAAAAAAAAAAATCTTTCAAATTTGTAAATGTATTATTAATTTGTACCTAATTGTGGTTCATTAGAATAGTTTAATGGTTCATTTATTTCTTCATTCCAATTCAATTTTTAGCATCATTTTGTTTTTCTTTATATTTTTTCATTTTTCCTGGGTGGAGACAGTGGTTCTTGTTCAATATTTCCAAGCAGTGGTGCAGGGTTCTTCTCGTTTAGCGTTTTCTTTAAGGCCACGACCATTTCTTGCATCTTTGTATGGTATCGCAACTTTTATCCCATCTTAGAGTTGTTATCGTACAAGCTTTAGGATGGTTGTTTGGCAAAGGCTATTTTTAGATGACTATTGAGGTGGGTTTTTTCGTGCATTATTTAAAGGCGAGTGTATTTATAAGTTTATTAAAGTAATTTATTTATTTTTCTCTTTTTACTTTTTATCATTATATTTTTTTATATATTATTTTGGATATAAAGGGCATTTATGATTTTTATGAGTTTAATGGACTTATGTTTACTAATAAAAAATAAGGATTCTCGTTCCTCTCTCGTAACTTGCTCCTTAATCCAATTTTGAAAGCGTTTTTAATTTGAGCAAGCTTACGACGCATGAGATAGAACGATAATTATTGTGTTGTCTATTATGCCCCTATTAGGCCTAGAAGTTTTATTCTACAAATCTAACATAAAAAATATAAATTGTTGTACATGCGATAAAATTAAAACTTTTCCAAAAGATAGTGTCCTAAATACTAAAGGGTTTGGGGTACCATTTTATCCTAGGCTTACTATATTTGGTTCATGGCTTTTCTGCTAACGCATCCTAGAAAGTTCGATTCCCAGATCTTCAGATATTTGGCGTCCTCCCTGAGGGAACATCCATCTTTGGTTGGTGATCTGAGTGAGGCGAGTTTCGAAACCGGATCCTAGAGAATAAACCACCTAGCCTTGTTTCTATCAACTCATCTTTCTATTCCTACAGGTATCAGTAGTAGGGGCCAAAGTTTTTACTTAAAAACAGTTGGTCTTTATCAGAGATTTCTTTAAAATTTGAGGGTTGGTTATGCTCGGGAAAAATGTTAGGCACCCCCAAGACACATGTCCGAAGACAGTACCTAAGTCTTAATGAATCTTTAAATTTAAACAAGTTTAAGTAACTTCCTTTGGTTTTGGTTGACTTACTAATTCCCATTTTTTGAAGTTTTTGTTTTTTAAGAATTTTTATGTAAGGAAAACAAAGAAACTTTATTTATTTAAAGCAGCAACAGATAAAATAAATTAAATGAAAACAATTTATTTATTTTTAGTGACGACCGACCTGTAAAGGTTGCCTACGTATCTTAGTTTTCATAGGGAATTAAGTCAAAATGTAGTTCACCACGAGATGGTTTTTTTTTTTTTTAAACAGACGATCAAACCCGTATGGGGTTGCCTACGTATCCTGGTCTTTACCAAGAATTAGGTCAAAACGTTGTTCACCACAATAAGATGATTTTTACTTATTTTTATCTTTTATTTCCTTTTTTGTTTATTTATTTAAAACACAGTTTATAAAAACATCTACTTTTAAAAAGCATTTTTTACAAAAGATAAAGGTTTGTGTTTTAGAGTAAACACCAAATATTTTTGTATTGAAAACTCTTATGTGAAAACTCCTTTTCTATCTTTTTACTTTTATTATTATTATTTTGGTTTATTTAAGACAAGATAATAACAAAATTGACACAAAAGGTAAATGGATATGCACAATTGATTGTGTCAAGAACACGCCAACCGAACATACTCACTTTGGCAAGTTTAGTGTTAAGGTTTATTTATTAGTCCAAAAGAAAAGAAAATATATAATATGGGTGTCAGTCCTACTCGTAACTAGGAAGATGGAAACATTTATGAAGAAGGTGCACACTTATCCCCAAAGGAATAGAGGTCCTCCCTTTATTCCGACTTTTAGCCACAAAGGTCAAGACGGAGTAATATATAAAGGGTACTAGTCTACAAGCCTGAGACATGGGCCAAGCTGTTATCTAGGCTAGTGCAGAAAAAGTAAATGTCAGTTTTTAGTAGTTAATAGCTAGTATTCCTCTATCGAAAGTTTATTTTAGGTTCATTGGAGTTCGGTTTCATGTGTTCTTGACCAAGACAAAGATGTTATGCACAAACCATAGTATTGTTAATATTCTTGACACAAAACATGTAATTTACACTACGTACATGATCTAAGTCTCTATGAACTACCCAAATGTACTATATAAAAATAATATAAAGGTATTTAAACAACATTAAAGATGAGTTTAAGAGGACTTACCTAACTTAGGGGACTAGTCTTTCTATTAGTCTTTTTCCTTCTTCTCCTTGTTTAATCTTCTCCCTTTTTCTCAGTCCTTCTTTTCTTTATAACTTCTTGAGTTCTCATTAGAAGAGCCTCAAGAACTCCTCTTTGGATCCTTTTTAGCAAGATTTAAGTGTTTTTAAAGATTAGGAAGATTAGGAAATCCCAAAACCAGATAGAGAAATTCGAGCATAGAGAGAGAATGAACTTGGCCACACTTGTTTCTGAATAAAAACAGGCTAGTATTTATAAGCAAATGGTACCCTGCACATTCACCAATGCGTAGGATTCCCCAGCTTGCTGCACATGATCTTTTAATTCTAGTTATGACTCTTTAATTCCATTTAATGCTAGACCTAGAGTCATGTGCTGAAGATTTACTTAGCGTTCCTAGGTAATCATAAGATTTGGTAATGATTTACCAAATCTATCAAATATCTTGGCCTTTAATGACCATTTAATGCATTTACATATGTTATTCAATGCCTATTTAATACTTGATTTGACTGATTTTGGTTTGGTTTGCTTGATTTAGGTCTTTTGGATTTGTTTCAAGGACATGAGTACTTTAAACAATAATTTAAATAAATATTTTTGGTGTCAAATAGACGAAACCGGTGATCGTAAATGTTTCAAGGGTCAAAGTAGGTTACTAAGGTAATTTGGTGAAATTTCCTGTAATTAAAGGATAGTAACTAATCTATATTCATATTAGAGGTGATTTTTAAAATCAACCTTTGGTAATGTCATCTTAGTCCCCCTTTAATTTTAGGAATTTTGAGGTTGATCCGAAACTTTTACTTTACTGAATTTAGTGAAATATTTTTTTTTTTTTTTTTTTTTTTTTTTTTTTTTTTTTTTTTTTATGGTTTTTCTGTATTATCCAGTGTGACCCAAAATATAAATTCATTCCCTTTAAACCTAAGTTTAAAGTTTATATAAATGTATAATTTCATCTCGACACTAATTGGACGGGACAAAATGCGGTGTCTACACTATCCACATATCATATTCGAACCAATGAACAAGATCATCCATGGCTGATTACGTATCAGTTATATCCAGAGTCTTGAGGACACGACCCTAATCGGATTCGTTATACACTCAACTTGAGGACTCACGTGATTCTTTCTCCCACATGGACCTCCCCTACCATGCAATATTTGTATGGCGACCCCTCTAATGGTACCAACCTATTGGCCCAAAGAGTTACCCAAGAGGAAGGGTTGGGTAGTTACACAATTTAAACAATTAAAATTTTAAACCCAAATAATTATTTTTTCTAAGTCAATTATTATCTTGTTACACAGCTAAAATATGTTTAATTCTGAATGCACACCGAAACAAAATATAAGGAAGTAATCAATAAAGCACATAAAAATTTATCTTGATTCGACAAGTTACTCTTACCTACGTCCCGTCCCCCGAGCTCCACGGTGATTTGCAATCTACTAAACCCCTTGATTCTTTTACCAGGTTAGAACCAAACCCTTATAATTTTGATTCTTTTCACAAGTTTAAAATTAACCTTTACAATCTCTTATTCTATTCACGGGCTAATAATTAACCTTTACAATCCCTGATTCATTTCACAGGCTAAGAATTAACCTACCACTATATCATTTTCACAAGTTTAGCATGAACCTTTACAATCATACTTAATTCAATTACAGGAAGAACCAAAACCTAATTCTTTTCGAGGGAAAAGAATAACTTAACATTTTTTGCAGGACAAAGATCAAGCTCTAATCTTTTTTATAGGAAAAAATATCAAAACCCTAGTTACCCTGATTAGACACCTACCCAAACGTGTTTAAACCACTCAAACTCGCAAATACAAAACATGCCAAGTTTCTTCCCATATGAGGCAAATAAATCATATTAAATAATTAAGCGGGTAGCATACAAGAAGCACGTAATCAGATAATTAATCAAAAATCGTTAAAAAAAATTCAAGACTTAAGTTCAAAAATGTTTTTCTAATAACCCTTAAACAAGTAATGAATAATATATAATCGTAGAAAGAAAAAAAAAATTGAAAGGATCTCACTAGGATTCACCGAAAGCTAGATTGATTTGGCAATAAGAACACAAACCGGTGACACAAATAGTAAGCGCTTTAGATCAAGAACTTGAAAGTAATCTCTCATAGAAATCTTAGCAATAATCTTACTCTTAGAAAGCTCAAAACTGATAGTGCCTGATGATTAAACTTAATCCCGCAAGTCTCTATTAATAGACCTAGAACTAAACCTCCAATGGTTAGTTTTCAAAAGATATGTACTCATGGAAAAATTCATTTTGGTCTTTAAAACTTTTCTAGTTCGAAATCCATCAAAATAGGAAGTATTAAATCACTTTAATTAAACTAGCATTTAATTAAATGGATGAATTAAATAGGAATCATTAAATGTAACATATATATCTGAATTTCCTAAATCCCTCAAAATGCTCCCTTGAAATCATAAAAAATGAGATGATTTGACCAAGAAACCGAATTAGTCAAATAATTGATTGTCGTCGTAAGTTGACCTCCCTATAGCCTCAGTGGACCGCCCCTTGCCAATGGCAAAAACTATCCGATGACCTATATCTAGTCAATTGACCGACCTCAATAGTCGGTTGATCGATTGGATCAGTGGCTCCTTCCCATTTTCCATTTTGGCCACTGTTTCCATCGGTTGACCGATTCCCTCTATTGGTTGATCGAATAGATCTCTCTCTATCAGTTGACCGAATGGATCAGAATGTCTCCTATTCTATTTTCAAAATACACTGTTTTGGTTAGTCAACTGACCCTTTTGCCGGTTTGACTAAATTGACCCAAAAATTTATCAATTTTTGCTTTAAAACCTATTTTTTACTTAGGTCATTAACCAGAACCACTTCACATATTTAGCACATAATAAAACACAATTTAAGATCTTAAACTTATCATTCCTTACTAAGACACATATAAAATTTATTCATTTTAAGTGTCATGCGTCACCCTAATTCGGGTTACATTAAGAGTATATAGATAAAGAGTTGTTTCTAGTTTTCTTCAATGTCTTCAAAACTCTTCACGTCTTCATCATTTCCATTTGCACCCGTTACATTTTCCTTGATGATTCTTTTTCAACGATTCTTTTTCTTAATTTCATGGAACTATAAATCTGAAACCACTTAATAAAAACATTAGTCCATAAAAATATCAACATTTAATTATCCATCAAAACATTAGATTCAACAATCTTCCATTTTTTTACGATGACAATTAACTTTGATATTTTCTCAAAATGATAATGTAACCACGTTTCCCCTAAATCTAAGGACGAGTATTTTTTTTTTTTTTTTTAACTTGTTTAAACACCATTAATGAGAAACATAAATATTAATTATAGTAATTTTCAATTGAAGCATAAATAACTCCTCCTCCTTAATATCATATTCTCTCCTCTAATAATATTAGAATGAAAACATCAAATTTTCTCCCCTTTTGTCACACCAAAAAGTGCGGATCATGACGAAAAACAATTTTTAATATTATCATTTTGAGACAATTCATGAGATCATCAAAACATTTCAATATAACATGAAATCATATAATTCCAATTAAGTCATATGCTTTATTTCATTATACCAATTAATATATTTGTTTTAGGTAGAATCAAAAAACATGTAATCTTTAGCGCACTAATAGATGTTTATTAGATTAACCTACAAGGAGTACCTCAAAAAGTTCCTAAATGGTACCCAATCTACGTGAGTCCTATTTTGTTAGTTAGAGCCGTCTTTGTTCCTTTAGGAACCCATACCTGCTTTTCTTTATATCTTGATTGAAAACAATTTCTTATAGTATGCTCCACAATGTTACAGTTAAAACATTTCACAACTTTCTTAGTTTCAGAAAAGAATTTTTGAAATCTCTTTTGTTTAATATTTTTTGAAAACCAAGACTTGCTTTATCGAAAACATTTTTAGAATTTTCCAAAAGCAATTTTTAAATTATTCTCACTATTTGTAAACTTGAGAACAATAGAGTTTAAATCTGCAACTTTGGATTTTAATTCTTTGTTTTCCCTTTCTAAAACACATGAGATATTTTTTGAAATTTAATTTTTGAATGAAGTGTTCTCAACCTCATAATTTTCAATCTGTTTGCTTAATGAAATCACTGTACTTTATAGGGCACTAAATTAAGAACAGTGTTTATTATAATAATGCAATAGTTCTTAGTAGATATAAAATAATTTATCAAAATTTAAAGGACAAGAACTAGAACATTTGGGTAGCTCATTCTCTTTGGCTATTAAGACAAACGTCGTAGTTTTCTTATTATTACTTGATGTACTGAAACTATTGGAATACGAATCATCCTATGTTTCTTTGATATCTCTTTTTCCTTTTCGATTTATTTTTTGATCCATCCTTGAATCCACAAATAGTGACTCATGGGGTGATTAGATTATCAATTAGTTCATCAATAGTGTATTTGGTAAGATCATTAGCTTCCTTAATTGCAGTCACTTTTGGTTCCCAAACTTTAGTCAACGATCTCATAATTTTTCGTACTTTGTCCTCCACAGAATAAGGCTTTCTGAGTTGACCAAGGTTGTTGCAGATATTATTAAATGTCATGTATATTTTAGGAATTAATTCTATATCACCCAGGTATTGATTTTGGACTGTTTCACCTTATTTGTCCCTTTGTGTGTGATTTGAAATGTAAACCATATTTCTTTCATTGAACCACAACCTAAAACACTGCTATATTCATTTGTATCAAAAGAACAAAACATAATTTTAATAGTTTGAGAATTGATTGACAATTTATGTTTATCCGAGGGAGACAGTTGTTCTTTCTTCTTAATCACTCCATTCTCTATAAGAATGAATGGACCATCTTCAATGGCCATCCGCACATCATAATTCGTAGCTTGAAAAAAAACGATCATTTTGTCATTCCAGAATGAATAGTTATCACCTGTGAACAAAAGGGGATGGTGCATAGATTGCCTTATACCTAGAGTGCTTAAGTGGTACGTCATGTGATTGTTTTAGCTATGATGTTAAGCTAAATGAGCTAAACCAGCTTTGGAACCAACTTGTTGGCCTAAAGAGCTACCTAAGAAGGGGGGGTGAATTGAGTAGTTATAAAATTTAAACAATTAAACTTTTAAACACGAATAATCAATTTTCTGAAATCAATTATTATCTTGTTACACAACAGAAATATGTTTAATTCTAAATGCACACTCAAACAAAATATAAGAAAGTAATCAATGCAGCACACAAAAATTTCTCATGATTCAGCAAACTACTCTTACTTACGTCCAGTCCCTTGAGTTTTATGGAGATTCGTGGTAGCGATTTATTGTGTTACACACCGCAAGTGTACGGGTCAAATTTTCATAATAAAATATAAGTATAGTATCGTATCCACAAGGATTGGTTTAAATCGTTGCTAAGTAACGTGATTATCGTAACCTAATTTTATTTAGGCATCCAAATTTAAGGTTTATAGAAATAAAACTAAAATAAATATAAAAGCAAAAGCAAAATAAAATAAAATATGGACATCCCATGGACAATTGTTCTAGGGGAGTTTGACATCACTTTGCTAAACTATGTTAATTCAATTCAAGAATAAAATCATGCCCAATCATTAACCATGGGTCTCTATAGTAATCTCACTTCTTTTATCGAGTGCAGAGTAAGGTATTTTGTATAATTTCTCAAATTAATATGTTTATTCAATTCAAATTATTATCCAATCATGAGATATACAACTTTCATGTTTTGAGTTTTTTCAGAATCGATTGCATGATGGTGAAAATTGGGCTTGAAGTTACTACACTTGCACGTCTGAAGAACCATTACAACCTAATTCACCTCATTTTGCTATATTTTCACCTTTTCTTCTAATTATTTATAATTCCTACAAAACAATACAAAAATATATTAAACTAATAAAAATGCTTAAAAACTCACAAATATTTGAATTCAAAAGTACTTGATTTGTTGGTAAATAACCTCCTCATCAATTCGCAAGCAACTAAGCCTCTTGATTCCTTTACCAGGTTGGAACCAAACCCCTACAATCTTGATTCCTTTTATAGGCTCAGAATCAACATTTATAACCCTGATTCCTTTCATAGGTTAAGAATCAACATTTATAATCTCTGATTCTTTTCAAGGCTAAGAATCAACCTACCACTATATCATTTTCACAAGTTTAGGACGTACATTTATAATCATACTTAAATTAATTACAGGAAGAATCAAAACCTAAATCTTTTCAAAGAAAAAGAATAACCTAACCTTTTTATAGGACAAATATCAAACTCTAATTTTTTTCACAGGAAAAAGATCAAAACCTTTGCTACTCTAATTAGACACCGACTCAAACGTGTCTAATCCACTCAAACTCGCAAATACAAAAAAATGTCAAGTTTTTTTCTCACAATAAGTTTATACCACCTCAATACAAATATACTCAATTAATGGCCAGAATAAATACAATGTTATAGATACAATGTGAGATAACTAAATCTTATTAAATAATAAAGTGGGTAGCACAAAAGAAGCACGTAATCAGATAATCAATCAAAAACCATTCAAAAGATTTTTAGAACTTAAGTTCAAAAATGATTTTCAAATAACCCTTAACCAAGCAATGAATAATATATAATCTTAGAAAGAAAATAAAAGAGTTTGGAATGATCTTATCGGGATTCACTGAAAGCTAGATTAATTTCGCAATAAGAACACAAACCGGTAATGCAAATAGCAAGCACTTTAGATCAAGAACTTGAAAGTAATCTCTCAGAAATCTCAGCAATAATCTTACTCTTAGAAAGCTCAAAACTGATAGTTCTTGATGATTAAACTTAATCCCGCAAGTCTTTATTAATAGACCTAAAACTAGACCACCAACAGCTAATTTTCGAAAGATATGTCATTAAATTATATCTCAAGACCCCATATATCATGTATATTCAAAATAGGTATGTTTAATTAGAAAAAATCTTGGGAAATCTCATTTTGGTCCTTAAAATTTTTTCAATTTGAAATCCATCATAATAGGAAGTATTAAATCACTTTAATTAAAGAACATTTAATTAAATGAACCAATTAAAGAAGTATCATTAAATATATCAAATATATCTGAATATACCTAAATCCCTCAAAAACCTCCATTGAAAAAAAATGATTTGACCAAGAAACCGAATGAGTCAAATAATTGACTGTCGCCGTCAGTTGACCGCCTTATGGCCTTAGTCGACCACCCCTTGCCAACAGCCAAAACTATCCGTTGGCCTGCACCTAGTCGATTGACCGATTGGATTAATGGTTGATTCCTTTTATCGGTTAACCGAATGGATCAGAATGTCTCCCATTCCATTTCCAAAACATATTGGTTTGGTTAGTCGACCGACCCCTTTTGCTGGTTGACCGAATTGACCCAAAAACTTATCAATTTATGCTTTAAAACCTATTTTTCACTTAGGTCATTAACAAAACCATTTCACATATTTAGCACATAATAAAACACACTTTAGGATCTTAAACTTATCATTCATTACTAAGACACGCATAAGATTTATTCATTTTAAGTATTGTGCGTTGCATTAAGAGTATATAAGTAAAGAGCTGTTTTCACCTAGTTTTCTTAAATATCTTCAAAATTCTTCACATCTTCATCATTTCCATTTTGCACCCATTATATTTTCCTTGACGATTTCTCTTCAACAATTCCTTTTCTTAATTTCATGGAACTATAAACATGAAACCACTTAATAAAAACATTAGTCCCACAAAAACATCAACACTTAATTTTCCATCAAAATATTGGATTCAACACAACCAGTTGACTCTTCTATGGTCGTACCTCATTGTCGTTAATATATCTCCAGAATCTAACCCTTTTCCCGCCACTGTGTCTATGAATAACAAAGTGAGGTAAATTAGAAAGAAATAAGCTCTAAGTTTCTTAATTTGCTTTAAAAAATCTACCTTCAAATATTTACCCTCATGCCTGTGGTTAAGAACCCACTAGATGCTAAGACTTGTGCAGTTTAACAATTAGTCGGCATACGTACAGAAGGTTATGAATCTCTTGTTACTAATACCTCCCAGATATGGGCATCATCACAGTTCATTCATTGAACCATTTGACTCAAGATAAAATATGAGTCGATAATAAAATAATTTTAACGTTAAAATTTCTAGATTCTCACTCCTTTTTAAATATGAAATGTTTAGTGCATGTATGATATATTAATTTCAATAGCATTAAATGTTCAATATATACGGAATATTTTTTACTTCTAGTGTTTCTACGAAAATCCAATAAAGAAAGATTGTATACATCCTTAGCTTTAACAACTCCAACTCCATAACTTGTATGCACCCGTCCACTTCCTCCTGACGATTGTCTGCATGAATCCTCAATTTATCTTCGGTGTCCAAGCAAGCATAAAAAGAGACGACCATGTGAATGATATGGAGTATGTGCATCACAACAAAACCATTGACAACCCAGTGGTCAGCGTTCCACTTGGATTCAAGGTCATGGGACATAAGCATAGATTGATAAAATATTAGCATATTACTATCATCCCCGCAAACCGTGGAGTCCATAGTGAGTCTTGTACATCGGACCTCCCACTCCTTTGTGGGACCATCAAACAACCCTCACTTACTCCATCTCCATCTCCCCTTAGTGTTCCTTCTCTCATTGCATTTGAGAAAAATCATTCCGGCGTGTCTGCTGGCGCGCTTGGCGCCACCATCATTCGTTGTTTGACTGTCATCGATGGATTGATAAAAAAAGATGAAATTTAACAAATATTTGCCCTAAAGATCAAGTAAAATTCACTAGAAACCATAAAACACTCTGTTTGAACCAAAGGAATAGAAAATAAGGGGATATCACTTGCAGCCCAGTAAATGAGTCACCATGAAAAGACACGATTTGACCATTCGGTAGAATTGGACCAAAGAACTCCAAAGTCATGCATTCCTAACTTGGGAGTAGAGGTCTACTGACGTGGATGGGATTTCTACCATCCACACATCATATTCGAACCAATTAACAAGATCCTCCATTGCTGATTACCCATCAGTTACACCGAGCGTCTTGAGGACACGTCACCAATCGAATTCCTTGCACACCTGACTTGAGGACTCACATGATTCTTTCCCCCCACGTGGACCTGCCCTATCATGAAATATTTGTATGACGACCCCTCTAACGATAATAACCAGTTGACTCTTACAGGGTCGTGCCTCATTGTCGGCAATATATCTCTGGAATCTAACATTTTTCCACCACTGTGTTGATAAATAACGAAGTGTGGTAAATTGTAAAGAGGTAAGCTCTGAGTTTCTTAATTTGCTTAAAAAAATCTACAAGTTTAAATATTTACCCTCACACCCGAATCACACCCGAAGTTAAAAACCCACAAGGTACTAAGATTTATGCAGTTTAACAATTAGTCGGCACACCAATAGAAGGTCATGGATCTCTTGTTACTAATATCTCAGAAATATAGGCATCATCACAGTCCAATCCTGTTAATATTATCAAATCTAATATTGTCAGAAATTAATATTGTCTCATAATATAAAAATTTCAATGCAAAGATATTTCATTTAACATTAAACTATTTCACTTTTATGTGTCAAATCTAGATTAAGGACCATATTCAAAGTCGTTAATAACAATTCCAAACAACATGTAAACAATCACGTGACAAAGATTCGTTTAAGATATCACCATTACATAAAATATTTATTCCTTTTTCCAATAACAAGATTCCTTTAAGATATTTAATGATGGTGTGAAGTCTGAATCAAACATGGCTGTTGACAGCCAGGAACTATTAAGTTTTGGCTTTAGCTAATTAATGTTTTGAATGAAGAAATGTGGACAACTTGACTATTCTTTAACAGTAATATTTAAAAAAGAAAATCAAATCTTGGGCTGCTGCAATAGTTTGACCTCGTTTGGTGCTCCTGCATGTTCATATATGTGAAATCGAGTTCCATGGATATAATAACTTAATGGATCCTGTCTGGGTTTCCGGCTTTTATACGAAATCGTCAGTTTGTCAACTGTTTTTTATTTCCATAAACTTCACTCCAATTTTTTTCCTCAAAAGTTTTTATTTAATCCAAATCAGGGCAAATTTATAACACTGTCAAATTATGGAAAGAAAAAGTCTTGTGCCTCTTTTAACGAGGGTATTATAGACAAATCATCATAACTAAAACTAAGAGGGTGACAAATTTGACATAAAAGTAACTTTTATTTTAGGTTACCTCTAAAAATAAAAATCTTATATATAAAATCCTAAAAATTACATTTTAATTTAAATTATTGTCAAACTATATAAGTTATTTCTTCAAATTTCTTACAAAACAAATTATCTTTTTCCTTCTTTTTATTTCTTCTTCTCTTTTTGCTTTCTTTTTTCATTTCTTTTTCTTTTTTTGGTTCCTTTTCTTTTTTTCCGGCCTAATATTCATTTTCCTTCTTCAATGACTTCCTACTCCTTGACCCTAAGAAATCATCCATTGCAACTACCATTGCCACTGCCACTACCACCTCTAGCTGCTAAGGACGTTGTTCTCTCTCTCTCATTATAGGTAAGCAATAAAATTTACACCCTCTAGTACTAAATAAAACCTAACAAATTAATCATTCATTTTAATCTTGTTATATATTTTCAATCAAATACATAAAATTAAAATAAAGTTACACCCATGAAGATATTCAATGGCGAAGCATAAAGAGTAACATATATATTTTCTTGGAAAACCCCAAAAAGGTTAAATACCACTGCGGCTGCTTCGCCGCAAGAGCAATCCCCTAATATAGCCAAATGTTAGTACATTAGAATAGATATCAACTTTTAGATTTATATTTTATTTCTTTTCTAGAAGTTTCACGTGTAGAACTTTCTTCGTCTAGCAAGCTATATGCTTCTTCGAAAGTCATAGAACTCATTTGCCTACGTCAGCCCCATATTCCACGCTCCTCACTTGGAAACCATATATTAGTTGCTAAGCCCCGTTTGGTAACCCATTCCTTCTCAGAATTTTCCATTTCATTCCCAGATTTTTGAGAATTTTGTTTAGAAATAGCGTTTGATAATTTTTGTTTTCATTTCCATTCCATTCCCATTTGAGAATTGTGCCCATTTTTTTCTTAAGAAATGAGAAACAAAAAAAAATTGTTTCTCATAATTCCCATTCCATTCCCAAAATTATTGGACACTGTTCATACGCCGGCTGACCACCACCCGCCGCCGCCGTCCGCCGCCGCTGGCCACCTCCAGGAACCCCCGGCGACCGTCACCGACCATCTCCGGGAAACTCCAGCGGCGGTCACCGGTCACCTCCGGCGACCGTCGCCAGCCGGCCACCGTAGCCAAAAAAAAAAAAAAAAAACTCACAAAAAAAAAATTGGTTTTAGGATAAAATCGTTACCAAACGCAATTCTATTCCCAAAACCAAAAAAAAATTATCGTTACCAAACGCGATTCTACTCCTAAGAAAGAAACAAAATTCTCATCCCATCCCATTCTCATCCCACTGCTGGAATGGAAACAAAAACGGTTACCAAACGCCACCTAAGTTTCACATCTTTTGTGCAATAATGATCTCTTCCATGGACAATTAATCGAACCCTTCAAATGTGATCCTCTGGAAAAGTAGGTGGTTCAATTAGGTAATTAAACATAATGATGGGTCATGAATCAAGTAGAGATAATTTTTTTCACTAAGAGATTTAGGTGATAAAAACTTGATCAGTATGTGAAGCGATCGGATATTAAAAATAACTGATTTACGTAGCATAGTATAAGACATCACAATTTAATATCCAATTTCTTAATGCTCGATTTAAGAGAGATTCTTTTTTGTATACTTGTATATTCATATGTATGTCCCACTATACCCCCATGAATACTTTTGAAAACTCATGACTAGAGAGAAATAATCAATATTATCAAAGTGTAAAAACTCATACATGTAGTATACAGTACCTCAAGTCCAAAAGTTCACAAAATAGAATCACACCTCCGATATCATATTTTGACTCGAGCAAAACTACTGTGTATGATATCAAGGATAATCACTTTTCGGTCTTTTACTACTCTTAGTAAGTCCTATTGTAGATGGTCTAGTGTCTCATACTAATTGATTGAGACTCGTCATTCTCAATGAGAGAACATCGGATCAAACTAGTAGATTGTTGAAGACCATTTTCAACACTTGAAAAGAAGAATATTGGGGAATAAATAATTTCATTCATTGAATAGACTTTTATACAATTACAGCCTAACTAAAATAGGAAACAATATCACTAATTCTAGGAAGCAAATAACCACTAACAATACTTTCCTAAATATACAAATTTGACACCTAGTTAATGATACAATTACAGCTATACATGGATTCTTTCCTAAACACAGTTTCGATTTTTCTACACTCCCTCTCAAGATGGTTTAAAAATATATTTCATAGTCAGCTTGCTTACTAAAAACTCGAACTGTTTTTTTTATGGTCCCTTTGTGAGCAAATCAGCCACTTGATCTTCAGTTGGAAAGATCATGCATACCAAACCGCCTTCTATTTTCTCTTTAATAAAGTGCTTATTCACTTCAATGTGCTTCGTGCAATCATGAAGAACCGGATTATGAGCAATAGAAATAGTAGCCTTATTGTCACAATACAACTTCATAGGTAGATCTTCTAAAGCTCACAACTCCTGCAGTGTTCTCTTGATCCACATTACTTCACAAATACCAAGGGCGACTGCCCTGAACTCAGCCTCTATACTACTTCTTGCAACTACATTCTGCTTCTTACTACGCCAAGTTACTAAGTTACTACCAACATAAGTACAGTACCCAGAAGTTAATCTCCAATCAGCTATACTCTCAGCCCAATCTGCATCGGTGTAGGCCTCAATTTGAAGATGTCCTCGGGAGTTAAAGAGAAGCCTTTTGCCCTGTGTCTCCTTTAAATATCTTAGGATCTTGTAAACAACTTTAAAATGCTCAGGGCCAGGTGAATGCATAAACTGGCTAACTGCACTTACAGAGAAGGCTATGCCTGGACATGTGTGTGACAGATAAATAAGTCTGCCAACAAGTCTTTGATATCGCTCTTTATCCTTTACATCTTTAGCGTTGGTTGGTTGCAGCTTTACATTTGGTTCCTTAGGAGTTTCTGCCGGTTTACAACCCAGCATACTTATTTCTTCAAGTAAATCAAGTACATACTTACGTTGATTTACAATAATTCCTTCCTTAGACCTTTCAAACTCCATGCCAAGGAAGTATTTTAACACTCCCAGGTCTTTGATTTCAAATTCTTTAGCTAATTTCCTCTTTAGTCTATCTATTTCACTACAATCATCTCCTGTCAAGATAATATCATCAACATACACAATTAAGATGGAAACTTTACCTTCTCTTGAATGTTTGTAAAACATGGTATGATCTGCTTGACTCTGTATAAATCTGTGCCTCCTCACTGCCTTGCCAAAACAATCAAACCATGTCCTAGGTGACTGCTTGAGTCCATACAGGGATTTTTTTCAGTCTACAGACTTTTCCAACCCCAAGTTTTTCCTCAAAGCCTGGTGGTGGGTTCATAAACACTTCTTCTTCTAGGTCACCATTGAGAAAAGAATTTTTTACATCAAGTTGAAACAGAGACTAGTTAGAATTCACAACGAGAGCCAACAAGATCTGTATTGTTTTTATCTTCGCTTCAGGAGAAAAAGTTTCTTGGTAATCTATTCCATAGGTCTGAGTAAAGCCCTTTGCTACTAGTCTATCTTTATACCTTTATATACTACCAATTGGTTTTACTTTTGACCATGAACACCCATTTGCACCCTACAACCTTTTTTTCACTAGGTAGCTTAACCACCTCCCACGTACCATTCTTTCTTAATGCCTCCATCTCTTCAAGCACGGCTAATCTCCAACTTAGTTCATCTAATGCCTCCTTAATATTTCTAGGCACCACAAGTTTTGAAATCTTTATAGTAAAAGCTCTATACTCGGCAGAAAGGTTGTCATAGGATATGTACTTGGCAATAGGATGTCTAGTACAAGTTCAGGTTCCGTTTTTCAAGGCAGTAGGAAGATTAAGGTCTATTTCTTAGATAGGAATAAAACGTATACAGGGTTCGAACTAGATTCAAGGCCAACTGTTCCACTAGAATTTGGAATACAAGATAAGGAAAGTGATGAGTTAATAATATCTTAATTACCTGATGCATTTGGATGGACTTCACTCGGGAATTCCTCATGGTCGTGTGCTGAGTGAAACAAAGAATCTTTAGATCTTTCAAGAATATTTTTCCTAGAATAAACCACAGGCTCAAGATTTGATCGATTTTTTTTCATTCGTAGTATTTCCATATATGACAAACCGATGTCAAATTCAGATTCAGTGTTTCCAGATTGAGTGATCCTAGTTTCCTTATCTATTTCCATAGATTTTTCTTTAATAGGATCAAAAACTATTTGTGGTAAAGGTTATATTTCCCAAAAATTTGATTCTTCTAGCTTTTCCCCCTGAATTAAATTTTTGCAGAAAAAAGGTAAATTTTCCAAAAAAGTTGCATTCATGGTAATATGAAATTTCTTGGTCAATGGGTTGAAAAAATTGTAACCCTTTTGATTTGGAACATATCCCAAAAAAAAATATTTTTCTGCTCTTGGGTCTAATTTAGTCCGTTATCTTTTTGGAATATGCACGTATGCAGTGCAGCCAAAGATTTTTAATGGTAAATCCGAGTTTATTTGGGGTTCTGGAAATGATTTTTCAAGCAATCCAATGGAGTGATATACTGAAAAACTATAGTAGGCATCATGTTAATAAAAAAATTATGCAGTTAAAACAGCAACCCCCCACAAATATTTTAGCAAGTTCATGTAAAACATCATAGCGCGAGCTACTTCTAAAAGATGTTTGTTTTTCCGCTCGGCTACTCCATTTTGTTCAGGAGTATCTGGACATAAAGATTGATGTAAAAATCATTTTCCTTGTAAAAGGTTTCTAAATCTTTATTGTAGCACTCCGTTCCATTATATGATCTTAAAATGCTTATCTTTGCTTGAAATTGATTTTCTATAATATTGTAAAAATCTTTAAATATTTTCTCAACTTCAGATTTCTCATGCATCAAGTAGACCAGACAAAGACGCGTATGATCATCTATAAAGGTTACAAACCATTTTTTTTACCTAAAATGGTTACCCTTGAAGGCCCCCAAATATCATTGTGGAAAAGATAAAATGGTTTTGAAGGTTGATATGGATTTGGAATATAACTTTTCCGTTGATTTTTTGCAAGTAAACAACCTTCACATTTAAATATTAAGGGGTCAATATTCTTAAATAATGATGGAAACAAATGTTTTAGATAGATAAAACTAGGATGGCCAAATCTGTAATGCCAAACCATTAGTTGATGATAAGCAGACATAAAACTGATACTGCTAAGCACTTGAGCAATTTTAGAACTAGGTAAATTATCCTCAAAATAATAAAGACCATTGATCATTCTAGCACTGCCAATCGTCATCCCCGCGTGCCTGTCCTAAAAAACACAATGAGATTCAAAAAAGGTAACAGAACAATTAGAGTCTTTAGAAAGTTTGCTAATAGACAAGAGGCTGCAAGCAAGTTTAGGGACATGGAGGACAGATTTCAGATTTATTCTTCCTGAAATTTGTAACAAACATTTTCCTACAATAGGGAAAAAACTCCCATCTGCAATTTTAATCTTTTTATTTCCAAGACATCGTGTATAGGATTGAAATAATTTAAAGGAATTGGTCATTGAATAGACTTTTATACAATTATAGCCTAACTAATAGGAAACAATATCACTAATTCTAGGAAGCAAATAACTGCTAACAATACTTTCCTAAATATATAGATTTGACACCTAGCTAATGATACAATTACAACTATACATGGATTCTTTCCTAAACACAGTTTCGGTTTTTCTACATCAACAATCAAATATCAACTAGGAAAAGATTAAAATATAGAGCTACCAAATGTCTTTCTTCTATTCCTATTTAATCGTATTAAATAGATTAACATTCGAGTTAACATTCAAGGTCTACAGTGATATTGATACAATTACAAGAATGATATCAAAAATAACTTTTATTAATCTTTGAAATTGAAACGTTTTACAGATACATGTCTCAAAAGTAATAATACAAAATTAACTATAGGACTTACATTTAACAATATCTCACTAGTACTATAGACAATTAGAATAGTAATTGATACCCATCTATAGAAGATAACAATCTAACTGTTATAAAGCCATGCCTTGGTGAGTAGATCTACTGTGCTATCCATTATGTCTACTATCCTAATTTAGATATTATTCCTCCCAATAATTTCACAAATCAATTAGAAGCGTCGCTCTATGTGATTGGATTTCAATGAGATCTTAGCTCCCTTACTTTAGTTATCGCACCATTGTTATCAAAATAAAAAGTATTGATGACTCAATGGTTGGAACTACCTAAAGTTCATTAATGGAATTATTAATATATATACCTTCCTTAGCTGCTTCAAAAGTGGTAATGTACTCGACCTAATGGAATCTGCAATTGTAGTTTTCTTACAACTCTTCTAAGTTAGGGTCCAACCATTTAGGATAAATACATATCTCGAAGTTGACTTTCTGTCATCCATATTGGATTTAAAATCCGAATTAAGTATAACCTTCAATTCCTAGTTCTCCTCTTTCATAGACTAAAAAATTATTCTTAACCCTTCTCAAGTACTCGAGGATAGATTTTAGAGCCTCCTTTGTTAGCCCAGTGATCTACCTAAGAGGGGGGGACGAATTGGGTAGTTATAAAAATTTAATCAAATTATCAACTTTTAACACTTAAATAATCAAATAATTAATTTTAATCAATTAATCAATTTATCCTAAATCGATTATTATCTTCATAATGCAGCGGATAAGTATTAAAATTTAAGTGCACACCCAAACAACAAGAAATATATATATATATATATAGTACACCACGATATATCTTGGTTCACCAAACTATTCTTGGTTAATCTAGTCCTCCAAGCCCAACGAAGATTCGCACCCACTAAACGCAAGATTCATTTCTCAAGTAGGAACCAAACTCTTACACTCTTTTCACAGGCTCAGAATCAACCTATACAATCCCTTTACAGGCTCCGGAATAACCTTATCTTTTTCTCAAATTCAAGACTAACCTAATCCTTTCACAAGCTAAGGATCAAACCTAATGCTTTTATACCGTAGGCTAAGAATCAAACCTCACAATTACTCCAATTATCATTTTCTCAAGTAAGGATAGAACCTTTATAATTCACTCAAATTCAATTCTAATCAGGAAGAATCACGTCTATCTCTTTTCACATGAAAAGAGTAACCTAACATTTTTGTACTTAGGTAAATATCAAACCTCAATCTCTTTACCGTAAGATATTGAAACTTAGCTACCCCTGATTAGATACTCCCAATAGTACCTAATCCGCATACAACTCACCAATTACAAGAAATTAATAAGTTCTTCCCAGTCAGAGCTTCTACCACCTCAAATCAATTTAAACTCAATTAATCTCCCGATAATTACTAGTAATAGAATAAGTAAGGGATATAAAATTAATACGGGTAGCACTAAATTAAGCACGTAATCAGATTATCACCAAAATCGTTTTAAAAGATTTTTACGCTTTTAAAGTTCAAAAAACAATTTCACAAGATCAAATAACTAAGAAAGCAATGATAATGATAAACTCAATAAAGAATAAGCTTGTAACGATCTCACCAGAAAAAACACCGAAAGATTGCAAATCAGATCGCTAGACAGCTCAGATCGGTGACACCAAATCAATTAGCGCTTTAACTCAAGAACTTTAACTCCAGAATAATATCACAATATTTTATCAGTATAATATCATAATGATAACTCTCAGAAATCTCAGGAATTTAATAGTTCTTGATTAATTAGATAATTGGGATAACTCCAAATGAAAAAAAAAAAAAAAAAAAAAAGCAGGTTTATATATAAGGATTTGAAACAGGCTCTCTAATAGCTAATTTCCACATATCATGGTATTTAATTGCTCTTATAAACTCTTTATATTGATATGAATCAATTCTGGTTCAATTCAATTAATTATAGCTTTTAAATTATTCAATTTAGTCTCTCAAATAAGTCTCAATCTCAAATCGACAATATAGGAAGTATTAAACGTACTTAATTGAGAACCACATAAAATATATTTACCATATCTATAGAGATATTTAAATAACTATGTTATATTATAAAATATTCAAATCCCCAGAATCTTTCCAAGATATCAACCAAAAAACGGTTAGTAACTGCTTCTTTTTTTATTAAATCCACGAAATCCTCTAAACTTGAAATAGACCCATTGGTTGACCGACCAAACTCCATAAGTCGACCGATCGATTCAGGCTGTAGCCCAAACCAAAAATACTCGCCAGTCGGTCGACCGATCCTCCATGTATATGTTGATCGATCGATTCAGAATGCTTCTTAGGCCATTTCTCGACCATAATCGGTCAACTGATCCTCCATGATCTATCGACTGGTCGATTTAGAGAGTTCATGTATCGGTCATAGGTCGACCGATCTCTCTATATTCAGTTAACCGATCGATACAGAGACTGCACCATTTTTCTAGCTTCTCTTTATCAGTTAACCGATCCACATTGGTCGGTTGACCGATCCCTACTGTGACTTTTTCTCCATAGTTAATTTAAACTCCAACTTTGATGTTTTTGCCCCTTTAACTGATTTCTTTTCTAGCTAACTTAATTTCCACTTATTAATCAATTTTAAGCACTAATCTTTCTTAAGTCAATATTTCTTCTTCAATTTCACATTGAAGCAAATATGTTAGCTAATTAGGATCCTAATAAAAACACACATAGATATAAATTCATTTTTGTGTTGTGTATGATTCCAATTGGGATACATTAAGAGTAAAAATTAACCTAGGTTGTTTTCACCTAAATTATTCAAAATCTCCATTCTCTTAATGCTTGTCTCTATGTCAGCCTCTTGCATCCTTAACCATCTTCAACAATTTTTTTATGATAATCGTCAATGCAACTTTTACACTGAAACACTTAATAAACTCATTAGTTCCACCAAAAATATCAACATTTAATTGTCCATCAAAATCTTAGGATCAACATCCTTTTATTCAAAACATGGGTTAACTTGGTATATGTTAATCACAACATCGTAAATGATCTTCAGGCCTGATTCATAGCATTGTGTACATGAGACTTTCAATTGCCCAGGCATATGGAATCCTACTCATCACAATATTTTCTTTACAAATATGAGGACTTATTTTCTTAGATAGATGAAGACCTTTATAGCCAGTATACACGACGCTTCTCCCAAATATGTCATGAAATTTTGAGAAGTCCATAATTTTGTAGTTGACAACATTCCTATATCTTTTCCAATCAATAGAATATCACCAAGGTACAACACTAGGAAACCATTGGTCTTTCTATCCATTTTCTTGTACATGCATAGATCATTCATGTCTTGGAGGTAACTAAACAAATTACCTCATCAAAATAGACGTTTTAGGTTCTATAAGCTTTCTTAATCCCATATTGGACTTTTTCAATTTGTACATTTTCTTGATTTCGCCTTTGGCTACGAAGCCCTCTGGTTGATGCTGTTGTTAACCTTAAACGAATTCAAGTCATATTTAATGATTTTCATAATTCTATTTACTTAAAGTTTGGTTGGACTAAAATCATTCTTGAGATATGTTTACAGTGATATTAGTCAAGATTAATGTTGGACTAAGAGGGTGAATTGTCAAAATGAGATGCATTGAACAAGAAGATAAATTATCTGGATAATACAAGGCAATAACATGATGAATAAGACAATTTTGAATTTTTTTTTTTTTTTTTCGAATTCCTAAGGTAAAAAAATTGATGTTCTTGATGCATTCCCGTAGGTCTTATTAAATAGATCTAGAACTAGATCTCCAATGATTAATTTTTCAAAGATATGTCATAAAACTTTTTCCAATTTAAAACCATACGAATAGAAAATGTTCAAAACATTTAAATTAAGAGAATCTCAAAATATATGGACCAAATCAATAGGGATCATATAATAAGTCAAACATATTTGAATATCACTCAAATCCCTCTCTTGAAATCATAAAAAACGGATAACTTTTTTAGTAAAAGACCAAATCAGTCAAAGCATTGACTGAGACAGTTGGTTGATCGGCCACTGCCATTCGGTCAACCGCCCTGTGCCAAGGCTGAAATAGTCGTTGGCCTTATACCAAGTCAGTTGACCAACTCGATCAGTGAGCTTTCAATTTCTCCATTTCATCCACTTACTCATTTGGTTGACCGACCCTTCCCATTCAGTTGACCGACTCGATTAGTGTTCTCACTTCTTTAACCATTTTAGTCACTATTTCAAACGGTTAACTGATTGTTTTTCTGGGTTGATTGATTGGATTAGTAGGACTACATTTTAACTCCCAAAACTTACTATTTTGATAAGTCGACCGACCTTTTGGGACTTTTTTGCTGATTGACCGAATTGACCCGAAAATATAATATTTTATACTTTAAAACACATTTTTTAATGATCTCATTTATCAAAACCATTTTACATATGGAGCACATAAAATATCTCATTTTAGGATTTTAAACTTACCAATTCATATCATGATACACATAAGATAACAAATACAAAACGTTATCATTTTTTAATTCATCGGCAAGATGATGCTGAGGACACCACTAGGAAAAAATGGGATGCAACATTAGATTCTAACCGTGTGCCAACTGCCAAACTAGTAATTGAACCTCTTACAGACACTCTCAGCACTGAAAATTTGTGCCGTAAATGACTAAATAATAGCCTAATGTGAGCATAAACATTGAACTTTGCTATTGCGGAAAAAATTGATCCAACATTGTCATCAATTATTAGAAACCCAAAAAGTAAAGAACTCTTTCTATTTCAAGTAAGCAGATGCAGAATCATACAAGGCTTCTCGAAATGATGGTTGTTTGTTTCAGAGTCCAACTGAGCGGTTTAAGTACTCCTGTACAAGTGCTGCAAATAGCGAGGGCTTCTCTAGCAAGCGAGATGGCTTGTCGAATTCCTTTGCCCGCCCTATTAGAGAGAAAGAAAAAGGGCATTAGCTACACTAAATACAAGTATATAAACTATTTTTGGTAACAAGTTCATTTTTTTTTTTAAAAAAAAAAAAAAACAGGGTTTCTTATTTTAGAATAATTAATTTTTAGTGTTTTCCAACTTATTTTGTAGTCCTAGTTGATATTAACAAAATGAATCTAACAATTAGTTGATATTAACTAAAGAATTGAACAACTAGTTAATTTGAACTTTAGAATTAAACTAGTTGATTTTCAATCAAGGACTAAAAATTCATTCATAAGGATTAAAACATAAAGAAGACAAAATGAGGGATAAAAAATGACTATTGAGTTATTTCAAGGAAAATCCAATAATTTTCATTTAAAAATGCGAGAAAAGATATCATAACATACCTGCGTCCATAACAAGAACCCTGTTACAATCCATGACTGTCGGTATTCTATGAGCTATACTGACAACTGTACACGCAGAAAAGTCCTCACGGATGATTTTCTGGATTTCAACATCAGTTTGAGAATCAACAGAAGCAGTGGCCTCATCCATAAATAAAATCCTAACTCGCTTTAGCATGATGCGTCCCAAGCAAAGAAGCTGTCTCTGCCCCACACTCCAATTTTCTCCATTATCAACAACTGAAAAAAGGACAAAAAATATTACAACTTCCAATCTACCTTACTTTCAAGAAATGGCAAACAAAACAGCTGTCAGAAGGGTAATGTGCGGAGAAAGGCGGAGTAGTTCCACAGCATACTGTATACCTGAAGAATCCAGCTTCCCAGGCTTTGTAGCAACTACATCTTTAAGTTGGCAGCACTCTAGGCTCTACAAGAAAGGTTTCTGATTAGAGAAACCAGTCTGATCTATATGCATAATTCTCACATCAATGTAGCGCAAATCAAATATTTAAACGTTAACACAATATTTATACTATATCTCAGTCGTAAAGGCCTGGTTGGATTGAGAGAAATGGAGAGAAGACAAGATTTCATTACGAGAGAATTTTATTTTTTTCCTTCCCATCTTGTTTGGTAATCTTGTTAACAGAAAAGAAGGGCTTAACAATTTTCTAGCATTGTAGACCTTTCTCTCCATTTTTCTCAAAATCTCCCCAATTCGGCGAGGAAACACTCTTCTCTATTTACAAAGAAACCTTTTTTTTTTCTTCCAATTCTCTTCCTTTCTCCTCTCTTCCTTCCTCCTTAAATTACCAAACTATAGAAACGAAGAAAAAAACTGATATTTTCCTCTTCTCTTCTCTCTATTTCTCTCCATCCCCTAAAAGCTTGAGGCACAATATGATTAATTCATGTGTTTAAGTCCTTGTTGTACCTATGAAATGGATATTATTCCAGAGAAAGGATGACAGTGTATTACCTTCCATATTTCCTCATCGGAATGCTGGCCAATGGGGTCAAGGTTACTTCTCACAGTTCCTTCAAAAAGCACGGGCTCTTGGGGAATGATACCGAAACAAGACCTAAGATCATGAAGCCCTAATGTGCAAATGTCAACACCATCTACGATTATTTTTCCTTCTGATGGTTCCACCAACCTAAAGAAAACCTGGATCAATGTTGATTTTCCGCCCCCTGTACGTCCAACTACACCAATCTTCTCGCCCCCCTGAATCGTGAGAGAAATGCCCTTCAGAACAAGAGGGGTATTCGGAAGATACCTCACCTATTCACAAAATATCCAAGAATTGATCAAAAAAATACTCTGTCAAATATGTTTAGGCACTGTCTAATAACGCTTTTCGAGTGCTTTTTTGCTTTTAAGAAAAAAGTACTTAAAAATAAAAATAGCATTTGTTCTGTGTTTTAAAAAAGTACTTCTGATTTGAAAATAAAGAATGTAAAATTACTTTTTGTGACAAACAAAATATAGTTGTTTTACATTTTTCTGATTTTAATATTTTAACAGATTGATGGACTAGGCCCTCTCAACTCAAATTTTCACTATTCTCAGAGATTGTTTATATATATGGATAACATTAAAATATCATTTTTACGTTATGGAACATAGTTTGGTTTTTTGTCTTTTCTTTTAAGCAAAAATGCTTTCTGTTCAACTAATTTTATTTATTTATTTTTAGATAGTAGGTAGAAAAGACCTTACCAAATGATGCAATTAGACAAGGCATATGTTAAATGTCAGTTAATTCAAATAAAACATAATAACAATGATGATAAAGAGGATTAATACTTGTCCAATGTTCATACTGTAGCATGAACTCATTATTTGCTCTAATTTTCTTCGTCGGTAGTCAAAGGAAAGCAAAATAGTCTTGAGTGGTAATTATCCATTCTTAATCTTCACATGTCCATGACCCTAATTTTCTTGCCCTTTCCTTGAGACTTTTGTGATGAAAGGGCTAAAAAAAGTATCCAAATTGGGGTATGGTATGCATCAAGATTGATGTGAATTTACCTTCAAGTCCTTGAGGTCAATGTTCCCATTGGGTGGCCAATCTGGAGAAGGAAGACAATCTCTTTTCACCCATTCTGCTTCCGAAGGTATTTTCGTGAATTGTTTCATCCTCTCAACCGAAACCATTTTGTTTTCCAAAATGCAATTTGTGTATATGGTCCAGAAGAGCACATCATTGAGGGACAAGCCATATGAAAGAGATAAACCGACATACTCTGATTAACACAATAATGTCAGTCTCCTAAAATTCAAAATAATGCAAAAAAACGAAGAGTGGATTGTAAACGGGTCTTCCGGATCCAAAAGGTAGGTTTCCGTTTTAATATTTCCGCATTAGTTTACAAAGGTAATTATTGAAGTCCTGTGCTAAGATATTTCTCAAGTAGACAAACCTGGTTTTACAATATTGCTGGGCAAGAAGATTGTAAAAACCGTAGAAATGCAGAGAATGAAGCTTCCAATCAGTTCCAAACGAAGTCCCAGCCATTCATTGGATCCATTGTTGTGGAAATCCATACGCAAATTCGTATTAATGCGGTCAACAATTTCTTGGCAAAACCTATTTTGCTTTTTGAAGGAGCGAATTGTTATAATCCCATAGATGCTTTCTGAGAAGTGATGGATGACAGGAGCTCTCGTAATAGAATCTAGGCGAGTTAATTCACGAGAAGTGGCAAGATAGTATCTCTACATCCCAAAGAAAAAGGAAATTTGTTGTTAGAAAGCAATCTATAGTATTTGCACATTGTTTATACATGTTGATAATCAAAGTTTAGACATATTTTATAGGCCAATCGAACAACTCCCATGACGATCTACCCTACAATTTAAAGAGTTTGTTTAATTTGGGAAAATCTTTCATGAATTGTATGGTAGAGTTATTATATTTATTTAGTATTAATGGTAGAACAGTCTTTTATTTTCTTTGTTTGTAAGCCTATATAAGTCATATTTCTTAGGTCTTTTTATTGCAACTTTGCAATTAATATTTGCAAAATAAAACCCTAACCTCCTTTTTTTTCTCTTTCCTTTGATTTTATGTTATTAGATGATCTAACATTATAAACTAATTTGGTTCATATCAAGTGTCCTGTAGAAAATAAGTAACATGATGCAAAAAAAAGAGAAAACTATAACAAGAAAAAGGGAAGAAAAGTTTTAACAGTATAAGTACCTGGTACCAGAGATTTAGCAAACCGAGTGGTATTAAGAGAAATACGGTTGGCCACGCATATTGACAACAAATAAAGATGGTGCTTAGCAAGCCCATGTATTGTGCTAGATTCATGCTCACAAGGATGGGAAGAAAGAGGTCAATGCAACTTTGATCATTTGATGCCTTCAATGTGAAGAAAAATAGTTATATATATGTGGCATCAATCTACTGTTCTAGACTAAACAAATTTAACAATAAAATGTTTTTTTTGGAGTTAAAAAAATAAAAATAAAAAATTACCCGATTTAGTATTCTACCCGAAGGCGTTGTATCAAAGAACGACATAGGAGCATGCAGGATTCTTTGAAGGAGTTGGTTGAAGAAAATCTGAGCAGTCTTCAGTCCCAAGTGCGTAACAAAAAGGATTCTTACAAGTGTTATAACAACGGACACAGCTGCAATAATAGTGTAGACTTCGATGAAGAAGAAAGGCTTGAAGGATGCTGCACGCTCTTCTGAGGTTTCATACGCCAACCAGTAATCACTAGACATTGCAGACGCTTGCAACAGCACGGAAATTATCATTACCGCTACCACACCCCACCACCCAAAAGCTTCAGTTGCATATTGTTTGTAAACTTGAAAGCTAACTTTCCCGATTTCTCTCTCCTCTTCTTTGATGAGTTTAGAATTTTCACTGTTGGATTGTTTAGACGATTTGATTTCCTCGTTTGCTTCTTCATGGTTCAAATATGCTTGAGGAGGTTTCGGTGATCGAGGAGAACTTTTGCCACATGTGGCGGCTTCTTCTTCGTCTACGAGTTCCATGGATGTTTCATGAGCATCAACTAGTGCTTTGAAATCCATCCCGGCTTCTACAAGATCATTGTATTGTCCGGATTGAACAATCATGCCATCTCTCATGACCTGATTTTGAGATGAAATTTTTTAATAGAAAAATCGATCTTTGTATTTATATGTGAAATAAAACATAAAACTATAAGAATGGCTTACTAGGATAAGATCAACGTTATGCAAGAAGTCGACTTGGTGGGTGACCAGTAAAATGGTCTTGTCTTTAAGGGCTCCCTTGATACATTCCTGACAGGGAGAATCCAAAATATGTTTGCCTAAAAAGTCAGCTTGTAATAGCAGCAAAATACATTTTGTGATATACCCCCATTTTCAAGCGGAGGGAGGCTAGGAAAAAGTTAAAATCACCTAGTTTTATGCTTCCTCAAAGTTTAAAAACAATGTTTCAAACACTGAATGAGCTATTTATATAAAATATATCTTAATATTTGGGGTTCTTACTATACATTCCTCCATTTAATATATTGTATTTTTTATCCTATTTTAGAGTATTTTTCAGCCATTTCTAGTTTTTTAGTTAGTTGATATTAACTATATGAATTTTACAATTAGTTGATATTTACTGAAGAAATAAAGTCGCCAAGGACTAACCTCATTACAACTAGTTGATATTAACTCAAGGATTAAAAACTTATTTATAGGGACTGAAAAGTAAAGAAGCAAAAAAGCGTCATAAAAAGAGCTAACTTATTTCAAGGACGATCTAATAATTCCCCTTAAATTTTAAGAAAATATAATATCATATTATGCCATCAACATGTTGTGACGTGTAAATTAAACAAAGAAGAATAGTACTACAATTATGCATACAGTGGATTTTCCCTTATTGTTTCAATTTTTTTAAAAAAAAATTAGATTCAATTGCTTACATACATTAAAAGACCAAAATATTCAGAAGAAAACAACTTTCATGTGGCCTTAAATTTGTTGCCTAATTATCGACATTCAAATACTTATTGCATTCAACTAGAAGTAGGTTGAGGTGACCTTGAATATTTTGGATCCTGTCTGAGCATCAACTGCACTGAAAACATCATCAAGAAGGTAGACGTCGCAATCTTGATAAACAGCTCTAGCTAGTTGTATCCGTTGCTTTTGACCGCCACTGAGGTTGATGCCACGCTCACCGATTTCTGTTTGATCTCCATACTCCATCATCTCAAGGTCTTTATCCAAGCTACAGACCCTTATGACTTCCATGTATTTTGCTCTGTTCATCGGCAAACCAAATAGGATGTTTTCTTGAATTGTATTGTTCTGAATCCATGATGTTTGTGCAACATAACCAATGGTCCCACAGACCTTGACCTGTTAAAAACATAAAAGAGTAAATGTAATCCAATTTTTCTGTTAAATAGACATTGAAATTACTGATAAAGTAAGAACTAAAACAAAGAATTTGCCGGTTAAAAAAAGTAGACCCCGAAGATGGCGTTTGGATAAGAAATTTATATAAATTCATAGAATTTAGAAATGACTGGATTTTGAAATTTTGAATTTTAAAATTCAAATTCATTGTTTCGATATACTTTTTGATATTGAAATTTTATTGTTGTAGCCAAACAAAATTATGAATTTAAGAAATCCCTTATCAAAATCGTGTCCTCTCCCAAAATCCATCACTCAAACACACCCTAAAAGAATTTGTGATGACAAGTCATACTTTCCCTGATATTTTGTGCATTTCACCAAGAATTGAGGCCAGAAGAGAAGATTTTCCCGATCCAACGGTCCCGACGATTGCTGCGAGCTCCCCTTTCTTGATCTCAAAACTTAAATTCTTCAACACCTTTTCACTTCCTTCATCATGCCAACTAAATACGCCACCTTTCACCTCCACCACTATTCCACAATCACAACCTCTTTCTCTCTCCACCGACCCATCCTCCAATTCTCTACTGTTCATATATCCGTCCAACCTCCCCAGCGAGATCATCGCTTGTGAAATTGAAATCATTGATTGTGGAAATGTCCTAATTGGTTCCTGAAGAATCTTAAAAACCGATGTCACGGTAAACACTGTCCCCGCATAGAGCGGAATTCCCAAAACGATGCAAGTCCCAAACGTGAGCGTTGAAATAATTAGCGGAGCACTCCACAACACGATCATATTTATCGAAAATGAGTACAAAAACTTAGATAGCCACCCGAATTCGGATTCCCTCGAAGAACAAATCCTCTTGTCGAAATGCTCTTCCCACGCCTGGAACTTTATCACACGCATGTAAGTAAGCATTTCCGTTATCGCCCTCAGTTTCGAGTCACGGCTAATCATTATGTTGAATTGGTACGAGTTGCTTTTTCGAGTGCCTAATAGCATGAATGCTATAATTGCAAGGACGCCAACTAACGCCGTGAACATAGGGGTACCGAGGTAAATGTACAAGATGCCTAAGGCGATGCCGACTTGAAGCGGCACGAGCCACACAGAATGGAGCTGCTGCATTGCATCTGACAGTTGTTGTGCGTCGACTGTCATGTAATTCACTATTTGGCCAATCCCGTGCACCTGTCGCGCCGAACACGACAGACACAATCCTTTCTTGTATAGAGTGGTGACGAGGGTCGAACGAATAAGCATTCCAAGTTTCTGTGTCGCAAAGTTGAAATGGTGTGAGGTCAAAACCTCCACGAACTTGGCGAAGAGGAGCGTAATTAACAAATAGTACCCTTCATAAGGAGAAGTTCTCTTCCCGGATGTGAAATCGACAAATCGATTGATAAGCATGGGGCCCACATACATAGCACATAGCCTGACAAATGCGAGAAAAGCCGTGAAGGTCACATCCTTCCAGAAGCAACGAATTAATGCTGTTCGAACAGGGTGTTTGGATTTTTCTTCGGGCTTAGGCCAATTTTGTTCAAAAATCTCCGACATTCTTTCAGCTTTATGTTCTGGTGTAAGCGTTGGGATATCATCGATATTAAGAGGCGATTTGTAGCCTTTTCTTAATAGGGGATTCATCCAAAGCCAGAACACTTTAGAAATAATAGAAGCAGAAGCAAATCCACTTACAATGTGCTGTTCATTAAGTTCAGCTTGGGTTTCCATACTGACCATTACCCCGGTTGATCCTTTAATGGAAACTATGAGCAGAAGAAAACATATAGGGAAACTGATCGACAAAATTATATCTTCCACTCTTAGATTGGGACGACCGTCATCGCCAGAGACTAGATGAATAATACTCGATGTGAAAAACAATGAATCGGCAATAAATTTTTCAACCCAGAATATCCGAAGTGACAATGGATGAGTAAAAGCTCTTGATTTCTTCTCATGGATGTGTAGGACTATGATTACTACTTGAGTTATAGCTTCAATCAACCAAAAGAATCCGTTTATTACCTCCCATGGGAGCTGATCACTTCTCCAGAAGGCAATAAGGCACAAAACCATGTAACTTAAAGCCAAAAGAACTGTCGATGTTGACGAAATGTGAAACCATGCGTTTGTCGTAAGAATAATTCTGCCTTCTCCAATGAGAGGCTTATTAATGTCGAGATTTGAATTTTTATTTGATGTTAACTTCAAAAATAACTTTTGAATTGAAAACAGGAGGACGATGAGCAAGAACACGATGTCTATAGAAGATAATAGAGCTCTTTGAAGGCAAGGAGAGAGAAAAATGAATCTTAGCCATTGAAATACTAGTGAAACAGATACATCCCCTGAGGGTTGAATCACTGAGCTTGAACAAGAAAGGAATGTGATCCAAGATGCCGACAACATCCTGCCGATGTACTTCGTTTTGAAAGACAGCTTTCTAGTATTCTCTAGCCTGCTGTGAAACAAGAAAAACGAAAGAACAATGAGAATAAAGGGAAAAATTAACGGTTTTCCCCGAAAACGGTGAAGCCATCGTCGCATATAAATTCTATTCATATCACAAAAAGGAATGAGGGAAATAATTCAAATCTAAAGAAAAAAATTATTATAACAAACCCAATTTGTGAACCGGACGGTTAAGAAATATTTAGATGAAATGGATCTAGTTTTTATAATTAAACAAAACTTGCTAAACAAAATCCATAACTGCTTTTGTTGATGCATACCGTGGAAAAGTTATACACACAGTCGACTATACCCTTGAATAAATAACATTATCGCCATAATTAATTGTAGTTTAGTCTGATGCATTATTTCCACCATTCATTTTATTTTTTTTAACTTAATTTTTGCGAAATTCTTGTTGAACTTTCAAATCCACCCGTGTTGAGAATGCCCAACGGCAAGTACATTTGGATCATGGTTGCAATTGATCAACAACTGAAAAATGGCGTCGCATATTTATTTAATTTATATTAAGAATAGAACAATCTTTTATTCTTTTCCATTGTAACTTTGCATTAATTATTCCTAAACTCATTTTTCTCTTCCCTTTGTTATTACATGTTCTTCTTAAATTTGTTTGGAGGGAATATATGGTTAGGACGGAAGTCAAACCATGAAGGACAGCATTCCATAAATAAGGTAAAAAGGAAAAGGAAATGGAAACCGAGTTATAAAAGAAAAGATATAAAATGAATATGAGATAAAAGTTGACAGTTTTTTAAGAAAAAATGTACAAAAGATAGTTAGGGGAAGAATTGGAATTTATTCTATATATTGGGCCATATCATTACTTTGAGACCTGTACAAATGTACACCCCTTTGAAAAAAATAAATCAAAATTATTATGATTTATACCCATCTATTTTCAGAAAAATTGCCGACAATAATGTTCGCCAAAGTGGGGAGGAAGAAGGGTCAGGGGGGCGGGAATGTGTAAAAAAATAAAATCAAGGGGATATATGTATTAGTAAATCAAAGGCTACATAGTAATTTACTAAAATAAATTTTTTTATTGGGTGTATATTTAGTTAAAAAAAAAAAAGGTGTACATATAGCAGCTCCCTTCAAAAAAAAATATTGGAGGGAGAAAATTACGAATACTCAAACCAAAGGGGGGCGAGTGTAATTTGACAAAGTAGAGGGGGCGTGAGTAATATGTAAAACTTGAGGGGAGGTAAGTCAAATTTACAAAAAGAATAATAATATGAAGTAGCGCTAGTTACATTTTTGTGCTCATAGTTTTATTAAATGTCCTATTTGGTCCTCCAACTTTAAAATGAAACATTGTTACCCCTAAAATAAATTGTGTCTAACTGATCGTTCCGTTAAAAAAGGGTCAAAATGGATGGAATATACTCCCACATGATTTGCATATCACATTAATGTCCTTTGTTTATATTGAGTGAGTTGGAGTAATATAAAGATTTTACTCTTTCCATGTCGTGTATGTACATTAATTTTAATGGGTTTTTAGAGGAAGGACCAATCAAGAAAAAAGTTAATGGGTAAAACTATTTCATTTTAAAGTTGGAGGACCAAATAGAACAATTAGTAAAACTATGAACCACAAACGTAATTCGGCCTATGATTTCATGGCATAACTTGCTGAAAGGAAACATGCATTTGCATCCCCGTGAGCTTCTTTCTTCGGAGTCCAAACGTTTGGCTTCTTAATTGCTCAAATGATGCGAAAGGAATGTGTGCATTATCAACTATCAATTATAGCAGATAGAGAAAGATAACCAGTCAAAGACCGATTAAGGAACAGAAATGCATTGTGAGTAACATACCTGGGTTTCAAGTAGACAGAGAAGAATGATATTTTAGCATTCCACCAATAAACTCTACTTTGAGTTGCTTGAGAGAGATGGGTTTTGGAGAAAATACGGCTGCAATTGTCACGTGAAAACACAGTCGGCGCACACAGACTCACGGAGAAAGAGAGGATGGACGCTTAAGAGTAAAGGAGACGGAGATAAAACTTAGCTGTCTCCCCTCTCCCAATGCTCCCACGTGCCCTCTATTTTTATTACTCGTCTATTTCAATTGGAGATATAAGCTTGCGAACAATGTTTAGTATTTTTTTATATGCCAAATTCTCATTTTGTATTTTGCATGTGGGCAAGCGCGGTAATTTAGTTATTATTGTTATTATTTTTGTATATCAATAAATTTTATTTATGAGTATTTAATATATTTTTACATGATCCAATAAATTTAGTATATTTCATTTTAAATTTTATAAATATGCATATAATTTTAAATAATTATTATGTTAATATTTCCATTTAAAATTGACGGAAAAACAATCATGTGCACTAGACATGACATTTAATAGTTTTTTTTTTTTTTTTTTGTCTTTTTTTCCCACTTTTTATTAGTATCTTTTTTTTTTTTTTTTCCATTTTCTTCTTCTTCATCTTCTTCCTTTCTTTTTCACCGTTGTCCTTATCATCCACCTCCATAGCTCTTCTTCTTCTTCTCCCCCTCTCTCTCTCTCTCTCCACAGTAAACCCAAATTCAATTGTTGTGTTCGGACTCATCGCAATGCCATTTACTTTAATAATTGGGGCGTTTGGGCGCTCTAGTGGATGTAGTCACTGCATTTTGTTTCTCGTGTTCGCATCTTTGTAAAAGTATCGAGTTTAAAGAGCAAATCCGGATAAACTTTAAACTATGTTTAAACGGATGAATTCCCGCCTTAGATTCATTTGTTTAATTTTTACTTAACGTTTGGAAAAAAAAATCAACAATTTAAACAAATTCGGCAAAGAAAAGTTTCGGGTTAAAATAAAAAAATTTAAAAGTTAATTGGGACTAAATTGATTAAATTGAAATTTTATTTTTTTATCACTTTGAATATAATTAATTTTATTTTCTACCTTTTAATTTTAAAATTTTTTACCAATTCCAACTACTTCTCATTTTTGCCCAAAAACTATATTTTTTTCGCCATTTTTGTCAAATTGACGACCAATAGAATCTTTATTTTCGAAATTGAACATTCCAATACTAATTTAGATAGTTTAATTTCATTTTGATCATTTCAGTTTCCCAAAAAAAAAACATTTAATTAATAAAAAGTGTCAAAATCACAAAATTCACATCATGTACACCTCCTGAGAATAAGATGAAGTAACCTGCTAGGGAATCCCCCAAGCCATTTTCCTTAATAGTATGACTTAAAGTAGTGAAAAAACAAAGTCAACCACTCAATTCCCGAAATAAGGGTCTAAAATATGTAGTTTTACGAAATATCACTACAAGTCAAGAGGCATGTACACTCCCCAGGGCGCGCGCCCTTAGGAGTGCGTAGATTTCTTCCCCTATAAATTTGGGTGCCTTTCTTTTATTTCTCTTTACTAATTCATTTGCTCATGCAACCTCTTGCTTGTATACTCTTAAGTACTTGCCAAGAGCACTTTCTTTCTCTATAAATTCTTCTAAAAAAATATTAGAAATTAGTTTTTACAAGTCTTAAAAAATCTCTACAAAAAAGAGATAAAAAAGACAAAGAAAGAAAGAAGAAGAAAAAGAAGAGAAGAAGGAAAAGAAAGAAAAATTTGCCTCCACCAAAGCAAGGTAAGTTCCCTAAACCCCCTTGCACATTTTTTTTTGTCTAAAGAAGGACAAATAAAAAGGGTCAAAACCTAAATAAAAAAACATTCCAAAAAGAATGTCAAAACAAATTTATTTTCTTATATTTACTTTTGCTGTCATTTAATTTTTTGTTCTGCGCCTTTCCAGCTTTACTTTCTTACATTTACTTTATTGTCATTTACTAACCTGTTTTGCACCTTTCAACACGTATACTTTTCTACACTTCACTTACTATTGTGCGCCTTTTCGCTCTAATTTTCCTGCATTTTTTATTTTTTCGTCGAGTCCTCCCTACCTAAAAGGTTGAATAAGAGAGGACCGCCTACCCCCCATTTCAAATAGGTGGCAGAAAAGGGTGGTCCTTTCCAAAAACGTTTCGTCTTCTTAGCCATGGTTATGACTGGCATCATACATATACATATATCTATATTTATCAATTTATTATATACATATATGTTTTTTTTTTTAAATCTTCTCCCAAAAAAAAAAAAAAAAAGGGAAAAAAAAAAAAAAGAAAAAAGTTTGACCTAAACTAAAAACTGTAAGGAGATTATTATCTATACCTCGTTTTTTAGGTTTCCCAATCATGTGAGATGAGGGTTAAGGAATATCCTTCCCCCAAGTAGTTTTAGTTAAGGTTATTATGACAAAAATACATGTAAAGTTTTAGTTTGTTTGCTTGTTTCCTTTCTTTTTTTTTTTAATAATAATTTAAAAAAAAAAAAAACACAAGTCTTTTTGTTTCTTCCAAAAAAACAAAGAAACTTAAAAAAAAAATGTTCTTGTTTTATTCTAAAAGTTCTTTCAATGAAATAAAGTTTTTTTAAAAAAGGGAAATGTTCTCTTCATGTAAGAAAACCAAAAAATATCTTCTTCTCCTTTTTTTTTTTAACAAAAAATATTTTTCCTAAGAAATGTTTTTCCTCCTTTGCAAATCAAACAATAAAATAGTTTTTCTTAAAATATTGTTTTACTTTTAAAAAAAAGTTTTTCTTAATTGTGGTTTTTCAGAAGATCAAAATTTTTCTTAAACAAATAATTTTTTAAAAGAACTGAAAGTGTTTTTTTTTTCCTCTTAAAACTCTTTTTTCTTTCATTTTTTTAAAACAAGTTCGTTTTCATTGGAAAACAAAATTCCCTTTTTTTACTTAAAAATATTTTCTCTTCACAAGAAGTCCAAATAAAAGATTGTTTCAAAGTTTTCTTCAAAAGAAACCAAATCTTTGTTTCTCTTAAAAATGTTTTCTTTTTAAAAAAAAATTAAAATGTTTTTTTAAATCATTTTTCTTCACTTAATAAAAACAACAAAAAATATTTTCTTAGTCTTGACGCACCCCAGATTTTGATAGTGGAAGAAGTAGATTATCGGGAAGATGATGAAAACAAGTTATATCCCCTCCTCTCTAAGTCGTCCAAATCCGTTCATTTTTTAAAATGGTTTTTCAGGGGCTTTCTACGCGTCGATTTTGAAAAACTTCTTGTGCCAGAATTTTACGTTAAAAACGGAGTCGCCACCTAGTATAGGGTTAAATGGTGTGCTAAGTCACTTGAATTTTGGAAATTCAAAAATGGTTTGTGTTTTGACTTCCATAGGTCTATGTACCAGAGATATTCTTGAAGTTCAGAAGTGAGTTATACTCAGGGAAGGTGTTAGACATCCCAAGACACCCATCCAAAGACGATACCTTAGCCTAAATAAATATTCAATATAAATAGTATCCAAGCAGTTTTCTTTGATTCTTAAAGAAAAAATATTCTATTTTTTAACCTTTTTTTTTTTTTTTTTGTCTTTTTATGTTGTTTTGCATGATGTAATGTAAAGTAGGTAAATACTATAGCTAGTATTAGTCAGCAACACCCAATAACAATTTATATGTAGATAGTAATGTAAATATGCAAGTTATACTAAATGAAATGCAAAATAAGACTAAGTTGTTTGGATATGCGACCGAACCCGCACGTGGGTTGCCTATGTATCTCAGATCGTTGAGAATTAGGTCATCACGTAGTTCATTCTGGTTAGGGTAGAAAATTGTTTTTTTATTTTTTATGGTGACCGAACCTGGATTGTGGGCTATCTACGTACTTTGGGTGGTTCAAAGCTCAGGTCAAACGTAGTTCATTATTGTCACGTTTAAAGAATATGATTTGTTTCGATAAAGGTGTGACCGAACTCGCATGGGTTGTCAACATACTTTGGGTGGTTACCAAAGATCAGGTTGATCGTAGTTTATTGTTGTCTTGTTAAAGGAAATGGGTTTATTATTAAAAGTATGACAAAACCTTCATGGGCTGCCTACACAATTTGGGTGGTTACCAAAGATCGGGTCGAACGTAATTAAGTGTTGTTATGTTTGAAAAGTTGGGTTAGTTTTTATTAAAGGCTGAGTTGGTTTTAGTTAAAGATTTGGTTTGTTTTAGTTAATTTCAATTTATTAGTAGTTAGATTTGGTTGACTATTAGTTAGTTTTGGTTGATTATCAGTTAGTTTTGGTTGTGAACAATCCGAATCACAACCTTAATTAGCTATTTATTAATAGTTTTTAGACTTGTGAACAACCTGAATTACAACCCTAATATATACATAACAACCTTTGTGTTGACCTAGTGAGCTATTCAAGAGGGGGGGGGGGGGGTAAATTGAGTAGTTATAAAAAAATTATCAAATAATAACACTTAAAATATTCAAATAATTAATTTTATCTTAAATTAATTATTATCTTTATAGCAGCGGATATGTGTTATCAACTAGGTGCATACCCAAACAACAAAATATAAATAATATAAAGAAAACAGCATATCAAAATTTATACTGATTCACCAAGTTATTCTTTGCTAATCCAGTCCTCTGAGCTCTGCGGAGAGTCGCACCCACTAATCACTATGATTTCTTTAATCAGGTAAGAACCAAACCCTTACAAAATAATTCTTTTCTCAGGCTCAGAATCAACATTTACAATTCATTTTCACAAGCTAATGAATAACCCTATCTTTTTTCCAGACTAAAGATTAACCTAATTCTTTTATACTTAGGCTAAAGAATTAAACCTCACAAAAACACTCCAAGTATTCTTTTACCCAGTAAGGATTGAACCGTTACAAATTCACTCAAAATTTTAATTCTAGTAATGAATAATTACTCCTATTTCTTTTCATGGGAAAAGAGTAACCTAATCTTTTTGTACTTTAGGTAAAGATTAAATCTCAATCTCTTTACCGGAAGAGATTAAAATCAACTACCCCTGATTAGATACTCCCAATAGTATCTAATCCACACATAACTCACCAATTACAAAATTGATAAACTTTTCCCACTCGGAGCTTTTACCACCCAGATTAATTTGAACTCAATTAATGTCCCTATACTAGTGATAGAAAGTGATAATTTCAAAATCTGACTTTAATGAAAGCGAGTAGCACACAATTTAGCACGTAATCAGATTTTCACAAGAAATCGTTTCAAAATATTTTTCAAGCAGTTTAAAGTTCAGAAAATGATTTCAAAGATCAAAATTCCAAATAAATAATAATATCAAATATTAATTAAGAGCAAAGACTTGGAACGATCTCTCCAGGAATCCACCAAATGAATAAAAAATGAATAACAATGAAACTCCAAATTGATAACAACAATAATCCACAACAATTTTTCTCAAGAATAATCTCACAATACACTTAGTATGAATTTAGAATGATCACTCTCAAAAAGCTCAACAAACTGAATAATTCTTGATATTTGATTAATTGGGATTATTGGAATCTTAAGAACGCAGATCTATTTATATGAAATTGAAACAAGTCCTCCAACTACTAGTTCCTACATATCATGACAATTAATTGCACTTATAGACCCATTATATCATTATAACTCAATCTTGGTTCAATTCACTAAATTATATCTTTTAAAATATTCAATTTAGTCCCTCAAATATTTTCTCAAACTCAATTAGATAGAATAGAAAGTATTACATGCACCAATTTGAAAAATAATTAAATTATATGAACCATATCTATAGGGATAACAAAATATCAATGACATATCTTAAATATCATCAGATCCCTAAGATATTTCTCAGATTCTAACCATAAAATTGCTAGTAACGGCTACATTTTGAAAAAATCTATGAAATCCTCTAAACCTGAAACCGAACCATCTATTGACCGACTAATCACCACAGGTCAACCGATCGATTCAGGTTGTAGCCCAAGCCAAAATTTCTAGCCCGTCGGTCAACCGCTACTTTTTGGTTTGTCGACCAAACGATTTAGAGAGTTCCACAGGCCAAAATCCAACTATGGTAGGTCGATCGCTCTACTTTGGTTTGTCGACCTAACGATTCAGAGAGTTTTTCCTTTGGCCACAGATCGACCTAGCTATCGACTGAATGATTTAGAGACTAAACCATTTTCCAACTCTTTCTCATCGGTTGACCGAACCATGTTGGTCGGTTGACTGATTCTGCATGAACTCCTTCTTCCTTAATTTTTAACTCAACTCTTCAACATTTTTGCCCCTTTAACTGATTTCTTTTCTCGGTTAACTTAATTGACACTTTAAATCAACTTTAATTTCTAATCTTTATTAAATAAATATTTCTTCTTCAATTTCACATAGGAGCAAATATATTTAACTAATTATAATCCTATAAAAAACACACATAATCATAAAATCATTTTTGTGTTGTGTGTGATCCTAATCAGGATATGTTAAGAGTAAAAATGAACCTGAGTTGTTTTCCCTAGATTTTTCAAAATCTTCAGTCTCTTAATGCTCTTCTTTTTGTCAGTCTCTTGTATCCATAATCTTCTTCAACAATTTCTTCATGATTGAAATGTCAATAAAACTTTATCACTGAAACACCTAATAAAATCATTAGTTCCACAAAAAAATATCAACATTTAATTGTCCATCAAAATCTTAGGATCAATACTTTGATTTTGTCAAGAACGCCATGCACAAACTGCTTTGTTTTGGTTAGTTTAGTGTTAGTGTGTTATTTGTTTAGCCAAAAAAGAAAAGAAATAGGATTTTCTTGAGAGAATCGTAGAGACTATGCACAACTCATGTTGTGATAGAAGTTTTGTTTGAACCCTCGCATGTTCTTAATATGTTCTCGGATGATTTGATATTTTTGAATGTTCTTGAATTTTTTTTAATGTTCTTGAGATGCTTGAAATGGTTTTGTATGATTTGAACCTAGTTTAGTTGTTATAGTTAAAATTAAGTGTTTGTTTGATGTTCATGACAAAATCAAATGCTTGTTTGGTTGTTTTATGGGTTTTATGTGTTATGTACATGAAAGTAAAGTGTATTAACTACATGATAATGCTATATATAATTAATTTACCCAAGTTAAACCAAAATCATAGGGATTTTTGAAGAAACATACATACTTAGGGGATGTGGTCTTCCCTAAATATTTACCTCCTTTCCCTCATTGATATTCTTGGTCGGTGGTTAATCAGTGGTCATCAATTCCTCGAATTCTTAGCCAAGAACACCCTACTTAGGGGATGTGGTCGTCTCCAAGTAGCTAATCTTTTTTCCCTCATTGCTCATTTTGGATCGGTGTTGATCGATGATCACCGATCCTTAGAGTTCTTGTTCTAAGAACATCAAGAACACATTCCAAGACCGGATTTCAGTAGAATAACATGTTATTTGAGAAATATGATTTAGAGGCGTAGGACCCAAGAGAGTTGCTCGAGTTTAGATAGAGAAGTTAGGCCTTAAAGACTTGCAAAAATGAGATAAGAGGCCCAGTATTTATAGGCTTGGGGGCTTGCACATTGGCTAGTACGTAAGCCATTCCAAGTTACTCCTTGGGGGGTGTTTGGCCTAAGGGGATTATTGTGTTTCTTTGGTTTTGTTTTTCTTGGAATGAATTTAGGATGGAAGGTTGGATTCTCAAAGATTTGGTAATGATTGGCAATTATTACTAATGATTGGTAATCATTACCAATCATTAGTCATCCTCCAATCATATTCCTTGCATATGGGTGCAATTATGACTTCATGTATGGATTTGGTTCAGTTTAGGGGCTAAGTACCGATTAGATTCATTATTTCGGTTTGGTCATCATAAATGCTCCCAAGGTGCATTGAACCTAACCTTGAGGTATCACTTTGAATTTAATTCTAGGTGATGAGTCATTTCTTGGTGAGCACTCCTATGATTGGGTTTGGATGGAATCGGGTTAACTTGCCCTGTAATCAACGGTTGATTTCCAAGTCTCCTAGTTACCCTTAGATATTTCGGTGAAAATATATAGGTTCAATGTATACACCCATTCCATGTCATCCCTAAGAATTTAATGCTTGATGGAATGTGCATTTAATGCATTGACTGGAGGCTACACATCTGGTTTGGTTTCTGTAACAGGTCATCACGATTCAAGGTGTTCAGTTAGTTCTAAAATATTTTGCTTAAAATATCTAGATACCTTGAATGTGGTCTTGACATGTCATCCCATGAATTTTATTCTTGATGGTATGGGCATTCAATTCTCATTGAATGCTTTACTTAGGTAGCGAACTGAATCTGTTTAGTTTCGATAATGGTTGGTTATACCTTAAGTGTCTTGGTTCTCTTCGTTAGCCATTTAGTAGGAAACTTCTGGGAAGGTTCCTTGGTCATCATAAGGATTCATTTGTGGGCCTTAAATGATGGATAGACCCTTGACGCATTGGGCCTAGGGTGGTTTGTCAAGATTACTTGGATTTGGTGTAAATCCAAGTCAAGCCCAACCCTTAAATCACCTTGTGATTTAGGGATTTGTCATGACCTTTCTAATCCTGTAGTAAGGTGTCTTGTATTTTTTTCTTGGTAGTATTTGTTGTGGTATGCAAGAAAGAACCATTTATTTTTTGTGCTAAATTGACAAGATTCTAGGGTTGTAAATGTTTCAATGTCGGGGTGGGTAATTAAGTTAATTATTTGAAATGTCCTATAATTTAAAGGCAGTGACTATGATTTATCTACAGTAAATATGATTTGATGAAAATCTAACTTTAGTAAAGTCATTTTAGACCTCCTTAAACCATGGGAATTTTGAGGTTGACCCGAAACTTTTACTTTGCTGTATTTTGTCAAATTTAACAGTTTTGTATTTTTGTCATGTTTTTGGTTGTTTTTGTATATTTTATAGTGTGATCTTAGGTATAAATACATTCCCTTTAAACCAAAGTTTAAAATTTTTCTGAACTTGTACTCGATTCGACACTGACTGGGCGGGACAAAATGCGGTGTTTATAGCTGCCCCTCTTTGTCATGCGAGTTTACTTGTAATTACAAAGCAGGAGACACTAATATTTTTTCCACTAGACATGGAATATAAATAACATATATTTAAATCTATCCTAAAGGATGGAGACGTATTTGATCCAAGAAGATTTCGACACGGATGACGATTGATCATTTCAACTATTGTATACTTCAAAGGATGATGAACAATCAATCTCAGAAGATTGCTATTGGAAGGATGGTGACATATCTGTTTTCTTGTCTATTTGCATTCCTGAAGGATGGCGATACACCTGATCATATATAGCATGGTGAGGATGACAGTCGAGTATAAGCACTCATAATTATGCTACTATTTTATACCTTAGAGCGGCAAAATACATGGCCCTAAAGGTCTTGGTAAGGACGATGGTATAGTACAAGCCCTCTCGATCAAATACTACTCTATACTATCACTATACCTTAGAGCGGTGAAATACCTAGCTCTAAAGATCTTGGTGAGAACAACGGTATAGTACAAGCCCCCCCCCCCCCCCCCCCAGTTGTGTACTATTCTATACCTTAGAATGGTGAAATACCTGGCCCTAAAGGTCTTAGTGAGGACGATGATATAGTATAATCCCCCTCGTTGTATATGATTGTATACCTTAGAGCGGCGATGTTCCTAGCCCCAAAGGTCTTAGTGAGGATGACGGTATAGTACAAGCCCCCTTAGTTGTATACTATTCTATACATTAAAGCGGCGAAATTCCTGGTTATGAAGGTCTTGGTGAGGACGACGGTATAGTACAAACCCCCTAGTTGTATATTATTATATATCTTAGAGCAGCGACATACTTAGCTCTAAAGGTATTGGTGAGGATGACGGTATAGTACAAGCCCCCAATTATATATATACCTAAGGATGACATGCGGTTTATCCTATGGGGTGCGAAGAAAATGAAGCCTGGTCAATCGACTCCTAGTTGCAGAGAAGATGACGCTTGGGTCAATCAACTCCTGGTTGAGGAGAAGATGACACTTGGTTAACCAACTCCTGGTTGTGACCATACCCAAAGGGTTCTCCTACATATCTCAAACTAATAAGAATCAGGTCATATGTAGTTCTAGTATATAAAGTAATTCTATTCTATATTATATCATAGAACAGCGACGTACCTAGTTTTAATGGTCTTGGCCAGGATGATGGTCTGGTATAAGCCCTCCCAATTATATAGTATTACTATACCTTAGAGCGGAAAAGTACCTAGCTCTTAAGGTCTTGGTTAGGACGACGATCTAATAAGCCCCCTAGTTATATACTATTACTATACCTTAGAGCGGTGACGTACCTGGCTCTGAAGGTCTTGGTGAGGATGATGGTCTAGTATAAGCCCCCCGACTTGTATACTACTACTATACCATAGAGCAACGTCGTACATGGATCTGAAGGTCTTGGTGAGGACGACTGTATAGTACAATCCCCCTTGATTATATACTATTACTACTTGTTTCTAAAAGATGACACGTGGTCTATCATATATGATGGGGAGAAGATGGCCCTTAGTCAACCGACCCCTAGTTGTGACTGTACCCAAAGGGTTCGCCTACATATCACAAATTAATGAGAATCATGTCACATGTAGTTCTAAAAAATAAATTATATCAATATTGGGTGGAATGATTCTCGGTTAGAGAAACAAATTTCGGGGTGTCTAGTCATTCTAAGACTGAGGTTAACGTTGATCTCCATGGTAGCTTGACCGAACCCTATTGTGGCGCCTACATATCTCTAACTTAACTGAGAACCAAGTCAAATGTAGTTCAGATTTATGAAGTATATCAATATTTGGTAGAATAGGTTCTTGGTTAAGGAAACTGATTCTTGGGTCGTCATATCAATACAAGATTGAAAATGACTAAGAGAATTCACAAGGGTAAAGACCCTCGGGGAACTCAATACTTAGTGGATTTTCTTGGCTATATCCTACCTGGGATTACATGACGAGGACTAGAAAACTTCCTGGGGGACTAGGGCTCTGTCACGCTTGTTTATTTCTAAGGATTATATATTCAGTTTTCTATTTTTGCATTGATTATGATTAGGATTGGTAGAGAGAAGATCTGATATAATGAGCCCCAGCTCTAGCTGGGGAGACTCTTATCACAAAATCTCAATGGAAAAACTGGATATAATGTGCCCCAACTCTAGCTAGGGTTTCCTACGTATCTCGAACGTTACCGGGAATCAGGCTGACACGTAGTTCCTAGTCTTTGGTTTAATGATTTCAATTAAGTTCATTATGATTCGAGCATTTGATTTCATATCATGAGATGAAATTAACACAGTTTCCATCAAGAAAACATGGACATAATGAAATATGCCCCAGTCGTATACTAGGGCAGCGACTGGATAAGTTTCATTGAGGAATTTAATCCAAGATCTCCTATCGTGCAATTCGTGATTATTGACAGTGCAAAGTATATCCAACTTGCAGGCTAGGGAGGATACTAATTAGCTACAGGATTGCGAAGCTAAATTGGTTTGTCTCGCTACTTGTCAGGGTGATTAATTCATGATTTTACAGACTTTATCCCATAATATGCCTGACTGACGGGTTCATTATTGTATTGTTTGTGAAGTTAGTATCTTAAGAGTTTGCCAATTGGTGCAAACCTCCTAGCCATGTAGTTTTGTGTATTGTATCTAACAATGAGTTTATAAGAGTAATTACTAGTATTATCAAGGCTTACGGATTGTTTGTTGGAATTCAAAGGTGAACCTCCTCCTTTTAGTTTGGTCCTCTTCGCTCCAATTTTTTTATCTTTGTATGTCGACATACTGGTGAAGTGTGTTTATCTCTTGCATTTTTGTGGGTCAAAGTATTGTTAGATAAAAATAAAACCCCATCTCTGTTCCTTGATCTTGTTACCTGAACGGTGTATACTGGCTTATTTCTTCGGGAGTAGGCAGATCTTCGTCTGGCGATGGTCTTCTTCTTTTGGCAAGGATGCTTCCTGGAAGTAGTCTTTAAAGTGTACCGCACTTGTCTCGTGGTTGAAAACCTAACATCCTATGGTGCGTGGTTGTTTTCTGGTTCTATGGATTTTTAATGAATTTAGATCACAGGATAGTATCCATAAAGGTTGTATTGTTACTAACAGTTATTGTGGGAATTTGAGGCGTAGTGTATGGTTGGTGTGGTGATGACATTAGATATCCTTACGCGGAATGGGTTTTGGGTAATTTGTCAAGTTTGTCTTGCTTCCATTGCTTTTCTCTTATGTCGTTTGTCTTTTCTACTTATCTGTACTAAATTGTTAGTCACTAAAGAATATAGTATATAAACAATCAGAAGTTAGAGTTTTCTAGACAGGGCCAGCATAGTTAAGTATATTATCCATTTTTAGAAATTCTTTCTTCTTTAGGATTGCAAAGTTAGACTTGGTCACTTATTGAAGGCTTCCAGATTTTTAACAGCTTCCAACTCGTCTTCCTTTGTATCCCAAAGTCGGCAAAATTATTAATCGAATTCTTCAATTTGGCTGACCCTATTTGTAGTACAGTAGTCTTTAGACAAATCCAAAATCCTCAGATAAACAAAGTTTTGGCTGAAATCTGATGTATCCTGTTGTTTTGTTTTTTATTGTTTGTGTTTTTTCATTTTTTGCCCTTAGCACCCTTTCAGGTTTTCACTGTGGCTAGTGACCACATTTTTGCACCTCAACACCCTTTTAGGTTTTCATTGGGTTGGTGGTTTTTTTATATGTTGCTATGATCCCTACTTTTTTTCCTATAGCGCCCTTTTGAGTTTCCACTATGTGGTCAAGTCGTACTAATTTTATACTCTTTTTTGCTCTCACTTCCTTCCGGTTGTGAATTTGGGTTTATCTTTCTAGAGGTAGAATTTCTATACCATATCAGCATTAATGGGCTCTGGGAACTCTTCTCCGTCCATTTCTTAAAGTATTAAGGCCCCATGCCCTAACACTTTCTTGATGACGAATGGTCCTTCCCAGTTTTGCGCGAACTTGTACTCGATTTGACATTGACTGGGCGGGACAAAATGCAGTATCTACAGCTGCCCCTCTTTATCATGTAAGTTTACTCGTAATAATAAAGAAGGAGACACTAACATTTTGTTCCACTAGACATGAAATATAAAAGACATACATATTTAAATTTATCCTAAAGAATGAAGACGTATTTGATCCTGAATGATTTTGACACGGATGACGATTGATCACTTCTACCATTATATACTTCCAAGGATGACGAATAATCAATCTGGGAAGATTACTATAGGAAGGATGGTGACACATCTGTTTCCTTATCTATCTGCATTCCTAATGGATGGCGATACGCTTAATTTTATAGGGCAAGGTGAGGACGACGGTCTAGTACAAGCCCTCTTAATAATGCCACTATTCTATACCTTAGAGCAGCAAAATACATAGCCCCAAAGGTCTTGGTAAAGACAATGATATAATACAAGCCCTCCCGATCAAATACTACTCTATCCCATCATTATACCTTAGAGTGGCAAAATACCTGGCCCTAAAGGTCTTGGTGAGGATGATGGTATAGTACAAGCCCCACAGTTGTGTACTATTCTATACCTTAGAGGGCGACATACCTAGTAAAAACAAAACAGATTATGTTAACCAATCAAACAAAACAAAACTTAGACTTAGCTTAATTTAAAATACGTAGGCACTGGGTACCTTTTTCGAACTGGTGTCTTGAGGTACCTAACACATTTCCCGAGCATAACTGACCCTCAAACTTAAACATTACTTTGGTTAAGACCTTTTCGAGTCAAAATTTGTCTATTTACAAAAGTTTTCTTTCTTTTATTTACTTTCTTTAAAACCCGATGACCTAGTCACCTTTTAAATCAATACCAGGTGGCGACTCCAAGTTTTCACAAAATTCAAACCAAATAAATTAGTTCAAAACCAACATCTAGAAAAATCTCTTGAACTTGTTTTCTTAAAACGTTTTCAAAAATAAGGCTTACGAAAAGCATTTAAAAACGGATAAGTTTGTTTTAAAAAAATGAACGGAATTTCGAATATAATACGGACACTCGGTTGGTGCTGTCATTTGTGAACAATCCAGGGCGTATCACTTGGCTGCTAAGGGAAAAATGTTCTGGGCAATCTTGGTTCTTTGACATGATAGGTAATGATCATAAAATACTATTCCACAGTTAGAAATCAAATCCCAATTTGAAGGTTTTTTTTTTAATTAAATCGTGTTGTTGTCTTTTGATTATACAACGACCATGTAAGCTTCTTCGACAATCCCTTTATCTAATGGTTCTCCTAATCGTTTGTTCTAGTGTTTATGTCCTCGAATTTTTCCACTCTGAAAATAGAAATTTAAATCATTCATGAGAAAAAAAAAAAAAACTGATTTGTCCACATAGTTTATGGTAAGTTCTTGGGAGGGATTCTTTAGAATGATGAAATAAAATAAGAGATTCATGGAGGTAAAATATCATATGTATTTACCTCCAATATATTATTTTAGTGTAATGAAATTAGGGTGTTATTTCTGGTCCATGGATGTTGCTTGTTCTGCTTACTCCAATTATGACAATTGAAATGATCTTTCGGGTTGATAAACATCTCGGATATGGATTGTATTCTTCCATGTTTGAAGAGACACTTTGCCTTTCTCATAGGTTTCAATGCCTGGACCCACTAAAACACAAGAATGGTTAAGTTTAAAACCCTCGTTTGAGTGATCCATATCTTGTTGAAGCATAGGCAAGGAATTTGGTACCTTTGCACATTTTAGTGACCATTAATAATAAGTTTCACATTGAATGAATAAAAGCTTAGATTGTATTTGAGATTCATTTGTATGAGAGTAACACGATCGTGTAACTACAGTCAATTAATCTTGAATTGTCTAGTTTAGATAGTTTGGGATGTGTTTAGGTTGTGTTGCTTGGCTAGTAATCCTCGCTCCTTTTAATTATAGATTTTGATTTCTTTGAGTACTATTTTTACCTTGTGTACTTGGAGAACTACGGGGAAGTACGGCCAAATTTTTTACAAAATAGAATGAGGATTAGTATGATGTTGAATGCAATATAACCTACGTATTCCTGTGTTGGTAGGACCCACTAATACCTTTAAGAAAGGAGTCGAATGATATAAATTTCATTTGCACACCATAAAAATGAATAATTAAAGATAATAATTGCTATGGCGTATTGAGCGTTGTTAAACTTATCTTAAAACGTAGAAATGGACGAAAGTTGGATAGACGATAGATGCCTCAACTCACCTACTTATATTGAAGGAGTTTAGAAATTCTTGGAATTTTCATTTACGAATAGAAGTGTTTATTCTAAAATCAAGTGCCCATGTAGGGACTGTCGCAATGTGTACTATCAGGTGCGTGTTGAGGTAAAGGCTCATTACATAGTTCGAGGATTCTAGACAAACTATAAAAATTGTTACCTCTATGGAGAAGCTCTTGATATTGGTAGTAGCAGAGATAAAAACTATTTAGACAATATGATGGGGATGTTGTGCGAAGATATGGGCATGATTAGAATGAATTTTGCTTTAAGCGGCGAACAAAATCTTCAAGCATTGAGCAACATGATCAGAATGTGTCCAAGAAGACACCCAATGAATGAAATACAAAACTAATGAAACTCTTATGCGATGGGAGTCGTCCTCTTTATCGGAATTCCAAGGCATGGCGTTATATCTTTTATTGTATGCTTATTACACATCAAAACATTAATTGGATGGATGAATGCTTCATTCCATATGTTACTTAAGTTATTGAAAGAGGCCTTACTGTACGAATTCTTATTGCAGACTGATGATATCGAAAATTAGTACCACAATAATTTAGTGAAAGGTTCTCATGATCCTCCGTTCTTTACTCTGGTTATGCTTGCAAAAATTCTTACACTGGGAGGGTGGATCTTGGTAAAAAACCTCCGATGTAAGATTAAGTATCTAAAGTGAAAATAGTTCTAAGCTGAATGTATATTAAATTGTGCATACCTTTCTCACATCCACCATAGGTATTTTTAGTTCTTTATTTGGTTCAAAAATGGGAAGAGAGAGAGAGAGAGTATGCAATCCGGAATATGTTTTGAAGAGTACACCCAAGCCGTGCTCAGATTCCTAGGCGTGATCAACATGAATTTTCTAGCAAACATTCTAATTCTTTGAGCTACCTGTTCTGGATGCTCATGGACCCGACCTGCGTACAAACCTAAGTTTTAGGTGCTCATGGGCCTAACTCACACATTGCTCGTATCCAGGAATTTGACCCATTAATAAGGAGGTCCTAAGAGTATAGAGGGAGCTTGGGCTTTCCAATACGATCTTGTTATGACCATGTTACCATATTCGAGGCCCAACCTAATAAAAGCCCACGCAGATGGCCCATGACCAAATTCACCATCATCAATAGTCTCCCAATCCCTGGCCAGGATTTTATAACCTGGGAGTTTTCGAACACAAGCTATCTGAGCACAACATTTGTCTTACTCTCGTACTGTCACATGATTCTTACTTATAGTACTTTGGGGCTTGTTGGGAATTCTCTTTTGGGGGCTTTGTTTGTTCGGTTTTTTATTTTTTATTTTTTTATTTTTTATCCTCCTATACTTTTTGACTAAGGAGAAAATGAAGAAACCTAGAACGAGAGTTTCTAGTCCTCCCTGATCCTTAGGTAGGTGGTTCTAGATCTGACCAATCGAGAGGAAGAGTTTCTGAAGATCCTACTTTAGGGTTAAACCCCCCCACCAACAAGCACCCCTATGTGGGAAGTTAGGAACACTAGCCTAATTCCATATTCCAGCATTTATAGTAATCATTCTAATACCTTGTCTTTTTTCCAATCAGTGTTTATGCCCCACAATATAGAGTCTTTGAGAATAACAGACCAGCACGTGGTCAACAAATTTGTTGTATATCACTTTGTGAAACTTAGTGATGAGATAACATTTCTTTCTATTTGAGACGACGTAGAGGCCAGGATGAGGATGCAAGCGGAGAATCGAATAAAAGATATGGATACCTGAATTTTAGACGTGCAAAAAGAACTTTCGGATCTATAGGTAGCCAGCGCTGGTGAGGCCCCTATCTTTCGAGAGTGGAAAAGAGATAGATCTAAACTTCAAACGGCTCAGGAAGAGCTAGGAAACTTATGATGCGCCCTTAAAGATTTACAAATTGATTACTTCCAATTAAAGAGAAATTTTGGGATGCCAATGGAAGAGAGTGTTTGAGTTTCAGCTCAAACTCCTCACCTAACGGGGTCCGTTGGAGGTGGATCTTTTCATCCACCTTCTTCTTTTGGAGATGGCTTAAATGACGATAATGAGCTTCCCTTATCCCATTTATTTTAGAGGTCATAAGCTCCTGCCTTCGAGTAGATTATCACCCAGCACAGAGTCCAAAAACTAGGCTCGAGAGAACCTACCACCTCCAGAGATAAATCAATCCCTCTCGTTGATATGAGGCTTACCATCTTGGTGAGCCTTTCGGCGATCGGATGAAACCCTCAAGGGGGATTTAATATGCTCCAGGCGTATTCCTCCCAATGTCTTGACTGCTAATGGATAATTTGTTTTTTGATTTTTTAGTGCTGAAGTGGAGAGAGAAAATAGAAGAACAATTCTCTAGGGAGATTCTCATAATAACCTGCATGATTTTCTACACGTACCAATCATGTCGATCCAAAGAGAGGACACGATGGTCTGTATCATTAGGTGTTACTTTCTCCAGCCAACGGATCTCTTTTAATGGGGCCATCATTTCCATATCAACAACACTGCTATAAATACCAACGGACTTTGATTCTTATCTGTACATCAAATTAATTTACTACCTTGGACTTTTTCTCACTTGTCCTTCGCAAGACTAACTATGTCTGGACTTAACATGCACGATTTTAAAGAGGCTTAACATCTCTTTGCCCTACAGAGGACCAAAGTCGAAGAGGCTTACAACTTTCTCCACCCTTAGACCTTTACCGTGGCGGAGTTAACGGTCATGAGTTATCGAAGATTGGGGATAACCATAATGGATAACGAATTTCTCCATTTTATGGTGATAAAATTTGAGCAAGAGTGAGAACTAGTTATTGCTCGGTTGGGTAGTTATAAAAATTTACACAATTAAACCTTCAAATACAAAAGTTATCAGTTTTCCTAATTGATTATTATCTTGTATAAAGTGGAAACGTATTTAACTAAGTGCACAACCAAATAATAGATAAAAAAGCGACACACAACGATTTATCTTGATTCGGTAAACTACTTTTACCTACGTCCAGTCCCCCGAGCTCCACAGGACTTTTGCAATATACTAATCCCCTGATTCTTTTCTCAGGTTGGAACCAAACCCTTATAACCCTTTTTCACAGGTTTAGGACTAACCTAATTCTTTTCACAGTCTTAGAATCAAATCCTTACACTTTTACACTTTTTCCACAAGCTAAAAACTAACTTAATTCCATTATAAGTGATCCGCCCCGATTTTCCAAAAAGGAAAAAAAAATAATAAATATTTTTAAGAGAGGGTTTTTTTAACGCGCCGGTTTTCTCAAAAGATATACTTAAGCCGTTTTAAAAAATAAGGAGTCACTACCTAGCATTGAGTTTAAATGGTGTGCTAGGTCAGCGAATTTTTATAAAACAATTTAAAAGGCCTAAGTGAAAAATTGACTCCAAAAAAACACGGTCAAACCAAAAATTCATTAAAGGCTCGGGGGTCAGTTACACTTGGGGAAGGTGTTAGGCACCCCAAGACGCCCGTTCGAAAACGGTACCTTATATCCAATTAATTTAGTCCAAGTGTTTTATTTTATTTTGAAATCATTCATTTTTTATAAAATCTTTTTGGTATTTTTCACAAATAAGGTGAGACAAGTTTTTGAATTTTTAGGAATGTTCCCCCGGTATAACCTGTTATCGAATATTAAGGATTCGACAAGGATGGTCTCCGGGGGGGTTTATGTATGTTTCCGAGAGACTTCTTTAATTTAAATAGGCAAACTAAAATAGATGAATGAGATTTGAAAATATGAATGCAAAACTAACATCTAAATGAGTTTTATTTTTTATGCAAAAGTGCTTAAAAAAACTAAACGATTTAATTTAAATATGTCAATGCAAACTAATATGAATACGGGAATCGAATAAGGAATACTACGTGAATTAATGTGGTTATGCGTGATAATGATTTAATTTAAAAAAAGTGGTGCACGTGTCATAACTAGATGTGAAAAAGTAGCATGGATTCGGAAAGAAAAAAAAATAAATAATAAATAAAAAATAAAAATAAAAACTATATGTATGAAAAGTGTAAGTGGTGAAAGTGTCCTAAACATGCCGTCTAAATGATACGAGAAATAAACATACTAAGTGGATGCAAAAAAATCTACTTTGAGTTTGCCCGATTAATTAAAAAAATCCCGTTTTGAAATTCCCTTAAATTCTATGGATAAGATAATCGATGGAGGTTCGCGGAAATAATTTAGTTGAAATTAATCTTTTCGATACTTAAAAAGAAATCCCACGAAAAATTTACCGAGGGAAGAGATTTCCTAAAACTATTTGTTTCTAAATTCTACTTGGGTCGAGGAATGGAAACGAGGTCACAGAATACTCTCCCATGATTTATCGAATCGTCAGATTAACTTTAAGGTTCGTAAGGATTAATTTTCACAAATAAAAGATTTTGTTATTTCATTTTATTTTTTTGATTTTTTGATTTTTACTTTTTTTTTTTTTTTTTTTTTTTCGTTTTTTAGGGTTTTGATAACAATAGTAAAAATAAATAAAGAAAATACAGAAAAATAAACAACAAAAACATCATTCATCTAACAATCGAGGGTTAGGTTTAAGCAAAAGAAACCCACCCTGACCTTTTCATCGGATCATCGGACGACTTTATTTTTTGTGTTTATGAATTTATAAACAAAACAAAATAAAATAAATAATGAAAATGTTCCTCACCTAACGATCAGGGGTTAAGTTTAAGCGTGAGAAACCCACCCCGATGTTTTCATCGGATCATCAGACGACAATACATAAATAAATAAATAAATAAAACTTGCAGAAATTTAAATTTGTGAAAAGAATAAAATAAAACTGAAAGAAGAATTAAAAATTAGAAAAACATACATGTTCTAGGTCAAGAATCTCGATATCCGTATTTTCTTCTCTCGCAGACGGATTCCCGAAAGGGCTCTGAGAATCACTCTTCTAAAGGGGGTAACTCCTCTCAATTTTCGAATGAATAAACTAGGAGGAGGAGAGTCCTATTTATAGGAGAAGATCGGGTGTGAAAAATACTTTAGGAAACCCTAAAATTAGGTCTAACTGCCAAAGCCCAGTCCAAATTGGACTGAGAAATGGTAGAATTGTAAAAAGAACCACAAAGGAAGGTTCTGGATAGACGGGCGCGTGAAATCATGCGCCCATCCGCCGCCGCAGCAGGCGCTGCCACGCGGCAACGCCCTTTTATTTTATTTTTATTTTTTTTGCTGTGGCAGGTCAACAGGCGGGGGGGGGGGGGCACCGCTTCTCCCCTCTATCTTCTCTCTCTCTCTCTCTTTCTCTTTTCTCTTTCTGGCGCTGTGCAGGCGTGGGCAGGCGGGCCCCACGCTTGCCTTCCTCTTTCTCTCTCCCTTTCTATCTCTCTCTTTCTCACCGATCTCTTCTTCTCCCCTCTATTCTATCTCTCTCTCTCTCTCTCTCTCTCTCTCATTTATGGTTTGGGACCTAACTTCCCCTCTATTCCAAATCACTCCTCTACTTTGCTTTCTTTCAATTTCAAACCTGCATTTTCTTCTTCTTTCAATTTCAATACGCTTTTTTTATTTCATTTTTCTTTAACTATTTTTGTTTTTTTTGGAAAAAGAATAAAATAAAGCAAAATTAAATAAAACAAAGCTAACTATAAAATAAAACATAATTATTTTTATTTTTTTGCGGGACGGTCAAAATGTCGTGTCTACAGTTGTCTCTCTTTGTTATGCGAGTTTCACTTGCTTGACAAAGATAAAAGACCACGTCGTTTTGATCGTCCCATTTTTTCAAAGTGAATTTTTAGCGATAGAACAAATAAAATAAAATAACTCATGACGACATTCATAACGAATAAGCGTCTATTTAAAGGATCGTTTAAAGTAATGAAGAAACACTCATGAAGATATTTATGACAAACAAATGTCCGTTTAGAGGATCGTTTAGAGAAAATAAAAAGGGACTCTTGACAAACAATTGTTCGTTTAAAGGATCGTTTAGAGTGATAGAAAAATGACTTACGACGATACTCATGATGAACAATTGTCCATTTAGAGGATCGTTTCGAGTGATAGAAAAATGAATCATGACGAGCAATTGTCCGTTTAGAGGATCGTTTATAGAAAAAAAAAAGGGACTCATGACGATACTCATGACGAACAATTATCCATTTAAAGGATCGTTTAAAGTAATGAAGAAGCACTCATGACGATACTCATAACGAACAAATGTTCGTTTAGAGGATCGTTTAAAGAAAATAAAAAGAGACTCGTGATGATACTCATGGTGAACAATTGTCCATTTAAAGGATCGTTTAGAGTAATAAAAAAAAAAGACCCATAACGATACTCATGACGAACAAAAATCCGTTTAGAGGATCGTTTAGAGTAATGAAAAAAATATTCAAGCCCCAACTCTCTTGGCTGGGGGGACAAAAGAAAGTCTAAAGATATAAAATATGCCCCAGTTTGTGGCTGGGCAAAAATAAGAGAGCAAAGATATAAAATGTGCCCCAGCCTTTGGCTGGGGCTGACTCTCAGATAACCGAACCTTTACAGGTTGCCTACATACCTTAACATTACGCCGAGGATCAGGTTTAGCGTAGTTCACTGACGCCCCTTTCAGGGCAAAACGCATACCTGAATGCTCATTTAGAGCTTCTGAGTTTTCAGCAATAAGAGTCTTCAACTCGAATCAGAAGGTAAGAAGTCCTAGTGATGGGAAAATTCATACTTCCAATCCCTTTGAGATCCCTGTAACTGGACAAACATAACAATTTAGTTTCAAAAACTTGTTACCTTTGACGACTCGCAATTTCGTTCCCCCCTTTTGGCCGTAATCGCTTCGGGTGATGGTACTTGGATCGGAGCGATATCGAGATATTCTTCCATTTGATTTTAGAAGCTTCTTTTCCAACTCAAGGTACGACATGCCTTGGGGTCATTCAATGAGACTTTTTTTTTTGTTTTTTTGACTTCCAATATTTCACTTTTTAACTCATGGGAGGGTCCAACATGCTTCATCAAGATCTCCTTAGCTTGCTCGACTAGATTCTTGTCTTTTCAAATTTCTAAATGATTCGATGCTTGGGGTTTTAATACTCTTTCTTGCTCTGTTTTTTCTCAAGTCCTACAAAATTGATTTAGTCCAAAAAAATGGGTAAATGTCAAAAATTACTAAAAACGAGTACCTTCAATGCCCGATATCATTTTCTGTGAGATCTTGAGTCGGATTGCAGCGGAATACGGTTCCAATACATTTCTAGACCACGACCAATATTTCTTTTCACAAATTCTAATTTCATTCAAATCCATCAAGTTCTGATCTGGATAAACATCATTTGCTTGCCAAATTGAGTTGAGGCGAAAACCTTGAACGGATGAAACTATCATATTTATTTCTTTTTCTAATCTTTTCTGTATTTGCACCAATGCTTCTTGCTCGGTTACTCCACATTTTCATTTTTCATTTTTTTTTTCATTTTTTTTAAATAGATGATCGAACTTACAATGGGTTCAAGAGAAACCGAGCTTATCAATGAACTTGATCTTCTTTGCGAATTAAGGCATTCATACAACATTTGAGAGCTTTTTCATTGGGATCACTGGCTTGGAATGATTGTGTTTCATTTTCGCCATTGGGTTTGACAGTAGGCGAACCAAGATATTTACACCCAGTTTTATCAAATCACTAAAGAACCACCAGAGACGACTTGATCAGCTTGCAACGATATATCAAGGAATCGTTAGGGAAATGGAAGCCAATCTTGATTTTTCTAATCCTCCGGTACTCTGGAATTGTTGTCAGATTTGGTCAGGGGGCCTTTTGGATCTCACAATCATTTGGCTGAACAGAACCTTTCTTCGTTGCTATTCTCATTGGATCGTGGTCTAACTCTGTATTGAAATTATATACTTGCATGATCGCTCAGTCACATCACATACAACATATGCAGGCAATTTTGGGTACTTGAAAGAGTAATATTCAAACATTAGACCACAATTTTGGATAAAACAATATTGTATTTATTGAAATTTAAAAGCCATTATAGAGCAAATCTTTTTTCCATCCGAAAGACCAACGGGGATGGAAAGGTGAGTAAGTGAAGATTTTCCAATTTTATCAAAAACACCTAGCAAATTGAAAGTAAACAAGAAAACCTAGTTTTACAGCCTTTAGATTTTTCAAATCAAGCCTTAGGCACTTGACTCTCTCCCATCTCCACCAACATTTTGGTAAAGATTGACGTCACCACTCCTTGAAAGTGCATGCTCAGGTAGCAGATTCTACTGACAGTTTGGCACACCGGTCTCAAGCTTTTTAGGAAGCGTGATGGCTTCCGTCCGTATGAACTCCCGGATCTTATCCTTTGGCTGAAAGCACTGCTCAGTCGCATGTCCTCTAGTTCCCGAGTGGTATTCACGAAAAAACATTTGAAGAAGCAGTTTTACTCCCGGGCTTAGGCTCGTAGGATGGAAGGAGGTATCAGCATCCCTTGCTTTAAATAGTTCTGATACAGCTCGGTAATTGAGACCGGAAGGTCTAGCAGTTCTTTATCATTGTTTCGGGAGTTTTCCCCAGTAATATGAGGTATATAGCCTTGATGGTCTTGGGTTCCTGACTTTTAGGTGTGGTTAGGAATTTGAGGCGTGGTATTCGGGTTTGGCTGATATGTATGGTAAAAGGGTGTTTGGTAGGCTTAGGGATAATATTGGGGAGTGTGATTTTGGCAAAGTGGAGGTGCGTTTTGGTAGTAGTGAGGATAGCTTCGGGAATAGGGTTGGTTCCGGGGGTAATGTTGGCTTTGGCAATTTTGAGGGGAATAGTTGTGATATTGGTTGTTCTGGTTCGGGTAGTTTTGGGGAAAGGAAGCTTGGGGATTGTTTTGGTAGACGATTTGTTGGGTGGAAACGATGATAGCTACCTCATCTTTTCTTTTCTTTTGCAGGGCTAACCTCTTTGTCGGGTCAGGTAAGGCCCCTTCAATCTTTCCGTTCCTTATTCCTTCTTCCGTCACCTCGGCTTGCTTGATCGAATCACCGAAAGAAGTCACTGCTATGCTCGATAGATCTCGATAGAACGACAATGTCTGGATTGACTTGAATATCTCCAACTGAGCCTTCTCACTCAGCCTAGGGACAACTTTGGCAACTTTTTCCCTCCAGTGGGCGGTATACCTTCGAAAGCTTTTATCTTTGCTCTTCAGTATCTGGTAAAAGGTATTACGGTCTGGTGCGACATCTTTATTGTACACATACTGTTCACAGAAAGCCTCTACCAAATCCTCAAACATCTTAATCTGCGCCAGGTCTAAGGTCATGTACCAGTTGAGAGCCGGTCCTTTCAATGATCGCCGGAACATCTTCAGGCAAAGGTCTTCGTTCTGAGCATGAACCCCCAACTCCTCCTTGTAGATACTGACATACCATTCTGGGGAGACAGTACCGTCATACTTCGTGAACGTCAGAACTACGAAGTTCTCCAGATACACCACCCGGGGTGGTACTGACAGCTCATTGTACGCCGCTTTTCTGGATGGCTTCTTCCCTTTTAGTTCTTCTATGATTTTATCCAATTTCTCTATTTTCAGAACCCAGGCTAAAGGGGGTCCATTTTCGTTTCTATTTGCGGTTTCAACAGCTAGGGTCGATCGATTAGCATTCGGATCATTCGGCGGAGCAACGACCATCTCCGGGTGGATAAAGATCTGGGCTGCAGGAGGGGCCGAACCTTTGGGTGGAGCCTGATAGATATGTTCCTGACTGGGGTATACTGGTGCTCCATAGGCGAAAGGATGAGGGCCCATCTGGGGTCTATAGTAGACTGATCCCGCAAAGTTTGGGCCGACCTGGTTCGAATTTGGCACAGAGTTCTCCATCTTGGCACTTGGAGGGTTTCCCTTTGGTGATTTAGTCACGAGAGTTCCACTAGACGGGGGAACATGCGCCTCCTAAGACCGGCTAAGTTCGTCGATCCTTTCCCTCAGTATGTCAATGGTTTCCTGCATACGAGCCATCTGGGCCGCACAGGGAGATTTGGGATTGCTTTCTGATGTCATCCTGGAGTGAGTCTAGGCCTGGCTGTGAATAAAGATCAGACTTCGGATGGGAGAAATCGGAATTGCTTTTCTGGGACCAATTTTCCTGTCTCGTCCTGTTCTATAACAAACTCATTTATTAGTCCACATGAGTCTTAGGTAGTCTTAAAACCCATCCGAGTTCAAAGTTTTCAATTCCGATAACGACCGATCAAAATAGATAATGATTTATGAAAATTCTTTCGTAGCTTAATCGATATTGGAAATTTTGAACTCATTTGGTTTTTAAGACTTCCTAAGACATTATCAATCCATCAAGTGTGAAACCCCTATCTTGTATCATAGAATCTTAAGGGGATAATATAGATATAAAACGACTATACTTGTGTCGGAAGGTTTACAACAATATAAAAGCCTGAGATAAAAAGAAAGAAAAGAAAAGAAGTAGACATCACAACTTATTAAAAAAACAAAAATGAAGGAAAAGATAGCAAAATAAAATATAACATTCAGATATGAAATGATAGGACTTATTTGGACATATTAGGCTCGACCCTCTAGACAATCCCCAGCGGAGTCGCCAGCTGACGCACTCCGATTTTCCAAAAAGGAAAAAAAATAATAAATAATAAATATTTTAAAGAGATGGGTTTTTTAAAGCGTCAGTTTTCTCAAAAAGATATACTTAGGCCATTTTAAAAAAATAAGGAGTCGCCACCTAGTATTGGGTTTAAATGATGTGCTAGGTCATCGAATTTTTAGAAAACAATTTAAAAGGCCTAAGTTAAAAATTAACTCCAAAAAAACACGGTCAAACCAAAAATTCATTAAAGGCTTGGGGGTCGGTTACGCTTCGGGGAAGGTGTTAGGCACCCCAAGACGCCCGTCCGAAAACGATACCTTATATCCAATTAAGTCCAATTAGTTTAGTCCGAGTGTTTTGTTTTATTTTGAAATCATTCCCTTTTTATAAAATCTTTTTGATATTTTTCACAAATAAGGTGTAAGACAAGTTTTTGGATTTTTGGGAATGTTCCCCTGATATAACCTCTTATCAAATATTAAGGATTCGACAAGGATGGTCCCCGGGGGAGGTTTATGTATGTTTCCGAGAGATTTCTTTAATTTAAATAGGCAAACTAAAATAGATGAATGGGATTTGAAACTATGAATGCAAAACTAACATCTAAATGAGTTTTATTTTTTATGCAAAAGTGACTAAAAAAACTAAACGATTTAATTTAAATATGTCAATGCAAACTAATATGAATACGGGAATCGAATAAGGAACACTGCGTGAATTAATGTGGTTATATGTGACAATGATTTAATTGTAAAAAAGTGGTGCACGTGTCATGACTAGATGTGAAAAAGTAGCGTGGATTCGGAAAGAAAAAAAAAAATAAATAAAAAAAAAAAAAAACAAAAAAAAAAAGTATATGTATGAAAAGTGTAAGTGGTGAAAGTGTCCTAAACATTCCGTTTAAATGATACGAGAAATAAACATGCTAAGTAGATGCAAAAAAATCTACTTTGAATTTGCCCGATTAATTAAAGAAATCCCGTTTTGAAATTCCCTCAAATTCTATGGATAAGAGAATCGATGGAGGTTCGCGGAAACAATTTAGTTGAAATTAATCTTTTCGATACTTAAAAAGAAATCCCACGAAAAATTTACCGAGGGAGAGATTTCCTAAAACCATTCATTTCTAAATTCCACTCGAGTCGAGGAATGGAAACGAGGTCACAAAATACTCTCCCACGATTTATCGAATCGTCGGATTCACTTTAAGGTTCGTAAGGATTAATTTTCATAAATAAAAGATTTTATTATTTCATTTTATTTTTTTGATTTTTTTATTTTTACTTTTTTTTTTTTTTTTTTTTTTTTGTTTTTTGTTTTTTAGGGTTTTGATAACAAGAGTAAAAATAAATAAAGAAAATACAGAAAAATAAATAACGAAAACATCTTTTACCTAACGATCGAGGGTTAGGTTTAAGCACGAGAAACCCACCCTAACGTTTTCATCGAATCATCGGACGACTTTATTTTTTGTGTTTATGAATTTATAAACAAAACAAAACAAAATAAAATAAATAATGAAAACGTCATTCACCTAATGATCGGGGGTTAAGTTTAAGCGTAAGAAACTCACCCCGACGTTTTCATCGGATCATTGGATGACAATACATAAATAAATAAATAAAACTTGCAGAAATTTAAATTTGCGAAAAGAATAAAATAAAACTGAAAGAATAATTAAAATTAGAAAAACATACCTGTTCTAGGTTAAGAATCTCGATATCCGTATTTTCTTCTCTCACACATGGCTTCCTGAAAGGGCTTTGAGAATCACTCTTCTAAAGGGGGTAGCTCCTCTCAATTTCTGAATGAATAAACTAGGAGGATGAGAGTCCTATTTGTAGGAGAAGATCGGGTGTGAAAAACACTTTAGGAAACCCTACAACTAGGTCTGGCTGGGAAATGGTAGAATTGTAAAAAAAACCACAAATGAAGGTTTTGGACAGACGGGTGCGTGAAATCACGTGCCCATCCACCGCAGCAGCAAGCGCTGCTACGCGGCAACGCCCTTTTTTTTTTACTGCGGCAGGTCAACAAGCGGGGGGTCCCATTGCTTCTCCCCTCTCTCTTCTCTCTCTCTCTCTCTCATCTCTCTCTCTGGCGCTGTGCAAGCGGGCCCCACGCTTGCCTTCCTCTCTCTCTCCCTTTCTCTCTCTCTCTCTCTTTCTCACCGATCTCTTCTTCTCTCTTTCTCTCTCTCTCTCTCTCTCATTCATGGTTTGGGACCTAACTTCACCTCTATTCGAAATCACTCATCTCCTTTTCTTTCTTTCAATTTCAAACCCCCATTTTCTTATTCTTTCAATTTCAATACGCTTTTTTTATTTCGTTTTTCTTTAATTATTTTTGTATTTTTTTTGGAAAAAGAATAAAATAAAGAAAAATTAAATAAAACAAAGCTAACTATAAAATAAAACATAATTATTTTTATTTTTTTGCGGGACGGTCAAAATGTCGTGTCTACAATAAGAAGAATCAAAACCTGATCCTTTTAACAGGCTAAAAACCAAGCTAATCCTTTCACAAGCTAAATATCAAACCCTAACTACCCTAATTAGACATCGTCCCAAATGTCTAATCCACTCATACTTGCAAATACAAAAAAATCACGAGTTTTTTCCCACATGAGCTTCTACCACCTTAAAATAATTATGCTCAATTAATACCCTGAATATTACGTGATAGAACTATGTGAGAGATAGATATGATTTACTCAATTAAAGCACAAATACTATTTAATCAAATTTTGCAGGCCAAAAACATTTTTTTTTTCCGATATGCAAGATTTTCAATGAGGAACAATTTTTCTACAAGAAATATTCCAAGTAATCAATTAGATAATCTAATAAAATCACCTAAATCAACTTATAAAGATCTTATCGGGTTTTCTTGAAAAAAGATAAGATAGCTCAATGAAGAAAAAAATCGGTGATAAACCTTTTGCGCGCACCGATTAAGAACTCTTTCAGAATAAATCTCTTAGAAATATTTCAGCAAAATATCACTCTCTTTAAAGCAAAGGCTGATTTAAACTCTTTGTTCCTCATTAATTAAAGTTAAAAAACATAGGTCTCCTTATAGAATTCAAACTAAGCCTATAATGGCTAGTTTCCAAAATATAAGACAAAAAATGACACTCTAAGACCCCATATATAATATATTATCAAATAGGTATATTTCATTTAAAAATACACTTACAAAATCTTGATTTTCCTCCCAAAACTTTTTAGATTCAAAACTCTTAAATATAGGAAGCAGTTTTATTAATTCAAATCAAAGAATTAATTAATATATAGACCAAATTAATAGGATCTTAATAGAAATATACTCAAATCCCTAAAAATATATTTTTTCGAAGTTTAAAACCATAGGATTTGGGTAAACAATAATGAGAAACAAAACAGTCAAGCTAACCGAATCAAACTCTGTCGGTCGACAGCACTACTATCGGTTGACTGGCCTCTGCAACAGTCCAAAAGTTTACCATTGCCCATTTCTCGTCAGTCGACCGCTCTCCTGGTCAGTTAACCGATTTGGCCAGTAGACTCCCTTCTCAATTTTCTTTGAGCCACTGTTTTCGTTAGTCGACCGACTCGTTTAATCGGTTAACTAAATTAACTAGTAGCTTCCTTACTCATTTTTTTCCATCTATTGTTTTGATTAGTTGACTGACCCTTTTTTCTCGGTTGACCAAATTGATTAGAAACTTCACATTATATGTGTTAAAAATATTTTCTCAATTCAAAACTTTTTCAAAATTATTTTTATGATTTTAACACTTTATAAAAATTATTTATAATCTTAAATATCTCACTTCTTACCATGTCACCCATAAGATTACTCATTTTCATATGTCGTGCGTGATCCTAATTCGGGTTGCATTAAGAGCATAAGAGTAATGATTTGTTTTACCTAGGAATTCAAAAAATGTTCAATACTCCAAAGAATCTTTAATATCTTCATTTTGTACTCATCTTGAATCTCTTCATAAAATCTTTGCCTTGTAGATGTTCAACGATTAACTTTTTTGATTCATTCTTTTTCTCATTTGAACATATAAAACTTCTAATCTGAAATCACTCAATAAACCCATTAGTTTCATAAAATATCAATGTTTAATTATCCATCAAAACATTAACATACAAGATTTTGTGATGCATATCAACTAGATAAACAAGTTAAGTCTTCGTTTAAAAAGAAAATTGCATTCATCTAATACTAAATCGTTGTAAATTTGCATCTTGACTTGTTTTGACCAAATCTCATTACAAGCTTAGGAGATAAATTCTATGCACTCATAATTGTTGATGATTTGGTTTAAATACACTTGGGTTCACTTCATAACAAATTAAAGTGATGTAGCATCTACATTTCACAAATTTTGCACACGTGTTAAAAATGGGAAACAATCATACATTGTTAACATTCATAACGATAGATAAAAAATAAATAAAAAAATCAAGCTACTATGATGAACATGGGTATACTCATAATTTTTATGCTCCTATAATTCTTTAACAAAATGGAGTTATTGAAAGAAACAATAGGTCACTTCAGGAATTGATAGGACTATGCTAAATGGGAATAGTCTACCAAATATTTATGGACTGAAGCAGCTAGCACTGCACGTCATGTTTTAAATTGTGAATCTATTCATAAAGTATTAGATAAAACACCTATGAGATTTGGAATGGAAAAACCCAAATTATCTCTTACTTCAAAGTATTCGGCTGCAAAAGCTTCGTATTAAATTGTAAAACATAATGTAGATAAATTTAATGTCAAACCTGATGAGGGGATTTTTCTTGGGTATGCTTGTGATAGTAAAGCGTATAATAAAAACACTCTTGTGGTTGAAGAGTACATGCATGTTTTTTTTTAGGAAGATAATCATTTTGCGTCTAGAAAAGATTTGGATAAAGATGATGCAAAAATTTCAACAAAATAGAAGGATCAAAGAACTGACCCGCCAATGAAATATCTAATCCTCCTGAAGAACCACAGCTTCTTGAGGAATCCTCAACTCTAAAGTCAATGAAATGAGTTGCAAGGTTACCTAACTGACCAAATTATTAGTAGCATAGAAAAATGTGTAAGTACTCACTCATCTCTTTGAAATGTTATTAATCTTGTTTTCATCTCTCAAATTGAACCTAAAAATGTCAATAATTGATGTATTATGGATCTTATATATGCAATATGAATTGCTTAACCTTGAGAGAAATAAAGTTTGGACTCTAGTTCCTAGATCTGATTTTCACCTGTTTATTGGCACTAAATAGATTTATCATAATAAAGAGGATGAATCATGTATAGTAATTAGAAATAAGAAAAGGTTAGTAGCACAAGAATATAATCAGAAAGAAGGTATAATTATGAGAAAACCTATGCACCACTAGCTAGACTATAACAACCCAAGTACTAACCTCCTTATAGAGTTGAGGCTCATGCAGATGTAATAGAAAAGAAATGATAATTAGTGAGATAAAAAGGAGGATGAGTTAATTTTTAATATATACTAAACTAAATTAACAATTAATTAAACTATATTACTAAGTATATTATATGGGAATAGATTATCTAGGGATTAACTTCGTTTACTTATACGTGTTTGATCCAATCTAACTGACATTAACAATATTCAAATTATCCGATAATCTAAGTATTGTAAACTCACTCACTACCTCTCCTGAGTGTCAAGTGAATGAATATGCGAATTCACGTCGACACTAAGATCCCTATCTAGTGTCTAAACGATCACATGAGTCTCGCATCAACTTCACAGATTGCACACTTTCTAATACTCTCCCGAGTCATTAGATCGTCACGTTGTGTTTAAACCCTAGTCCGAATCCGGGGTTACCTCTCCCGAGTGTCAAACCCCGTATTCTCAAAGCAACCAAAATACCATAACAAGCATATAATGGAAATAATAAAATGGTAAACACAATCGAATAAATATGAACAACCATTAACGAAACACGATTTACTCAAACAACATATATTAGTAAACTACATTAATCTCATAGATAATCAACGTTTAACTCTTTGCCATAACCAAATATTCACCAATAATCAATATATACATGATCAAACAACCAAAAATGAGTTAAGAATAAAGAGAAAAACAAAGGAAAATAATCGTTATCTGAAGGATGACGTCCGTAAAAACCGCTCCGATCTTGTTTTCTCTTCTCCAATTGTGTTCTTCCTCTTTAGTTGGTTGAGAGCTCTAAAAACAAACTCCCAGAGTGTTCCAAGTGTATTCTCAAATATTGGAAATCGAGGGATAAGGGAAAAAAAGACCAAAATATCTAACAAAGTATCTAAACAAAACTTTATAGCTGGGGTTTCGATGCTGCAGTAGTCAGAAGCACCGCTGCAGTGGTAGGATGTCGGTTGGCTCATCGCTGCAGTGATGAGGGCCATTACTGCAACGATGGTTGGGTAGAGAGTTTACTAACTCTTCACTGTTGCAGCGATAGGTATCACTGCTACAGTGGTGAGACTGCTTGCTGATTTTTGGATCTTTTTCAAACTTTATCCATCGACTTCCTACCGATTTGCTCGATTTTCAACTGTTTTTGCTCCTAACCTCTGCTTTGAACAAAAATAAATAAAAACGAATTAAAATATTACAAGAATACTCAAAAACTACCAAATTTGGCTTAAAAATAGATAGATAAATTCAACCTATCAGTTACCCTGGTAGACCAACGGGAGTGATTTGTAGGATGACTCTCAGAGGGAGAAAGTGCAAACTCATCAAATATAGGAATATCCTTGGGCACGGCCGATTGAGTTAGAAGGGTGAGATCAGGTGGTGGTTCTAGGGCTAGAGCTGGATGGGTGATATCAGTTGGTGGTTTTGGAATTGAAGGGGTGAGATTAGCTTGTGGTTTTGAGGTGGGATCAACAGTACTTGAAACTGTATTCTCAAGAAATAACTCAATAGATGGATCAATAAAGAATCTGGAATTAGTGATGGTTGACATGTCAAATAACTGTAGGGAAGAGAACATGTTGGCCCAGTGATCTACCCAAGAGAGGAGGTGAATTGGGTAGTTTTAAAAATTAAGGCAAATTATTAACTTTCAACACTTGAAAATTTAAATAATTGATTTAATTCTAAATGAATTATTATATCATTATATTTTCAACACTTAAAATAATCAATTAATTAATTTATCCTAAATTGATTATTATCTTTATAAGGCAGCAGATAAGTGTTCAAATCTAAATGCATACCCAAACAATAAGAAATAAAAAAAATAAACAATGCAGTACACACCGATATATCTTGGTTCACCAAACTAATCTTGGCTAATCTAGTCCTCCGAGCCCCACGGAGATTTGCACCCACTAAATCACTAAGATTCCTTTAAACAGGTAGGAACCAAACATTTATGTTGATCCTAAGATTTTGATAAACAATTAAATGTTGATGTTTTTTGTGGAACTAACAATTTTATTGAGTGTTTCAATTTATTAGTTTCAGTTATGAGATTATCATGAAGATATTAAGAAAAATGCTAAATGGATGTTGAAGATAATGACAAAGATGATAGACGTTAAGAGATTGAAGAATTTGAAGAACCTAGGAAAAATAAATCAGGTTAAATTTTTACTCTTAATGTATCCCGATTAGGATCATACACGACACAAAATATTTTTACAATTATGTGTGTTTTTTATAGACTCCTAATTAATTAACAAATTTGCTCCTATGTGTAATTGAAGAAAGATAATTAATTAAAATTGAATTTAAGGATTTAGTGGAGCTAACTAGGAAAAAAATCGGTTAAAGGGGCGAAAATGTCGAAGAAATTGAATGAAAATAAATTAAGGAGAGGTGTTCCAGCAATGATCGGTCGACAGGTAAGTCGACCTGTGGTTATAAGGAAAACTCTCTAGATCATTCAGTGGACATGTAAGTCGACTTATGGAACTCTTTGAATCGTCCGGTAAACAGGTAAGCTGACCTATGCTTACATGATGGACTCTCTAGATCTTCCGGTCGACAGGTAGGTCGACTTGTGAAAGTCTCTGGATCGTCCAGTCGACAGGTAAGTCGACTGATGGCGAAACAATTTTGGCTTGGGCTACGTCCTGAATTGGGCGGTCGACCGATGGGTGTTGGTCGATCAACTGATGGTCAGTTTCAGGATTTGCGGAATTTCGGGATTTATTCAAATACTAGCCGTTTTATGGTTAGGATATGAAAGATATCTTAGGGATCTAAACTTAATTGATATACGATCTATCTATTCAATTATTCCTATTAATTTGGTCTGTTTAATTAAATGTTATTTTAATTAAAGTACTTTAATACTTTCTATTTTGATGAATTTCGATTTAAAAATGTTTAAGGACTAAAATGAGATTTCCAAAGAATATTTTTAAATGAAAAATATCTATTTTGAACATATATGATGTATGGGGTCTTGGAATGTTATTTAATGACATAGTATTTGAAAAGTAACCGTTATAAGATATCTTTGAAATCTCTATATTTAAACCTGCGAATTTTGAGTTTAAATATTGCTATTTTAGTGGAGAATATTTTGGGCCTAAAATATGGGAGAGATTTAAGGGATTTTATTTTGATCTTACGATTTAGTCCATGTATTTAAATATAATTATTTTTATACTTTCATTGATTAAGATCAAATTATTTTGGGGACTAAATTGAGAGCTTTAGAAGTTATATTATTAAGTTAAATATACGAGGATTGAAAGGAATCAATATATAGGGTCTATAGGTGATTTTAAATGACATATTTTGTGGAAACTAGCCGTTATAGGACTTGTTTCAAGTGGCTTTAAATAGACTTGCGGATTCCACATGACAATATACATAATATCAAGAACTATTCAGTTCCTAAGTTTTTCTAAGAGTCATCATTCTAATATTATTTTGAGAGATTAATTGTGAGATCGATTATTGAGAAGTTATTGAGTTAAAACGTTATTTGAGTTAGCATCACCGATCTAAGCTGTCTTGCGATATTACGTGCAATCTATTCGGTGTTTTCCTGGTGAGATCGTTCTAAACTTATTCTTTAATTGAGTATTTGATTATTATTACTTGCTTGGTGAATTGATCTTTTTGAGAAATCGTTTTCGAACTTTAAAAGCATAAGAAACTTTTAAAACAATTTGTGTGTTAATCTGATTACGTGCTTAATTGTGTTACCCGCATTCTTTATTATAATCATATTTTGTTTTCTCACTTGATTTCATTCACTAGTATCGGAACATTAATTGAGTATTAATTAATCTGGGATGGTGAAGCTCTGAGTGGGAAAAAACTTATCAATTATGTAATTGGTGGGTTATGTGTGGATTAAATATTATTGGGAATATCTAATTAGGGGTGACTTTAGGTTTCGATCTCTTCCGGTAAAGAGATTGAGGTTTTATCTTATCCTAAGTACAAAAAGATTAGGTTATTCTTTTCCCATTGAAAAGAGTTTAGGTGTGATTCTTCTTGATTAGAATCAAATTGTCAGTGATTTGTACAGGTTCCATTCTTTCCTGGGAAAAAGATAGTTGGAGTATTTCTGTGAGGTTTAATTTTTAAGTCTAAGGTATAAAAAGAATTAGGTCGTAATTCTCCCTGTAATAGAATTAGGTTAATCTTTAGCTTGTGAAAAGATAAGGTTATTCTTAAGTCTAGGAAAAAGAAAAGGTTATTCTTGAGCTTGGGAAAAAGAAGAGGTTATTCCTGAGCCTGAGAAAATAAATTTATAAAGGTTAATTTTGAGCTTGTGAAAAGAATCATTATGTAAAAGTTTGTTTCCTACCTGTTTAAAGGAATCTTAGTGATTAATGGGTCATCTTCGTGGGGCTCAGATGACTGGATTAGCCAAGATTAGCTTGGTGAATCAGGATATATCGGTGTGTATTACATTGTTTATTTCCTTTATTTTGTGTTGTTTGGGTGTACACTTAAAGCTTATAATACTTATCTGCTGCTATAAAAAGATAATAATTAATTTAGGATATAATTAATTATTTGATTTTTTAAGTGTTATTAATTTAGATTAAATTTTATTACTACCCAATGCACCCCTCTCTTGGGTAGCTCACTAGGTCCACACTTTACACAACGATTCTTTTATAGGCTCAGAATCAACCTTTACAATTTCTTTTTCCCAGATTCAGGAATAGTTTTTTCTTTTTCCGAAACTCAAGAATAACCTTATATTTTTCCCAGGCTCAATACTAACCTTATTTTTTTCCAAGCTCAAGACTAACCTAATCATTTCACAAGCTAATAATCAAACTTAATTTTTTTATACCTTAAACTAAGAATCAAACCTCACAAAAATACTCCAAGTATCATTTTCCTAGGTAAGGACGAAACCTTTACAAATTCAGTTCAAAATCTAATTCTATTCAGGAAGAATTAACACCTATCTCTTTTAACGGAAAAATAGTAACCTAATCGTTTTATACTCTAGGTAAAGATCAAACCTCAATTTTTTTACCGGAAGAGATTGAAACTCAGCTACCCCTGATTAGATATTTCCAATAATATCTAACCCGCACACAACTTACCAATTACAAAATTGATAAGTTTTTTCCACTCGGAGCTTCTACCAGCCTAGATTAATTTGAACTCAATTGATATCCTGATACTGGTGATAGAAAGTGAGAATTTCAAAATCTTATTTTAATGAATGGGTAGCACACAATTTAGCACGTAATCAAATTTTCACAAGAAATCGTTTCAAAATATTTTCAAGCAGTTTAAAGTTCAAAAATGATTTCACAAGATCGAATTACCAAGAAAACAATAATAATAATACACTCGATAAAAAATAAGCTTGGAACGATCTCACTAGAAAAACACCGAAAGAATACAAATCAGATCGTTAGTCAGCTCAGATCGGTGACGCCAAATGAATTAGCGCTTTAACTCAAGAACTCCAATACTAGAATGATCTGACGATAATAGCTCAATATAATATCATAATGATAACTCTCAGAAAGCTTAGGAACTGAATGGTTCGTGATGGAATTAATCTCTTATCTCTGAAAAATGCAAGTCTATTTAAATAGATTGGAAATAGGCCCTCAAACGACTAATTTCCACATGTCATGATATTTAATTGCTCATATAGACCCTATATATTGATATGACTTAATCCTGGTTCAATTTACTTAATTATAACTTTTAAAACATTCAATTTAATCCCTAAAATATTTCTTAATCTCAATTAGATAGGATAGAAAGAATTAAACGTACCAATTTGAGAAATAATCAAATTATATGAACCATATCTATAGGGATATGAAAATATCAATCACATATTTCAAATAACATCAAATCCCTAAGATATCTCTCAAATCTTAACCATAAAACGGCTAGTAACGGCTACTTTTTGAAAATATCCACGAAATCCTCCAAACCTAAAACAGTCACATCGGTTGACCGACCAAAATCCATAGATCGACCAATTGATTCAGGTTGTAGCCCAAGCCAAAACGTCTCACTAGTCGGTCGACCGAAACTCTATGGTCTGTCGACCGATCAATTCAGGATGCTTCCTAGGCTAATTTTCAACTATGGTCGGTCGACCGATTTTCTTAGATCTGTCGACTGATCAATTCAGAGAGTTCAAGTATTGGCCTTAGATTGACTGATCTCTCATGATCTGTCGACCGATGAATTCAGAGAGTTCAAATTTCGACCTAGATCGACCGATCTCTCTTCGGTCGGTTGACAGATCGATCTAGAGACTGCACGATTCCCAGCCGCTTCTTCATCAGTTGACTGATCCTGCTAGAACATTTTTTCTTCAATTAATTTTAACTCCGATCTTCAACGTTTTTGTCCCTTAAACCGATTTATTTTCTTGGTTAACTTAATTGATACTTTAAATCAATTTTAATTACTAATCTTTCTTAAATTAATATTTCTTCTTCAATTTCACATATGAGCAAATATATTTAACTAATTAAGATCCTAATAAAAACACACATAAATATAAAATCATTTTTGTTAAAAACACACATAAATATAAAATCATTTTTGTATCGTGTGTGATCCTAATTGGGATACATTAAGAGTAAAAATTAACATAAGTTATTTTCACCTAGATTCTTCAAAATCTTTGGTCTCTTAATACTTGTCTCTTTATCAATCTCTTCGCATCCTTAGCATTTTTTCATGATAAAATCATCAATAGAACTTTTACACTGAAACACTCAATAAATTCGTTAGTTCCACAAAAAATATCAGCATTTAATTGTCCATCAAAATCTTAGAATCAACAAAACATTTGATGTTCCCAAAAAATTACATGATGAGAGATACGAAGAGTTTTCGAAATGGGATCCCAATACTGATATCCCTTATGTTCAATATCATATCCAAGAAAACAACACAGGTGAGCCCTTAGTTCCAGTTTGTTATGTTCATGTGGTTTAAGAAGAACAAAATAAGCGCAACCAAAGAATTTGAGTTTAGATTAAGTGGGAGGTTTACCGAAAAGATGCTCAAATGGAGACTGATGCTGGATTGTGGCGGAAGGGACACGGTTTATTGTGTATATTGCGGTTAAGGCAACATCACCCTAGAAACATTCAGGACAGGATGTAGAAATGAGTAGAGCACGAACTGTGTCAAGAATGTGTCTATATTTTCATTTAGCTCATCTATTTTGTTGTGAGGTTCCAGGACACGAGCGGTGGGAGAGCGTGCTATTGTTTTAAGAAATCGGTTGAAAAAAACACGGTCTTATCTGAGCGAAAAAACTTTGATATTCCGAGAGAATTGAATTTGAACCATAGAAGAAAAATTAAAATATATTTGAAATAGTCCAGATCTATTTTTCATAAGAAACAACCATGCATATCGAGAGTAGTCATCTACAAATATAACAAAATAGCAAGCATCACCCATTGTTGCATGAAGAGAAGACCCTCAAACATCAGAATGCACTGAATCAAAAGATGCAAGAGAAATAAACTGACTCTCATTAAAAGGTAAAACTGATTATTTTGCAAGTTGACAATGAAAACAATGAAAAGACTCATACTGAATTGAATTTAACTGACCATTAAAAATAAGAGAACGAAGACGGCTGGATAAACTGTAACCTAACCGAGAGTGCTACAATTCCATGGGTGAGATTGCTAGGATGGATGCGGTTAATTGATTTGGTGATGATGAGGATGAGACTTGAAGGTGAGTAAGCTCAAAAAAGTATGTGATACTAAATGACAAGGAAAATAAGGGGGCGTTTGATTGGCGTTTCTCCTTTTCTATTTCTATATCTAATAAAAAAATGATGACAACTTTATTTCCATTCTAGAGTATTCAGAGAACATAACAGAATCGCATTTGGTAACGACAACTTTTCTTAAAATGTTTTATAATTTCTCAGAACATAATAAAAAAATATGTTTGGAACTAAACTTGGATCATTTTACACACACACACACACGTGTATATATATATATATATATTGTGGATCGACATAGGTAGTGGTTGGCATGGTGGTGGCCGATGTGGTGGTGATCGATGGGGTTGTGGCCAATGTAGGGGTGGTCGGTGGGGTTATGACCGACTTAGGTGGTGATTCTCAACATTTACCCTTATGAAATAGATTAAAATAGTTTTGTAGAAGTGAATAAGAATAAAAAAATATTTTTCAAATTATTAAGAAATTCTGGCATTACTAACAAAATTTTGAGAATATTTGGTAACAAAAGCATGTTTTCCTAACATGTTTTCTTACATTAATGGGAGTAAGAACATAAATTAGGGAGCGAAAATACTAAACAATCAAGGCCTAAGTGGCATAATCCCTTTGAAATAATTATCTTAGCTGGCGGTTGGTTAGTGTTTCTGCTTTTTTGTTTCTACTTCCAATAATAGGATAAAATTTTTGTTTCTGTTTTGGAGTATTCCGGGAATAGAAACATGTTTGGTAACTATCATTGTCCTGAAATTATTTCTTGATTTATGAGAACAAAAATAAGAAACATGTTAGGTGCAACATTTGTTCATTTATTTTTAAATGTATGGTGATCGACTTGGTGGTGGGAATAGTTTTGTAGAAGCGAATATGAATTAACATTTTTTTTTTGTTTGTCAGATTTTTAAAAAATTTAAAAATTATTCTTAAATTCTGTTTTAAAATTTTGAAAATAGAAACATGTTTATTAAAATACTTCTATTTTTATTAATCTCAAAATTTTAAAAGAAAAAAATGGAACTTAGGGAACCGAAATATTAACCAAAGGGGACTTCAATTTACAAGTACCACTTTATAAATAATTTTCGCATGGAAATTCTGTTCACCTTTTCAGAACTATTATTATTTCCTGTATCTTTTACCCTCCGGATTCTAAATCAAGAACTAACGGGGATTGCCTATCTGCCGTATAGGACTACAAATAGCATCAGTCTTTGTTCGGATTCCCGATAGCTAGGGAGAAAGAGAGACACCATTAAATCATCAGTGCTTGTCTACTATCTATAGGCTAACATTTCTGGCTATATACGCAAATGGCAAAAACATTAGAATCTCTGGTGATAGAGAAGGTGGTAGGAGACGTCGTTGATTATTTCTCACCAAGCGTTAACATGACTGTCACTTACCTTAACTCCAACAAGAGGGTCCACAACGGCCATGAGCTTTCTCCTTCAGCAGTCACACAAAAACCCAAGGTCGAGGTCCATGGTCCTGATTTCAGATCCATCTTTACACTGGTACGTATATATATGCAATAATTTATTTTTCTTTGATAAAGCCATTTTTAATTTCTTATGCTGCCTTTGTTGTAGATCATGACAGACCCAGATGTTCCTGGTCCCAGTGACCCACACTTGAGGGAGCACTTGCACTGGTATGCCGTCCTTAACCCAACTATCAGGAGTATTCATTGTCGAGTTAAACACTTGGCGTTGAATTAGTTGAATCAGTACATGATGCCTCCTAGTTGAAAGACATTTATGAATTTAGATAGATGAAAGGGAAAAGGGCTATATCAAAATTTTGAGGAGAGTGAGATAGTGGGTTTAAATAGAAGGAAAATAGGTGGTTAAAGATTTATAGAGAGAGTGACAAATACAAGGCTGGGTTGTGAAGTTGGGGAATGTAATGCGTGTACGAATTTTTTTAACCCAAAATTAAATTCAACTTCAACTATTTGTCTTTAAAATTAAATCCAAACGGTTAAAATAGTTTTATATTTGAAACCATCCTAATCTATTCATCAACAAGGATTTCTCGTGCCCGAAGATATTATATCCATTTTTAGGTTTATAAGTTTTAGAAAATAGTAAAACTAATAAAAACTAATAATTAATATATATTATATTAGGCGGGAATTTTTCCTCCCAATTATTTTATCAACTGATCCTAACCATCTATTTCCTTTAAATTAATCCAAACTATTAATGTAAAGACATTTAAAAAAACATCATACTTTATTAATAGACGAGGAATTCCCCATGTTTAAAGGCACTATATTTTTTATGTAATTTATAAGTGTGAAAAGATAGTGAATAATAAAATAATTGACCAATTAAATACAAATGTAAAGTTTAAAGGGTACAAATTATAATTTTATTTAACCTTCTTAGTAATGGGGTGTGTGAATTTTCATATGAGATATTTTGAGATAGACGGTTAGTTTGTTAGAGACGTTATATGATATAAGCATTTAAAATGTTGTTTGATGTCAACCATTGGATTTAAAATTAATCTAATCATTGAACTTGTTTAAAATATGAAATATGTCCTAATTAATAGAATAAACTAGAATGCACCTGTGACTAAAAGTGTTAATTTTAATATAATACATTAATATTGAATATCTTGGAGTAAGTTCAAATACCTTAATCATGAGAAGACAATTTGTTGAGAGTTTATTATTTAGTTTCTAAATAAAATCTCAATCAACGGTTGAAGATGGTTGTTATTTGTTAAGCTAATTTATTGAAAGTTTTATGATCACAATCTTTGGATATCTAATCCAAGGAGTTAAAATGTCTCAAATGTCTTAATATTTAGACAATCCAATAAAAAGATCAACTTTAATACTCAACAAAATATTGTAAACAAAATACTTTTTAAGAATATAGTTTGAATCTATATCCTTTCATATTCTATTTTATAAATACTTACTAAATTATTTTACTATTTGTTAAAAAGAATACTAATCACTTTGCATAAACTATTTTGCAATTTGTTGAAAGAAAAATAATAATTATATACCGATCCATGTCAATAACTTTTCAAAAAATAAATATAATGCAATTATAGTATTTTTGTCTTCTGAACAAAAATTTAAATAAGATTGGTGGTGATGTTATTATAAGGGAAAAGTACAATTTAGACCCTCTAACTGTTGACTGTTGACACATTTCTAAGTGATCTCTCTAAATTTCGGCGTTTCATTTCAAACCCTCTACGTATCGAAACGACTTTAATTGGTTATTCCATTAGAGATTTTGTTAAAACTAACAGAATCTCTGGGTAAATGCGTCATTTCACGTTTTTAAAATTTTTTAATCATTTTTTAATATTTTTCTTTTATTTTTTTGAGATTTCTCTCTCTTCCTCCTCTTCTTCTCTTTCTCTCTCTCCCCGCCACCTCCCTCTCCCTCATTTTCTCTCCCCCGCCACCTCCCCCACTCTCTCCCTTCCTCCCCGTCACCCCCGTAACAGGGTGTGAAACCACCCCCTGCCAACAGGGGAGTGAGTTCCACCCCCGTAACGGGGGTGCCACCCCCTGTTTTGGGGGTGAAACCACCCCCCTGTTGCAGGGGGTGATTTCCACCCCCGTAACAGGGGTGACGGAGAGGGAGAGGGAGGTGGCGGGGAGAGGGAATGAGGGAAAAGGAGATGGCTGGGAGAGAGAAGGAGGAAGAGAGAAAAATTAAAATATATATATATATATATATATATATATTATATTATATTAAAAATTATTAAAAAATTAAAAAAACGTGAAAAAACCATTTTGTCCCTGAGATTCTGTTAGTTTTAATAGAATCTCTAACGGAAGGACTAATTAAAACCGATACGTAGAGAGTTTGAAATGAGATACCGAAATTTAGAGGGACCACTTGAAAATGTGCCAATAGTTATAGGGTCTAAATTTTGCTTTTCCCTTATTATAAAATCTTCTATCTAGTATTTTACCTTTTTCCTGTTCTAAATGAATTTATATTTTAATTTTTTTCTACTTACTTTGTAAGGACTAATTGATATTAACCTTCAAAATTTAAGAGTGAGTTTAATAAAACCACTGTCATTTAAAAAAAAATAGTAACCAAAAAAAAAAGTTTGAAAAATAAATAAGAGAGAAATAGAAAGAGATAATAAAATGTTGTGAGGAATGGGAAAGAGGGTGATAACACATTATTTTCTAAAATAATTTCTTAAAATATGAACTCAAAATATGTAGGCAAAAATATAACTTTTATATTTATATGTAATTACTTAAAATTAATAAATAATTAAAGAATAAAAAATATTTGCATTATTAATTTAACTTAAATTTATTTAAATAATTTCTCAAAATGCAAAATGCCTAAGAAAAAATATAGTTTCTACATTTATATATGATTAATTTTAATTAATAAATTAATAAAGAATAAATATTATTTATATTTAAATATAATCTAAATATTTAAGTATTATTACTAAATTTAGTGTCCGTATATTTTTTCGATAATTTTGGTAAATTTAATGTCATAATTTTTGTATATTGTTTTCAATTTAAGATTTCCGTGAATAGTCCTCAACTATACAAAAATATATATACTATTTCCTGAAGATATATAAGGTTAAACATAAATACATATTTTATTTATACTATAATTTGTTCCAATACAAAGAACCCTTTGTGTTTTGAGACATCAGACGATTGAGAAATGCCTAAACTCTTATATATGTCATGTTTTGTATAATAAATTAGCGTATAATCCCTGTCTGAATACACAGACTAAAAACGTTAATATTAATTTGAAAAACAAATTAATATTTAGCCAATAAAATAAAAAATCAACTTTAATATTCAAACAAAATATTATATAAAAAAATATCTTTTGAGAGGGGAGTGAATTGAGTAGTTCTATAAAATTTATGCAAATTAAATTTTTCAACACTTAAATTATCAAATAATCAATTTATCCTAAATTAATTATTATATTCGTTACACAACGGATAAATGTTTAAATTTAGGTGCACACCCAAACAAAATGTAAGGAAAATAAATAATGCAGCACACCAATATATATCCTTTAAAGGTAGGAGCTAAATCCTTACAATAATTATTTTTCAAGGCTCAGAATGAACTTTTACAATTTCATTTTCCGAGGCTAAGGGAGAACATTTTTTTTTTTTTTTTTTTTTTTAATACTAAAGACTAACTTAATTCTATTACAGGAAAAATCACAACTTATTTTTTTTACAGGCTAAAGATCAAACCTCACAACGCTCACAAATATCATTTTTCTAAGTAAGGATTAAACATTTACAAATCACTCAAAATTAATTCTATTCAGGAAGAATTAACACCTAATTCTTTTCAAGGGAAAAGAATTACCTAACATTTTTATACCTTAGACCAATATCAAACCTCAACATTTTTCCCGGAAAAGATTGGAACCCAAGCTACCTTGAATAAATACCGACCCAATCGTATCTAATCCGCACAAACTTACCAATAAAAACAATAATGAATTTCTTCCCACTCGGAGCTTCTACCACCTCAAAACAATTATACTCGATTAATGTCTCGAAATTTATTACATGATAGAATTTAAGTGAGGAATTTAATATCTTATTATAACAAGTGTAGGTAGCACAAAATTAAGCATGTAATAAGTTAATATCATAAAACTGTTTTAAAAAGAATTTTTATGCTCTTAAGTTTAAAAAATAAATTTTCAATGATCTTAAAACCAAGTAATAAATAATATATGAAATTAAATTTCAGCACAATAACTTGGAAAGATCTCACCAGGAAAACACCGAAAGAATAGAATCAGAATCAGAAGACAACATAGATCGGTGACGCCAACTCAACAACGCTTTAGCTCAAGAATTTTTCACACAAATGATCTAAAAAATGATCTCTCAAATAAATCTTAGAATGATAACTCTCAGAAAACTTAGGAACTTAATAGTTCCTGATGTGATATGATGTGATGTCATTAGATCTCAAATTCGCGGGTCTATATATAGTAATTTTAAACAAGCCCTCTAACGGCTAGTTTCGACATGATAAGTCTTTAAAGAGCACTTATAGACCCCATATATCATATATTTTCAATCTTGGTATAATTTAGTTAAAAACATCTTTTAAATCTCTCAATTAAGTTCACAAATTATTTCTTAAACTTCAAACATAAAGATAGAAAGTATTTAATTGCTAAAATTGAGAGAATTTAAAATTATATGTACCAAATCAATAGGGATATCAAAATTGATGTGTCATATCTTTAATATCTTCAAATCTCCCAAATGTCTTCATCAGATTTGCCAAAAACGGTTAGTAACGGCTAGTTTTTTACCGAAACCTTAAAATCCTCCAAATGTCAATCAACACAGTCGGTTGACCAAATCCTTTCCAGTCGGTTGACTAAACGATTCAAGTTGCAATTCAGGCCAAAATTAAACCACGGCTGGTTGACCGATTCTACCATGGTCGATTGACCGATCAATTTAGAGAGTTTCACTTGGCCAATTGATTGACCGATCTCTCTTGGTCGGTTAACCGATCTATTCAGAGATATACACTTTCTAGCTCAAAACCAATTGGTTGATCGAACCTCTGCTGGTCAGTTGATCGATCAATTCTGGATACTCTCTTTTCCACTTATTTTAGCTCCAAAATTCATCGTTTAATCCCGTTAATAGATTGCTCTTCTTGGTTAACACAATTGACACCAAAATTCAATTTTAAACACTATTTTTACTTAGGTCAATTTTTATTTTTCAATTTCATATAGGAGCAAATATTTGAACACTAATTAAGATCCTAAATTTTATTAAATCAAACACGCATAAATATAACTCATCAATTAGTGTCGTGTGTGATCTTAATTCGGAATACATTAATAATATAAGAGTATTTGAATTGTTTTTACCTAATTTCTTCGGAATCTTCAATATTCTTCATTTCTTTACAGTCCATCTTTGCACCTTTGATAATTTTTTCATGATTCAATCTTTGATTGGAACTCTTATACTGAAATACTCAATAAACATATTAGTTCGACCAAAAACATCAACCCTTAATTGTCCATCAAAACTTCGGTATCAACAATCTCCCCCTGTTTAATGATGACAATTAATTTTGATGTTTTCTTCAAAACAAAAATGTATCCATGCTCCCCCTAAATCCGAGGACGGATATTTAACTCATTGTAGCCCAATCATAAATATAATTCAAATAATTCAACCAAATATTTAACATAAGCATAAAAATCAATTTAAACAATAAAGATATTCAATAAAGCATAATATGAGCATTCACCAAAGATTTATCTTTAATCAGTGTAATGCTTAGGCGAACAAAAGTTCTAAACATCAACTAACTCGTTTATAGATCAATATTTCAATTTAATCACAATTTCTCCCTTTGTATTCAACTAACTCGTTTAAAGCTCAATATTTTAATTTAATCACAATTTCCCCCTTTGTATTCCCTCTTTGTCAATCAATTCAAATGATGAACATCAAACATTTTCTCCCCCATTGTCATCCCAAAAAGTGGGGAAGAGGAATAAAAAACATCACTCTAGGCAAACATCATTATGCCTAGTCATACCTAAACCTCGAATAATTTTCATAAAATGATCTTTCGCTAAAGGTTTAGTACATATATCGGAAAACTGATTGGAGGTATCAATATATTCAATAGTAACGTCCATTTTCTGAATATGATCACGAATAAAATGACATCTAAACTCTATGTGCTTAGTTCGTGATTGCTGTGTAGGATTCTTACTTAGACAAATAGTACTTTTATTATCACAATAAATCGGAACTTTCTCCATGTACACTCCAAAATCATTCAATTGTTGCTTAATATATAGAATCTGAGCACAACAATTTCCAGCTGCCACGTACTCAACCTCAGTAGTAAATAAGGTTATAGAATTCTATTTCTTGCTAGACCAAGAAACCAAGGCATGTCCTAAAAAGTGATATGACCCGCTTGTACTTTTCTGCTCGACTTTGCATCTGACAAAATCTGCGTCGGAGTAACTAGTCAACTTGAAGTCATTCTCCCTAGGATATCATAATCCTAGGTCACTTGTCCCTTTCAAATATAAAAAAAATTGCTTAACCGCAGTTAAATCCGATTCTTTAGGACAAAACTAAAATATAGCATACAAGCAAACATTAAATATAATATCAGGTCTACTAGTAGTAAGACATAGTAAGTTATCAATCATACCTTGATATATTTTTTCATTTACCTTTGTACCCGTATGGTCTTTGTCTGTTTTTGTAGCTGTTGCCATGAGAGTTTTGTACTCTTTAACGCTAACCAAGCTATACTTTTTTTAACAACTCTTTGGTGTACTTAACTTGATTTATAAAGATAATTTTTTTTGGTTTGTTTAATTTCCAACCCAAGGAAGAAGGTCAACTCCCCCATCATACTCATCTCAAATTCGACCTGCATTATCTTGGAAAACTCTTGGCAAAAATCATCATTAGTAGATCCGAAAATAATATCATCAACGTAAATTTGTACTAATAGGATATCGGACTTAATTTGCTTGATAAATAAAGTTATATCACTAAGACCCATTCGAAAACCATTTTCGATAAAATAACGGCTAAGTCTCTCATACAAAGTCTTTCGAAATTTAAACACGTGATCGAAAAATTTATCACTCTCAAATCTCGGTGGTTGTTCAACATAAATTTCTTCTACTAGAAAGCCATTCATGAATGCACTCTTTATATCCATTTGATATAATTTAAAATTACGTAGACATACAAATACGAGTAACATTCTAATAGCCTCTAATCTAGCCACAAGCGCATAAGTCTCATCATGATCAATTATCTCTTCTTGATTATAGCCTTGTGCAACTAATCTTGCTTTGTTTCTAATTAACATATCGATTTCTTTCTTTTTTATTACAAAAAATCCATTTAGTACCAATTACATGATGAAAGTCCGATCTAGAAATTAGAGACCACACTTTATTACGTTCAAATTGAACTAATTCTTCTAGCATCGCGGAGATCCAAGATTCATCAGTTAACGCCTCATTCACATTCTTAGGCTCAATTTAAAATAGAAACGTAAGATTTATAATATCTCTAAGAGAGAAATGTGTACTTACACCTTTTTCGAAATTACCAATAATTTCTTTTATCGAGTGTCCCAGCATTGTCTTTATAGCTCGTGGTAACATCAAATCCTCTCCCTTAGGTTCCTCTTTCTGAGGTTCCTTTGTCGTATCATTGTCCTGGTTTTGGTTATTTAAAGTACCTGCATCATCATTATCCAAAACCTTTCTCGACATAAATGGATCAGATTCCTGAAAAAACAACATGCACAGATTGCTCAACTACTAATATACGTTTATTATAAACTCTGTAAGCTTTATTGTTAGTAGCATATCCAAGAAAAATACCACTGTCAGATTTAGCATCAAATTTACCTAGATTATCCTTATCTTTCAAAATAAAACATTTACAACCAAATACGTTGAAATAAGATATATTCGGAGTCTTACCATTTCAAATTTCATAGGGGGTTTTGTTAAAACCTCTACGAATAGATACCATTTTTACCACGTGGCAAACTATACTTTTTGTTTCGGCCTATAAATAATTAGATAAATGATTTTCATTTAACATTGTTCTGGCCATTCCTTGAAGCGTCCTATTCTTCCTCTCCACAATACCATTTTGTTGTGGTGATCTTGGTGCAGAAAAATTGTGAGCATATCCGTGCTCATCACAATATCTAATTACCTCATCATTTTTTAACTCCCTGTCTCTATCACTGCAAATATTGATAATAGAACATCGCTTCTCATTTTGAACACGTTTACAAAATTTAGAGAAAACAGAAACAACTTCACTCTTTTTAGCAAGGAAGAACACTCAAGTAAATCTAAAATAATTATCAACAATTACGAATGCATAAAATTTACTTCCTAAACTAGCAATGCTATTTGGACCGAATAAATCAAAATGCATTCGTAATTATTAATAATTATTTTAGATTTACTTGAGTGTTAAATCAAAATGCAACATTTCAAGACATCTAGACGTGGACGTGTGCATTTTCTTCTTAAATGATGATCTAGACTGCTTGTCTAACTGACATGTATCACATACTTTTATCTTTCACAAATTTTAAAGAAAGAAGGCTACGTACGAGACGTTTCTTAGATAAATTAGATAACAATTCCATACTAGCATGCTCAAGTCTCCGATGCTATAACCAACTATTTTCAGATAAAACATTTAAAGATGATAAATTTTGAGAAGTAAAATCATCAAATGAACATATATACACATTCCCAAAACGTGATGCAACAAGTAAGATGCTACTATCGTGTCCATTCCTAATTATGCATTTATCATGATCAAACACAACATTATAACCTATGTCACATAAGCTAATACTAAGTAAGTTATGTTTAAGACCATCTACGAGTAAACATTTTTAATAACTGTAGATCCATTATTGATATTACCTATACTGATAATTTTACCCTTAGTGTTATCTCAAAATGTCACATGACCTCCATCTTTAGGTGTTCAAGATGTAAATTTTGATTTATCACCCATCATGTGTCGAGAACAATCACTGTCTAGGAACCATTTGTCCTTTTCTATCGATACTTTCAGAATAATCTGCAAGGAGTACCTCAAATAGTACCCCAGTGGTACCTAGTCTACGTAGGTTCTATCTTGTTAGTCAGGACAATTTTAGTTCCTTTAAGAACCCAAACTTGTCTTCAGTTAGATATTTGAGAAAACATCTACGAATAGTATGCCCCACAACATTACATTTAAAACATTTAACAAGATCCCTAGTCTCAGAAAAGAATTTATGAAAATGTTTTTGTTAAAGGTTTTTCTGAAACCCAATACCAGCTTTATCAAAGATACTTCGTGAACTTCCCAAAAGTATTTTTATATTATTCTCACCACCTGTGAATTTGAGAACTATTGAATGTAAATTTGACATCTTGGATTTCAATTCAATGTTTTCAGATTCATAGTCCATTACTTGCTTGTTTAATGTGTTAATTGTACTTTGCAGGGTATTAATTTTAGAACACTAGTTTTTATAATCATGAGTTAGTTCTTGATAAATGTATGGGTGAGGATTTTCGCGTTCTCGCTTGTATGTGACTACTCGCAAGTGTACGAGGTCAAAATTTTAGTATAGTATAATCGTTAAGATCGGGTTATCATATCTACAGGAATTGGTGTCGTTACTATCGAATACCGTGTTTATCATTACCTAACTTTATCTAGGCTAAAAACAAATGTATTTAATTAATTAAACTAATACTAATATAACCTAAATTAACTACATTAATATACTAATATGTTTTAGGGTAAAGAATTGCCTAGGGATTAACGTGTTTACAAATACGTGTTCGATTTCGATTTACTCACATTTACAGTGTTCGACCTATTTAACAATCTCGGTACGTAAACTCTACCGCCACCTTTCCCAAGTGTAAGACGGGAGAATACATGACTTCGAGTCAACGAAGAAGTCCCCCTCAACATCTTAATGACCCTAGTTCATGTGAGTCTTACCCAGCATCATTGATTGCACACAATCCAACTCCCAACCGGGTCATTGGATCGTGCGTTGTATTTACTCTATCGACAATCTACGTTCTAAAACTCTCTCGCCATTTCTCCCGAGTGTAAGACGAGGGATATAACGCAACTTTGAGTCAATGAAGAAGTCCCCCTTAATGTCTTAACGACCCTAGGTCGCGTGAGTCTTGACCCAACGTCATCGATTGTCTACACTCCAAACCCTGACCGGGTTATAGAATCGTGGCGTTTGTTTATCCAAATCCGAATCTGGGGTTTGTCAAAACCCCGTATTCTCCATTTATCTAATTAAGCATGAGAAACAAACAATATGATAAACAGAATCAAACTACGAAGAATAAATATAAACGCAACACCGAAATCATCCAAACAACATATTCATAAATTTATTCGTTAATACCTATACAATCCATGTTTAGCTATGACCATAGCCGCATTTACAATGAAATAACGAGCTAAACATGCTCACAATATCCTAAGTTAAAGAAATAAGGAAAAACAATCGAAGAAATTAGTCTCGTCCGAAGATAAACTACTAAGAATGCTCAACGATCAATTCGCTGTCTTCTCCACTTCGGGATGTGAGCTCCACCTTTAAAACTCTTAAACCCTAGCCTAAATATGGCCTAAGGTGCCCAAATGGCTGGGGGGCTCACAAGGAGGGGAGAGGGAATGATATTTATAGGCAAAAGATCTGCAAAATATCTAATAAATATCTAGGCTGTGCAGAGGCTCTCCGCCTAGGCGAAGAGTTCCACCGCCTAGGCGAAGGTCGGTTTGGATGATCGCCTAGGCGAAGAAGTAGGCGGTGGACTTGGAAATCTTTCTGCTGGGTCTTCACCTAGGCGGAGGAATGCACCGCCTAGGCAGTGGGCTGTCAGTAGCCTTTGGTAATTTCTTAGCTTCTTCATTGCCTAAGCGGTGGTCCAGACGCCTAGGCGGTGGGCCTCTTTCATAATTTTGCCTCCGAGCTTGTTTTTCCACCGTAACTTCAACCGCTTTTAGTTCGATCTCATCGTTTTCGCTCCAGTTTCTTATCTTTTTGCCCCACACACCTGATTTATACAAAAAAGTATGAAAACTAATTAAAATATAATAAAATACTATATAAACGCTCGAAAATTAACTTAACTTGATTTGGAAATACGTAGGTAGATCACACATATCAATAAACATCAAATAAATCATCAAAATTTAAAGGATAAGAACTAGAACATTTAGGTATCTCATCTCCAGTGGCCATTAAAGCAAGCATGGATGATCCTTCATTGCTTGATTTTTCCGAGCTACTCGATTCAGAATCATCCCAGGTAGGTTTCATCGATTTCTTTCTGCTCTTCTTTCCGTTCTTCTTCTCCATTCTTTTCTTCTCTTTTTCCTTGTCTTTCTTTGATTTGGGGCAATTGGTTTGGAAGTGTTTAGTCTTGTGATAGTTGTGACATTCCACATTAGTCATGTTGAAATTCTTCTTTCCCCGGAATATTCATTGAGTCATTCTTTTGAAATTCTTCGTGAGAAGCGTTACATCTTTTTCTTGCTCACTGTCAAGACTGATATCATCATTGTCATCATATTCCTCTTTTTTTTGAATTTTCAATGCCACAGACTTCTTTTTGATATTTTTGTATCGTCCTCATATCCTTGAATAGCCGTCTCATGTGTCATTAGATTGCCAATGAGATCATCAATAGCATACTTCGTAAGATCATTTGCTTCCTCAATTGCAGTCACCTTCGGCTCCCATATTTTAGTTAATGATCTCAAGATCTTTCGAACTTTATCCTCCGTAGTATAGGGATTTCCGAGTTAATTCAAATTGCTAGAGAGATTGTTGAATCTTGTGTACATTTCTTGAATCGATTATACTTGACCTATTCTAAATAATTCGAATTGACGGACTAAGGCATTGATCTTTGACTGTTTTTCCTGATTTACCCTTTCGTGGGTGATTTACAATTTGTCCCGTATTTATTTTGTCGATCCACAACTTGAAATCATGGAATATTCGTTAGCATGTAAAGAACAAAACAAAATATTTATAGCTTGAGAATTAACCAAAAGTTTTTGTTTGTTAGAAGTGGTCAGCTGCTCTTTCTTCTTAGCTACTCCATTTTCCATAGGGACAAATGGACCATCCTTAATAGTTAGACACACATCATAATTGGTGGCCTGAAGGAATGCAATTATTCTATCAATGCAATCATTCTATCCTTCCAGAATGAGTAGTTTTCACTGGCAAATAAAGGTAGATGTTGCATAGACTGTCTCGCACCTAGTATGCCTATCGGGTGTGACATGTGATCTTTATTAGCTTGTGTTTTAAGCTAATCGAGCGAAACCAGCTATGGTACCAATTGTTGCTTGAGTGAGTTACTCAAGAGGGGGGATGAATTTGGTAGTTTTAAAAATTTATGCAATTTAAATCTTTTAACATTTCATTTATCAAATAATCCATTGATCCTAAATTAATTATTATCTTCATTACATAGCGGATAAGTATTTAAATCTAGGTGCACACCCAAATAAAATGTAAAAAATAAACAATGCAGCACACTAAGATATAACTTAGTTCAATAAGCTAGCCTTGCCTAATCTAGTCCTCTAAGCTCCACGGGGATTCGCACCTTCCAAATCCTTTGATCCCTTTAAAGGTAGGAACCAAACCTTTACAATGATTTTTTTCCTAGGCTCAGAGTCAATCTTTACGATTTCTTTTTCCCAAACTAAGGAAGAAGCTTATTGTTTTTCAGGTTAAAGACTAACATAATTCTATTATAGGAAGAACCACAATCAAATTCTTTTAACAGGCTAAAGATCAAACCTCACAACGCTCACAAATATCATTTTCCCAAGTAAGGATTGAACTCTTACAAATCACTCATAATTAATTCTATTCAAGAAGAATTAACACCTAATTCTTTTCGAGGGAAAAGAATAACGTAATATTTTTATACCTTAGGCAAATATCGAACCTCAACCTTTTTTTCTGAAAAAGATTGAAACCCAAGCTACCCTGACTAAATACAGACTCAACCGTATCTAATCTATACAAACTCACCAATAAAAAAATAATAATGAGTTTCTTCCTACTCAGAGCTTCTACCACCTCAAAACAATTTTACTCGATTAATGTCTCGAAATTTACTACGTGATAGAATTTAATTAAGAAATTTAATATCAAATTATAACAAGTGTAGGTAGTACAAAATTAAGCACGTAATCAGATAATGTCACAAAATCATTTTAAAAAGAATTTTTATACTCTTAAGTTTAAAAAACAATTTTTCAATGATCTTAAAACCAAGTAATGAAGAATATATGAAATCAAATTTTGGCACAATAACTTGGAAAGATCTCACTAGGAAAACAATGAAAGAATAGAATAAGAATCACAAGACAGTACAGATCAGTGATGCAAACTCAACAATGCTTTAACTCAAGAACTTTTCAGACAAATGATCTAATCTCTTGAATAAATATCAGAATGATAAATTCTCAGAAAGCTTAGGAAAATGATAGTTCTTGATGTGATATGATGTGATGTCATTAGATCTCAAATTCGCAGGTCTATATATAGTGATTTTAAACAAGTCTTTCAACAGCTAGTTTTGACAAGATAAGTCTTTAAAGAGCATTTATAGACCCCACATATCATATTTTTTTAATCCTGGTATAATTTACTTAAAAACATCTTTTAAATTTCTCAATTAAGTTTACAAATTATTTCTTAAATTTCAAACACAAAGATATGAAGTATTTAGTTACTAAAATTGAGAGAATATAAAATTATATGTACCAAATCAATAGGGATATCAAAATAGATGTGTCATATCTTTAATATCTTCAAATTCCCCAAATCTCTCCATCAAATTTGTCAAAAATGGCTAGTAACGCCGAACCCCTACTAGTTAGTTGACTGAAAGATTCAAGTTGCAATCCAGGCCAAAATTAAACCACAGTCGGTAGACCAATCCTACTACGGTTGGTTGATCGATCCATTTAGAGAGTTTCACTTGGCCAATCGGTTGACCGATCGATTAAGAGAGGTACATTTTCTAGCCCAAAACCAATCGGTTGATCGAACCTTTGGTAGTCGGTTGACCGATCAATGTTGGATGCTATATTTTCCACTTATTTCAGCACCAAAATTCATTATTTAATCCCGTCAACCGATTTCGTTTCTTGGTTAACACAATTGACACTAAAATTTAATTTTAAACACAATTTTCATTTAGGTCAATTTATATTTTTCCATTTCACATAGGAGTAAATATTTGAACACTAATTAGGATCATCATAAATTTTATTAAATCAAACACGCATAAATATAACTGATCAATTAGTGTCGTGTGTGATCCTAATTCGGGATACATTAAGAGTATAAGAGTATTTGAGTTTTTTCATTTAATTTATTCGGAATCTTCAATACTTTTCATTTTTTTATTGTTCATCTTTGCACCGTTGATAATTTCTTCATGATTTAATCTTTGATTGGAATTCTTATACTGAAACACTCAACAAATACATTAGTTCTACAAAAAACATCGACCTCAATTGTCCATCAAAATCTCAAGACCAACATATGAGATTTTCTAAAATACATAAACACATATTGGTTTGCTTTATTTGATGGGGACTTGAATAAAAAAAAGACATGAAAAATGAGTTTTTAGCAATGAGAAATAACCTTACCTGTGAAATAAAAAGACGATCGACATGGAATTTTAAGAAAGAGTTTAGAGATTTTGAGAGAATGCAAAAACTTACCGGTGAAGCAAAACCACTACCAACGATTTTCCGTAATTTGGAGACTTCTCGTGTTGAGTTCGATGACCAACGAAAACTTTCTGGCAAACTGTAGTGACCAACAACGGCCCTGCACGATTTGAGAGGGAGAAAGATGGTGTGTGTTCTAGGGATATTTACAGGAATTTAATAGACTTCTTTGTTTCTATACTTAAACCCTAAATATTCGCTATTAAAAATAATTTCTATTGATATTTAATTTATTTATGGTAAGTGTCAATAATTATTGATTAAAATATGGAGGCGTAACAAAAATTGAAGAGTAAAATTAATTTTCATTATATTAAATTTACTTGTAATAATTTTTATTCCTTAAAATATGGAGGCGAAACTAAATTTGAATAATAAAAATATTTTTTATTAATACTAAATTTACTCGTGGTAATTTCTAAAGTTATTTGTTAAAATATGAGGGCAAAACTAAAATTGATGAGTAAATATAATTTCTATAAGTACTATACTTATTTGTAATAATCGCTTAAAATTATTCCTTTAAAATATGGAGTCAAAACTAAAATTGACGATAAAAATAATTTACATTAGTACTAAATTTACTTATAGTAATTTTTCAAAATTATTTTCAAAAATAGAGAGGCAAAACTAAAATTGAAGAGAAAATATAATTTTTATTAATACTAAATTTATTTGTAGTAATTTCTTAGAATTATCCTTCAATATACGGAAGTTAAACTAAAATATAGAATAAAAATTCCTATTACTAATTATTAATTTTAATTATTAATTCACTCTCATTAATTAGGTATATGATATATAAGGTTAAATATAAAAATATATTTTTATATTTATGTAATATTTTAGTTTAATTGGAATCCTTCTCTCTTAGATCATCGACTGAAAAATGTCTAGATTTTTTTAAAGTTGTTCTGTTTTGTATAATAGAAATATAACTCACTTATTTCAATATATGTATATATATATATATATATATATTGTAATTTAAAATAATTTAATTTTCATTCTCTTTATTCATATTTTTCTCTCACATACACTGATACACACATTTTCATCAATAATCCCTCCACCCAATCTTTTATTTTTATTTTTAATTAAACACATTAGATGTAAATCGGAAAAGAACTTGGTTAGTTGGGAGTTGGAACTTGCAAATGTACCCTCCACTTTGTGTATTGGAGTTGATATTCCTAATTCACGTTAGATCAAGGTGATTTGAAAGTCGTTGGACTTTCAGGGCTGATTTAATAAGCATGAATCAACATTTTGAAATGTTAAGATCGGATAAAATTTAATATACTTCAATCTGAAGGTGGCGAAATTTTTTAAATATTTTACAAGTTGAATCTAACATGTATATATAATGGGTCCACAATAGATTACAACATTAAAAATCTCTTTAATATTTTTTTATATACAGGATGAGTTGTGCTCGATCTTCTAAGAAAAATATTTTCACTATTTCAACAGTCCACTAATAATAAGATGTTATTTTTTAACTTTTCTCAAACAATTATTCGTCTGAAAAATAGTAAAGTGATGAAATGACAAAACATCTCCATTAGAAAGTCAACTTCCGAACACAATCTAGTTCTCATTCAAAATTATTAACAACATTTTCAGTTTTGCAGGATTGAGATAAATATGCAAACTTGAGCAATTACAATTGTTCATTCACCCTAGTGTTGTGAAATGAAGTTTAATATAAATTATTATTTTTACGCTTATATATTATAAAAAAAAAATTAATGATTTCATTATCAAGTATAATTTTATTGACACTCCTTCATTTTCTTTTATTTATTTTTTAAAAATTGGCGTGAAAAAGAATTTAGTTAAATATATATATATATTTTATTTTTTTATTTTATTTTTCCCTCCCATTTTTTTCCATAACAAACAACTTAATTTTTCCTGCAACTTAACTATATTAAACTTAGTCATTATACCATAATTACTGCATCCTACCTATCCACAAATGTACAAACAGCAACAGAAGCACAGATGAATGTATGAACATAATTCGCGGAGCGCGCTGCTGCTACTTACAGTTTTACATTTTCTTTGATTTGACCACTAACCAATAATCTCATGACAGGATGGTGACCGACATCCCAGGCACCACAGATTCCTCGTTCGGTATGCATCCATGTCCTTTTATGCTAAACTTTTCAATTTCAATCTAGTGTTAATTTATGACCAAAAAAATAAAATAAAAATCTAGTGTTAATTTTGAATTTGTTAAATTTAAATGAAATAAAATAAAATCATCAAGTTGTTGGACCATCATGATATCAGCCTCCAATAATTGGTTATCTCCCAAATTTAGAACCTAATAATCCATTATTGTTAATATTATATATATAGATGTTGGCCCACTAATTAAACCAAATTCTAACCCTACTAAAAAATCATAATCACTCTCTATATAAATATTCTACTATATATTTTTATAATATAACTTTCTCATATATCAACGCAATCCCTAAAGACAGAAGTCAAGGGCCAAGGCTGCTGAAGTGAATTGATGAAACCCTAAAGAAAAATAGTATTTAAATACGTATTTTGGACGGGTCGGATTTGGCGGGTGGGCATTGGAAAAACCTGTTGACTAACTCGAAAATAGAAAATTTACACTTGTCTCACCCAAAATTTGACCCACTTCTTAAAAAATCCACGAATTCACCTGTGGGTTGGGCGGTTTCAGTCGGGTGAGTCGGGTCTGACGGGTCAATGCACACCCCAAATTCTTCCTGACCTTGTTTCTAATAAATTTTCGCAACCCTAAATTTTCAAGCTTCCACCGTGCCGCTGCCCACAACAAACATTTTCACTATTCAACACACCAACACCGTATTCATTGCCACCATCAGTTTCGTTTTGTCAAAACGAGTTCAACGACACCAAAATTAGCACCATCGGACACCAAACGCACCGCCACGTGCCACCAACAGTTTCACCACCACCATCATATCTGTTGACTGCTACAGGCTTCATCGTTGCTCCGATATCAACAACTACACTATAACATTATGAGACAAACAAATTCCATAAAACCACCGCCATCAGAGGTCACACGCACTCCCACGTGCTACCATCATCTCCTGTAATTTCATTGCACGTAAACCACGTGCTGACCACATGGCGAGACGTTAGAGTACCACGTTATTGCCAATTCAACAATGTCAAACCTTAGAGCTATGTCATACTGTCACATAAGGTGACATGTTAGCTTTAATCTTTTTATCGATTACCAAATGTTTGCCACATCACCACCACATCTGCAAAGTCTATATGCCATGTCATCTTGTCACCTGCTTTTTGATCGGTTGTCAAGAATCTAAGTCCGATTTTTGACAAATTTCTGGCTTCTGAATTCAGCCATGGCCTCAATTTCTTAAATTTGGATCATACAATAAAGTTCTTTTTATATTGTTGATTCAGTCCACGTTGTTTTGACCGATTTAAGGATTCATCAATCGGTTCTTCAGGATTGTAGACTGATTCCGGTATAATTTCAACTTTCAGAATCCATCTATTGTCTCGGTTTCTCCAGATTCGTATCATACAACATACTTTATTGTATCTTGTTGATCCGATTCAACGACGATGTGCAAAAGTTGTTCTTCCTCGACCGTTCTTGTTGACAAGAAAGATTCTGATCTTGCCTCCACTGTTATTTCCATATCTACTAGGGATATAACCTCAATCTTCAACATCTTTCTCTGAAATTCTAGTCCAAACTTTTACTATGCCCTTTCACTTACTACTGGTAATTTTTCTTGTTTTTTTTTTATTATACTTGTTGTAATCATATGACTTCTGATCTCAACATTTTCTCATCCAAACTATCTGTTATGAATATTCCTACCATTCATACTACTGATGGTTCTTATTTGCAAGTTACTCATACTGGTCAAATTTCTATTTCACGTCTTTTTATTCTTAACATGTATTTAAGTTCATAAATCACTTTAAATGTCTTATCTGTTGGGAAATTTTGCAAATTGGGACTTAAAGTAGTATTTTCTAATAGTGGTTGTCGTGTGCAGGGTCATCGACCATGAAAAATCTTTGGGGCTGGTTGTAAAGTTGGACGTCTATTTGAGCTTTGTAGTTTGCACCTTCAACCTCAAATCCCACCACCACCACCACCTCATGTTCTTTCATCAACTTGTGTAACCTCGCCACCACCATCCTCATCGTTATCATCATCATCCCTATTACTATCATCCTTCTTATCACCACCACCACCACTACCTCCATCAACATCCTCATCATCTTCATCATTATAATCATCACATATTTCTTTTTCTCTCAACCTTTGGCATGCCGGATTAGTGCATCCAATGGACGTATCTGCACTTTAGCCTCTAGTGAAAAATTAGATTTTTTTCCACCGAACATCTCGATTGTCTTTCATGTCCACAAGCTAAGTAACACGCCTTGCGTTTTCCCACCAGTGACTCAATCTCTCAAACACCTTCTGATCTAGTGCAATATGATGTTTGGGGACCCTCACCTTCTACCATAATTGGGAGATCCAAAAATTTTGTTATATTTGTCGATGACTACTCTTAGTACACATGGTTGTACTTCATGCATAAGGGTTCTGAATTACCTCAAATCTATTCAAAATTTGCTATCATGATTCAAACTCAATTTTCCCATTATATCAAAATTTTAAGATCTGACAATGCCATGGAGTACAAGGATCAGTCTTTCCTTACCACCCTTTGAAAACATGACATACTTACTAATGAAGGTATTTTCGGCATCACCGAGTCAGCATCATGGTCCCAGCCACGCGTCCACTATCACCGTGACATTGAAGCATTCAGGAATCTAATGTGCCCCTCAGGGACATTGCCTCTCACAATTCAATGCCGTGCCTCTAGATAGTCAAATTTGGGGACTTAGCTATTTATCTCAATTGGCTCACCATTCCAGTCATTTTCTTCTTCGGAACTCTATGGATCTCCGCTCTCCTCCACCAGTTCACATCCACAAGCCTGATAGAGGCCCGTGGACTTTTCCAAATGGGACTAAAAGCCCAAGCCTGGTGATTATCTCCTAAAATACCCCGGATTATCGGCTAAACACATGATTTCGCCTAATTAACGGTGTTCAGGCCCGATTAAATAAAGTTAATCATCTCCAACGCCTATATATACCAGAGGCTATGTAGGCCCAAGGTAGGCCTAAAAACGCTAACGCTAAATCGCTATTTACATGACGCATTTCTATACATTTTTTCTCTAATCTCTTACTCTCACGCAGAAGGGGCTTCACGAGGACAAATTCTAGCTTAGCTTTGTGTAGGTATAACTCCCTAAGGAGCAGGACTCTAGACATCAGCAAGTCAGCCCTCTAAGACGGCTGTTACAACTCACTTAAAGAATTTTCAACTACAACTCCACCTTAGTAAGAGGACCCACATGTCACCTAACTGGACCATACTCGAGGTGTTGACCACTTTGGAACACCAACAGTTTAACGTTGTCTGTGGGAATCGTGCAAAAAGACTTCCCCTGATCATTGTTACCTGCTCAGCTGAGCTTGGGTGATTACAAGGTCTATTCAGACAAACAAACACATAATAAAAGCTCTTGCTATGAGTAACTGTCTTTCTTCAAAAGAACCAAGAGGAATGTCGAATGATCCAAAGGCTCACCCCTCAGCTCCCACCAACGAGGATAACTACCTCCCAGGATCAAGCATGTCCATCTATCCTATTCTTTGGGGCTTATATGGGTTAGACCTCGGGAGTTGTGCAGGAATCTTAGATTGATCTTCCTGAGCACCAGATATGCGAGTTCAAGTCATATGTGCAGCTTTTTCTCGCGCGCCTGTTGTCGACCCCTGTCCAAGGTACGAGCCTGGGGACTGCCTTCCACCTCGCGATCACGAGTCCGCAAGACCTGAGAGGGCTGCCCCGGCTGTGTCAAGATCTCCTCATTCGCGAAGACATGATGCTAGGAACCGACCAGGTTTACAACTGGGTTTAGCTCCCAACCACATATCAAGGACCAACCTGAAGGCCCATCATGGGCAAGGGGCAGGTGCCTGTTCGCCACCCTCGCACAACCTCAGCGTTCGAGCAACGGCTAACCGTTCGCGGGAAGCACCCAAGAGGAAAGTCGTCATAGAACATCGCCTCACCAATATGAAAGTGCTCCTAGAAGATATTCAAAATAGAGGAGGAAAGACCATTGGGCATTTATCAAGGCTCTGTTCTACTGAGCTTGTAGTGAGCTCAACACTCCATTTTTCTCCCAGCCATCTAGGCTGGAGAGCTCTTCGTCATGGCAATCCAGCTTCGCGAAGATTTGTGGAAACTTTTTTGGCAATAACCAAGTGTAAACAAGCTCAACAAGTTGTGCAACAAGAAGTTTTTAGAATCAATAGGGTGACTTTAGAATCTATAACGCTGAGTTTTACCACGACTGAGGACATTCCACAGAGGATTTCTTCGAGTCAAGGAGTGAGCTCAACTCAAAGGTGGAGAAGAACGACCCTCCGTCCTACTGGAGACGGAGACAGAGACGCGCGCCCTCCAGCTTATCTCCAAGTGAGGCTCAAAGGTGGAGAGAAACAACCCTCCATCCCACTAGAGGCATAAATGAGCGTCATTCAGCCTATTTCCGACAAGGGTGTCTTGACACCTAGTGTCGCGGATGACTCTCCAAATCAAAATCCTAGCTCTCGGCGTCACAGATGATTCTCCACAACGGCATTCCGACCCTCAGAGTTATGGATGATTCTCCAGATCAACATCTCGATTCTCAGTATCGCGGATGATTCTTCATAGCGGCATTCTAATCCCTAGAGGCGCGGATGACTCTCCAGATCAACATCCCGACTCTCGGCTTAGCAAATGATTCTCTACAAGCCTCATCTTGGCGCTCAGTAGTGAGGATGACGACTAGACCCTCTACGAAGGTTAATAGTCTGTATCCGAGGAAAGACTAAGGTCATCGATCAAGGGCAGTGAATTCATCGAGTCTAAGGGCCTACAGCTAAGTATCTCTCTCTACTAGTTGACTACAAGTCTGATGTTCTAAAGGGGAAGGTGTTCCTGCATGAAGCAAATGAAGATAACCTGAAAAGGTTTTGAATGAACCTGGCTATAGAAAACTCCCCGACGACCGGCCACGGGGGACCAACCGCCACGTTGCGCCCCTGCGGACCAAGAGGACCATATACCCTAGGAAACCCTCCTTCTAAGTTTGCAACATAATATCCTTACAATCAACTCGTATCCCAGACTAGAGGGCTAGTGGTCCATGTTCCTAGGTAGGAACAGTAGTTTTCAAAATTTTACAACTCTTAAGAAGTTACCAACCATAAAGCAACCCGACAAAAATGTCGGGATGAAATAATAGAATCTAAAGTATCTTGGCTGTGTCGCTCAGAAACTTACACGCTTGCAAGCAGAAAAATAGGAATAAATGAAAAGGAGTCCACAAAATCCTAAGTGTTGAAGAAGTGACGATCCAAAGCTCAGTCCTCACTGCCCTCGTCTTGAGGGGCGTCTGTGTGAGGAGAAGGAGCGTCAATCTCGCCCTCCTTGGGGCCCCCCTCGTCAGCACTGTCCTCCTCGGCATCTATTTACTCGATGCCTTCGTGCTTAGCATTGCCCTTCAGATCTGAGAACTTCATGTCCACAGGGCTGCCAAGGAAATCAGGATACAGGTAGTGGATAGCCTTCATGGTGGCCCGGTTCCCTGCCTCCAAGAAGTTATTAACTATCGCTTGAACCTCCAGAAATCTAGGGCCCTTCTTCTGCTATTCCACCGCCTTTGATCTGGCCATTACCTTGGCCCGATTAATGGTGTCCCTCCACTTCTGCTCCAAGTTCTTTATATGCCGTTTGTAAGTGGCGAACTAGGTCTCGATCGTGTCAATCCGAGACTAAAGAGTCTGGCGATCAACGTGAAGTCCAAGGTTCTTGGTCGAAACAGTAGATAGGTCAGCCCAGAGACTGGTCTCAACCTTTTCATTTTTTTGAATTGTGGCTCGGTGAGAATCTAACTCAGCGAAAAGTCTGCTCTCTGGGAAAAGCTAATTCACCAGCCTAGTGAAAACAAGTTGGGGGAAGAAAGTGGAAGATCATAAAGCTAAAGAAAACTTTGCAAAATTCAAATTGATAAGATGTCTGTGGTGCGGAGTTTAGTAATCTATCGCCTAGAATTCCAGGGGGGTCACCCATCCTTGAATTGCTATTACCTAGGCACGCTTAACTGTGGAGTTCAGAAATCTATTGCCCAGAATTCCCAAGGGGTCACCCATCCTTGTATTGCTGTCGCCCAAGCACACTTAACCATGGAATTCAGAAATTTATCGCCCAGAAATCTATCACCCAGATGTTCACCGCTCAGAAAAGTGTAGGGTCCGGAGCTTGACCTCCAGGAGCCAGGAGCTTAACCTTCAGGAGTTTGGCCTCTAGAGGCTTGACCTCTAAGAGTCTGCTCTACAGGAGCTTGACCACTAGAAATCTGCCCTCTAGGGGACGGCTGTTCAAAATTTTACCTGTCAGGAAAGCCGCCCAAAAGACGAGACGACCTGAGCTCTAGAAAATTGAGAAAATTTACTAACGCCCTGCCGTACTATCTCTACCTGGAGCACGGGCACATGGGGGCTTGTCCCAAATTGGTCTCCCAATATATGTTAACAGTTTGAGAAGTGCCATTGAAGAAATTAAAAAAATTTAATGCCGTCCTACCATGCTATCTCTGCCCGGTGCACTGCCACATGGGAGTCTATCCCAAATTTGTCCACCTGAATATGCAAATGGTTCGAGAAGTGCTGTTCAGAATTTTAGCCATTAGTAAGGTCGCCTAGAAGACGTGTCCGCCTCCCAAAAGCTCCGGTGACCTAAAGGCTGGCACTACCAGAATCAAGGTTTGTCAACCGGGAAGACTAGCCTCTGGTCGACAGAAAGCTCCAGAGAACCGTCCAAGGATGTTTCTTGTGTTTCGAAACCTCTGGGATGCTCGTTCTAGCCAGAAGTTCATATCCCTAACCTTATCGCTTCCTTTGCTGCCCAAGGCTAGGTGGCAACTGATGAAGGGCATTATCGAGTCAACATCAGGGCCTCAGTCATGTGCTCACCATCACTGTGACATGGACACATTAAGGAATCCAATGCTCCGCTGGGATACTGCCGCCTAAAGCTCTGTGTCGTGCCTCTGGATGACCAACTTCTGGGACTTAACCGTTTGTCTCGACTGGCTCACTATTTCAATCTGTTTCTCATCCAATACTCTATGGATCTCCGCTCTCCTCCATCAACTCACCTTCACAGGCCTGACAGAGGTCCGCGGGCTTTTCCAAATGGGCCTAAAAGCCCAAGCCCGGTGATAATCTCCTAAAATGTCTCGGATTATTGGTTAAACACATAGTTTTGCTTAATTAACCGTGTTTAAGACCGATTAGGTAAACTAATCATCTCCAACGCCTGTATATACTAGGGGCTATGCAAACCTGATGTATGCCTAAAAAGGCTAACGTTGAGTTGTTATTTACATACTTGATGCATTTCTATACCTTTTGTCTCTGAGCTCTTACTCTCACGCTAGAGGGATTCGCTCGGACAAATCCCGGCTCAGCCTTATGCAGGTATAACTCCCTGAGAAACAAGACTCTAGACTTCAGCAAGTCAATCCTCCAGGACGACCGTTACAGTTCACTTAAAGAATTTTCAACTCCAACTCTAGCTAAACAACTCCACCTCAGCAAGATGACTTATTTATCACTTGACTGGACCATACTCGAGGTGTTGACCATTTTAGTACACCAACACATACCCATAGATATTTTCTAGGCACCTCTTCTCAAATTGGTAGAGCTAAATGTAAACATCAACATATCCTAGATATTGTCTGTGCATTACTCATTTCATCATCTTGTCCGGAGCGCTTGTGGAAAGAAGCTGCTCTCTTTGCCATCTATACCAATGTTTGAGCCCTTTTACTTAGGGCTCGAGTATGTTGTTTTCTTGGATATGAAATTGAACACAAAGGACATCAATTTTGTGATTTCATTTCGTTGGCCCAAAGATCTACCCAAGAAGGAGGAGTGAATTGGGCAGTGACAAAAATTTAAATAATTAATTCAAACACAAGTTATCAATTTTTCTAATTGATTATTATCTTGTTAAGTAACGGAAATATGTTTAACTAAGTGCACACCCAAACAATATAAATGGAACAATGAAGCACACAACGGCTTATCCTAGTTCGCCAAACTACTCTTACCTACGTATAGTATCCCGAATTTTACAATCCACTAATCTTTTGATTTCTTTCCTAGGTAGGAATCGAACTCTCGCAACTCTTAATTGTTTTTGCAGGTTGAGAATCAACCTTTACACTTTCACTTTATCACAATATTATACTTATCATTTTCATAGACTTAAAAAGAACCTTATCTCACGTTAATTCTATTACAGGAAAAATCAAAACTTAATCTTTTAAAAGGCTAAAGATTAACCAAATCTTTTTCGCAGGCTAAAGATTAAACCCTAATATTTTTCTCAAGTTAAAGATTAAACCCTAATTACCATGATTAGACACCGTCCCAAATATGTCTAATCCACTCAAACTCGCAAATACAAAAATTCATGAGTTTTTTTCCCCACAAGAGATTGTATCACCTCAATACAAGTATGCTCAATTAATATCCCGAATACTATGTGATAGAATCTATGTGAAACATAAATCTAATTTAATCAATTTAACGCACAAACAATAACTAATCAGATTTCACAAATAAAAATCGTTTTAAAAGATTTTCACGATATTAGATTTGAAAATGATTTTTCCTAAAATACTTAATCCAAGTAATTAAATAAATAATCTAAGAAAGCGAATTAATTAACTTGGAAAGATATCACCGGTATTTCTTGAAAACGATTACAATTTCTTAGTGAAGAACACATATTGATGACCAAAATTTTTGCGCGTCGATCAAGAATTCTTTTGATAATACTCTCTTATAATTTTCTCAGTGTAAAATTCTTTCTTGTAATAGCAAAAGCTGAATGTTCTTCATTACTTAATTTGAAAACCCCAGGTCTCTATTTATAGACTTTTAACTAGACCTCCAATGACTAGTTTTCAAATTTCAAGACCTTAAATGATTCTTTAATATCTCATATATCATATATTATCAAAATAAGTATGTTTCATTTAAAAATACTTTTAGGAAAGCTCGATTTGGTCCCCAAAACTTTTTGGATTTAAAACTCTTAAAGATAGGAAATAGTTTTACCAATTCAATTAAAAGAATAGTTTAATATATGAATCAATTAAATAAAAAATTAGTAATATATGATATATAAAAATAAAATACCCAAATCCCTAAAAAAAAACTTCTTTGAATTTTTTTCAAAACAATGAGATTTGACACAAAAACCGAAATAGTTAATAAACTATTCTACAGCCATCGGTCAACCGGCCTCAATTGGGTCGACGGACCCCCTTTGCAACTCTTCAACTTTTTACCATTGTACGACCTCGATTGGTTAACCGATTAGTCCATTGAGTTTTCCTAGTTTCTTTGTTTCGGCTACTAGAATCGTTAGTTGACCGACCCTAACCGTCGGTTGACCAAATTAGCTAGTAGGGTCACTTATTTAACTTCCTTAAGCTGCTGTTTTTGTTAGTCGACCAACTCATTTCGTCGGTTAACCGATTTACCAGAAAACACATTATTTCTTGTGTTAAAACTATTTTTTCACTTAAACTTTTTACCAAAAGTATTTTTAATGATTTAACACTTTATAAAAACCATTTTAGAATTTTAAACTTATTACTTCTTACTATAATGCATATAAGATTATTCATTTTAAAGTGTCATGCATAATCCTAATTCGGGTTGCATTAAAAGTATAAAGGTAATAAGTTTTTTTTACCTAAATGTCTTTGATGCTTTGAAAATCTTCATTATTTTCATCTTGCACCCGTCTTGAATTCTTTTGGTTCTTTAATAATCACTTCGTGAATTCTTTAATGATTAATCTTTTTTGACCTATTCTTTTTCTCATTTCAACGTTAAGAACTTTTAATCTGAAACCACTCAATAAAATCATTAGTTCTATAAAATATCAACATTTAATTGTTTATTAAAATATTAGGTTCAACATATTCCTAATCGTCTTCGTATTTCTCGTCATGTCACATTCTAGGAACGCAATATGTTTTCTTCTATATTCATATTTCACTCAACATATACCACCAACCATCTATATTTTATCAATCCATCCACATCCTTCTTCCCTGATCATTTTAACGAAAAAATCACCAAGGCCTAGTTCGTTTCCACCTTACAAGATTATTCTGATGCCGACTGCGTCGGTGATCCCATCAATAGACATTCAACCACTGGTTACTATTTCGTCTTGGACAATTCTATCATTTTCTGGTATAGTAAGAAACAAAACGTGGTTGTCTGTCCTAGCACTGAAGCTTAATAGTGTGTCATTGCTGCCACAACAAAAGAACTACTTTGATTTTGTTGGCTCCTCGCTGACATAGAAGTCTCTTCCACTACTGTCACTGTTATACATTGTGACAATAGGGATGCTATTTATATCGCCCATAATGACGTTTTTTCCACTAGCGTACAAAATACAACAATACTAACACTTCATATGTCACCATATTCTCCATAATACTGTTTGACTTCACTCTGTCAATTCAGTGATTAAACAACAAAAATTTTCACCAATGGTCATCCACTTGGATGCTTTTATACTCTAGTTTCCAAACTCAAGTTGACATCTAATTTATTGTCTTGAGTTTGAGGGGAAAAACATTACCCCAGTAGATTAACCAAACTCTAACCCTACTAAGGAGACCAGAGTCCCTCTTTATATAAACGACTTTTGTATATGTCTGTACAATATAACTTTTTCAAATGACAATACAATCGCTTCATGTTTTTTCAATGTTCCGTCTCTCAATTATTCTAACAATTATAAATAAATCAATAAATTAGACTTAATTTAAGAATCAATTAAGGATCAATTTCATATTCTATTATTTGTGTATTGAACAATTCTCATAGAATAAAATATACAAAATATCTTTAACTTACAAAATATCAGCTTAACGATCCTCTCTTCGCAAATCCTAATTCGCGGACTCCACTTGCGCAAGTCATATAAAGGGTTAAATTAGAAATTGTTATGATTTTCATTGAAAATATATGTTGCACATGCTCATTTTTGTTACTGGATTTAACCATTTTTCAGTTTTTTTAATTAAATTTAATAAAAGTTGACCTCGCAGACCAAATTAAAAGAAAGGGTAATAGAGTGATTATAGATACTATTTTTGGTCCTGTCGGTATTATGTTAATTTAATTTTTAAAAATTTAAATTCTTTACCAAGTCAATTTAAATAAGAATGGGAGTCTTAATTTCAAAATTTCAATGGGTCATTTCATGTCCAATTTATAACCGGAAAACTTTAGGTCCAAATCAAAAAACGAGAAGACACCAAGAAATTAAAATTGGCATTCCAATAGATCAATTGAGCTTAAATGACTAAATTAAAGTTCTGAATCTTGAGTAGGAAGTTTCAATAAAGGTTTTAAAATGAATTTAGAATTTAGAAAACTTTGGGAAGTAAGCTGAAATTAGAAATTTTAACCCATAAGGCCTTATGATAACAGTTGAATTGTTGAATCAAGGACAAAATCATGACTAATAAAAGTTATAAGATTCTAATTAAGATCCTTTCTAAACCAAATTAAAACAATGGTTCGAAATGGAAAGTTTAGAGATTTAATTAAATATTTTAACAGTTTTAGTAAAAAACAAAACTTCAAAAGGTTAGATTTGAATATCTATTTTTGAATTGGATAATTTGGGAACCACCTAGACAAGAACCATTGGTGGTCCAATTGAAATTTCGGAAAGTTGGAAAAACCTATAAAAGATAAAACCCATTTGCATATTCACTCACTCATATCTATCCCTAGTCCGATTTTCCACCCTCTAAACTCCCCTAAGCCTCTGTACCCCTACCAAAAACACTCCCCCTCATCAAAACAAAAAATAGAAAAAAATAAAAGAATAAAATTCGAAGAAGTAAAGAAAGAGTAAGTTACCCAAGGTATGTCCTCTACTTGGAGCTTTGGTTTCATTGCTCTCTCATACTTATCAAATGAAGTCATTTACTTAAGAACACTATAATGCTTGCCTACCAAAAATATAATAATACTGTTATGGTACTTGTGTAGTCGAAATCCGATTGCGGATCCAACGAAATGTTGTAAGAACAATACAATACTTGTATAGTCGGAATCTATTTGCGGTTCTAATGAAATAACGTGGAAAAAAACTAAACCTAAATAATAAAAGTCTTTCGCATGGTAACTGTGTAGTCATAATCCATTTGTGGATCTGATGAAATATGGTAAGTGGGATACGGAATCTGTATAGTTAGAATTCATTTGCGGGTTTGATGAAATACTGTTAAAAAATATATATAAAAAAAATAATGTTTTCTAAACTCACAAGTTTCTGTAATCATATGCCTTCATCTGTTCATCTCGTTTACCTTTCTTTCATAATGTTATTGTGTCCAAAAATAAATAAATAAATAAAACCAACTAACTAAAGAGCATAAGAGATAAAACAACCTGTAGTATCTCCTTAAGTCATAAGATGATTTTTCTTTTATTCTTCTATTTATGAATTTAAAAATGACATAAAATCCTAATTAAGGGATAGTTTTTCATACCTTTATTCTTGATTTTCCAATATGAGTGAAATTTTAAGACAATGAGTTTAGGTCGTCTTCTATATGTTGGATTTTTGGTCAGGTTAAGTCAGCCGAAATGATAAGAAAAAATCTTTTTGAATTCACATCATGTTCATTAAGCTAATAACATCTTAAATTCATGCAGCCAAGAAATGTAATTCTTCAAAAAAATCATGTTCGTGAAAACCATATTTTTTCCCAAAAGGAACCTAAACGGCAAGAGGGGTTAATTTACTCTATATCATCATCGACATTTCTAATTAACTCTAATTAGATGGTTAAGATGTACATTACAAAATTCAATCCATAAAGCATCCCTTGCACCGCCTGCACTGTTAGAATGATATCTCCCTCCGATTTTTGTTTTTGTGTTTACTTCATTTTGTGATTTGTAAGCTCCTCTACTTAGTCGCATATACCCGTTTATTTTTTATTTATTTTTTGTTGAATTTGTTATAGTTTACAGGTTTTGTAAAATTTGCTAATATAGTAGAATTTCATGTAATGCAACAAAAAATAGATATTTGCTTTTGATGGTCTGCTTTACTGTGGTTACGTCTTGCATGTATTGTTTCGTCCTCTTCATCCCTCTCCCCCTTCGTGACTTGTGTCTTTTTGTTTAAATAGAAAAGCATGAGACGAATTGCTTACGACTAATTTTATGCGTTCACTCTAAAAAAGCAGTAAGAGTATTCGAACCTGGATTTCCTGAATCTAATTGTTCATTAATACATTCGTTACCTCCAACTCTTACTGCTGAAGTATTTTGATAACCTTTTGGATTTAGTGATCGTGGATATTTTGGAACTGTTTAAGCTCTGTTGCGTTGATCATATGAATTATCTTTAATAGCCTTGGCGAATTTCGTCGTTTCTAATGATTTGGAAAACTGAACTACTTTTAATAGTTGTTGGCGAACTCAACCGTTCTTAATGATTTGGAGAGTCGAACTTTTGTGAGCAGTTTTGTCGAAGTCGATCGTACCTGACGATCTGGCGAGTTGAACTATCTTTAACAATTTTGTTGAAGTCGATCGCATTTGGCGATCTGTAGAGTCGTATTGTCCTTATTAGTTTTGTTGAACTTGGTCGCACTTGACGATCTAGAGAGTCGATCAGTTGTGTCTAACGATCTGGTAAGTCGAATTGCCTTAGCAGTTTGTCGAATTTGATCGCACTTGGAGATCTGGAGAGTCAATCTGCTTTAGCAATTTTTCGAATTCGATTGCACTTGGCAATCAGGAGAGCCGATCTGCTTTAGCAATTTGTCGAATTCGATTGTACTTGGCAATCTGGATAGTCGATCTACTTTTGAAATTTCTTGAATTCGATCACACTTGGCGATCTGGAGAGTCGATCGATCATTTTTGACAATCTAGATAGTTTAACTGTTTTAATAGTTTTAGGCAATCTACAACACTTCAAAATTTTTTTTTTTTTTTTTTTTTTTTAACACCAGATCAAATTCATAGAGTGATAATAATCAAGCCAAAGTAGATAACTTAGTTCATTTAAATGACTAGAACAAAAAATAAAAACAACTTCTTACACAAAATATTTTCTAAGGTGTTCTATGTTCCAAGATCTCGGAATGGGAATGCCTTCTAGATCTTCCAACCAATAGGTACCAGGTCAATTTATCTTTGTCACGCAATACAGTCTCTCCCAGTTCAACACTAATTTCCCAAGTGTGCTTCAAGCCTACGTGGAATTACTCGTTCGAGTACTAAGTCTCCAAGTTTGAAGTATCTTGGATTCACTGCTTGATTAAACACCTTTGCTGCTCTTGATTTATATGTAGCCATTCAAAGTTTTGTATTTTTTCTTTTCTCCTTGACATGGTCCAATTCTGCTGTAACGTTGATTCGTTGTCTAAGATATTGATTCTATTAATGCGCCTTGCAGGCAAGCCGGTCTCCTCTGGGACAACTACTTTTGTCCTTGTCTAGTCTCTTCTTTAGTGCTTCCTTAATCGACCCGTTTGTCATCTTTGCCTGATCTTTGGCTTGTGGATGTACTGGTCTCGACATTGGATGCTGGATTTCCATTTGGCCACACATCTTCCCTACATTTCCTTCAGTAAATGGAGTTTAGTTGTCTAATATGACAAATGCTGGTATTCTGAAACGACAAATAACATTTTTTCACAAGAAGTTTTTCATCTCACTTTCTCCCACTATAATAAATCCATCTACTTCTACCCATTTAGTTAAATAACCAATTACGACAAGTACGTACCTTTTATTCCAAGGTGCAAGAGTAAACGGTCTGAGAGCATCCATAAATATTGGGTAAATGGCCATGGGCGGAGTATTGGGGTTTGATTTTGAGCTAGAGCTTTGATATCATGGGATAATTTAAGACACTTTTCGCACTTTTGAATGTATTCCTTTGCATCATCTCACATTGATGGCCAATAGTAGCCAATGGTAAAAGCTTTGTATGCTAGCATGCACCCTCCTTGATGGTTTCCACAACCTCCATCGTGAATCTCTCGTAGGACATAAGTTATTTCTTGTGGGCCCAAGCAAAGCAACAGTGGTTGAATAAAGGATCGTCTGTACACATTCATCATGTATGAGGTACCTGGATACTTTATATAGGACTTTTTGGCCATAATCTTTATCATCATCTTGGAGCCCTTCCTTCAAGTACTTCACTAAGGGTGTTCTCCAGTCTTTTGATTTAAAGAGTTGACCTACCCTGGCACACAAGTTAGTTGATGTTGTGGTAGATGGTAGCTCCTAGAATTCAACCATTTCTTATCTCTGGTTTGACCCGAAAGATGATTCTAGCACCGACAGTGCATCAGTCTTCTCGTTCTCTATTCTTGGGATCATATCTAAATTGCAATTTTTGAATGTGGCCATTAAAGCTTTCATCTTTTCCATATAGAGGTGTAACAATTCTTCATTGACCTTGAACACCCCAATAATTTGAGTTACCACCAATTGTAAATCCAACCTAACTTCGATGTATTGGGCACCCAAACCTTTTACCAGATTCAGTATTATGATTATCGCTTCATATTCTGCTTTGTTATTTGATGTTCAAAATCCAAACTGCACTGCATATTTGATTTGGTTCCTTTCAGAGTCTCTAACACTACACCAGCTCCGCAGCCCTTAACATTTGATGCTTCATCTACCCACACAAAGGTCGTGAGTTTGCTTAGAATATTCTCGATCTTCGTCTGCTTTATCCTTTATGCGGGTGAGTTCACCAATGAAGTATGCAACTGCTTGCCCTTTGATTGCGGTCTGGGATTTGTATTTGACGATAAATTCTCTGATATCCACTAACCATTTCATTAGCCACACTGAGGTCTCAGGTCGGTGCATAACTACTCGCAATGGATACGACTTCATCACATTAGTCACGTGTTCCTAGAAATAGGGCCTCAGTTTCCGAGTTGACTTGATCAAGGCTAGATCTAGCTTCTCCAATGCTATGTATCGTGTTTTGAATCGGACCAAAGATTTACCGATATAGAAAACTGGTCGCTGACTTTTTTGTTCCTCTTTCATTAGTGTCGTACTGACAGAAACTGGAGTCACTACCATGTAAGGATACAATTCATCTCACAGAGAGTCCTTTAGTTGAGTTTCTATTGACCTGAGGTAATTCTTTATTGATTGTAGTGCCTCTTCGCATTTCTTGTTCTACTGCAAATTGTTGTTTCCCTTCAAGAGTTTAAAGAAGGTGCATGCCTGTCATAAAACTTTAAAATAAATCTATTAAACACTGCTAACCTTTTGGTCAACGCTTGGATTTCTCTCCCATTGTTATCTGATCTGGTGTTCTGAATTGCCTCTAGTTGTCCTAAATCCACCATTATTCTGAGTTGGTTCACCACGAAGCCGAGTAACTTTCCTTATATGCCCCAAAAACATTTTATTTAGATTAAGATTCATGTTGTATTTCCGTAGGATAGTGAATGCCTTCTCGATATAGGCTTGGTGATCTTCTTTTGAGGTGATTTTGACTAGTAAAATCGTCAATATATACTCTATTGTATGGTTGATATGATCTTGGAACATTTGGTTCACCAGTCTTTGGTATGTCTTTCCTATATTCTCAAGCCAAAAGGCATTACAGCATAACAATAAATACCTCTTTATGTGATGAATGCAGTTCTCTCCTCGTCTTGCTGCTCCATTTTGATGTGATTGTATTCGGAATATATGTCTATCATACTATGAAGCTCATGACCCATTCTTACATCTATCATCTGGTCTATCCTTGGCATTGAATAAAAGTCCTTTACGCTTGGTTTAGGTCGATAAAGTCGACGCACATCGTCAATTTCACGTTTTTTTTTCTTGACTAGCATATTATTTGCTAGACACTTCGGGTACATCACATCTCAAATATGCCTGATCCTAACCAGATGCCAAACTTTTGCTTCGATCATTTTTTTTCTTCTCAGCATTGAAAATCCTCATCTTTTACCATACTGGTTGGTATCTAGAGATGTCGAGTCAGTGGACCACTCACTTGGGATCGATTATCTTCATTTTCTTTGGCACCCAAGCGAAGACATCCCAACTTTTCTTGAGCATATACATAAATTGTTACTTCTTAGATAAACTTAGTTTTGCTCTGATCTGCAACTTTCTTCCGTCTGGCTTGAAGAATACATCTTCCACTTGTTTCGCTAGTTGGAGTACGTTTGGATGTTCTCTGAAGTCGTCTATCTTTTCTGATGTATTCTTGGGCGGAACAACTTCCAACAAATCCATTGATTGCTATTGGATTTTATTTTCCCTTAATGTCTATCGAAAGCATTCTATGGAAGCCACTTGATCTCCTCGAATTACAGCCCCTCACCATCCATAGGGTTTTTATGCACTGCTGGAACGTCTATATCACAGCTCCCATAAAGTGGTGCCAAGGACGACCTAGAATTGCGTTTTGATGTGGAATTCATTATCATGAACTCCATAGCATTTGTTGCTTGGTCTTCTTCCTTGTTTGTCGTGACTGAAAATATAATCTTTCTTTTGGGAGAGCTCAGATCTCCATCGAATCCCACCATCATAGTCTAACTGGTTCCTATGTTTGAGTTGCGCACTCCTATTTGCTTTAAGGTACTTTAAAAAATGATATTAGTTGAACTACTTGTATCATTTAGGATTTGTTATACCTGAAAGATGGATATCCACAAAGTGATGACCAAAGCATCTTCATGAGGATGAGAGATCCCACTAATACCCTCATCGGTGAAGGTTATCGCCAGTCCTAGGTTAATTGTCACTACCATGATTTTTTACAAAACCTCGCTCTAGAGCGGCCTCTTGAACCCTCTTTTTCCTTGCTCGATTTGACTTCCTAGTTACGGGACCGCTGGAATGTATCATGTAGATCATCTCGTGAGTGTGGCTCAGACCTTCGTCTTTTATCCTTTTATCTTGGCATCCATTCCTCCTTTCGCCTTCTGATCTTTTTATTTCACTGCGTTCTCCTGGAGATATCCCCAAAGCCACCCATGATCTAACAACCTTTTCATTTCCCGTTTGAGGTATCAATAATCATTGGTTTTGTGGTTGCAGTCTTTGTAGAAGTCATAAAATTTATCCCTGCTCTTTCGTTCGAATCTACTATGATCTTGAGATGCCAGACCATTGTTTTAGAGGACTTGACCTCATGCAGTATCCTCAACCCAAGAAATTTTGGTTCGAAATGAGGTTCTGACCTTGGATTAGAATCTGTTATATATTTTTTTGAGTAATCAGAACTTGCCCCTTTTGCCTTACTGTGCTCATTTTCATCGTGCTTTGGTCCGTCTCTGGTTGATGACATTCCTTTACTTGTCGACTTCACCTCTTCTAGTTTCCTGTGGGGTTTAGCTCTTTTCATCAGTTTTGTTATCTCTTGTGAATTGTGTTTTGTCAGCGAATCATAAAAACAGCCATGACGCAAGCCTGAAGTAACGGCGTCTATGATAAGATTGGCATAACATCCTTCTATACTTGTCAACTTTTTGTTAAATCTAGTTATGTACTGTCATAAGGACTCTTCTTTGTCTTCTCTAAGCCCTGGCAAATAATCTGCTCCTTTCTTTAGTCACTGACATATGATGAAGCGGTTGATAAACTGTTTCCCCAGTTTTGGGAAGATTGAGATTGAATGAGATGGAAGACTATGAAACCATTCCAAAGCCAAACCTTTCAATGTAGTGGCAAAGGCTCTGCATAATACATAATTACCTACCTCATACAATGCAATAACATACTTGAATTATGTACATGATCATTTCGATCAGTTTTTCTTTGTATTTATCGAGTTGAGTAGGGTCAAATTGCTTGGAAATGGTTCTTCCATTAGTGCTGCAGTGAAATGTGGCTCTGTTCCTCATAGAAGGACCTCTAATTCATCAGTGATATGTTCTTCTTTCTGAACTCTTACCTCATTCAGCGAGACTATGGTCTTAGATTTACTAATCATCATCATCTCTCTTGCTAGAGGGTCTTTCTTGCCCCCCGGTCTCACTTGGTTGAGTTTGATGGTGGCTCTGGTGATTCGGCTTCCTCATCAATCATCATCGATAAGTTCTTTATTCACCCACTTCTTTTGCCTTTCGACTATCTAAATACTACCTTCCTGAGCTCTTCGATTTATTGGGTCAAAGACTCATAGTCTCCAACCCCCTTTTATACCTTCGTTGGTGTGCTGGTAGCTTCTTCCTAGGTTATTTCTATTCTGACTTTCTTCCTCGATCGTAACTGCGGCATGGTATTGTTACAAGCTTCTCGAACAAAAATGATGTTGCCCAAAAATCTTACTCCAGAAGCTGTCAATCTGCAAAACCGAAAAAGCTAAGGATGGTACTGGTGTGATATCAGTCAAATAACCTCCGGTGTGAGAATAAATTAAATTGTTATGTGACAGAGAAAAATGTATTATATCAAATGGTTTAATGTATGCACTTTTATACTTGGTATCTTGGATGATCATGGTGGTGGGTGATTATACATCCTCACATGATTGCATCACCTTTGCATTATCCGATAAAAGGTTTTTATTGGTACTGCTCACGAAGGTGGCCATGCCTCCCTTACGTGGGTAGTTTTCTTGTTTATCATGCCACTCCATTGGATTTGCTCGCCTATTCTACTTCGTTGTGTGAGTTCACTAGGCTGAAGTAAAGCCATTCCTTAATCGTGCATTTCTTTCGGCCCATGAAACGGTCGTTTCCTTAGGCCCAGAATCAATTACCAATTATCTTCGCCCATTTAATATAGAATGCGTGTTTAAAAGAGAGGAACTGGTTGAATGAGAGATTTAACTCCATCAGCGGGTATGGGTGGAATGGTACTCGATCCAAAGGGGGTCGAGTAACGGGTGGGTCGGGTTTGGGTAAAATAAAAAATAATAATGTAATAACCAACCGACCCGATAGGGGGTTGGGTCATTTACACAGTTTACACTTACACCTATAATAGGAAGGAAGAAGGAAGGGGGAGCAAAGTGTTAAAAAAAAAAAAAAAAAAGGATGTGTATGTTAGAAATTCAAAAGGTAAAATTTTAATTATATTAAATTTTCAAAGGATAAAATAATAATTTAATGAAACTTAAATTTCATTCCGAGTCCAATATTTTGCTAGTATTTGATCGTGTTTTTTTAGATAAAGAAATGAAAGCTAATTCCATGTAATTGGAATTGACTAATATAATGTTTATTGTGAAATTGGTTAATTTCATATTTTGTGATTGAGATTGACTAATATAATGTTTATTGTGAAATTGGTTAATTTCATATTTTGTGAGATTAGAAAATTCTTAGTAATTAGAATAAAATTTAATCACATGTATCAAACATAAGAATGCAATGATCATTCTCATCACTTTTTTTTTTTTGTTAATTTATTGGAGGAGGGGGTTAAACTCTAGAGCTTCCACAAATAAAGCTAAATACATATCCACTGAGATATGGCTATTCTAATCACATGTCAAATTCAGTGTACCAAAATGTTATAAATATATTAGATAGAATTCTAATACAGATGTGAAATTTGGTGGCCTTATTTTTGTTCATGGTTTTATTGTGGCCAAACGAATATGAATAAACAGGAAGTGAGGTGGTGAGCTACGAGATCCCAAGGCCAAAGATAGGGATTCACAGATATGTGTTCCTACTTTTCAAGCAAAACCACCGCCGGCAAACAACGGCACCGGTAGCCTCAAGGGACAGATTCAGCAGTCGGGAGTTTGCAAAAGAAAATGAACTTGCACTCCCCGTTGCTGCTGTCTACTTCAATTGCCAGAGGGAAACGGCTGCAAGAAAGCGTTAGGTCGAAGTACAAAAAAATTTAGGGCAACACCGTCTACCTAAGTCCGCTTGGTTCTATGATATGTAGTTTCGTATTTGTACTCCCACGTTTGAGCAAATTAGGTGCAATCTTATTCAATTTGTTGCAAGTATATTTTGAAGAATGACAAATGATCATGTTTTTTTCCCCTTAAGCAAGATGTGCTATCTCATGTAAAAATTTAAAAGAGATTTTTATTGCTTACCCCTATACTTGTGGATTAAAGTGTTTTTTTAATTGTAACGGTCAACGGAAAAAGTCAACAAAAATTTGTAAGTAGTGTTAAAATGACATTTATACCCTTATAAGATTTTAATAGGGTTAATTTTAATACTATTCTAAAATGTAAAGGGTAAATAGTGTAATTTGTTTTTGTTTTTTTATCTCTTTTACCGAATGAATCATCTTCTTCACCGAACGCAGCCACCTCCACTCAGCAGCCAACCCCCATCGGAAAAGCACAGCCGATGGCCTCCTATGCCTCCCAACCCCTCCTCCTCCTCTTCTCTCTCTCTCTCCACTCTAATAACCCAGATTTGGGTCTCTCTCTCTCTATATATATATAAACAAACAAGTGGCATTTCTCTTTCACTCCATAACAATAGCAGCGGAGACGGAGCAACGTCGGTGGTTTGTCGTCTAAAACCACACCATGGCTAGAGGTTTGAAGAAGCATTTGAAGAGGCTCGATGCCCCTAAGCATTGGATGCATTTTTTTTTCCGCATCAAATCAAATTACGAACCGTTAAAAGAAAATAATAATAAATAAATAAAAAAATTCACATTTAACCAAAACGATTAGGTTTTACCACAATTTTAAATATTAAGCGATCTGTAACAAAGAATAATCTCAGAAAAATATGCCAAATAAACTAAATAAACTCAACTGAAATAAAACTAACATAAATAAACTAATGAGGAATCAGCATTGTACCTGATGGTGTTGTCAGTTTCCATCCGAATCTAATGAGGAATCAGCCTGTTTTGCCTCATCTTCTTCGCTGTCGGCACCATTTCCGACGATCTATTTTTTTAGTGTACACACACACAAACGAGAGAGAGAGAGAGAGAGAGACCGCTAGGTCGCCATCGCGGGAAAGGGAGAGGGGCAGGAGGAGTGAGGAGGGATGGGTGTGGGGGAATCATGAATTGAGGGTGTTTTTTTTTTTTTTTTTTTTGGAAGAGATGAGTTTTGACCCCTTAAGTTTAAAATAATTTTCAAACAAATCCCATTAAATTAATAAAAACAAAATGAGAAAATTGTCTTTATTTTTAAAATAATATATAAAAAATACCCTCAGTTTTGTTGATTTTTAACCGTCGCACTTTAGTGCACAAGTACAGCGGGTAAGTGGTAAAAAATATCACAGCGGGATAAGTGCATAACGACCTAATTACAAGGGGACAAAGTGTAACTAACCCACGTTAGAAATATGAAAGTAATTAATAATTATAATCAATTATAAAAATATATATTTGGAAAAAAAGACCCTCTCAATTTGAAAAACCAAACTAAATATTTCCTACATTTTTCATTTTCTAATTTAGTTTTGGGATGATTACACTTTGCACCCCTATGATTAGGTTTGATTGTACTTTACATCCTTCTAGTATTTTAATACTAAATGATGTTTTACCCTTGAACGGTCAAACGTAAAAAGTGAACAAAAATAAACTATTCAATGCTAAATGACGTTTATACCCTTTAAAAATTTAATTAGAATTATTTTAATACTAATTCAAAACTTAGTGTCATTCAATCTCTCCCTCCAATGCCAAAATGTCGGGCACCCTTCACCATCTCTCCTCTTATGCTAAAATCATTTCTAAAATCATACCCATCTCAAATGGTAAAATAACTTCACGACATTCAATCCAAAAAAAAAATAAATAAATACATTTAGAAAAAAATAAAAAAATCCTTGCTCGGATCAGTAGATCCAGCTTTGGATTTATAGATCCGAAGCTTGGATCTATTTTTTTAATATATATATATATATGTGTGTGTGTGTATATTTATGTATGTATGTATATATATAGAGAGAGAGAGAAAGAGAAAGGATATGAGAGAAGCAATAGAGAGAGGAGATGAGGGAGTAAAAGAGAGAGACAGAGCCACCACGTGGGTTCTTTGTCAATGTCGTCGGGAGATGGGAGGGGTTGTGGGGATGAAACATAGGTAGGGGTAGGGGCCGTGGGCAAGAACCAACGAAATGAGTGTGGGGAGGAGGTTTGGAAGATATAGTTTTTACCTTTTGAGTTTGGAATAATTTTTAAATGGACTTTATTTAATTACTTGCAAAATGAAAAAAATTACACTTATTTTTAAAATAAAATAACAAAAATACCCTCAACTCTGTTAAATTTTTAACCATTGCACTTAGCTTTAAAGCACATGTGATGTAAATAGTGACGAAAGTACCACAGAAGTGCAAAATGTTAACCACAGGGGTACAAAGTATGATTAATCTTTTTATTTTTAACTTCATATGTTTATGCTAATAGAAACATGACTAACATAGTAATTAAGCGTAATTAAGTATAGCGAATATTTTCTTAATTGTAAATATTTTTTTTTCGAAAAAAATATTATTTAATTCTTATCTGTTTGGTGCCTACCTTAAACAAAGGGTGGACACCCTTTGTTACCAAAAACAGAGGGTGTCTACCCTTTGTTTCTTGGGGAAAAGAAACAGAGGATGAAGACAAATAGTGCCAGACCTTTCGTCAGCGACGGCTCAAGACAGTTGTCTCAGCTTGAGGTGGAACAGGCTTTCCACCAAGGCAAATACATCGTAACCATCACCAATAAACTCAAGGAAGGAGCATGATTTTCTAGTGAACACTTATACACCCTGTTTGGCATATTTACAATTTTTTTCCTTTTCCATTCAATAAATTTCTCTCTGTGATTGCTTACACTTATTATAATTTTCCCATCTTGGGGTACTGGATTTGTTTATGGTTTTCAAGTAAATTGATTCTCTCATTGGATTTTTAGCACACGGTAGGGAGAGTGTCCTTTCTGTTTTTGGTGGAGAAGAAACAGAGGGCACATCCTCCATTATCAGAAACATAGGGTCTCCACCCTCTGTTTCGGGGGGGGGGGGGGGGGGGGGGGGGGGGAGAAAGGGGCGGGGGGAAGGAGGAGAGAGAAGAAGAAAAAAAAATGAAAAAAACATGAAAAGAGTATAATACCCTTAAAAAATCATGCGCATTGGTTTGAATGGAAAAACTAACAGAATGACCAATTAAAACTGCATACAAATTTAGAGTGTTTAAATTGAAAGACAACAAATTTATTTGACTACATAGAAATATGTCAATAATTAAAAGATCTAAAATGTAATTTTTCCAAAACTAAATTATGTCAATAAACTAAATTATGCCATTAACTAAATTATGCCATCAAACTAAATTATGCCAATACACTAAATTAAAAGTTGGTGGAAAATAAAGTCTCGATTAGAAAATATGATTTCCCTAAACACGCCTCAGTCTTAGGTGAAAAACGATATAAGACGGTTCTCATAGAGAAACTGAATTATAGCTTGTCGTCCCGATCTAGGCCTGGGAACTTCATGATGGTGATGATAAGTACGTTTAACTCTAATCGGGGATGATTGTGATAAGATATGAGATGTGCCCCAATCCATGATTGGGGATGATTAACTGCGATAACATGTGCCCCAGCCCAAGGCTGGAGATGGTGATGATAAAATGTGATGAAATGTTCTCAGCCCAAGGCTGGGAACAATGGAGATAGGCATCGTCTCAGTGAGGCCTAATCTTGTGAAATACTTCCCGTCTTGTGGCCAAGGGTGATAGTCGATGAAGTTAGAATTTTTAGGAAGTCGAACCTGGTAAAATATGCCTTGGTTCTTGTTGGGAGTAATGAAAAATGAAGGTAGACCTTTCTCTGGGAAGTCGGACCTAATGGAAGTATGTTTGAGCTTGTGGCCAGGGTGATGAAAAATGAAGGTAGACTTCTCTTGGAGAAGTCAAACCTAATGGAAATATGCCCCGACTTGTGACTGAAGTCGTATGGTAGAAGAATATTACATCGCTACTTTCACCGCAAGTATATGGGTCAAGTTTTAGTATAATGAGAAGAGTAAGGTTGTCATATCCACAGGGAATTGATTAGAATTGTCGTTAAGTACCGTGATTGTCATAACCGAATTTTATCTAGGCGACTCAAATTAAGTTTTTGTTAATATAATATACTAAACTAAGTTAATTAAACTAATTAAACTAATATACTAATATTGACGTTTAAGGGAGTAAATTGTCTAGGGATTAACATCGTTCATTTAAATGCATTCAATTTAATTTAATTTACATTAACGACATTCACATTATCTGACAATCTAGGTATCGAAATCTCACTCACTACCTCTCCTGAATGTAAAGTGAATGAATATGTGATTTCGCGTCAACGTCGAAGTCCCTCTCGAGTGTCTATATGACACTTAGTCATATGAGTCTCATTTCAACCTTACGGATTGCATACTTTCTAACGCCCTCCCGAGTCATTAGATTGTCACGTTGTGTTTAAACTCTGGTCCGAATCCAGGGTTACCTCTCTCGAATGTCAAACCCCATTTTCTCAAAAACCCTAATACCATAACAAGCCTATCAAGATTGTAATAAAATGGTAAATACAATTGGATAAAGATAAACAACCGATAACGAAACAAAGATTCAACCAAATAACGTTTTTATAAACGAATCACTCTCTAGACAATATATGTTTAGTTTCTCATGGCCATAACTACATATACAACAATATACAAGCTAAAAATATACAAAACTATCAACAAAAACTAAGAAATAAAGAGTGAAACAAGGAGACTAGCCGTTATCCGAAGAACCGACACTAAAACCGCTCCGAGAACGTTTCCTCTTCTTGGCTTTGTGATTTTCTCTTGGTTGATAAAGTTTGGAGCTCCATTTTTAGTCCCAAAAACGTGTTCATTAGTGTGGGAGAGAAGGAGATATAAATAGGATCCAAAATATCTCAAAATATCCCAAAATATCATTTGCAATATGTTATCGGACCGTTGCAGCGATGGTTTCACCGCTGCAGTGGTGGGGAAGTCAATAGCCTTTTCTCACTGGTGATCGCTGCAGTGGTGGAGAATTTAACAACTCTCTGCATTTTGATCGTTGTAGCGATGGAGAATTCAGTAACTCTCTGCATTTTGATCGCTGTAGCGATGGTTTCATCGCTGAAGCGGTGGATGAAGGCTCTGAACTTTGATCATTTTGCTCTTTTTCTCTACCGTTCTTCCACCGACTTGTTCGATTATGACCCATTTTTTTCTCTTTTCATCCCAAACACCTAATTTATAACAAAACAAATAAAAACGTATTAACACATATTAAAATGCTATAAAAATACTTGAAAACTACCAAAATCAGCCTGGGAATAAATATATAAATTACACCTATCAAATATCCCAAAACTTAGAATTTTGCTAGTACTCGAGCAAAACACTCACAGTAAAAATAAAAAACACAACGAAATAACTAACACAAAAACTAAACATCGAATAAAAACACAAACAACCTAAACATAATGATATGTGAGTTTTGAATTCAACTAGCGACCAAAACGTTTTCCCTGAATGGCCCCTAATTATATCGAGTTCAGGATTAAAACACACCATGTGATATTCTAGAATTTCGACATTTAATAATGGTAAATGCCATTCTAGATTCTTTCAAAGTGTGTGTGTGAAACTCAATACTATAATTATCCAACAACTGGATTGAATTATCCACCAACGAAGCTTACGACTTAAACCGATAAGGATTAGGATTTTCATATGCTTGAATGGGTTCCACTCTCCACTAATATAGGCTAAGCAGTTCATAAAGATCGAAAGGACTTGGTTCGGTTTGGAACATGACCAAGGGTATATGGGGAATATAAAACAGGGTCACGTCGTTAACATAACGATACCCAAGGCACAACGCTTGGCACATAATCATACTTGAACCCCCATAGATAAATTTGAAACAACTCTGAACATCTATTTAAGAATATTGTACTCACTTGTCAAAAGAAACAAAAATTTAACTATATTTATATATGTTTTTTTTTTTCAACAACAACCACACCCCCAAACTTATTCGATTATTACAATTTCATCAGTATGGTTAAAACAAAAGAAAAATGACAAGTGAATACTCGAATACCGAACCAATTAAAAGTTCACTCTAAACCTAACCGCTTACTTCAAGTAGCATACACGAATGCTAACTTGATTCACTAAAATTATGCCTTCGATTTAGCAATATAGGTTTAGAAAATGTTCAATTGGCGAGGGTATCTGTTATGTGTTCAGAATTGAAACGGATAATTAGTTTCGACAGGGTAACGAGGGATAAACATTTTACAAGGTAAGATTCAAAGGCTTAAGCGAATCAAATGAATGCCTAAATCACGTCTCCTGAACTACCTCGCTTAGGATTTCGCCTCAAGTTTCCCCCAATCAGGTTTTAGAATCCTTAAAATTGTCATGAATTTGGCTAATGGATAATCGACCTTAAATTAATTGAATAACTATACATTGAGTCTATGTGCTTGTGCAAATTAGGATCCACAATAACTTTTACCAAAATGACATGCCAAGCACACAGAACACACATGAATGGGCATTACCCTTGACCTCGAAAAACAACTAGAGGACAATTTCATCATCAAGTAATGACCCAGTTGAACGCAAAACTCAGCACATAACAACACATTTACAAACATAAACACATACTATACGAAACAAACATGCGTACAATTAAACTAAATGTACACAACTAACAACAATTAAACATACTAAACATCAACACCACCAAACTCAGAACGGGCAGTGTCCATAGTGACCCAATCATCGATCTCAACAATTGAAATATAGCATGCATTATAGTGACGAATGAGGTTTTAAACACGTACCTGGGAGGCGAGATAATCTCACCTCCGAATGAAGTCGACAGTGATAATTTAATTTATTTTGAAAACTTGGGTTGCCTCCGAAGAAGTGCTTGGTTTAATATCCTCAGCTTGACATAAAGAAGTGCTCGTCATAGAGCGGCTTCCGCCCATAGTAAGTGTTGTACAACACCACATATGGGTCTTGATTCTTAATGCCCTCAAGCTTTGCAAAATGTGGCATTGTTCGGCTCGAACTCTCAACAAGACTCAGCTCCGGATTTTGTGCTTGGTTGGCATGAATGAACGGAGATGGAAGTGGTGGAGCACAAGCGAGACACATTGGATCCTCATAGAAATGTTTGTCTTTGATCAGTGTTGGAATCACAACGTGGATCTCAAACGGTGGATAATCACAAGTATTATCTTGTGATTTTTCATTGTTGCTCAATTTTTGGGTCTCCTCCTCATTAGGATCTTCATCAACAATCAAACCCAATGTCCTCTCACTTACTTTCGGTTCCTCACGGTGGCTTTCAATGCATGTGGCGTTTGTGTCTCTTAGTGCTACCGTTTTTGACTCAGCCTTAATTAAGCAGATAAGCTGACCAATTTGAGTCTCAAGAGACTTTACGGTCTCATTAATTTCAGCGCATGTCGTCTCAATAGTGTCAAGATGAACCTCATGCTCATTGCGATGGTCATTCGTCTCCCTCCAGAAAGCCTAAGTCTCCCCCATAAATTCAACGAATATTTCCTCCAAGGTGGGGGGAAGACTCCACATTTTGGTCTGGGGTGTCAATCCACGGTGTCGAAATGGTAGAATTACCCCCTGTTGATCCCAAGATTTTGATGAACAATTAAGTATTGATGTTTTGGTGGAATTAATATTTGATCAAGTGTTTTAGTGATTTAAAGTTCCAGTAATGAAGATGTCAAATGGAATGGATGCTTAATAAAGATATCAAGATGACGAAGAAGTATTAAGAGTTTGAAGAAATTAGGAAAAACAACCCAGGTAAATATTAACTCTTAATATCCCATTTAGGAACATACACATGACACAAAATGAATCTTATATTTGATGTGTGCTTTTGTTAAGTATATTTATTTGCTCCTATGTGAATTAAAAAAAAATATTTTTGAATGACTAAAATGGAATATAAGAATATTAGTGGAACTTATTTAAATATAAAAATAGATAAAAGGATGAAATCATAAAAGAAAGTAGGTTAAAAACGAGATCAGAGAAGTGATTCAGAAGGAGTCAGTCGACTGGAGAAGGAAGATGAAGCATCTTGAATTGAAGAGTCGACCGACCGGTCGACCTATGAAAACATCTGAACTCTCTGAATCTGGGAGTCGATCAAGTGGTCAACCAGTGAAAGCATGACAAACTCTTTGAATTTGTGAGTCGACCAAGCGGTCGACGTATGATCGCTGTGGCAATGGTTTGGCTATAAGCGGCATTGGGCAGTCGATTGGGCAATCGACTGAATGTACTGGTTCAGGATATTATTTGATCCGATTTTAAATCCAAAAGTAACTGTTTTTGGTTTGGATTTGAGAAAAATTTAAGGGATATTCTCTATATTTAAGATATGGTTCATATACTAATTAAATCCTTTCAATATAGTTCATTAAGTATTAATATTTCTCAATTTGGTAATTAAAATGGATTCTACACTTATTTATTTTGATTGAGAAATACTTTGGGGATTTAATTGAGAGTTTTAAAAGTTGTTATTAAGTGAAATTGAACCTAAATGAAGTCCTAATGTTATAAGGGGTCTATAAGAGCATTTTATTGTCATGACACTTGTAAACTTGCCGTTAAGACGCTGATTACATGTGCATTTATATAGACTTGCGAATTTTCTAAGAGAGCTAATCATTCTAAGAGAGATAATCACTTTATATCATTTTGAGAGAGCTTTTATAAGAGTTATCATTTTAATTCATTGTGAGCTGTTCTAAGAGTGATTCTGATAATTGACTGCGATCAATTTTTGCTGATATTGGAATTGAATCTACATTGTTCTAATCATTAATACTGTGGATTCCAGGTGAGATCTTTCCATACTGATTATTGCTTGTTTATTATTTTATTTTTGGAAATTGATCTTAGAAATTATTTTCGATTTTTGAAGAAAATATTTTTTCAAACAATTTATTGAATCTGATTACGTGCTCCAATTTTCTACCCATATCTTGTTAAAATCAGATTTTTGCATCTCACATATTTCTATCACTAGTTGGGATATTGATTGAATTTTTATTTATCTGGGGTGGTAGAAGCTCCGAGTGAGATTTACTTATCAATTTTTGTATTGGTGAGTTGTGACAGATTAAATATCATTGGGGATATTTAATCGAGGGTAGCAAAGTTTTAGTCTCTTCCTATAAAGAGATTAAGGTAGTGATTCTTCATGGATAAGAATTGCGTTTTTGTTTTTGAGTGATTTTGTGACCGTTCAATCCTTACCGAGTAAAAGGATATTTGGAGTGTTTTTGTGAGGTTGTGATTCTTGAGCCTTGTGTTAAAAAGAATTAGGTTATTTTTTAGCTTGTAAAAAGTAAAAGTTATTCCTTAGCCTGAGAAAAGAAAATTGTAAAGGTTGATTCTGAGCCAGTAAAAGAATCGGTGTACGGGTTTGGTTCCTACCTTTAAAGGAATCTTGGTTTTAGTGGGTGCGACCTCCGTGGAGCTCGGGGGACTGGATTAGCCAAGAGTAGCTTGGTGAACCAGTATAAATCTCTAGTGTGCTGCTTTCTTAATTTTTTTATTTTTTGGATGTGCACTTAGATTTATTTTAATTCCACTGTGATATAAAGATAATAATTAATTTAATCATAAAATTAATTATTTGATTTATTCAAGTATATTTTGATAAGATTTTTTAATTACCCAATTCACCCCCTCTCTTGGGTATTCTACTGGGCCAATACCCCCAAGCTTTGGTATCTTCTTGAATAATTCCAACTATAAAAATCAAACTCCGCAATGTCTTCCAGTACCTAATAGGCTTCGTCTGCGGTTAGTTGGTCGAAAGAGGTGGTACTATTTCCTCCTTCAACCCAATTTCTTGTATTGGATTGTAACCCATTGAGGAAGTTCAGTAGTTAACACTCTCTCGAGAAATGATGGTTTAGGAACCGGATGAGAAACTCCTTATATCGATCCCAAGTATAATAAAATGGCTCAGAATCCCACTGAGAAAAATTTAAGAGGATTTGTTGATGCGTAGTAGGGCGTAAAAATACGCCGCTACTTACACTCTCAAGTATACGAGGTTTAAGTTTTAGTATAGTGTGATCGTTAAGATTGGGTTATCGTATCCACAGGGATTGGTGTCGTTACTATCGAATACCGCGTTTGTCGTGACCTAACTTTATCTAGGCGAAAAACAAATGTATTTAATTAATTAAACTAATACTAATATAACCTAAATTAACTATATTAATATACTAATATGTTTTAGGGTGAAGAATTATCTAGGGATTAACATGTTTACAAATACGTGTTCGATCTTAATTTACTCACGTTTACGGTGTTCGACCTATTTGACAATCTTGGTACGTAAACTCCACCGCCACCTTTCCCGAGTGTAAGACGGGGGAATACATGACTTCGAGTCAATGAAGAAGTTCCCCTCAACGTCTTAATGACCCGCCCAACGTCATTGATTGCACACAATCCAACTCCCTCTCGGGTTATTAGATCATGCGTTGTATTTACCCTATCGACAATCTCCGTTCTTAAACTTTCTCACCACCTCTCTCGAGTGTAAGACGGGGGATATAATACAAATTCGAGTCAACGAAGAAGTCCCCCTCAATGTCTTAATGACCCTAAGTCACGTGAGTCTTGCCTAGCGTCATCAATTGTCCATGATTCAAACCCCGACCGGGTTATAGAATCATGGCATTTGTTTACCCAAATCCAAATCCGGGGTTTGTCAAAACCCCGTATTCTCCATTTATCTAACTAATCATAATAAATAAATAATATGATAAATACAATCAAACTACAAAGAACAATCACAAACGTAACACCGAAATCATCCAAACAACGTATTTATAAATATAGTGTTAATCCCTACTACAATCCATGTTTAGCTATGGCCTTAGCCGCATAAATAATGAAATAATGAGCTAAACATGCTCACATGATCCTAAGATAAATAAATAAGGAAAAACAAATGAAGAACTTAGCCTCGTCTGAAGATAAACCGCTAAGAACGCTCAACGATAGATTCGCCGTCTTCTCCACTTTGGGATATGAGCTCTACCTCTAAAACTCCTAAACCCTAGCCTAAATATAGCTTAAGGTGACCAAATGGCCATGGGGTTCACAAAGAGGGGAGAGGGGATGGTATTTATAAGCAAAATATCTAAAAAAATATCCTAAAAATGTTTAGGCTGTGCAGAGGCTCTCCGCCTAGGCGAAGGGATTTTTCGCCTAGGCGGAGGTAGGTCGGTTTGGCTGATTACCTAGGTGAAGAAGTAGGCGATGGACTTGGAAATATTTCTACTGGATTTCTGTCTAGGCGGTGGATTTTATGCCTAGGCGGTGGGCCTGTTTCACCATTTTGCCTCCGAGCTTGTTTATCCACCGTAACTTCGACCGCTTTTGGTTGGATCTCATCGTTTTCGCTGCAGTTTCCTATCTTTTTGCCCCACACACCTGATTTATACAAAAAATATGAAAACTAATTAAAACATAATAAAATATTATATAAACGCTCGAAAACTAACTTAATTCGGTTTGAAAATACGTAGGTAGATGACACCTATCAATGCGCCATCTCCAAGTACCTCAAAAAATAAAACAAACTAAAAATAAAAATTATAAACAAAATAAAAGCCTTAATTAAAATTAAGTTACTTACTCACAATATCAACGACAATCTAAAAGCCAATCCTCGACAACGGCAACAAAAACTTGGTAGCAGAATATTACATCGCTACTTTCACCGCAAGTGTACGGGTCAAGTTTTAGTATAATGAGAAGAATAGTGTTGTCATATCCATAGGGATTGGATTAGAATTGTCGTTAACTACCGCGATTGTCATAACCGAATTTTATCTAGGCGACTTAAATTAAGTTTTTGTTAATATAATATCCTAAACTAAGTTAATTAAACTAATTAAACAAAAATATACTAATATTGACATTTAAGGGAGTAAATTATCTAGGGATTAACTTCATTCATTTAAACGCGTTCAATTCAATCTAGTTTACATTAACAACATTCACATTATCCGACAATCAAGGTATCGAAATCTCACTCACTACCTCTCCCGAGTGTAAAGTGAATGAATATGTAACTTTGTGTCACCGCTGAAGTCCCCCTCGAGCATCTAATGATAATTAATCACATGAGTCTTGCTCCAACCTCACGGATTGCTTACTTTCTAACGCCCTCTCGGGTCATTAAATCATCACGTTGTGTTTAAACCCTAGTCTGAATCCAGGGTTACCTCTCTCGAGTGTCAAACCCTGTATTCTCAAAACTAACCCTAATACCATAACAAGCATATCAAGATTGTAATAAAACAGTAAACACAATTGGATAAATATAAACAACCGATAACGAAACAAAGATTTAACCAAACAACGTTTTTATAAACGAATCGCTTCCTAGACAATATATGTTTAGTTTTTCATGGCCATAACCACATCTACAAGAATATACAAGCTAAATATATACAAAACTATCAACCAAAACTAAGAAATAAAGAGAGAAACCAGGAGACTAGCCGTTATCTGAAGAACCGACGTTAAAATCTCTCTGAGAACGTTTCCTCTTGTTGGATTTATGATCTTCTCATGGTTGATAGGATTTGGAGCTCCATTTTTAGTCCCAAAAATGTATTCATAGGTGTGGGAGAGAAGGAGATATAAATAGGATCCAAAATATCTCAAAAATATCCCAAAATATCATTGCAATCTGTTATCGGACCGCTGCAGCAGTGAGGAAGTCAGCAGTCTTTTTTGACTGGTGGCCGCTATAGCGGTGGAGAATTCAACAACTCTTTGTATTTTGACCATTGCAGCGGTGGTTTCACTGCTGCAACGGTAGATGTAGGCTCTAAACTTTGATCTTTTTGCTCTTTTTCTCCATCGTTCTTCTACTGACTTGCTCGATTATAACCCGTTTTCTTCCCTTTTCGTTCCAAACGCCTAATTTATAACAAAACTAATAAAAATGTATTAACACATTAAAATGCCATAAAAATACTCAAAAACTATGAAAATCGATGTGGAAATAAATAGCTAAATTACACCTATCATCGTATTTCTTTTGGGGAAGTTGATTTCAACGAGATGAGCTCAGCATTCAGGGTGTGTGCTTATAATGAATATGGGTTATAATCTCTGCTAAATAAAATACGAGTACGGCGGAGGATTTCGATCCTCGTGTATTGACTACTCACAAGTGTATAAGGTCAAAGTTTTAGTAAGTGTCATCGTGAAAGATCGGGTTATCGTATCCACAGGGATTGGTGTTGTTACTATCGAGTACCGCGTTTGTCATGACCTAACTTTATCTAGGCTAAAAAATAAATGTATTTAATTAATTAAACTAATACTAATTAACTAAATTATCTATACTAATATACTAATATGTTTTAGGGGAAAGAATTTTCTAGGGATTAACGTGTTCGACCTCGATTTACTCACGTTTATGGTGTTCGACCTATTTGACAATCTCAGTTCGTAAACTCCACTGCCACCTTTCCCGAGTGTAAGACGGTGGAATACATGACTTCGAGTCAATGAAGAAGTCCCTCTCAACGTATTAATGAACCTAGGTCACGTGAGTCTCGCCTAGCGTCATTGATTGCACACAATTAAACTCTTGACCAGGTCATTGGATCGTCGTGTTGTGTTTACCCTATCGACAATCTTGGTTCTAAAACTCCACCGCCACCTCTCCCGATTGTAAGATGGGGGAATACATGACTTCGAGTCAACGAAGAAGTCCCTCTTAACGTCTTAACGACCCTAGGTCTCATGAGTCTTGCCCCAACGTCATCGATTGTCCACAATCCTAACCCCGACCGGGTTATTGGATCGTGGCGTTTGTTTACCCTAATCCGAATCTGGGGTTTTTCAAACCCCGTATTCTCCATTTATCTATCTAAGCATGATAAACAAATAATACAATAAACACAATCAACTACGAAGAACAAACATAAATGCAACATCGAAATTATCCAAGCACATATTTATAAATTTATTGTTAATCCCTATACAATCCACATTTAACTCGTGGTCATAACTGTATAAATATTGAAATCGAGCTAAACATGCTCACAAAATCCTAAGTTAAAGAAATAAGGGAAGAAATCGAAGAACTTAGCCTTGTCCGAAGTTTAGCTGCTGAGAACGTTCAACGATCGCTTCGCCGTCTTCCTCCCCTTTGGGATGTGAGCTCTCCCTCTAAAACTCCTAATTCCAACCCTAAGTATAGCCCAAGGGGCTCTAATGGACGGGGTGTGCAAGAGGAGGGGAGAGGAGTGGGTATTTATAAGCAAAATATCTCAAAAATATCTAAAAAATATCTTAGGCTGTGCAGAGGCCACTGTTGGGGCCGTAGGATCATTGCTGTGGCAATGGGTAGGTCGGTTGGTTGATCGCCTAGGCGGTGAAGCAGGCGGTGGAAATGGAATAACATTATGTATCTATTGCACCGCGGCAGTGGATCTTGGGCCGCGACGGTGGAAGTTCAGCAAGATATTGGTCTTCTCAGCATTTTCACCGCTGCAGCGGTGGTCTTCTTTCACAATTTTGCCTCCTTACTTGTTTTTCCATTGTTCTTCGACTGTTTTTGGTTCGATCTTATCGTTTTCACTCTAGTTTCCTATCTTTTTGCCCCACACATCTATTTTAATACAAAGAGTATAAAAACTAATTAAAATGTAATAAAATACTATATAAACGCTCGAAAACTAACTTAATTCGGTTTAGAAATATGTAGGTAGATCACACCTATCAAATATCCCCGAACTTGAAATTTGGCTAGTCCTCGAGCTAAACACACACACGAAAATGAAAAACAAAACTAAATTAAATAACAAACAACCTAAAAACAATCTAAACATAACGACATGTGATTTTGACTTCTTCTAATGGCCTATTTATTTTTTCCCTCAACAACCGCCAGTCATAACGAGTTCAGGCGGTAAAACACATCATGTGGTTCTAGAATTTCGACATGCAATAATGGTGAATGCTATTCTAGATCTTGTAAATGTGTTAGTGCGAGGCTCAATAATATACTACAGAACGACCAGATTGGATCATCCACCAATGAAATTCATGACTTAGACCGTACAGGACTAGGATTTCCATACGCCTGATTGGGGTCCACTCTCCACTAATGTAGGTTGAGTAGTTCATAAAGATCAGAAGGACTTGGTTCAGTTTTGGAATATTTGGCCAATGGTATTTTGGAATGGAAAACGGGTTAACGTTGTTAACTTAACGTTACCCAAGGCTCAACGCTTGATATATTCACTCTCGAGCCCCCATAGATAAATTGGAAACAATTCTAAACATGCATTTTAGACCGACGTACTCACTTATCAAAAGAAACGTAAATTATTTTCTTTTCTTTTTTTGATTTTTTTTAACTAACCACACCCCCAAACTTATTCGATTAGTATGATTTTACGGGTGTGGTTAAAACGAAAGAAAAGCGACAAGTGAGTACTCGAATACCGAACCAATCCGAAGATCTCCCTAAACCCAACCGCTCACATCAAGTAGCATTTGCAATTGCTAGCTTGATTAAATCAAATGTGCCTTTAAATTCAGCGATATAGGTTTGGAAAAAGATCAACTGGCCAGGGTATTTGTTTAGGTGTTCAGAATTGAAATGTCATTTAGGCTTCGATAGGGTAACGAGGGATAAACATATTACAGGGTAGGCTTCAAAGGCTCAAGTGATAAAAAAAATGCCTAAATCACGTCTCCTGAACTACCTCGCCTAGGATTTTGCCTCAAGCTTCCCCTCAATCAGGTTCTAGAATCCTTAAATTGTCATGAGTTTGGCTAATCGATAATCGTCCTCAAATCAATTGAATAACTATACATTGAGTCTATGTGCTCGTGGAAATTAGGATCTATAATAATTTTTACCAAAAAGCCTTGTCAAGCACATAGAATCACATATGCATGGATATTACCCTTGACCTCAAAAACAACCAGGGGTAATCTCATCATCGGGTAACGGCCCAGATGAACACAAAACTCAGCATGCAACACAACAACACAAAAACATAAACACATTCTAACCTAAACACACATGCAATATGAGAAAACGATAACACATAAACTAACATACTATACTACACATCACCGCCAAACTCAAAATGGACAGTGCCCTCAGCGAACCCAATCATCATTCTCAACATATGAAATTAAAGCATGCTGACAAAGGGGGGTTTAGATTCGACGGAGATGGATTTAACTTATTTGACCTTGGGTTGCCTCCCAAGAAGCGCGTGGTTTAATGTCCTCGCCCGACATTTTCAGAACACCCTCAAGCTTGGCGAGGTATTACACTGGATGGCTCGATCTTTCAACGACACGCCTCATCGACTTATGTATGTGGTCCCGCACCATAAAAAGGTTTGGAATCCCATCGAAAGGGATGCATCAATACCCGACGATCTAACATTGCCAAATAACCTGCGTAAGAAACAAAAACAAAACTATAAAAAAATATTATATACAAAAGAAATGCCTAAAGTAAAATCGGGTCACTTACTTACAATATCAATAATAAACGACAAAACAATCTTCGACAATCATTACCAAAAACTTGGTGGCGATCGCCGAAAACTGAATTCGCCTAACGACCAATCCTCGGCAACGGCGCAAAAAACTTGTATGGCAGAGGATTTCGATCCTAGCGTATTGACTACTCGTAAGTGTCCGAGGTCAAAGTTTTAGTATAGTGTCATCGTGAAAGATTGAGTTATTGTATCCACAGAGATTGGTGTCGTTACTATCGAGTACCGCATTTGTCATAACCTTACTTTATCTAGGCTAAAAAATAAATGTATTTAATTAATTAAACTACTACTAATTAACTAAATTATCTATACTAATATACAAATATGTTTTAGGGGAAAGAATTGCCTAGGGATTAACGTGTTTACGAATAAGTGTTCGATCTCGATTTACTCACGTTTACGGTGTTCGACCTATTTGACAATCTTGGTTCGTAAATTCCATCGCCACTTCTCCCAAGTGTAAGATGGTAGAATACATGACTTCAATTCAATGAAGAAGTCCATCTCAACGTCTTAACGACCCTAGGTCACGTGAGTCTCGCCCAGCGTCATTGATTGCACACAATCCAACTCCCGACCGGGTCATTAGATCATCGTGTTGTGTTTACCCTATCGACAATCTCGGTTCTAAAACTTCACCGCCACCTCTTCTGCGTGTAAGATGGGGGAATACATGACTTCGAGTTAATGGATAAGTCCCCCTCAATGTCTTAACGACCCTAGGTCACGTGAGTCTTGCCCCAACGTCATCGATTGTCCACAATCCTAACCCCGACCGGGTTATTGGATCGTGGCGTTTGTTTACCCTAATCCGAATCCGAGGTTTGTCAAACCTGTATTCTCCATTTATATATCTAAGCATGATAAACAAACAATACAATAAACACAATCAACTACAAAGAACAAACATAAACGCAACACTGTAATCATCCAAACACATATTTATAAATTTATTGTTAATCCCTATACAATCCACATTTAACTCGTGGTCATAACTGTGTAAACATTGAAATCAAGCTAAACATGCTCACAAAATCCTAAGTTAACGAAATAAGGGAAGAAATCGAAGAACTTAGCCTTGTCAGAAGTTTAGTCGCTAAGAACGTTTAATGATTGCTTCGCTGTCTTCCTTCACTTCGGGATGTGAGCTCTCCCTCTAAAACTCCTAATTCCTACCCTAAGTATATCCCAAGGGGATCTAATGGTCGGGGCGCGCAAGAGGAGGGGAGAGAAGTGGGTATTTATAAGAAAAATATTTCAAAAATATCTAAAAAATATCTTAGGCTGTACAAAGGCCACCGTCGCGGTTGTGGGATCACCATCGCGGTGGTCGGTAGGTCGGTTGGTTGATCGCCTAGGCGGTAAAGTAGGTAGTGGAATAGGAAGAACATCCTGTATCTCTTGCGCCGCGGCGGTTGAAGTTCAACAAGATATTGGTTTTCTCAGCATTCATCGCCGCAGCAGTGGTTTGGATGCCGCGACGGTGGGCTTCTTTCACAATTTTGCCTCCTTGCTTGTTTTTCCACCGTTCTTCTACCATTTTTGGTTCGATCTTATCAGTTTCACTCCAGTTTCCTATATTTTTGCCCCATACATCTGTTTTAATACAAAAAGTATAAAAAATAATTAAAATATAATAAAATACTATATAAACGCTCGAAAACTAAGTTAATTCGGTTTGAAAATATGTAGGTAGATCACACCTACCACTACGTTGACTGACAATAATATGCTCCATCCTAGAATTTTGTGGGAATGGATAGTTTCTTGCATGTGCGTTAGTTAGGTGAGTACGACTGGTGGTATAATTGTTGGTTTGATGGAGTCCTTGAAGGATGCTATTCTGATTTTTTTACGGGAATGATGGTGTTTCAATTGCCTTATTTTGCCATGCTAGAGCTACTAGATGAGGTGTATGGATGCAAATGTTGTGTTAATGATGACCTATTGATGCTAAACTGTATGCGTGATGCCATATGCTATTGTGAAATGTGATGACTAATTTTTCTTATATCTGTAAATGTTTTGCAAGCCTATATGAAAAATGATAATGCATGATGCTTTATACAGTGTTTGGTTGATGCCACACTTTTTTTTTCTCGAATGCTTTAAGAAGAGATGCCTAGAATCTAACGTCTCGGTTTCTTAGGGCCGTCACTTGGTTTTTCCTAAAGGTAATTAAAACTAAAATTGAATAACGAATGTTTTATTTTCTATAAATCTGAGAAATTTTACAAACTATGCTGATAATTATAATTACTAATTAATCACATTAATTTTGCAATAATAAACAATAAATGCAAATATTATAACTAATTTAATCCAAATTCAATTATAATTTCTGGCACGGCTCCACTTTCGTACTTTCTATAATAAATACTGTAGGGGTATAAGCCAATGCTAAGTAGAATTTTAACCCTTATAATACGGGTATTCAAACCAATCCAATAAGTAGCATTTAGGCATGTATCACACATAATTATCACATAATAATCGTTAATATTCGATGCAAATTAACAATTATAATTAAATAACAACTATAACATGAACCACACAATAAATATAGAGGTTACATACAAATATAAAAGGAATCAAGAATTCGATCTGAAATTGTATTAATATTTTGCTTGAACAATACTAGATAAAAATTGGAGAATGTTTTATAAACACCTCATAATGAAGAACATAAGTAATATGGAAAGAAATATCTATGCAAAATATTAGCTTATCCCCCCTTAACGAAAAAGTTAAATTTCTTATTTATAGAGTGAATTAAAAAATGATTAACTCCAAGGTAGATAAGAGTGGATGGCATTGATCAAGGTCTAGTGATTACACATGTAAGGGCCACGTAGAGTGAACTAATAAATTCTCCTGTAATGACTAAGTGAACTCCAAGTTGGATAAGAGTGGATGACATTGATCAAGGTCTAGTTAGTACACATGTAGGGGCCACGTGGAGTGAACTAAAGAATTCTCATGTAATGACTAAGTGACTATAATATAATATCACAAAATTCCCCCCCTAAAGTTTCCATAATATATCAAATTCTCCCCCTAAAAATTATAACTTTATTTTAAATAAAAATATTATTTCCAAAAATATAATTTTCGGCAATCTACCTCCATTAAATAAATTTCGTCCTCAAAATTTTGTTTGAAAAATAAATAATTCAGAATTGCATGGTCATATTAGTTACCCTCGATTTTAGGACAATTGTTTTCCATTAGGGTCCCACAACTAAAAGTTACCACCAAACCACAACTAAAAAATTCATACTAAACATCGTCACTTCCGCATCTGCAGTGGCCCAAAAAACACACAGAGAGGGTGCACTTTGATCGGTAACCCCTAACACAAGCAAACTAATTGTCATAGAATCTTATGCTTCCAAATACATCTGTTGTGCACTCTGATTAAGATAATATTTTGTTATTATTTTACTCAAATCACACACACATAATATATATATATAACATCCCATTTGTCTTTTATGAAATAAACAAATGACATAAAATCTCTTACTTAAATTTCTAAAATATCATTTATTTTCAAACATTCAAAATAACAATTGACCCCCATTAAATTTGTAATAGTCAAATTAAATTAACCTATTAACCCCTCGAATTAATTTTTTTTTAATTGCCACATCTGGAAAATTAAAATACACTAAATATACATACACCACTACCGACTAAACCTCTATATTGTTAACAACTACACTTAATGCTAGTAGTGGGCCTTATCTATATGAATTATTAGAGATAAAATATTTTATCAGTGTTTTGTATTAAAAAATAAAAACAATTTATAGATCAAGTACTTTTATCAGGATCCACTCTTCAAAGCAAAATATAATCACACATTGAACACTATTAAAATTCCACATATATCATAACGTAAAACATAATTTATATTAACAGATCCACTTATTTTTATATAATAAAATATCACACACATATTTCGATACAAGTTATAGGATCATTTTACCTCATAATCGAGAGTTTTTATATCTACCACCTGCAAGATTTTCCCTCCTGTCAGGTTTCAATAAAACATATCAACAATATATTCAACCACCTGCAAGACTTTCCCTCCTATCATGTCTCAACAACGTATTCAACTATCTGTAGGACTTGCCATCCTGTCAATATATTTATAGTCAATCTCATGTTCAACTACTCTTATCAAATTCAGGGTCAATCCCATATTCAACTTTTCTTGTAAAATCTCACATCATATTATCAACAACATATTTTCATAACCTGTAGAACTTGACCTCTTGTCAGGTCTTACAACACAACGTCCTCCAGGATATACCCTCCCATTAGGACCAACAACATCCTTCAAGACATGCTCTCATGTTAGGACCACACTATGACATTGTAGGATAATAATAAAAAATACTTTTCACAATTAAATTTTACTTGATCCACGTAATGTTATAAAACTGTCTATTTTAATAAATATTTTCTTTTTCACAATTTAGTATGAAAATATAATTTAAAAATTTACATATAAGACAATACACTTACCATTAAACTATTATTTTAACTCAACGACATATTTTATTGTCCACTGCTAACACTGCACTCACTAAGCCCACAAAAATTATAACTACTAACTTGCTCTGAGACCACTTTTATCGTCCTAGTTTCCCAAGGCCACCACTTGATTTCTCTTAAATATAATTAAAATTAAAACTGAATAACGACTATTGTATTTTCTATAAATCTAAGACATTTTGCAAGATATGCCGATAATTATAATTATCAATTAATTAGATTAATTTTACACTAATACACAATAAACAAAATGATTACAACTAATTTAATACAAATCCAACTATAATTCTTGGTGCAACCCCACTTTCGTAACTCTTGTAATAAAATAAGGCAATGCTCAGTAGAATTTTAACCTCTTTAGTACATATATCCAATCAATCCAACAAGTAGTATGTAGGTATATATCTCACATAATGATCACATACTAATCATAAATATTTAATGAAAATTAACAATTATAATTAGACAACAACTATAGTATGAATCACACAATAAATAGAGATGTTTAATACTAATATAAAAGAGATAAAGAATTCTACTTGAAATTATATTAACATTTTGCTCCAAAAATACCAATAAAAAAATAAAAAAATGGAGAATCTTTTATAAACACCTCTTAGTAAAAAACATAAGTAATATGGAAAGATATATCTATGTAGAATATTAGCTTATCGAAAAAGTTAAACCTCTTATTTATAGAGTGAATTAGAAAATGATAACCTTCAAATTAGATAAGAGTGGATGACATTGATCAAGGCCTAGTGATAACACATGTAGGGGCCACATGGAGTGAACTAATTAATTCTCATGTAATGACTAAGTGAACTCTAAGTTGGATAAGAGTGGATGACATTGATCAAGGTCTAGTGATTACAAATGTAGGGGCCACGTGGAGTAAACTAATGAACTCTCATGTAATGACTAAGTGACTAGAATATAATATCCCAAAATATCCCCCTAACGTTTTCACAATATATAAAAATCACCCCGTAAAACCATGCTTTCAGAGAAGTGGCGGTCCAAATCCACCCTGAACTGCGAAAATAACTGACTAAGTCGTGTTGCGCCATAAGCGTCCGGGTCGAAAAAGTGACGAATAGGTGTGTAATGTGTGGAAATTTTCCAAACAGATCGGGCCAAATTCTTAAGAAAGCTAAAAAACATTGTTTGATGATCTTGTGTAGTTATTACTTTATTTTAAATAAAAAAAAATACTATTTCCAAAAAATAATTTTTGGGATTGCAAAATTTTCGTGATGACATCACATAATGACTTTTTATGATATACAGACCTAAATGATGACACTTTGTGCAAAATAATGTAGTATTTTTCTTTTATATTTATTTTTACTTTCTTTTCTCATTTTTAGGCTATTGTGAACATCGAATGCATGACTTAGTAGGTTGCAGTTATATGAACCTAAGCATATATATAGGTGTCACCTAGTGTTTTTTTATCATGTTAATATTTTCTCTTTTTGTTATTCATTTTTTCTTGTGTTTAGGTGCCTTTTGCTATCAGTCATCTTCCTTAAATACTTTTGTATTGTCTCAAATTTGGAAGATTAATCAATGTTTTTGATAGACTTTCATCTTCTTTGCTTTGACTTCACTGCAATTGAAATTCGAATCTGGATGAAGACTTCCCTTTGGGAAGGTTATGCCCAACTTTTTATTACATGATGGATTGGTTTGGCTAAGAATGGTAGAGGGTTACTCTATAGTCGAGCTTAGATGTCTTGGAATCAAGAAATATGTCTCAGGATGAGGATTTGGTTATCAAATTCAAGTCTTTCACTACTTTTCTAGATGATTTTTGTAGGGTGGTTTGAGGGTAATTGATTTGCTTAAGCGGGGTTCATTTTTTTTTTTTTTTTTTCTTGTATTGTCTTAAGTTCAACTCCAAAAATTTAAGGACACATGCTATGCATATTTATTTTTTCATTTTCATGCAAGATTATTTTTGCTAGAGTATACTCAAGCAATCATATTCAATCATTTAAGCACCTTTCTGGTCGTCGTGATTTTTCCATCGGATTAATCTAGATTATGATAAATATGATTTCAACAATAATTTTTATCAAATATTCATAGTTATTTATTTCGAGAGGTTTTCCAGCTCAATTCCATCAGGTTCTGACTATTGATCTTTTCTGAGATTGTTATTAAGATTGCCTACACCCTGTATGATTCTTGAGATTCTTGAGATATTTTGACTTTCTTTTTCATGTCTTGGCATTGAAGGCGATCTTGAGCAAGCACGATTGAGATAACTTGGAGGAGAAAAGAAAATAGTTAAAATTCCAAGTGATAGCCAGGGTAACTGATCAAATGCAATATTATCGATAAAGTATAGAGAGAAAAAGAAATTTATATTATTTATTTTTTTATTCGAGCAATTAGCATCTCGTACCTTTCTAAATAGTCCACGTAGTGCGATTTGGGTTGTAATTCTGGTTCAGTTGGCCCAAGTCACTAGGTGTTGAGACACCCCTACGACTTAATTACTCGAACTATAAAAAATGCTTGATTAACTAAAACCTTGGTATGACTACTCAGTGTTTAAAAACTTTCTGATACCAATCTTTCTTATTTTATTTTTTTATTTTGTTCAACACATACTTAATGGATATTACATAGCATATGGCAAAAGGAACTAAGTCAAACTCGGGATCTTGGGTTGCTTTTGCCTTGTCCAATGCCCAATTCTTCAATATTGACTTTTATCTTGTAGTGACTTCTTATCTTCAGCTAACTTTTTGTTTTTCTTAGATCAACTAGATCACAAATACATTCTTTCGACTATTTGCCTTACTTTTTTTTTTTGGTGAATTTCTAGTAAGGCTAGGTCTCGTAATTCCAATGAACATTTGATGAATCTTCAATTTCCAAAACACGGCCCTGACTGCTTGGATTATGTTTGAAATCATTATATGGTTACTTACCCCATTTTTAAGAACATTTCTTAGGGTGAGGCTAGCCTTTGAGGTTACTTTGTTCTTAATAGGGCTCCTTAATAGATAATGTTATCCATAGGTCCTTTTAATGTCTAAAATTTTTCTTATCATCAGCTACAAGTCTTTTTTTTTTTTTTTTTTTAAATTCTTTATGGATTCTTCATAGCTCCTAGGTTGGAACGTATGTAATGATTCCATATTATGGTTCTTGATTTTACTTCTACCTTTCTCAGATTTTTTGTCAATATCTCCCCATTGTCTGCTTGAAATAAAACATTTCTTTCAACTTTTTCTTTGGATTATGCTCCAATTTAGTATTGAAATCATATTATCATAATTTTAATTATCCATACTATGTGAATTACGACAAAAAAATTAATTACTTGAAAGTGAGATTATGAAGATTTGAATTGACTTTAGAAAAAATCAGCATGCATTTATTGAACATAGATCTAGTGCATAGCCGTACAAGATAATACCTAATTCATTGAGAGGTACTTAAGAAATTAAAGTAAAAGATAGACACAGACCCCCTCCCCCCTTTCTCATTTTAATTGCTCTTGATGGTCAAACTTTTCCCTGAGATGCTTATGATTCCTACTTCGATGAGGTTCTCGATACGGTGCCTGAGGTAGTAGCACCAGTTAGTATGATGTTCGACTCCTCCCAAGTGGTACTCATGGAATGCGTGGAAGTCAAGATTTCGGGACTAGGGGTTTTCTTGCTTTGGGAGAGTTAGCTTCAGTATATTATTTTCACTACAGTAGGGGTAAATTTGGGAGAGTGAAACAGGGAGCGAGCTAAACTCTTTTTTTTTTTTTTTTTTTTTTTGAGGTAGTTGGGTAGGCTTAGAGATTTGATAAGATTGTTGGTTTGGAGTTGGGGGTTGGCTGAGAATTCGAGAAGAGTTGCTTGCGAAAGAGATGAAAGGCTAGTATTTTGGGTTGGTAGGAGTCTCGATATTAAGGTCGTATGCAAGTTTCTTTCTTTTGGGGTGGTGCACCTACTGTAAGGCTGACAGGTTGCTATAGATTACCTCATCTCTTTGATGGATTTGCCCATGTAATCGATATGCTCCCATATCTTCACAATTTCTCCTCAGATCGGGTCTTTCTTAGGTTGAGGGTATCCTGTTTTTGGTGGGTGGATTGCAAGGGAATCTTTCTCCCAGATGGGCAGTTATTGGCTCATGGTGATAAACCAGGTGTCGGTCAAATTTTTGGTCAATTTGACCTAATTCTCGGTATTCATTTCTACTTGATTATCATTGGTTTCCCATACAAGCGGTGGTAATTGGATTTCTTTTCTTATTTCTTGGGATGGAGGTGCTAAGTTCATCTTTTCCACAACTTCCTTTGAAGAGACAATACTTCCTTGCATCGTAGCAACATGGTGATGTTTTGATACTTCAGATAGAGGGAGGAATCGAGTCTATTTTATTGATCTTGTGAGTAGATCTTGAATATCTCTTTAGCAAACGTTAACTAGAGCAAGTTTCTTTGAATTATTAAGTAGTTAGAAACCTAGATCCTTACTAGTGAAGTATTAGTGTTTTCTTAATGAAATTATCTTTATACATGATTATATTCTTGCCTATGTATAAATCTATATGAAGGGATGATTATGAACATGCAATATGTATGCTATATGCAATCCTAAGAGGATGTAGCTCTAGCAAGCGGATTTGGGATTTGAATACAGACCTCGGTTGACCTTTGATGAAAGGTTCTTGAATTTGATTGGACTTAATTACACATGATTTGGGTAATTTGAAGTCTCCGCTTGTCCTAAACTTTAAAAGTTGCAACCATTTTGAACTATGACACAATTATCCCAACGTGTGGGAAGTAGTTTAAATTTCAATCTCAATTATTCTCCTTCTTAGGACTAAATGGAAATATTGTTCCTTTCTTTTTCCATTATCGAGCTTAAACTAGGTAAAAAGGTTTTCGGTCTCGTTCGAAATTCTCTTTCTATAAGGATTAATTCATTTGATGGTTTGTTGGGTGAACCATAGAAGGCTTTTAAAAACATCCTTAAGTAGAGCAAATTTTGAGTCTTAGTGGTAAATTTATGTTCTTTTATGAATGTCCCATATCTTTGTGAATATTTAAGGATTTCCATTTAGTATGCTTCTCAAACCATTCTTTATTGAGATTTGATGACTAAAAGGATATCTCCTAGCCCAATAAGTCATGGTATAAACATTATAGAACTATTCTATTTTCTTCTTTGTGATATGTTCATAAGAGAAAAGTAGAAATTCCTAGGTTGGCTATTCTCAGGCCTTATTGGTCCTAGAGATTCCTAGTGTATAATTTCAGGCTTCGAAAGATAAAGCATGATAAATTAATAGATATGTAAACACATATTTCTAATCCTATGTAGTTTCCTAAAAATCAAGGTTTTGTTAATACTCTATCCTAGGCTCATGCTAAGGGGTTCATGTGTCACACCCCAAACCGTGGGCTGAATCACGCCCTGGAAAGGCCAACTTAAGTAGTTGACCGATAATCCAATTGTGATTTTTTTTATTCCTTGATGCTTAATTTTATTTAATTACCTAATCTTACTAGGTGTGTTCCTTTCTAGCATCGATTTGTTTTATGGTTACCAAGTATGTCTAGCAGATGTTACTAATTAATTAAACAATTAATAATACTGTGGTGAAATTTTGTAACAAAAACTAAATAAATGATTTGATTAGGCCTCTATATCATCTATAGATCCCTTAGCAACATCATTAGACACATAGTTAATAATGTTTAGAAACGAACCAACAGTCCAAATGTTTGGGTCCTATATGACCCATTCTTACATGCCATGCTTAAAATAAAAAGGTACATAGTGACTGAAAGTACCAAACTGATCCAAATACACCAAAGCTAGAAACTTGTTATAGCATACTTTCAGACCGGAGTTCACTCCCGCCCACTATCCTATGCACTACCTGAGGATGAGAGGAAAAACAAGAGTGAGCACAATGTGCTCAGTAGGGAAATCCATAAATTTTCTAACTTTTTTTTTTAATTTTTATAGAACATACGTGATTATAATAAAATATTATCTTGGCTGGAACTTTATAAATAAAATAATATGTAATGCACACACATCGTAATAAAGCATGCACTTATAAAATTCAAGTATAGCAATTAAAACACATACACAACAAATATATTACTGCGATACCTGGTGAACGAATCGTACCACTAGGAATCTATACCATCAAATGACATATTTACGTAACTTGGAGTATCCCCCGTACAGGTTTAGGGATTTGCACCCAAGGTTAGATCCTTGATCCTCATATGATATCATCACAATACCACCTAGCCAGATATATTTAACACCCATGTATATATTTCTTTTATATTGCCAGATTTGCCTAAAATTCAACCTTTTATCCTAAATCCAATTTCGTTTGAAAACACTTTTTTATAAATAAGGACACAAGAATTCATACATATAATGCATGCTAAAAACACATAAGAGCATGAATAAAATTCCCTACCTCAAGATGCAGGTGGTTACCCAGCAATCTCGAATCACCCACTTCAGCTCACCCAGTTGCTGGAAGCAAAGATTAAACATCATTTCATTAACATCATCACTTCATGCACTTACCCTTAACATCCTATCATTTATTAAGGGGGTATGATATGTTGTGAGAGCATGCTACATTGTTTAGTTTATATATAAAAAAAATTGTTTTTAGGTGACATGAGAGCAATTTACTGTGAATAGTCAGGTTTTCCACTCATTTTACCACAGTTGAAAATCTTTTTTTGCTCTTTTTATATTTTTCTATGGAAATAGACATCTCAATATTTAAAACTCACTTTGAATTACCAGATTTTTGTTTTCTACATTTAGTTATGATTTTTCGAAAGTAAACAAAATTGTTAGAATCTTACAGGATTATATTCAACTACATTTTGGGGTCTATAAAGATACTATATAAAGTTTAAAAAATAACATATAATAGCTTAAATTATTCTCATTGAGTCTAGTTTCATATTATTCTACGAATTGTTATGAAATTTTGAAGACAGGTTGTTCAGATGAACCAATAGCAGAATTTGAGATTTCCAGATTCGGTTCTTCAATTCTTTTTGATACCCAATGCTGCTAAACTATATTTTTGACTTTCCTAAGGCCTAGAGTTCATTTCTAACCAATTTACAACCTTTATAATTCGTCTAAAGTTCATTTAAATCATGGTTTTCTAAGATTTTCTCCAAAAAACTGAAAATAACAAAATTAAAGTTCTAAACTATATTTTCGAAAACAACATTAGATTTTATGCATGTTGATTTCACCTAAATATCATGTTTAATTCAACCTAACCAACTCATATATAACCTAATCCAAGTTTTATTAGGTTTAATCCAAATATGCTTTACATTTCAACCTTTAGAATTATAAAAATTAATCCTAGAACTCTTAATAGAAGTTTCTAGGTTTAGGAACTTACCAAATTTGAGCTTAATCTCCACCAATACTTGATTTCAGCTATGGATTATTTAAAAAAAAAAATGCTCCAAATCCTCTTTCTCCCTTTCACTCTCTTCTTCTCTTTTTCTGGGTTCTTGCCCTTTCACGCTGCATCTAGAGACCTTTTTTTTTCTCCCCACGATATGGGTAGGATTTTGGATCATGGGTTATGGATACTAGTACTTAAGTTAGTGGGTATGGATCTTAACTTGGGTATTAGGCTATCTCAAAACTAATTTTGGTGTTTTTTTAATACAACTTGAGCTCTAACTATTTATATTGAGTTTTATAATCTATTAATTTTCGTATATTTTATTTGTGTTATTTTTAAAATAGTATTAAGTGGTCCAAATTACACTTTTGGCCAAAAAAAATGTGCCCAAACCATGGTGGACCATTGGATTATTAAATTTTAAGTCAATTCCATTAATTTGGCAGTTAAATTTTATGATTTTCACTAGGGAATTTTAATTGCACCAAAACTTTTATTTAATTGCGCTCACAACTTTGTAATTCTAATTTCTAAAATTGAGAATGTTACGTCATGACTTTTCTTTTAACTTATCCTAAAAATATTCTGTAGATCTTCAAACCTCTGATGTCCCTAAGGAACATTCATCTTTGGTTGGTGATCTGAGTGAGGCGACTTTCGAGGCTGAATCTTGGCAGATGAATAGCGCGACCTAGCCCCTACAGACTCCTCTTTCTAGTCCTACATGATTTTCTATGCTTAAAACCAATTGGCGAACTGCTTGATTTCAACCTCTATTGTTGGCCCTCTATTGAGGTCTTTGGGTTGGGTACTTAATATGGATGCAAATGTAATGAGTGCTCGTAACTTGGAGAGAATCACAACAAGATATATGTACGAAATGTGATAAACAAATGAAATAACATAAAGCAAAATGCAAAATTTAAAGAACATAAATTTAAAGAAAGAAGTAAGCAAGAATATGATGCAATAATTTAAAGGTAGATGTTATATTTCGAATCCTGTTTATTTTATAAAACAAACTTATCTTTTTTGAAATGTTGACGTAGTTTGGATTGTTTGCGAATGACAACAACAATCGAGTGCCAGTGTTATATTCAGAATCTCGTTCATTTTTGAAAATAAACTTATTTTTTTTTTAAATGCATTTGGATAAGCTTTAATATGGAAAACATTTTAAGAAAACAAGTTCAAGGGGGTTTTCTAGGTGTTAGTTTTGAAGAAATTTACTTGGACTGGATTTTATGAAAAAAACTTGGAGTCTCCGCCTAATATTGGTTTTGAAAAGGTGTACTATGTCACCAGGTTTTAAAGAAGATATAAAATAAAGAAAAAAACTTTTTGAAAATGGCTTCAATTTTGACTCAAAAGGTCTTAATCAGAATATTCTTTAAGTTTGGGAGTCGGTTATACTCAGGTAAGGTGTTAGGCACCCTAAAACACCTGTTCGGAAATGGTACGTAGTGTCTAAGTATTTTAAATTAAATTAAGTCCAAGTTTTGTTTAGTTTGGTTCATTAACACAATATTTTTCCCATATCTTTTTTATTATGTTTATGACATGCAAAGCTAATAAAAACATATGCAAAAATAAAATAAGTAAGTAAAATAAAACAAGTAAAATAAATACATGAACATTCCCCTTTTAAACGACCTACCGATTATGAAAGAATGGACAAGTTCGGTCCTGCGGGGGAGTTTTTCATTTTAGTTCAAATTATGATGGCAAAAACTTATGTATTAAAAACAAAAGAAATAAAATTTTAAAATTAAATATTTTGCATTAAGACAAGTTTTTTTTTTACGAAAAAGAGGTGTCCTTTATTCAAGAAAATAAATAAAGAATAAGAAAACATTTTTTGTTGTTTTTATTAATGAAGAAAAATGATTATATATATATATTAAACATTTTAACCATTTTTTTATTTTTGAAAAATATTTTAAGAAAACAGGAGTTTTGGTTTCTTACGAAGAAAAACCTTTGAAAAAAAGAATTTTATTTGTATTAAAAAAACATTTTAAGTTAAAAACAAAAATTGTTTTCTTATGAAAAACAAAACAAATGAAATAAAAAAGAGTTTTAAAAAATATTTTTTTAAGAAAATTTTTAGTCTTGTTATTAAGAATACATTTTTGAATTTTTTTTTTTTTTTGTAAAAAAATTATTATTTTTAACTCAAAACAATATTTTAAAAAGTACATTTTATTTTATTTCTAAAGAAGAAAAATTATTTCTTAGAAAGGTTCTATCTTATTTAACCTTTAGCTAGGGAGGAATTGATAAAAAAAAGAAAATAATGCAGAAAATTTAAATCTCGGAAAGACGTAGAATAGTAAAGTAAATGAGAAAAAGTAAAAGCGCGGAAAGGCTTAGAACTAAAAAATAAATGACGACAAAAGTAAATTAAAGAAAATAAAATTGTTTTGATGTTTTCTTGGAACGTTTGTATATTTTTGGGTTTTGAACGTTTTTGTTTGTCATGAAAAATAAAAAAATGTGAAAGGGAGTTTGGAGAACTTACCTTGCTTTAATGGAAGGAAGGTTTTTTGTGCTTTTTTTTTTTTTTGTGTGTGTGTGTGGGTTTTGTCTTTTTTGATATATTATTTTAATAGATTCTTAGACTTGCAAGAAACTAATTTTTAATATTTTTGGAGAAGTATTTCAAGAAAGTGTTATTGGCAAGTACTTGAGAGCGTACAAGAAAGAGGTTGTGAATTAGCAAAGAGAAATGAAAGGAGGACACCCCTATATATAGGGATAGGAATATGCGCACTACTCATGGCGCACACCTTGGGGAGTGCTCAGGCCTCCTTGACATGCAGGTATGACATCTCTTGATTGGGGTTACCCCCAGTTTCATAAATTTTACACTTCTAGCCCCATATTTCGGAAATTGAGAGTAGAATCCTGATTTCTCACCAAATCAAGTTATACCTTACGGAAATTGCTTGGGAGATTCCCTAGAAGGCCAAGGACACTCCAATTTAGAATCTCAATGCTCCGTCTTATTCCCAGGAGGTATACATGAGCCAAATTTTGTGATTTGAGCACATTTTGTCAATTATATATATATATATATGGCTTTTTGTGAAATTGAAATGGTAAAAATGAAATTAAACAATCCAAATTAATATTGGAAGGTTCAATTTCAAAAATAAAGATTCAATTCGTTGTCAATTTGACAAAACTGGCGAAAACATTCAATTGTTGGTTAAAATGAAAAGTAGTTGGAATTGGAGAACTTTCTTAAAATTAAAGGGTGAGAAATGAAATTAACTATATTCAAAGTGATATTATATGAAAATAAACTTTAAATTTAATCAAAATTTCACCCCATTTAACTTTTAGAAATTTGATTTTAGCCCGAATTTTATTTTTTTACTAAATTTCTTCAAATTGTCGATTTTTTTTTTTTTTTTTTTGTATTTTTTTTTCCAGAACATTATTTAAAAATTAAATACATGAATCTAAGGAGTGAATTGTCCATTTAAACATACTTTAAAGTTTATCCAAATTTGCACTTTAGACCTGACACTTTTACGAAATGCGAAATGGGCAAGACAAAATGTGATATCTACACTTTCTCGATTGCCGTCACATTGGGTTCCCAAGTTTTGCGTAATGATCTTAGAATTTTTTGCACTTTCTCTTATATGGTGTACAACTTTCCAAGTGCTCCAAGACTATTACAGATGTTGGGGAATCGAGTGTACATCTCTTGAATTGATTTTGCATCATCCATTCTGAACAGTTCAAACTGATGAACCAAGGCATTGATTTTGGATTCTTTCACTTGATTTATTCTCTCATATGTGATTTACAATGTATCCCACATCTCTGCCGACTCACAACCTAAAATCATATTATACTTATTCACATCTAAAGCATAGAATAAGAGAGTAATAGTTGGAGCATTAACAAATAACTTTTTAATATTCTCCGAATCACAATTTTCTTTCTTCTTAGTACCACCATTAACAGTGGGTTTATAAGGATCATCTTCAATGAATAACTATGCTTCATAGTTAGTTGTTTATAAGAAAGCAGTTATTCTAGCTTTCCAGAATATATAATCACACAAAAACAATGGAGGACGATGCAATAATTGCCCCTCAGTTAGTGCGTTAATGTAATGTGCCATGTGATTGTTTTAGCTAAGATGTTAAGCCTATCAAGTATATCAGCTCTAGTACCAATTGTTGGCCCACAAATCTACGCAGGGGTATGTGAATTGGGTAGTTATAAAAACTTAAACAATTAAATAAAAAACACACAAATTATCAATTTTCATAACTGGTTAAATTTTATATTACAATAGAAACATATTTAAGTAAGTGCACAACCAAACAACCAGGAAGAAAAAGGCACACAACGATTTATCATAGTTAGGTAAGGTACTCTTACCTACGTCTAATCCCTCAAGCTCCACAAGGTTTTCTCAATCTACTAATCTTTGATTCCTGTCCCTGGTAAGAACCAAACCCTTACAATTTTTTTCACAGACTAAGACTAACCTAATTCGTTCCCAGGTTCAAAACCAAACCTTTACAATTTTTCTTTTTACATGCTAAGTAAGAACCTTATCTTTTTAGTAGGCTAAAAACTAACCTAATTCTATTACAAACATAAACAAACACAATTTTTTTACAGGTTAAGAATCAAACTTATCTACCCTGATTAGATACCGATTGAAATGTGTCTAATCCTCTAGATAGGTGTAATTTACCTATCTATTTCCAAACCGAATCTGTTAGTTTTCGAATATGTTTATTACATTTTAATACTTTTTTATTTGTTTTTTATATAAATCAGGTATGTGGGGGGTGAAAAATAAAGAAAATGGATCATAAATGATCAAATCGGATCAAGAACGGTGAGAAAACAAGCAAAAGGGCAAAATTTAGAACCTGCAGCCTATCGCTGTGGCAGTCAAAATATAGAGAAGGGCCTAAACTCTCTGCAAATCCACTGCCGCGGCGGTGACCACTACCAATATACCTACCACCGCGGCGGTGACTCTGCACAGATTTTAGATATTTTTTGATATTTTGTTCTCTATTTCCTTCATCCTCTCCTCTATTTTGGCCATTGGAGACCCCTTAGGAGTAGAATAGAATATAGAGAGTTTTGGGGTGTGCTCAACCAAATTCGAAGGAGAAGAATGCAAAGCGAAAGAGGAGAAACAATCTCAGAGCGGTTTTAGCGGCAGATCTTTATAATACGGCTAAGTTACTTCATTTTTTTTCTTTCATGTCTTAACTTTGGTAGTTGGTTTGAGCATATTTTGATCGTTTCTTGTTGTATAAATGGTTATGGCCATGAGCTAAACTCGAATTATCTATGGGATTAATATAGTTTATGAAATCGTTGTTTGTTTGAGTTGTGTTTCTTTAACGGTTGTTCTTCACTAATTCGATTGTGTTTACTGGTTTGTCATGTTTATATGATTATTTGGATATATTGAGAAATTGGGGTTTGACACTTGGGAGAGGTAACCCCAAATTCGGACTAGGGTTAAAAACAACGCGACGATCTAATAACCCGGGAGGGAGTTAGAAAGTGTGCAATCAATGATGTTGGGGCAAGACTCAGGACGTTGAGGGGGACTTATTTGTTGACGTGAAGTCATATATTCACTCATCTTACACTCGGGAGAGGTGGTGATTGAGTTTACGATACAAAGATTGTCGGATAGGATGAACACCGTTATTGTAAACTAAACGAAATCAAACACATTTAAGTAAATAAAGTTAATCCCTAGATAAAATTTTTCCCTAAACATCTCATATTAGTATTATAGTATAATTAGTTTAATTAACTTAGTATTAGTATATTTAATTATAAAAACTACAATTTTTATCGCCTAAATAAAGTTAGCTTATGATAATCACGGTACTCGATAATAATCTCAACCAATTCCTATGGATACGACAACCCCTACTCTTCCCATTATAATAAAACTTGACCCGTACACTTGTGGTAAAAGTAGCAACGTCTCTACGTGCTACTAAATTTTTGGCGCCGTTGTCGGGGATTGGTTTTAGATTATTGTTGATATTGTGAGTAAATAACTTGATTTTAATTTAGGCATGTATATTGTTTATAATTTTTCTTTTTAGTTTTGTTTTGTTTTATGAGGTGCTTGAAGATGGATCATTGATAGGTGTAAATTACTTACGTATTTCCAATCCGAATTTGTTAGTTTTCGAGTACACTTATAGTTATTTTTATTATATTTTAATTAGTTTTTATCTTTTTGTATTAAATCAGGTGTGTGGGGCAAAATGATAGGAAACTGGAGTGAAAACGATGAGATCGAACCAAAGCAAGTCGAAGTTACGGTGGATAAACAAGCTTGGAGGCTAAAATATGAAACAGGCCCACCACCTAGGTGTCCAGACCACCGCCTAGGCGGTGAAGAAGCTGAGAAAAGAGCAAATTGTTACTGATAGACCACCGCCTAGGCGAAGTTTTCTTCGCCTAGGTAGAAATCCAGCAGAAGACGAAGATGGGCTACTGATAGCCGCTCGCCTAGGCGAAGATTCCTTCGCCTAGGAAAAAATCCAACAGAATGTTCTTCCACGTCCACCGCCTAGGCAGTCAGCCGAACCGACCTAACTTCTCCTAGGTAGAAATCCCCTGCACAGTCTTGAGATATTTTTATATATTTTTAGAATATTTTGGCTATAAATACCCTATCTCCTCTCCCCTCTCTGGTCTCTCTTGGTTTGTTGATCACCTTAGGCTATATTTAAGCCTAGGTTTAGGAGTTTTAGAGGTGGAGCTCACATCCTAAAGTGGAGAAGACAGCGAATCAATCGTTGAGCGTTCTTAGCGGTTTATCTTCGGATGAGGCTAAGTTCTTCCATTGTTTTTCCTTATTTCTTTATCTTAGGATCATGTGAGAATGTTTAGCTCAATTTATATGTTTATGTGGCTATGTCTACAAGTTAAATATGGATTGTAGTAGGGATTAACGATATATTTATAAATATATTTGTTTGGATGATTTCGGTGTTGCGTTTATGTTTGTTCTTCGTAGTTTGATTGTGTTTATCGTATTGTTTGTTTATTATTGCTTAGAATGGTAAATGGAGAATACGGAGTTTTGACAAACCCAGGATTCAGATTAGGGTAAACAAACGCCACGATTCTATAACCCGGTCGGGGTTTGAATCGTGGACAATCGATGACGTTGGGGCAAGACTCACACTACCTAGGGTCGTTAAGACGTTAAGGGGGACTTCTTAGTTGGCTCAAAGTTGCATTATATCCCTCGTCTTACACTCGGGAGAGGTGGCGAGGGAGTTTCAGAACGGAGATTGTCGATAGGGTAAATACAACGCGACGATCCAATAACCTGGGAGGGAGTTGGATTGTGTGCAATCAATGACGTTGGGTAAGACTCACGTGACCTAGGGTCGTTAAGACTTTGAGGGAGACTTCTTCATTGACTCGAAGTCATGTATTCCCCTATCTTACACTCGGAAGAGGTGGCGATGGAGTTTACGTACCGAGATTGTCAAATAGGTCGAAAACTGTAAACGTTAGTAAATCGAGATGGAACACGTATTTGTAAACACGTTAATTCCTAGGCAATTCTTGGCCCTAAAACATATTATCATATTAGTGTAGTTAATTTAGGTTATATTAGTATTAGTTTAATTAATTAAATACATTTGTTTTCGCCTAATTAAAGTTAGGTCACGACAAATGTGGTATTCGATAGTAACGACACCAATCCCTGTGGATACGATAACCCGATCTTAACGATCACACTATACTAAAACTTGGACCTCGTATACTTGCGAGTGTAAGTAGCGGCGTATTTTACGCCCTACCAAGTTTTTGACATTGACAAGTTCTTATTTGTTTCTTTCAACAATATTTTGAGCCGTTTTATTGTGCTTGGGATCGATACAATGATTTGCTACTCCGATTCCCATATCATCATTTTTCGAGGGAGTGTCAACTACTGAACATCCTCGACGGGTTACTTGCTGCAACTAGAACATGGGTAGAAAGAGGAAACAATACCACCTCTTTCAACCAATTAACTGCGGACGAAGTCTATCGATTGTTGGAAGCCATGGTCGAGTATGATTTTCACTGTTGGAATTATTCAATAAGATACCAAAGCTTGGGGGGTAATTCCACCATTTTTGCGCCATGGATTGACACCCTCGACCAATATGTGGAGTCTTCCCCTACCCTAGAAGAAGTGTTCGCCACAATTATGGGGGAAACACAGATTTTCTTGAGGGAAACGAATGACCGACTCAACAAGCACAAGGATCGTCTCAACAATATTGAGACGGTCTGTGCCAAAATTGATGTTACCATAACTTCTCTTCAGATACAAATCGGTCAGCTTATCTGCTATGTTGAAGTCAAGTCAGAAGTATTGGCACTAAGAGATTCACAAGTCACATCCGAATTTGAAAGCCACCACGAGGAACCGGAAACGAGTAGGTAGAGCTTGGGAGCATTTATAGATGATTATTCGAATGAGCCGGGAACCCAAGCTTGGATCGAAGATTGTGATTCTTCACCATTGGAGATCTAAATTGTGATGCCACCATCGATCTCAAACGATCACATCTACGAGGATCCGATGTGGATCACCTGTCCTTCGTCGCTATTAGCAATGTCCTTTCATGCAAACCAAGTACATGAGCCAGTGAGAAGTGTTGTTGAAAGTTCGAGTTGAAAAATGCCAAATCTCGCCAGTCTTGAGGGCGTATTGAACCAAGACCTGTACGTGGTGTTGTATGACACGTACTACGGGCAAAAACCGCTCTTTGATGAGCACTTCTCCATATCAGTCCGAGAACAATAAACCACGTGCTTCTTGGGAGGCAACCCAAGTAAAAAAAATATTTGATTCATCATTGTCGACTTGATTCGGAGGCTAGATTCTCTCGCTTCCCAGGTATGTGTTCTAAACTCCCTTCGTCAGCATGCTTTAATTCTAAATGTTGAGATTGATGATTGGGATATTGTCAACACTGACTGTTTTAAGCTCGGGGGTGATGTGTAGTATGTAGTATGCTAGTATTTTAGTATGTTTCAATGTTGTTTAGTTTATTGTGTGCGTGTTTGTTTAGGGTAGAATGTGTTTATGTTTGTATTGTTGTTGTCGCATGCAGAGTTTTGATTTCATCTGGGCCATTACCCAATGATGATATTACCCTTGGTTGTTTTTCGAGGTTAAGGGTAATGCCAATTCATGTGTGTTATGTGTGCTTGACAATGCATTTTAGTAAACGTTATTGTGGATCCTAATTTGCACGAGCACTTAGACTCAATGTATAGTTATTCAATTGATTTAAGGATTCTAGAACCTGATTATGGGAAAGCTTGAGGCAAAATCCTAGGTGAGGTTGTTTAGGAGACGTGATTTAGGCATTCATTTGATTCGCTTGAGCCTTTGAAACTTACCTTGCAAAATGTTTATCCCTCGTTACCCTGTCGAAACCTATTAGTTGTTTCAATTATGAACACATAACAAATACCCTGGCCAATTAAACTTTTTCCAAACCTATATCGCTAAACCGAAGGCATAATTTGAGTGAATCAAGGTAGCATTCGTATATGCTACTTGAAGTGAGTAGTTGGGTTTAGGGCGAACTTTTGATTAGTTCAGTATTCAAGTACTCACTTATCATTTTTCGTTCGTTTTAACCACTTCTATGAAATTGTAATAATCGAATAAGTTTGGGGGTATGTTTCGTTAAAAAAAAAACATATGTATATATAGTTCAATTTTCGTTTATTTTGACAAGTGAGTACATCGGTCTTAAATGTATGTTTAGAGGTGTTTCCAAATTATCTATGGGGGTTCGATTGTGAGTGTGTCAAGCGTTGTGCCTTGGGTATCGTTAAGTTAACAACGTTAACCCGTTTTATATTCCCGATATACCCTTGGCCAAATATTCCAAAACCAATCCAAGCCTTATTGATCTTTTTGAACTTCCAAGCATACATTAGTAGAGAGTGGAACCCATTCAGGCTTATGGATATCCTAATTCTTTACTGTCTAAGTAGTAAGTTTTGTTGGTGGATAATCCAATCCGATTGTTGGATAGCTATATTATTGAGTTTAGCACACACACATTGACAGGATCCAGAATGGAGTTTACCATTTTTGAATGTCAAAATTCTAGAACATCACATGGTGCGTATTATTCCTTATCTCGATATGATTGGGGGTTGTTGAGGGAAAAATATTTTGGTCGATAGAAGAATTCAAAACTCGCATATCGTTATGTTTAGATTGTTTGTGTTTAGGTTATTCATGTTATTTAATTTAGTTATGTTTTTCATTTTAGTGTGAGTGTTTTTCTCGCGGATTAGCAAAATTCTAAATTTTGGGGTATTTGATAGATGTAATTTACCTATCTATTTCTAAATCGAACCTGTTAGTTTTCGAGTATATTATTTATGTCTTATTATGTTTTAATATATTTTTATTTATTTTTATATAAATCAGGTGTGGGGGTAAAAAGGGATGAAGATGGATCATAAACAATCAAATCGGATCAAGAACGGTGGAAGAATGGTGGGAAAACAAGCAAAAGGGCAAAATTCAGAACCTACAGCCCACCGCCACAGCGGTCAAAATACAGAGAAGGGCCTACACTTTTTGCAAACCCACTGCCGCAGTAGTGAGATCCATCGCCGCAACGGTGAAACAACAAAATGTCTCTGCTCCCACCGCTGCATCCACCACCGCGGCGGTGACCATTGCCGACATACCCACCGTTGCGGTGGTGACTCTACACAGATTTTAGATATTTTTTTAGATATTTTTAGATATTTTGTTCCCTATATTTTTTCTCCTTTTCTCTATTTCGGCTATTAGAGACCCCTTAGGAGTAGAATAAAATAAAAAGAGTTTTGGGGTGTGCTCAACCAAATCCGAAGGAGAAGAACACAAATTGAAGAAGGAGAAACGATCTTGAAGCGGTTTCAGCAGCAGATCTTCGGAATACGGCTAAGTTCCTTCATTTTTTTCTTCCATTTCTTAATATTGGTAGTTGGTTTGAGCATGTTTAACTCATTTCTTATTGTATAAACAGTTATGGCCATGAGCTAAACTCAGATTATCTATGGGATTAATATAGTTTATGAAATCGTTGTTTGTTTGAGTTGTGTTTCTTTAACGGTTGTTCTTCACTAATTCAATTGTGTTTACCGATTTGTCATGTTAATATGTTTATTTAGATATATTGAGAAATATGGGTTTGACACTCGGGAGAGGTAACTCCGAATTCGAACTAGGGTTAAACATAGCGCGACGATCTAATAACCTGGGAGGGAGTTAGAAAGTGTGTAATCAATGACGTTAGGGGTAAGACTCATGTGACCTAGTGTCGTTAAGACGTTGAAGGGGACTTACTTGTTGACGCGAAGTCGCACATTCACTCATCTTACACTCGAGAGAGGTTGTGAGTGGGTTTACGATACATAGATTTTCGGATAGGATGACCACCATTATTGTAAACTAAATGAAATCAAACATATTTAAGTAAATGAAGTTAATCCATAGATAATCTTTTCCCCTAAACATATCATATTAGTATTATAGTACAATTAGTTTAATTAACTTAGTATTAGTATATTTAATTATAAAAACTACAATTTTTAACGTTGATAGGTGTAATCTACCTATCTATTTCCAAACAGAATTAAGTTAGTTTTCGAGCGTTTATATAGTATTTTATTATATTTTAATTAGTTTTATTTCTTTTTGTATAAATCAGATGTGTGGGGCAAAAAAATAGGAGACTAGAGCGAAAACGATGAGATCGAACCAAAAGCAGGCGAAGTTACGGTGGATAAACAAGCTCGGAGGCAAAATTGTGAAACAGGCCCACCAACTAGGCGTCTAGACCACTGCTTAGGCAGTGAAGATGTTGAGAATGACAAAAGGCTACTGAAAGCCCGCCGTCTAGGCAGGAAATTCCTCTGCCTAGGCGGAAACCCCAGCAGAAATATTTTCAAGTCTATCGCCTACTTCTTTGCCTAGGCGGTCACCAAACCTGCAAAGCCAGTACAGGTTCTGTAACGTCAAGGCTATTTTGGACTACAATGAAATTTGATTTTGGAAACACTCAAAACATGGAATTTGTAGATCTTTTTCTTAGCTTTCCATAGATTTTTGAATCACCGCAATTGGAGTTCAGATGAAGAAGTTATAGTCAAAACAAAATACAAGCCTGCAGTTCCTCGGCCTAGGCAGAAATTGCACCACCTAGGTGAAAAAACAACAGAAAGTTAACCGACCTACCTGCGCCTAGGTGGAAACCCCTGCGCCTAGGCGGAAACCCCTGATACAACCTTGATATTTATTAGATATTTTGAGATATTTTGGCTATAAATACCAATCCCTCTCTCCTCCTTGTGACCCCCCCCCCCCAGCCATTTGGGCACATTTGGTTGTATTTAGGCCTAGGTTTATGAGTTTGAGAGGTGGAGCTCACATCCCGAACTGGAGAAGACGGCGAATCGGTTGTTGAACGTTCTTAGCGGTTTATCTTCGGATGAGGCTAAGTTCTTCGATTGTTTTTCCTTATTTCTTTACCTTAGGATCATGTGAGCATGTTTAGCTCGTGATTTCCTTATTTATGCAGCTAAGGCCATAGCTAAATATGGATTAACACTATATTTATAAATACGTTGTTTGGATTATTTCGGTGTTTCTTTTGTAATTGTTCTTCATAGTTTGATTGTATTTATCATATTGTTTGTTTATCATGATTAGTTAGATAAATGGAGAATACAGGATTTTGAAAAACCCTGGATTCGGATTTGGGTAAAAAAATGCCACGATTCTATAATCCGGTCGGGGTTTGAATTGTGGACAATCGATGACGTTGGGTAAGACTCACTTGACTTAGGGTCATTAAGACGTTGAGGGGGACTTCTTCTTTGACTTGAAATTGTGTTACATCCTCCGTCTTACACTCGAGAGAGGTGGTGAGGGAGTTTTAGAACGGAGATTGTCGATAGGGTAAATACAACGCATGATGTAATAACCCGAGAGAGAGTTGGATTGTGTGCAATCAATGATGCTAGACGAGACTCACGTGACCTAGGGTTGTTAAGACATTGAGGGGGACTTCTTCGTTGATTTAAAGTCATGTATTTCCCCGTCTTACACTCGGGAGAGGTGGCGGTGGAGTTTACGTACCGAGGTTGTCAAATAGGTCGAACAACGTAAACGTGAGTAAATCGAAATCGAACACGTATTTGTAAACACGTTAATTCCTAGGCAATTCTTCACCCTAAAACATATTAGCATATTAGTGTAGTTAATTTAGGATATATTAGTATTAGTTTAATTAATTAAATACACTTATTTTTCACTTAGATAAAGTTAGGTCACGACAAACGCGGTATTCGATAGTAATGACACCAATCCCTGTGGATACGATAACCCGATCTTTCACGATCATACTATACTAAAACTTTGATTTCATACACTTGCGAGTAATCATATAGGCGAGCAATTAAATCCTCGGCCTACAAGTTTTTGGCGCCGTTGCCAGTGATTGGTTGTTAAGCGAATTCAGTTCTTGGCGATCGCTACCAAGTTTTTGGTAATGATTGCCGGGCATTGATTTGTTGTTATTATTGATATTGTGTGTAAATGACTTAATTTTACTTTAGGTATTTATTTTGTACATAATTTTTCGTTTGTAGTTTTGTTTTTGTTTCTTATGCAGGGTACGTGCCGATGTTAGATCGACGGGTATTGATGCATCTTTTTCGACGGGATTCCAAGCTGTTTTATGTTTTTTGGCCAAGCACATAAGTCGGTGATTCATTTCGTTAAAAGATTGAGCCATTCAAAGCAAAACCTCGCCAATCTTGAGGGCGTTCTGAAAATGTCGGGCCGAGGGCATTAAACCACACACTTCTTGGGAGGCAACCCAAGGTTAAATAAGTTAAATCTGTCATATTCGACTTAAATCGGAGGCAAGATTCTCTCGCCTCCCAGGTAAGTGTTCTAAACACCCTTCGTCAGCATGCTTTAATTTTATATATTGAGATTGATGATTGGGATCGCTGAGGACACTGTCCATTTTGAGTTTGCTAGTGATGTGTAGTATGTAGTATTGTTAGTTTATGTGTTACTATTTTTCTCGTATTGCATGTGTGTTTAGGTTAGAATGTGTTTATGTTTTTGTGATATTGTTTGCATGTTGAGTTTTGTGTTCATCTGGGACGTTACCCGATGATGAAAATTACCCCTGATTGTTTTCGAAGTCAAGGGTAATAGCCATGCATGTGTGTTCTGTGTGCTTGACTATGCTTTTTGGTAAAAAATATTGTAGATCCTAATTTGCATGAGCACATAGACTCAATGTATTTCTATTCATATGATGAGAGGACTACTGTCGATTAGCCAAATTCATGATACATTAAGGATTCTAGAACTTGATTGAGAGGAAGCTTGCGGCGAAATCCTCGGCGAGGTAGTTCGGAAGGTAGGATTTAGGCATTTATTTTCTCGCTTGAGCCTTTTTAAGCCAACCTTGTTAAATCATTACCCCTCGTTACCCTGTCGAAGCCTAAATGCAAATTCAATTCTGAACACATAAACAAATACCCTAGCCAATGGTTTTTTTTTTTTCCAAACCTTAATCGTTGAATTTAAAGGCACATTTGAGTGAATCAAGTTAGTAGTTATAAATGCTACTTGATGTGAGCGGTTGGGTTTAGAGTGAACTTCTAATTGGTTCGGTATTCGAGTACTCACTTGTTATTTTTATTTTGTATTTCATACACCCCTGCAATTGTAATAATCAAATAAGTTTGGGGGTGTGTTCGTTGAAAAGAAAAGGGAAAAAAAAAAAAGAAAAAAAAAAAGAATCAAATGTAAATACGGTTTTTATTTCCGTTTGTTTTGACAAGTGAGTACGTCAATCTTAAGTTGATTATTTGGAATTGTTTCCAATTTTTATATGGGGGTTCGAGAGTGAATGTGCCAAGCGTTGAGCCTTGGGTAACGTTAAGTTAACAACGTTAACTCGTTTGTCTATTTTGAAATTCTGAAATACCTTGGCCAAATATTCCTTAACCGAACCACGTCCTAATAATCTTTATGAACTATTTAACCTACATTAGTAGAGAGTGGACCCCAATTCAGCATATGGAAATCCTAGTTCTTTACGGTCTAACTCATGAATTTCATTGGGGGATAATCCAATCCGATCGTTGTATAGTTATATTATTGAGTCTCGCACAAACACGTTTACAGGATCTAGAATAACGTTCACCATTATTGCATGTCGAAATTCTAGAACCACATGATGTGTGTTACCGCCTGAATTTGAAATAATTGGTGGTTGTTGAGGGAATAATAAATAGGTCATTAGAAAGATTCCAAACTCGCATGTATTTATGTTTAGATTGTTTTTAGGTTGTTTATTATTTAATTTCGTTTTGTATTTTTCATTTTAGTATATGTGCTTGGCTCGAGGACTAGCCAAATTTCAAGTTTGGGGGTATTTGATAGGTGTGATCTACCTATCTATTTCCAAATTGAATTAAGTTAGTTTTCGAGTGTTTATATAGTCTTTTATTATGTTTTAATTAGTTTTATTTCTTTTTGTATAAATTAGGTGTGTGGGCAAAAAGATAGGAAATTAGAGAAAAAACGATGAGATCGAACCAAAAGCAGACGATGTTATGATGGATAAACAAACTCGGAGGCAAAATTGTGAAATAGGCCTACTACCTAGGCGTCCAGCCCACCGCCTAGGTAGTGAAGATGCTGAGAATGACAAAAGGCTACTGACAGCCCACCGACTAGTCAGGAAATTCCTCCGCCTAGGCAGAAACCCGAGCAAAAACATTTCCAAGTCCACCGCCTACTTCTTCGCTTAGGCGGTAACCAAACCTGCAAAGTCAGTATAAGTGCTGTAACGTCAAGGCTATTTTGGACTATGATGCAATCTGATTTTGGAAATACTCAAAACATGGAAGTTGTATATCTTTTACTTAGATTTCCATAGATTTTTGAATCACCTCAATCGGAGTTCGGATGAAGAAGTTACAGTAAAAAGAAAAACGCAAACATGTAGTTCCTCGGCCTAGGCGGAAATTCCACCGCCTATGCGGAAAAAAAAACAGAAAGTTAACTGACCTACCTGCGCCTAGGTGGAAAACCCTGAGCCTAGGTGGAAACCCCTAACACAACCTTGTTGTAAGACTCTGATTTAACATGTACGTCATTTTAATTTCAATTGAGAGCATTTAAAAAATTTTGGGAAAAATTGAGTTAAATATATATATATATATATATATATATATATATATATATATATATATAAAATAAAATAAAATAAAAATGATTGGGTCAAATTGCAAATTTAGAAACTTATTCTAAATTTGAGATGTAAAATTTGTAGAATAAAAATTTTAGGGATCAAAATGCAATTTAAGAAATCCTAAAAGATGAATGGGATTAAATAAAGTCTTAATGGAAAATAGGGGGAGAAAAGTGCAATTTAACCAAATGTTTTTTTTTATATATATATATATCCTGATTTGTGAGTTCGACCAGCCGACAGGGAGATCGGGAAGAGTGGGGATCGACGTGGCGAGCAACCGATCGATTTCACACCATCATTTCCATACATATATATACATATGCCTACCATTTCCATCGCTACAAGGAAGAACAATCCAGAAATCTAGAGAGAGAAACGGAGGAGCGGAGCGTTGGTGCCGCCGTGTAATCGTCGGCGTGTGTGCGATAGAGTATGCGTGTGTTCCTCCGGTGTGCATGTATGAAGGTGTGTTTGTCCGATGTGTGTGTGCAGGTGATCGGCGATCGTCGTGTGAATGGGTATTCCTCCGACGGCAGTGGTGGCGGTGGTGTATGTATGTGTTCTGTTTCTGTTTGGTCAACGGGGATAAACGACAGAGGCAGTGGCGGCATGAGTTTGGCCGATGGTGTGTGTGTGGGTAATTACGGTTGGGCGTGTACGGTTTAGGTGGGTAGATGAGATCAGTGGTGGAAGTGGCCGGTGGTGGTTGGTGAATCGTGGTGGGGGATGGAGTAGGGCCGGCGGTAAGAGCGATGGGGCGTGGGAGGTCTCGGGTGGACGAAAATGGTAGAGAGAGAGAGAGGGTGGCCAGCGATATTTTGAACCGAAACAGAAACAACAAACGCAAACAGAGAAGAAAGAGAAAGAAAAAAAAAAAAAAAAAGGGGGAATTTGCAGAAACTACCCCAGGAAATCCAAAACCCATTTCGTGGTCGCCGAACGGTTCGGAAACAAGTGAAATTTCAATCGGTTATTAATTTTCGTTAAATTAAATTTTATTTAGCGTTACAAATCCTAAAATTGTAATAATTTCGTAACGATTAATTAATTTTAATTATGTGGTACATAAAATAGTAACGATTCGGAATATAGGGTCTGTATTGTAGGATTATGATGTTTTAGATAAGATATTAATTTAGGCTCTGTCACTATTAGGTTCGCAGGCACCGATGTCTAGATAAAGTATGATCAGTGTCAGTTTTGCAAAACAGATATCGAGGTGAGTGTACTGTCTTCTTGCTAAATTATTTTTGTATATATATGATGAAATGTTGGTTTACTTAAACCGTACGATTTGATAAATTATATGGATCAAGCAGGAGGTGGGTGAGTTGGTAAACTGGATTTCCGGAAGATTTTGGTGATTTTCGAAATGAAGTTGAAAATGAATTTTTGTTGGATTTGGTGAAATTAGACGGTGTTTTTAAAAGAAAATAGAAAACATCTGTTTTCTAGAAATGCCTGGTTTTCTAAAAATAAAGAGTGGAAAAGTGGTTTTAATAAAATCAGACGTTTTCTTTAAAAGAGAGTGTGATATATGGTTTTTGGATTTAAAAGTTGGTTTTGAGAAAAAGAGATAGACGTGGTAATTTGACGATGTTGAGTAGACGATATTTATTGAGTTGTGATTCGATGATGCTGTATTTGATTTGACGATGCCATAGTATTTATCTGTTTCGGTAGAGTGATGTTATCCGCTTCGGCGGAGTGATGTTTATCTGCTTCGGCAGAGTGATGTTAGACGTTTATACTGCGCAGTGATTATCCGCTTCGGCGGAGTGATGGGTGTTCGTAGGAAGGCATATCCTATGGATGGTACGGTACCGTTGCAAACTCCCTATCGTGAGGTTAAAACGATCACTAGGGCTGACCAGTGTGTGTGTTTGAGAAGTGGTGTTTTACTTATATTGGGTAATTTATTATTTACCCTGGTGATTGATATGATTTTATATTAGATGGATTTGGATAAAACTTATACTTATGGGTTTATTTCCACTGCTTATATTATGGAAATAAATACTTCGGCAGAATTTTATTAGTTACGCGTTGTTTACATACCTACGCTTGATCCATTTAGATGTTATAGAATAATTTATTATTATAAAATGTTTTTACTAAGAAGGCAGTACACTCGCAGGTAAAACAGTTAAGAGTCGGTCGGTCCCCTACTGGCGCTAGATAGAGTTATGCGGGTCATGCGATGGAGTCATTTGAGAGGGATTTTGAGGCGAGGTGTCAGAGATGAATCTAAGTGAGATTCATGGGATTCGAATTTTGGTTATTCTTATAGTTCGGACAGTGTGTCCCTATCAATGAGAATTATGTATATGTTGTACATATCATTTATTTGGATATTTTTTTATTGTGGTTGTCTAGTTAGTTAGGTGATATCATGTTGACGTCACGCCGGCCCCAGGGTGATAGGAGTCCGGGGTGGGGTGTGACATGATATTTATTATATATTTTGGGATATTTTGGCTATAAATACCAATCCCTCTCTCATCCTTGTGAACCCCCCCCCCCCCCCCCGGCCATTTCGGCACCTTTGGCTATATTTAGGCCTAGGTTTAGGAGTTTTAGAGGTGGAGCTCACATCCCAAAGTGGAGAAGACGGCGAATCGATCGTTGAGCGTTCTTAGCGGTTTATCTTCGGACGAGGCTAAGTTATTCGATTGTTTTTTCTTATTTCTTTATCTTAGGATCATGTGAGCATGTTTAGCTCGTTATTTCATTATTTATGCGGCTAAGGCTATAGCTAAGCATGGATTGTAGTAGTGATTAACACTATATTTATAAATACGTTGTTTGGATGATTTCGGTGTTGCATTTGTGATTGTTCTTCGTAGTTTGATTGTATTTATCATATTGTTTGTTTATCATGATTAGTTAGACAAATGGAGAATACGGGGTTTTGACAAACCCCAGATTCGGATTGGGGTAAACAAATGCCACGATTCTATAACCCGGTCGGGTTTGAATCGTGGACAATCGATGACGCTGGGCAAGACTCACGTGACTTACGGTTGTTAAGACGTTGAGGGAGACTTTTTCGTTGACTTGAAGTTGCATTATATCCCTCGTCTTACACTCGGGAGAGGTGGTGAGAGAGTTTTAGAACGGAGATTGTCGATAGGGTAAATACAACGCACGATCTAATAACCCGGGAGGGAGTTGGATTGTGTGCAATCAATGACGCTGGGCGAGACTCACATGACCTAGGGTCGTTAAGACATTGAGGGGGACTCCTTCGTTGATTCGAAGTCATGTATTCCCCCGTCTTACACTCGGGAGAGGTGGTGGTGGAGTTTACGTACCGAGGTTGTCAAATAGGTCGAACAACGTAAACATGAGTAAATCAAAATCGAACACGTATTTATAAACACATTGTTCCCTAGGCAATTCTTCACCCTAAAACATATTAGCATATTAGTGTAGTTAATTTAGGATATATTAGTATTAGTTTAATTAATTAAATACATTTGTTTTTTGCTTAGATAAAGTTAGTTCATGACAAACGCAATATTTGATAGTAACGACACCAATCCCTGTGGATACGATAACTCGATTTTTCACAATCAAACTGTACTAAAACTTTGACCTCGTACACATGTGAGTAGTCATATACGCGAGCGATTAAATCCTCGTTGTACAATTGCCTAAATAAAGTTAGGTTGTGACAATCGCGGTACTCGATAATAATCTCAACCAATCCCTATGGATACGACAACCCCTACTCTTCCCATTATACTAAAACTTGACTTGTACACTTGCGGTGAAAATAGCGACGTATCTATGCGCTACCACCTCTCATAGTCACCAATACAATAATATATATATATATATATAGTTTCTTCCCATATGAGTTTCTTCCACCTCAATAAAAAGTGTACTCAATTAATGTCCCAATAAATGATATGATAAAATTACATGAGAAAAGAAATATGATTTTACACCTTCAAATAAGATATATTTGGTTTAAAAATACTCTTTGAAAACCTCAATTTGGTCCTCAAAATTTCTTTGATTCAAAATCCTTAAATATAGAAAATAGTTTTACCGATTAAACTCATAGAATCAATTAATATAAGAACTAATTAATTGTATCTTCAAAATATATGATAGATTTATGAAATATACTCAAATTTTTGTAAAATTAGATTTTATAACGTTCCAAACCATAGGATTTAGGTTGAAGATCTCGAAAAATAAATCTTCCAAACAGTCTAATTCTCGGTGCGTCGGTCGACTGCGATCCTACTGGTCAACCAACTTCTTCATAACGGTTATATTTCTGACCATTTTCACCCTCAACTAGTCGATTGACCATAATGGCGGTCGTCCGTTTAGGCTAGAAGCACATTCTCAAAAGCTACTAACCACGCCAGTCGACCGACAAATCCCATCGGTTAAGCATTTGGACCAGAAGCTACTCAATCCATGCACTGCTTCACTCAGTCAACCACCCACTTGGCCAGATAATCGTTTGGCCCTATAAATTTTCATTTTTTTATTATATTTTAGAACATTTTCTTCGATTAAAAATTTAAGAAAAACATTTAGGATTTTAAAATTATTACTTCTTACCATGATACACATAAAACAATTAACATAACCATTCAATTATAATGTATTTCACTCAAATATAGTTTTTAAACTTTCAATTAAGTCCTCAAATTATTATTCAATCTCAAATTGAAAGGATAGGAAGTATTAAATAGATTATAAATTGAGAAACACATAAAATAAGTGTACCATATCTATAGGGATATTAAAATAAGTGTATCCCATCCTTAATATATCCAAATCCCTATAATATCTTGCTCAGATATCCCAAAAATGGTTAGTTTTTGAATAGTTCCTCGAAATCCTCAAAATCTGAAACAACATAGTTGGTTGACCGATCATAGGCCATCACTCGACCGATCATTTCTGGTTGTAGCCCAATTCATTTCTCAAACAACGGTCGGTTGACCGATCCCCCATGGGTTGGTTGACCGATCGATACAAGATGCAAACTCAAGCCAAATTTTGGCCCTAGTCGGTTGACCGATCATGGATGGTCGATCGACCGATCGATACAGAGAGTTCACTATCAGCCAACGATTGACTGATCTGCCTTGGTCTGGTTGACCGATCGATTCAGAGACTCATATTTTCCAACCTACGCCCATCGTTGACCGATCCCCTTGTGGTCGGTTGATCAATCACTATTGGAACACCCTTTCACAATATATTTCAACTCCAAAACTTCGATATTTTAAATTCTTTAATCGATTTCTTTTCTCAGCTAACTAATATTGACACTATTAATGAATTTTAAACACTAATCTTACTTATTTCAATATTTCTTTTTCAATTTCATATTGGAACAAATATTTAAACTTAATTAGGACATTAATTAAAAAACACATAAATATAGCTCATTTAATTTGTGTCGTTTGTGATCTTAATCAGGATACATTAAAAGTAGAAAGGATCTGAGTTGCTTTTACCTAAATTTTTCAGAATCTTTAATCTCTTAATGTCTGTTTCTGTATCTTTCACAATTTTTTCATGATATTATCTTGATTGGAACTTTTTAAACTGAAACACTTAATAAACTCATTAGTTCCATAAAAAATATCAATACTTAATTATCTATCAAAATATCGGGATCAACAGAAAGTTTACGTAATAGAAAATGAATGCAACAACATAGAAGAGACGTAAACATTTACGTAACAAAAATAGAAGAAGAATTAGAGTGTAAATGTTTACGCAACAAAAACAGTGGATTAAACTTGAAATAAAGACTTGGATATTCAAATAATGAATAAAATTGAAGTAGACCGAGGTTAGAGTTTGACAATATGTCCTTAAAGTAGATTCGCGCCCCCATATTGGTGCTAATAGTTGAATGGATGTTTGCCTCCTAGGGTACAACGATCTCAAGTTTCTGGTACAAGCACTTGAAACCAATAATTTCGGTGAACTAGACTTGTGTTTGAATTCTCATAAAATTTTAAATATTTTATGTTTTGGTGGTGATATGAAGTGATAATGTTGTAAATCATACAAATTGAAATGATAGAGAAATCTGCTATTTATAGTAAACCAAAAGACACCATTGAATGGATGCAACTTTGGAAAGATATCTGTTTGTGTGAACGTTAACGCGAACTATCACCAATGAACCTTCATTACTATTAAATGGTGCTAATTAAAAATGAACTATTACGTAGTTAATTAACCGCTTAACTGCTATTTAATAAAAGTTAAAATTGTTCTGGCGGGTTAAGATTCGACCCAAATCCGATCCGGATCCAGACCAAACCAAATCCAAATATGGATCCAATTGACCCGGCCCGATCCAATTAAATATATAATCACATGATTATGGCGTTACGGTTCGGCTGATGGTTGAACTGGCGAACCGGTCATTTTTCCGGACCGGTCCGGTTTTTTTGGGGGACCGGTCCGGTTTTAAAGAGCTAAAAAACGTAGAAAACATACCACGTGCATGGGAAGATGTTATCGAAGTGAAACAGCTGTAGTTTGCATGTTTATTTTTCTAAACGTGTCGGACTCGCAGGCTCGCACCCCCACTAACGAAAGCCACTATAAAATGCGGTGCGTCACCATTGAATTCATCACAAAAGACCTCGAAATTTTTGTGAAGAAAACCATGGGGAGAACAGTGCGAGACCAAGCACCGAAGGCAGCACCTCATTGTCTAGTGGTTCCATTCCCAGCGCACGGCCACTTGAACCCAATGCTCCAATTCTCCCGCCGTTTATCCCACAAAGGCATCCAAATCACTTTAGCTCTCACCCACTTCATGCTCAGCACCATGAATGGAGGAGTCCCTGATTCCAGCGGATTCATCGGGATTGAGTCCTTCTCCGATGGCAAAGAGGAGGCCGACGGCGTAGAGCTCGATTTCAAAGACTACTACTCCAATTTCCGGCGGGTCGGGTCTCGGACACTGGCCGAGCTGATGGCCAAGCTGCGGTCTTCGGGACGCACGGTGGACTGCGTGGTGTACGATGCGTTCATGCCGTGGGTGCTGGACGTGGCGAGGGCGCAGGGTTCAATGGGCGCCGTGTTCTTCACGCAGTCTTGCGCAGTCAACAATATTTACTACCACGTGAAAAGGGGTTTGCTGGAGATTCCTGTGACAGGGACCAATGTATTCGTTGGCGGATTACCGGAGTTACGGACGGAGGACTTGCCGTCGTTTGTTCATGACGTGGGCTCGTATCCCGGGACGCTTGAGATGCTTGTGAACCAGTTCTCGAACGTGGATCGAGCCGATAGCGTTCTTGTCAACACTTTCTACGAGTTGGAAGCCAAGGTATACATTTGGATATCCGTTGGATTAACTCAATCGAATTAACCAAGAATTCAATTTAAAAAATAATTACAATTGATCCACCACTTATACATGATTGGGTGATAATATGAAATCTTTAGTGTCACTATTACAAATGCCTCTCCATTAAGAATTTGATATCAATTTAATTCTTTTTATGATGTATAAAATATTCTATAAAAATATCAAATGCAAAAATAATAAATAAATAAATAAATAAAAAATAAAAACAAATTTGGAGTTAAGATTCTAGGCTTCTGAACTCATTTCATCAAACATATTAAATTTAGAGTTCAAATTTTAGGTCACTTCCTCTTTATTTTTTATTTTTATATATTGATAGTGTTTCAAATTTTAGTTGACATTATCATTTCCAATATACCACTTTATTTATAAAATTACAACATGAGTGAACCTAAAGAATAGATTTAAAAAAAAAAAATAATAAAATTAAATTCAATATTTAGTTCTTCCATCTTCACTTTAGATGGTTGATCTTTTTAGTGTCTTATTTAATTTTTTACGTTATATATTTCAATTTTTTGGTTGTGTTTTATTTATTTTTCTTTATTTTTAATTTGTATTTTCTATTATCCATTTTTATTTGATTTTAATTATTTGATTTTATTATTTTTTTAGTTTTCCATTATTCAATATATTTTTGTTCTTTCTTTTCTATTTTTTAATTTATTTTTTCTTTTTTGTTTGTGGTTTATATATATATATATATATCATGAATTAATATAAAATAAAAAATTTAAATATTAAGAAGTAAAATATAACTACAATGTAATTTTAAAGTTAAAATCTATAATATTTTAATTGTTATATATCATGAATTAATAGAAAATGAAAATATTAAATATTAAGAAGTAAAATAAGACTACAATGTAATTTTAAAGCTAAAATCTATAATATTTTCTTTAAAAATTAAACACTTAAATTGTTAGACGGTTGCTCCTTCACGAATATATGAATATTAAAATATTAAGAAGTAAAAGTCAAATACACTCAAATTTTAATAATAAAATCAATAATTTATTCAATTTGAAAATTGAGATATTAATTGGAATGTAAATTTAAACTTTTTCTTTAAATTCGAGAATTTATAAAATAAATAAATATAATGAAAATTACAACAATAAAAAGTGTAGTTATTTTATTAAAATTATGACTATCAACAGATAAGATTAGCCAATTAGATTAAAAATTATATTTTTCAGATTAATATGAAAATCTAAAGAAGATAAAAGCAATATATATATATATATATTTTAGAGTAATATGCAAATATTAAATGGTTTTTTATGTGGTAAGTCTCTTATTTTACCCTTAATTTAAAAAAAGTTCATATGCAATTGTAACTTGTGTTTTAGTCATGCACATTAAAATAAGGTAGAAGGCCTAATGCATAGCTACACTCTCGCAGTTATATGTATATGACTAGTGACTAGTGTGTCAGATATTCGTTAGATGTAACATATATTACACAAATATATGTAGTAATATGTAATTAATATTACACAAGTACATGTAACTAATATTAGACAAGAGTGAGTACATATGGACTAATACGCAAGCGAAAATCAATTTAAAAGACTGAAACAAAACTTATTTTATAAATGGGACTAATAATAGACTACACCCACTATTTGGGACTAATCACCAATTATGCCAATGTTAAAAGTCAGGAAGAAAAATATAACTATACTTAGTTTAAAGGTGTATTTTTAGTTTTCACTAAAAAAAAAAAGAAAGAAAAACACATAAAAATTAGAAAATAAAATTAAAAAAACAATATGAAATTGAAAAAAATAAATTTTTTGTCCTTAAAAAAAAATAAAAATGAAAACAAAATAACAAAATTATCAGAAATTAAGTTGGACTCTCTCGCTTTTATTAGAATATAAATATAATAAAACTTTATATTTTCATATTATATTATCACATATAAATTGTAAGTGATATATTTCTATTTAAAAAACAAAAACATTAATAATTATCTATTATAAATTAATATGAAACAAGTCCTATAAATTTTATGGTTTATAAAAATGGAAACAATAATTATTGTTCTATACTCCAATGCATTAAAATTATGTTCGAGTATAAAAGAGAGAAAACTAATGCATTGTTCACGTTTAAAAATTAGTAAATAATTAATTTATTCGTAAGTTGACGTCAATAGCTTAATTAATTTTTATTGAATTCAACAAATTTCCATTTAAATATTACTTTACTTGGGGTTTTTGGATAGTTCGATATAATATTTTTTTAAGCATTCTATCTATTTTGAAAATAGATACTAAAAATTAAATTTTATTCACGTGTTTTTGGTATCACAATTTTTGGTGAATGTTAGTAAAATAGCATTTAGTAGTAGAAAGTTACCATGGACAAATTTCACATTTTTAAAATCTGTCCTTGTGAAATTGGGTACCAAAAAACTAAACTCATAATAGGACCGTGGATTTTTTTTTTTCATTCAACTCATTCAATGACTTAATTATACTTTGGTTTTGTAATTTATTAATTATATTTGATTATTTATTATTTTTTCATATTTATAAATTTAAAAATCGATATTGCGTAGTCAGAGGGCATCCATAGTATATTAAAAGATCTCAATCTCTTTAAGTCTACTAAGAAAATCATCACATGGCTCTCGAATTATAATTTACCATTGTATGTAATGTTCTTTCAATGAGTATTTTATTTGTTTTAATCAACTAGTGCTCTCTCTGTCTCTCTGTCATATGTATAGGTGATTGACTGGATGCAAAAACATTCGCCTTTGAAGACAATTGGACCGACTATCCCATCCATGTACTTAGATCAAAGACTCGAAGGTGACAAAGAGTATGGTCTCCATAACAATCATAACCCAAAATATGGTGACTGCATTAAATGGTTAGATGAGAGGGCAGTTGCCTCAGTTGTGTATGTCTCCTTCGGGACTATTGCGGAACTAGGAATTGAGCAAATGGAAGAACTAGCTTGGGGTTTGAGAGACAGCAACAAGTACTTTTTGTGGGTAGTGAGGGAGACACAAATGACTAAGCTTCCAAAGAACTTCATGGAGGAAACCCTAGAGAAAGGTTTGGTAGTTACATGGTGTCCCCAATTAGAAGTTTTGGCACACAAATCGATAGGTTGTTTCGTGACCCATTGTGGGTGGAATTCAACACTGGAGGCATTAGGCCTGGGAGTTCCACTAGTGGCTATGCCACAATGGACAGACCAGACCACCAATGCCAAATGTGTTGCAGATGTATGGGGGAGTGGATTGATTGCAAAAATCAGTGTGAACGAGATCGCTCAACGAGAGTTGATGAAGAACAATATTAAGGAAGTCATGGAGGGGGAGAAGGGGAAGGAGATAAGACGAAATGCGATGAAATGGAAGAAATTAGCTACAGAGGCAGTTGATGAAGGCGGAAGTTCAGATCAACACATAAACGAGTTTGTAGCCACATTGGTTCACTTTTGAGTTCAATTGTGACTTCCTTTGTGACCCAATATGTATGCATTATTAAACATAATAAGTAATAAAATTTACTTTTGACGGTTTTGATAAAATACTTAAAAAAAAAAAGACAATTAGTGAGAGATCTGATAATGACATCAAATTAATAAAGAGTCCCAAAGCAAATAAATATTTTGTATTTAGTCTTGAAAACACTAATGTTCTAATTTAGGTTACTTTACCAACGACCATCTTACAATCGTTAGTCACTAGGCTATTGTTGGTCGTGACTGGTCATTGGACATATTTTCAGTTACATTCAACAACGCTTTAGTAATATTTTTTAAGGGTATTAGCCATTTATCACCCCTGTCATTTTTGGCTAAATATCAGTCAATCACTTATCATTTTTTGTTAAATACGAACTAGTTCCCCTATTCTTTTACATGTAGAATCAAACCTAATCTTTTACAGGCTAAAAATCAAACCTAAACCCCTGATTACACACCGACCTAATGTGTCTAATCCTCTTACACTCACAAATACAAAAAAATATATGTTTTTTTTCCTACAGGTGCTTCTACCCACCTCAATACAATATATGCTCAATTAATATCCTGATATACTATGTGATAGAACTACGTAAAAATTTAAATCTAATTTTACCCAATTGAAAGCACAAAGATAATATAAATCAGATTTCATAGGCAAAAGTCGTTTCACAGGATTTCAAGATATTCTAAATAGAAAATAATTTTTTCACACAAAAAAACAGCAATATCTCAACAGGATTTCTTTAAGAAGATCAAATATAAGACTCAAACCCAGTATAACAAGAACAATGATTTCTTCAATGCAAAACTTTTTCTCTCAAAATTATTTTCAGTAAAATGATTATTTCTTAATGAATATGGCTGATTTAAACTCTTGCTCTTAATTCATATATTTTCAAATTCTTAGGTCTATATACATAGATTTCAAACTATACCTATAATTGATATTTTTCAAAACATAAAACCATTAAAGTCATATATAGACCCCATATAACACACTCTTACAAATTAGATATATTTGACCCAAAACTACTATTTGAAAAGCTCAATTTAGTTCCCAAACTTTTTTTTTTTTTTTTTAAATTCAAACCTCTTAAATATAGAAAGTAGTTTTTCCAATTAATCTCATACAATCAATTAATGTAAGGACTAACTAATAATATCTTCAAAATATAATATAGATATATAAAATATACTCAAAATCCCCTAAAATATGATTTTATAATGTTCAAAACCATAGAATTTGGGTTGAAGATCTTGAAAAATGACTTGGTCAAACTTTCTGAAAACTGACCATTGGTTGATCAACCATCCATGCGATTGACCAATTGCTCCATCAACGGCACATTTTTCAACCGTTGGCAACTAGTCAGTTGACCAAGCGTCAACCGTAAAAAACACCATCATGAATCTCCCAAAAGACGAGCAATATCATCAGTCGATCGTTCAAGCTTGAAACATGATTTTCCCATCCTGAATCTCCCAATCGACCGACAAAATATTCAATCGATTGTCCAAGTTAAAAATAATTTATTTTCTATTTTTAAAATAGTTTCTTTGAACGACACTGTTCGAAAAACATTTAGATTCTTAATTTATCACTTCTTACCATAATATGCATAATTTAATCAATTTAATAAATGTCGTGCCTGATCCTAATTTGGTTGCATTAAGAGCATAAAAAATATTAAGTTGTTTTAGTTAGAAATACAAAAAATCTTTTCTGCTCCAAAAAATCTTCAATATCTTCATTGCAATCATTTTGAATCGTTTGTCAAATATTATCTTGAAAACTCTCATCAAACATTATCTTGAAATTCATCGTTTTCCACATTTGTTCAATCTGAACTCAATTCTGAAATCACTCAATAAAAATATTAGTTTTGTAAAATATCAATATTAATTTGTTCATCAAAACATCTTGGGTCAACAGAAAGACATCTAATGTCTAACATGCCTAATATGAAATACGTAAACGACTTATACAAGAATAAGTATGCAAAGAGTAAGCGGTGTACGTATCCTAAACATGCATATAATAATGGGTGTAAAAGTTGTTCAATGGCATGAATAATGGAGTCTACATGACATATATAATTTAATAAAATGTGAAAAGTGTAGGTGGTGAAAGTGTTCTAAACATGTTTTCTGAGTGGTGCAAAAGGAAACATGCAAAGTGGCGTGTAATATTACATTACTTTCTACATGGATTTTATGTAAATGCGATGGCATGGAATGACTACTTTCTTAATTTCCCCATTTAATTCATAGAAGTCACAATTTGACACCCTTTCAAATCCCATGGAGATGAGAATCAATGCAATGTCACAGAACAAGTTTTGTCGAAATTATCTCCTCCAAGACTTAAGTGGAAACCAATGAAGCGACCAACCGAGGGAAGTGAATTCCTAAAACGACATTTTCTAAATTCCACTCTTTTTGGGGGAACCAAATCGGCAATATAGAAATATCTCTCTCAATTTACCGAATTATTGAATTCACCCCAAGGATTGTAGGAATTACTTATTACGAAAACAAACTTATTACTTATTTTATTTTATTTTATTGTTATATATATATATATATGTATTGAAATTATGAATTTAGGTGTAGCAATAATTTTTATTTTTAATTTTTAATTTTTTTTAATAATGACATATTTTTTAATTTTAATCTTAAACAAATGGTAATTTAAATATGTAAAAAATTACAGAAAGTCCTCATCTAATGCTCGAAGGCTAAACACGAAAGGAAAAACCTCGTCCCGAAGTTTTCATTGAATCATCGTATAATTTTAATAAGAATTAAATTTATAGGAAATTAACGGATTCGAAACGGATCCATGGTTTCTACCACTTCGAAGTTTTCCACGTAAATATATGGGTCACCCTTTTCTACGTTTCTGTATATTTGTTTGTCTATGGTTTCATATTTTTATTTTATTTTATTTTAAACACTCACATATTTTATAATTAAAATAAAATAAAATAAGTTTAAAATTAGTACGTCACTTCTAACTAAAGGGTGCAAAATTTTAATGGGATTTTTATTTTATAGACCCTAACATATATACAACTCACAAAATGAACCTTCAACTACCTAATTAAATTTTTAAAAACTAACAAAATTCTTAGGAAATTTTCCCTATCATATGCCCTGCCATTTTGACTGTATTTACGTTTCCATACCACTTGGTGCTTTGCAAAACCGTAAGAATATATGGGAAGTGATAGTTCCCAAAATACCACCTAGATAAAACTGATCTGATGATACGCCTCGATTCATTGTTCTAAGATCAATAACAAAAACATTAAATTAAAAAAAAAAAAAATCATCTTTCTAATGACATAATTTTCAATTTTTTTGGATGAAAAATGAGAATTTAGAAACGTTCATCCGACATGTTCACCGTCGCTCTGTGTGTGATAGACGAATGTTTTCTAAAAATATTACAGACGCTATCCTGCTAATCAAGCACCCAACCATATAGGGCTTCCGTGTTTGTAGATAATTACTCATTTCCAAAGCCCACTCGCTCATCTCTCCAGAACATTAAAAAAAACCCTACCTCAGTGTTGCAACAACGCTCCCTCCTGGGCAAAAAAATGGTAAAACAACTGATACACCGCACTCACCATCACGAAACAGAGAGAGAATCCAAAACATTCACAAGGTTAGTGGTGTTTGCTCCATCGAGTATGGCGATTGGGATTGTGAATAGTCACTATATGTGTTGGGCTTGTTCTTGGTGATCGTTTTCCTATAATAGAGTTATTCTAGCATTCTACATGCTTCGATAGTGCTATTGGTCGAATAAAATACAAGGAGCATGTGTTTTTATACTTTTTTGTGTGTTTGATTTTGTCTGTGGAATGTTCTTGTGGGTCACAAGGAAGAACCCCTTTTATATATGGGGAAAGTAGATTTTAAACCCTTTAACTATTGATACATTTCTAAGTGGTCTTTCTCTATTTTAGCTTTTTATTTTAAACCCTCTTTATATTAGAACGTTTTTGTTTGGCCTTTCTGTCAAAAAATTTGTCCAAATTAACAGAATTTTGAGGGAAAAATTGTTATTTCACATTAAATTTTTTTTTTTAATTGTTTTTTAATTTTTTTTCTTTTTCCTTTCTGACTTCTCTTTCTCTCTCTTCCTCCCTCCCTCTCTTTCTCTCTCTTTCACAACTCTCTCCATTTCCTCTCTATCGCAATTGAAATACCACCGTAACTAGGGTGAAACACCCCCTATTGCAGGGGTGTTTTACCCCTGTTACGGGGGTGAACCACCCCTATAAAGGGGTTTTTCGGTTGCCATAGTGAGGGAGGAAGATAGAGTTGAGCGGGAGAGAGAGAGAGAGAGAGGGAAAGAAGAAGAAGGAAGAAGGAAGAAAGAAAGAGAGAGCGGGATGAAAGGAGAGAGAGAGTGATGGAGAGAAGAAGAATGAAGGAGGAAGAGAGATGAAGAAAAAAAAGAAAAAAAAAATCACTAAAAAATAAAAAATATGTAAAAATACTCTTTTGCCCCTCTATTTTGTTAGTTTTGACTGATTTTTTGATAGAATGACCCTTAACAAATGTGTTGATATATAGAGGGTTTAAAATAAAATGTTCAAATAAAGAGGGACCATTTAGAAATTTTTCAATAGTTAGATGGTTTATAATATACTTTTCCCTATAAAGTATACTATTGATTTATTGAATGTTCAACCACTAAAAAGTGAAAAGAAAAATAGAGTTACATCTAAGGATGTTTTTTTTTTTTTTTTTTTTTTTTTTTATGAATATTTTGTTTCTCAATTTTCACTATACGTGGATGTTCGTATTCTTGTGTGTCAATATCTAGATGCATTTGCTTTCATGTGTGCCTGTATTATTCTCGCATGTTTTGTTTTGGTCCGATTGAAGTTTTTATGCATGTTTCATGTGTGGTTTTATGAATGTTTACTTTCAGTAACGATTTTTCATTTGTGATTGTCCATACAAGAATCCCTTTTGGTTTGTGACTATTTGTGAATGTCCATACGATTGTGAATGTCCATAAGATTGTGAATGTCCATACGAGAACATTCAAACTCAGTGAACAAACATGTGCGTTTACGAAAAAATTGTTTTTAGTAAAAGGTTAATGCACTTTGAATATCCATATGAGAATCATTTTCCAGATTTCATTGACATTTATGAAAAACAATGGTTTGTTGCATTGCAGAACATTAAAACCAAGACTAAAAACAAGTCTCAATCTTAGAGCAGATAGTTTTCGTACCGATATAATCTCAAACAAGTGGTTGATCTACTTAAGGAGTGCAAGCTCAACAAGAATCCCAAAGAATTGTTGTCAAAGACACCCTTCGCAAAATTATCTGAGACATTATACGATAGTGTCACGTTCCTCAAATCGTTTTCAAAAAGTGAATGTAAAAAACAAATGAAGAATATGTACGAAATATGGTGAAACTCCTTTACTTGCACCCGCTGATGACATGTTTCTTTGCAACCACCAGTCAATAATTGCCCAATTGGTAGGTGCGCTATATTGATGACATTAATGAGATGTCTAACTATAATTAGCCACATGCGATCTACACGAACTTGGAAACTAGTCTTAAGAAGTTATACACGGAGCTGAGATCAGTTACGGGATAGGTCATTGTGCTATAGGTACTTACTATTTTTAAAATGTTTTCTTGCTAGTTTAGTTAATGTTTGGTTTTGTAGTTTTGATGATCATTACATATGAATGCTAATTTTCTTACTACTGTGAATGTTTTTTTTTTTTTATTTCTTGTTGAAATTGTTAGTATCGGCTGTGTAAACACAATACATTAATCAAACCATTGGATGGGAAGGAGTTTTGCATTCTAAGAATGCAAAGATGGTGCTTGACACACTTACCAAATCAACAGGTAACAGTCGCGCAACGTATGTTTGCATAATATGTTCATATTTTTATTCTTGGTTCTCCGAATCTCATCCACGTTTAATTACGTTTAGGTGAGGGGTAGCATGATGGAGGAAATATTGACTAAGATTCAATTAGGAATCGCTGCGCGCAATGATAATGACAAAGATATCGAAGAAACACCAGTGGCCGTGATGCCAAAAATGGACAAGGGAAAGGTACCAATAATCGAAGATGACACAGATGTTGGTACCATGATTGATAATCTCGTGACCACATATATCAACCCCATCATCAGCCAAACAAAAAAAAAACAACAGCAGAGCCAACTTTCGACTTGGGTGTCGATTTTAGTCAAGCAGAAAGTATTGTGCCCAATCCAAAACATGCAGGACATCATGGTCGATGACGTCTACCATGCACTAGATGAAATGTAGTAAGACTGGTATAGTGGAAGTTAGAGGCGAAAGAATGTAATGAAGCTTTGTTAAAAGTTTTGGCGAATATAACGGTCAAGAACATAAACCAAAAGACAGAGATTGACGATCTAATCGCTGCACTTACAAGACAAAAAGTCCAATACGAGAAAAATATGGATGTTCTCAATGCAAAGATTGTAGCCTTTGAAAAGTAACGTGACACATTGCTTATCGAGATGGGCGTTCACGAAATCACGCAACATATGGATGAACCAGTGAATGCTGAACTTGTAGAACTGAAAAAGAGGTGCAAAGATCTCGAATTGGAGGTAAAGGTGTCAAAACAGATTGTGAAAGAAGTGAAGGAGCCACAAAAGGCTAGTTGTAGAAGCTACATTTCTAAAATCAAAGAGCTTGTGGATTAAAATAGGGCGTTGGAGGATTAACTCAACAAATGTACGTGCGATTGCAAGGCACTTACTGATTTTGTCCGTACTGCACTTGGTGGATCTCCCATTGGTAAACATTCTACACCATCCTTAGCAACCTCCAAATGCGTCTCAACCTTTGGTACAGCTGAAACATCGTCCCATCCCCCACGTCGTGAAAATGCAGAAATTATAAATGCGGAACCAATAACACTGATCATGCTCGACGATGTCGACGTGGTAGACGTGACTCCAACCTTATGCCTAACTTGCCCACCCAAACTAAAGATGACACGCCAAAAGTTGGTTCAATGCTAAAGTGTGTAAAGGTTATGGAGGGAAATGAACATAAATGAGGAAGCGATTATGTGTATCCTAAGGCAAAGAGAAAGGAAATAATGTAGAAGAAACTGACCCCATCGAAGTCGATCAGCTGCTTGAGAGTAATTATGACGACAACATTTATATACCCATTCGAAAATGATCAAAAGTAGCAATGATGCTCAATGACAGGGATTGTGAATTGTTACAATTGATATAGAAGGAAAAGGGTAACAGATATGTGATAAGAACATTTACACATATGACTTTATTTTCTAAACGACATATGTGCTCTAATTACATAACGCTCTTTATTTTTGTGCAACGCATTTTTGTGGGGAGAGGAGGGCAAACACCAACATTCACATGTGGTGATGCAATATATCTTCTACTTAGAGCAAACAAGTTTTTGATAATGTATGACATATTAACACTTGATGTTGTTTTGTGGAACATTCACTAAATTAATGATCCCTGAAAACTTGGTTTTTTATGAGCATATATGTGAATGTTAATCCCTATATTTTTTTGGACCAAAACTGGTTATTGATTTGTTTGATGAATTCCTGGAACTACGGATATGGGGCAATCAATGTCATATATGTGACAAATGGGGTGCGGATGTTAGACAAGTCGAAGTTTGCAATTGCGAGTATATGGGTAAGATGCAGACTTTGTAAATTGTATACTACTAATGACATTGGTACTAACATATGTTTTGTGACACACAAACTATCCTTCAGAAAAACAACAAAAACTCTTGAATCATTTACACACAGCGATCAAAATTGCGTTCAGCCACAAATGTTGGTACTTGTTGTTCCTCATAAATTCAGATGGATGGCATCTGTATGAAAATCATTGGACGTTGTTGGTGCTTGATGTAATAAAAAAATGGACATTTTAAAACTCCATTCTACCTAGAGACCCAACGTATCACTACTTCAAGGATGCCCGATGGGCGGTATGTAAAAAAAACGTACTTAATTTCAAACACAATTTTTTACAAACAGTTGTGCTGAAAAAAGTTCAAATGTGAATGTTTGACAGAAAGGTGTTGTTGACTCGTTTATCACCAAACAAATCCTTCTCGGCTGGGAGGAAGCTCCTATTGAACAATGTCTTGAAACCCCGTAGCAGAAGGGATTGTAAGTATAGGCAAATAATTTTACTTTGCCAACTGTTTTTATCAAATTGTATGAATAAAAAATTATCTTCTCCAATCACAGGACCGATTGTGGCATATACATGATGTATATGATGCTCCAATACACGGAGCCTAAAATTGTCGTGAAGAAGTTAAAAGCTGAAGGGATGAAGAACGTTCGTAAAGCAGTCATCCATTACTTTCTGAACGATTGGAATCGAACTTGAACATTATCAGCTGCAAAATTGAGGAAGAAACATGACGAGACTAGCTAGATGATTGAAACACCAATGGATATGGCATTCCATTTTGTAGGAAGCTTATATTTGTTTTGTTTGATTTTTTGTTTTGGACACAGTTTGCATATTTGCAATTTTTTGGTTGTTTGTTTTTTTGATCTATATCATGTAGCTTGATGTTAGTTGGTTAAGGGTCGTATGTTAATGGTTATTACTATGTTACATGATCTGAATGTCCATACTCTTTAGCGGTTTGAAGTGAAAAATGCCTTATGTTATATTTGAACGATCTTGAAAAAAATGTGTTACAAAAGATGTGTTATAAAAAATGTAAACATTAATATTAAAAAAAATAAAAATAAAAATAAAAAATAAAAGGAGATGAACATTCATATTATTGCTGTTGAAATGAAATGAATATAGTTATAGGTGTAATGACTATGCATGGGATCAGATTATGCATACGTGAAAGTCCACTATACAAAGAGGAATATTCATATAAAATACCTAAAAATAATGCCTTGTGTGTATTAAACGTTCATGAAAAAAATGTATAATGAAAAATGAACGTTTGTGGATTGTGAAAAATGTGTTAGGCAAGAATATGTAAAAAAAAAAACACAATCACAACAATTCACAAAAAACATTGTTATATATGCACCCCAGAAATTATAAACATTTATTAAAAAAAAAGTATTGTTTCAAACTTAAAATTAAACAAAAAAAACATTAAACACATTAATATATCAAGAAAAAAAAAACCTTAAAACATCCAAGCTTCACTGCTCTATGTGAACGGAGGAATCGCTGGGCGCCGCGCAACAAACCAGGGACCGAAGGACCTCCTCAGTCGCTCGACCTCTTCCTCCAAGCTTTAGACATGAGCTCGGAGGTACTATACTTCCCGCTTTATTTTGTTGTGGTCGTCGTTCATCGACGAGTACCTCTAATGGGCACCCCCTATCTTCCACTGCATGGAGCGTGCTATTTTTGACAATTTTTTCGCATCGGCATTCCACCTGTCGACCTAGGTGTCAAATGCGTTGTTGTTGTTGTTTGCATTGTTATCGTTATTGTTTGTCATTACCTAACATACATTCAATCCAAGGGGTATATGAGTTTTATCACGTTAGAAGCATTAAGAAAATCCATGTATGATTTTCATAAAAACACTATAAAATCTACTAATCCCGTATGAAAATTCACCGCGAAGTTTTTGGAATTAAAACGATGAGCATTCATAAAATTGATTAATGTATGTGGAGTTATGATTATTCACATCCACCTATATTTAAACCGTTGAAAACACAAATTGAAACCCTAGATAAAATAGAAAATCACTATTCACCAATATTATGAAAACCATGATTTTGTTTGTAACATACGTATAGTATATGTAATTGTGGCAGGAACGAAAAGCAATGGATCTTAATTAGGGCTAAAAAACATAGAGAAATAACTAACAACATCTTACCGGATGTATTATAGCAACATGATCGAGAACAAAAATAAAAGCATGGCGGTAAATAATATCAAAAGGGTAGAGTAAGAACTGTAGAGAGACTTACCAATAACTTGCAATGTTTGGTCGATGGATTCCGAAAACAGTGCTTAGGGAGGAAAAGCAACTAGCGCAACGATTGAACTTATTGGATTTGGAAAATGGACTGAAATTCGTGTATATATAGACCCCTCGTTGGTGAGATGAAAAGGCTTGGTACTAAAAGTCATTATTACTCCCACTCCTTGGCTACTGCACCTGACCAGCTGGGTGTGATGTTCCACTGCCCAACGCATGAAACCGGCGTTGTGGATGAATGTTTGAACATGGGTCATGAATGCTTATTCTAACTCTTCACTGACCAAAGGCAAAAAAATACCAATTGGGATCTTGTCACCCATTGAGTCACTAAATCTATGCAAAACAAAATGAGGGAAAAATGTTGATTTTGTAAGATGGAGCAATGAGAAACAAATTGCCAACATTAATTCAACATTTAAAATCACTAAAAAATATGAAAACGATTATCACACAACCTATTTTTGCAAAGCAGCGGAGGGCAAAAAGAATTAGATTTCTGAACGTTCACAACTGTATGAACACCACTTTAAATGGGGGTTAACATAACAAAATTCAGGGTTTTTGGACCTATTTTCTACAAACTAATTATGAGGGGGTAATGCACAAAAAATGAGTGTGTATTGAGTTTCGTGAATTTTCATAAACACCCCTATTTTAGCTGGCATCATGTGTATCTATTGATGTGTTCAACTTGATATTGTTTTGGGAACTCGTAAATATTCACAACTCAAATACATTGTCTTGTCATCTTTTCTTTGTAACCAAACCCCTTGATCATTTTGTTGGGAAAATAGAAAAGGGGAAACCTTGAAGATAACTGAGGCTACAAATTTAACCAAAACATCCTACACCTTAAAAAATACAAACCTACAACAAAAAATAAAAAGTAAAAAAAAAATGTTGAAGTTGAACTGATTAAAATTCTTATAGTGTAAAATATCTAGGTAACAATAAAAATGAATCAAATAGATACATTATCACAAAAATGCTCCAACTATCTATAAAATGAAAATTGAAACAAATAATTTTTAGTTATCAAATTGGTGTCGTGCACGTCTTCCGGTTTTGACGCCCAATTTTTTTGCACCGACTGCAACAAATCTCGGTAATCTCTCCCTTGAACGGTATATGCTTCTTCCTGGGATGTCCAGGTTGCTTTTCAGTAACTGACGGGTTGGTCACAACTTCATTTTCGTTCCACACCGGCCTCTCGAGTGTCGAGACGCAAAAAATTCCTTCCGAGTATGTTTGTCTGTAGTAATCCACCAAAAAAGACAATTCAATAAATGTATGCATGTTCTGGCCGCTCTTCAAAATAGCTAAACACACATGTAGGCATGGGAAGTCGTTAACTTGCCAATTCAAACACGTGTATGACATATTCTTTAAATCAACCAACACAGATGGGTGGGACAATACTTCATAAATGTTATTCCTACACTCAATAACCGTCCAAGTTCGCCCTAAGCGAATATTATGTGCAATAATTTAATCGCAACATGGGCAAATAATGCCCATCATCCTCAACAAATCAATGCCTCTAATGAATATCTGTGCTATTAACTTACATCTAATTTTGTCAACCATCATTATAACCATCAAGTGTTGCAAGTCGCAAATCTATGCATTGAAAAATTCGGCAAGGTTTGATGACATTTCGCCATACCATATGCCTCGAAAGAACAGATTGCAAAATTTATTTGGCGGAACATCCTATAAGAAATTTTTAAACCGACCTTTACCCTCAGCCTTTAAGTCGTCAAGTAATTCATTGTATTTGTCCATTGTTGTCGCGTATGCCATTTTTGTAGACTTGAACACCAAGCTCTCTTTAAATCCCTACTTCATTCTGGTCAGCTTGTCCTTTAGGTTAGTCTTCAGGTGATTGAGACAGAATGCATAAATGCAATTTGGGAACATTTTTGGGATAGCGTCGATGATACCGCTGTACCGATTTGATATGAACGTTAACACATGTTCATGCCATACAATTAGAGATGAATTGATAAGAACGAACGCTAATTGTCGTTGTTCCACAACCATAAAAAATAAAATAAAAAAAATAGTAACATTCATGTCAAGAACCAAAAAAAGTCAAATGATATCTTAGTTTGTCGTAAAAATTGCAGAAACAAAATAGTGCTTTTTACATTGTTTTAGCATTATCTTACCATTCGCTCTATTTTTTGTGTTCGCTGCCAACAAACATCTCTTGTATCAACCACATACAAAAGTCCCATCCAAAAAAACTATGGGTCGATAATATTTGAATCCTTTTACGCTAGAGTTAAAGGCAATAAAAATTCTCTTAAAATGTCCTATCTCTTTGTCATATTCCTGAACAAAATGACTCTCGGGGTTCATTCACAAACAAGCATCGACGTACCATCGGAGTTAGTCGTATGAGGATTTGTAATCACCGTATAACTAATCTCGGGCTTTCTCTACACATTCCACCCAATATGGTATGGGATATTAGTCCCACAATCATTCGTGAATGTGTGAACAACATCGATGAGGCGAATGTCGGGTGTATTTCTCACCAAATCAACCAAGAAAGACTTCACCATACTTGAATTCATGTTTGCATTTCGATTTATCCTATGTGCAGCACAGCACAAGTGCCTATTATGGAGCTCCCAAATGTAGAAAAACCTAGTGCTCTCATCCATCCTCCTGTGTACTTTCCACATGCATCATCTTTCTTCTTTTTACGAATATTCTGTTGTGGCCATCTTTTTATCATTCTTCCTAAACTTGAAGGTAAAACCTCCTTGAACGACAAACATCCTAAGAATTTCCCTAAACTATGGTACGCCACCCCTAAAAATTTGCCCCACCACTTTAATGCCTTCACCCCAATGATCCGATAGCAATGCTGTTTGTGACAATGGGAAAAAATTTGGCAATAAATCATCCTCTCGAGATTCGTCTCCCTTGCTGCCCCAACACTTTTTGAGGACTCAATCAGCATTACTGGTGTACTGTCCCCTAACCTACTCCTACTGCCACATACTTTGATATCGACGCAGATATATTTGAACTTCAATACCCAAGCAATACTGCAAATAACTTTAAAATCAGCTTGGGAGGATAATATACATTTGTCGTGTCCAAGGATGAAGTAGTATAGCTCAAAGGTATCACACTACATCATCTTCCACCTTGTTATTATCTTTTGAAGCAATATATCAAATCTGAGATAATCAACAACCTTTATTCCTTAAGAATAACCATAAAAAAATATGGGAATCGAAAGTTTTGAATATTCTCACATATAAGCAGTATATCAGCGAACATTCTATTATTTACAAATGAATCGTGTAAAAAGAAGTTTTTGTGTGTGTTTTCAGTATAATAAGTTTTGAATGTTCAAAAAATAACAAACGAACATTCTATTACTTACAAATTAAAGTTTATCTTGTGAATATTCTTACGTATAAGCAATATAAAACATTTTCGTTACTTTGAATATTCTCAAATATAAACATTCCCCTCGTACTGTATGTTTATGGGATTTTTATTTATTCAATCGCAAAAAATATAGAAAATAAACCAAAAAAAATGCATTTTTATTGTAGATTGATAACGACCTGCTACAAACAATAACCAACGGTATGCGATTGGGGAACATTGAGAATCGAAAATCAGAACATACTCACAAAGCATGCGACGTCCGCCCTGAAGCAATATAAAAAATCGAACTCGAAATTTTTTGAAAATCATGACTGCAATCCAATCTTCCATCTACAGTCTCGCTGTTAGATTCGAAGATCGTTTGGGACGTCTCTCTTCAGTTTCCAAAACATAGCACGGATTAAAATGAGAACATTCCTGAAATAAATTCAAGTAAGGAAACTACCTAAATTAGGCTGCGACTAAACTTACCATAACCATCCGTGTGCCTGTTGAGGGATATTGTCGTCCATGTAGTGGTTATTTTCAACCGTCGAGGTTCGTTTAGTGAGAATGTTTAACAAATAGTTTAAATAATAATCTTTTTTCCATTATGGATTGTTAAGGAGAGAGTATGAAGTTTGGTCTAAAAAATAAAAATCCCAATTTGGAATTGTTTCCTCAACTCCCTCAAGAATAAAGTCGTTATAACTAGCAATTTTTTTACCTGTAGTTTAGAGAATCTATAACAGAATATGTACTATCATTGGTAACGACAAATTTATCATATACTTATTTTTCATGGCATTATAAGATCCTATGAAATCGTGAGTAGTAATAGTAGAAAAAATTGCATTTAGGCCTTTACGACTCGTTTGGTTGGACGGAATGGAATGGAAGGAGACAAGGAATGGAATGAAATTGTCAATGGAATCACTATTCCAATCACTTGTTTGGTTGGTATGGAATGAGAGAAGAAATGTAATAGTGAAATATAATAAAAATCTCACTATTCTCTTATAATAAAATTTTATTCACTGTTCCATTCATTCCCTCATTTTATTCTATTTCACTATTCCATTCAATTTTCAGTTTCTGTGCTCTAATTTCTGTTTCTATTCTCAACTTTTAGTTTATGTTTTCAATTTTTTGTTCTCAATTTTCAGTTTATGTTCTCAATTTTCTATTCTCTAATTTTTTGTTCTCAATTTTTTGTTTTCTAATTTTCTATTTCTGTTGTAAATTTTCAGTTTTTGTTCTCAATTTTCTATTCTCTAATTTTCTGTTCTCAATTTTCGGTTCTCTAATTTTCTATTTTTGTTCTTAATTTCAATTTTTGTTCTCAATTTCTATTCTCTAATTTATGTTTCTATTCTCTAGTTTTTGGATTGGATTGGATTAGCGATGGACTTTTTTGTAATTTTAGTTTTGATTCGATTGGGTTGGACTTCATTCCAGCCCATTTTAAATGGAATCTCATTCCCTTGATTTTCATTCTAATGGAATCACAAAAAGTGATTCCATTGGAGAACTAAACAACGGAATAGAAATCGAGTGTGGAATGGCGATTCTATTCTGCCCCAATTTTGTCTAACTAAACATGCTGTTACTGTTAAAACTAAAAGTTGATATCTCATTATCAGTTGGATCTCCATTAGGTTTTAAATCTTCTTTTGTGTTGAACGTTTCCGTAGGTGAGCCCATGTGACTTGAGTAGCAAGCTACATGCATTCCTCTATGGACCTTAAAATTAATCTCATGCATCCCTTCCAATTTGGAAAAATTGCCCCATCAAAAAATGATGATCATTCAATTTAGTTATAGATCTGATGTAGGATAAATTGCTACGTGTGAATAATGGAGTCGGAGTCAAGAAAGCGGGTTAGGTCAATGGATAGAATCTGACCCTATTGAACGGATCTGGGACCTGACAAATGGTCATGGGCCGCTAGTATTGGTGAACTAAGGAATAAAGCACTTGGTTTGCTAATAAGGCCCAGTTGCACAAGCGGTATGACCCGATACAAAATATAGCCTCTAACGAAGGCCCAAAGATTAGACCCAAGCATGGTAGGTCAACGATAATCGTTGTCTCACCTACCCTTCCACCCTTGCACAAACATGATTAGCGCACCATCCCTAAATATGGGCGCAAACAACATTCACAGTGGCTAAGTTTGGAATGTACAGAGGATCGTGGCTAAGATAGTACCAAGGAAATTCAGCGTGGATATATATACAGGGGAAATAGGTATCAAAACGGAACAACTATCTCAATATCACTCTAATATAGTGTCAATTAATTATTCTTTTTTCATAAAAATTTGACCTTATTCTTACGCTGAAGGTTCTTTGGTTGACACTACACCATTGTCCCCCCATAGAAGTAATTGGTTTTGCAGGTCAGGTTATGGGTTGTAGAGGTTTTCGGCACGTGAGACCCTAAAACATGTACCGGGTAAATTTTGGCAACATCATTTGGAACCATCGGTAGGAAAGAAACAAAAAGAAGTTTGTTGATAAGATAGGACAGTCGCAGTTCAGATCAGTAGATCTGAACTAGATTTGTGCCTCTACTCCCGTCGACATACAGGATGACAGTAGGGGAGTAATGGCGATGGCAAGTGGAACCAAACCAACGATAATGTTCGATAATAAGGATAGTAAATGTGTGTCTTTCCCCCACGCTGACGCGTTGGTCATAACGCTCTAGATCTCTAGCTTTGAGGTACGAATGATACTGGTTGTTACGGGCAGTTCGGTTAACATCATCTTCACCAAAACTCTTAGTCAATTAAGCATTCCTTATTCTGACATTGCGCCAACCCAGATGTAGGTGGTGGGATTTAACGGAGACTTGAGCTTTCCAGTAGGAAGGATCATGTTACTTGTCTCGACTAATAGACATGGGGATGGGTAAACCAAGTCCATGGAGTTCACTGTAATGGACTCAACAACCCCATACAACGCTATTGTAGGACGTTCATAGCCAATGCAATAGGAGCCGTAGCGTCAACACTTTACCAACGTGTTAAGTACATAAACGATGGTGAGGTGGTCACTATCCATAGGGACCAGGCTACATCCAAGCAATGTTTGGAGATGGGAGTAGAGACCCATTAGGGCTCAGGTTGACAACTCAATTCAAGAGTGAAGGTCCGATAGATCTCGGATTATGGCCCAACTCAACAGTAGGAGAGTATTGGAGATTAGATCAAGCCCATCTCAGTGATAGAGCAGGTCTCAAATCAACGGTTCAGCTCAGGAACGGAGAATTAGCGAGCCTTAAGTTAGCAGCCCAGCCAAAAAACAAGGGCTTAGCGAAGCTCAGGTTGTTAGTGCTGCTCAACCTAGAAGCTCAGCACAGGAGATAGATGATTTCAAGGAACACCCTGGAGTCCTACAGCCCATAGAATGGGTTAAAGAAGTAACTTCCAACCAGGGAAGCAAAACATTATCTATTAGTACATTGGTAAGCCAACATGAGGAGGAAACACTCATGCAATTGCTAGAAAAGAACCTGAAGTGTTCACCAACTCAATATCTTAAAGTTTTATACCAGTGAAATAAAAGCAATGAATGTTCAGTTCGAAGAAGGAAGAGGCGATAAAGTTTGAAGTACGAAGATTACTCGGAATAAGGCTTATAAGGGTAACACTGAAGGGAGCCAGGAGAAAGGGAAGAGGAAGGTCGATGAGGTAGAGACTGAAGGGCAGAAGAGGCCAAGAACTTAGAAAATCATATCGGAGGTCCCCACGGGGAGAGAGGCGGTCCCTGGTGCTCCTCAGTTGAGTGAAGCTCCTGCACATTTTTCCATGCTAGACGTAGGCCTCCTCTGTAGTTAAAGGATCCTGGACCATCTTGAGCTGCTATTTGACTATGTCCACCACTTCAATCCATCCCCAGACCAAGAGCACATGAATTTTGAGCCGGACGCAGAGATTTCCACTGTGTTATAGAGGGATGCCATATCGGTAAGGTGTATGACGATAATAAATTTTACTTTGATTTCCTTTTGTATTTTATTTTTAGCTAAGCATTTAACATTTTTTAGGTAGCCACTATTGAGGGAGGAGTGCGCGAAACACTTGGCGCAGATTAGGAAATTCCATGAGCAAAACAAGAACTTGATGATGAGTGAAAGTGGATTTAGAGCAAACGTGACAAAATTGGCAGAGGAGAAGAAGGACCTCGAATCCTGTCTTGGCAAGATTAAGGATGACCTTGCTGCTGAATGGAAAAGGATGCAAGAAAAGGAGATAGAGCACAATGCCGCCATTGCCAAAGCCAAGGCAGATGCTATGAGGGAATAGAAGCTGACCCTGTCTTTGACAAGATGAGAATGAAGATGGCCGTTAAGATGGTAGAAGATGGCCATAGGTACACAATTGGCAACCGACACCGTCTGTATCTGAGTTTCCCAGCTAACGTGATTGGAATGGACAATTCAAATTCTGAAGGAGAAGTTGGCCTCTAGCAGGGGGATGTCGAGATCGGGCAAAGAGATGGGAGAAACTGACATCGGACAATGTAAAATGGATACCGTTTAGGGAAGCGTTGAGGCTGAACATGGTGAACCCCACACCGGTGAAAGTAAAGCTGGACCATCCTCTGCTACTCAGTAGGAAATTTAGTCCCAGAATTATTCAAGAACTAAGACTTTTTTTTTTTTTTTTTAATGTATATTGAAATGTCCCCTTTTTGGTGGACCAACCCCTTTAACTGGAAAGGGCCTTTTTGAAACGGGTTTTGGGACCCTACAGTTGTAACACAAATTTGAATGAATGGTAACTAACATTTAATCTCATCTCAGAATATTTCGTACACTTGCACTATTTTCTTTAATATATTTGAGTTTTTGTCTGTCCTTGGAGGAATGTTCCCTTTGGAGCAGAAATGGTTTCTCTTCCCCACGGCGTAGCTTTACCTCTAGCCTGATCTCAGAAATTCGGGGATGGGAAGGGATTTGAGCTCGGCAAGTTGTCTGAGCATGGAGTTGAGTTTCTGCTTAGTGAATTTCCTGAAACCTATCTCGAAGATAGACCTAAGCCCCTGCTCGGTTAATTGGACGTTTCTTGTTTTTTGCCTTGGTTAATTGGATATCCTTTTTCAATTTTTCCCGATCATAGCAGTACTCTGCTCTGGACGGACAATCCTTGTCACTTGGATTTTTTATTCATTTTTTCCTCTTCGTTCCCTCAGGCTTTATGCTAGACATTCCACTAGGAATAATTACATATGTCAACACCGTTCAAAGTTTGGATGTGTTGAGGTCGGCATGAGATTTGATCTCGGCCCCTTATCTCTTGTTGGCATTCCCCAGGTTCAGCATGACCTCAGGTTGGGTATTCAAGCTAGTGATTGAATTTTTTTTTTTTGAAAAGATTCAAGTTCTTTTATTCTGGGCACATGCCCCTTCTCGGCCAAGTGCCCGAGAATAACCCTCGTCTTCCTTTCTCGAAAAAGATGTTATTTTTATGCTACTTATTATATCCATATTTTTCCCGCCCCCCAACCTAGCATCCAAGCGTTGCTCGAGCAGTTGGTTTTATTCTGAGGGTGGTACTCATATGGTTTCTAGCCATCGCAGTCCCCAGGGGGTACCTTGGTCGGCCCCCTGTGGCCGCTCACAGATGAGTTCTCCGTAGTGGGGCTCATCCTTGAGCCTTTTCAGGTTATTCTAATTTGCGTTACAAAAGCATCTTCCCTTTATATTACCTGAGCTCAGCTCGGCCGTCAGGGGTAGGATGCTTAGCAGTAGGTCCTCGAACCTAATCGATGCTCAACCACTGAAGGATGACCATAGTCAGTCCCCAGGAATAAGCTATCGACCTGTGGAGAGGATCTGGTTACACCTTCGACGCAATATGTTGGGATGTCGTTTCTTGTTGGATATCACCGTTGACGCTGAGCGTCGGGATACCGTTTCTTCTCACAAAAAGGATGGGAGTGGCACATATCTGTCCGAGATGGGACAGAGGGTTGCTTATCCTGGTCTTTCTTTCCATATACAAAAATTGGATAATAGAGAATAGGTTGAACTAATGATTCCTTTCATTGATAGGTAGTTGTACAACAAACTTCAAAAAAGCGAAATATTTACAAGTCCATTGAATCTTCATCACTGGGGTAGTAGCTCTTTAGATGCTTTGTATTCTAGAGATGTCTCAAAGGGACACCCTTCTCTATTTCCAACTTATAGGTGCCGAGACGGGCAATACAAGTAATACGTTATGGCCCTTCACAGGTTGGAGCTAACTTGCCTACGGTTTGATATTTGGTGGCTAAGTTACTTTTTGGAGGACGAGGTTGCCAACGTCAAATAACCATGGGCGGACCCTTCTGTCGTAATAGCTGGTCGTTGTTTGTTGATAAGCTGTTCGCATGGGAACACTCATTCTTTTGTTAAGGAAGATCAAGGTTAAGAGACAATGAGGCATCGTTATCTTCCGGGCTTAAAACCATTGCTGTTCGAGGAAATGGCATACCGATCTCAGCAGAAATCATGGCTTCAGACTCAAAAGTCATTGCGAAAAGGGGTTTCTCCTGTGGGGGTCCTTGTTGTGGTGTGTGATATGCCTAGAGAATGGGACACACGTCTTCAACCCATCTTCCTTTCAAATTATCTAGCCTAGTCTTGAGCCTGCGGAGAATAGTTCAGTTGGTGACTTCCACTTGTCCGTTCACTTGAGGATGCCTAAGAGAGGCAAGTAGGTCTGAATCCCTAACCTGGCACAGATTTAAGCGAAAAGATCATTTTCGAACTACTTCCTATTATCGGAGTCAATAGCCTTAGGTGTTCCGAAACATAAAACTATGCTCTCCCAAACGAAGTCCCTAATCCTTTCTTTTGTGATCCATGCAAGAGGCTTGGCCTCTACCCATTTTCTAAAATAGTCGATTGTAACAACAATAATTTTTCTCTGCCTAGTCCCTTGGGGGAATGGTCCAAGAAAGTCAACGCCTTACTGCGGATGGAAAGCAAACCTTTGACATTTGTCGTATTTTTCACGAACTCCATGGAGTCTTTCTGTATGTCCGGCTAGAAATATCCGTGTCTGATTAGCTTGTGAACTATGGACTTCCTCCTAAATGGTTGAAGCACACTCTCTCCTGAACTTCTCTAATTACGTATTCAGCCTATTCTGGCCTCAGGCAGCAGGAGTATGGTCCCGAGAAAGATCATTGATAGAGCACCCCGCTGATAAGGGTGTACCTCACTGCCCTGTAGTGTATTCATCTGGCATCTCCCATATTAGAGGAGAGCATTCATCTAGGTTGATCCATCTGAGAGGGCACATATGGTGGACACTTGGTTAGAAACTGTGGTGCTTGGCCCTTCTAAATATTCGACGGGGACACTTTTATTCAGTGTAAATTCTACCACAGAGGCTAAGTTCACGAGAGCGTCGGAATGTCGATTCTCTTTCTCAGGGGATCTACTTCACTTGGACTTTTTTAAAATTTTCCATAAGTGCTATCACCCTACCAAGGTAAGCAGTCATGCTCAGGTCCTTAGCCGTGTACTCACTATTGACTTGGTTGACAACAAGTTGCGAGTCACAGTAGACTTGGAGATCTTTGGCATTGAATTCCCTTGCCAACTTGAGTCTGGCGATAAGGGATTCATATTCAGCTTCATTGTTGGTGGCCCGAAACTATAATTGTAGGGCATATTCAATCTCTTCCTGGTCTGGGGCTACTAGAACCATCCTGGCTCTGTAGCCTCCCATATTTGAGGAACCGTTTGTGAAGAGCTGCCATCGGTCTAGGTGAAGATCGTTGTTTAATTTAGGTTGGGATAAGGTCCCTTCCAAGACTGGTGTCTCTACTGGGCCGAAATGAGTCTCTTGCCAAGCAGGGTCATGGTCATTTGGGATGGGCTCTTCTGGGAAGGTCATCTCGGTAATAAAATCAACTAGGACCTGTTCCTTGATGGTTGTTCTAGGTCGGTAGTCAATGTGAAATTAGCCAAGCTCGAGGTTGTACTTCATGAGCTGACTAGAGACTTCTGAGGAGTAGATAACTTGTCTTAAATGTTGATCAGTAAGGACGACGATCACGTGTGCTTGGAAGTATTGTCTCAATTTTTTTGATGCTATGAGAAGGGCATAAGACAACTTCTCGAACTGCTGCTATCTTGTCTCAGCGTTCGTCTGCACTCAACTTGAATAATATACAGGTTTCTAGACTCCCTCCACTTCTCGGACTAGAGTCGCGCTGACTGCGGTATTCGAAGCAACGATGTACAAGAATATTTCCTCTTTATCCTTGGGGGTACTAAGCAGCAGTGTCAAGGAGAGGTAAGTTTTGAGCTCTTAGAAGGCGGCCTCACACTCAGCCGTCCACTCGAAGGTTTTGTTTCCCTGCAAGATCTTGAAGAGAGGGAGACATTTCTCTGAAGAGTGCGAGATGAAACGGTTAAGAGCGGCCAATCTCATGATGAGCATTTGGACTTTCTTCTACATTTGTGGAGAGGCCATTCCAAGAACGACATTGATCTAATCAGGGTTGGCATCAATGCCGTGTTGGGAGACCATATAGACCAAGAACTTCCCTACTGAGACCCCAAAAAGACATTTGGTAGGGTTCATCTTTATACGATAGGCTCGAAGTTTGTCAAAGCAGCTCTGGAGATGGATAATATGATCAGGTGCTTTAGTGTTCTTCACTAGCATATCATCAATGTAGACTTCTATTGTTGACCCGATCTTCTCCTTAATCATTTTAAACATGAGCCTTTGATAGGTTGCCCCTGCATTACAGAGATCGATGTGCATAACCTTGTAGCAGTAGGTGCCTCTTCTTGTGATGAATGAGGTCTTTTCCTTGTCAGGAGAAAACATGGGGATTTGATTATATTCGGCATAAGTGTCAAGTAAACTTATGAGCTCGTGTCCCATTGTGGCGTCTATGACCAGATTTATCCTTGGCAAAGGAAAGAAATCATTGGGGCCCACCTTGGCAAAAGAAATAAATCATTGGTGCATGCCTTGTTGAGGTCCTTGAAGTCCACACAAATACGCCACGAGTTTTTGGGCTTTGGTGCAAGAACGACGTTGAAGAGCCAGTCAGGGAATTTTACCTCTTCTACCACGACAGATTTCACTAGTTTGTCTATTTCTTACTGAATGAGCTTCTGGCGTTCCGAGTGAAATTTTCTCTGTTTCTGCCTCACGGGTGGGTGATGGGGATTGGCATGGAGATGGTGCATAGCTACACCTGAATCGATCCTAAGAAGTTCATTGTGGGACCAAGCGAACACGTTATAATTTTTCTTGAGGAGATCAGTGAGCTCTTCCTGCCGTGCTGCGCTGAGCTTGGCATCTTTGCAAATAGTCCATCCCACAATGGTGGGATGAATGGGTATTTCTAACAAGTATTCAGGGGTCGAGGACGAGGTTCCGCATCCTGGGGATCATTGATCGGTATAGTTTTGGGATCGAACACGGTCATGAGCTCGGCCTTGCTGTTTTCGGTCCTGGCCATTGATTGCTATTTTCTCTTCTCAAGTGTCCTCCTGGCACATGATAAAACTGTCTATTGATCTCTACGCACCTTTTCCTACCCCTTTCTCTGTAGGGAACTTCATTGATTGGTGGTAGGGGGAAACCACAACCTTTAGGGTAGCTAATGTCGGCCGTCCAATGATGGAATTATATGGAGACAGTCAATCCACGATGAGTAATTTAGCCCAAACTATGGCTGAGGTGGGTGCAGCGCCGACCATGATGGAAAGGAAGATCCAACCAATGGAGCTTACGATATCTCCGTTGAAATCGACAAGGGGAGAGGTAGTAGTTTTATAGATCTCAAACTCACGTTTATTTTGTTGAATGCCCATTTAAAGACGATATCCACAGAGCTTCTTTCGTCAATTAGAATCCGTCCGACTTTGTAGTAGTTGACAAAAGCCGACATTACCAAGTTGTCGTCATGAGGGGTATGCACCCTTTGGAAGTCAGCTTTGCTGAAGGAGATTACGTTGTGCGTGGCAGCATCAATTGTGCTCTCCTCGTACACGTCTTCATTGGCTTTTCTTTTCGCTTTACACTCGTACCTCTTCCAGGAAGAAGTTGTCTTCTATCTGAGGCCGAGGCCGCTATGGATCATATTTATCTTACCATCTACCCACATATCATCATCATCATCATCATCATATTCTTTGCCTTCTTTTATTGGCAGGGGTCGGCTACGATATCTCCTTCTTGGGTGGCCCCTATGCTCATCTCCACAGTTTCTTTCCCTTGAGCTTGTGTTGTCTTTGCAGACGTAGTAACTAATATACCCCCATTTTATGAGGGCCTCAATCTCTTCTCAGAGCTAGTACCATTCGTCCGTTGTGTGACCACGGTCATGGTGGAACTCGAATTATTTGGTAATCGATTTTCCCATGGGTCTTCCCCTGAGGAGAGGAGTAGAAGAGAAGAATCATTTTCCCCCATTTTTGGCGAAGATTGTTGCAATGGACAATATTTGAGGAGTCAACCCTCGGCGAGTCCCTAGGGGTGGAGGAAGCCTCTAATCCATGGGAAGGAGTCCTAAGCGTCTCTCAGCCAGCAACCTCCTAGAACCCTGAGCCCTGTTCGACATTTCTTCTGTTTGGCCCTTCTTCTTCTGACTCATTTCTTAGTCATGCTTCACAGTGTCCCTAAGGTCTGCCTCGTAATAGCTCATACCTCTATCTAGGGCAGCAACCAAATTGGGAGCTAGTCGCAAACATAGGTCGTAAGATAACCTTCGGTGCCTCAGTCCATCAATGAGTGTCTTTAATGCCACAGCATTCGGAAGGCTTTCACAACACAAACTTTCCATATGCAACCTGCTCACAAAATCGCCTAAATTTTCTCTAATCTCCTGCAGAAGGGCAAGAATATGGGTGGCTGTTTTAGGCATTCGTCGGGATCAGCTGAATTGGGTCAGGAAAAGCTGTTCGAGTAAGAGGGAATGACTTACACCTAATCGTGATGGAAGCCGTATGCATATCCATGAAAGCAACAAAAATAGTGAGGTGATCAACGAGGTCTGTAGTTTTATCGAATGAGGTTATTTAGGGGCTAAGGAACCTCTACAGCACCACTTCGAGCACTATATCATCAACAAAATGAGACCTTATACCTAAAGAAAGTCCAACAATCCTACCAAGGCCCTGCATCTACACGAGTGCTACTTCCATCTTGGTTATGCACCTTTCTAGAGTGACATCCCCCTGGGTAGTATTGCAACTTGGCTCGCAGCCGCTTTGGATCCCTACCTCCTAGTAGGAAGAGAGTGAGAGTCTTCCTCCCGAACATGGAGATTCCTACGCTTGGCACAAGTGATATTGCTATAAGTTCTTTCTAGCCAAGGCTCATGGCAATCCTCTGTTCAGTGACCCTACGAGGGCAAGGATGCGAAGTTTGAAGCGACAGGGGGGTGAAATCCCATACTCGGATAGGACGATCACGACGATGAGGTTGATCATTTGAGATATGTCCTTCAGAGTGAATCACATGATCTAACTTCTGGTGATACTTCTCATTCCCTAGATTCCGTAAAATCGGTCCCCTCTAGGCTGGGGCTAGGGCTAGGCGGGAGAGGATAACATCAAGGCAAGATTGGAATTGGACTAGCTGGCATTCTAGATTGTCAATCCGTATCCTATCCATAGCTTCAGTACCAGGCCTAGCGTGAACTCCTAATGGCGGAGCCAACGGACCTGCTTGGTTATCCGAAGATGTGTTTCCTTCTTCATCCAGGATGGGGGATGGAATCCTCACATTCGGTATGGAGACTTTTTATATTTCTCTAGCCGGGTTGCTGTCCACCATGCTATCCAGGTCTCTCAGCTGTGTGTTATGACCAGACCTTGTAATCATCAAGCTTCTAGCTAAGATGGGAGCCAATGGTTAGAGGTAGGATTTTAGTAGTGGTTCTCGCAGACGACGCTATACTATTGATGTTGGATTTTGGATGACGTTAACGGTATAGTCTAGTCACTATTGATATAGATCTTAGTCCTACCTGAGATGGGGATTGAGAGCTCCAGAATCAGTCTACCTGGCCTAGGATAGGTAGAGTTGGAATGATCTGGGATGGCAATAGAGTAGAGAAGTAACCAGGGAGTCTTCCAATATGTGGAAGTCTTCTTATCTGTGGAGAGTCTTCTGACTGAGAAGGGATGGGTCTGAGCTGGAATGGGCTCAAATACCTTTAGGTCCGGTAAGAGAATGATCCGAGCTGAGATGAGCTTGAATACCTTTTGGTCTTCTGATCCATAAAAAGATAAATTCAAGCTGCAATAAGTCCAAGCTGGGTGGGCAACACCTTGACACCTGCACAAAGAACTTGCTGAGATAGACCCGACGTATCTTCTCCGATGTGATAATCGACGCTTAGGGGAAAACTTTATAAAGATGCTATCGAGAAGAGTAAGAAAAATTGGTGTACTAATAGGCATTGGTATGCCCTCCTTTATATAGACAATGGATGGATTAGTTTAAGGGATTAAGCAAGGATTAGTGTCCCATCAGTGTCCCATCTTGGCGCGTGGCCAATAAGAAGGTGAGTGGAGGGCTTTATCTTGTGGGCCTGGGGTTTTTGCCCATTTGTTAAGGCCCATGGCAAAAAATATTTACAATTGGAGAAGTGTCCTAGCCCATGATCTGAGAAGGACTCTTTCTTGCTATACCCGAGATGGAGAGTTCGACCCTTGCCCTTCCCAGATAGCTGGAGACGGGAAGGGGTGAGCTGTAAGGAGCATCCTGCCCTGCCCTTCTCGGATAGCTAGAGATGGGAAGTGGGACTTCTTTGAGAATCTTGTGGAATCAATCTCCGAGATGGGCAATGTCGTTGTGGAGAATGCCGATATAGGGAAGGTTTCCCCATCCCAATGGCGGCTTGTCTGCTCTTCCTAGAGAGTGCCGCTAGTGAGGCCTTTAGTAGGATAGGCATGGGTTTATGGTGAGAGGTGATCTTGGAGTAGAATTGTAGACACATGGCGGTTTCCTGTTGGTTGCGTGAGAGTGGCCATTTTTACAGTTATCAAAGATCTATTTAAAATGTACAAAAAGGATACATTCAATATAAAAAAAAATAAAGACTACATATAGAAACAAAAATCATGCTCTTAAACAATTTAGATCTAAATAAACATACCCAATTAACTTTCAATTTTAATATTCTTTTAAGGATATAAAAGTTAAGTGACACATAACGATTAGGAATGCAGATTAGTAAAGTGTGACCAAGAAACCTCTTTTATTTTAAATTTTACTTTATTTTTGTAGAAAACTCCAAAAAGATAAAAAAAAAAAAAAAAAAAAAAAAAAAAACGCACATAGTTTCAAATGTAGTATAACTACTATTGAATCCAAAGTTTTGATGAACAATTAAGTATTGATATTTTTAGTAGAACTAATGATTTTATCAAGTGTTTTAGATTTAGAATTTCATGCATTTGATTACGAAGATGACCTGATGAAAAAAACATAAATGGTGTAAGATGGATGTAATGAAAATGTGAAGAGTTTTGAAGAATTTGAAGAAAAATAGATGAAAACAACTCTTTACTTCTATAATGCAATCCGAATTAGGATTACGCAAGACACTTGACATGAATTAATAATATGTGTGTCATGATAAGAAGTGATAAGTTTAAGATCCTAAAATGAGACTTGTATTTGCTCCTTATGTGAGATGATTTTGATAATTAACCTAATTGAAAAATGTGTTTTAAAGTATAAAAAGTAGTGTTTTCGGATTAATTTGGTCAACCGAGAAAAATAATCGGTTAATCATTTGAAACAATAGCTAAAATAGGGAAGAAAGCTAGCATAGTGATGCAATCGGTCAATCGAATGAAGATGGTCGCTCAATCGAATGAGTCACTAGATGAAATGGTGAAAATTGGAAACACACTAACCCAATCAGTTAATCGACTTGGCAGGGTCGGTCAACCAACTGGTGTTGTGCCAATGACTAAATTGCAGTCTGGCATAGTCGGTCAACCGACTGCTTTATTTAGGGATTCGACTGATTTGATCTCTTGGTAAAAAACTATCCATCTTTTATGATTCCAAGAGAGGGATTTGAGGGATTTGAATGTATTTCCAATAACAATAACCTATTTAGTAATCTCTATTGATATTGTTCATATATTTTGAGGTTATCTTAATTTAAATGATTTAATACTTCCTATTTCCGTAGTTTTAAATTGGGAATAATTTTATGGACTTAAATGAGAGTTTTAAAGAATATTTTCAAGTGGAACATACCTAAAATGAAAGGTTATGATATATGGGGTCTTAAAATTTCATTTTATGGCATATCTTTGAAAAACTAGCCATTAGAGGGCTGATTATTTGTCTATTAATAAAGACCTGCAAGAATTGAATTAAAAAAATATCGAGAACATTAGTTTGAACTTTTATAAAATTGAGACTTTTGCTGAGATTTCTATGAGTAATTCGTTATAAGGTTTTGATCTAAAGCGCTTGTTGTTTAGTGTCACCGATTTGAGTTCTACTTGTTATATTGTCATTGTCTTCAGTGTTTTCCCTTTAAAATCTATCTAAGTTTCATTAATTTGCTTTAAAATTTTATTTATCTTGTTTTCTTGGTATAGTATTGTGAGAAAAATCGTTTTGAACTTAAAAATCTGAAAATCTTTTTTAAATGATGTTTGTCTGTTTATTTGATTACGTGTTAAATTTGTGCTACACACTTTATTTATTAATCAGATTTTAATTATCTCACATTGTATCTATCACGTAGTAATTGTTCGAGACGTTAATCGAGTATATTTGTATTGAGTGGTAGAAGCTCCGTGTGGGACGGAACTTATATTTTTTGTATTTGTATGTTTGCATCAATTAGAGATATTTGGGATGGTGTTTAGTCAAGGTAGCTAGGTTTCGATCTTTTTCCCATGAAAAATATTAGTGTTTGATCTTTATCGTGCAAAAAGGTTAGGTTATTTTCTTTTCTTGAAAAGAACTAGGTTTTGATTCTTCTGATAATAGAATTGAGTGATTTTAAAGGTTCTTCTTAAGCCTGCGAAAAGGATAAGTGTAAAAAGTGTGAGGGAGTGATAGGTTTGATCTTTATCCTGTTAAAAAAATTTTGGTTTTGATTCTTTCTATAATAAAATTAGGTTAGTTTTGAGCCTGGAAAAAAGAAAGGGTTCTTCTTGAGCCTGTGAAAAGTATAATTGTAAAGGTTGATTAAGATCTTGTGAAAAGAATAGAGATTCTAAAGGTTTGGTTTTTACATGGGAAAAGAATCAGGAGTTTAGTGGATTGCGAATCTCTGTAGAGCTCGAGGGGTTATTTAGGCCAACAACTACAATAGCTATCAATTTCTAGACTTATACTCCACTTTTTCCCAGGAAGACTTATTTGCATGACTTCCTTTGTCTGACTAGTTCACTTCCTCAAATATTTTCGTACTTTTCTTTTAGTGTTATGTTTGTTGACCTTAGATGTTTTGATGAACCAATTAACTTGGATGTTTTAAGAAAGTAATGTGTTTATTGAGTATTTCATATTTTAGCTCTGATACTTTATTGAGAAAAATATTGATTTTATGAAGAAGAATGATTCAGATCGAGATGGTTGCAATGAAGAAAATGAAGAGGTTTTGGATAAGAAGTTTTTTTTTTTTTTTTTTGTATAATTAGGTACAACAACTCGATTCTTCTCAAACTCTTAATGCAACCCAATTAGAATCATGCACCACACATGAAATATTTTTATAGTGGTCATAATTGATAAATTTATGTGAAAATATGTTTTCTAAAACATTTGATAAAAAATGATTTGAAAATTTGAAAAATGTGAAAAATGGCATAAGACAGTCGATTAACCCATCAATAGGTCAATCGTTTGATTCAGGATACCCTAAAATGAGAATTTACCTCATTCGGTTAATTGAAGAGTTGAATGGTTGATTCATAGTCTAAGTTTTAGGCTATTTAGTCGATTGAAGGGTTGGATTGTTGATTTAGGGTCTAATGCAGTCCATTGACCGATCGATCTTTATGTGTGCAACAATAAGAAATAGTTCATATTTTTCTGAAATGTTTTTTAGAGAAAAGTTTTTGAATGATTCTTGATCGAAGAAAGATATAATTTTTCTTACATCTTTCTTGATAAAATCTCGGTAAGATCGTTCTTACTTTCTTACTCAAAAATGTTGTGTTTTACATGATTCATATCTAGATATTTGAGGTTGTTATATTTGTAATACAGAAAATCGGTTTTATTGTTTAATATAGTGAAAAAAATTAACATTTTTTTTCCTGAAAATCTAATGGAAAAAGCATATGTGCTTAAATTGCTAAAATTCAGATTTAGTGTCTTAAATTTCTATCACTAATGTAACGGGCCATTAATTGAGTTTACTTTGTGTTGAGGCAATAGAATCCCATTTGAGAACAAACAAACAATTTTTTGTATTTCTGTGAGATTGTAGTTGAGACTTAAACATAGCTGGTCTAAGTGAGAGCGTTTGGGAATAAAGGGACATTTTCCTAATCAGAGATAAAGGTTAATCTTGAGTCTGGAAAAAAAATAATTGTGAAAGTTTGATTCTAATCTTGGGAAAAGAATTCGGTTAATCTTGAGTCTGGGAAAATGATTATTACAAAGGTTTTTCCTACTTGGAAAAAGGATCAAGTGTAATGGATTGAAAATTCCCTGCGAGAGCTTAGGGGAGTGGACGTAGGCGAAAATAACTTGTTGAACCACTATAAATCAGTATGTCAATTTTTCTATATTTTATCTGTTTGATTGTGCGTCTAGAATTTCACGTTTTCTCTTAATATCAAGATAATCGTTGGTTAGAAAAATTGAAGTTGATTATCAAAGTTATTTATTAAGTTTTTAACTACCTAATTTACACTATCTCTTGGGTAGATATTTGGGCTAACAATTATTACCAGAGCTAGATTAGTTGAATAGGATTCAAATCCTAGTTAACACGATCATATGGCACAGTACATGAGTAATACACTAGCTGAGGGGTAATCTATGTACCTCTCTCTACGTTTCACGGGCGATAATTATATTTTTTGGATGCGAAAAATGAAAGCATTGTTATAGGCTACAAACTACGATGCATGGTTAGTCATTAAATGCCCAAGATATTTACCTATTGTTCTGTGGATTAGATGTCAATAAATATAACAAGATATCAGGTTGCGAGTCGGCAAAAGAAATGTGGGATACTTTGCAAAGTACACACAAGGGGACAAATCGGGTGAAAGAGTATAACATTAATGCCTTGGTCCTCCAGTTTGAGCTTTTGAAAATGGGCAGGACAAAAACTATTCAAGACGCGTACACTAAGTTCACCAACATCTACAACATCCTCAGCGCGCTTGGAAATCCATATTCAATGCCGGAGATAATCCAAAAAATTCTGAGCAACTTAACCAAAGTGTGGGAATACAAGGTGACAACCATTAAGGAATCCATCTCAACAGGTACAATATTGATGAGCTCATTAGCAACCCAATGAATCACGAGTCATCTATTCGAGAATACAAAGGAGCAAGCACTAGCAAATAGTGGTCCCTAGTGCTTTTAACACAAAAAGTTGAGGAAGATGAAGACAATGATGATGTAAGCCTCGATAATGATCAAGAGAGAGACATAGCTCTTATTACAAGATATTCCAAGGAGATAACCCGACATACATTCCATGAAAGAAGGAACTTTAATATGAATAATGTTGAATATTTCAATTGCCATGAAACAGGGCATTTTATATTACATTATCCTAATCTTAAGAAAAAGAAATGCACAACGACAAAAGAAAATCAAAGAAGGACAAGAACAAATATGTGAAAGCAACATGGGATGATTCAGATTTGAGTAGCTCTGAAACGTCAAACAGTAATGAAGAATCAGCGATGCTTACCCTAATAGCTATTTGGGATGAGGTACCTAAATGTCCATTTCCTTGTCCTTTAAATTTTGATGAATTATTTGATATTTATCAAGAGCTATTACACGATTATAAAACTCACTGTCCTAAAATTAGTGCCCTACAAAGTACAGTTATTTCATTAAATAAACAAATTCAAAAGTATAAAGCCAAAAAATCTCCTCTAAAAAGCAAGTTCAAAAAATGTCTCATAGTTTTAGAAAATAAAAACAAGGAATTAAAATGTAAAGTTAAGGATTTAAATACTATTGTTCTCAAATTTACAAATGGTGAGAATAATTTAAAAATGCTTTTAGGAAGTTCTAGAGGTGTTTTTGACAAAGTTGTTCTCGGATTTCAAAAACAAATATTGAACAAAAGAGATTTCAAAAACTCTTTTCCAAAACTAAGAAAGTTGTGAATTCTTTTAACTATAACATTATGGGGAAAATACTATAAGAAATTATTTTCTACGAAAATCTAAAGATAAACAATTATCCGTTCATAAATGAACAAAGATTGCTCCAACTAACAAGATTGGACCCACGTAGATTGGGTACCACTTAGGAACTTTGAAATTCTCCTTTTAGGTTAATTTCAAAGCATCTATAAGTAAAGACAAATGGTTCTTAAGTAGTGGCTGTTCTCAGTACATAACGAGGGATAAGACTAAATTTCTATCTTTGACAACTAAAGACGGAGGTCATGTGACTTGTAGAGACAATGAAAGGAATAAGATTGTCAGTATAGGTAATATCGGTAATTCTTCTACTGTTATCTAAGATGTTCTATCAGCGGATGGTCTTAAACACAATTTGCTTAGTATAAGTCAATTGTGTGATAGAGGTTATAACATTGTATTTGAAAACAATAAGTGCATTATTAAAAATGGTAATGATGATAGCATATTGCTTGTTGCATCACATTTTCAAAATGTTTATACTTGTTTGTTTGATGATTTTACATCTCAAATTTTATGTTCTTTAAATGCATTGTCTAAAAATAGTTGGTTATAACATAAATGTCTTGGGAATATGGTAGTATGGAATTACTTTCTAGTTTATCTAAGAAAAATCTTGTTCTTGGTCTTCTTGATATTAAAATTTTGAAGGATAAGATTGGTGATGCATGCCAACTGGGGAAGCAAACCAAGTCATCTTTTAAGAAGAAAATGCATACATCCATATCTAAGCCTCTTGAATTGATCCATTTAGATTTGTTTTGTCCTAATCCAATTTCTAGTTTGGGAGGGAGTTTTTTTCATTTGTCATAGTAGATATTTTTTTTGTCTAGATATACATGGGAACTTCGTATGACTAAGAAAAGTGACGTGGCGTCTGCATTCATAAAGTTTTGCAAATGTGTTTAGAATAAACAACAATCTTGCATTATTAACATCCGTAGTGATAGAGGTAGAGCATTCAAGAATGATTAAATTGTTAGTTGTTGTGATGAGCATGGATAATTTCATAATTTTTTTACTTTTTGAACTCCACAACAAAATGTAGTTGTTTAAAGAAAGAACATGACGGTTCACAAAATGGCCCTGACTATGCTTAATGAAAATAATATTTTTAAATACTTTTGTGTCGATGTTCTAAGTAATGTTTTCCATGTTACTAATCGAGTATCTATACAATTGTTTTTATTTGTTTTAATAAAATACCTTATGAGATTTAAAATGCCAAAACCCTAAATATATCATATTTCAAAGTATTTGGTTGTAAATGTTCTATCTTAAATGATAAAGATAATTTGGGGAAGTTTCGTACCAAATCTAATCAATGTATTTTTCTTAAATATCCTTCGGATAGTAAAGCATATATAGCTTATAACAAAAGATCTTTAGTTGTTGAAGAGTCTTTGCGTGTTATCTTTAAAGAGGCTAATCCATTTGTGTGGATAAAGGATTTAGATAAAGATGATGCAAGTATAATGACAAATTAGAATGATCAAGGAATTGAATCTAGAAAAGAATATTCAAATCCTCCTGAAAAGTCACCATTGGCTGAAGAATTAACACCTCCACAAGGTATAAAGACAATTTTGGTCATTCGGTGAAACAAATCATTGGCGACTTTGAAAACGTATAAGTACTAGGTCTTCCCTTACAGATGTTATTAATCTTATCTTTATTTCTCAAATTCAGCCTAAAAATATTGATAAGTCTTTAACCTATGAATCTTGAATTTTAGCAATGCAAGAGGAACTACTTCAATTTAAGAGAAAAAAAAGTCAGATCTCTAGTTCTTAGACTTGGTGACGTACCCCGAATTTTGATAGTAGAAGAAGTAGAGAATCGGGAAAAGGATGAAAACAAGTTTTATCCATTCCTCTCTTCTTCGTCCCATTCTAGGATTTGAGGTGTCACTTTTCATTTAATGCTAGGTGATGATTCATTTCTTGGAGGCTATACATTCGGTTCATTTTGGATGGAATCTGGTTTACCTACCTTGTAATGGACGATTAGTTTTCAAGTCCTTAGTTAACCCTAAGATATTTTGGTGAAAATATCTTCATCCCTTGAACCTAGTCATTCCATGTCATCTTAAGCATTTATTGCTCGATGGTATGTGCATTTAATGCATGGGCTAGGTGGCAAACCATTTTGATTTGGTTTCAACAACAGGTTGTCATGATTCTAGGTTTTCAGTTATACCTAAGGTATTTTGCTCAAAATATCTAGGTGCCTTGAATGTAGTTTATCCATGTCATATAAAGAATTTAATGCTTGATGGTATGAGAATTCAATGGTCATTGAATGTTTAACTTAGGTAGCGAACCGAATTGGTTTAGTTTCGATAACGGTTGGTTGTACCCTAAGTGTCTTGTTTCCCTTCCTTAGCCATTTGGTAGGCAACTTATTGGAAGGTTCTATGGTCATTTCAAGGCGTCATTTTTGGTCCTTTAATGATGGTTAGGCTCTTGATTCATTGGGCCTAGGGTGGTTTGTCAAGACTACTTGGATTTGGTGTAAATCCAAATCAAGCCCAATCCTTAAATCACCTTGTGATTTAGGGCTTTGTCTTGACCTTTCCAACCCCTTAATAAGGTCTATTAGATTGTTTGTAGGTAGTATTTGATGTGGTATGCATAAACAAAACAATTGTTTTTGGTGTTTAACAGACAAAATTTAGTGGTTGTAATGTTTCAAGGTTGGGGTAGGTAATTGAGTTAATTGTTTGAAATGTCCTATAATTTAAGGGTAGTGGCTAATATTGATCTATACTAATGATGATTTAATAAAAATCAAACTTTAGTTCAATAATTTTAGACCTCCTTAAATCATGGAAATTCCGTGGTTGATCTAAAACTTTTACTTAGCTGTATTTTGTCAAATTCAACAGTTTTCTGTTTTTGTCATATTTTCTGGGCATTGTTTTGTATTATATAGTGTGATTTTACATAGAAATTCATTCCCTTTAAATTCAAGTTTAAAATTTATTTGAACTTGTACTTGATTTGACACTGACTGTGCAGGACAAAATGCGGTATTTAGAGTTGCCTCTCTTTTTTATACGAATTTACTCGTAATGAAAAAAAAGAGACAATTACATTTTTTTCCGCTAGACATAAAATATAAATACATGTATTTAAATCTATCCTAAAGGATGGAGACATACTTGATCCTTGAGGATTCGATGAGGATGGCGATTGATCACTTCTACCATTATATACTTCAAAGGATGATGAACAATCAACCTTGGAAGATTACTACTTTAAGGATGGTGACGTATCTGATTCTCTCTTTTTCACCTCCAGGAGTTTTTTCTCCATCCGTTCTAATTTTTCTACAAGTAGAAAAGTTTTCTCGGATTGTAATCAAACAATTTATTCAATTTTAAAATTAGACCATTCGATTCAATTTTTTCAGTTATGCATCGATTTTTTTTTTTCATTCTAGGTTGGACGAGAAAATATCTTCCCAGGCAAGGCACTTAACGTCATCAACATCATGTACTATGTACATCGGATTATAAGAGAGAAAAAGAGTGCGGTGAAAGAAAGAGAGTTTCTATTATAGAGAGAGAGAAAGAAAGAGGGAGACTGGAGAAGAGAACGAAGACTTGGGGTTGACAAACCGCAGTCTCTTGGAAAATGCAATGAATAATAGAAGAAGATGGAGGTGTAGAGTGTGCTTTAATTAGCCTGTTGCTGCTTCAGCTTCCTCAACAATTGTGTGCTGAAGTCACTTCTCTCGGTGAGACTGAAACCCTCTTCTATCTCTTATCTATCGTCGCTTTAATTATCTCTTCTCTTATTTTTCTTTTTCTCAAATGCATATATACATGTGATTTTAAATATATAATAATGATTTGGAGAGTTTACTGAGTATATATTTGTTTTAGGTTGGATCATTGTAGAGATGGTACAATTTGATCTGAAAAAGGTAGTGATACTTTTAAAAAACGGTTTGTGAAATAGAAAGAGGACCACTATAGACTACAGTCATTCTCAACCTTCCGTAGTATTTGAGAGAATTTTGGTCAACACTTTCGTTAAATTAAAATTTTAACCCCCCCCCCCCCACAAAAAAAAAAAAAAAAAAAAAAAGTGGAAGCGAATGATGAATTCAAAATATCATTTAGTCTCCCTTTAAAGATTCAGTTAACTTCAAATTAGGGACTAAATCGAAAGCTGCATTTGCCCTCGTAGTTTAAAAAGGACAATTTTTTTGTTGGGTTAAAATGGATTAAGGGTTGAAAATGGCCAGGCCAATACAGAGAATCCAAAACAGAATAACATAGAACAAAAACAATCTTTGTGTAAATAGATAAGCATAGAGAACTGCAGATCAGCACAAAAGCAAATTCACTCCCTGGGATCCAGAAGGCACCACAATTTTTTTTTTTTTTTGTCGCATTGTCACTAATGATGCCAAAAACAAACTCCCACTTTTGCACTGAATCAAACAGAATCTGAATCACAGCAATATCCTTGTTTGAATTTTTTTAAGATTCTGGCTTTCCTCTGCTTCCATATAAAGTAGAATAGCAAATATCACTATCTTAGCAATTGAATCAATAGGGCTCCTCCTCCTCCAAGCCACTTATTCTAATGAACATTCACCAGGTGGAAGTTCATATGTTTTTTGGAAATTGCACTTTTTGTCTTCCTCTTTCTTTCTTTCTTTCTTGTTGGTAGCTGGAAAAATTGAGATAACACAACAACAACAACTAAGCTTTTGTCTCATTTATGTAAATGGTTGACTACATGAATCCATTTACGCCATAGTGATCGATCAAGGGTTATTCTCTCCGTCAAGTTTTATATTATCAAATCATTTCTAATAGTCCCGTCTAACGTCTTCTTAGGTCTACATCTCCCTCTAGTAACCTCCTACACGTGAATTAAATCACATTTTCTCACTGGTACTTCTATTGGTCTTCTGTACATATGGCCAAACCAACATAAACAATTTCTTCTAATTTTCTCTTCGATGGGTGTTATTCCTAAATCATCTCTAATAGTTTCATTCATAATTTTATTCATTTTCGTCTTCCCACTCATCCACCGCAACATCCTCATTTTTGTCACCCCAATTTTTTGGACATGATTCGTTTTTACCGCCCAACATTCTGAACCATACAGTAGCGCTGGTCTTATAGTAGTTTTGTAGAATTTTCCTTTAAGTCTAAACGGAATCCTACGATCACAAATCAGCTCAAGTGCTCAAGTGCACTTATCCACTTTAACCAACCTACCTTGACTTTATGCGTAATATCCTTCTCGATTTCGTCATTGCTCTGAATCATTGAACCTAAATATCTAAAATGATCAACCTTTGGCACCTCCTTATCTTCAATTTTGATCACACCACCATCTCTCCGGGTATTACTAAAATTGCAATGCATGTATTCCGTCTTACTTCTGTTAATCTTCAAATCTTTAGACTCTAAAGTTTCTCTCCATCTTTCTAACTTAGTATTAAGACATATTCTATTTTTGTCAACTAATACTATATCATCCGCAAACAACATACTCTAAGGTACTCTATCTTGAATATGTTTTGTGAGCTCATCCATCACTAGAACGAACATGTAAGGACTTAAAGATGATCCTTGATGTAAACCTATATTAATAAGAAATGCACAAGTATCGCATCATACTGTTCGAACACTAGTGACTATACATTCATTCATACCCTTAATTAACTCGATGTACACATTGGATACCTGTTTCTTTTCTAGCACCCACCACAAAAGTTCTCTGGGTACACAATCATAAGCCTTTTTTTAAGTCCACAAATACCATATGTAAATCTTTTTTTTTTCACTAGATTTTTTCATTAATCTCCTGAGTAAATAGATAGCTTCAGTGGTTGATTGGCTGAGTATAAATCCAAATTGGTTCTCTTCTATGCTCGTTTTATGTCTTATTCTATATTCTATCACTCTCTTCTAAAATTTCATAGTATGACTCATAAGTTTTATGTCACGATAGTTCGTGCCATTTTGAACATCCTCTTTATTTTTATAGATGGGAACTAAAATATTGCTCCTCCAGTCGCCAAACATTTTTTTAGTTCTCAAAATGCCATTGAAAAGTTTAGTTAATCACTCTATTCCAATATCTCCAGAACTTTTCTATACCTCTATAGAGATTTTATTTGGCCCTATTGTTTTTTCAATTCTCATAATCCTTAGTGCTATTATAACTTCCGAAACTTGAATTTTTCTGCGAAACTTATAAATCTTATTTGAAGATAAACTAGGCAACTCTAATCTAGATTCCCTGGCTTCATTCTCATTAAATAAATTATAAAAATAACTTCTTCATCGTTTCATAATCTCTCCATGCTTCTCCAATATCTTTCTATCAGTGTCTTTGATACATCTGACACTTTCAATATCTCTAGTCTTTCGTTCACGTCGCCTAGCAAATTTATATATATCATTCTCTCCACTTTTTGTATCTAACTTTCGATACAAATTATCATACGCCCTAAATTTTGATTCCTTAATTAATTTTCTCGCCTCCATTTTTGCATGTTTATACTTCTCCAAATTCTCCCTACTTCAATATTTTTGTCATTCTTTATAAGCTACTTTCTTGTCCCGAACAACTTTTTAGACATTTGGTAGCGGGTAAATTACGTCGCTACTTTCACTGTAAGTGTACGGGTCAAGTTTTAGTAAAGATTGAGAAGAGTAAGTGTTGTCGTATCCACAGGGATTGGATTAGACGATCGTTGAGTACCGCAATTATCATAACCTAACTTTATTTAGGCAATAAAAAAATAGGTTTTTTTTTTTTTTTAATATAATTAATATACTAAACTAATTAAAATTAATTATACTAATTAACCTAATATACTAATATAGACATTTAAGGGAGTAAATTGTCTAGGGATTAACTTCGTCCACTTAAACGTGTTCGTTTCAATCTAGTTTACATTAATGGCATTCACATTATTCGACAATCTCGGTATCGAAATCTCATTCACTACTTCTCCCGAGTGTAAAGTGAATGAATATGTGACTTCGCTTCAACGCCGAAGTCTTCCTCGAGCGTCTATACGACACTTGGTCACATGAGTCTCGCCCCAACGTCATGAATTGTATACTTTCTAACGCTATCTCGGGTCATTACATCATCGCGTTATGTTTAAACCCTAGTCCAAATTCGGGGTTACCTCTCCCGAGTATCAAACCCCGTATTCTCAAAATCAACCCTAACACCATAACAAACATATTAAAATTATAATAAAACAGAAAACCAAATCATATAAACATGAACAACCATTAATGAAACATCGATTTTATATAAACAACGTTTTCGTAAAGTATATCGCTCCCTAGACAATATATGTTTAGCTATACATGGCCATAACCAAATATACAATAATAAACAAACTAAACATATACAAAACTATCAACCAAACTAAGAATAAAAGAGAGAAACGAGGAGACTAGCCGTTATCTGAAGAATCAATGCTAAAATCGCTCCGAGAACGTTTTCTTTTCTTCGTGTTGTGATATTCTCCTGGCTGATAAGCCTTGGAGCTCTTAAGACACTCCCGAAAACGTTGACCAAGTGTTCCGAGGGAGAAGATATGATATTATAGGATTCAAAATATCAACAAAATATCCTAAAATATCTAAACTGTTTGGCGCCTGACTACTGCAGTAGTGGGATCACCGCTGCAGTGGTGGAGAGGTCGGTTGCTTTCTGTTGGATGACCGCTACAGCGGTAGAGCTCTCTGCATTTTGACTGTTGCAGCGGTGGAGAATTCAACAACTCTATGTACTTTAATCACTGCAGCGGTGGATGCACATTCTAAATATTATCCGTTTTGCTATTTTTCTCTACCGTTCTTTCATCGACTTCCTCGTTTATAGACTGTTTTCGTCTCTTTTCACCCCAAACACTTAGTTTATAACAAAATAGATAAAAACATATTAAAACATATTAAAACACTATAAAAATACTCTACAACTACTAAAATCGGCTTGAGAATAAATAGATAAATTACACCTATAAAATACCCCCAAACTTAGAATTTTGCTAGTTCTTGAGCAAAACACTCACACTAAAATAAAAAGCACAACAAAATAACTACAGAAACAACCTAAACATAATGATATGTGAGTTTTGAATTCAACTAACAACCAAAACATTTTTCCCTCAACAACCCGCAATCATATCGAGTTCAGGAGTAAAACACACCATGTGATGTTCTAGAATTTCAACATTCAATGATGGTAAATTCCATTCTAGATCATTTCAACGTGTGTGCGCGAAATTCAATAATATAACTATCCAACAACCGGATTGGATTATCTACCAATGAAGTTCATGACTTTAAACCAATAAGGATTAGGATTTCCATATGCTTGATTGGGTTCTACTTTCCACTAATATAGGCTAAGCAGTTCATGAAGATCAAAATGACTTGGTTCGGTTTGGAACATGGCTAAGGGTATATTGGGAATATAAAATAGGTTAATGTCGTTAACTTGACGACACCCAGGGCACAACGCTTGGCACAAAATCACTCCCGAAGCCCCATAGATAAATTGGAAACAACCCTGAACAATCATTTTAGATTGATGTACTCACTTGTCAAAAGAAACGGAAATTGAACTATATTTACATTTTTTTTAATGTACCACACCCCAAAACTTATTCGATTATTACAATTTCACGGGTGTCGTAAAAACGAAAGAAAAATGACAAGTGAGTACTCGAATATCGAACCAATCAAAAGTTCACCCTAAATCCAACCGCTCACTTCAAGTAACATAGACGAATGCTAACTTCATTCACTCAAATTGTGCCTTTGGTTTAGCGATATAGGTTTGAAAAAGTTTAATTAGCTAGGATATTTGTTACGTGTTTAGAATGGAAATGGCTAATTGGCTTCGACAGGGTAACGAGGGATAAACATTTTACAAGGTAAGCTTCGAAGGCTCAAGCAACAAAATGAATGCCTAAATTATGTCTCCTGAACTACCTAGGTGCTAGTGCAAATTAGGATCCACAATAAATTTTAACAAAACGACATGCCAAGCACATAAAAAACACAAGAATGGGTAATACCCATGACCTCGACAAATGATAAGTGTAAATTACCTTTCTATTTTCAAACCGAACATTGTTAGTTTTCAAGTACGTTTAATTTGTTTTTGTTAAGTTTTAATATGTTTTTATTCTTTTTGTATTAAAACAGGTGTGTGGGGTGAAAAGGTATGAAATTGGAGCATAAACGATCAAATCGTATTGAGAACGGTCGGAGAATGGTGGAAAAATGAGCAAGGCAGAAATTTTTTGAAAGAGGCCCACCGCCACGGCGGTGAAATAGTAGAGACACTCCATTCTTCCTGAATACCCAGTGCCGTGGCGGTAAAATCAACTGCCACGACGGTGAAACATCAGGATGGTCCTTATTCCAATACCTTCTCTATTGCCTAGGCAAACAGTGAACCGATATACTCTACCGCCGCGGCGGTCAGCTCTACACAGTCTTAAGATATTTATTTAGATATTTCGCCTATTTAAACCCTTCCCCTCTCCTCTCCTTGATCTATCTCCATACATTAGAGCCCTTAAGGCTTAGTTTAGTATATAGAGCGAGTATGAGGAGTGCTCAAACATAACCGAATGAGAAGATCAACACGCGGAGAAGAAGAATCGATCGGTGGACGGTTTTAGCGGCTAATCTTCGGATATCGGCTAAGTTCATCCGTTTTTCCTTTTATTTCTTATCTTCTATGTTTGTTTGAGCATGTTTAGCCTAGTTTCAATTGTATAAATAGCCATGGCCATAGGTTAAATGTGGATTATGTATGGGATTAATATCGTTTATGAAAACGTAGTTTTGGTTGAGTTGTGTTTCTTTGATGATTGTTCTTCAATGTTTGAGTGTGTTTATCATATTGTTTGTTTATTATGCTTAGAATGATAAATGAAGAATACGGGGTTTGACAAATCCCAGATTCGGATTAGAATAAACAAACACCACGATCCAATAACCCAGTCGGGGTTAGGATTGTGGACAATCTATGATGTTGAGGCAAGACTCACGTGACCTAGGGTCATTAATACATTGAGGAGGACTTCGGCATTGATGTGATGTCACGTATTCCCTCGTCTTACACTTGGGAGAGTTTTAGAATTGAGATTGTCGATAGGGTAAACACAACGCAAGAAATCAATGATGTTGGGGCGAGACTCACGTAACCTAGAGTCGTTAAGATGTTGAGGGGGACTTCTTCATTAACACGAAGTCACATTATATCCTTCGTCTTATACTCGGGAGAAGTGGCGAGGGAGTTTACGAACTGAGATTTTGTGCGCAATCAATGAGGTTGGGGCAAAACTCATGCAACCTTGGGTCGTTAAGACGTTAAGGAAGACCTCTTCGTTGACATGAAGTTACGTTATATCCCCTGTCTTATACTCGGGAGAGGTGGCGAAGGATTTTTAGATGCCGAGATTGTCAAATTTGTGGAACACCATTATTGTAAACTAAATGAAATCTAACGATTTCAAGTAAATAGAGTTAATCCCTAGATAATCCATCCTATAACTATCTCGTATTAGTAATTAGTATAGTTAAATTAGTATGTTAGTATTCATAATTAATTAAATTTCATTTTTGTCACCTAGATAAAGTTGGGTTATGACAATCGCAATACTCGATAGTAATCTCAACCAATCCTTGTGGATATGATACTGATAGGTATGATCTACCTACATATTTTTAAATCGAATTAAGTTAGTTTTCGAGTGTTTATATAATATTTTATTATGTTTTAATTAGTTTTATTACTTTTTGTATAAATCAGGTTTGTGGGGCAAAAAGATAGGAAACTGGAGAGAAAACGATAAGATCGAACCAAAAACGGTCGAAGAACGGTGGAAAAACAAGCTCGGAGGCAAAACTGTGAAACAAGCCCACCGCCGTGGCATCCAGACCACTCTGTGGCGGTGAAAATGATGAGAAGACACAAATGCTACTGACGGACCCTCGCCTAGGCGGTGAACCAGCAAAATGTTTTCCAAATACACCACTGTCCTCACCGCCGCGGCGATCAACAAACCGACCTACTTAATTGCTGTGGCACTGAAGATATTTTTAGATATTTTTTAAGATATTTTGGCTATATATATCCCCTCTCCTCTCTCTCTCTCCAACATCTCTTGGTATTTTTGAGCCCCTTAGAATATATCTAAGGGTAGATAGAGTAGTTATAGTTGGAGAGCTCATATCACGAGGTGGAGGAAGACGACGAAGCGATCATTGAATGATTCTTAGCGACAAATCTTCGGATGAGGCTAAGTTCTTGGATTTCTTCTCTTATTTCTTTAAATTAAGAATTGTGATCATGTTTAGCTCGTTCTTTCATGTAAATATGACTATGGCCATAGGCTAAATATGGATTGTATACAATATTAATAAATATTTTGTTTTGATGATTTCGGTGTTGTGTTTATGTTTGTTCTTCGTACTGTGATTGTGTTTATCGTATTGTTTGTTTATCATGCTTAGTTAGATACATGGAAAATACAGGGTTTGACAAATCCCGAATTTGGATTGGGGTAAACAAATACCACGATTCTATAACCCGGTCGGGGTTTGGATTGTGGACAATCGATGATGTTAGTGCAAGACTCACGTGACCTAGAGTAGTTAAGATGTTGAAGGGGACTTCTTCGTTGACACGAAGTTGCATTATATCTCTCCTCTTATACTCGGGAGAGGTGGCAAGGGAGTTTGAGAACGGATATTGTCGATAGGGTAAATACAACGCATGATCCAATGACCCGGTCGGGAGTTGGATTGTGTGCAATCAATGATGCTGGGCAAGACTCACGTGACCTACGGTTGTTAAGACGTTGAGGGGAATTTCTTCGTTGACTCGAAGTCATGTATTCCCCCATCTTACACTCGGGAGAGATAGCGGTGGAGTTTACGTACCGAAATTGTCAAATAGGTAGAACACCGTAAACGTGAGTAAATCGAGAGCGAACATGTATTTGTAAACACGTTAATCCCTGGACGATTCTTTCCCTTAAAACATATTAGTATATTAGTATAGTTAATTTAGGTTATATTAGTATTAGTTTAGTTAATTAATTATATTTGTTTTTTGCCTAGATAAAGTTAGGTCATGACAAATGCAATACTCGATAGTAATGACACCAATCCCTATGGATACGATAACCCGATCTTTCACGATCATACTATATTAAAAATTTGACCTCGTACACTTGTGAGTAGTCATATACGCGAGAGTGTAAATCCTCTGCCGTACAAGTTTTTGGCGTCGTTGCTGAGGATTTGTTGAGAAAATTCAATTTTCGACGATTACCCCCAAGTTTTTGGTAACGATTATTGGGAATTTTTTTGTTCGTTATTGTCAATATTTTGAGTAAATGACCCGATTTTACTTTAGGCAATTATTTTGTATATAATTTTTATTTGTAGTTTTGTTTTTTGTTTCTTATGCAAGGTACTTAGCGATGTTAGATCGACGGATATTGATGCATTCCTTTTGATAGGATTCCAAGATGTTTTATGGTGCAGTGCCACACACATAATTCAGTGAGGCATGTCGTTGAAAGATTGAGTTGAACAAAGTAAAGCCTCGCCAAGCTTGAGGGCGTTCTAAAAATGTCAGGCCGAGGACATTGAACCACGCGCTTCTTGGGAGGCAACCCAAGGTTAAATAAGTTAAATCCATCTTCATCGAATTTAAACGGAGGTGAGATCCTCTCACCTCCTAGGTACGTGTTCTAAACCCCCTTCGTCCGCATGCTTTATATTCATATGTTGAGATTGATGATTGGGATCGCTAAGGACACTGTCCATTTTGCGTTTTATGTGTTATTGTTTTACCGTGTGCATGTTTGTTTAGGTTAGAATGTGTTTATGTTTTTGTATTGTTGTTTGCATGCTGAGTTTTGCGTTCATTTGGCCCGTTACCCGATGATGATAATTACCCCTGATTGTTTTTGAAGTCAAGGGTAATACCCATGCATGTGTGTTTTGTGTGCTTGACTATGCTTTTTGGTAAATATTATTGTAGATCCTAATTTGCATAAGCACGTAGACTCAATGTATTTCTATTCAATTGATTTGAGGACGTTTATCGACTAGCCAAACTTATGACACATTAAGGATTCTAGAACCTGATTAAGGGGAAGCTTGAGACGAAATCCTAGGCGAGGTAGTTCAGGAGACTTGATTTAGGCATTCCCTTTGTTGCTTGAGCTTTTTTAAGCCTACCTTGTTATATTATTGTTCCTCGTCACCTTGTCGAAGCCAAAATGTAAATTCAATTCTGAACACATAAACAAATACCTTGGCCAGTTGATCTTTTTCCAAATCATAATCGCTAAATTTAAAGGCACATTTGAGTGAATCAAGCTAGACATTGCAAATACTACTTGATGTGAGCGGTTGGGTTTAGGGCGAACTTTAGATTGGTTCGGGATTCGAGTACTCACTTGTCATTTTTCTTTCATTTTAACCACACTCGTGAAAGAATACTAATCGAATAAGTTTGGGTGTGTGGTAAGTTAAAAAAAAAAAAAAAAGAAAAAAACTATGTAAATATAAGTTTAATTTCGTTTGTTTTTGACAAGTGAGTATGTCGGTCTTAAACGTTTGTTCGGAATTGTTTCCAATCTTTCTAAGGAGGGTTCGAGACTGAATGTGCCAAGCGTTGGGCCTTGGGTAACATTAAGTTAACAACGTTAACCCGTTTTCAATTCCGAAATATCTTTGGCCAAATATTCCTATACCGAACCAAGTCCTTTTGATCTCTATGAAATTCCAAGCCTAAATTAGTGGAGAGTAGACCCTAATCAGGCATATGGATATCTTAGTCCTTCATGGTCTAAGTAATGAATTTCGTTGGGGGATAATTCAATTCGGTCGTTGTATAGTTATATTATTAAGTCACAGACTAACACGTTTGCAGGATCTAGAATGGCGTTCACCAGTACTGCATGTCAAAATTCTAGAACATTACATGATGTGTGTTATCGCCTAAACTCGATATGACTAGCAGTTGTTGAGGGACAAAAATAAATAGGCCGATAGAAGAAGTCAAAACTCGCATTTCGTTATGTTTAGATTGTTTTTAGGATGTTTGTTATTTTATTTCATTGCATTTTTTCGTTTTAGTGTGTGTGTTTGGCTCGAGAAATAGCCAAATTCAAAGTTTGGGGGTATTTGATAGGTGTGATCTACCTACATATTTCAAAACCGAATTAAGTTAGTTTTCGAGCGTTTATATAGTATTTTATTACGTTTTAATTAGTTTTATTACTTTTGGAATAAATCAGGTGTGTGGGGCAAAAAGATATAAAACTAGAGAGAAAACGATGAGATCGAACCAAAAACGATCGAAGAATGGTGGAAAAACAAGCTCGGAGAAAAAACTGTAAAACAAGTCCACCACTGTGGTGTCTAGACCACTGCTGCGGCAGTGAAAATGCTGAGAAGACACAAATGCTACTGACTGACCACTACTTAGGCGGTTAACCAACTGAATGTTTTCTAAATTCACCGTTCTCCTCACCGCCGCAGTGATCAACAAACCGACCTACTCCACCGCTGTAGTGCTGAATCCCACGGCTGCGGCGGTGACCTCTACACAGACTAAAGATATTTTTAGATATGTTTTGACATATTTTTGCTATATATATCCCCTATCCTCCATCTCTTTGGCCTCTCTTGGTATTTTTGAGCCGCTTAGAATATATTTAAGAGTAGATAGAGCAGTTTTAGAGGGAGAACTCACATCCCGAGGTGGAGGAAGATGGTGAAGTGATCATTGAATGGTTCTTAGCGACAAATCTTCGGATGAGGCTAAGTTCTTTAATTTCTTCTCTTATTTCTTCAACTTAGGAATTGTAAGCATGTTTAGCTCATTCTTTTATATAAATACGACTATGGCCATAGGCTAAATATGGATTGTATAAAGATTAACACAATATTTATAAATATGTTGTTTTGATGATTTCGGTGTTGCGTTTATGTTTGTTCTTCTTAATTTGATTGTGTTTATCGTATTGTTTGTTTATCATGCTTAGTTAGACGCATGGAGAATACAGGGTTTGACAAATCCCGAATTCGGATTAGGGTAAACAAACGCCACGATTCTATAACCCGATCGGGGTTTGGATTGTGGACAATTGATGACGTTAGGACAAGACTCACGTGACCTAGAGTAGTTAAGACGTTGAAGGGGACTTCTTCGTTGACACGAAGTTGCATTATATCCCTGATCTTACACTCAGGAGAGGTGGTGAGGGAGTTTTAGAACGGAGATTGTCAATAGGGTAAATATAATACACGATCCAATGACCCGGTCGGGAGTTGGATTGTGTGCAATCAATGATGCTGGGCGAGACTCACGTAACCTAGGGTTGTTAAGGCGTTGAGGGGGACTTATTCGTTGACTTGAAGTCATATATTCCCCCATCTTACACTCGGGAGAGGTGGCGGTAGAGTTTACGTACCGAAATTGTCAAATAGGTAGAACACTGTAAACGTGAGTAAATCGAGATCGAACACGTATTTGTAAACATGTTAATCCCTAGGTGATTCTTTCCCCTAAAATATATTAGTATATTAGTATAGTTAATTTAGGTTATATTAGTATTAGTTTAATTAATTAATTATATTTGTTTTTAGTCTAGATAAATTTAGGTCATGACAAACGCGATACTTGGTAGTAATGACACGAATCCCTGTGGATACGATAACCCGATCTTTCATGATCATACTATATTAAAACTTTGACCTCGTACACTTGTGAGTAGTCATATACGCGAGGATGTAAATCCTCTGCCGTACAAGTTTTTGGTGCCGTTACTGGGTATTGGTTGAGAAAATTCAATTTTCAGCGATTACCACCAAATTTTTGGTAACAATTGCTAGGAATTGTTTTGTTCGTTATTGTCGATATTTTGAGTAAATGACCCGATTTTACTTTAGGCATTTATTTTGTATTGTTTGTAGTTTTGTTTTTTGTTTCTTATGCAGGGTACTTGGCGATGTTAGATCAACAGATATTGATGCATCCTTTTCGATGGGATTCCATGACGTTTTATGGTACAGGGCCGTGCACATAATCTGGTAAGACATTTCATTTAAAGATCGAGTCAAACAAAGTAAACCTTCGCCAAGCTTGAGGGCGTTCTGAAAATGTCGAGCTGAGGGCATTAAACCACGCGCTTCTTGGGAGGCAACCCAAGGTCAAATATGTTAAATCCATCTCCGTCGAATTTAAACGGAGGTGAGATCCTCTCGCCTCCCAGGAACGTGTTCTAAACCCCATTCGTCAGTATGCTTTATATTCATATGTTGAGATTGATGATTGGGATCGCTAAGGACACTGTCCATTTTGAGTTTTGCGGTGATGTGTAGTATGGTATGTTTTATGTGTTATTGTTTTACCGTGTGCATGTTTGTTTAGGATAGAATGTGTTTGTGTTTTTGTGCTGTTGTTTGCATGCTGAGTTTTGCGTTCATCTGGCCCGTTACTCGATAATGATAATTATTCCTGGTTGTTTTCGAAGTCAAGGACATGCATGTGTGTTCTGTGTGCTTGACTATGCTTTTTGGTAAAAATTATTGTAGATCCTAATTTGCACGAGCACATAGACTCAATGTATTTCTATTCAATTGATTTGAGAACGATTATCGATTAGCCAAACTCAAGACACATTAAGGATTCTAGAACTTGATTGAGGGGAAGCTTGAGGCGAAATCCTAGGCGAGATAGTTCAGGAGACGTGATTTAGGTATTATCTTTGTCGCTTGAGCCTTTTTAAGCCTACCTTGTTATATCATTATTCTTTGTCACCCTGTTGAAGCCAAAATGTAAATTCAATTCTGAACACATAAACAAATACCCTGGCTAGTTGATTTTTTTCCAAACCTTAATCGCTGAATTTAAAGGCACATTTGAGTGAATCAAGCTAGCAATTGCAAATGCTACTTGATGTGAGCGGTTGGGTTTAGGGTGAACTTTAGATTGGTTCGGTATTTGAGTACTCACTTTTCGTTTTTCTTTCATTTTAACCACACCCGTGAAATCATACTAATCAAATAAGTTTGGTGGTATGGTAAGTTAGAAAAAAAATAAAACAAAAATAAAATAAAATAATAACTATGTAAATATAAGTTTAATTTCGTTTGTTTTTGATAAGTGAGTATGTCAGTCCTAAACGTTTATTCGGGATTGCTTCCAATCTTTCTATGGGGTTTTGAGAGTAAATGTGCTAAGCGTTGAGCCTTGGGTAACGTTAAGTTAACAACGTTAACCCGTTTTTAATTCCGAAATACCCTTGGCCAAATATTCCTAAACCGAACCAAGTCCTTTTGATCTCTATGAACTTCCAAGCCTACATTAGTGGAGAGTGCACCCCAATCAGGCATATGGATATCCTAGTCCTTCATGGTCTAAGTTATGAATTTCGTTGAGGGATATAATCCAATCCGGTCGTTGTATAGTTATATTTGAGTCATGCACTAACACGTTTACAGGATCTAGAATGGCGTTCACCAGTATTGCATGTCAAAATTCTAGAACATTACATGATGTATGTTACCTCCTGAACTTGATATGACTAGCGGTTGTAGAGGGACAAAAATAAATAGGCTGTTAGAAGAAGTTAAAACTCGCATTTCGTTATATTTAGATTGTTTTTAGGATGTTTGTTATTTTATTTCGTTGTGTTTTTTCATTTAGTGTGTGTGTTTGGCTCTAGGACTAGCCAAATTCCATGTCTGGGGGTATTTGATAGGTGTGATCTACATACATATTTTCAAACTGAATTAAATTAGTTTTCTAGTGTTTTTATAGAATTTTATTACGTTTTAATTAGTATTATTACTTTTTGGTATAAATCAGGTGTGTGGGGCAAAACGATAGGAAACTAGAGCGAAAATGATGAGATCGAACCAAAAATGGTCGAAGAACGGTGGAAAAAAGCTCGGAGGCAAAACTGTGAAATAAGCCCACCACCGCGGCGTCCAGACCACCGCCACGGCGGTGAAAATGCTTAGAAGACACAAATGGTACTGATGGACCACCGCCCAGGCGGTGAACCAGCAGAATATTTTCCAAATCCACCGCTGTCCTCACCACTGCAGCGATCAACAAACCGACCTACTCCACCACTGCGGCACTGAATCCCACGGCTGCGGTGGTGACCTCTGCACAGATTGAAGATATTTTTAGATATTTTTTTAGACATTTTGGCTATATATATCCCCTCTCCTCCTTCTTTCCGTCCTTTCTTGGTATTTTTGAGCCGCTTAGAATATATCTAAGGGTAGATAGAGTAGTTTTAGAGGGAGAGCTCACATCCTGAGGTGGAGGAAGACGGTGAAGTGATCATTGAACGGTTCGTAGCGACAAATCTTTGGATGAGGCTAAGTTTTTCAATTTCTTTTCTTATTTCTTTAACTTAGGAATTGTGAGCATGTTTAGCTCATTCTTTTATGTAAATACGACTATGGCCATTGGCTAAATATGGATTGTATAGGGATTAACACAATATTTATAAATATGTTGTTTTGATGATTTTGGTGTTGCGTTTATGTTTGTTCTTCATACTTTGATTGTGTTTATCGTATTGTTTGTTTATCATGCTTAGTTAGATACATGGAGAATATGGGGTTTGACAAATCCCGGATTCGAATTAGGGTAAACAAACGCCACGATTCTATAACCCGGTCGGGGTTTGGATTGTGGACAATCGATGACGTTAGGGCAAGACTCACGTGACCTAGAGTAGTTAAGACGTTGAGGGGGACTTCTTCGTTGACATAAAGTTGCGTTATATCCCTTCTCTTACACTCGGGAGAGGTGGAGATGGAGTTTAGAATGGAGATTGTCGATAAGATAAATACAACGCATGATCCAACGACTCGGTCGGGAGTTGGATTGTGTGCAATCAATGACGCTGGGCGAGACTCACGTGACCTAGGGTTGTTTAGACGTTGAGGGGAACTTCTTCATTGACTCAAAGTCATGTATTCCCCCGTCTTACACTCGGGAGAGGTGGCGGTGGAGTTTATGTACTGAGATTGTCAAATAGGTCGAACACCGTAAACGTGAGTAAATCGAGATCAAACACGTTTTTGAAAACACATTAATCCCTAGGAGATTCTTTTCCCTAAGACATATTAGTATATGAGTATAGTTAATTTAGGTTATATTAGTATTAGTTTAATTAATTAATTACATTTGTTTTTAGCTTAGATAAAGTTAGGTCATGAGAAACGCGATACTCGATAGTAATGACAACAATCCATGTGGATACAATAACCCGATCTTTCACTATCACACTATACTAAAACTTTGACCTCGTACACTTGCGAGTAGTCATATACACAAGGGTGTAAATTCTCCGCAGTACAGATTGTCATACCCCACCTCGGACACCCGTCACCATTGGGCCGGCGTGACGTCGACGTGACATCACTTGACTAACCAACTTAACTACAGTAATATACAAACTTTCATCTACACGTCATATATATATAATAACTTCATACTATAGGGATACATCAGTCCCAAAAATAGAAACAATAAATAGAACTCATGAACCTCCCTTAGGTTCATCATTTGATAGCTCATCTCAAATTCCTCTCGTATGACTCCAATACCTGACCTGCGTAATTCTAACTAGTGCCAGTAGGGAACCAACCGACTCCTATCTGCTCCACCTATGAGTGTACTGTCTTCTTAGTAAAAATATTTTATAATAATAATTCATATCTACAACATCTAAATAGATCAAGCGTAAGTATATAAACAACACATAGCTAGTAAAATTCTCCATAATATAAGCAGTGAAAATAAACCAATAAGTATAAGTTCCATTCAAACCCATCTAGTATAAAATAATATCATTCACCATAATAAATAATAAATCACCCAATATAAGTAAAACACCACATCTCAAAACACCACTCCACCACAACACACACTGGCCAACCATAGTGATCGTTTTAACGTCACGATCGGGAGTTGCAACAGTACCTTACCATCCATAGGATATACCTTCCTAGCGGAACAAACTGCGTAGTATAATCCACACCCCATTATGGGGAGAAATATTGGCATCCCTTACGGGAAGAAATCCACACCCCTTATGGGGAGAAATATAATCCACACCCCTTCCGGGAAGAAAACTATGGCATCGTCCAAATCACCAATATCATCAAAAATCCACACCCCATATGGGGAAAATATAATCTACACCCCTTACGGGGAGAAATCCATAACATCATCATCAAACCACATCATCATCAACCCACAAATCTATAACAATCGTCTAATCAATATCGTCAATCCACATCATCAAATCACAAATCTTAACCTTCATTTCCAAAACCGATTTAATTCAAAAATCATGTTTTTCACTTTCATCTAAAAACCCACTAATTTTCAACAAAAATCATATTTTTCACTTTATTTTTTAAAATACCAACTGATTTCAGCAAAAACCATTCTTTCTACCTTTGTTTTAGAAAATTAGGCATTTTTCGACTCTCATTTAAAACCACCAAATCCACCAAATCATTTTTAATCTTTTAAAACCAACATAATTCAACGAAAATTCATTTTACTAACTTACCCAAAACCTGTTTGATCCACATAATTTTAAAAGCATCTAATTTAAATACAACCATTTTCCATCATATATATATATATATATATATAAATAGTTTGGCAAGAAGACAGTACACTCATCTGAATATCCGATTTCGTAAACTTTAACTGACTAGCCTCAACCAGAACTCCGGTGCCTACGAACCTAATGGTGACAAGGCCTAAATTAATATTTTATGTAAACATAACTTAATCATGAATTGTAGACCCTAAATTTCATAATTTCCTATTCCCTGGGCTTTATTATGAAATTTACTATATCGAATTTATTCGTGTAAACGGTCTCACTATTTCTTATCGCCATTTCGATATTTTTCATGCGGACACATAACGCTAAATTCAATGATAATGATAACATGTATTTTACATTGAGACAATTTAATGTATATATTAAAGAAGTGGGAAATTTTACCTTCCCCGAAATTTTCACCGGCCGAGAGATTGGAATTATGTTTTTAGTGGGGTGGTTTGTGTAATTTTCCCCTTTTCTCTTTTTATTTATTTATTTTTTTCCCTTTTTCCTTTTCTTCTTCTTTCTTTTTCTTTTTCGTTTCTACTTCTTGCTCTATTTCGGTTTGGCGTTCCCGTCGATCTCCTTCCTCAACGCCGGCCAACTCTTACTTCTCCCGCTGATCTTCACCGCCAACGATCCGAACACACATACATACCTAGAAACTCATACACACACACACCCGATCACATACCCACAACTAAATACACACCTACCCACTTCTCCGCCAACTTAACTCTACGGCCGACGACCACTCTCAACGAACCATCACCGACCCTCTCTCTCTCTTCGTTTTCTATTTCTGTTCTGGGACTCACTGCCGACTGACCTTGCTCCGATCACGCCACACATTCATGAAGACGGAACACCCACGACACCGAACGAAACACACATCCAAAACCGAAACCCACCTTCTCTCTCTCTAACTCTCCGGCCGGAAACACCCACCGTCGGAGAAATTTGAACGACGACAACACCCAAAACCCACACCAGCGGACTCTCTCTATTTCTCCTGCTCATTTTCTCTCTCTTCTTCTTCGCGAATCTTTTCCTCTTTCCCTCGATTGTCTGGATTCTTCTCCTTCCTTTTCCCCTTAATTGATTTGAAATGCATGCATTTATATTTATACACATGAATTTAGTGGTATACTCCTTATCCTTCGCGTTGCCACGTCGCCAGTCTCTCTCTATTTCTGCCTCCGGTTCTTACTGCACACATACACTATATATATATATATATATGTGTGTGTGTGTGTTTATAAAAAAAAAAAAAATCTTTTTGTTAAATTTCTTTTTTTCCCCCTAATTCTCTATCTCTCATTTTTTTTAGTTCAAATTAACACTTATAGGTTTCTAAAATTGAAATTTCAACCTTAACATTTTCAATTTTTAGATTTTACTTGACAATTTGCATTCCAAGTTTAGAATAAATATTTTTATATTTTCAATTTGACCCAATAACTTTTAATTTGGTTTTTAATTAACATCAATTTTACCCCAAAATTTTCTAAATGCTCTAACATGAAATTTAAAAGGGCGTACATGCTAAATCGGGGTCTTGCACAGATACTCGACTAAAAGGTCTATTATACTAAAACTGATCCGTACGCTTGCAGTGAAAGTGGCAGCGCATAAATTAGTGGACACCAAGGATTCTAATTTGCTTGACAATGCGTTTTGGTAAAAATATTGTAGATCTTAATTTGCACGAGCTCATAGACTCAATGTATTTCTATTCAATTGACTTGAGGACAATTATCGATTAACCAAATTCATGACACATTTAGGATTCTAGAACCTGATTGAGGGGAAGCTTGAGGTGAAATCCTAGGCGAGGTAGTTCAAGAGACGTGATTTAGGCATTCTTTTTATCGCTTGAGCCTTTTAAGCCTACCTGTTAAATGTTTATCCCTCGTTACCTTATCGAAGCCTAAATATCAACTCAATTCTGAACACGTGAACAAATACCCTGGCCTGTTAATCTTTTTCAAAACCTTAATCGCTGAATTTAAAAGCACATTTGAGTGAATCAAATTAGCAGTTGCAAATGCTTCTTCAAGTGAGGGGTTGGGTTTAGGGCGAACTTCGGATTGGTTCGGTATTCGAGTACTCACCTGTCGTTTTTCTTTCGTTTTAACCACACCCGTAAAATCATCCTAATCGAATAAGTTTGGGAGTATGGTTAGTTAAAAAAAATAAAAAAAATACGTTTCTTTTGACAAGTGAGTACGTCGGTCTAAAATGCATGTTTATAATTGTTTCCAATCTATCTATGGGGGTTCGAGAGTGAATGTGCTAAGTGTTAAGTGTTGGGTAACGTTAAGTTAACAACGTTAACCCGTTTTCAATTCTGAAATACTCTTGGCCAAATATTACAAAACCAAACCAAGTCCTTATGATCTCTATGAACTACTAAACCTACATTAGTAGAGAGTGGACCCCAATCAGACTTATAGAAATCCTAGTACTTTATGGTCTAAGTCATGGGTTTAGTTGGTGGATGATCTAATCTGGTTGTTGTATAGTTATATTATTGAGTCATGTACTAACACGTTTATAGGATCTAGAATGGCGTTCACTAGTATTGCATGTCAAAATTCTAGAACATTACATGATGTGTGTTACCGCCTGAACTCGATATGATTGGCGGTTGTTGAGGGACAGCAATAACTAGGCCATTAGAAGAATTTAAAACTCTCATCTCGTTATGTTTAGATTGTTTTAGGATGTTTGTTATTTAATTTAGTTGTGTTTTTTATTTTCGTGTATGTGTTTGGTTCGGGGACTAGCAAAATTCCAAGTTTGGGGGTATTTGATGGGTGTAAAATAGCTATCTACTTCTAAACCGGATTTGAAAGTTTTTGAGTAAATTAGTAATATTTAATTGCGTTTTTGTAGTTTTTCTGTAATTTAGGTGTAGGGACGCAAACAAGCAACAAACGAGAGAAAATGGTAGGAAAATAGTGAAGAAATAAGATTTCAAGATCACAAGAGACACCGCCGTGGCGAGAAAGCCACTACCGCGGTGGTGAGATTGCAAAGAGTGCTGAATATGAACAAGTCCCACCGCTGCAACGCAAGGCCACCACTACCGCGGTAAAATATCAGAGAGTTTGGATGCTATTCTATCATCGTGGTGTTAAAATATCTGTGAGCTAACTGACTTACCCACTGCCGCGACGTGGGCTCTGTACAGCAAAATAGATATTTTCATATATTCTGAAGCCTTGCACCTATAAATACCTATTCTCCCACTTCCATTAAAGAGGTTGGAAGGCTGGAATGTCCCTAACCCTTAAGAGGTGGCCCTTGTCCATTTTTGAAGAGCTCAAAGAGGAGATTCATCATTCGGAGAAAAGGGAACACTAGCGGATCGATCTTCAGCGAAAGTGGGGACCACTCCACTTTAAGATTTGATCTTTCTCTATTTGTTTATTTCTTTGTAATTTAATGTTTTATTGTAAATAATGAAGAATCCCTCTTGGTTTAATGTTCCAATGGCCAAGATCATGTTAGATTAGATAAATATTAGCTAGGGATAGATGTAGTTATGTAAATACTAGTTTGATGAAATATATGTTTCTTTAACGGTTGTTTGGTTTTAAATCTGATTTTGTTTATCATTTTATTACAAATTTAATATGATTGTTAAGGTATTAGAGTTGTATTTGAGAATACGGGGTTTGATACTAGGAAGAGGTAACCCTGGATTCGGACTGGGGTAAACATATCGTTACGATCTAACGACCTAGGAGGGCGTTAGTGAGTGTACAATCGATGATGTTGAGGCAAGACTCATGTGACCTAGCATTGTTAAGATGTTAAGGGGTCCTCTTTGTTGACGCGAAGTCACGTATTCACTCGTCTTACACTCAGGAGAGATAGCGATTGAGTTTACGAACTAAGATTGTCGGATACCTAAACTTCGTTATTGTTAACTAAATGAAATCAAACATGTATTAAGTGAACGAAATCAATCCCTAGGTAATCAACTTAGTTAGGATTAACCCACTAATTGTAGTTTAGCTTAGTTATAATTAGTTTAATTTTAAACATTTATTAAACCATCTAGATAATATGAGACTATGGAAATTGCGGTATTCAATTATTCAACCCGTCCCTGTGGGAACGATATTCGATCTTAAAGATCTACTATATTAAAATTGGACCTCCTGCACTTGCGAGTAGTCAATATGCAAGCGTGTAATTTGTACAAGCTTTTGGGGCCGTTGCCAGGGATTGGTTTGTCGAATACAGTTTTCGGCGATCGCGACCAAGTTTTTGGTAACGATTGCCGGGGGTTGTGTTTTGGATTATTATCGATATTGTGAGTAAATAACTCAATTTTAATCTGGACATTTCTTTTATATATAATTTTTGTTTGTAGTTTTATTTTTGTTTTCCTGTAGGATGCTTGAAGATGTTAGATCGACAGGTACTCTTGTTTTTCTTTCATTGCAACATCTCGCCAGTCTTGAGGGCATATGTTGGGCTGAGGACATTAAACCACACTCTTCTTGGGAGGCAACCCAAGTTCACAAATAAGTTAGATCCATCTCCGTCAATTTGAGTCAGAGGCGAGATTCGCTCGCCTCCCAGGTACGTGTTCTAAACCCCCATCTTATATATCATGTTATATATTGTCATTGGGATCGCTGATGGGTTATTTTGGACATCACCTATTTTAAGTTGGTGGTGATGTGTTAGTATGTTTAGTATGTGTTTATGTTATTAGTTAAGTTCTACTATTTTTATCGTGTGCATGCTTGTTTAGGATTAGTTTGTTTAGTTTAGTTGTTGTTTTATGCTGAGTTTTGACATCATCTGGGGGCCTTTACCCGATGATGATTCTGTCCCTTGGTTGTTTCGAGGTCGAGCGTAAAGATCATTCATGTATGTTCTGTGTGCTTAACGTATTGTCTTAGTAAACGTTATTGTAGATCCTCAATGCACGAGCACGTAAACTCAATATAGCATTATCTAATTGATTTGAAATTGATTATCCTTCACTTAATTTCATGACAATAGGGATTCTAGAACTTGATTTTGGGGAAATTCGAGGCGAAATCCTAGGCGAGGTGGTTTAGGAGATATGATTTAGGCATTCATTTGATCGCTTGAGCCTTTTAAAGCCTACCATGATATATCATTATCCCTCGTTACCCTGTCGAAACCTAGTAGCCATTTCAATTCTGAACATTTAAACTAATACCATAGCCGATTGAACTTTTTCCAAACCTTTATCGCTTAACCGAAGGCACAAATTTGAGTAAATCAAGCTAGCAGTTGCAAATGCTACTTGATATGAGTGGTTGGGTTTTGGGCGAGCTATTAATTGGTTCGGTATTCGAGTATTCACTTGTCGTTTTTCATTCATATTTCACCCCCCCCTTAAATTGTACAAATCAAATAACTTTAGGTGTGTGTTTGGTTGAAAAAAATAAAATAAAATCAAATGTAAATACGATTTTTATTTTCGTTTTTTTTTTACAAGTGAGTACGTTGTTCTTAATGTATGTTCAGGGTTGTTTCTAATTAAATTATGGGGTTTCGAGAGTGATAAAGAGTTAAGCATGTGCCTCGGGTATCACCACGTTAACCACGATTAACCTGTTTTGTATTTCCGATAAACCCGTGGCCATTATTCTAAAACCGAACCAGCCCTAATGATCTTCATGAACCTCCGAGCCTATATTAGTAGAGAATAGATCCCGGGTCAAACGTATGGATTCACTATACCTAAAAGGTTTTAGTCATAAACTATATTGAGGGATAATCTCATCTAATCAATGGATAGTAGTATATTTGGGTTTAATCACACAGACTTAAACAGGATCTAGAATGACGCTTACTATTTTTTAATGTTGAAATTCTAGAATACCACATGGTATGATTTATGCTTGAACTTGATAGGATTGGGGGTCAATAAGGGAAAATCTTTCGGCTGGTAGATACACATTTTTGTTTTTAGTTATCAAATTCGTAATTAGTATTTATATTTTCTGGTATTGTGTGGGTGTTTTGCTCGAGAATTAGCAAAATTTCGAGTTTAGGGGTATTTGATAGGTGTAAATTACCTATCTATTTCTAAATCCAACATTGCTAGTTTTCGAGTACGTTTAATACGTTTTTGTTAAGTTTTAATATGTGTTTATTATTTTTGTATTAAAATACGTGTGTGGGGGGTGAAAAGGGATAAAATCGGAGTATAAACGATCAAATCATATCGAGAAAGGTCAGAGAACGGTGGAAAAATGAGCAAGGCGACAAAATTCTGAAAGAAGCCCACTGCCGCGGTGGTGAAGATATAGAGAGACCCCATTCCTGCTGAATACCCAGCGCCGCGGCGATGAGATCCACCACCGCGGCGGTGAAACATCAGGATGGTCCTTATTCCAGCGCCTTCTCCACCGCCTAGGCGAACAGTGAACCGACATACTCCACCACCATGTCGGTTAGCTTTGTACAGTTTTAAGACATTTATTTAGATATTTTTCCTATTTAAACCCCTCTCCTCCCATCCCCTTGATCTCTCTCCGGCCATTAGAGCCCTTAAGGCTTAGTTTAGTATAGAGAGAGAGTATGGGGAGTGCTCAAACATATCCGAAGGAGAAGATCAATACGCGGAGAAAGAGAATCGATCAATAGACGGTTTTAGCGGCTAATCTTCGGATATCGACTAAGTTCATCCGTTTTTCCTTTTGTTTCTTATCTTCTATGTTTGTTTGAGCATGTTTAGCCTAGTTTCAATTGTATAAATGATTATAGTCATAGGTTAAATGTGGATTATGTATGAGATTAATATCGTTTATAAAAACGTAGTTTTGGTTGAGTTGTGTTTCTTTGATGATTCTTCTTCAATGTTTGAGTGTGTTTATCATATTGTTTGTTTATTATGCTTAGAATGATAAATGGAGAATACGGGGTTTGCCAAATCCCAGATTCGGATTAAAAGCAAACGCCACGATCCAATAACCCGGTCAGGGTTAGGATTGTGGACAATCTATGACGTTGGGGCAAGACTCACATGACTTAGGGTCGTTAAGACGTTGAGGGGAATTTTGGCATTAACGCGAAGTCATGTATTCCTTCGTCTTACACTCGGGAGAGGTGACAGGGTCGTTTTAGAACTGAGATTATCAATAGGGTAAACACAACGCTTGAAATCAATGACGTTGGGGCGAGACTCACGTGACCTAGAGTCGTTAAGACGTTGAGGAGGACTTATTCGTTGACACGAATTCATGTTATATCCCTCGTCTTACACTCGGGAGAGGTGGCGAGGGAGTTCACGAACTGAGGTTTTGTATGCAATCATTGAGGTTGAGGCAAGACTCACGTAACCTAGGGTCGTTAAGACGTTGAGGGGGATTTCTTCGTTGACATGAAGTTGTGTTATATCTCCCATCTTACACTCGGGAGAGGTGGCGGAGGAGTTTTAGATACCGAGATTGTCAAATAGGTCGGACACCATTATTGTAAACTAAACGAAATTAAACGCATTTAAGTAAATAAAGTTAATCCCTAGATAATCCATCCCATAACTATCTCGTTTTAGTAATTAGTATAGTTAAATTAGTATTTTAGTATTAGTAATTAATTAAATTCCATTTTTGTCACCTAAATAAAGTTAGGTTATGACAATCGCGGTACTCGATAGTAATCTCAACCAATCCCTGTGGATACGATATCCGACCAAAAGGTCTATTATACTAAAATTTGATCCGTACGCTTGCGGTGAAAGTGACAGTGAAAGTGACAGTGCCCATATCATTATTGGGTAATGGCCTAGATAAACGCAAAACTCAGCACACAATAACAACAACAAACACAGACTACACTAAACAAACATACATATAGTTAAACAATAAAACATACTAACATACTACATATCATCCCCAAACCTAATATGGGCAGTGTCCACAACGACCCAATCATTATTCTCAATAATTGAAATAAAGCATGCCGATGAAGGGGGTTCGGAACACGTACCTGGGAGGCGAGACAATCTCACCTTTGAATGAAGTCGACGGTCATGGATCTAATTTATTTTAAAAGCTTGGGTCACCTCACAAGAAGTGCTTGGTTTATTTTTTCTCGGCCTGACGCAAAGATGGGCTCGTCAAAGAGCGGCTTCTGCCTATAGTAAGTTTCGTACAACACCACATATGGGTCTTGATTCAGAAATCCCTCAAGACTGATGAAATTTGGCATTATTCGGCTCAAGCTCTCAACTTGATTCGTTGCCGGCTCATGTGCTAGGTAGGCATGAAAAAATGGTGCTAAAGGTGGCGAATGACAAGTGAGCCACATCGGATTCTCATAAATGTGATCGTTTTCGATCTATGGTGGCATCAAATGGTGGATCTCAATTGGTAAAGAATTAGAATATTCGATCCACGCCTTGGTTTTCTCCTCATTAGAATCATCATCATAAAAAGCACCCAAGTTCCTCCCACTCACATTTGGTTCCTCCCGATGGCTTTCACAATTGAATGTGGCTTGTTCGTCTCTCAGTGCCACAGCTTCGGACTCGGCCTCAATTAAGCAGATAAGCTAACCGATTTGCGTTTGAAGAGACGTTACAGTCGCATCAATTTTAGCGCAAGTCGTCTCAATATTGTCAAGACAATCCTCATGCTCGTTGAGCCGATCATTCATCTCCTTCCAGAAAGCCTAAGTCTCCTCTATAAATTCAGCAAACATATCGTCCAGGGTGGGAGAAGACTCCACATTTTGGTCAGGGGTGTCAATCCATGGCATCGAAACGGTGAAACTATCCCCCAAGCTTTGGTAATTGGGTGAATAATTGCAATACTGAAAATCAAGCTCCGTCATGTCTTCCAGTACCCAATAGGTCTGCGATTAATTGGTCGAAAGAGGTTATACCATTTCTTCTTTCAACCCAATTGCTTGTTGCGGCTAGTAACCCATCGAGGAAGTTCAGTAATTAACACTCCCTTAGGAAAAGATGATATGGAAACTGAATGAACAACTCCTTATATCGATCCCAATCACAAGAAAATGGCTCGGAATTTTGCTGAGAAAAATTTAAGAGGACTTGTTGATTCGACATCTCCAAGTACCTCGCAAAATATACAAAAACTAAAAAACAAAAATTAAAATTAAAATAAATGCCTAAATTAAGATCAAGCTACTTATTTACAATAGCAACAACAATCTAAAATCCAATCCTCGACAACAGTGCCAAAAACTTGGTAGCGCGTAAATTATGTCGCTACTTTAACCGCAAGTGTACGGGTCAAGTTTTAGTATAGATTGGGAAGAGTAAGGGTTGTCGTATTCACAGGGATTGGATTAGATAGTCGTTGAGTACCGCGATTATCATAACCTAACTTTATTTAGGCGATAAAAAAATAGGTTTTTGTTAATATAATTAATATACTAAACTAATTAAACTAATTATACTAATTAACCTAATATAATAATATAGACATTTAAGGGAGTAAATTGTCTAGGGAACAACTTCGTCCACTTAAATGTGTTCATTTCAATTTAGTTTACATTAACGACATTCACGTTATCCGACAATCTCGGTATCGAAATCTCATTCACTACTTCTCCTGAGTGTAAAGTGAATGAATATGTGACTTCGTGTCAATGCCGAAGTCCCCCTCTAGCATCTATAGGACACTTGGTCACATAAGTCTCGCCCCAACGTCACGGATTACACACTTTCTAACGCCCTCTTGGGTCATTAGATCATCGCATTATGTTTAAACTCTAGTCTGAATCTGGGGTTACCCCTCCCAAGTGTCAAACCCCGTATTCCCAAAATCAATCCTAATACCATAACAAGCATATTAAAATTGTAATAAAATGGAAAATACAATCGGATAAACATGAACAACCATTAACGAAACATCGATTTTATAAAAACAACGTTTTCATGAAGTACATTGCTCCCTAAACAATATATGTTTAGCTATACATGGTCATACCCAAATATACAACAATAAACAAGCTAAACATATACAAAATTATCAACCAAACTATGAATAAAAGAGAGAAACAAGGAGACTAGTTTTTATTCGAAGAATCGACGCTAAAACTGTTGTGAGAACGTTTCCTCTTCTTCGCATTGTGATCTTCTCTTGGTTAATAGGCCTTGGAGCTCTCAAGACACTCCCGAAAACGTTGACCAAGTGTTTTGGGGAGAAGAGATGATATTTCTATGATCCAAAATATCAACAAAATATCTTAAAATATCTAAATTGTCTGGTGCCTGACCGTTGTAGTGGTGGGATCACCGCTGCAGTGGTGGAGAGGTTGGTGGCTTTCTACCGGATGACTGCTGTAGCGGTGGAGCTCTTTGCATTTTGACTATTGCAGTGGTGGTTTTATCGCTACAACGGTGGAGAATTCAATAACTCTTTGTACTTTGACCGCTGTAGCGTGGTTTCACTGCTGCAACGGTAGGTGCAGGTTTTGAATATTGTCTGTTTTGCTTTTTCTCCCCCGTTCTTCTTCTGACTTGCTCGTTTATGGACCATTTTCCTCCCTTTTCACCCCAAATACCTAGTTTATAACAAAACAAATAAAAACGTATTATAACATATTAAAATGCTATAAAAAATACTCGAAAACTACCAAAGCCGGCTTGGGAATAAATAAATAAATTATACCTATTAGCCTTCTCATTCCACCACCAACTTTCTTTATATCGTGGTCCTCCCCTTCTATAAACTCCTAAAACCTTTCTTCCTATCTCTCAAGTACGACTCGCCATATCTATTCACATTTTGTTCATATCCTCATGTCTCATCCATAGCTTATCATTGCTAATTTCTCCTTAAACAACTCTATCTTTTTACCTCTTAAATCTCTCTAATGTATCCTTAGGTGTCTATTTATCTAAGACTCATGTTTCTACCCCTGAAACTTCATATTGGTTACCATTAGTTTATGTTGGGTAGCAATACTCTCTCTAGGTATGACTTTACAGTCTTTAGATATTAAATAGTCACTTATTCTAGTAAGGACAAAATCTTTCTGGATATTCCTCTTACCACTCTTAAATGTGATAAGGTGTTATTCCTTGCTCCTAAAACATATATTTAGAAGAACTAAATCATACGCCACAACAAAATCTAAAATTATCTCACCCATTGAATTCTTCTCCCCAAATCAATAACTACTATGTATTTTTTCGAAAGTCCCAATTTTCTTCCCGGCAAGTCCATTCAAGTCTCCCCCAATAAATATTTTTTCTTGGTTAGGTATACTTTGAATGATTTCATCCATCTTCTACCAAAATTTTGGTCTAACATTTTTTTGCAGTCCAACTTGGGGAGCGTACACACTAATAACGTTAATCACCTCCCCTCCAATCACCAACTTCATAACCATCATCTTATCGTCAATTCTCCTAATATCAACAACGCTATCATTGAAATCCCTAGGAAAGGTTAGAATGGCTCGATTTTAGTTTCTTTAGTTGATCCCCTTCTTAGGAAAGGTTATTTCAGCAATAAAGTTTGCCAAAGCTTGATAATTTGTCATTGCCCTAAGTCAATACTTTATCTTGAATTATCCAAGTTTAATTAATCATTTTAGTAGTCAGGATGATGTCTATGGTTAGTGCAGAATAACCCTCAATATGTGTTCCGTAAGAACTACCATTGGGTGGGCTTGAAAATAGTGCCTAAGTTTGCTAGAAGCTATTATCAATTGATAAGCTGTTAAGTCAAACTTAGGATACTGAGTTTCTACTCCAGTCAATGCATGGCCGATGTAATAAATTGTCCTTTGAGTCTTAGTCTCATCCCCAACTATTGCTAAGCCCACTGTTGTTATCAAAGATGCAGGATTTATGAACATCTCCTGCTTGAGACTTGGTATTGTCAAGATTTTTGGAGAGGATGTTTCTTCAGGAATTGGTACACTTTTTCACATTCGTTAGTCTAGTACAAGGTTTTATTTCCTTAGAGTGTCTTGAAAAATGGAATACACGTATCTAATGCTCTTGAGATAAACCCATTGAGCACTACAATTTGCCTACTAAGGTATTGGATTTCCCATATTATCCTCAGGGATGCCATATCTTAGATGTATCTCATCTTCTAAGGAATATCCTTGATGTCCCTCTTGGTCACCATATAGCCATGGAACTTACCAGCCCCAACGTCAGTGATGTACTTTCTCTAGTTAAGCTTCATTCCTATGCTTCCACATATTGTCGAAGCACTCTTTTAGATAAGAGGTGGTTAGTTGACAACATGATCTTCACAAGCATGTCATTGATGTAAACCTCAATGGTCTTTGCTAGTAGATCAATAAACATATTGTTCAAAAATCATTGCATGTCGTTCTAGCATTCTTCAACTGAAAAGGCATGACTCTACAGTAGTATAGATTATTGTCAATTAAAAACCCAATCTTTTTTTTATCTCATCTTATTGTATCCCTAGAATGCCTCCAAGAGGCTCAATAACTCAAACCATACAATTACGTCTACAATGATGTCGATCTTCGATAAGGGAAAACAATACTTTGGGAAAACCTTGTTTAGGTTGATGATGTCGATGCACATTCATCATTTTACATTTTTCTTTTTCACTAAGACAATATTGGAAAATTATTTCCCCTAATAATGCAGGAAAAATAAGATGGAACGTACTTGATGTACCTTTTAACCGGACGTGGTGCATGCGATTCTAGACGAAAGCATTGGTACAAAAAGGCATGGACATAGTGCATATTCCTAATTAGACATGGTGCACGTGACACCAAATAAAGGTGTAGGTATGAAATAGGAACGAAGGTTAACTAAAATTCAACGTTATACAAATGTTGGGTGAGGACAATTATCAGTTGGCAAAATATCGATGCGATGGTTCCAAGTTGGGGTAACTTGGTACTTAATGTAGGCATGCGACTAAGCCAATAATTCTACATTCAGATGTATACTAGCGTCACTTGAATTATTTTACATAAAATATTATAAGGAGGTACTCCTTCCTACAAATCCTTAGCATGGTAAGGTACCTGGGCATGCTAAAGAGTGTTAACACAATAGGGTAAAGTGCAAAGCATGGATTACACATGGTGGAAATCTTGGGGTAAGTCTTACCCAACAATATTGGTTTCAAGCAAAACCAAAGCACAACGCATAGACAGACAAGGGTGTCGTAGGTAAACACCAATGGGAATTAAGTGTTGCTAAGATTAGATAATGGTGATCCTTGGCACAATACTAGGATCGGCACCAAAAACATGGAATGACACCGTGCAAGACCTTGGCATAGGGTCAAGGCAACAAAAATCAACATGCATCGACATGAGTTGGAAAAATAAGGTGTCATTGGGTAATGCTAGTGGGCATTGGAACAAAGTGTTGGATAACATTGGCAAAATGAGATATCTTTGGGCAATATTGGAGCACATTTGTGACATTGGCATTATGCTGAAAAACAATCATAGGTGCAATGCGAGGATTGAGTTTCATAGGTGAGGCATGAAGACCAAGAGAAAACCTTGGTGTAAGATCAAGGCAAAGTGTGGACGGAACTTGGGCACCGTGCCACATTATGATCATAGTCATGCTGGCAACGTGATAGACTATTGGGCACAACGGTACATTGCGATTGAAAAGCAGTGCATACAACATGGCGTGAGCACATGAGAGTTAAAGTTGGTGTTACTCGTATTTTGTCTGTGTCCAAAATTTGGATAAGTATGGGGAAGTTTAGGACATAGGTGACGCACCTCAGATTTTGTTTGAAAGCAAGAGGAAGTAGAGATCGGGAAGAAGATGAAAACAAGTTTTCATTCCTCCTTCTCAAAATCCTCAAATCCGTTCATTTTGAAAATGGTTTTCAAGGGATTTTCTAGGCTTCGGTTTTGAAAACTTCTTGGGCCGGGATTTTATGTCTGAAAAGAAGTCGTCAACTAGCATAGGTTATATGGTGTGCTAGGTCACCGGGATTTTTTAGAAAATCATTTTTCATTTTGAAGAGACTTGTGTTTTGACTAGTAAAGGTCTTGTACTAGAGATTTCTTTAAGCTTGGGGTTGGTTATGCTCGGGGAAGATTTTACGCACCCCAAGACATCCGTCTGAAAACGGTACCTCAGTCTAAATAAATATTTACATTTAAACAATACCCAAATGATTTACTTTGGTTTGCTTAACAAACTAATTCCCTTTTTTTTTTTTTTAAAGTTTTTTATTGTTTTATTTTTATTTTATTTTATGCATTTTTTATGTGTAAGGAAAGCAATAAACTAACTATCCATCATGCAACAACCAATAAAGCATATTGAATATGAAAATATATTTTATATTTTTTGATGTAATGAAAACAAATAAACTAAACTAAACTAACCAGCAACGACCCAATGACAGTATATAAGAATGAAAAACACATATTTTTGGTATTTTTCCTAACGACCGAACCATATAAAAGTTACGTCTATATCCCTGAAACATAGGAAATCAGGTCGACATGTTGTTCCACATGTTCAAGATGAACTGGTTTTTATTTAGATAGGTGATCGAACCCGTACGTTAGTTGCCTACGTTCTCAGATTAATGAGAATCAGGTCATCACGTAGTTCGTTTATGCAAAATGAATTGATTTTAGTTGATTTGAAACGATTTTGATAGCAAAAAAAATGATGCAAATGTAAAATTTCATGTTACTGGTTTGACCAAATTATACTGAAAGCACTATTTGAATGCCAACAAATGGAAAAATGAAGAGAATAAAAGTTGTTAATTATTAAAAAAATATTCAAGTTTCATTTCATGTGTAAAAGCAGAATAGCACCCTAGATAGGCTAAAATGGCATACAAAAAATAGTTACATGCAATATGATTGGACCATAGGCATGTGATTTTTTTTTAGTTACACAGAATATATGTATTTAATACTAAATGTACAATCAAACACAATATAATGAAATAAACAATCAGTACACAATGATATATTTTGGTTCGATCAAGCTAGTCTTGCCTATGTCTAGGCCCCTGAGTTATACGGAGATTTGTAATCCACTAAACTCCTTTGATCCCTTTACCAGGTAAGAACTGAACCCTTACAACAATTATTTTACAGGTACTAAATCAACCTTTACAAATCACCCTTACGTCTTCTTCTAGCTTCTTCTGATTTCTTATTTTTAAGTTTTCTTTTGAATTCTTTCTCAGTCCTTCCAGTTCCTTCTTTCTCAATTCTTCTTCCTCCTTCTTTCAGCAAGCTGTTTCTTCCGATGAGTTGTAAGGATACTTCTACTACCTTCTCCATTTTTCTTCGAGATGTCATTTTGATTTTCTTTTCTCTCCTTTACTTTTTATTTTTTATTTTTTGTCTTTTTGTTATAATTTGGTTTCTTTTTCTTTAGGCGTGGTCCACTCCTTTTGTGTATAAGAAATCCTCAATTTCGTCACGTGGGATGACATTTGAGAGCTTTAATATTCCAAGAATCCAAGGATGACTCTTAGTGGATGAAATATTAATTTTATCCTAATGCTCTAATTCTCCTGCCGTTTATCCCACGAAGGCATCTAAATCACTTTAGCTCTCACCCACTTCATGCTCAACATTATGAATGGAGGAGTCCCTGATTCCAGCGGATTCATCATAATTGAGTCCTCCAACAATGGCAAAGAGGAGGCCGATGGTGTAAAGCTCCATTTCAAAGACTACTACTCCAATTTTCGACGGGTCGGGTCTCGGACACTGGCCGAGCTGATGACCAAGCTTCAGTCTTCGGGACGCACGGTAGACTGCATGGTGTACGATATGTTCATGCCGTAGGTGCTAGACTAATTTAACCATAAAAGTCTTATCATGATCAAGGTAAATCATTTAATTCACCTCTATATAAAATATTATGCATTTTAATAAATCAAGATGTATAAAATAAAAACTCAATTCACTTAATTCATTTTCTAAATCTCATAACATGTTTTAAAAATTAACTCATGATCACTACTTGATATAAACACATAAAAACATGTTAATAATCCTTAACTAAACATGATTCTTATAATCACCATGCAATGTTTCTAAGACAAAAACTGAACACATCATTTAAAATAGGTATTAGAAATAATTATCAACTTACCTATTTGGCAAGTTGGGACTCTCTCTCTGTAACAAATTTAATAAATTTAAAATGCGAGAGATTAGGAGTACCTTTTATATCTTTCGGGGCTACTTTATTTTTTATCACATTTGTGCTCATGATTGCTTTAAGTGCATAATTTCTCTTGCCCTGTCCGTATCCTCTCAACCTTTGATTTTTTTCATTTGATTAATTGATGATTACCTTTGTATGTATCACTTGTGGCTTCCTAGTGATATCCCATCTTGGCTTTTGTACAACTTTTCTTTTTCCACATTTCTCTTGTGCCTTCTTAGTAATTTCACATTCTGTCTTTGGTGCATCTTTTCGCTTCATATGCATCGCTTGTGGATCGTTGATGACTTTTTGTCTTGGTTTCAAAATAACTTCTTTGTTTGCTCCTTCAGGTCCACTTACGACATTATGTAATTCTACACAAGACATTTCAATAGTTCTCTTCGGTATCCATTTCATTTTGGATCCGTCCTTGTTAGGCATAAACTTAGGGTTCCAAAACGGACATGATACTTTAAAATATCCAATCCTATTACAATAATAACATCTCAAATCCAATTTACAATCGAAAGCACGAGATGTAAAACAAGACTCATTTCTAACAATAGCCACATAATTATTACTGGCTTGTGATGAAGGATGAGACGATGAAATATATTTACTTTGCCTAGAAAAATCATTTTCAGAAGCTCTTGAAACAGACTTGAGGTCGGATTTTGATTTTTCAAAATTTTTCCTAAGTAAATCAATTTTAGAAACAATATTTGACCTTTGCGTGGAAATCGTATCAAAATTATTTTTTAAAACTCTGTTTTCATTTTCAAGAAAATCTATTTTAGAGAGAAAATTATTAATTTCAAAAACAATATCCAGAAATTCTTTTGTACCACAATAATCATCCAAATACAATTTAGATTTTCGAACACTTTTTCTACCATTTTCAAAAGAATCAATTTTTCGTTTTAAATTCAAACTCTCTTTAGTAAAAAGTAGTGTGAAAGAAAGTAATTTTTCTATAACAATAAGAATATTTTCATTATCATCATCTCCATCACTACCACAAGAATCACAAGAATCATAAACCACATTTTCATATACGAATTTACCACTATCAAAAGAGGATACACAAAACACATCATTCATGGTATGTGCACGTGACCGGTTTAGCTAGGATGTTAAGTATAATCAAGCTAAAACCAACTCTGATGTCAATTGTTGGCCCAGTGAGCTACCCAAGAGGGGGGTGAAATGGGTAGTATTAAAAAATTATTAGAATAATAATAACACTTCAAAAATTCAAACAATTAATTTTATCTTAAAATTAATTATTATCTTTATAGCAGTGGATATATGTTATCAACTAGGTGCATACCAAACAACAATATAAGTAAAATAAATAAAGCAATGCACCACGATATATCTTGGTTCACCAAGCTACTCTTGGCTAATCCAATCCTCCGAGCTCCACAGAGATTGACACCCACTAAGCTCAAGATCCCTTTAAAGGTAGGAACCAAACCCTCATAAAGATTCTTTTCATCGGCTTTGAATCAACATTTACAAATTCTTTTTCCCAGGCTCAAGAATAACGTCTACTTTTTACAGTCTCAAGAATAACCTAATTCTATTACAAGGAGAATCACAACCTAATTCTTTTTATACCTTAGGCTCAAGAATGAAAACCTCACAAAAACACTCTAACTATCATTTTTCCAAGTAAGGATGGAACCTTTAAAAAATCACTCACAAATTCAATCGAGAAAGAATTAACACCTAATCTTTTTATACCTTAGGGAAAGATTAAAACCTCAATCTCTTTACTGGAAGAGATTAAAACTAGCTACCAATAATTAGACACTCCAAATAATATCTAATCCAACACTCAACTCATCAATTACAAATAATTGATAAGTGATTTTTCCACTCGGAACTTTTACCACCCCAGATAAATTAGAATTCAATTAATATCCCAAAACTAGTGATAGAAAAGTGAGATATTCAAAATCTGATTTCAAACAAAAATTGGGTAGCACATAATTGAGCACGTAATCAGATTTCTCAATAAATTGTTTCAAAAATATTTTTCAATAAGAAATCTGGATAACAATTTCAAAGATCAAATTTCAAATAATAAATAATAGAATCAAGCAAAAATTAATAACAAGTAATTTGGAATGATCTCACCAGGATTTCACTGAATAAATAATGATTACCAATGCAACTTCAAATCGATGATCAACAATAGTTTTCTTCAATATCTCAAGAATGATTTTCAAGACAATTCTCACGAAACTCTAAGCATGATTACTCTTAGAAAGCACAAGAGCTAAATAGCTCAGAATGATTGATATCTTATCTATTTGAAATAAAAAAACACTTGTCTATTTAAAAGGGAATAAAACAAGCTCTCCAACGGCTAGTTCCCAATTATTATGATATTTAATTACTCTTATAGACCCCTTATATTATTAAGACTTCATCCTAGTCTAAATCACTTAATTATAGCTCTTAAACGTTTTAATTAAGTCCCCCAAATATTTCTCAATCACAATTAAATAGGATAGAAAGAATTATATGTACTAAATTGAGAAATATTTAAAATATATGTAACATATCAATAGGAATATTCAAATAGGAGTATCATATCTTTAAAATATCCATATCCCTAAAATCTCTCAATCAAGTAAACAAATAATGGCTAGTATTTAAATCAAAATCCGAAATTGGCCATCAGTCGACAGACACACATCCATCGGTCGATTGCCTAATTTAGGATGTAGCCCAAGCCAAAATTCCATCGTCATAAGTAGACTTACTTGTAGACCTAGAGATACAGAGAGTTCAAGTTTTAAGCATAGGTCGACCTACTTGTCGACCAGGAGATTCAGAGACTTCGTCTTTTAAGCACAAGTCGACTTATATGTCGACTACCCATGTTTGAACTCTTCTCCTTAATTATTTTCTTTGACATTTTCACCTTTTTACCCGATTTCTTTTCTCGATTAGCTCCACTAAAATATTAAAATCAATTTTAATTAATTATCAATATTTCTTTTTCAATTACACATAGGAGCAAATAATTCCACTAATTAGGATCCTATATAAAAACACATATTTATAAAAAATCATTTTGTGTCGTGTGTGATCCTAATTGGGATATTAAGAATTAAAATTTAACCTGAGTTATTTTTCCTAGGTTCTTCAAATTCCTCAACCTCTTAATCCCTTATCATCTTTGTTATCATCTTTTAGCATCCATTCATTATTGTCATCATATCTTCATCATTGGAACTAATAAACTGAAACACTCAATTAAATCATTAGTTCCACAAAAAACATCAACCTTTAATTGTCCATCAAAATCTTAGGATCAACAACAACGACTTCTCAAGGAAGTCTAAGGACATCTCAGAGATACACCCTAACACAGGGTTTGAGAGAATGTCATAATACTGACACCTCTGGACTTCGACCAGACCCACTCGGGTTTCTTATGTACCTTGGTAATCTACCAAGGACAAGTTGATGCGAATTCCACTGGGGATGAAAGAATTAAAGTGACGACCACACCTATAAAGGTTCCATTTGTCCTAGTATTTACCAAGACTCAGGTCGACACCTAGTTCATTCTTGATTAGAGAACTAACTTTAAAGTTAACGTAATTTAATCCACGATTAATGGACAATTTTTTTGTCTAAGTTGACTTAGTGTAAATCCCGATGGTGGAGAAGTTTTATGGAGACTGTACCGATTTGTGGGTTGCCTACGTATCTTGGTATTCACAAAGAATCAAGTCGAGAAGTAGTTCATTGTCTTTATGTTGTTGACCGAACCCAAAAAGGTTTCCTTCTTATCCCAAACTTTTCCAGGAATTAGGTTGACACGTAGTTCATGGTCTGATGAAAGGTTTTTTTATTTTAGGTTATCGGCCAAACCCACAAGGTCTGCCTAGGTATTCTAGACTTTGCCGAGAATCAAGTCGAAAATATTTTTACATATTTTAAAATGTGAAGATAAGGCCACTGATCCACTGTTAGCATAAGATGTTTAAATAAATACATGATAATAAATCTAGTAAGTGAAGATAAGTCTTTTTATCAGATTACTATCTACACTACCAATATTTCACCCCTCTGATAATAAATGTAAAGAACTAAAATAATACATATACATCCCATGCATAAGTTCAATAATAAAGAGGAGAAGTCTACATACAGAAAGAAAAATACTTGTACATCTATCTTGATACATATATAACTATATCCACCATAATATATATCCAAAAAATGATACATCCACTATAATACATATCCAAAAATGATACATCTACAACTATGTCCACTATAATACATATCTAGAAAATATAAATGTACAACTAAAGGAAAAGAAAATGTCTACACCTGTCGAGGGTCTAACATGGGTCAGTCCATACCCCCTCTTGAACCCCTAGTAAGTGGGGTCGGTGTAGAAAAAGGGATAGAAGCCTCTAGGTCAACCATAAACTTTGTCATGCTAGGAGTAGCATCTGAGCCTCATGTGGAGAAATTAGAGTCCGATGATCTAATAATAAGGTGCGGTGTCTAATGATCTCTCATAGTAAATCCTTACCAGGCCAGCGATATTGTTCGTACTCCTCTCTGAGAGCGTCTATCCCAGCTATAATAGTAGCAATCTCAGAGGCCAAAACCACCTCCTCGTCACTACGACTAGCCCAGATGGTCAGCACCCTATGGCCAAGCAAGGTACCTCTCACCAGGTGTGCTATGTCTGTTGGAAGACCAATCGATAGACGTGATAACCACTGAAGGTACTTGTTAATGGGGGAGTAATCCACATATATTTGGGAATAGCTAGATCAAGTATGTTAAGATCAACAACATCAGTATAGGGTCCAAACTGCACCACCAGAGGATGAGGTGGCAAACATAACATACCACCGATATGAGGTGTAGCTCGCTTATGAACAATGCCCATTAAGATATACCTCTAAAGATACGGTGCTGAGTTTATGGTGTCTTCTCAGAAGGCATCTCCTTCCAATGAGTGTCTCGGTGATATAGCTACCATATGATATCTTTACATACTAGGAACTCTAGTAGATTACAAGCCACCACCTGGTCTCAGAAGAAGAAACCCTCCTCCTGGATGGAGCCATGCCACTTTGCCCCACTGAGGAAGCAATACTTTGAAGTAGAATAGGGGCAACATGAGAGAAGGTACTCATATACCCAATACTACAAGAAAAAACAAAAGCAACTAAGAAATAATAATAATAATAAAAAAATAATGTAAGGACAAAGTTAATAGATTTAAAATGAACCCAAAAGTAGAAACTGCCAAAAATCTGTGAAGCCATTAGCTCGAGTCGATAGACGAGAGCGCATCCCTACCAAGAAAGTTGTAAATGTGAAGCTCCCCTAGTTGAGCTCTGCCAAGCCGTCCAATTCTCTAAAAGTCCCTACGAAGTGAATAAGGATGGTTGAACTTAAAGAATCCATGAAAGTTGCACCAAAAAATAGAACCAATATGACGCGATAGTGCTAGTCCCTCAACTCCGGGTCCTTAGGAGTTGGAAGTATGAAGATCGACTCAGACAATAAGTGATTTTGTTAAATGTGTTCTTTCCTCCTCGCCACTGTTGGATAGCACCTAGGAGCATCTCTACCTCTGCCCGTAATGTCTCCATTAAGGGAACAACTCGTCCTTCGAACCTACTTCTAGTGATCATCTCCCAATCAAGGATTGTCGGCACCAACTCTCCACTAACTAGGTTAAGATAATTCATTGTCAAGAACCAATGCTTGATCAAGGAATTAGGATACCCATGATCTATGTGGAAGCCCTAAATGGTGATAAAATCCCTAAATCCACATCCCTGGAATAATAAGAGATAATCGGGGTATATCCTCCTCGAGTAGAGGGTGTAAATAGTCAACCATGACCCTTTGAAATTCTTATTACATCGGTGGTCGACCTATAAAAAATTAGCTCGTGAAGTAATAAAATATTGTTCCTTTAGAAAGAAAGGAAAATTTATAAAGTTCTAGTTGTAAACCTAAGCGGAATGAAGGTAAATGGAAGGATGATCATGAAGATCTCCTACTAAGGATTAATTCTCGAGCACTATGGACTGAAGCGGCTCTACATCATAGATAAGGGCTCCGTCACGAAATAGTCTAGGAATAGGATCACCATGCTTGAATTCATCTCCTTGGAAGTCATCAGGAGTGCCCCAGTCAAGCATCTCATTCTCTAGAGGGACGTAGTCTGGATCCGCTGCCATCTTAGTTTCATCGTATTGGCTAGAAGACTCCTTGTTGATCCTAATATTTTGATGAATAATTAAGTGTTGACGTTTTTCATGGAACTAATGAGTTTATTGAGTGTTTTAGTGTAAAAAATCCATTACTAATGTTATCATGAAAAAATTGCTAAGGATGTTAAGGATGAAAAGAGACAGACACAGAGACGGACATTAAGAGGTTGAAGATTCTGGAGAATCTAGGTGAAAACAACTCAAGTCAATTTTACTCTTAATGTATCTTGATTAGGATCACATACGACACAAAAATAAATTTATATTTATGTGTGTTTTTATTAGGATCCTAATTGGGTCGCATATTTGCTCCAATGTGAAATTGAAAAAGAAAATTAATCTAAGAAAGATTTGTATTTAACATTGATTAATAGTGTCAATTAAGTTAACCAAGAAAATAAATTGGTTAAAGGGTAAAAAACATTGAAAATTGGAGTTGAATTGAATAAAGGAAATGAGACCCAGTACCGATCGGTCAACCAATGGTAAGGAGATCAGTCAACTGACAGAAAGTGGCTGGGAATTGGAGAAGTCTTTGAATTGATCGGTCAACTGACTATGAGAGATCGATTAACCGATGGATGAGAAGTGAACTCTCTGAATCGATCGGTTAACTAACCAGGGCCAAAAAATGGCCTAAGGAGCATCCTGAATTGATCAGTCAACCGACCCATGAGGAATCGGTCGATTGACTGGTGTATGAAAATGTATTGGGCTACAACCTAAAATGATCAGTCGACTGATGGTGGTTTGGTCGGTCAACCGACTGTGCAGTTTTAGGATTTGAGGATTTTGAGGATTTTATCTAAAAGTAGCTGTTACAACCCGCTTTTTGGTTAATATCTTGGAGATATTCTATGGATTTAAATATATTATAGATATATCATTCATACTCATATATATCTATTGATATGGTAGAAATATTTTTAATGTTTCTCAAATTGGTATATTCAATACTTCCTATCTAGTTTTATTTGAGATTGCGAAATATTTGGGGGACTAAATTGAAAGATTTAAAATCTATAATTAATTTAATTGAACCAATATTGAGTAATATTAATATATGGGTCTATATGATCATTTAAATATCAAGTCTTGTGGGAAATAGCCGTTAGAGGACTTGTTTAAAACAAGTATATATAGACCTGCGTTTTTCACTTACGAGATATATTATTCTATCAAGAACAAATCAGTTCCTGAGCTTTCTGAGAGTTATTATTCTGATATTATACTGATCGTTTATTGTGAGATCATTCTTGAGAAAAGTTCTTAAGAATAAGTGTTGAGAATTTTACTGTCACCAATCTAAGCTTTATTGCGCTTCAATTTTCATTCTTTTGATAGTATTCTGGTGAGATCTTTACAAACTTTTGTTCTTAATTATTATTTGATATTATCATTACTTTCTTGGATTCTAGATCATTGTGAAATTATTTTTGAACTTTAAATTGTATAAAAATTATTTTAGAAAATGATTTTGGTGATAATCTAATTACGTGCTCAGTTGTGTGCTATCCAATTATTTTATAATCAGATTTTAAATTTCTCACTTAATTCTATCACTAGTATTTATTGGGATGTTAATTGAGTTTAAATAGACTTGAGGTGGTAGAAGTTCTGAGTGGGAAGAAACTTATCAATTTATTGTAATTAGTGAGTTGTGTGCGGATTAGATATTGTTGGAAATATCTAATCAGGGGTATCTGAGTTTTAATCTCTTCCGATAAAGAGATTGAGGTTTGATATTTACCTAAGGCTTAAAAAGGTTAGGTTACTCTTTTTCGTGAAAAAAGATAGATGTTAATACTTCCTTAATAAAATTCGTTTGTGTGATTTTGTAATGGTTCCATCCTTACCGGTGAAAAGGATACTTGGAGTGATTTTGGTGAGGTTTGATTCTTAGCCTAAATATACAAGAATTAGGTTAGTCTTTAGCCTGTTAAAAAGACAGAAGTTCTTCCTTAGCCTGTGAAAAGGGAATTGTAAAGGTTGATTCTGAGCCTGTGAAAAGAATCATTGTGTAAATGTTTGATTCCTACCTACTTAAAGGAATCTTAGTGGTTTAGTGAGTGCGACTCTCCGTGGAGCTTAGAGGACTGGATTAGCCAAGAGTAACTTGGTGAACCAGTATATATCGTGGTGTGCTGCATTCTTACTTTATTTATTTTCTGTTGTTTGGGTGTGCACCTAGTTTATATAACACTTATCCGCTTCCATATAGATATAATAATTACTTTAGGATTAAATTAATTATTTAAATTTTTAATTGTTGAAAGATAAATATTTGCTTAAATTTTTATAACCACCCCATTCACCCCTTCTCTTGGGTAGATCACTAGGACCTATAGGAGCACCCGACGAACCAACCATCATCGAGTCATCCACTTTGGACGCCCTAAAAGTCTCCTCAGCAGTAGAAACAGAAAGAGTAGGCACATCGTCATAAATCCTAAGTGCCGATGCCCTGGGTCGACCTCGGGAGCAGTTTGAAGTACTCCTTCTTAGTGGGGTCTTGGAGGATTTACCCTTCCCATGAGAACGGGAAGAACGACGACCACTCTCACCCGAAGAACCCATAGTTGACGTAGTGTCGTCTAAAATAGAAAAGTCAAAGTTTTATTACTAAGGTTTCGACTTAAGGGTATATGTTGGAATTTTTAAGATTATTATGTGAGTTTTAGAAGACATATTAAACTCACCACTGCCATTATTCTAAAGAAACAATTGTCTAGTCTCTAACAATCTATCATTGGCCAAACACTAGGGGCAAGGGAATGAGTTCATCCATCCGAGATCTGTGGGTTGGATTCTACCTTTTTTATTTTAAAAACGTAATGTTATTACTTAAACTAAGGTATAATTGAGAAAATTGAGTTCAAAACTCCCTTCCCTAGAAGCGTGATATACCAAAATTTGTGAACTCATCTCACTTCGGAGAAAAATTAAAATACTAAAACAAATATATTCAAAGAATAAACAATGATATTCCAAGAGATAACTAATTAAATTACCCTATCAATCCAATGTAATGAAAGATGATATCCAAGACTTTCAAAATATATATATATATACAAACAAGTAAAATAAAAAGAAAAATGTTCTATTTAATATTTATACTTTACTTAGAAATCAAAATTCCTCCTTGAACAATAAAAATATAATGTACTAAAGATTTTTTTCACATGATAAAGTGATCAAATCAATTCGTTCTAAACTAATTCTAAGATCATTCATCCTAAAGTAGAGATACAAAACAAATTTGGGCAACAATACACAAGACTATGGATCTATATGCATGGATACATTATAAACAAAATTAATCCATAATTTACATTCTAAACAGGATCAAACATAATGTTCAAGCATGGAAACAAGGAAAAAATGGCATTTCACCACCCTAACAAAAAAAAAAAACTTCACTTTGGATAGGGAAGAACACCACCCATTCTAATCCAAAACATCAAATGAACTCAAAACCATGCATTTCATGTAACATACAGACTCAAAATGCAAAAAGAATCCATGAGTTTTTTTTCAAAAAATAAGGTTTTTAAAAAATGGGTAAACCTTAACTCTATGGTTTAGAACTCATCTATTTTTGAAAAAACATGTGGGAAATGATCTACATAACGTGAACTTGCCTTTTAACAAATGAAAATTGGAAGAAAATCAAGAGGGAATTGAGAAAATTGAGAGAAAGGGCTACTACAACTGTTCAGTTCCCTGTTTTTTGCGCTCTGTTTTTCGATGAACAAGACAGGCCACTGGCCTACCTGTTTATTTATAGCCATCCCTGCGCATGGGCCAATACGCAAGGATGCAAAAATGGCTCTTTGGCCCTCATTTTGCTAAAAATAAAATTTTTCTGATTTTTTAAATTATATTTTTAAACCAATTTAAAACGTTAATTGAAAAGCCTGAACTTACCTCAGGATGCATGGAGTGTCTAAAGGTGTGCACTAATTAACATTTAAGACATTGTCATGAAAATTCAAGTCACGTTTTCATAAAGGTATGAAAAGTAAGCGTCTAATCGTAATTAACATCAAATCGAAAAAGTATCAAATCAAAAAGGGTCAAATCAAAATAATATTAAATGGTTTTATGATAAAGTAAAGTTAGCAGTTGAATTTAACATATAAAATATCTATCGATATCATAAAAAATTAAACGACCCGGGTGTTACACCAATAGGCAAAATCCTAAAAAGATTAACTTCACCTTTGAAAAAGAAAATAATAATAAATAATACAATAACAAACACGTCGGTAGGTGTATTCAAGGATTTAAATCAGTAAAATCCCGAATTCATTTTTCTTCACTTCCGACTAATAGTTAGACAAACTGATTTAGCTTCTCAATCCAGTAGCTAACTAGTCTTCTCCCTAGCCCGCAGGCTGGGGTATATTTCATGCTCTCCGTAATTGTGAATTGCAAAGTAGAAAGTGTCATAATAGATTCCTCAACGAAACTTATCCAGTCGTTGCCCTAGTCAGAGACTGGGGCATATTTCATCCTATTCGTTGTTTTGCTGATGGAAATCGTGTTCATTTTGTCTTACAACGTGATATTAAAAACCCAAGTCATATTGAACTCAATTAAATTCATTAAACATATAAGAGGAACTACATGTCAACCTGATTCTCGACTAAGCCTGGGATACGTAAGAAACTCTTGATGGTTCAATTGACAAACTAAAGGCCATGAACTATGTTTCGACCTGATTCTCTATGAAAATGGGGATACGTAGGTAACCTTTTTGAGGTTCGGTCGTCAACATTAAAATCCTTATGATAATGAGGTGTACTACGTTTCGACTTTATTCCCGGCAAAGTCTAGAATACCTAGGCAAACCTTGTGGGTTTGGCCGATAACCTAAAATAAAAAAACCTTTCATCAGACCATGAACTACGTGGCAACCTAATTCCTAGAAAGTTTGGGATAAGAAGGAAACCCTTTTGGGTTCGGTCAACAACATAAAGACAATGAACTATATCTCGACTTGATTCTTGGTGAATACCAAGATACGGAGGCAACCCACAAATGGGTACAGTCCCCATAAAACTTCTCCACCATCGAGATTTACACTAAGTCAACTTAGACAAAAAATTCTCCATTAATCGTGGATTAAATTACGTTAACTTTAAAATTAGTTCCCCAATCAAGGATGAACTAGGTGTCGACCTGAGTCTTGGTAAATACTAGGACAAATGGAACCTTTATAGGTGTGGTTGTTACTTTAATTTCTTCATCCCCAGTGGAATTCTCTTCAACTTGTCCTTGGTAGATTACCAAGGTACATAAGAAACCCGAGTGGGTCTGGTCGAAGTCCAGAGGTGTCAGCATTATGATATTCTCTCAAGCCCTGTGTTAGGGCGTATCTCCGAGATGTCCTTAGACTTTCTTGAGAAGTCCTTGTTATTGATCCTAAGATTTTGATGGACAATTAAAGGTTGATATTTTTGGTGGAACTAATGGTTTAATTGAGCGTTTCAGTTTATTAGTTCCAATGATGAAGATATGATGACAAGTAATGAATGGATGCTAAAAGATGATGACAAAGATGATAAGGTATTAAGAGGTTGAGGAATTTGAAGAATCTAGGAAAAATAACTCAGGTTAAATTTTAACTCTTAATATCCCAATTAGGATCACACACGACACAAAATGATTTTTTTATAAATATGTGTTTTTATATAGGATCCTAATTAGTGAAATTATTTGCTCCTATGTGTAATTGAAAAAGAAATATTGATAATTAATTAAAATTGATTTTAATATTTTAGTGGAGCTAATCGAGAAAAGAAATCGGATAAAGGGGTGAAAATATCAAAGAAAATAGTTAAGGAGAAGAGTTCCAGCATGGGTAGTCGACATATAAGTTGACTTGTGCTTAAAAGACGAAGTCTCTGAATCTCCTGGTCGACCAGTAGGTCGACCTATGCTTAAAACATGAATTCTCTGTATCGCTAGGTCGACAGGTAAGTCTACTTATGAAGATGGAATTTTGGCTTGGGCTATATCCTAAATTAGGCGATTGACCGATGGATGTGTGTCTGTCGACTGATGGTCAATTTCGGATTTTGAGGATTTTGATTTAAATACTAGCCTTTATTTGTTTACTTGATTGAGAGATTGTAGGGATATGGATATTTTAAAGATATGATACTCCTATTTGCATATTCCTATTAATATGGTACATATATTTTAAATATTTCTCAATTTGGTACATATAATTCTTTCTATCCTATTTAATTGTGATTGAGAAATATTTGGGGGACTTAATTAAAACGGTTAAGAGCTATAATTAAGTGATTTGGACCAAGATGGAGTCTTAATAATATAAGGGGTCTATAAGAGTAATTAAATGTCATAATAATTGGAAACTAGCCGTTGGAAAGCTTGTTTTATTCCCTTTTAAATAGACATGTGTTTTTCATTTCAAATAGATAAGATATCAATCATTCTGAGCTATGCAACTCTTGTGCTTTCTAAGAGTTATCATACTGAGAGTTTTGTGAGAATTGTCTTGAAAATCATTCTTGAGATATTGAAGAAAATTATTGTTGATCATCGATTTAAAGTTGCATTGGTAATAATTATTTATTCAGTGAAATCCTGGTGAGATCATTCAAAATTACTTGTTATTAATTGTTGCTTGATTCTATTATTTATTATTTGAAATTTGATCTTTGAAATTGTTTTCCAGATTTCTTATTGAAAAATATTTTTGAAACAATTTCTTGAAAAATCTGATTACGTGCTACCCAATTTTTGTTTAAAATCAGATTTTGAATATCTCACTTTTCTATTACTAGTTTTGGGATATTAATTGAATTCTAATTTATCTGGGGTTGTAGAAGCTCCGAGTGGAAAAATCACTTCTCAATTATTTGTAATTGGTGAGTTGAGTGTTGGATTAGATACTATTGGGAGTGTCTAATTAAAGGTAGCTGATTTCAATCTCTTCCAGTAAAGAGATTGAGGTTTTGATCTTTGCCTAAGGTATAAAAAGATTAGGTGTTAATTCTTCCTCGATTGAATTTGTGAGTGATTTTTTAAAGGATCCATCATTACTTGGGAAAAAGATAGATATTTTATAGCAATTCACGTCGGCAGGTGTATTCAAGGATTTAAATCAGTAAAATCTCGAATTCATTTTTCTTCACCTTCGACTAATAGTTAGACAATCCGATTTAGCTTCTCAATCCTGTAGCTAACTAGTCTTCTCCCTAGCCCGCAGGCTGGGGTATATTTCACACTCTCCGTAATTGTGAATTGCAAAGTAGAAAGTGTCATAATAGATTCCTCAACGAAACTTATCCAGTCGCTGCCTTAGTCAGAGACTGGGGCATATTTCATCCTATTCGTTGTTTTCTTAATAGAAATAGTGTTCATTTTGTCTTACGACGTGATATTAAAAACCCAAATCATAATGAACTCAATTAAATTCATTAAACATGTACGAGGAACTACATGTCAACCTAATTCTCGACTAAGCCCGGGAAACATAGAAAACTCTTGATGGTTCAATGGACAAACTAAAGGGTATGAACTATGTTTCGATCTGATTCTCTGTGAAAATGGGGATACGTAGGTAACCTTTTTGAGGTTCGGTCGTCAACATTAAAATCCTTATGATAATGAGGTGTACTACGTTTCGACTTGATTCTCGGAAACGTCCAGAATACCTAGGCAAACCTTGTGGGTTTGGCCGATAACCTAAAATAAAAAAACCTTTCATCAGACCATGAACTACGTGTCAACCTAATTCCTGGAAAAGTTCAGGATAAGAAGAAAACCCTTTTGGGTTCGGTCAACAATATAAAGACAATGAACTACTTCTCGACTTGATTCTTGGTGAATACCAAGATACGTAGGTAGCCCACAAATGGGTACAGTCTCCATAAAACTTCTCCACCATCGAGATTTACACTAAGTCAACTTAGACAAAAAATTCTCCATTAATCGTGGATTAAATTACGTTAACTTTAAAATTGTTTTCAAACCCCACTCTCCTCAGCCCGACATACTCAGAACACCCTCAAGCTTGGCGAGATTTTTCTTTGTTTGGCTCAATCTTTCAACGACACGCCTCACCAGCTTATGTGCGTGGCCAAACACTATAAACGGCGGAATCCCGTTGAAAGAAATGCATCAATACCTATCGATCTAACATCTCTAAGTATCCTGCATAAAAATAAAAACAAAACTATAAAAGAAAAATTATATACAAAAGAAATGCCAAAATTAAAATCGGTTCATTTACTCACAATATCAATAATAATCGAAAACACAATCCCCAGCAACGGCGCTAAAAACTTGGTAGCACGTAAATACGTCACTACTTTCACTGTAAGTGTATAGGTCAAGTTTTAGTAAAGATGGGGAGAGTAGGGGTTATCGTGTCCACAGGGATTGGTTGTCGATATTATCGATTATCGTGTTTATCATGACCTAATTTTATCTAAGCGCCAAAAAATGTAAGTTAGTTAATTAATACTAAGACTAATATAACCTAATTTAATCTATACTAATATGAGATGTTTTAGGGAAATGAATTGTCTAGCGATTAACTTGGTTCATAAATACGTGTTCGATTTCGGTTGACTTATGTTTACGTTGTTCGACCTATTTGATAATCTCAGTTCGTAAACTCCGCCGCCACCTCTCCTAAGCGTAAGACGAGGGAATACGCTATTTCGTGTCAATGAAAAAGTCCCCCTCAATGTCTTAACGACCCTAGGTCACGTGAGTCTTGCCCAACGTCATCGATTGCACACTCTTCAACTCCCTCCCGAGTTATTGGATCGTCGTGTTGTGTTTAACCTAATCCAAATCCAGGGTTACCTCTCTTGAGTGTCAAACCCCGTATTCTCGATATATCTAAACAAGAATACATGCATAGAATAATGGAAAACACAATCAAACTTCGAAGAACAATCATAAACAAAACACTGAAATAATACGAATCACATATTTATAAATTTATTGTTAATCCCTAAACAATCCACGTTTAACTAACGGCCATAACCATATTTATAATAACGAACGAGCTCAACATGCTCACAAATTCTAAAGGTAAAGAAATCAAGGAAGAAACCGAAGAACTTAGCCGTAGTCCGAAGATTTGTCACTAAGAACGTTCAACGATCGCTTCACCTTCTTCTTCTCCTTTGGGTTGTGAGCTCTCCCTCTAAAAATCCTCAACCTACCCCTAGTTATGTTTTAAGGGTGGTAGCATGCAAGAGAGGTCGAAAATGATGGAGAAGAATGGCTTAAATAGGGAAAATATCCAAAAATGTCTAAAATAATATCTAATTTGGTGCAGAGGTGACCGTCGCGGTGGTAAGTAGGTCAGTTAAGTGATCGCCTAGGCGGTGAAGACAGTGGTGGATTTGGTGACCATCCAGCAATTTCACCACCGAGGCAGTGGATCTCACCGCTGCGGCGGTAGATGTCTAGCAAGAATTAGCCCTCTGCATTTTCACTGCAGCGGCGGAGGTCAGGACGCCGCGACAGTGGGCTACTATTCAGAAAATTGCCGCCTTGCTTGATTTTCTACCGTTCTTCGACCGTTCTTGGTTTGATCTGATCGTTTACACTCCATATTCTTACCTTGTCACCCCACACACTTGATTTATACAAATAGAATAAAAACTAATTAAAACGTAATAAAATACTCTAAAACTAACAAAACCGGTTTAGAAATATATATGTAGATCACACCAATAAAATACTCCCAAACTTGGAATTTTGCTAGTTATCGAGCAAAACACTTACACTAAAATGAAAAACACAATGAAATTAAATAACAAACAACCTAAAAACAATCCAAACATGACAATATGCTAGTTTTTCATCCTTTTAACGACCAAGTCATTTTTCCCTCAACAACAGCCAGTCATATCGAGTTCAAGCGGTAAAACACATCATGTGATGTTCTCGAATTTTGACATGTAATAATGGTGAATGCCATTCTAGATCCTGTAAACGTCTTTGTGCGAGACAATAATATAGCTATACAACGACCGGATTGGATTATCCACCAACAAAACTCATTACTTAGATTGTATAGGACTAGGATTTCCATATGCCTGATTGAGGTCCACACTCCACTAATGTAGGTTGAATAGTTCATAAAGATCAAAAGGACTTGGTTCGGTTATGGAATAGTTGACCAAGGATATTTTGGAATATAAAAAAGGTTAACATTATTAACTTAACATTACCCAAGGCTCAACGCTTGGCACATTCACTCTTGAACCCCCATAGATAGATTGGAAACAATCCCGAACAATCAATTTTAAGACCGACGTACTCACTTGTCCAAGAAATTTTTTTTTTTTTTAGACACATAACACAGCCCCAAACTTATTCGAAGTTCTACAATTTTAGGAATGTGCATAAAGGATTAAATAACACAGCCCCAAACTTATTTGAATTTCTACAATTTTAGGAGTATGCAAAAAGGATTAAGAAAATGACAAGTGAATACACTAATACCGAACCAATCCGAAGTTCGCCCTAAACCCAACCGCTTACATCAAGTAGAATATATGAATGCTAACTTGATTCACTCAAATGTGCTTTTAATTCAGCGATATAGGTTTGGAAAAAGATCAACTGGCCAGGGTATTTTCTTATGTGTTTAGAATTGAATTGGCATTTAGGCTTTGACAGGGTAATAAGGGATAAACATATAACATGGTAGGCTTTAGAGGCTCAAGCGATAAAAAGAAAGCCTAAATCACGTCTCCTGAACTACCTCGCTTAGGATTTCGCCTCAAGTTTCCCCTCAATCAGGTTCTAGAATCCTTAATTTGTCATGAGTTTGGCTAATTGATAATTGTCCTCAAATAAATTGAATAGAAATACATTGAGTCTATGTGCTCGTACAAATTGAGATCTACAATAATTTTCACCAAAATGCATTGTCAAGCACACAAAACACACATGCATGGGTATTACCCTTGACCTCTAAAACAACTAGGAGGTAATATCACCATCATGTGATGGCCCAAATGAATGCAAAACTCAGCATACAACAACAAATACAAACAAACACAAACTAACCTAAACAAACATGCACACAAGAAAATAATAAAACATTTAAAATACTATACTACACATCACTTCCGAACTTAAAATGGACAGTGTCCTCAGAGGTCCTCATCATCAATCTCAACATATGAAATTAAAGTATGCTAACGAAGGGGGCGAATAAATTCGGCTGTGATGGAATTAATTTATTTTTAACCTTGGGTTGCCTCCCAAGAAGCGCGTGGTTTAATATCCTTGGCCTGACATACTCAGAACACCCTCAAGCTTGGCGAGATTTTTCTTTGTTCAGCTCAATCTTTCAACGACACGCCTCACCGGCTTATGTGCGTGGCCAAACACTATAAACGGATTGGAATCCTGTTGAAAGGAATGCATCAATACCTATCGATCTAACATCTCCAAGTACTTTGTATAAGAAATAAAAACAAAACTACAAAACAAAAATTATATACGAAAGAAATGCCTAAAGTAAAATCGGTTCATTTACTCACAATATCAATAATAATCAAAAAACACAATCCCCGGCAACGGCGCTAAAAAATTGGTAGCACATAAATATGTCGCTACTTTCACTGCAAGTGTAAAGATGGAGAGAGTAGGGGTTATCGTGTCCACAGGGATTGATTGTCGATATTATCGATTACCGAGTTTATCATGACCTAATTTTATCTAGGCGCTAAAAAATGTAAGTTAATTAATTAATAATAAGTCTAATATAACCTAATTTAATCTATACTAATATGAGATGTTTTAGGGAAATGAATTGTCTAGCGATTTATTTGGTTTACAAATACACGTTCGATTATGTTTGACTTACGTTTACGGTGTTCGACCTATTTGACAATCTCAGTTCGTAAACTCCGTCGCCACTTCTCCCGAGTGTAAGACGAGGGAATATACTATTTCGTGTCAAATAATAAGTCCCCCTCAACGTCTTAACGACCCTAGGTCACGTGAGTCTTGCCCCAACGTCATCGATTGCACACTCTCCAACTCTCTCCCGGGTTATTGGATCGTCGTGTTGTGTTTAACCTAGTCCAAATCCGGGGCTACCTCTCTCGAGTGTCAAACCCCGTATTCTCGATATATCTAAATAAGCATACATGCATAGAATAATGGAAAACACAATCAAACTTCGAAGAATAATCATAAACAAAATACTGAAATCATACGAACCACATATTTATAAATATATTGTTAATCCCTAAACAATCCACGTTTAACTAATGGCCATAACCGTATTTACAATAACGAATGAGCTAAACATGCTCACAAATTCCAAAGGTAAATAAATCAAGGAAGAAACCAAAGAACTTAGCCGTAGTCCGAATATTCGTCGCTAAGAACGTTCAACGATCGCTTCACCTTCTTCTTCTCCTTTGGGTTGTGAGATCTGCCTCTAAAACTCCTCAACCTACGCCTAGATATGTTTTAAGAGTGGTAGCATGAAAGAAAGGTCGAAAATAAGGGAGGAGAATGGCTTAAATAGGAAAAATATCCAAAAATATCTAAAATAATATCTAATCTTGTGTAGAGGTGACGGTCGCGGCAGTGGGATTCTCCGCCACGGCGTTGGGTAGGTCGGTTAAATGATTGCCTAAGTAGTGACGATAGCGGTGGATTTGGTGACCATCTTGCAGTTTCACCGCTGCGGCAGTGGATCTCATCGTTGCGGCGGTGGATGTCCCGCAAGAATTGGCCTTCTTTGCATTTTCACCGCCCCGGCAGTGGGCTACTATTAAGAAAATTGCCGCCTTGCTTGTTTTTCCACCATTCTTGATCCAATCTAATTGTTTACACTCTGTTTTTCTATTTTTTTACCCCACACATCTGATTTATACAAAAAGAATAAAAATTAATTAAAACGTAATAAAATGCTGTAAAAAATACTCTAAAACTAATAAAACCGGTTTGAAAATATATTAGTAGATCAGACCTATCATCGAGCACGTCTTCCCATTGTGACGCCCAATTATTTTGAACTGGCCCCAACGAATCTCTACAATTTCGCCCTTGGACAGTATGCGCTTCTTCCTGGGACATCCAAGTTGTTTTTTGGTAACCGATGGGATGATCACAGATTTGTCTTCTTTCCACATCAGCCTCTTGAGTGTTGGGACACCAAAAATTCCTTCTAAGTATGTTTGTTTGTAGTAATCCACCAAAAAATACACCTCAATGAATGTATGCATGTTCTAGTCGTTCTTCAAGATAGTTGAACACGCATGTACGCATAGGAAGCCGTTGACTTGCCAGTTCAAACATGTGCATGACATATTGTTCAAATCAACCAACACAAATCGATAGGACAATACATCGTTAATGTTATTCCTACACTCAATGACCGTCCAAGTTCACCCTAAACGAATATTATGTGCAATCATTTAATTGCAGTACGGGTAAATAACTCCCATCATGGTCAACGACTCATCGTGTCCTATGGACATCTGTGTCATTAACTTACATCTAATTTTCTTAACCATCATTATAATCGTCAAGTGTCGCAAGTTGCAAATCTGTGCATTGAAAGATTTTGCAAGGTTCGTTGACATTTTGCAATAATTTTTGCCTCGAAAGAATAGGTTGCACAATCTATCTAGCAAAACATCTTATAAGAAATTTTCAACCCAACCTCTACCATCAGCCTTCAAGTCATCAAGCAATTTGTTTTATTTGTCTGTTGTTATCGCGTTTGCCATTTTTATATACTTGAACACCAAGCTCTCTTTGAATCCCTACTTCATTCCGGTCAGCTTCTCCTTCAGGTGATTCAGACAGAATGCGTAAAACTAGTTTGGGAACATTCTCTGGACACTGTCAATGATCCCGCTGTGCCAATCTAATATGAACATTAATACACTTTCATGCGATACAATTAGAGACAAATCAGATAAAAACTAACGCCAATTGTCATCGTTCTCCACATCCACAACTGTAAAAGCAATTAGAAACATTCTTGTCGAGAACAAAAAAAAGGTCAAATGATGTATTAGTTTGTCACAAAAATTGCAGAAAAAATAGTACTTTTTACATTGCTTTAGCATTATCGTACCATTCGCTCTCTTTTTCACGTTTGCTGCCAACAAAAATCCCATGTATCGACCGCATAGAAAAGTCCCATCCAAAAAACCCATGGGTCGACAATAGCTTAAGCCTTTTATGCTAGCATTAAAGGCAACAAAAATTCTTTTAAAATGTCCGATTTCTTTGTCATATTCCAGAACAAAATGACTACCCGGGTTCATTCGCAAACAAGCATCGACATATCATCGATGTTGGTAGTACGAGGATTTGTAATCACTCTATAAATCATTTTAGGTTTTCTCTATGTCATTCCACACAATATGGTATGGGATATCAATCCCATAATCATTCTTGAATGTGTGAACAATATCGATGGGGCGAACATTAGGTGTGTTTCTTACCAAATCAACCAAACAAGACTTTACCACATCAACCAAACAATATTGTATTTTGGTTTATCCTATATACAACACCGCATGAGTGCCTATTTTGGATCTTCTAAATATAGAGAAACCCATTACTCTCATCCACTCTCCCGTGTACTTTCCAATTGCATCATCTTTCTTCTTTATGTGAACATTCCACTGTGACCTTCTTTTTATCGTTCTTTCTGAACTTGAAGCTAAAACCTCCTTAAATGGAAAATTTCCAAAGAATTTCCCTAAACTTCGATACCTTGCCCCTAAAAATTTGCCCCACCTCTTTGATGCCTTTACCCCAATAATCCGATAGCAATGCTTTTGGTGACAATGGACAAAAACTTGACAATAAATCGTCCTCTCTAGATTTGTCTCCCCTGACCCACTCCCATTTCCATACACTTCGATATTGACACAGATGTATTCGAACTTCAATACCCGAGCAATGCTGCAAATAAATTCAAAGTCAGCTTAAGAGGACAATATACATTTGTCATGTCCAAGGATGGAGTAGTATAGCTCAAAGGCATTATAACGCAACACCTCCTACCTTGTTATTAGCTTTTGAAGCAACATGTGAAATGCGAGATAATCTGCAACTTTTTTATTCCATAAGAATAACAATCAAACTTGCACATCAACTTCAATTCGTATGTCGTATCCATTCTATTTGTTATTTGTCCAGGTAAAAACTACGGCTCACAAAAATAGTAGTGTGTGTAAATGTTCAATCTATGGTAATCATATATCATGCCAAAAATGGATCGTGTAAAGAAAAGTTTGTGTGTGTTTTCAGAATAATAAGTTTTGAATGTTCAAAAAATAAGGAGCAAACATTCTATTATTTACAAATTAAATTCCATCTTGTGAATATTCTCACGTATAAGCAGTATAAAATATTTTCGTAACTTTGAATGTTCTCAGATATGAACATTTCCCTCGTACTGTATATTTGTGGTATTTTTATTTAATCGCAAAATATATGGAAAATAAACGAAAATAACACGTTATTGTAGATTGACAACGACCTATTGTAAACAATATCAAATGGTATGCGATTGGGGAACTTTGGGAATCGAAAATCAGAAAATACTCACAAAGCACCCGACGTCCGCCCTTAAGCAATACAGAAAATTGAACATGGAAAATTCTAAAAAATATGACTGCAATCCAATCTTCTACCTACAGTCTCACTACTGATCCAAAGATCGTTTAAGATATCTCTTTAGTTTCCAAAACAGAGCATGAATTAAAATGATAACACGCTAGAAATAAATTCAAAGTAAGGAAATTACCTAAATTAGGCTACGCATAAACTTACCAAAACCATCTGTGTGCCTGTTGAGGGGTATCGACGTCCATGTAGTGGTCATTTCCAACCACTGAGGTTCGTTTAGTGAGAATATTTTAGGAAATGTTTAAATAATAACCTTTTTCCATAATGGCTTGTTCTGGAGAGAGAGTATGAAATTTGGGCTAAAGAATAAAAATCCCAATTTTGAATTGCTTACTCAACTCCCTCAAGAATAAAGTCTTTATAACTAGCAATTTTTTTACTTGTAGTTTAGAGAATCTATAACAAAATATGTACCATCATTGCTAACAACAAATTTATCACATGCCTGTTTTTCATGGCATTGTAAGATCCTATGAAATCCGTAGGCGAGCCCATGTGACTTGAGTAGCAAGCTGCATGCATTCCTCTATGGACTTTAAATTAATCCCATTAAAAAATGATCATGGGATTTGAATGTATTTCAAATATAAACAACCTATTTAGTAATCCCTATTGATATTGTTCATATATTTTGAGATTCTCTTAATTTAAATAATTTTATACTTCCTATTTTTGGGGTTTTAAATTGGGAATAATTTTATTGACTTAAATGAGAGTTTTAAAGAGTATTTTTAAGTGGAACATACCTAAATGTAAGGTTATGACATATGGGGTCTTAGAATGTCATTTTATGGCATATTTTTGAAAAAATAGCCTTTGGAGGGTTAGTTATTGGTCTATTAATAGAAACCTACGGGAATTTGATTAAAAAACATCAAGAACATTAGTTTGAACTTTTATTAGAGTGAGATTTTTGTAGAGATTTCTACGAGTGATTCATTGTAAGTTCTTGATCTAAAGTGTCTGTGGTTTAGTGTTACCGATTTGAGTTCTACTTGCTATATTGCTATTGTCTTTAGTGTTTTCCCTATGAAATTTATCCAAGTTTTATTAATTCACTTTAAAGTTTTATTTATATTCATTGCTTGATATAAGATTGTGAAAAAAAATCGTTTTGAACTTAAAAACCTAGAAAAAAAATTAAACAATTTTTTGCCTGTTTATTTGATTACGTGCTAAATTTGTGCTACCCACTTTATTTATTAATTAGATTTTAATTATCTCACATTGTATCTATCATGTAATAATTATTTAGGACATTAATCGAGTATATTTGTATTGAGTAATAGAAGCTCCTTGTGGGAAGAAACTTATATTTTTTTGTATTTGTGAGTTTGAGTGGATTAGACACGTTTGGGATCGTATCTAGTCAAAGTAGCTAGGTTTCGATCTTTTTCCCTTGAAAAATATTAGGGTTTCATCTTTGTCCTGCAAAAAGATTTGGTTTTTTTTTTTTTGAAAAGAACTAGATTTTGATTCTTTTGGTTATAGAATTGAGTGATTGTAAAAGTTCTTCCTAAGCCTGTGAAACGGATAAGTGTAAAAGTGTGAGGGAGTGATAGGTTTCATCTTTATCCTATTAAAAAAATTAGGTTTCGATTCTTTCTGTAATAGAATTAGGTTAATCTTGAGCTTGGAAAAAAATAGGGTTCTTCTTAAGCCTGTGAAAAAGATAATTGTAAAGGTTTATTTTGAGCTTGTGAAAAAAATCGAGATTGTAAGAGTTTGGTTCCTACTTGGAAAATGAATTAAGGGTTTAGTAGATTGTCAATCTCGGTGGAGCTTGGGGGACAGGATGTAGGTAAGGGTAGCTTACCGAACCAGGATATATTATTGTGTGTTGCATTACTTATTTTATTATATTTTTGTTTGGGCATGCATTTAGCAATAAACACATTTTCGCTACGTATCGAGATAATAATTGATTTAGAAAAATTAGTTATATGTGTTTAAAGGACTTAATTGATTAAATTTTTATAACTACCCAATTTATGCCCTATTGGGTAGTTCTTTGAGCCAACAATTACAATATCTATCAATTTCAAGACTTATACTCCACTTTTTCCCTGGAAGACTCATGTGCACGACTTCTTTTGTTAGACTAGTTATTCATTTCCTCAAATATTGTTGTACGTTTCTTTTAGTGTTTTGTTTGTTGATCCTAGATGTTTTGATGAACCAATTAACTTAGATGTTTTAAGCAAGTAATGTGTTTATTGAGTATTTCATATTTTAGTTATGATATTTGATTAGAAAAAGATTGATTTTATTAAGAAGAATGATACAGATCGAGATGGTTGCGATGAAGAAAATGAAGAGGTTTTGCATAAAAAGAATTTTTTGTATAATTAGGTAAAACAACTCAATTCTTCTCAGTCCCTTAATGCAACCCAATTAGGATTATGCATGACACATGAATTATTTTTAAAGTGGTCATAATTGATAAATTTATGTGAAAATATGTTCTCCAAAGCATTTGATAAAAAAAAAAAAAAACGATTTGAAAATTTGCAAAATGTGAAAAATGGCATAAGACAGTCGATTGACCCATCAACTGGTCAACTGTTTGATTTAGGATACCCTAAAAAGATATTTTACACTCTTCGGTCAATTGAAGGGTTGAATGGTTGATTCATAGTCTAAGTTTTCAACTATTCAGTCCACCAAAGAGTTGGATTGTTTATTTAGGGCCTAATGTGGTCCATTGACCGATCAACCTATATGTTTGCAACAACAAGAAATAGTTCATATTTTTCTGAAATATTTTTTAAATAAAAGTTTTTGAAAGATTCTTGATCAAAGAAAGATGTAAATTTTCTTACATCTTTCTTAACAAAATCTCGGTGAGATCGTTTTTACTTTCTTATTCAAAAGTATTGTGTTTTACATAATTCATATTTAGATATTTGAGGCTGTTATATTTGTATTACAAAACAAAATGTTTTATTGCCGAATATATTGAAAAAAAATTACATTTTTTTTTCTTTTTTCTAAAAATCTATTGGAAAAAATATATATGCTTATATTACTAAAATTCAGATTTAGTGTCTTAAATTTCTATCACTAGTGTAACAGGACATTAATTGAGTTTACTTTGAGCTGAGGTAGTAGAAGACCATGTGAGAACATACAAACAATTTTTTGTATTTCTGTGAGATTGTAGTTGAGACTTAAACGTAGCTGGTTGAAGAGAGAGTGTTTGATTGGGAATAAAAGGACATTTTCCTAATTAGAGATAAAGGTTAATCCTGAGTCTGAAAAAATGATAATTGTAAAGGTTTGATTCTAATCTTGGGAAAAGAATTCGGTTAATCCTGAATCTGGGGAAAGGATTATTATAAAGGTTTTTCCTACTTAGAAAATGGATTAAATGTAATGGATTGCGAATTCCCTACGAGATCTTGCGGGAGTGGACATATACAAGAGTAACTTGTCGAATCACTATAAATCAGTATATCATTTTCTCTATATTTTATCTATTTGATTATGCATCTAGAATTTCACTTTTTCTCTTAATATCAAGATAATAGTTGGTTAGAAAAATTAAAGTTGATTATCAAAGTTATTTGTTAAATTTTTAACTACCCAATTTGCCTCCTTTCTTGGGTAGATTTTTGGGCTGACAATTGGTACCAGAGCTATATTAGTTGAGAGTCAACCTTTAATAATGTCATGTTAGATCCGCCTAAATTTTAGGAACTTCGAGGTTGACCCGAAACTTTTACTTTACCGAATTTAGTAAAATTGAACAGTTTTTTTGTTTTTGTTTATTTTTACTTTTTATTTTTTATGCATTTTTCTATATTATCTATTGTGATCCAAAGTATAAATTTATTCCCTTTAAACCTAAGTTTCAAATTTGTCTGAACTTGTACTCTCGTTTTAACACTGATTGGGTGGGACAAAATGTAGTGTCTACAACTGTCCCTCTTTATCTTGTGAGTTTATTTTTAATGACAAAGAAGGAGACACATATATTTTATTCCACTAGACATAACATTTGAAAGACATAAATTTAAATTCTACTTTAGGCAAAGTTTGGAAGCATACCTGAACATTACTGCATCTACCCTTTGGATACAGTAAAGGACTTTCTCTAAGAAGGCTGAATGACCGGTCCTTGATGATCTCAAAGTAGGCTAAATGATCGGTCCCTGAGGCTTTGTGACAATATCTTCTCAACGGAGGCTGAACGACCTGCCCTTGAGGCTTTATAGAATCTTCTCAACGCAAGCTAAATGACCTGTTTCTGAGGATCTCAAAGGTGGCTAAATGACCATCCTTGAGTACTTACCACTAAATCCTCTCAAAAGAGAAAGGATAGCCTATTTTTCGAGGATATGGAATCCTCTCAAAGAAGCTTGAATGACCTATCCTTGAAGGATGTTATGGACCTTCTTAAAAGGAGGCTAAATGACCAATCCCTGAAGCTGTTAAGGGAGGCTAAATGGCCTGTCCCTGAGTACCTTCAAGATCTCTTCAAAGGAGGCCAAATGGCCTTTCTTTGAGGATCTACTCCATATTTTTCTTCAAAGGAGGCTGAATGACCAATCATTGTCTTGGTTTCGATATAACTTCTTTGTTTGCTCCTTCAGGTCCACTTCTGACATTATGTAATTCTGCACAAGACATTTCAATAGTTCTCTTCGGTATCCATTTCGTTTTGGATTCGTCCTTGTTAGACAAAAACTTAGGGTTCCGAAATGGACATGATACTTTAAAATGCCCAACCCTATTACAATAATAATATCTCAAATCTAATTTACCATAGAAAGCACGAGATATAAAACAAATATCATTTCTAACAATAGCCACATAATTATCACTGGCTTGTAATGAAGGATGAGATGATAAAACATATCCACTTTGCCTAGAAAAATCATTTTCAGAAGCTCTTCAAATAGACTTGAGGTCGGATTTTGATTTTTCAAATTTTTTTCAAAGTAAATCGATTTTAGAAACAAAATCTGACCTTTGCGCGAAAATCGCATCAAAATTATTTTTTAAAACTTTGTTTTCATTTTCAAGAGAATCCATTTTAGAGAGCAAATTATTAATTTCATAAACAATATCCGAAAATTCTTTTGTACCACAATAATCATCCAAATGGACTTTAGATTTTCGGACACTTTTTCTACCATTTTGAAGAAAATCAAATTTTCTTTTTAAATTCAAACTCTCTTTAGCAAAAAGTAGTGTGAAACAAAATAATTTTTCCATAACAATATGGACATTTTTATTATCATCATCTCCATCACTACTACAAGAATCACAAGAATCATAAACCACATTTTCATATCCGAATTTACCACTATCAAAAGAGGATACACAAAACACATCATATATGGTGTGTGCACGTGACCGATTTAGCTAGGATGTTAAGCATAATCGAGCTAAAACCAACTCTAATGCCAATTGTTGGCCCAGTGAGTCACCCAAGATGGGGTGAATTGGGTAGTATTAAAAAAATTATTAGAATAATAATAACACTTCAAAAATTCAAACAATTAATTTAATCCTAAAATTAATTATTATCTTTATAGTAGTGGATATGTGTTATCAACTAGGTGCACACCAAACAACAATATCAGTAAAATAAATAAAGCAATACACCACAATATATCCTAGTTCACCAAACTACTCTTGGCTAATCCAATCTTCCGAGCCCCATGGAAATTCGCACCCACTAAACTCAAGATCCCTTTAAAGGTAGGAACCAAACCCTGACAAAGATTCTTTTCATAGGCTTAGAATCAACATTTACAAATTCATTTTTTCAGACTCAAGAATAACCTCTACTTTTTACAGACTCAAGAATAACCTAATTCTATTATAGGGAGAATCACGACCTAATTCTTTTTATACCTTAGGCTCAAGAATCAAAATTTCAGAAAAAACACTCCAACTATCTTTTTCCCAAGTAAGGATGTAACCATTATAAAATCACTCATAAATTCAATCAAGGAAGAATTAACACCTAATCTTTTTATACCTTAGGAAAAGATCAAAACCTGAATCACTTTACCAGAAGAGATTAAAACTAGCCAATCTTAATTAGATACTCCAAGTAGTATCTAATCCGACACTCAACTCACCAATTACAAATAATTGATAAGTGATTTTCCCACTCGTAGCTTCTACCGCCCTAGATAAATTAGAACTCAATTAATATTCTGAAACTAGTTATAGAAAAATGAGATATTCAAAATCTAATTTTAAACAAAAATTGGGTAGTACGTAATTGAGCACGTAATCAGATTTCTCAAGAAATTGTTTCAAAATTATTTTTCAATAAGAAATCTGGAAAACAATTTCAAAGATCAAATTCCAAATAATAAATAATAGAATTAAGCAATAATTAATAACAAGTAATTTAGAATGATCTAACTAGGATTTCACCGAATAAATAATGATTAGCAATGCAACTTCAAATCTATGATCAACAATAATTTTCTTCAATATCTCAAGAATAATTTTCAAGAAAATTCTCAAAATTTTCAACAATAATTTTGATATCTTATCTATTTGAAGCGAAAAATGTAGGTCTATTTAAAAGGGAATAAAACAAGCTCTCCAATGGTTGGTTCTCACTTAATATGACAATTAATTACTCTTATAGACCCCTTATATCATTAAGACTTCATCCTTGTCGAAATTACTTAATTATAGCTTTTAAACTTTTCAATTAATTCCCCAAATTTTTCTCAATCACAATTAAATAGGATAGAAACAATTACATGTACCAAATTGAGATATATTTAATATATATATATATATATATATATATATATATATATATATATATATATATATCATATCAATAGGGATATCCAAATAGGAGTATCATATCTTTAAAATATCCCTATCCCTAAAATCTCTCAATCAAGTAAACAAATAATGGCTAGTATTTAAATTAAAATCCACAAAATCCTCAAAATCCGAAACTGGCCATCAATCGACAAACACACATCCATTGGTCGACCGCCTAATTTAGGATATAGCCCAAGACAAAATTCAATCGTCATAAGTCAACTTACCTGTCGACCTAGATATATAGAGAGTTCATTTTTTAAGCATTGGTCGACCTACCTGTTGACCGAGAGATTCAGGGACTTCTTCTTTTAAGCACAAGTCGACTTACCTGTCGATTGCCCATGTTGAAACTCTTCTCCTTAATCATTTTATTTGACATTTTTCACCCCTGTAACCGATTTCTTTTCTCGGTTAGCTCTACCAAAATATTAAAATCAATTTTAATTAATTATCAATATTTCATTTTCAATTACACATTGAAGCAAATAATTTCACGAATTAGGATCCTATAAAAAATAGACATATTTATAAAACTCATTTTGTATCGTGTGTGATCCAAATTGGGATATTAAGACTTGAAATTTAACCTGAGTTGTTTTCCCTAGGTTCTTCAAATTCTTCAACCTCTTAATCCTTCATCATCTTTGTCATCATCTTTTAGCATCCATTCATTACTTGTCATCATATCTTTATCATTGGAACTAATAAAGTGAAACACTCAATTAAACCATTAGTTCGACCAAAAAACTCAACCTTTAATTGTCCATTAAAATCTTAGGATCAACAATCTTCCTATTTTTTATTATGACAACTAACTTTGATGTTTTCTTGAAAACAATAATGTAACCATGCTCCTCCTAAATCCGAGGACGGGTTCTTTAATTCATTAAAGTAAAGTAATGAAGATAGTCAAAAGATTTTCAATTAGAGAACAAATTTCAATATATAATAAACTCCCCCTTAAGATATTCAACAAAATATCAACTAATTCTCCCATTTTGTCATCTCAAAAAATTGGGGAAGGGGAACCAAAAACACTATTCTAGGCAAATATCATTATGCCTAGGCTATACCAAAAACATCATTCTAAGCAAGCAATCTTCATCTATATAATTAAAAATGAGCAAATTCATGCATATGTGAATAATCATAACATTTCAGCAATGTATCATGATATCAATTAATATCTTCCTAGAATCTAGAAACCTGTGATCTTTAACGCGCTAGAATAGGAAGCATATCTCAAGAATAATTTATCAATTATTCTCATCAATATGTACGATCACTAATTAATTCCAAGCAATCTTAATCCTATCAATCAATGAAGTTATCTCAAGTAACATACTTCTTATAATCATTAACGCCCAAAAACATGGATCATATCTCAATTAATAACAATGTTATCTCATATCATTCTAGATCCCTTCATAAACATAAGCATTTAAAAATTAGGAGGCATGAAACGTCTAAGAAAAATAGATTATCATGTATATAGCAAGATACTTGATATCCATAAATATATTCACATGCACAAAAATATTAACTTGAAACACTAAGCACAGTTTGATATGTGTTCAAATGATCATATATGGTATTAAAAAGAATTCTCATACTTTCATACTAATTTAACCATAAAAGTCTTATCATGATCAAATTAAATCATTCAATTCACCTCTATATAAAATATTATGCATTTTAATAAATCAAGATGTATAAAATAAAAACTCAATTCACTTAATTCAATTTCTAAATCTCATAACATGTTTTAAAAATTAACTCATGATCACTACTTGATATAAGCACATAAAAACATGTTAATAATCCTTAACTAAACGTGATTCTTATAATCTCCATGCAATGTTTTTAAGACAAAAAGTGAACACATCATTTAAAATAGGTCTTAGAAACAATTATCAACTTACCTATTGGGCAAGTTGGGACTCTCCTTCTTTAACAAATTTAATAAATTTAAAATGCGAGAGATTAGGAGTACCTTTTATATCTTTCGGGGTGACTTTATTTTTTACCACATTTGAGCTCATGATTGCTTTAGGTGCATAATTTCTCTTGCCCTGTTCGTATCCTCTCAACCTTTGATTTTTTCCATTTGATTAATTGATGATTCCCTTTGCATGTATCGCTTGTGGCTTCTTGGTGATATCCCATCTTGGCTTTTGTACAACTTTTCTCTTTCCACATTTTTCTTGTGGTTTCTAAGTAATTTCACATTCTGTCTTTGGTGGATCTTTTCGCTTCATATGCGTCGCTTGTGGATCCTTGATGACTTTTTGTCTTAGTTTCGAAATAACTTCTTTGTTTGTTCCTTCAGGTCCACTTACGACATTATGTAATTCTACACAAGATATTTCAATAGTTCTCTTCGGTATCCATTTCATTTTGGATCCGTCCTTGTTAGGCATAAACTTAGGGTTCCGAAACGGATATGATACTTTAAAATTCTCAACCCTATTACAATAATAACATCTCAAATCCAATTTACAATAGAAATCACGAGATGTAAAACAAAAATCATTTATAACAATAGCCACATAATTATCACTGGCTTGTGATGAACGATGAGACGATGAAACGTATCTACTTTGCCTAGAAAAATCAGTTTTAGAAGCTCTTGAAATAGACTTGAGGTCGAATTTTGATTTTTCAAAATTTTTCCTACGTAAATCGATTTTACAAATAAGATCTGACCTTTGCGTGGAAATCGTATCAAAATTATTTTTTAAAACTCTTTTTTCTGTTTTAAGAAAATCAATTTTAGAGAGCAAATTATTAATTTCAAAAACAGCATCCGAAAATTCTTTTGTACCACAATAATCATCCAAATGCAAATTAGATTTTCGGACACTTTTTCTACCATTTTCGAAAGAATCAATTTTTCTTTTTAAATTCAAACTCTCTGTAGCAAAAAATAATAAGAAAGAAAGTAATTTTTCTATAACAATAAGAACATTTTCATTATCATCATCTCTATCACTACCACAAGAATCATAAACCACATTTTTATTTACAAATTTACCACTATCGAAAGAGGATACACAAAACACATCATCTATGGTGTGTGCACGTGACCAGTTTAGCTAGGATGTTAAGCATAATCAAGCTAAAATCAACTCTGATGCCAATTGTTGGCCCAGTGAGCTACCCAAGAGGGGGGTGAATTGGGTAGTATTAAAAAGTTATTAGAATAATAACAACACTCCAAAATTCAAACAATTAATTTTATCCTAAAATTAATTATTATCTTTATAGCAGCGGATATATGTTATCAACCAGGTGCACACCAAACAACAATATAAGTAAAATAAATAAAGCAATACACTATGATATATGCTGGTTCACCAAGCTACTCTTGGTTAATCCAATCCTCCGAGCCCCACAGAGATTCACACCCACTAAACTCAAGATCCCTTTAAAGGTAGGAACCAAACCCTCATAAAGATTCTTTTCATAGGCTTTGAATCAACATTTACAAATTCTTTTTCCCAGGCTCAAGAATAACGTCTACTTTTTACAGTCTCAAGAATAACCTAATTCTATTATAGGGAGAATCACGACCAAATTCTTTTTATACCTTAGGGTCAAGAATGAAAACCTCACAAAAACACTCTAACTATTCTTTTCCAAAGTAAGGATGGAATCTTTAAAAAATCACTGACAAATTCAATCGAGGAAGAATTAACACCTAATCTTTTTATACCTTAGGCAAAGATCAAAACATCAATCTCTTTACCGGAAGAGATTGAAACCAGCTACCCTTAATGAGACACTCCCAATAGTATCTAATCCAACACTCAACTCACCAATTACAAATAATTCATAACTGATTTTTCCACTCGGAGCTTCTACCACCCTAGATAAATTAGAAATCAATTAATATCCCAAAACTAGTGATAGAAAAGTTCGATATTCAAAATTTGATTTTAAACAAAAATTGGGTAGCACATAATTGAGCACATAATCAGATTTCTCAAGAAATTGTTTCACAAATATTTTTTAATAAGAAATCTGGAAAACAATTTCAAAGATCAAATTTCAAATAATAAATAATAGAATCAAGCAACAATTAATAACAAGTAATTTTGAATGATCTTACTAGGATTTTACTGAATAAATAATGATTACCAATGCAACTTCAAATCGATGATCAACAATAATTTTCTTCAATACCTCAAAAATGATTTTCAAGACAATTCTCACGAAACTCTCAGTATGATAACTCTTAGAAAGCACAAGAGCTGAATAGCTCAGAATGATTGATATCTTATCTATTTGAAATGAAAAACACATGTCTATTTAAAAGGGAATAAAACAAGCTCTCCAACGGCTAATTCCCAATTATTGTGACTTTTAATTACTCTTATAGACCCTTTCTATTATTAAGACTTCATCTTGGTTCAAAACACTTAATTATAGCTCTGAAATGTTTTAATTGAGTCCCCCAAATATTTTTCAATCACGATTAAATAGGATAGAAAGAATTATATGTACTAAATTGGGAAATATTTAAAATATATGTACTATATCAATAGGAATATTCAAATAGGAGTATCATATCTTTAAAATATCCATATCCCTAAAATCTCTTAATCAAGTAAACAAATAACAGTTAGTATTTAAATCAAAATCCTCAAAATTCGAAATTGGCCATCAGTCAACAGACACACATCCATCGGTCGATCGCCTAATTTAGGATGTATCCCAAGCCAAAATTCCATCGTCATAAGTAGACTTATCTGTCGACCTAGAGATACAGAGAGTTAATGTTTTAAGCGTAGGTCGACCTACCTGTCGACCGGGAGATTCAGAGACTTCATCTTTTAAGCACAATTCGACTTATATGTCGACTACCCATGCTGGAACTCTTCTCCTTAATTATTTTTTTGACATTTTCACCCCTTTACCCAATTTATTTTCTCGATTAGCTCTACTAAAATATTAAAATCAATTTTAATTGCTTATCAACATTTCCTTTTCAATTACACATAGGAGCAAATAATTTCACTAATTAGGATCCTATATAAAAACACATATTTATAAAAAATCATTTTGTGTCGTGTGTGATCCTAATTGGGATATTAAGAGTTAAAATTTAACCTGAGTTATTTTTCTTAGGCTCTTCAAATTCCTCAACCTCTAAATCCCTTATCATCTTTGTCATCATCTTTTAGCATCCATTCATTACTTGTCATCATATCTTCATCATTGGAACTAATAAACTGAAATACTCAATTAAACCATTAGTTCCACCAAAAATATAAACCTTTAATTGTCCATCAAAATCTTAGGATCAACAACATTGACTTCTCAAGGATGTCTAAGGACATCTCGGAGATACGCCCTACCACAGGGCTTGAGAGAATGTCATAATGCTGACACCTATGGACTTCGACCAGACCCACTCGGGTTTCTTATGTACCTTGGTAATCTACCAAGGACAAGTTGAAGCAAATTCCACTAGGGGTGAAGGAATTAAAGTGACGAGCACACCTATAAAGATTCCATTTATCTTAGTATTTACCAAGACTCAGGTCGACACATAGTTCATCCTTGATTGGGGAACTAATTTTGAAGTTAACGTAATTTAATCCACGATTAATGGAGAAATTTTTGTCTAAGTTGACTTAGTGTAAATCCCGATGGTGGAGAAGTTTTATGGAGACTGTACCGATTTGTGGGTTGCCTACGTATCTTTGTATTCACCAAGAATCAAGTCGAGAAGTAGTTCATTGTCTTTATGTTGTTTACTGAACCAAAAGCATTTCTTTCTTATCCTTAACTTTTCCAGGAATTAGGTTGACACGTAGTTCATGGTCTGATAAAAGGTTTTTTTATTTTAGGTTATCGGCCCAACCCACAAGGTTTGCCTAGGTATTCTGGACTTTGCCGAAAATAAAGATTTTAATGTTGACGACCGAACCTCAAAAAGGTTACCTACGTATCCCCATTTTCACAGAGAATCAGGTTGAAACGTAGTTTATGCCCTTTAGTTTGTCAATTGAACCATCAAGAGTTTCCTATGTATCTCGGGCTTAGTCGAGAATCAGGTTGACACATAGTTCCTCTTACATGTTTAATGAATTTAATTGAGTTCAATATGATTTGGGTTTTCAATATCACGTCGTAAGACAAAATGAACACTATTTCCATAAGCAAAACAACGAATAGGATGAAATATGCCCTAGTCTCTGACTAGGGCAATGACTGGATAAGTTTCGTTGAGGAATCTATTATGACACTTTCTACTTTTCAATTCATAATTACGGAGAGCGTGAAATATACCCCAGCCTACGGGCTAGGGAGAAAACTAGTTAGCTACTGGATTGAGAAGCTAAATCGGTTTGTCTAACTATTAGTCGGAGGTAAAGAAAAATGAATTCGGGATTTTACTAATTTAAATCCTTGAATACACCTGCCGATGTGTTTGTAATTGTATTATTTATTATTATTTTCTTTTTCAAAGGTGAAGTTAATCTTTTTAGGATTTTGCCTATTGGTGTAACACCTGGGTCGTTTAATTTTTTATGATATCGATAGATATTTTATATGTTAAATTCAATTGCTAAATTTACTTTATCCTAAAATGATTTAATTTGATTTTGATTTTATACTTTTTCGATTTGATGTTACTTACGATTAGATGCTTACTTTTCATACCTTTATGAAAATGTGACTTGAATTGTCATGACAATGTCTTAAATGTTAATTGGTGCACACCTTTCGACACCCCATGCATCCTAAGGTAAGTTCAAGCTCTTCAATTAACGTTTTAAGTTGGTTTAAAAATATAATTTAAAAAATCAGAAAAATTTCATTTTTAGCAAAATGAGGGCCGAAGAGCTATTTTTGCATCCCTGCGTATTGGCCCATCTGCAGTGATGGCTATAAATAAACAGGTAGGCCAGTGGCCTGTCTTGTTCATCGAAAAACAGAGCGCCAAAAACAGGAAACTGAACAGTTGTAGCAGCCATTTCTCTCAATTTTCTCAATTCCCTCTTGATTTTCTTCCAATTTTCATTCATTAAAAGGCAAGTTCATGTTATGTAGATCATTTCCCACATGTTTTTTCAAAAATAGATGAGTTCTAAACCATGTAGTTAAGGTTTACCCATTTTTTAAAAACCTTATTTTTTGAAAAAACTCATGCATTCTTTTTGCATTTTGAGTCTGTATATTACATGAAATGCATGGTTTTGAGTTTATTTCATGTTTTAGATTAGAAATGGGTGGCGTTCTACCCTACCCAAAGTGAATTTTTTTTTTTTGTTAGTGTGGTGAAATGCCATTTTTTACTTGTTTCCATGCATGAACATTATGTTTGATCATGTTTAGAATGTAAATTATGGATTAATTTTGTTTATAATGTATCCATGCATTTAGATCTATAGTCTTGTGTATTGTTGCCCAGATTTGTTTTATATATCTACTTTAGGATGAATGATCTTAGAATTAGTTTAGAACGAATTGATTTGATCACTTTATCATGTGAAAAAAATCTTTAGTACATTATATTTTTATTGTTCAAGGAGGAATTTTGATTTCTAGGTAAAGTATAAATATTACATAGAACATTTTTCTTTATATTTTACTTGTTTGTATATATATATATATTTTGAAAGTCTTGGATATCATCTTTCATTACATTGGATTGATAGGGTAATTTAATTAGTTATCTCTTGGAATATCATTGTTTATTCTTTGGAGTATATTTGTTTTAGTATTTTAATTTTTCTCTGAAGTGAGATGGGTTCACAAATTTTGGTATATCACACTTCTAGGGAAAGGAGTTTTGTACTCAATTTTCTCAATTATACCTTAGTTTAAGTAATAACATTATGTTTTTTAAAATAAAAAAGGTAGAATCCGGCCCACTGCTCTCGGATGGATGAACTCATTACCTTGCCCCTAGTGTTCGGCCAATGATAGATTGTTAGAGACTAGACAATTGTTTCTTTAGAATAATGGCAGTGGTGAGTTTAATATGACTTCTAAAACTCACGTAATAATCCTAAAAATTCCAACATATACCCTTAAGTCGAAACCCTAGTAATAAAACTTTGACTTTTCTATTTTAGACGAGACTAAGTCAACTATGGGTTCTTCGGGTGAGAGTGGTCGTCGTTCTTCCCGTTCTGATGGGAAGGGTAAATCCTCCAAGACCCCACTAAGAGGGAGTACTTCAAACTGCTCCCGAGGTCGACCCAGGGCATCGGCACTTAGGATTTATGACGATGTGCCTACCATTTCTGTTTCTACTGCTAAGGAGACTTTTAGGTCATCCAAAGTGGATGACTGGATGATGGTTGGTTCGTCGAGTGCTCCTATAGGTCCTAGTGATCTACCCAAGAGGAGGGGTGAATGGGATAGTTATAAAAATTTAAGCAAATATTTATCTTTCAACACTTAAAAATTTAAATAATTAATTTAATCCTAAATTAATTATTATCTCTATATAGAAGTGAATAAGTGTTATATAAACTAGGTGCACACCCAAACAACAGAAAATAAATAAAGTAATACCACGATGTGTACTGGTTCACCAAGTTACTCTTGGCTAATCCAGTCCTCCAAGCCCCCCGGAGAGTCACACTCACTAAGACACTAAGATTTCTTTAAGTAGGTATGAATCAAACATTTACACAATGATTCTTTTCACAGGCTCAGAATCAACCTTTATAATTCCCTTTTCATAGGCTAAGGAAGAACTTCTATCTTTTTAACAGGATAAAGATTAACCTAATTCTTGTATATTTAGGCTAAGAATCAAACCTCACCAAAATCACTCCAAGTATCCTTTTCACCGGTAAGGATGGAACCGTTACAAAATCACACAAACGAATTTTATTAAAGAAGAATTAACATCTATCTCTTTTCATGAAAAAGAGTAACCTAACCTTTTTATGCCTTAGGTAAATATCAAACCTCAATCTCTTTATAGGAAGAGATTGAAATGCAGATACCCCTGATTAGAAATTCCCAACAATATCTAATCTGCACACAACTCTCCAATTACAATAAATTGATAAGTTTCTTCCCACTCAGAACTTCTACCACCTCAAGTCTATTTAAACTCAATTAAAGTCCCAATAAATACTAGTGAGGAATTTAAAATCTGATTATAAAATAATTGGGTAGCACACAATTGAGCACGTAATCAGATTATCACCAAAATCATTTTCTAAAATAATTTTTATACAATTTAAAGTTCAAAAATAATTTCACAATGATCTAGAATCCAAGAAAGTAATAATAATATAAAATAAGAATTAAGAACAAAAGTTTGGAAAGATCTCACCAGAATACCACCGAAAGAATGAAAACTGAAGCGCCGTAAAGCTTAGATTGGTGACAATTAAATTCTGAACACTTATTCTCAGGAACTTTTCTCAAGAATGATCTCACAATAAATGCTCAGTATAATATCAGAATAATAACCCTCAGAAAGCTTAGGAACTGATTTGTTCTTGATAGAATAATATATCTCATAAGTGAAAAACGCATGTCTATATATACTTGTTTTAAACAAGTCCTCTAATGGCTATTTCCCACAAGAATTGATATTTAAATGATCATATAGACCCATATATTAATATTACTCAATATTGGTTCAATTAAATTAATTATAGATTTTAAATCTTTCAATTTAGTCCCCAAAATATTTCGCAATCTCAAATAAAACTAGATAGGAAGTATTGAATGTACTAATTTGAGAAACACTAAAAATATTTCTACCATATCAAAAGAGATATATGAGAATGAATGATATATCTATAATATGTTTAAAGCCATAGAATATCTCCAAGATATTAACCAAAAAGCGGGTTGTAACGGCTACTTTTTGATAAAATCCTAAAAATCCTCAAGTCCTGAAACTGCACAGTCGGTTGACTGAACAAACCACCATTAGTCGACCGATCGTTTTAGGTTGTAGCCCAAGACATTTTCATACGCCAGTCATTCGACCGATTCCCCATGGGTCGGTTGACCGATCGATTTAGGATGCTTCCCAGGCCATTTTTTGGCCTTGGTTAGCTGACCGATCAATTCAAAGAGTTCACTTTTCATCCATTGGTTGATCGATCTCTCATAGTCAGTCGACCGATCAATTCATAGACTTCTCTAATTCCCAGCCACTTTCTGTCGGTTGACTGATGTCCTTACCATCAATTGACCGATCAGTACTGGGTCTCATTTCTTTCATTAAATTCAACTCCAATCTTCAATGTGTTTTACCCTTTAACCGATTTTATTTTCTTGGTTCACTTAATTGACACTATTAATCAACGTTAAATACAAATCTTTCTTAGGTTAATTTTCTTTTTGAATTTCACATTGGAGCAAATATGTGACCCAATTAGGATCCTAATAAAAACGCACATAAATATAAATTTATTTTTGAGTCGTATGTGATCCTAATCAAGATACATTAAGAGTAAAAATTGACTTGAGTTGTTTTCACCTAGATTCTCTAGAATCTTCAACCTCTTAATGACCGTCTCTATGTCTGTCTCTTTTCATCCTTAACATCCTTAGCAATTTCTTCGTGATAACATCAGTAATAAATATTTTACATTGAAACACTCAATAAACTCATTAGTTCCACAAAAAACATCAACACTTAATTGTTCATCAAAATATTAAGATCAACAAGGAGTCTGCTAGCCAATACGATACAACTAAGATGGCAGCGGATCTAGACTACGTCTCTCTGGAGAATGAGATGCTTGACTGGGGCACTCCTGATGATTTCCAAGGAGATGAACTCAAGTGTGGTGATCCTATTCCTAGACTATTTCGTGACGGAGCCCTTATCTATGATGCAGAGCCGCTTGAGTCCATAGTGCTTGAGGATCAATCCTTAGTAGGAGATCTTCATGATCATCCTTCTATTTACCTTCATTCTGCTTAGGTTTACAACTAGAACTTTCTAAATTTTCCTTTCTTTCTAAAGGAACAATATTTTATTACTTCACGAGCTAATTTTGTATAGGTCGACCCCCGATGTAATAAGAATTTCAAAGGGTTATGGTTAACTTTTTACACCCTCTACTCGAGGAGGATGTACCCCAATTATCTCTTATTATTCCAGGTATGTGGATTTAGGGATTTTATTACCATTTAAGGATTCCACATAGATCATGGGTATCCTAATGCCTTGATCAAGCGTTGGTTCTCGACAATGAATTATATTAACCTAGTCAGTGGAGAGTTGGTGCCGATAATCCTTGATTAGGAGATGATCACTGGAGGTAGGTTCAAAGGACGAGTTGTTCCCTTAACGGAAACATCACGGGCAGAGGTAGAGATTCTCCTAGGTACTATCCAGCAGAGGCGAGGAGCGAAGAACACATTTAACAAAATTGCTTATTGTCTTAGTCGATCTTCACACTTCCAACTCCTAAGGACCCGGAGTTGAAGGACTAGCGCTATCGCGTCATATTGGTTCTATTTTTTGGTGCAACATTCATGGATTCTTTAAGTTCAACCATCCTTATTCACTTCGTAGGGACTTTGAGAGAGTTGGACGGCTACGCAGAGCTCAACTAGGGGAGCTTCACATTTACAGCTTTCTCGGTAGGGATGTGCTCTCGTGTATCGACTCGAGCTAATGGCGTCACAAGTTTTTGGCAGTTTCTACTTTTGAGTTCATTTTAAATCTATTAAATTCATCCTTATATTCTTTTTTTTATTATTATTTCTTAATTTCTTTTGTTTCTTCTTGCAGTATTGGGCATATGAGTACCTTCCCTCATGTCGCCCCTATTCTACTTCAAAGTACTACTTCCCTAGTGGGGCAAAGTGGCATCGCTCCATCCAGGAGGATTCCTCCTTCTGAGACTAGGTGGTGGCTTGCATTCTACTAGAGTTCCTAGCATGTAGAGATATCATCTGGTAGCTATATCACCGAGACACTCATTGGAAGGAGATGCCTTCTGAGAGGACACCATCAACTCAGCACCGTATCTTTAGAGGTACATCTTAATGGGAGTTGTTCATAGGTGAGCTACACCTCATATCGGTGGTATGTTATGTTTGCCACCTCATCCTCTAGTGATCCTAACATACTTGATCCAGCTATTCCCAAATATGTGTGGGTTACTCCCCCGTTGACAAGTACCTTCAGTAGTTATCACGTCTATTGATTGGTCTTCCATTGGACATAGCACACCTGGTAAGAGGTACCTTGCTTGGCCACAGCGTGCTGACCATCTGGCTAGTCGTAGTAACGAGGAGGTGGTTTTGGCCTCTGAGATTACTACTATTATAATTGGGACAGACGCTCTCAGAGAGGAGTACGAACAACATCGCTGGCCTGGTGAGAATTTGCTACGAGAGACCATTAGACACGGTACCTTATTATTAGATCATCGGACTCTAATTTCTCCACATGAGGTTCAGATGGCTACTCCTGGCATGACAAAGTTTATGGTTGATCGAGAGGCTTCTATCCCTTTTGCTACACCGACCCCACTGACTAGGGGTTCAAGAGGGGGTATGGACTGACCCATGTCAGACCCTCGACAGGTGTAGACATTTTTTTTCCTTTGGTTGTACATTTATATTTTTTGGATATGTATTATAGTGGACATAGTTGTAGATGTATCATTTTTGGATAGGTATTATAGTGGATGTATCATTTTTTGGATATATATTATGGTGGATATAGTTATATATGTATCAAGATAGATGTACATGTATTTTTCTTTCTTTATGTAGATTTATCCTCTTTATTATTGAACTTATGCATGGGATGTATATGTATTATTTTAGTTCTTTACATTTATTATCAGAGGGGTCAAATATTGGTAGTGTAGATAGTAATTTGATAAAAAGACTTATCTTCACTTACTAGATTTATTATCATGTATTTATTTAAACATCTTATACTAACATAATTCCTAAAAACATAAATAAACCTAACTATGACAAAAAATATTTTACGAATGAATTTTCTTTTTCATATCAAGATATTATGTCGGGCCATTTTGGACGACACCCCTCTTCTGGGGTAAAGGGGAAGCGATCAGCTCGTCTTTCTAAAAAGTGCAAATCTTCTAACCATACTTTCTCTTTCCAAGAGGTGGGGATACCTAGCAATATTGCAGCTCAGTCTGGATAGATAGGACCATTTTGAATTAATTATAAAATTTTAAAGAGAATTTAAAATATACTTGACATACCTCACTTTTTTGGCATATATGTGGATGATATTTTCTTCAAGTGAATTTTCTCTAGGGTTCTTTCTCTGAAGCTATTCATCTTAGGTTCTCATTCTATCAATTGAGTTTCTTTCTTCAGTTTTACTGGTTAGACTCGTTGACCTTGGCCGAGTGGGCACTTCTATGGTCCACGCTTGGTCATATCACGAAACTTCACTAAGTGACTATAGATGGGCCATTAATCAAGAATTTGGTGCGCCTCTAGGTACCAGCTTTTTCATGATTCCATTTTGGACTAACTGAGCTGACTCTGTACCTCGAGAAGGTATCTTTTTTGCTTAGACTTCCTCTGTTACGATAGATTCCTTATCTCCCACTGTTATTGTCAAAGACTCGGTTATCACAAGTTCTAGGAGTAAAGCGGAAACATCTATTGTTTCGCCAGAATGTTGGTGACGATTCTAGGCGTTTGACACGCTTTAGAGGTGGTTCTCAGATATTCATCGATATCAGGGCTATGGGGACATGTAGAGCAGTTACGAAGACTGGTGTGGGCACTATATGATCGTATTTCTTGCTTTATTGTTGCATGAGACATTGTTCCCTAGGAAGAGAAGTGATATCTCAGGTCAAATGATCCTCCTAGAAAAGCGGATTCTCTCTGATTCGTCTTGTCTTGATAAACCCTCTCATACTAATGGAGCTGTTCAGTCCATGATTGCTTGTCAGGCTGGCGACTACTACTTATTCGGAAGCTACATATTATTACATATATGGATTACTTACCATCTAATTAGATTACCTATGGCAGCTTGATGACGGAGGATCTAATAGTAGATCAGCTATCTTCTCAATTCTATCTGATTACGTAGCATCTTGGCTATCCACCAGACTAGGCATCACTTTCGATAGAGATATTTAGTTCGGATGTAGTATGGACTATGAGGCATACGATATCGACTGACGTTTTCTTGGATTGCGTAGACTTGCCCTTTATTTTTCTTTGGGGATTCAGAGGTTGCGTTCCCTACATTCCAAGTCGAGTACTTCGTCTGTTCAATAGGACTCGACTTATTTCATTAGTCAATGGCATGATTATTGCTCATTACACTTACGAGTTTGGGGACGAGGCTTGAGATACCGTAGCTTATGCTTAGTGGGAGCGTCATTTCTTGATTTCTAACAGGATTCCTTTTTTTACACATCCATCTGCCACCACAGAGTATATAATCTGGATGGACCCTAGCCATCTTCTCGTGATCTCACAATCTATTGAGATATCTATATCCAAAGCTCCCCCTTCGTAAGTGAAAGATTCTCTATCTACCTCATATTATCCCTCTGCTTTCACGGAAAAGGAGTTCGCATGAATCTGCTCCTGCCTAGAGGCTCCAGATTATGTGCGATCTTTGTGCTCGTCCCATACTCTCTGATTGTTTGCCACTGGATTCCTTTGATCGATTTTCTTGTATTTTACTTTTTTTTGTTGTACTTAAAATATTGGCAGTTCTACCTATTACTTGTGTGTAAAGCTTTTTTAATGCTTGTTATTTATTTTTAATCTGTCTTATGTAAATGTGTAGACGGTAATTATTATCTGAGACTTTTACGTTATTATTATACATTTTTTTCTTTTATGAATTATCATTGTCTTTTGGGATTCCAATTTCTTAGAGTTATATTAAATACCCTTTGCGTTTAGCCATCCTAAAGTAACTTCTGTTATATCGAGAAAATGGAAAAAGTGTTACTGGTGTTTGCTTGGGCTTTCCTCCGGGCTCGAGAATATTGATAACGGGAATGTGTATCTTCCTTTGGATGACATAAACTTTGCTTTCTTATTATATTTTCCCTCCTTCTAATACTTTTTACCTTCTATATTTGGTTTTTCGATCTTAAGGGTAGTAAATTGTCTTAGGTTGATTTATGTCCCTTTCGTTTTCCTAGATTCCCTTTAGTTTAGATTTTAGTGCCTCAACTTATTGTCCTTATTACGCCTTTGAATATATCCCTCTTTATATCTTACTTGATTTTTCAATAGAAGTACGTTACTAACCTCCATATTATGGCATTCAAAAATTGGTTTGCTATCATAATCTTTTACACTGAAATTTTTTTGGAATATGGAAAGTATATATTTTAACAGGAATTTGGAATAGTCAACTTTGCTTCACTTCTTTTATCTCAAATTGGGGGCAAACAGAATGGGCCTTCCTGGGATAAATCAGAGAAGGGAGAATTGAAGTGATAGAAAAACAAGTGTTAGCTAATGACGACTAACAAATGTTATTATGTCCTAGTAGTACTAAGAGAATTTTCATTTATTTTATTCACTCTATCAAGTAGGGAGTCATACTTTCTATATAATCCATGTAGTGAGCTTTGGGTAGTGATCCCAATCCAATTGGCCCAAGTCACAAGTCACTAGGTGTTGAAACACCCGTACAACTTAATACTCAGATTATATGAAGAGCATGATTTACCCGACTGCTTTCGTGTGATCACTCAGTATTTGGAAACTTTCTGACACCACTATTTATCTATTATGTTTTCTTTATCTTACCACATACTTTCAGGACTTTACATTTTAGAAAATTAGAGTAATTTGAGTCAATCTCAAGGTCTTCGTTGACTTTGCCCTTATCTTGGTTTCTTTCTCCATTATTAAATATTATATTGATAAAGGTTCGTTGTCATCTTCCAGTCTTGATTATCTTCAATTCTATAAGGTTCCTCTTACTTTTATTTTTAAGAACGTTTCCACGTGCTTCTGAATTGGTTATGTTTTAGATAAAATGTTAATTTTATTAGTCGATCCTTATTTGTTCAACTACCTGATCTTTCAAGAACTTTATCTGACCGGGCTAGGGTCTGAGACTATATCTATCATTCTTTATTTATTCTTATTGAGGAGGTCTTCTATACTTCTTCAGGGTTACTTAGATACTCCCGGGTTAGAACATGTGTAGTGATTCCACAACAGTGCTCCTAAGTTTTCCTCCTAACTTTCTCAGATTTTATTGTCAATATCTCACCATCATTTAGTTGAAACAAAACGTTTCTTTCTAATGTAATTTTGGATTATGTTCCACTTGAACGTTAAAACCATATTCATCATATCCTTAGTTATTCTATAGTGTATAAAACTATTATAGAAACGTTAACTGTTGAAGGCTAGAAATGGAAATTCGAGACAAACTTTAGGTAGATTATAATGTACTTCATAAAAGTAGGGTTATACCTTAGTCACTTATGGACATCATCTAAACATCGAAATTACCTACTTAAAAATATCTAAGAAAAGAAAAAAGCTAGATAGATACTAAAATACATTTTTAGCTTACTACCCCAATCATGGCTTAGTTCATAATTCTGTTGAGTTGATCGCCCCATTATGAATGAGGTCTTCGATATGGTTATGAAGAGAGTGGCACTGATCAGTATGATGACCCATTCCTCCATAATGATACTCGCAGAAGGCGTTCAGGTTGAACTATGGAGAATGCGGGTTAGGTTGGTGGGGAGGAAGAGGTGTAAGTAGGTTATCTATTAGGCATTAGTGGTATATTTGGGAGAGTAGAACAGGAAGTGTAGTGAAACTTGAACATTCCTGAGAGGCTCGAGCGTTAGCAAAGGAAGGGGCAGGGGTAAAAGTTCGACGCTTAGGGTATGAACATTTTTTAGCAAAGATTGGATATAGATTTTTGTTCCTTGACAAGCTCTTAGGCATAGTAATAAATTGATTCTTAACAATTTATCCTCTAATGAATTTTATGGCCTCTAAGCATTTGATTTGTGTATTTTATTCTTCTTAAGTTTATTTATGTAGGTGAGGTGAATTGGGTGGAATTGGTTGAAAATCAAGACTATTGGAAGGAATTAGAGACTAAAAGGTATGCTGCAGCAAATAAGAGGTCCACTCCAGCTCATTTTCAAACCTAAACACTTCCTGATTTCTGTTGTAGTGCATCCACCTGGGCTCCAGCATGCTCCCAAGCCAGACACTGCCTAAACCCCGCTCCAGCTCACCATCAGCTCACTCCAGCGCCCCCCAGACCAAACATTTTGTATGAACTGCGCTCTAGCACATCTTTGACCCACTACAGTGCCTCCCATATTTTCCTGGATGGCATGGTGGCGCTGGAGCGCCAAAGAAATCCGGACCGGCGATCTTTCTCAAACTTGACGATTATGTTTAGCTGAAAATATAATGTTTTGGGGAGATATAAAAAAGGAAGAGGAGCTGTGATTGAAGGGAACTTTTGGCGAGCCAAATTTTAAAGATACCGAGATGATAGATTGCGTAACGACATTGTTTCTCAAGGCTACCACGTGGTTTCTCCCAAAGAGAATTAGTACTAAAACTAAATACCAAATATTTTATTACATAAAAATCTGAATTTTTTTTTACAAACCACAGCGATAATTATAATTATCAATTTTTCAAGTCAATTTTACAACAGTAAACAATAAATACAATTATTATAAGTTAAATAGAAATTCAAATAGAATTTCATGCGCAACACTATTTTCATCGGTCCTACAATAAAAATTATGGGATTATGAGCCAAAGCTCAATAGAATTTTAACCCCTCTAAAATGTGTATCCAATCAATGCAACAAAATAAATACATAGGTATGTATCACACATAGTTTTCACGTAATCGTAATTATTTCAAGGAAATTGACAATTATAATTCAACAAAAATGATAATATAAATCTCACAATAGAGAGATTGAATACATATATTAAAAGAGTTAGAAATTCTACCTGAAATCCGAGCCGAAATTTGAACCGAAATATTTTTCTCGCTCAAAAAACATTAAAAATGTAATCTTGCAACTTTTTCCTTAATATATATATAGTTATATGTTATGTGCTATATATATCCTTCATAATATATATATTGTTCTATGCTTAATATATATATGGATGACTTTGTTTCCTTCTTTAAGAAGGAAACAATTCGATTCGCATACTTGTTTAATTTATTTATTTATTTATTTATTTACACAAATTATCCATCTTGAAATAAAGAAAATATTAATTATATTTCAAAACTCTTCAAATTATATTTTAAATAATACAATAGTTTCAAAAATTTTAAATGTCAATTTAATATTAATATTTAACCCCCAAAAACTATCAAATATTTATTTATATCATAAATTTTCATAATAGATAAGACAACCTAAAAATATTAATTTCATATAAAATAATATTTTCAAAAATATAAATTTTTTGGGTATTACAATCCTAATTTTTCTTGATTATGTAAAATTTATTAAAATTAAACGCCCTATTTTGTTAACATAATATTAAGTTTACAACTAAAGTATTATAGTTACATTTATAAAATTTATCAATTAAAAATTTAACTATACAGAAAAATATTAACTAATTATTAATAATATTACCAGTTAATGAATTACTAAAAATATCATTGTAATCAAATTTATAATTTTTACTTTAAATTAAATTTTTCACCAATTAAATATCTCTATATATAATTATAAACCCACTATATATCTATCCTCCCCCCCTCCCCCCCCCCCCCCCCACATATATATATTATCTTTAGATAAATGTATATATGTTAAATTTACACACACACACACACACACACACATATATATATGTGTGTGTGTGTGTGTGTTATACCTTAGCCTTAGAACCTTCGCCTCAAACAGGGAAAACTCTTTCGACAATTTGATTTAGAAAGAGAGATCAAAGAGGATTAGAAAGAAAGTGAAACAAAGTAAATTGAAAGCCTTTATATATATATATATATATCCACCCATGAGGCGGTTCCTTCATTTACCATTATTATTATTAGTAGTAGTAGTATAAATCTTGTGTGGCCAGATTTTTGCCAACACAAAAAGATATTAGTTTATTGTCTTCTTAAGACAACACACACATTATTATTCATTAGATATATATACATACATATCTATATAATAAATCACTTCATTTACATCCAGGACCGTTGGATCAAGGGACAAACATCAAAGACAGCCGTTGGATTACTTTTATTTGGAGTTGCACATACTTATCATCACATGGTCCATTTTTATTTCATAGAGCATTTATGAGTTGCTTTTACTTTTTTAGAGACTTACCATCACTGTGCCTTGTTTCACTTCATAGACTGATCTTTTTGAGAGTTGAGACCTACCTTTTGAGAGTTCATAGCCTTAGCTTCGTTCCTTTCTTCTGCTTAGCTTCTTCTCCTCTCCGCCGAATTCACTGCTTCTTCTCTTCTCCGCCGAATTCATCTCCGCTCCCATCTTGCAAAAAATTGAACCGCAACCCTCCCTCTCCCTCACTCTCGCTTCTATCTCTTTCCTTCTCATTTTGCAGGCTACCGCCACCACTACACCATCGCCGGAACTCCCATCCCTGCGTCCCTTCCCAACCTCAATCGTTGTGCCTTCGCATCGTCGTTTCCTCCTCTTTAATCTCATCCGTCACCGTCGCCACCTCCGAGCCACTGCTGCTACAAGATCTTCCATGAACATGGCCTCGAACCATCTCCATCGTAATAGCCAGGTCGCCACCACGCTATTCTCTTATTTCTTCTCCGAAACCCTAACCCTGTTCTCATTAAAATTGATTTATGTTTCTAATTTGGGAAACATTAACTTCCAATTGAGTCTTGAGTTGGCTAAATCTAAGTTTAATTTCTCTAACTTTGCATCATATTTCTCTCTATTTCCCCCCCTCCCCTCCCATTTTTATTGTTCTTATTTGCATCATTTTACAGGCACATGCAAGGTTGTTCTCTTGAAGGGCCCATTTCTTCCGCCATTTCTGCATAAGTGAAGAATCTCTTTCTCTCTCCACACTACCGACGCTACCATCACCGAACATACTAGTCAAGAAATGGCTAATTTTGATTTTTTTTTTTAATATTACTGATTTTGATTTTCTTTTTTGCTGAAGCTTTCATGGCCGAAGACACTAGAGAACATATAGCTCAACATCAAGAGAAAATCTGAGATATCATCTTTTGTTTTCGATTTGAATCAACTGAAAGATCGAACAGGAGAAACTATGATCGAATCTGTCCAAAAACATGTTCTTTTAACTATAAAGAAAAATATGCATTGTATTTGTTGAAAACATCTCATTAATTTTGAACTAATCCCCCATCTTTCCCTTTCAAATGCTTCACCATGGTCAACCACACCTTGCTGCATCTTCATACTCAGTGGTAAATTAGTTACTGTTATTTATTAGTTTTTTATTTCTATTAAACTCTCATTTTAGTTTGATTTCCCTAAACACATGGATTCATAGCTTGAAGGATTTGATTTAATTACTTAGTTTTTCCAGCATAATTGATGGCACTGACCATCTCAGACTTAGTTTCATTTCTCAGGTTTTTTATTTCTGGGAATAGAAACAGAAATTGGGAAACTGAAACTCTGAGGAACAAGGTCCAATTTGTTTGTTTTGCATTTGTTTGAAATTTATGTTCTCAATTATTTTCTATCTATTTCTATTTTTTTTAAACAATTTTTATGATGTGAGGTAAACAATAAGACTTTTAGGTACTATTTTTTTTTTTTTTTTTTTTTGTTCTCGGAAAAATAGGAACAAAATCATAAATATGAGGATTAAAAAAAATCTGTTCTTGTAGATTTTATGAACCACTCATCTATTTTTAATGGTGAGCATTGTTTTTCTAGATTTTTTGTTATGAGTTTGCATCAGAGAAGTTTTCAGCTGGTTCACCATTTATGACCAAGCATTAGGTAAGTTATTTTCTATTTTTCAGGACCTATATTATCTAAACAAGCATATTATTCAAGTATTCAGTTATTTTTTAAGTAAGTTTGTATTGGTTGTAATTGCAATTGAAGGTCTTGCTTGCTGCCCACATTTTTAAATAGTTTAGGAAAAAATGATTTTTCTTTACATTTTCAATCTCTTTTATCTTTTATTTTTACTTAAAACTCCATTCTCTTACTTCTATTTATTTATTTATTTATTTTTTTATTTTTATTTTTTTGTGTGTTTCATATTATGTCAAATGTAACATTGGTTACTCTCAATAAAGTTGGAAATGCCCATTTGTGTAATTTTTTTTGGTTTAAATCTTCTAAAATTTGCATTTTTTGGATTTAATTTAAATTAATTTTTTTAGGTAGGGGACAATGGTTTCGTACAGGACTATTAAAGAGTAGAGATTTATTTAAAAGTTTTGGTGTATGGGTAATATTTAATACTTTTATTAATTTTGTTTGAACAATTTTTGTTTGAGGGAGATAGTAGGTAGATTGTATCTGTAAAACTAAGATCCCATTTGCAAAAATAAAAATAAAAATAATGATATGGTCTTCTCTAGATATGCTTTTAAATTGTTAGTTGGAATTTGAAAGTTTTGCATGAGTTATATTACGATTCATATAACCTTTCATTCTTGGAAGTTGAAAATATAGAGTTATTGTAATAATTCTTACATCTTATTATGTGTTAAATGTATGAAAATTAGAAAGAATGTGGAGGTAATATATATATATATATATATTCATATTCTTGGACGAAGTGTAAAATGCATTCAGTCGTGTTTTGTTGGACTTTGAAGTTTGCATTTTGGAGCATGGTTTATAGTATTTTTATCGATGTTGGACTGTAGGGGATAAAAGTAATGGTAATTTCTCTCTCGAAAAATCTTCATCAGTAGCATTTTTTTTGTTCTTTGTGACCTAGATCTGATTATAGCCGTGTTAAGTGAGATTTGGTTTGCATTTGAGAATTTGATATTGGAGTTTTAATTAATTTATTTTGTTCTTTGTGACAAAGATAAGAATTCTTTTTTACTTCTAATTTTCATTTCTACATTCAAAAAATCTCTTATATTTTTTTGTTCCCAATGTTTTCAAAAACATTTTTTTGTTCCTACATTGTGTTATCATTGAATTTTTTTTATATTATTTTTTTGTGTAATTTATCATGTCTAAATTTGTTCCTTTTGTATTTTAGTTTTTTTAGCTACGGTTGAAATTTAAAAGAGAATCTATTGGAAGTTCTATTAATGATATTCAATTATTAGTTGTTAGTGATGTTTAAATGAAATAGGTGTAGAATGTTAGTTTTGATTAGTAGTTATTATGGATGTTGAATGTTAGCTATAGTGCAGAATGGGTGCAGAATGTTGTATACAGAGAAAATTATGTCAATTTCGATATTCTGTTACATCCGTGCCTTCAGGCATGGGTTATACGCTAGTATATATATATATATATATATATGTATATATATATTTACACAAAATTCTTAGTTTAGGTCTTGTTGTTGTTAGAAGCGACGCCGACCACATTAGCATTACGACAATAACATATTTAGTAGTACAAAAATCGAGGTGAATGTACTGTCTTCTATGTAAATTATTAAATTATATTTTTTGTATTAAATTGTGGAAAAGAAAATATTTATTAGAAAAGAAAGATTTTATAACGTTACATAGATCGAGTACATTTTTAAGCATGGAAAGTAATTTTATTGATTATCTGATGCCATATTGTGATCCCGACAAGAGAGCGTGTCCTATGGGACGTTGTTGGTCCTGACAGGAGGGCATATTCTATAGGACGTTTGCGTTATGACCTGATAGGAGGGCAAGTCCTACAGGTGGTTGTTGTTATTGTTGTTGTTGTTTACTATTAATATGGTGGAGTCGAATATGGTATTGATTACTAATATGGTGGAGTTGAATATGCTATTGACAATATAGTATGATGGAGTTGAATATGTTTATGATATGGTGGTTTATACTACGTGTTGGCTCCTACAATTGGAGATATTAAATGGCATTGATAGTGATGGCAACCTTAGATTGTACAGTTGTGTAGGTTGCGGTACAGTCATAACTCTCAATTATGAGGTAAAACGATTATATGGTTAGTAGGATAATATGTGTGCGGTATTTTACTATATATCAAAATAATTTGATTAGTTAATTTAAATGTATTTGTTTTATTGTGATGATAATTGTGAAATTTTATTTCACCTCAATGTGCCGCTATTTTTATATTATGTTTTGAAAGTGGTGTTTAATAATTATGCTTGATCCATAAATTATTTTTATGTTATGAAGAAAGTACACCGATAAAATATATTGTTTTAGGTACCTTAGCTAGAGACGGGTCCACTACTGGAACTAGGTAGAGTCAGAAGGTGGTGTGGTTTTTGAGGATTGACAGGATTAGTGTGAACCTTGAAAGGTTCAGTTTCTTTTTGTAGTTTCGTTGTGGATATTTGGGATATGTGTATTTCTAAATTTTGAAGTTGGTAAATATTGTTTGGAAAAAAATATCTATATCAGTACATGTTTATATATTTGTTGGTTGGTTAGATAATATCAAGTTGACGTCACGCTCGGCGTCGGGCGTTGGGGGCCTGAGTTGTGGTGTGACTACATGCATTTTATCAATTCACAAATAAAACTCAGGGACATATTTTTCACATAATTTTGACATAATAATCCTAAATATTTCATGAAAACTAACAATTAAAAATTAACAATAATTTTAGCATGAATCACATAATAACGAGAGAGAAATTAAATATAAATATTAAAAGAGTTAGAAATTCTACTGAGTTTTGGCTTACAATCCCACTATTTTTATCGTAGGGTCGATGAAAATGGTACTGCATATGAAATTTTATTTGAATTTCTATTTAATTTGTAATAGTTGTATTTTTTATTTACTATTCAAAAATTGACTCAATAGATCGCTAATTATAATTATCGTCGTAGTTTGTAAAATTTCTCAGATTTTTATAAAATAGAATATTGACTATTCAATTTTAGTTTTAATTCTCCAAAGGGAGAAACTGCGTGGCGGCCCTAAGAAATTGGGTCGTTATAGATTGGGAGATTGGGAAGGCAGCTTCAGGATCGAAGGCTTGCTTGAAGATTAAAGATTCTGGGAATCTCTTCGACTCTAGTTTTTCAATCCTCTCTTCTCTTTCACTTCTTATGCATGATAAAGTTGAGATTTTTTATTATTGATTATTTCCGAATCATGGGTTTATGTTTGGATTTAGTTATGGATATTTCGTTGGATGATATAAACATGCTTAGCTAGATCTTTACTATCTAAGGGGATTTGAATAGCTTTGTATGAATTATGCTTTGAGGCTTTAAGATTTCATTAATTAAATTCCATGTTTCAATCATTTGTGTTTCTTTATAGTTGATTAGGCACTCGACAGTGGTAATTTTACACATTGAGACTAGAGAAACACAACCTGAGTATACTAGTGCAAAAGGCTAGTATAGATTGGGTATTTGATAGGCAAAACTTAATGATTGAATAATTAGTTGAATTGAAGAGACTTATTAATTTAAGTAATTATACAAACTACCATACTCAGCACTCGACAAAGTGGGTGAGGTTAGTATAGAGACCTATAGTTAATGATTTGGCATGAATTTAATTAACAAACTTGAAGTGGATTAGTATAGTTTATCAAAGTGATGTCAAACCCCCCTAAAGCTTTTATTCCGTTAAATTTCTTTAAATCAAAATTTCCATTAGCCATTTACTTTCTTTACTAATAATTAATTTAGTTGTTAATTTAATTTTCATCTTTAAATCTTGGATAGTCTAGATAAAATTGAGTTATTCTAATAGTGGTACTTGACTGTTTCTAACTACAATACTAGAAGGCGACACTTGATTTGTGGATCACTTTATTACTTATTCGACCTCCTATATTTGCGAGTACGCATAACGCATAATTATCGCAACAAATTTTTGGTGTCGTTTCTGGGGAATTGAAAGTTAGAAATTAAGTTGATATTGCTATCAAGTATCTTGATCTTAATTTAAACATTTTTTTTTATTTAGTTCAATCTTTTTCTTTGGTTGTGGTTGTTGACAGTATATGCAACAAAGTTGTAGCTCGAAAATTCTTCATCTTGATCTAGAAGTTGAACGCACACTAAGGAGATTAAGTAGAGAAATGAGAGATTAAGCTCAGGAAATGGCCGAAAGTGGTAATAACCATCTACCACAACAATCGCCAGTACCTCAAGTACTACCACAACAATAGCAACGGGTCCTTCGGGATTATTTTAGCCCATAGTGAGTGATAATTACCCAAATGATATCATTTGGCTAAGGTTATTCCCATTTTCTTCGAGACCGAATAGAGGTTGGCACCAATGTGTACAAACGGGGAATATCTCTACTTGAGAGGAACTAGCACAAAAGTTCCTCACTAAGTTCTTTCCCCAATCGAAGACTTCACAATTGAGATGCGAAATACTCAATTTTGCCACAAGGATTATGAGCCACATTTTTAGGCTTGGGAGCAGTTTAAGAACTTATTGAGAAGATTCACCCAACACGAGTATCAAGATTGGTTTCAAATACAACTCTTTTACAACGGGTTGTATGGATAAACTAGAACGTAGTGGATGCTGCATCAGGGGGTTCTTTGTTATCTAAGACTTATGAGGAAGCTCAAGCATTATTGGAGGAGATGACGGCCAATAAGGCCCAATAACCACAATATAGGATGAAAGGTAGCTTGTATTCATGAGGTTGATCCTCTACCTACCTTGTCGGCTCAAATTTTGAAGCTCATGAAACAAATTGTTCCTTTTACCACAATGGACGCCTCATCAAGTAGAGAGATGGATAATATGGCTAGTGTTTTCTAACTAGGGAATGATAATGAATTTGAGGAATGTCATTTCATCAACAACCTGGCTTACACCTTTAGGCCTACTAATAAATTCCAATTCATTATCCTCCTAGGATCCGGAACCATGAAAAATTTTCTTACGCAAATACCCATAATGCCTTGTAAGCTCCTCTTGGTTATCCTAAACAACCACAGGGTTTTTTTCCGCAATAATCGAGTTGTCCTTCACAACAAGAACAAGTCGATAAGAATAAATCACCATTAGAAGACATGTTCACTGCATTCATGAAGAAAACTCAGAGTATCTTAGAATCTCATAATCGTCTCAATAAACATGAGACTTGTCTTAACAATATTGAGATGACCTGCACTAATATCAACATAACCGTGAAGTCCCTTGACACGCAAATCGGTCAACTTGCTAGCTCCATCAAGTGGAAGCCTTCAAGAAAATTCCCAAGTGATACGGAAACCAACCCAATGGATTTTAAGGCTACTACTTTGAGAAGAATAAAGGAAGTTGAAGCAACAAAGCCACAAGAAGACGAGTCCAATGAGAAAGCTAGTTGTGAAAAGGTGGACATTATGGATGAGAAGCAAAAGGAATTCCCCAAGGCAACTCTGGATTCCATCTCATTCCCAGACAACCCTCCCATGATCACGCCACCATTATCGTACCTACAACGGTTTCAAAACAAAAGAAGTTGGATAGCCAATTTGCTAAGTTTCTAGAGATTTTTAAGAAAATTCACATCAGCATTCCTTTCGGGGATACATTAGAGAAAATGCCCAATTATTGAAAAAATTTGAAAGACATCGTGGACAAGAAGAAAAAGTTAGAAGAATACAAAACTGTCAAGCTCATGGAAGAATGTAGTGTGACTCTTCAACGTAAACTACCGCAAAAATTAAAGAATCCCCGAAGCTTCACCATCCCATACACCATTGGGAGTTATCATTTTGAGAAGGCATTGTGCGACTTTGGAGCTTGTATCAATCTCATGCCTTTATCCATTTTTCAAAAGTTAGGGCTTGGAGAAATAAAGCCCACTACTATTTCCTTGCAAATGGCGGATCGTTCTCTTACTTATCTAAAGGTCGTTATTGAAGATGTGTTGGTAAAACTTGATAAATTTATTTTTTCAGTTGATTTTGTTATGTTGGACATGGAAGAAGACCGTGAAATTCCCATTATTCTTGGGAGGCATTTTCTTGCATCTAGAAAGACGTTAATTGAGTCAAGAAAAAGAGGAAAATTCGCTCATTCCACTGAAAATATACAAATCCTCTTTTGCTTGGTCTACTCCCGACATCAAGGGGATAAGCCCAAACATTTGTATGCACAAGATTCTTATGGAAAACTCTTATAAGCCTTCAATTGAGCATCAACGAATGCTTAACCTAGCTATGAACGAAGTTGTTCGAGCCAAAGTTCTCAAGCTATTGAATATAGGGATCATTTATGTAATTTCGAATAGTACGTGGTTGAGCCTCGTGCAAGTGGTACCGAAGAAAGGAGGAATGACGATGATTAAAAATGAAAACAATGAGCTAATCCCCTCTTGGACTGTTATAGGGTGGCGGGTATGCATTGATTATTAGAAGTTGAGCAGGGCTATAAGGAAGGATCATTTTCCCCTTCTCTTCATTAACCAAATATTAGACCGGTTATTATTATTTTTGTTTCCTTGACAAATATTCTGGCTATAATCAAATAGGCATTGCACAGAAAGATCAAGAAAAGACTACTTTTACATGCCCATATAGTCATTCACTTTTGTTTTTGTTTATTTTTACTTTTTATATTTTATGTGTTTTTCTATATTATCTATTGTGATCCAAAGTATAAATTTATTCCCTTTAAACCTAAGTTTCAAATTTGTCTGAACTTGTACTCTCGTTTTAACACTAATTGGGCGGGACAAAATACAGTGTCTACAGCTGTCCCTCTTTAACTTGTGAGTTTATTTTTAATGACAAAGAAGGAGACAGAGATATTTTATTCCACTAGACATAATATTTGAAAGACATAAATTTAAATTTTACTTTAGGCAAAGTTTTGAAGCATACCTGAACATTACTGCATCTACCCTTTGGATACAGTAAATGACTTTCTCTAAGAAGGCTGAATGACCGGTCCTTGATGATCTCAAAGTAGGCTAAATGATTGGTCCCTGAGGCTTTGTGACAATATCTTCTCAACGGAGGCTGAACGACCTGCCCTTGAGGCTTTATAGAATCTTCTCAACGCAGGCTGAATGACCTGTTTCTAAGGATCTCAAAGGTGGCTAAATGACCATCCTTGAGTACTTACCACTAGATCCTCTCAAAATAGATAGGATAACCTATTTTTCAAGGATATGGAATCCTCTCAAAGAAGCTTGAATGACCAATCCTTGAAGGATGTTATGGACCATCTTAAAAGGAGGCTAAATGACCAATCCCTAAAGCTGTTAAGGAAGGCTAAATGGCCTGTCCCTGAGTACCTTCAAGATCTCTTCAAAGGAGGCCAAATGGCCTTTCTTTGAGGATCTCCTCTATATTTTTCTTCAAATGAGGCTGAATGACAAGTCCTTGTCTTGGATTCGATATAACTTCTTCGTTTTCTCCTTCAGGTCCACTTCCGACATTATGTAATTCTGCACAAGACATTTCAATAGTTCTCTTCGGTATCCATTTCGTTTTGGATTCGTCCTTGTTAGACAAAAACTTAGGGTTCCGAAATAGACTTGATACTTTAAAATGCCCAACCCTATTACAATAATAACATCTCAAATATAATTTACCATAGAAAGCACGAGATATAAAACAACAATCATTTCTAACAATAGCCACATAATTATCACTGGCTTGTAATGAAGGATGAGACGATAAAATATATCCACTTTACCTAGAAAAATCATTTTCAGAAGCTCTTCAAATAGATTAGAGGTCGGATTTTGATTTTTCCAATTTTTTTCAAAGTAAATCGATTTTAGAAACAAGATCTGACCTTTGCGCGGAAATCGCATCAAAATTATTTTTTAAAACTCTGTTTTCATTTTCAAGAGAATCCATTTTAGAGAGAAAATTATTAATTTCAGAAACAACATCCAAACATTCTTTTGTACCACAATAATCATCCAAATGAACTTTAGATTTTCGGACACTTTTTCTACCATTTTGAAGATAATCAAATTTTCTTTTTAAATTCAAACTCTCTTTAGCAAAACGTAATGTGAAAGAAAATAATTTTTCCATAACAATATGGACATTTTCATTATCATCATCTCCATCACTACCACAAGAATCACAAGAATCATAAACCATATTTTCATATCCGAATTTACCACTATCAAAAGAGGATACACAAAACACATCATCTATGGTGTGTGCACGTGACCGGTTTAGCTAGGATGTTAAGCATAATCGAGCTAAAACCAACTCTAATGCCAATTGTTGGCCTAGTGAGCTACCTAAGAGGGGGTGAATTGGGTAGTATTAAAAAATTATTAGAATAATAATAACACTTCAAAAATTCAAAAAATTAATTTTATCCTAAAATTAATTATTATCTTCATAGTAGAGGATATGTGTTATCAACTAGGTGCACACCAAACAACAATATAAGTAAAATAAATAAAGCAATACACCACAATATATCCTAGTTCACCAAACAACTCTTGGCTAATCCAATCTTCTGAGCCCCACGGAGATTCGCACCCATTAAACTCAAGATCCCTTTAAAGGTAGGAACCAAATCCTCACAAAGATTCTGTTCATAGGCTTAGAATCAACATTTACAAATTCATTTTCCCAAGCTCAAGAATAACCTCTACTTTTTACAGGCTCAAGAATAACCTAATTCTATTACAGGGAGAATCACGACCTAATTCTTTTTATACCTTAGGCTCAAAAATAAAAATTTCAAAAAAAACACTCCAACTATCTTTTTCCCAAGTAAGGATGGAACCATTATAAAATCACTCACAAATTCAATCAAGGAAGAATTAACACCTAATCTTTTTATACCTTAGGTAAAGATCAAAACCTGAATCACTTTACCAGAAGAGATTAAAACCAGTCACTCTTAATTAGATACTTCCAATAGTATCTAATCTGACACTCAACTCACCAATTACAAATAATTCATGAGTGATTTTCCCACTCGGAGCTTCTACCGCCCTAGATAAATTAGAACTCAAATAATATTCCAAAACTAGCGATAGAAAAATAAGATATTCAAAATCTAATTTTAAACAAAAATTGGGTAGTACGTAATTGAACATGTAATTAGATTTCTCAAGAAATTGTTTCAAAATTATTTTTCAATAAGAAATCTGGAAAACAATTTCAAAGATCAAATTCCAAATAATAAATAATAGAATTAAGCAATAATTAATAACAAGTAATTTAGAATGATCTTACCAGGATTTCACCGAATAAATAATGATTAGCAATGCAACTTCAAATCTATGATCAACAATAATTTTCTTAAATATCTCAAGAATAATTTTCAAGAAAATTCTCACAAAACTCTCAGTATGATAACACTTAGAAAGTACAAGAGCTGAATAGCTCATAATGATTGATATATTATCTATTTGAAGCGAAAAACGTAGGTCTATTTAAAAGAGAATAAAACAAGCTCTCCAATTGTTAGTTCTTACTTGTTATGACATTTAATTACTCTTATAGACCCCTTATATCATTAAGACTTCATCCTTGTCGAAATTACTTAATTATTGCTTTTAAAATTCTCAATTAAGTCTCCCAATTATTTCTCAATCACAATTAAATAGGATAGAAAGAATTACATGTACCAAATTGAGAAATATATATATATATATATATATATATATATATATATCATATCAAAAGGGATATCCAAATAGGGGTATCATATCTTTAAAATATCCCTATCCGTAAAATCTCTCAATCAAGTAAACAAATAACGGCTAGTATTTAAATTAAAATCCACAAAATCCTCAAAATGCGAAACTGGCCATCAGTCGACAAACACACATCCATTGGTCGACCGCCTAATTTAGGATATAGCCCAAGCCAAAATTCCATCGTCATAAGTCGACTTACCTATCGACCAAGATATATAGAGAGTTCATCTTTTAAGCATTGTTTGACCTACCTATTGACCGAAAGATTCAGGAACTTCTTCTTTAAAGCACAAGTCGACTTACCTGTCGACTGCCCATGTTGGAACTCTTCTCCTTAATCATTTTATTTGAAATTTTTCACCCCTGTAACCGATTTCTTTTCTCGGTTAGCTCTACCAAAATATTAAAATCAATTTTAATTAATTATCAATATTTCTTTTTTAATTACACATTGGAGCAACTAATTTCACGAATTAGGATCCTATAAAAAACAGACATATTTATAAAACTCATTTTGTATTGTGTGTGATCCAAATTGAGATATTGAGAGTTGAAATTTAACCTGAGTTGTTTTCCCTAGGTTCTTCAAATTCTTCAACCTCTTAATCCTTCATCATCTTTGTCATCATCTTTTAGCATCCATTCATTACTTGTCATCATATCTTTATCATTGGAACTAATAAAGTGAAACACTCAATTAAACCATTAGTTCGACCAAAAAACTCAACCTTTAATTGTCCATTAAAATCTTAGGATTAACAATCTTCCCATTTTTTATGATGACAATTAACTTTGATGTTTTCTTGAAAACAATAATGTAACCACGCTCCTCCTAATTCCGAGGACGGGTTCTTTAATTCATTAAAGCAAAGTAATGAAGATAATCAAAAGATTTTCAATTAGAGAACAAATTTCAATATACAATAAACTCCCCCTTAAGATATTCAACAAAATATCAACTAATTCTCTCCCTTTATCATCTCAAAAAATTGGGGAGGGGGAACGAAAAATACTATTCTAGGCAAATATCATTATGCCTAGGCTATACCAAAAACATCATTCTAAGCAAGCAATCTTCCTCTATATAATTAAAAATGAGCAAATTCATGCATATGTGAATAATCATAACATTTCACCAATGTAACATGATATCAATTAATATCTTCCTAGAATTTAGAAACCTGTGATCTTTAACGCACTAAAATAGGAAGCATATCTCAAGAATAATTTATCAATTATTCTCATCAATATGTACGATCACTAATTAATTCCAAACAATCTTAATCTTATCAATCAATAAAGTTATCTCAAGTAACATACTTCTTATAATCATTAACGCCCAAAAACATGGATCATATCTCAATTAATAACAATGTTATCTCATATCATTCTAGATCCCTTCATAAACATAAGCATTTAAAAATCAGGAGGCATGAAACGTCTAAGAAAAATAGATTATCATGTATATAGCAAGATACTTGATATCCATAAATATATTCATATGCACAAAAATATTAACTTGAAACACTAAGCACAGTTTGATATGTGTTCAAATGATCATATATGGTATTAAAAAGAATTCTCATACTTTCATACTAATTTAACCATAAAAGTCTTATCATGATCAAATTAAATCATTCAATTCACCTCTATATAAAATATTATGCATTTTAATAAATCAAGATGTATAAAATAAAAACTCCATTCACTTAATTCAATTTCTAAATCTCATAACATGTTTTAAAAATTAACTCATGATCACTACTTGATATAAGTACATAAAAATATGTTAATAATCCTTAACTAAACGTGATTCTTATAATCTCCATGCATTGTTTCTAAGACAAAAAGTGAACACATCATTTAAAATAGGTCTTAGAAACAATTATCAACTTACCTATTCGGAAAGTTGGGACTCTCCCTCTTTAAAAAATTTAATAAATTTAAAATGCGAGAGATTAGGAGTACCTTTTATATCTTTCGGGGTGACTTTATTTTTTACCACATTTGTGCTCATGATTGCTTTAGGTGCATAATTTCCCTTGCCCTATTCGGATCCTCTCAACCTTTGATTTTTACCATTTAATTAATTGATGATTCCTTTTGTATGTATCGCTTGTGGCTTCCTGGTGATATCCCATCTTGACTTTTGTACAACTTTTCTCTTTCCACATTTCTCTTGTGGCTTTTAAGTAATTTCACATTCTGTCTTTGGTGGATCTTTTTGCTTCATATGCGTTGCTTGTGGATCCTTGATGACTTTTTGTCTTGGTTTCGAAATAACTTCTTTGTTTATTCCTTCAGGTCCACTAACGACATTATGTAATTCTACACAAGATATTTCAATAGTTCTCTTCGGTATCCATTTCATTTTGGATCTGTCCTTGTTAGGCCTAAACTTAGGGTTCCGAAACGGACATGATACTTTAAAATGCCCAACCCTATTACAATAATAACATCTCAAATCCAATTTACAAGAGAAAGCACGAGATGTAAAATAAGAATAATTTCTAACAATAGCCACATAATTATCACTGGCTTGTGATGAAGGATGAGATGATGAAACATATCTACTTTGCCTAGAAAAATCAGTTTTAAAAGCTCTTGAAATAGACTTGACGTCGGATTTTGATTTTTTAAATTTTTTCCTAAGTAAATCGATTTTAGAATCAAGATCTGACCTTTGCGTGGAAATCGTATCAAAATTATTTTTTAAAACTCTGTTTTCAGTTTTAAGAAAATCAATTTTAGAGAGCAAATTATTAATTTCAAAAACAACATCCTAAAATTCTTTTGTACCACAATAATCATCCAAATGCAATTTAGATTTTTGGACACTTTTTCTACCATTTTCAAAAGACTCAATTTTTCTTTTTAAATTCAAACTCTCTTTAGCAAAAAATAATATGAAAGAAAGTAATTTTTCCATAACAATAAGAACATTTTCATTATCATCATCTCCATCACTACCACAAGAATCACAAGAATCATAAACCACATTTTCATTTACGAATTTACCACTATCGAAAGAGGATACACAAAACACATCATCTATGGTGTGTACACGTGACCGATTTAGCTAGGATGTTAAGCATAATCAAGTTAAAATCAACTCTGATGCCAATTGTTGGCCCAGTGAGCTACCCAAGAGGGGGGTGAATTGGGTAGTATTAAAAAGTTATTAGAATAATAATAACACTTCCAAAATTCAAATCATTAATTTTATCCTAAAATTAATTATTATCTTTATAGCAGCGGATATTTATTATCAACTAGGTGCACACCAAACAACAATATAAGTAAAATAAATAAAGCAATACACCACAATATATCCTGGTTCACCAAGCTACTCTTGGTTAATCCAATCCTTCGAGCCCCATGGAGATTCGCACCCACTAAACTCAAGATCCCTTTAAAGATAGGAACCAAACCCTCATAAGGATTTTCATAGGCTTTGAATCAACATTTACAAGTTCTTTTTCCCAGGCTCAAGAATAACGTCTACTTTTTAGAGTCTAAAGAATAACCTAATTCTATTACAGGGAGAATCACAACCAAATTCTTTTTATACCTTAGGCTCAAGAATGAAAACCTCACAAAAACACTCTAACTATTCTTTTCCGAAGTAAGGATGGAACCTTTAAAAAATCACTCACAAATTCAATCAAGGAAGAATTAACACCTAATCTTTTTATACCTTAGGCAAAGATCAAAACATCAATCTCTTTACCGGAAGAGATTGAAACTAGCTACCCTTAATTAGACACTCCCAATAGTATCTAATCCAATACCCAACTCACCAATTACAAATAATTCATAAGTGATTTTTCCACTCGGAGCTTCTACCACCCCAGATAAATTAGAAATCAATTAATATCCCAAAACTAGTGATAGAAAAGTGAGATATTCAAAATCTGATTTTAAACAAAAATTGGGTGGCACATAATTGAGCACATAATCAGATTTCTCAAGAAATTGTTTCAAAAATATTTTTCAATAAGAAATCTGGAAAACAATTTCAAATAATAAATAATAGAATCAAGCAACAATTAATAACAAGTAATTTTGAATGATCTCACCAGGATTTCACTGAATAAATAATGATTACCAATGCAACTTCAAATCGATAATCAACAATAATTTTCTTCAATATCTCAAGAATGATTTTCAAGACAATTCTCACGAAACTCTCAGTATGATAACTCTTAGAAAGCACAAGAGCTGAATAGCTCAGAATGATTGATATCTTATCTATTTGAAATGAAAAACACATGTCTATTTAGAAGGGAATAAAACAAGCTCTCCAACGGCTAGTTCCCAATTATTATGACATTTAACTACTCTTATAGACCCCTTCTATTATTAAGACTTCATCCTGGTCCAAATCACTTAATTATAGCTCTTAAACATTTTAATTAAGTCCCCCAAATATTTCTCAATCACAATTAAATAGGATAGAAAGAATTATATGTACCAAATTGAAAAATATTTAAAATATATGTACTATATCAATAGGAATATTCAAATAGGAGTATCATATATTTAAAATATCCATATCCCTAAAATTTCTCAATCAAGTAAACAAATAACAGTTAGTATTTAAATCAAAATCCTCAAAATCCGAAATTGGCCATCAGTCGACAGACACACATCCATCGGTCGATCGCCTAATTTAGGATGTAGCCCAAGCCAAAATTCCATCATCATAAGTAGACTTATCTGTCGACCTAGAGATACAGAGAGTTCATGTTTTAAGCATAGGTCGACCTACCTGTCGACCAGGAGATTCAGAGACTTCATCTTTTAAGCACAATTCGACTTATATGTCTACTACCTATGCTGGAACTCTTCTCCTTAATTGTTTTCTTTGACATTTTCACCCCTTTACCCAATTTATTTTCTCAATTAGCTCTACTAAAATATTAAAATCAATTTTAATTACTTATCAATATTTCTTTTTCAATTACACATAGGAGCAAATAATTTCACTAATTAGGATCCTATATAAAAACACATATTTATAAAAAATCATTTTGTGTCGTGTGTGATCCTAATTGGGATATTAACAGTTAAAATTTAACCTGAGTTATTTATCCTAGGTTCTTCAAATTCCTCAACCTCTTAATCCCTTATCATCTTTATCATCATCTTTTAGCATCCATTCATTACTTGTCATCATATCTTCATCATTGGAACTAATAAACAGAAACGCTCAATTAAACCATTAGTTCCCCCCAAAACATAAACCTTTAATTTTCCATCAAAATCTTAGGATCAACAACAATGACTTCTCAAGGATGTTTAAGGACATCTCGGAGATACGCCCGGACACAGGGCTTGAGAGAATGTCATAATGCTGACACCTATGGACTTCGACCAGACCCACTAGGGTTTCTTATGTACCTTGGTAATCTACCAAGGACAAGTTGAAGCGAATTCCACTGGGGGTGAAGGAATTAAAGTGATGACCACACCTATAAAGGTTCCATTTGTCCTAGTATTTACCAAGACTCAGGTCGACACCTAGTTCATCCTTGATTAGGGAACTAATTTTAAAGTTAACGTAATTTAATTCACGATTAATGGAGAATTTTTTGTCTAAGTTGACTTAGTGTAAATCCCGATGGTGGAGAAGTTTTATGGAGACTGTACCGATTTGTGGGTTGCCTACGTATCTTGGTATTCACCAAGAATCAAGTCAAGAAGTAGTTCATTGTCTTTATGTTGTTGACTGAACCCAAAAGCATTTCTTTCTTATCCCTAACTTTTCCAGGAATTAGGTTGACACGTAGTTCATGGTCTGATGAAAGGTTTTTTTATTTTAGGTTATCGGCCAAACCCACAAGGTTTGCCTAGGTATTCTGGACTTTGCCGAAAATCAAGTCGAAACGTAGTACACCTCATTATCATAAGGATTTTAATGTTGACGACCGAACCTCAAAAAGGTTACCTACATATCCCTATTTTCACAGAGAATCAGGTTGAAACGTACTTTATGCCCTTTAGTTTGTCAATTGAACCATCAAGAGTTTCCTACATATCTCGGGCTTAGTCGAGAATTAGGTTGACACGTAGTTCCTCTTACATGTTTAATGAATTTAATTGAGTTCAATATGATTTGGGTTTTCAATGTCACGTCGTAAGACAAAATGAACACTATTTCCATCAGCAAAACAACGAATAGGATGAAATATGCCCCAGTCTCTGACTAGGGCAACGACTGGATAAGTTTCGTTGAGGAATCTATTATGACACTTTCTACTTTGCAATTCACAATTACGGAGAGCGTGAAATATACCCAACCTGTGGGCTAGGGAGAAGACTAGTTAGCTGCTGGATTGAGAAGCTAAATTGGTTTGTCTAACTATTAGTCGGAGGTGAAGAAAAATGAATTTGGGATTTTACTGATTTAAATCCTTGAATACACCTGCCGACGTGTTTGTTATTGAATTATTTATTATTATTTTCTTTTTCAAATGTGAAGTTAATCTTTTTAGGATTTTGCCTATTGGTGTAACACCTGGGTCGTTTAATTTTTTATGATATCGATAGATATTTTATATGTTAAATTCAACTGCTAAGTTTACTTTATCCTAAAACAATTTAATTTGATTTTGATTTGACTCTTTTTGATTTGATACTTTTTCGATTTGATGTTACTTACGATTAGACGCTTACTTTTTATACCTTTATGAAAACGTGACCTGAATTGTCATGACAATGTCTTAAATGTTAATTGGTACACACCTTTCGACACTCCATGCATCCTGAGGTAAGTTCAGGCTCTTCAATTAACGTTTTAAATTGGTTTAAAAATATAATTTAAAAAATCCGAAAAAATTCATTTTTAGCAAAATGAGGGCCGAAGAGCCATTTTTGCATCCCTGCGTATTTGTTTTAGTATTTTAATTTTTCTCTGAAGTGAGATGGGTTCACAAATTTTGGTATATCACACTTCTAGGGAAAGGAGTTTTGTACTCAATTTTCTCAATTATACCTTAGTTTAAGTAATAACATTATGTTTTTTAAAATAAAAAAGGTAGAATCATGCCCACTGCTCTCGGATGGATGAACTTATTCCCTTGCCCCTAGTGTTCGGCCAATAATAGATTGTTAGAGACTAGACAATTGTTTCTTTAGAATAATGGCAGTGGTGAGTTTAATATGTCTTCTAAAACTCACGTAATAATCCTAAAAATTCCAACATATACCCTTAAGTCGAAACCCTAGTAATAAAACTTTGAATTTTCTATTTTAGACGACACTAAGTCAACTATGGGTTCTTCGGGTGAGAGCGGTCGTCGTTCTTCCTGTTCTGATGGGAAGGGTAAATCCTCCAAGACCCCACTAAGAGGGAGTACTTCAAACTGCTCCCGAGGTCGACCCAGGGCATCGACACTTAGGATTTATAATGATGTGCCTACCCTTTCTGTTTCTACTGCTGAGGAGACTTTTAGGTCATCCAAAGTGGATGACTGGATGATGGTTGGTTCGTCGGGTGCTCCTATAGGTCCTAGTGATCTACCCAAGAGGAGGGGTGAATGGGGTAGTTATAAAAATTTAAGCAAATATTTATCTTTCAACACTTAAAAATTTAAATAATTAATTTAATCCTAAATTAATTATTATCTCTATATGGAAGTGGATAAGTGTTATATAAACTAGGTGCATACCCAAACAACAGAAAATAAATAAAGTAAGAATGCAGCATACCACGATGTATACTAGTTCACCAAGTTACTCTTGGGTAATCCAGTCCTCCAAGCCCCACGGAGAGTCACACTCACTAAGCCACTAAGATTCCTTTAAGTAGGTAGGAATCAAACATTTACACAATGATTCTTTTTACAGGCTCAGAATCAACCTTTACAATTCCCTTTTCATAGGCTAAGGAAGAACTTCTATCTTTTTAACAGGATAAAGATTAACCTAATTCTTGTATATTTAGGTTAAGAATCAAACCTCACCAAAATCACTCCAAGTATCCTTTTCACCAGTAAGGATGGAACCATTACAAAATCACACAAACGAATTTTATTAAGGAAGAATTAACATCTATCTATTTTCATGAAAAATAGTAACCTAACCTTTTTATGCCTTAGGTAAATATCAAACCTCAATCTATTTATCAGAAGAGATTGAAACGCAGATACCCCTGATTAGATATTCCCAACAATATCTAATCCGCACACAACTCACCAATTACAATAAATTGATAAATTTCTTCCCACTCAGAACTTCTACCACCTCAAGTCTATTTAAACTCAATTAAAGTCCCAATAAATACTAGTGATAAATTTAAAATCTGATTATAAAATAATTGGGTAGCACACAATTGAGCACGTAATCAAATTATCACCAAAATCATTTTCTAAAATAATTTTTATACAATTTAAAGTTCAAAAATAATTTCACAATGATCTAGAATCCAAGAAAGTAATAATAATATCAAATAAGAATTAAGAACAAAAGTTTAGAAAGATTTCACCGGAATATCACCGAAAGAATGAAAACTGAAGCGCAGTAAAGCTTAGATTGGTGACAGTAAAATTCTCAACACTTATTCTCAAGAACTTTTCTCAAGAATGATCTCACAATAAACGCTCAGTATAATATTAGAATAATAACCCTCAGAAAGCTCAGGAACTGATTTGTTCTTGATAGAATAATATATGTCATAAGTGAAAAACGCAGGTCTATATATACTTGTTTTAAACAAGTCCTCTAACGGCTATTTCCCACAAGACTTGATATTTAAATGATCATATAGACCCATATATTAATATTACTCAATATTGGTTCAATTAAATTAATTATAGATTTTAAATCTTTCAATTTAGTCCCCCAAATATTTCGCAATCTCAAATAAAACTAGATAGGAAGTATTGAATGTACCAATTTGAGAAACACTAAAACTATTTCTACCATATCAATAGAGATATATGATTATGAATGATATATGTATAATATGTTTAAATCCATAGAATATCTCCAAGATATTAACCAAAAAGCGGGTTGTAACGGCTACTTTTTTATAAAATCCTCAAAATCCTCAAATCCTGAAACCGCACAGTCGGTTGACTGACCAAACCACCATTAGTCGACCGATCGTTTTAGGTTGTAGCCGAAGATATTTCCATATGCCAATCGTTCGACCGATTCCCCATGGGTCGGTTGACTGATCGATTCAGGATGCTCCCCAGGCCATTTTTTGGCCCTGGTTAGTTGACCAATCAATTCAGAGAGTTCACTTCTCATCCATCGGTTGATCGATCTCTCATAGTCAGTCGACCGATCAATTCATAGACTTCTCCAATTTCCAGCCACTTTCTGTCGGTTGACTGATCTCCTTACCATCGATTGACCGATCAGTACTGGGTCTCATTTCCTTCATTAAATTAAACTCCAATCTTCAATGTTTTTTACCCTTTAACCGATTTATTTTCTTGGTTAACTTAATTGACACTATTAATCAACGTTAAATACAAATCTTTCTTAGGTTAATTTTCTTTTTGAATTTCACATTGGAGCAAATATGTGACCCAATTAGGATCCTAATAAAAACACACATAAATATAAATTTATTTTTGTGTCGTATGTGATCCTAATCAAGATACATTAAGAGTAAAAATTTACTTGAGTTTTTTTCACCTAGATTCTCCAGAATCTTCAACCTCTTAATGACCGTCTCTATGTCTGTCTCTTTTCATCCTTAACATCCTTAGCAATTTCTTCGGGATAACATCAGTAATGAAACTTTTACACTGAAACACTCAATAAACTCATTAGTTCCATGAAAAACATCAACACTTAATTGTTCATCAAAATATTAGGATCAACAAGGAGTCTGCTAGCCAATACGATGCAACTAAGATGGCAGCGGATCCAGACTACGTCCCTTTGGAGAATGAGATGCTTGACTGGGGCACTCTTGAGGATTTACAAGGAGATGAATTCAAGCGTGGTGATCCTATTCCTAGACTATTTCGTGACGGTGCCCTTATCTATGATGCAGAGCCGCTTCAGTCCATAGTGCTCGAGGATCAATCCTTAGTAGGAGATCTTCATGATCATCCTTCTATTTACCTTCATTCCACTTAGGTTTATAACTAGAACTTTCTAAACTTTCCTTTCTTTCTAAAGGAACAATATTTTATTACTTCACGAGCTAATTTTGTATAGTTCGACCCCCGATGTAATAAAAATTTCAAAGGGTTATGGTTGACTTTTTACACCCTCTACTCGAGGAGGATGTACCCCGATTATCTCTTATTATTCCAGGGATGTGGATTTAGGGATTTTATCACCATTTAGAGATTCCACATAGATCATGGGTATCCTAATGCCTTGATCAAGCGTTGGTTCTCGACAATGAATTATATTAACCTAGTCAGTGGAGAGTTGGTACCGACAATCCTTGATTAGGAGATGATCACTGGAGGTAGGTTCGAAGGACGAGTTGTTCCCTTAATGGAAACATCACGGGAAGAGGTAGAGATACTCCTAGGTACTATCCAGCAGAGGCGAGGAGCAAAGAAGACATTTAACAAAATTTCTTATTGTCTGAGTCGATCTTTACACTTCCAACTCCTAGGGACCCGGAGTTGAAAGACTAGCGCTATCGCGTCAAATTGGTTCTATTTTTTGGTGCAACTTTCATGGATTCTTTAAGTTCAACCATCCTTATTCACTTCTTAGGGACTTTGAGAGAGTTGGACGGCTTGGCAGAGCTCAACTAGGGGAGCTTCACATTTATAGCTTTCTTGGTAGGGATGCGCTCTCGTGTATCGACTCGAGCTAATGGCGTCACAAGTTTTCGGAAGTTTCTACTTTTGAGTTCATTTTAAATCTATTAACTTCGTCCTTATATTCTTTTTTTATTATTATTTCTTAGTTGCTTTTGTTTCTTCTTGCAGTATTGGGCATATGAGTACCTTTCCTCATGTCGCCCCTATTCTACTTCAAAGTACTACTTCCCCAGTGGGGCAAAGTGGCATTGCTCCATCCAGGAGGAGGGTTCCTCCTTCTGAGACCAGGTGGTGGCTTGCATTCTTCTAGAGTTCCTAGCATGTAGAGATATCATCTGGTAGCTATATCACCGAGACCCTCATTGGAAGGAGATGCCTTCTGAGAGGACACCATCAACTCAACACCGTATCTTTAGAGGTACATCTTAATGGGAGTTGTTCATAAGCGAGCTACACCTCATATCGGTGGTATGTTATGTTTGCCACCTCATCCTCTAGTGATCCTAACATACTTGATCTAGCTATTCCCAAATATGTATGGGTTACTCCCCCGTTGACAAGTACCTTCAGTGGTTATCACGTCTATCAATTAGTCTTCCAACAGACATAGCACACCTGGTGAGAGGTACATTGCTTGGCCACAGGGTGCTGACCATCTGGGCTAGTCAGAGTAACGAGGAGGTGGTTTTGGCCTCTGAGATTACTACTATTATAATTGAGATAGACGCTCTCAGAGAGGAGTACGAACAGTATCGCTGGCCTGGTGAGGATTTGCTATGAGAGATCATTAGACACCTTACCTTATTATTAGCTCATTGGACTCTAATTTCTCCACATGAGGCTCAGATGGCTACTCCTGGCATGACAAAGTTTATGGTTGACCGAGAGGCTTCTATCCCTTTTGCAACACCGACCCCACTGACTAGGGGTTCAAGAGGGGGTATGGACTGACCCATGTTAGACCCTCGACAGGAGTAGACATTTTTTTTTTCCTTTGGTTGTACATTTATATTTTCTGGATATGTATTATAGTGGTCATAGTTGCAGATGTATCATTTTTGGATATGTATTATAGTGGATGTATCATTTTTTGAATATATATTATGGTGGATATAGTTATATATGTATCAAGATAGATGTACATGTATTTTTCTTTCTTTATGTATATTTATCCTCTTTATTATTGAACTTATGCATGGGATGTATATGTATTATTTTAGTTCTTTACATTTATTATCAGAGGGGTCAAATATTGGTAGTGTAGATAGTAATCTGATAAAAAGACTTATCTTCACTTACTAGATTTATTATCATGTATTTATTTAAACATCTTATGCTAACATATTTCCTAAAACATAAATAAACCTAACTATGACAAAAAATATTTTATGAATGAATTTTCTTTTTCATATCAAGATATTATGTCGGGCTATTTTGGACGACACCCCTCTTCTGGGGTAAAGGGGAAGTGATCAGCTCGTCTTTCTAAAAAGTGCAAATCTTCTAACCATACTTTCTCTTTCCAAGAGGTGGGGATAACTAGCAATATTGCATCTCAGTCTGGATAGATAGGACCATTTTGAATTAATTATGCAATTTTTAAAGAGAATTTAAAATATACTTGACATACCTCACTTTTTTGGCATATATGTGGATGATATTTTCTTCGAGTGAATTTTGTCTAGGGTTCTTTCTCCGAAGCTATTCATCTCAAGTTCTCATTCTATCAATTGAGTTGTTTTCTTCAGTTTTACTGGTTAGACTCGTTGATCTTGGTCGAGTGGGCACTTCTATGGTCTACGCTTGGTTATATAACGAAACTTCACTGAGTAACTATAGATTGGCCATTAATCAAGAATTTGGTACGCCTCTAGGTACCAGCTTTTTCGTGATTCCATTTTGGACTAACTGAGTTGACTCTGTGCCTCGAGAAGATATCTTTTTTGCTTAGACTTCCTCTGTTAGGATAGATTCCGTATCTCCCACTGTTATTGTCAAAGACTCGGTTATCACAAGTTCTGGGAGTGAAGAGGAAACATCTACCGTTTCGCCAGAATGTTGGTGACGATTGTAGGCGTTTGACACGCTTTAGAGGTGGTTCTCAGATGTTCATCGATATCAGGGCTATGGGGACATGTGGAGCAGTTACGAAGACTGGTATAAGCACTGGATGATCGTATTTCTTGCTTTATTGTTGCATGAGACATTGTTCCCTAGGAAGAGAAGTGATATCTCAGGTCAAACGATCCTCTTGGAAAAGAGGATGCTCTCTGATTCGTCTTGCCTTGATAAACCCTCTCATACTGATGGAGCTATTCGGTCCTTGATTGCTTGTCAGGCTGGTGACCACTACTTATTCGGAAGCTACATATTATTACATATATGGATTACTTACCATCTAATTAGATTACCTATGGCAGCTTGATGACGGAGGATCTAATAGTAGATCAGTTATCTTCTCAATTCTATCTGATTATGTAGCATCTTGGCTATCCACCAGACTAGGCGTCACTTTCGATAGAGATGTTTAGTTCGGATGTAGTATGGACTATGAGACATATGATATCGACTGACATTTTCTTGGATTGCGTAGACTTGCACTTTATTTTTCTTTTGGGATTCAGAGGTTGCGTTCCCTATATTCCAAGTCGAGTACTTCGTCTGTTCAATAGGACTCGGCTTATTTCATTAGTCAATGGCATGATTATTTCTCATTACACTTACGAGTTTGGGGACAAGGCTTGAGATACCGCAGCTTATGCTCAGTGGAAGCGTCGTTGCTTGATTTCTAACAGGATTCTTTTTTTTACACATCCATCTGCCACCACAGAGTATATAATCTGGATGGACCCTAGCCATCTTCTCGTGATCTTACAATCTATTGAGATATCTATATCCAAAACTCCCCCTTCGTAAGTGAAAGATTCTCTATCTACCTCATATTATCCCTCTACTTTCACAAAAAAGGAGTTCGCATGAATCTTCTCCTACCTAGAGGCTCCAGATTATGTGCGATCTTTGTGCTCGTCCCATACTCTCTAATTGTCTGCCACTGGATTCCTTTGATCGATTTTCCTGTATTTTACTTTTTTTTGTTGTACTTAAAATATTGGCAGTTCTACCTATTACTTGTGTGTAAAGCTTTTTTAGTGCTTGTTATTTATTTTTAATCTGTCTTATGTAAATGTATAGATGGTAATTATTATCTGAGACTTTTACGTTATTATTATACATTTTTTTCTTTTATGAATTATCATTGTCTTTTGGGATTCCAATTTCTTAGAGTTATATTAAATACCCTTTGCGTTTAGCCATCCTAAAGTAACTTCCGCTATATCGAGAAAATGGAAAAAGTGTTACTGGTGTTTGCTTGGGCTTTCCTCCGGGCTTGAGAATATTGATAAAGAGAATGCCTATCTTCCTTTGGATGACATAAACTTTGCATTCTTTTTATATTTTCCCTCCTTCTAATACTTTTTACCTTCTATATTTGGTTTTTCGATCTTAAGCGTAGTAAATTGTCTTAGGCTGATTTATGCCCCTTTTGTTTTCCTAGATTCCCTTTAGTTTAGATTTTAGTGCCCCGACTTATTGTCCTTATTACGCCTTTGTATATATCCCTCTTTATCTCTTACTTGATTGTTCAATAGAAGTACGTTACTGACCTCCATATTATGGCATTAAAAAATTGGTTTGCTATCATAATCTTTTACACTAAATATTTTTTGGAATATAGAAAGTATATAGTTTAATAGGAATTTGGAATAGTCAACTCTGCTTCACTTCTTTTATCTCAAACTGGGGGCAAACAGAATGGGCCTTCCTGGGATAACTCAGAGAAGGGAGAATTGAAGTAATAGAGAAACAAGTGTTAGCTAATGACGACTAACAAATGCTATTATGTCCTAGTAGTACTAAGAGAATTTTCTTTTATTTTATTCACTCTATCAAGTAGGGAGTCATACTTTCTAAATAATTCATGTAGTGAGCTTTGGGTAGTGATCCTAATCCAGTTGGCCCAAGTCACTAGGTGTTGAAACACCCGTACAACTTAATACTCGGATTATATGAAGAGCATGATTTACCCGACTGCTTTCGTGTGATCACTCAGTATTTGGAAACTTTTTGACACCACTATTTATCTATTATTTTTTCTTTATCTTACCACATACTTTCAGGACTTTACATTTTAGAAAATTAGAGTAATTTGAGTCAATCTCAAGGTCTTCGTTGATTTTGCCCTTATCTTGGTTTCTTTCTCCATTATTAAATATTATATTGATAAAGGCTCGTTGCCATCTTCCAGTCTTGATTATCTTCAATTCTATAAGGTTCCTCTTACTTTTATTTTTAAGAACGTTTCCACGTGCTTCTGAATTGGTTATGTTTTAGATAAAATGTTAATTTTATTAGTCGATCCTTATTTGTTCAACTACCTGATCTTTCAAGAACTTTATCTGACGGGGATAGGGTCTGAGACTATATCTATCATTCTTTATTTTTTCTTATTGAGGAGGTCTTCTATACTTATTCAGGGTTACTTAGATACTCCCGGGTTGGAACATGTGTAGCGATTCCACAACAGGGCTCCTAAGTTTTCCTCCTAACTTTCTCAGATTTTATTGTCAATATCTCACCATCATTTGGTTGAAACAAAACTTTTCCTTCTAATGTAATTTTGGATTATGTTCCGCTTTAACGTTAAAACCATATTCATCGTATCCTTAGTTATTCTATAGTGTATAAAACTATTATAGAAACGTTAATTGTTGAAGGCTAGAAATGGAAATTCGAGACAAACTTTAGGTAGATAATAATGTACTTCATAACAGTAGGGTTATACCTTAGTCACTTATGGACATCATCTAAACATCGAAATTACCTACTTAAAAATATCTAAGAAAAGAAAAAAGCTAGATAGATACTAAAATACATTTTTAGCTTACTACCCCAATCATGGCTTAGTTTATAATTCTGTTGAGTTGATCGCCCCATTATGAATGAGGTCTTCTATATGGTTATGAAAAGAGTGGCACTGATCAATATGATGACCCATTCCTCCATAATGATACTCGCAGAAGGCATTCAGGTTGAACTATGGAGAATGCGGGTTAGGTTGGTGGGGAGGAAGAGGTGTAAGTAGGTTATCTATTAGGCATTAGTAGTATATTTGGGAGTGTAGAACAGGAAGTATAGTGAAACTTCAACATTCCTGAGAGGCTCGAGCATTAGCAAAGTGAGGTGCAGGGGTAAAAGTTCGACGATTAGGGCATGAACATTTTTCAGCAGAGATTGGATATAGATTTTTGTTCCTTGACAAGCTCTTAGGCATAGTAATAAATTGATTCTTAACAATTTATCCTCTAATGAATTTTATGGTCTCTGAGCATTTGATTTGTGTATTTTATTCTTCTTAAGTTTATTTATGTAGGTGAGGTGAATTGGGTGGAATTGGTTGAAAATCAAGACTATTAGAAGGAATTAAAGACTAAAAGGCATGCTGCAACAAATAAAAGGTCCGCTCCAGCTCATTTTCGAACCTAAACACTACCTGATTTCTGTTGTAGTGCATCCACCTGGGCTCCAGCACGCTCCCAAGCCAGACACTGCCTAAACCCAGCTCCAGCGCACCATCAGCTCACTCCAGCGCCCCCCAGACCAAACATTTTGTACGAACCGTGCTCTAGTACATCTGTGACCCACTACAGTGCCTCCCATATTTTCTTAGATGCCATGGTAGCGCTGGAGCGCCAAAGAAATCCGAACCAGCGACCTTTCTCAAACTTGAGGATTATGTTTAGCTGAAAATATGATGTTTTGGGGAGATATAAAAAAGGAAGAGGAGCTGTGATTGAAGGGAACTTTTGGCGAGCCAAATTTTAAAGATACCGAGATGATAGATTGTGTAACGACCTTGTTTCTCAAGGCCACCACGTGGTTTCTCCCAAAGAGAATTAATACTAAAACTAAATAACAAATATTTTATTGCATAAAAATCTGGAAAAAAAAATTACAAACCACAGCGATAATTATAATTATCAATTTTTCAAGTCAATTTTACAACAGTAAACAATAAATACAATTATTACAAGTTAAATAGAAATTCAAATAGAATTTCATGCGCAACACTATTTTCATCGGCCCTACAATAAAAATTATGGGATTGTGAGCCAAAGCTCAATATAATTTTAACCCCTCTAAAATGTGTATCCAATCAATGCAACAAAATAAACACATAGATATGTATCACACATAGTTTTCACATAATCGTAATTATTTCAAGGAAATTGACAATTATAATTCAACAAAAATAATAATATAAATCATACAATAGAGAGATTGAATACATATATTAAAAGAGTTAGAAATTCTACCTGAAATCCGAGCCAAAATTTGAACCGAAATATTTTTCTCGCTCAAAAAACATTAAAAATGTAATCTTGCAACTTTTTCCTTAATATATATATAGTTATATGTTATGTGCTATATATATCCTTCGTAATATATATATTGTTCTATGCTTAATATATATATATATATATATATATATATATGGATGACTTTGTTTCCTTCTTTAAGAAGGAAACAATTCGACTCGCATACTTATTTAATTTATTAATTTATTTATTTACACAAATTATCCATCTTGAAATAATGAAAATATTAATTATATTTCAAAACTCTTCAAATTATATTTTAAATAATACAATAATTTCAAATTTTTTAAATGTCAATTTAATATTAATATTTAACCCCCAAAAACTATCAAATATTTATTTATACCATAAATTTTCATAATAGACAAGACAACCTAAAAATATTAAATTCATATAAAATAATATTTTCAAAAATATAAATTTTTGGGGTATTACAATCCTAATTTTTTCTTGATTATATAAAATTTATTAAAATTAAACGCCCGATTTTGTTAACATAATATTAAGTTTACAAATAAATTATTAACTAATTATTAACAATATTACTAGTTAATGAATTACTAAAAATATCATTGTAATCAAATTTATAATTTTTACTTTAAATTAAAATTTTCACCAATTAAATATCTCTATATATAATTATAAACCCACTATATATCTATCCCCCCTACACATATATATATTATCTTTAGATAAATGTATATATGTTAAATTTACACACACACACATATATATGTGTGTGTGTGTGTGTTATACCTTAGCCTTAGAACCTTTGCCTCAAACAGGGAAAACTCTTTCGACAATTTGATTTAGAAAGAGAGATCAAAGAGGATTAGAAAGAAAGTGAAATAAAGTAAATTTAAAGCCTTTATATATATATATATATACCCACCCATGAGGCGGTTCTTTCATTTACCATTATTATTATTAGTAGTAGTACTATAAATCTTGTGTGGCCAAATTTTTGCCAACACAAAAAGATATTAGTTTATTGTCTTCTTAAGACAACACACACATTATTATTCATTATATATATATATATATATATATATATATATATATATATATATATATATATTCACACAAAATTCTTAGTTTAGGTCCTGTTGTTGTTAGAAGCACGCCGACCACATCAACATTACGACAATAACATATTTAGTAGTACAAAAATCAAGGTGAATGTACTGTTTTTTATGTAAATTATTAAATTATATTTTTTGTATTAAATTGTGGAAAAGAATAATTTTATAATGTTACATAGATCGAGTACATTTTTAAGCATGGAAAGTAATTTTATTGATTATCTGATGCCATATTGTGATCCCGACAAGAGGGCATGTCCTACGGAACGTTGTTGGTCCTGAAAGGAGGGCATATTCTATAGGACGTTTGCGTTATGACCTGACAGGAGGGCAAGTCCTACAGGTGGTTGTTGTTATTGTTGTTGTTGTTGTTTACTATTAATATGGTGGAGTCGAATATGGTATTGATTATTAATATGATGGAGTTGAATATGATATTGACAATATAATATGATGGAGTTGAATATGTTTATGATATGGTGGTTTATACTACGTGTTGGCTCCTACAATTGGAGATATTAAATGGCATTGACAGTGATGGAAACCTTAGATTGTACAGTTGTATAGGTTGCGGTACAGTCATAACTCCCAGTTATGAGGTGAAACGATTATATGGTTAGTAGGATAATATGTGCGCGGTATTTTACTATATATAAAAATAATTTGATTAGTTAATTTAAATGTATTTGTTTTATTGTGATGACAATTGTGAAATTTTATTTCGCCTCAGTGTGCTGCTATATTTATATTATATTTTGAAAGTGGTGTTTAATAATTATGTTTGATCCATAAATTATTTTATGTTATGAAGAAAGTACATCGATAAAATATATTATCTCAGGTACCTTAGCAAGAGACGGGTCCACTACTGGAACTAGGTAGAGTCAGAAGGTGGTGTGGTTTTTGAGGATTGACAGGACTAGTGTGAACCTTGAAAGGTTCAGTTTCTTTTTGTAGTTTCGTTGTGGATATTTGGGACATGTGTATTTCTGAATTTTGAAGTTGGTAAATATTTTTTGGAAAAAAATATCTATATCAGTACATGTTTATATATTTGTTGGTTGGTTAGATAATATCAAGTTGACGTCACGCTCGGCGTCGGGCGTTAAGGGCCTAAGTTGTGGTGCGACTACATGCATTTAATCAATTCACAAATAAAACACATAGACATATTTTTCACATAATTTTTACATAATAATCCTAAATATTTCATGAAAATTAACAATAATTTTAGCATGAATCACATAATAACAAGAGAGAAATTAAATATAAATATTAAAAGAGTTAGAAATTCTACTGAGTTTTGGCTTACAATCCCACTGTTTTTATCGCAGGGCCGATGAAAATGGTACTGCATATGAAATTTTATTTGAATTTCTATTTAATTTGTAATAGTCGTATTTTTTATTTACTATTCAAAAATTGACTCAATAGATCTCTAATTATAATTATCGTCATAGTTTGTAAAATTTCTTAGATTTTTATAAAATGGAATATTGAATATTCAATTTTAGTTTTAATTCTCCAAAAGGAAAAACTGCGTGGCGGTCCTAGGAAATTGGGTCGTTATAGATTGGGAGATTGGAAAGACAGCTTGAGGATCAAAGGCTTGCTTGAAGATTAAAGATTCTGGGAATCTCTTCGACTCTAGTTTTTCAATCCTCTCTTCTCTTTCACTTCTTATGCATGATAAAGTTGAGATTTTTTATTATTGATTATTTCCGAATCATGGGTTTATGTTTGGATTTAGTTATGGATATTTCGTTGGATGATATAAACATGCTTAGCTAGATCTTTACTATATAAGGGGATTCGAATAGCTTTGTATGAACTATGCTTTGAGGCTTTAAGATTTCGTTAATTAAATTCCGTGTTTCAATCATTTGTGTTTCTTTATAGTTGATTAGGCACTCGACAGCGGTAATTTTACACATTGAGACTAGAGAAACACAACCTGAGTATACTAGTGCAAAAGGCTAGTATAGATTGGGTAGTCATTCGATAGGCAAAACTTAATGATTAAATAATTAGTTGAATTGAAGAGACTTATTAATTTAAGTAATTATACAAACTACCATACTCAGCACTCGACAAAGTGAATGAGGTTAGTATAGAGACCTATAGTTAATGATTTGGCATGAATTTAATTAACAAACTTGAAGTGGATTAGTATAGTTTATCAAAGTGATGTCAAACCCCCCTAAAGCTTTTATTCCTTTAAATTTCTTTGAATCAAAATTTCCATTAGCCATTAACTTTCTTTGTTAATAATTAATTTACTTGTTAATTTAATTTTCATCTTTAAATCTTGGATAGTCTAGATAAAATTGAGTTATTCTAATAGTGGTACTTGACTGTTTCTAACTACAATCCTAGAAGGAAACACTTGATTTGTGGATCACTTTATTACTTATTCGACCTCCTATATTTGCGAGTATGCATACCGCATAATTATCGCAACAAATTTTTGGTGTCGTTTCTGGGGAATTGAAAGTTAGAAATTAAGTTGATATTGCTATCAAGTATCTTGATCTTAATTTAAACATTTTTTTTTTAATTTAGTTCGATCTTTTTCTTTGGTTGTGGTTGTTGATAGTATATGCAACAAAGCTGTAGCTCGAAAATTCTTCATCTTGATCTAGAAGTTGAACGCACACTAAGGAGATTAAGTAGAGAAATGAGAGATTAAGCTTAGGAAATGGCCGAAAGTGGTAATAACCATCTACCACAACAATTGCCAGTACCTCAAGTACCACCACAACAATAGCAACGGGTCTTTCGGGATTATTTTAGACCCATAGTGAGTGATAATTACCCGAAGGATATCATTTGGCAAAGGTTATTCCCATTCTCTTCGAGACCGAGATAGAGGTTGGCACCAATGTGTACAAAAGGGGAATATCTCTACTTGAGAGGAACTAGCACAAAAGTTCCTCACTAAGTTCTTTCCCCAATCGAAGACTTCACAATTGAGATGTGAAATCACTCAATTTTGCCACAAGGATTATGAGCCACATTTTTAGGCTTGGGAGCAGTTTAAGAACTTATTGAGAAGATTCACCCAACACGGGTATCAAGATTGGTTTCAAATACAACTCTTTTACAACGGGTTGTATGGATAAACTAGAATGTAGTGGATGCTGCATTAGGGGGTTCTTTGTTATCTAAGACTTATGAGGAAGCTCAAGCATTATTGGAGGAGATGGCGGCCAACAAGGCCCAATAACCACAATATAGGATGAAAGGTAGCTTGTATTCATGAGGTTGATCCTCTACCTACCTTGTCGGCTCAAATTTTGAAGCTCATGAAACAAATTGTTGCTTTCACCACCATAAACGCCTCATCAAGTAGAGAGATGGATAATATGGCTAGTGTTTTCCAACTAGGGAATGATAATGAATTTGAGGAATGTCATTTTATCAACAACCTGGCTTACACCTTTAGGCCTACTAATAAATTCCAATTCATTATCCTCCTAGGATTCGGAACCATGAAAAATTTTCTTACGCAAATACCTATAATGCCTTGCAAGCTCCTCTTGGTTGTCCTAAACAGCCATAGGGTTTTTTTCCGCAACAACCAAGTTGTCCTTCACAACAAGAACAAGTCGATAAGAATAAATCACCATTAGAAGACATGTTCACTCCATTCATGAAGAAAACTCAGAGTATCTTAGAATCTCCTTATCGTCTCAATAAACATGAGACTCGTCTTGACAATATTGAGATGACCTGCACTAATATCAACGCAACCGTGAAGTCCCTTGACACGCAAATCGGTCAACTTGCTAGCTCCATCAAGTGGAAGCCTTCAAGAAAATTCCCAAGTGATACGGAAACCAACCCAAGGGATTTTAAGGCTACCACTTTGAGAAGAATAAAGGAAGTTGAAGCAACAAAGCCACAAGAAGACGAGTCCAAGGAGAAAGCTAGTTGTGAAAAGGTGGACATTATGGATGAGAAGCAAAAGGAATTCCCCAAGGCAACTCTGGTTTCTATCTCATTCCCAGACAACCCTCCCATGATCACGCCACCATTATCGTACCTACAACGGTTTCAAAACAAAAGAAGTTGGATAGCCAATTTGCTAAGTTTCTAGAGATTTTTAAGAAAATTCACATCAGCATTCCTTTCGGGGATACATTAGAGAAAATGCCCAATTATTGAAAAAATTTGAAGGACATCGTGGACAAGAAGAAAAAGTTAGAAGAATACAAAACTATCAAGCTCATGGAAGAATGTAGTGTGACTCTTCAACGTAAACTACCGCAAAAATTAAAGAATCCCCGAAGCTTCGCCATCCCATACACCATTGGGAGTTATCATTTTGAGAAGGCATTGTGCGACTTTGGAGCTTGTATCAATCTCATGCCTTTATCCATTTTCAAAAGTTAGGGCTTGGAGAAATGAAGCCCACTACTATTTCCTTGCAAATGGCGGATCGTTCTCTTACTTATCTGAAGGTCGTTATTGAAGATGTATTGGTAAAACTTGATAAATTTATTTTTTCAGTTGATTTTGTTTTGTTGGACATGGAAGAAGACCGTGAAATTCCCATTATTCTTGGGAGGCATTTTCTTGCATCTATAAAGACGTTAATTGATGTGCATAGTGCGAATCTAACTCTAAGGGTTAATGAAGAGGAATTTAAGTTCAACATCTTCAAAACTATGAGGTTTCTGGAAGATAGTTTGACTTGTAATTGGGTGGAGGTGGTAGACTATTGTGTTGAAGAGTTCATTCAAGAGGTTGTACATTATGATCCTTTGGAGTATAGTCTCACTAATTCTTTATCTATGGTGGATTTTGGTGACGATGGATATACCAAGGAAGACACTAATGTGGATTGTGTTCTAACTGTTGAAGTTTTACTTAGAGAAGTGGTTAACGAGGCTCAAGTGGATATTCTTGAGGGACATAAGGGTTCATCTAACTCTTCAAATTCACATCAAGGCGGGTTGGTTTTTAAGAAATTACCCGAGCACCTTCAATATGCCTTTTTGGGGGCAAACTCTACTAATCCGATGATCATTTCATCATCATTGAGTCAAGAAAAAGAGGAAAATTCACTCATTCCATTGAAAAAGTACAAATCCTCTTTTGCTTGGTCTACTCCCAACATCAAGGGGATATGCCCAAACATTTGTATGCACAAGATTCTTATGGAAAACTCTTATAAGCCTTCAATTGAGCATCAACGAATGCTTAACCTGGCTATGAACGAAGTTGTTCGAGCCGAAGTTCTCAAGCTATTGAATATTGGGATCATTTATGTAATTTTGAATAGTACGTGGTTGAGCCTCGTGCAAGTGGTACTGAAGAAATGAGGAATGACGGTGATTAAAAATGAAAACAATGAGCTAATCCCCTCTTGGACTGTTACAGGGTGGCAGGTATGCATTGATTATTAGAAGTTGAGCAGGGCTATAAGGAAGGATCATTTTCCCCTTCTTTTCATTAACCAAATGTTAGACCGGTTATTATTATTGTTGTTTCCTTGACAAATATTCTGGCTATAATCGAATAGCCATTGCACCAAAAGATCAAGAAAAGACTAATTTCACATGCCCATATGGTCATTCACTTTTCAAAGAATGCTTTTGGTCTCTGTAATGCTCCTGCCACGTTTTAAAGGTGTATGATGGCAATTTTCTCTGACATGGTTGAGAATATAATGGAAGTTTTCATGGATGACTTCTCGGTATTCGAGTCTTCCTTTGATCACTGCCTCTATAACTTGTCACTTGTGTTGGAGAGGTGTGAAGAGAAGAATTTAGTGTTGAATTGGGAGAAATATCATTTCATGGTACGGGAGGAATTGTTTTAGGCCATCTGGTGTCATCTAAAGGAATAGAGGTGGATCGAGCAAAGATAGCCACTATTGAGAAGCTTTCTCTTTCGATAAATGTCAAGGGGATCCAGAGTTTTCTAGGCCATGTCGGCTTCTACTTGAGATTCATAAAGGATTTTTTGAAGATAATGAAGCCCTTATGCAATACTTGGGGAAGATGCTCCGTTCGAATTTGATGATTATTGTTTAAAGGCTTTTAATCTGATGAAGGAAAAATTAATCTCAGCTTTGATTATGGTTGCACCCAATTAGAATGAGTCATTTGAGATTATGTGTGATGCTAGTGACTATGCGGTTGGAGCAGTCTTAGGCCAATGAAAGGAGTAGATTTTTTGGGCCTTTATTATGCAAATAAAACTCTTAATGATGCACAAGTAAATTACACCATTGCGAAAAAAGATATGTTGGCGGTAGTCTATGCTTATGACAAGTTTTGGTTGTACGTCATTGGGTCCAAGGTGATTATCTATATGGACCATGAAGCTATCCGTTACTTATTCGTGAAAAATTATGCCAAGCCTCGTTTAATTCAGTGGATTCTCTTACTTCAAGAGTTTGAGGTGGAGATTCGTGACAAGAAGGGCAGTGAGAATGTTGTTGTTGATCATCTTTCAAAACTCAAGCTTGAAGATATTGATGGTAACTCCTGCATTACAAAAGTTTTCCCAGATGAGCAGCTTTTTAAAATTGAGGTAAAACTTCCTTGGTACGCGGATATTGTTAATTATCTTGATTGTAATGTGTTGCCTTTAGATTTGTCTAGTCTTCAAAAGAAGAAGTTTTTGTATAATGTGAACAATTATCTGTGGTATGACCCTATTTTTTCAAAAAGTGCTTTGATCAAGTCATTCGGAGATGTGTTCTTGAAGAAGAGATCCAAAATATCCTCCATCATTGTCATTCATCACCTTATGGAAAATATTTTGGTACAATTAGAATAGCCGCGAAGGTACTTCAATCAGGTCTTTATTGGCTAACTCTTTTATGAGATTCTTAAGGTTTTCTGAAGACTTGTGATCAGTGCCAAAGGTTTGGTAATATTTCTAAGCGGCATGAGTTGCCTTTAACAAATATTTTCAAGTTAGAACTCTTTGATGTATGAGGAATTGATTTCATGGGACCGTTCCCTCCTTCCTTTGGTCAAGAGTATATTTTTTAGCAGTGAATTACGTGTTAAAATGGTAGATGTTGTGGCCACGCCAACCAATGATGCAAAGGTGGTATTGAAGTTTCTTTAAAAGAACATATTCACGAGGTTGGGGACTCCTCGGGCCATCATTAGCGAAGAAGGAACTCATTTTTGTAACAAGGTTTTCAATATTCTATTAACCAATTATTGAGAAACACATAGGGTAGCACAAGACTTCCATCCTCAAACTATCGGGCAAGCCGAAGTCTCTAATCGGGATATTAAAAAAATCCTTGAGAAGATAGTTCATGCAAACTGGAAAAATTGGGCAATAAAACTTGATGATGCTCTGTGGGCTTACTGCACAACTTTCAAAATACGGACTGGAATGTCTCCATATCAATTGGTGTTTGGAAAGGCATTCCATTTATCGATAGAGTTGGAACACAGTGCTTATTGGGTAATTAAGAAGCTCAACTTCAATCTCAAGGCATCAAGGGAACAAAGACTTCTACAACTCAATGAGTTAGAAGCATTTTGACAAGAGGCGTATGACAATGCCCAGATATATAAAAAGAGAATCAAGAAATTGAATGACAAGCACATATTGAGAAGAGAGATCATTTTGGGACAATAAGTGTTGCTTTTCAACTCCCGATTCAAACATCTTGAGAAAAGAGATCATTCCGGGACAATAAGTGCTGCTTTTCAACTCCCGACTTAAATTGTATTTGGGAAAGCTGAAATCAAGATAATCCAAACCATTTACATTGAAGCATGTGTTCCTATTCGGTACTATGGAGCTTAAAGGTTAGATTGGAAAGCCATTATGAGTGAATGGTCAAAGGCTCAAGCATTACTTTGGTGGAAAAGATCAATTCGTGATAATACATCTCGCTAGTCAAACTAAATTAAGGCAACCCTAGTTTCCAAATGTTTTCTTTCAAAAAACAAATGAATCCATGGTCATGGTATGCAACTATGGAGTGTTGAGAAGATTGAAAACCATTTGGGGATGTCTACGAGTTCATGACACGTGAGGAACTGAAGTGAATGGTGTAGGAACAAGATTTAAACACTACCAAATTCAGGCTTCAACGAGAAGAAATGCGCTACAGCGCATTCAAGGATGGCAAGACACTACCAATTTTTCCCTACAACACTTAATAAGCCTGCTCTAGTGTAAATTGATCATTGTACTCAAGTCTCACACTGTTAGATGCAAGCTCTAACGGATAGGACACGCGCTCTGACCCCCACTCTAACGCGTTTCTTCTAGTTCAGACCTAAATGTCGTGAGATCTTCCTTCTTCTTTATTCCAAACCCTAGTCGCCATTGTACCTCTTCTTCCAAGCTTCCCCAAATTCTAATCCAACCCTACAACTTACCTAAAATCTTCTAAAATCACACTACATTCTCCATCAAACCTAAATATTTACCCTCAAACACCACAAATCACCACCCAAACATACGCTAACCCTTTTCAATTTCTTAACAAGGGCTCTCTCAAAGTGGAAGAGGTGCGAAATAGACTTTTTTTCTCAAAGTTTTGCCAACAAAATCATCAAGTAAGTTTATTTTGAGAAAGAAATTCGAATTTGAGAAGATCTAATCTTATTGTTGGTAGTGTGTGGGTTTTAAACTTGAATTTACGAATTGTGAGGGTAGATTTGGTTAATTGAACATATATTTGTGTTGGATTTTGGGGATTTTGAGTTGCATTGATAGTTGCGTGCTTTGTTCTTGGGTAAAAGAGTGTTTGAGGGTGGTGAAGCCTCGTGTTAAAATTGGGTGGTTTGTTTTTGTTGTTTCTCTTTGGCCATCAATCACAATGCCAAAATATGTTACAAAGATAAAGAAATGTGAGGGTTCTAATTCAAGAAACCCAAATCTTACTCCAGATTTTGATTTGAGCCGATTTATCTCCAAGGGAGCTCATTTTAACAGTCATGAAAAATCTTGATCTTGCCTTTGCGAAAGGGGATTCGACGCTGAGCTAGGAAATTTAACTAATGAGATATCAGCCGTTATTCAAGCTAGGAATTGGGGTAGATATTGCAGTTTTCCAGGACCAGGTATTATCACCCTTGTTCGAGAATTTTATACAAATGCAGTAAGGTGCAATAACAACAGGGCAAAGGTTTGAAATCTCTTTGTTACATTTGATGCTTAGACGATTAACTGTCACCTGGGCTTATCTGCACCAGAGATTAGCAAGGAGTCCAATAAGAAGGACAAACCTGATCTACAAGAAGTTCTGGAGGAATTATGTTTGGGACAGACAAGATGGATGATTACAAGGAATAGAAACAACTGCATTTGAGTCCAAGAATCTAAAGAAATTTCCCAAAATCTGGTTCTATTTCTTCTACGCTAGATTATATCCGATAACTCACACAATGGAAGTGATAAGGGAACAAGCACTGGCCTATTTGCTATAGAGAGAGAGAGAAAAAGAAACCGTTGAACATCGGTGCCAATATCAATTTCTTCATCCACTATGTTGATCATAATATTTTGATGAACAATTAAGTATTGATGTTTTAGTGGAACTAATGTTTTAATTGAGTATTTCAGTTATTTAAGTTCCAGTGATAAAGATGCAAATTAATTGGATACCAAATGATGATGTCAAAGATGATGAAGAATTAAGAGTTTGAAGAAATTAGGGAAAACAACTCAAGTGAATTTCAACTCTTAATATCCCAATTAGGAACACACACACGACATAAAATGTTTTTACTATTTATGTGTGTTTTGATTAAGTGAATTTATTTGCTCTAATATGTGATTTGAAAAGAAATAGTTATATTTGACTAAAATGGAATATAAGAAGATTAGTAGAGCTAGTTTAGAAAATAAAATGGTTAAAGGGATGAAAATGTAAAAGAGAATAAGTTAAAAACGAGTTCAGAAAAGAGACCCAGAAGACGTAGGTCGACTGATGAGTCGACCGGACCAAGCAGCATGAACTCCCTGTATCTCTAAGTCAATAGGCAGGTCAACTGACCAAGAAAAGATAAACTCTTTGTATCTCCAAGTTGACAGGTAGGTCGACCTATGAAGGAAAAATGAACTCTCTGAATCTACAAGTCGAGAAATAGGTCGACTGATAAACGCAGCAGCAATGGCTTGGCTACAACCTGAATTGAGCAGTCGACTAATTGGTCGACCGGACACACTGTTTTAGGATTTTGTTTATTCCGAGATTATATCCAAAAGTAGCCGTTTTTTGTTAGGATTTGAGAGAGATTTCAGGAATATTTTTATATTAAGATATGTTTCACCTAATATTTAAATCCTATTGATTTGGTTCATTAATTTTTAATGTTTCTCAATTTGGTACTTAAAATTGTTTATATTCTAATTAATTGAGATAGAGAAATATTTGGGGGGCTTAATTAAAAGATTTGAAAGCTGTTATTAAGTGAATTGAACCAAAATGAAGTCATTATGATATAAGGGGTCTATAAGTGCTATTAATTGTCATGACACGTGTGAACTAGCCATTAGAAGGCTATTTTCATGCTTCCTTAAATAGACCTACGAATTTCTTATATCAATAACAAGGGAAGTGAGCTAAAGAGAGAAAATATCATATTGTGTTGTTCTAAGAGTTATCAATCTGAGATATTGTGTGAGCTATTCTGAGAGGCAATCTTGAAGATCAAATTGTGATTAATCTTTTCTACTACCGGATTTGAAGTTACATCATTCTAATTATTCTTTCTTTGAATTCCGGGTGAGATCTTTCCAATTATATTCTATCATTGCATTACTTGTTTATCTTTTGGAAATTGATCTTAGAAATTGTTTCTGATTTTTATTGAAGAAAATATTTTACAAACAATTTCTTGAATCTGATTACTTACTTAAATTTGCTACCCATATCTTGTTAAAATCAGATTTTCTATCTCAGGTTTTTCTATCACTAGTTGGGATATTAATTGAGTTATTATTTGTTTGGGGTGGTAGAAGCTCCGAGTGAGATTTCCTGCTTATCAATTTGTATTGGTGAGTAGTGTGACGGGTTAAATACTGTTGGAGGTATTTAATCAAGAGTAGCCGGATTTCAGTCTCTTCCAATAAAAAGATTGAGGTAGTGATTCTTTCTGGATAGAATTGTGTTTTGAGTGAATTTTGTAATGGTTCAATCCTTACTGGGTAAAAGGATATTTGGAGTGTTGGTGAAGTTTTGATTCTTGAGCCTAAGGTATAAAAAGAATTAGGTTAATCTTTAGCCTATAAAAAGATAGGTTATTCTTGAGCCTGTAAAAAGTAAAGGTTATTCCTTAGCCTAGGAAAAAGATTTTGTAAAGGTTGATTCTGAGCCCTGTAAAAGAATCGTTGTTAGGGTTTGGTTCCTACCTTTAAAGGGATCTTGAGTATTAGTGGGTGCGAATCTCCGTGGAGCTCGGAGGACTGGATTAGCCAAGAGTAGCTTGGTGAACCAGGATATATCTTGGTATACTGCAATATTTACTTTGTTTATTTTTTTTGTTTGGTGTGCACTTAGTTGATTATTTAATTCCGCTATGATATAAACATAATTATTAATTTAGAATTAAAATTAATTATTTGATTTATTAAAGTTTTATTCTAATAAATTTTTAAGTATCCAATTCACCCCCCCACTTGGGTATTCCACTAGGCCAACACACTACACCGTCAAGAATGTTAATGTCGGCCTACCATTCCCATCATTACTCATTGAGCTATTTCAGGCAATGGGTCTTGATACTACAGATGAAAACATATCCACGCCTATTCGAGCTTTGGATTTTAAAGCCATGAACAAGGTATGGAGTAAGGATGGGAATAACAAGGAAGCAGATGAAGCACGACCATCAAGGCCACAACATTCCAAGGAACGCGAAAAAGCAAAAGTCTCCCTAGATCTCTACCAAATGATGGAATGTGAGAATAGATCTAAGCCTTGCGTGCTGAATACCCAGAGTCCCGGGCTTGAGCCGCCTACTATCATCAGTGGTGGCTTAATCATGTGACTTGTGAGGCGTCCTGCTTCTAAACTATTGATAGGTGTGAAAAACCTATCTATTTCTAAACCGGATTTGTTAGTTCTCAAGCATTTTAGTTATATTTAATTGTCTTTTAGTGTAGAGCAGGGAAATGACATCAAAGGGCGAGAAACAAGTGAAAACAGTGGAGAAACGGTGAACAAAATGTGCAAAATAGGGTTTCGGTGAATGACGACCACCGCCTAAGCGGAAGTTCCACCGCTTAGGCGGAAAAGAGGCAGAATGTTGGAGTGCTGAAGGGCTGAACCACCACCTAGGTGAGAAAACCACCGCTTAGGCGAGAAAAGATCAGAATGATATGCCAACAGCTACCACCTAAGCGGAAAAACCACCGCTTAGGCGAAATCACCGACAGACTTTAACCGACTTAAAGCCACTGCCTGAGCGGTGAACCACCACTGAGGCAGTGACACTCTGCACAGAAATATCAGTTTTCAGATATTTTGAAGATATTTCCAACCCTTGCCTATAAAACCCCTTTCTCCCCCAATTGCTCAGAGGTTAGAACCCCTTAGACGTGAGATGAGGCTCCGGTTGTTCTTTGGGAGCTCTCTTCCACCTTAGTTAGATTAGATTAGTTTAGGAAGTAGATTAGATTAGTTATAAAGGTTGTTCTTGGATAATCCTTGAAGAGCCAAAAGAGGAAGTTCATCAACGGAAAAGAGGAAGCTCGGGAGGATCGTTCTTTGGCGAAAGTGGACTACTCCACTTTGAGATTTGGCTTTTCTTCCCTTGTTTTCATCTTTGTATTTAATATTTGTAGTTGGTAATGATGATCTCCTCTTGATTTGTGTTGTATTGGCTAAGAACATGTTAGTGTAATTTAGAGATTAGTTAGGGAAAGGTGTAGTTGTGTAAATACTCGTTTGGTTCAATATACGTTTCTTTAACGGTTGTTGTTTTAAGTCCGATTGTGTTTATCATTTGATGATGATCTTAATATGCTTGTAACGGTATTAGGGTTGGATTTGAGAATTTAGGGTTTGACACTCGGGAGAGGTAACCCTGGATTCGGACTAGGGTAAACACGTCGTTACGACCTAACGACCCGGGAGGAATTTAGTTAGTATGCAATCGATGACGTTAGGTCAAGACTCACGCGGCCTAGAGTCGTTAAGACATAGAGGGGGACCTCGGCGTCGACATGAAAGTCGCGAGTGTCAAACCCTAGATTCTACAATCCAACCCTAATACCGTTACAAGTATATTAAGATCATCATCAAATGATAAACACAATCGGACTTAAAACAACAACCATTAAAGAAACGTATATTGAACCAAACGAGTACTTACACAACTACACATTTCCCTAACTAATCTCTAAATTACACTAACATGTTCTTAGCCAATATAACACAAATCAAGAGGAGATCATCATTACCAACTATAAATATTAAATACAAAGATGAAAACAAGGGAAGAAAAGCCAAATCTCAAAGTGGAGTAGTCCACTTTCGCCAAAGAACGATCCTCCCGAGCTTCCTCTTTTCCGTTGATGAACTTCCTCTTTTGGCTCTTCAAGGATTGGCCAAGAACACTGTTTATAACTAATCTAATCTACTTCCTAAATAAATCTAATCTAACTAAGGTAGAAGAGAGCTCCCAAAGAACAACCAGAGTCTCATTTCACGTCTAAGGGGTTCTAACCTCTGAGCAATTGGGGGAGAAAGGGGTTTTATAGGCAAGGGTTGGAAATATCTTTAAAATATATGAAAATAGATATTTCTGTGCAGAGTGTCACCGCCTAAGCATTGGTTCACCGCTCAGGCGATGGCTTTAAGTTGGTTAAAGTCTGTCGGTGATTTTGCCTAAGCGGTGGTTTTTCCGCTTAGGCGGTAGCTGCTGGCATATCATTCTGATCTTTTTTCGCCTAAGCGGTGGTTTTCTGGCCTAGTCGGTGGTTCAGCCCTTTAGCACTCCAACATTCTGTCTCTTTTCCGCCTAAGCGGTGGAACTTCCGCTTAGGCGGTGGTCTTCATTCTCCGAAACCCTATTTTGCACATTTTGTTCACCGTTTCTCCACCGTTTTCACTTGTTTCTCGCCCTTTGATGTCATTTTCCTGTTCTACACTAAAACACACTAAAACACAATTAAATATAACTAAAATTCTTGAGAACTAACAAATCCGGTTTAGAAATAGATAGGTTTTTCACACCTATCAATACCCCCAAACTTAGAATTTTGCTAGTCCTCTAGCAAAACACTAACACTAAACTAAACTAACTAACAAACTAATCAACTAAAAATGAAAAATTAAACTAACACAAAAGAAGTATATGCATGTAAATATAAAGTTCAATCAAAATGACCAATTTGTTCCTCCCTCAATATCCTGAAATCGGATCAAGTTCGGGAAGCATCCCACACCAAGTGGTGTTCTAGAATTTCAACTATCAATATCAATAAAAACTATTCTAGATCCATTTGAAGTGTGTGTGTGAGAACTCAAATGTATAACTAGTCAAATACCGGATTTGATTATTCAATTGTTAAGCTCATAATTTTAATCGTTTTAAAGGATTCAGGAAAACCATACGCTTGATTGGAGTCTACTATCCACTAATGTAGGCTCGGGTATTCACAGAAATCAATAGGACTTGGTTTGGCTTTGGAGAATGACCACGGGTATCACTGGAATAAAAAAAATAGCAAATTGGTTTAATCGATCGATACCCGAGGTAAAATCGCTTGTCGCTATCCTCTCTCATGACCCCACATTTAAAGTACAACTCTGAATAAGAAATGAAAATCCTGATATTCACTTGTTGAAAGAGAAGAAAATGAAAAACTATATTCACGTTTTTTTTTTTTTTTTTTTTTTTTTTTTTAAACATATTCCTAAATTAAGTTGAATAATTACAGTTTTAGGAGAGTGCAAAAAGAAGTTAGAGAAACACACCCCCAAACTTATTCGAATTTGTAAAATTTTAGGAATATGTAAAAAGAAATGATAGAAACACACCCCCAAATTTATTTTAGGAGCGTGCAAAAAGAAATACTAAAGTGATAAGTGAATACACTAATACCGAATTAATAAATATTTATCAGAAACACAACCGCTCACTTGATATCACTCAATTTTGAAAATTAGGCTTAGCAACTTTGGTTTAGGAAAAATTTAAATGAAAAGAGTATTTGAAATGTATTCAGAATTGATTACGTTCTCGGCTTTGACAAGGGAAATAAGGAATGAAAATTTTTAGGTTAGCTACAACAGTTCAAGCAAAAAATTGACGGCCTAAATCACGTTTCTGGAATTACCTTACCTAGGATTCCGCCTCAAGTTTTCCCCAAATCAAGTTCTAGTTTCCTCATTTTATATGATGAACTTAATATCAAATAATCAACGTCTAATCGTTCAGATAATTATACTTTGAGTTCAAATGTCGTGCAATTTTCGGATCGAGATAATTTTTACACAATTGACATGTTAAGCACACAAAACACACAAGGAATGTATTACCCCCGACCTCAATATGCAATTTGGGGATAATTCTCATCATCGGGTTTTGGCCCAAATGAATTCATATCTAACATTCAAACACAACTTTATACATACACAAATCTAAACCAAATCTAACACTAACATACATAATTTAATCTAACACTAAACATGCAAAAACAAAAATTAAACTAACGAAACTAAAAATTTAAAAACTAAAACATTCAAAATAATAAAATACATACTCAAAATAATGGTTCATCCTTTTCTACAAAAAATCAAAATGGATGAACATCCACTAAACTAATCATCCATTCCATACCAATACAGGCTTAAACATGGCATTGTTCCGAAATCAATGAACCCAATAAACATTTAGCATGAATGCATACAGAATGGGTTGAACACATACCTAGGGAATAAGACTTAATCCCTACTGTTCACCTGACGAGAAATTCCTCTCCACCACTATCACGTTGGAATGGAAGGTGGGGCGGTTGCAAAAAGTGCGGCGGCATTGCCGAAACGGTCGCACATGAACCTGTGGATTTGATCTGGCGCACACACTAATCACAATGTTTCAACAAAATATGAACAATGTAGCATGCAATTTTGTTTCACACAATTTAACAATCCATAGAAACTAAGTTATTACCAAAACTCAAACCAAAATACCAAAGTAATAAAGAAAATTGCGAAAATGGGGTTGAAAATTGATTTGTGGTAGATGATTTGGGGTGGAAATAACAAATTTTGGTAATGGAAGGATGATTTTTGAGTATTGGAACGGTTTGGAAGTGAGATTTTAGAGAGAATGTGAAGGTTTTTTTTAGGGGAGAGAACTTTGCGATTTTAATTTTTGAATGAACAGGGGTTGTTTTAACTGTAGAAGGTCCACCGCTTAGGCGGTGGAACTCATTTCTTTAAAAACAAACCTTCTGACGAAATTCCGCTTAGGCGGTGGTTCTTCCGCCTAAGCAAAATTACACCAGTATGCAAACATTTTGTTCTGCTGTTAATCCGCCTAGGCGGTAGTTTTTTTTTTCCTCCTAAGAGGTGGAGCATATTTTGAAAATTTGGTGCATCCTGTATTTTTACCGCCTGAGCGGTGGTTAACCGCTTGGGCGGTGGGCTGTTTTCACCCACTCTATATTTTTACCGCATAGGCGGTGTTTTACCGCTTGGGCGGTAGGCCCTTTTTTTTTCGCTGAAAAACACCTTCTCTGTATTTTTCCCGCCTAAACGGTGGTTCACCGCTTGGGCGGTAGCCCTGAAACTCCCACTTTTGTGTTTTTCTCAAATTTTCAAAATACGGCTCTACCCCCATACATTTTCACTCGCTTGTTCAACGTGTTTAAAGTTGAAATACTTTCTGGGAGTAGTCAATTTTGTGATTATGTCCTTCATGTTTTCTGTGTTAGGTTTAGTTTTTTGTAATATTTTCTTGTGTGTGAGTTTTGGTTGATTGCGATAATCGTGAACCGATGATAGTATTATTCCCTAATTGTCACTCAAGGTCGATCGTAATTCTTATCCATGTGTTTTCTGTGTGATTGACATATCATATTGGTATAAGTAATTTCAGATTCTCAATCTTATGAGCACTTAGACCCAATGCCTTTACCATTCAGATGATTTAAAGATAATTATTCACCACTAGATTTATGGCACAAATAAGGATTCTAAAACCGAATTGAGGAAAACTCGAGGCGAAATCCTAGGCTAGGTAGTTTAGGAGAGATGATTTAGGCATTTTTTTGGATCGTTTGGGCCTTTGAAGCTAACCCTTAAAAAACTTGTTTACTCTTTGTTACCCTTGTTAAGCCTTATTGTTTAATTCTTTTATCACCTTCATATGTACATCCAACCTACTAAATGTCATTCCACTTCCAAAACCCATCACTAATTATCATTTCGCATGGATCATTAAGTGTTAGGGCAAGTATGGGTAGTGTTTGGAAAATTATTGGTGGATTGGGTTATATCATTTCATTATCCGATCTCTATTTTCATACAATCAAAAACAATATATATATATGACGAATGTGTTTTTGGTTACTTTTGTAAATAATACCTTGTGGGATCGAGTAAAATAAGACATATGAATAAAAGAGGGAGTTGGTGAAATTTTTTCTTAGAAGTCTTCTAAGATCCATGAGTTGTGATACATGCCTAGAGTGATTTATGTCTAAAAATTACATTCTTATCTACCCTTCACTCTAACCATACGTTACAACCCTTCTAAGGCCATTTGATCTTTGAGACTAGCTTAGCCTACATTAGTGTAGAGTGGAACTGAATTAGACCTATGGTAATCCTATGCTTCATTGAATTTAGTCATCAAGCTCTTAAATGGATAATTCAGTCTGGTCGTTGAGTGCATATGTGTTGAGGGTCCTAGTACGCATACACATGGAAGGATCTAGAATGGTTTATGCTAATGTTGAGTGTTGAAATTCTAGAACATCACAACGAGCGATATTACTTTTGAACTCGAGATGGTTGGGGGCTGTTGAGGATAAATTCCTAGTCACCAATTTAAAATTCAAGACTCACACATCGTTGTTTTTTTTATTTATTTTTCCCTATTTCTTTTGTTTTGGTGTTTGCTCGTGGTTTTTGTTGTTTTTATTTTTATTTTTGCTCGAGAACTAGCAAAAATCTAAGTTTGGGGGAATTTGGTAATTTATTTTTTTATCAATTTATCCCCCAATGAATTTTACGATTTTTGAGCATTTCATTTATGCTTTTAATGCTTTTTAAGTTTATTTATGTAGGTGAGGTGAATTGGGTGGAATTGGTTGAAAATCAAGGCTTTTGGAAGGAATCGGAGACCAACAGGCACGCTGCAGCAAAAAGGAGACAACTCCAGCATACTTCCGAACCAGAACACTGCTTTATTTTTCCTGTAGCACGTCCAGGTGTGCTCCCAATCCAGATACTACCTAAACCTTGTTCCAGCGCACCATCAGCCCACTCCAGCGCGCTGCCAGACCAAACATTCTGCCCAAACCGCACTCCACCATACCTTTGACCTTTTCCAGTGTGCCTTCCATGTTACCCTAAATGTCGTGGCAATGCTGGAGAGCCTAAGAATCTAGAACCAGCGCCCTTTCTAACGTTGGAGTATTATTTTTAGCTGAAAATATGATGTTTTGGTGCAATATAAAAATGAAAGGGAGCTAAGATTGAAGGGAATTTTTAGCGAGACGACTTTTGAAGATACCAAGTGGATAGATTGGGAGATTGGGAAGCTAGCTTGAGGATCGAAGGCATGCTTGAAGATTGAAGATTCTTAGAGCCTCTCTAGCTCTAGATTTTTAATCCTCTCTTTTCTTTTACTTCTTATGCAAGATAAACTTGAGATTTATGTTTGTTGATTATTTGCAAATCATGGGTTTATGTTTGGATTTAGTTGTGGATATTTTGTTGGCTAATATAAACATGCTTGTCTAGATCTTTACTATCAAAAGAGATTTGAATAGCTTTGTGTGAACTATGCTTTGACGCTTTAAGATTTTGTTAATTAAATTTTATGTTTCAATCATTTGTATTTTTTTATGCTTATTCGTTGATTTATGCAAAAGATAAATTGGATATCATAGATGTGTGGGATTAAGCACTCAACAGAGGTAATTTTACACATTGAGACCGAAGAAACATAACTTGGGTTATAAGACCCCGATTTAGCATGTACATCATTTTAATTTCAATTGAGAACATTTACAAAATTTCGGGGAAAAATTGAGTTAAAAAAAATGATTGGGTCAAATTGCAAATTTGGAAACTTATTTTAAATTTGAGATGCAAAATTTGTAGTCGAATTCTAGAATAAAAATTTTAGCGATCAAAATGCAATTTAATAAAATCCTAAAAGATTAATTGGATTAAAATAAAGACTTAATGGAAGATAGGGGGGAAAAGTGCAATTTAACCAAAGATTTTTTTTATATAAAAATATATATATGTGTGCGTTTGTGAGCTCAGCCGGCCGGCAGGGAGATCGAGAAGAGTGGGGACCGACGTAGCGACCAATTGATCAATTTCACACCACCATTTCCATGCATATATATACATATGCATACCATTTCCATCGCACCACTAAAAATAGAAGAACAATCCAGAAATTCAGAAATCTAGAGCGAGAGAGAGAGAATCGGAGGAGCAGAGCGTCGGTGTTGACTGTCATCATCGGCGGTATGGGAGTGTTCATCTGACGAATTGCATGTGCGTATTGTCGTCGCCAGTGTGCATTGTCGTTCGACCAGTGAGTGGGAGTATTTGGGTCGGCCGATCAGTGTGTGACTATGTGTATGTGTCATGTTTTCCAGTCATCATCGTCGGAGATGTGGGATCGTCGCTGTTCATTGCCGTTGTTTGTGTGCTACGGTATGTGTGTGTTTCGTTGAGTGTGTGGTTGGTGTGTTGATCGCATGAGGGTGTGTGTGTACTGCTATCGAGGATGTGTGTGCTTGTGATCGCCGACGTTCAGTCGTCGACATGTGTGTGACAGAATATGTGTGTGTTCCTCTGGTGTGCATGTGTGAAGGTGTGTTTGTCCGATGTGTGTGTGCAGGTGATCGACGTTCATCATATGTGTGGGTATTCCTCCGTCGGCAGTGGTGGCGGTAATGTGTGCATGTGTTCTAGTTTTTTATTGGGCAGTTGTGTATGGGTGTATGATCAGCTGGGGTAAACGACGGAGGCAGTGGCGGCATGAGTTTGGCCCGCTGTTGTGTGTGTGGGTCGTCATGGTTGGGTGTGTATGTTTTAAGTGGGTAGATGAGATTAGTGGTGGAGTGGCTGGTAGTGGTTGGTGATCCGTGGGGGGGGATGGAGTACGGCAAGCGGTGAGAGTGACGAGGCGTGAGAGGCCTCTGGTGGACAGTTATAGTAGAGAGAGAGAGGAGGTGGCCGGTGGTATTTGAACCGAAACAGAAACAGTAAGCACAAACCGAGGAAGAAAAGAAGAAAAAAAAAACAAAAAAATAAAAGGAAAAGAAAATGGAGAATTTGCAGAAACCACCCCAGGAAAATCCGAAACCCATCTCGTGGTCGCCAAATGATTCGGAAACATATGAAATTTCAATCGATTATTAATTTTCGTTAAATTAAATTTTATTTAGCATTATAAATCTTAAAATCGTAATAATTTCGTAACGATTAATTAATTTTAATTACGTGGTACATAAAATAGTAACGATTTGAAATATAGGAAAATGGATATCGAGGTGAGTGTAGTGTCTTCTTGCCAAACTATTTGATGTTTCAGATCAGATATTAATTTAGGCTCTGTCACTATTAGGTCCGCAGGCACCGGCATCCAAATAGAGTGTGGTCAGTGTTAGTTTTGCAAAACGGATATCGAGGTGAGTGTAGTGTCTTCTTGCCAAACTATTTTCTATGTATATATATGATGACATATGTGTTTACTTACACTGTACGATTTCATAAATGACATGGATCAAGTAGGTTTTTGGGGTGAGTTGGTAAAATGAATTTTCGGGGAATTGTGTTGGTTTCTAAAAAGAAGGATTAAAAATAATTATCGTTGGATATGGGTGGTTTTGAAAAGAGGTAGAAAATATATGGTTTTCTAAAAATGCTTGGTTTTCTAAAAACAAAGGTGGAAAAACAGTTTTTACTGAAATCGGTGGTAAAGGTGGAAAACTGGTTTTACTGAAATTGGTGGTACTTTTATAAAGGAGAGTGAAAAACGTGATTTTGAAAATTTTCCCCAAAAGGGGTGTGGTTTATATTCTCCCCATAAGGGGTGTGAATTTTTGACGATGTAGTGTGAAAATGTATTTCTTCTCGTAAGGGATATGGATTTTTAACTATACTAATGATTTTGACGATGCCATAGTTGTTCTCCCCGAAAAGGGTGTGGATTATATTTCTCCTCGTAAGGGGTATGGATTCTTCCCATGGGATGTAGATGTTTCTCCCCGTAAAGGGTGTGGATTATATTTCTCCCCAAAAGAGGTGCGGATATTTCGTAGGAAGGCATTCCTACGGATGTTACGGTACCGTTGCAACCCCCGATCATAAGGTTAAAACGATCACTATGGCTAGCCAGTGTGTGTTGTAGTGGAGTGGTGGTTTGAGATGTGTGTTTGAGATGTGGTGTTTTACTTATATTGGGTGATTTATTATTTATTATGGTGATTGGTATGATTTAATACTAGATGGATTTAGATAAAACTTATCTATATCGTTTTATTTTCACTGCTTATATATTGGAGATTTTACGAGATTTGTAGTGTTTATATACTTACGCTTGATCTATTTAGATGTTGTAGATATTAATTCTTATTATAAAATATTTTTATTAAGAAGACAGTACACTCGCAGGTAGAGCAGATAGGAGTCGGTTGGTCCCCTACTGGCACTAGTTAGAGTTATGCGGGTCAGGCGTTGAAGTCATACCGGGAGTAATTTGAGATGAGCTGTCAGACGATGAACCTAAGGGAAGTTCATGAGATTTGTTTTATTGTTCTTATTTTGGGGCAGATGTATCCGTATAGTATGAACTTATTATATATATATGACGTGTAGATGAAAGTTTGTATATTTTCGTATTTAAGTTGGTTAATCAAGTGTTGTCATGTCGACGTCACGCCGGCCTCACGGTGACAGGTGTCCGGGGTAGGATGTGACAATTTTGGTATCAAAACCTAGGTTATAAGTTCTGTAGACTTGTCAGGGGTCTTGTCAATAGACTACCATAAGATAGGAAGACGTGCTAGTCGTCTAATCAATAGAGGACATGAGATAGGGTGTCAATAAGTTAGTTTGGTTCATGAGTGTTAGTTCTTTTATTACATTAGTTAGTGCATTGGCATAGTGCACGGAGGGTTGTCTTGTTGGCCAGTAGTGATGGTGGAAAATGGGTGGATCGCGATTGTGGGAGTGCTAATAGTTGGAAATGTGAGATTTTAATTAAGAAACAACTATATGCGTATTAGGTGGTGATGAGATAACTATCGGTAGCACCCAATAAGTCATCTAATAAGTCAGTATTAAAATAGTAGATAGTATAGCAGAACACATTTAAGTTGGAATACGAAATGACATTCAAATAAAATATAACGTCGCCTTCTAGGCAATATGAAAGGCATCTTATAATGATATTAAAAAAAAAAAAAAAAGTTAAATAAGTTGGAAAACAAAGACGTGAGAAAACTGTGACAAGAAGGTAGAGCCAAAGTTTATGGAACTTGTAAATATAGCAAAAGTAATAGAAAATGATATGTAGGAAGTAGCCGAGAATTGTGAGTCTGGGATGAAAATAAGTACGCATATAAATAGAGTCGGTTTGTATGAGGTAGAGTTAAATCTTAAAAGAATCAAAGGGTGTATTGTCCGGAAGGTGTAATTAGTACCCCAATTAGTTTGATAGTGGGTCTGGGACGTCAGAAAAGGGTTAAAGAAATTATATCAAAAAATTCAATACGTGGGTGTTAGGCACCAAACAAAACAAGTTCAGGCGGTGGATAATGTAGTAGCTAGGGATTTTCCCTAAGTAGTTTCGAGAGCTGTCGAGGTGCTGGTAAGTGTGATTAATAATTGTGGTTATTGTAAAATAAGTTCCATAATATTAAGAGGTAAACATTTGGCTCATTAAGTTGGCTAAATATAATTGTATTGATAAAATGCGGGAAATTAGGATTTGGAATTATAACTTTAGGGGACTTTAAAGGTGGTCGCCGTGGTGTTAGTAAATAAAAATTTGCCGAATAGTGGAAATGTGAGTATATTAGTTTTTGGTTTAGGAAGTCTCAATAGGAGAAGCCTTGTGACGACCCTAGGAAACCGGGTTGTTACAATAAATTAGACCATTAACTCATGATTAACGTGGACCTGGTGTTTTATCCAGGAAGATCCAGTGTTGGTACTCGTTGGTTAGAATGGACAGTTGGTTAAATCGACTTGCAAAAGACCAGGAGGTTAGATTGAAGGTATTATCAGTTGAATGTTAGAGACTATGACGTGGTGAAAACGATGACTCGGTCGAGAGTAGAAAAGAGCTTGTAGAATATTTCTAGAGTGTATTACTAATGCTGAAAGATAAATAATTGTATGCTAAATGTAATAAATGTGAGTTGGGTTGAATCGAGTGGTAATTTTAGGACATGTGATTTTGGAAAGAGAATTCAAGTGAATCTAGAGGGAGTTGAAGCTGTGGTTTCATTGAGTATGGAGAAGACCAAAAAGTATGACTGAAATTTGAAACTTCTGGAGTAGCAGTAATTGTAGTTGCCTTCACAATTTAGCAACATTTCCTGTATGACGAGAATTGTGGAATATGCATTGATCACCAGAGTTTGACATACTTGCTTATTTACGAGGAGCTAAATCTGAGGCAAAGGCGTTGAATAAACGTTGATCAAAGACTACAATCATACTATCCATTAGTATTCAGGAAAAGCTAATGTTGTAGCAAATGCTTTGAGACGGAAATCGGTAAACGTGGTTGCGCATATTCAGGTTGTTCATGCTAATGTGTGTGTTAAGTTGAGATCCTTGTAAGTTCAGTGGGCGGTTGGTCAGATGACCACACTATTTGCATTTTTTGTTTGAAACCGACATTGATCGATTGGGTGGTAGAAGCGCAGAAGTCAGATGTCTAGTTGGGAAATATTAGAGAGGAAATGGAAAATGGTCACAGAGCTGACTATCTTATCCGAAATAATGATGAAGTTGGGATGATTAGAAATAGATTGTGTGTTCCTAATGATGCATATATGACGGAAGAGACCTTAGAAGAGGTGCATAGAACAATATATGCAATGCCCCGGTAATATTAAACTATATTGAGATTCCGTGAATATTATTAGTAGATTGGAATGGAAATGAGAAAATCGCAACATTTGTTGTTAGGCGTCTTGTTTGTTAGTAAAGTTAAGGTCAAGTGGTAATACCCAGGTGGGTTATTATAGCTTTGACCTATTCCAGAAGGAAAAGAGGAGAGTAGTCTGATGAATGTTTTCTTAATATGTATGCCAAGTATATATTGACGGGATTGTTCGGTCGCATGAGGCACCGGTTCAATGCAAATGTCGAATAAAGTTGGGTTAAGATAACTATTTTAAATCAAAAGTGAAAAAAAAAATAAAAAAAAATTGGATGTTGAATTATACGTTTGATAAGGATTAGTGGCTCCTGGATTAAAACTTTAGCATATGTTGATAAATTGACTTATTAGTATACAAAAATGCTAATGGATTTTATATATATTAAACTCGGTTGATCAGTTATTTGAAATTTTGAATTGGAATTCTGAAATCATAAGTGTTGTTGCCATTTTGTAATTTGGATAATAATTGTTATCAAAGCGAAATAAGTCGCCATTGTATGAACAGTCCGCGGAGGAACTCAAAAATGTAGTATTGAATGGTGATAACTTAAATCGGCATGTTGTAAATATGGAAAGTTAGGAAGTATTTTTAGATAATAATCCTCAAACGGAGAAACTGTATATGAGAAACTGTAGTACTAGAATTTGATAATTATTTTGACATTCTAGTTGAGTTTCTATATTGCTTTGGGTGTCAAGTTGAGAGTTCGTAACTCTTCTTATTTGTAGATTAACAATAAATTGAGAGGTGCAATTCAGATAATGAAGGATATGTTGAGGAGTTGCATTTGGGAGTTTCTGGTAGCGAGGAGGATCACGTGGCGCTAATAGAATGTGTTTAAACTCATAGATACCTTTTCGGTGATCACGGTGGTACCGTATAAAGCGTTGTATAAAAAGGATGTATGACTTCAGTCAAATAGACTGAACTGAGATAGGAGAACGGAAAATTATCGAGAATTGGAGATAGCCCGGTGTGGTTACTTTTTTTTTTTATAAAAAACGGAGTTGATAAAAGGAACTCAATTAGATGTGTTGATCTTCCACTAATTGTTAGGCAAAGTCGGCATGTGGGGTCACTGAGATCTCATGAGGGAAGAATAATTTGAATTATCCCGAAAGGCTTTTGTGATGTCTTGAAATTTTTTAGTTGGAATGTAGTTAGGTACTTCGATCAACATTTATATATGGTTGAAGCATGAGTAGGTAGACTGAAACATAATTGAAACACGTGGCTTTGCCAAGGACTTGATTAAATGTGAAGGCATTAAATGAATTTTTATAAATGACTTGTTCAACGTATTTTAATACATGTTGATGTGGTTTGGTGATATCTATGTGGTTTTGACGCATTAACATCTTGCGAAAAAATTTATTAGTTAACGTGGGATTGTGACACAAAGTATAAAACATTTATGGGATTATTGAAAGTTTTGATGTAACTACTGCAATCAATGATTGTTAGTCTCTCGACCCAATTCACATGGGTTTTGAGCTAGTTGTTGCTTATGAGATTAGTTGCGAGTATTGTTGGTTTAAATGTGAATGAAGATATTGTTGGAAACGGGTTGCCTGGAAATTGTTGGACAAAATGGATAAATGTTAGTTATGGGAAATTACTGAGGTCGTGGACCTTCTGGAAAGGAGATTCTTTGATAGTTGATTGTCTGTGTTAAGTGTTACCAACCAAAGTACATCCTGTCTGTCGGTTGTTTATTATAATGTTGGCCGTTGCAAATGGAAATGTTGCGATAGGTGGAAATGATTTAACGGAAGTTGACGGTTACGAATTGAGTGTGACTTTCGGTTATGGGACCCTACATAGGAAACAATTGTCCTAGAATCAAGTGTAACTAACATGACCATGTGTTGCAACTCTGGATTTTGATTATGCTGACCAAAACTTTAATTCCTGTTGGTTTAACAAAAATTTCGAGACAAATTTTTTTTTTTGGAAGGAAGAGTTGTAAGACCCCGATTTAGCACGTACGTCATTTTAATTTCAATTAAGAGCATTTAGAAAATTTCGGGGAAAATTGAGTTAAAAAAATGATTGGGTCAAATTGCAAATTTAGAAACTTATTCTAAATTTGAGATGCAAAATTTGTAGTCGAATTCTAGAATAAAAAATTTAGGGATCAAAATGCAAATTAAGAAAATCCTAAAAGATTAATTGGATTAAAATAAAGACTTAATGGAAGATAGGGGAAGAAAAGTGCAATTTAACCAAAGATTTTTTTATATAAAAATATATATGTGTGTGCGTTTGTGAGCTCAGCCGGCCGGCAGGGAGATCGAGAAGAGTGGGGATCGACGTGGCGAGCAATTGATCAATTTCACAACACCATTTCCATGCATATATATACATATGCATACCATTTCAATCGCACCACTGAAAACGGAAGAACAATCTAGAAATTCAAAAATCTAGAGAGAGAGAAAAAAAAATCAGATGAGCGGAGCGTCGGTGCTGTCCTATGATCGCCGGCGATGTGGGAGTGTTCGTCTGACGAATTGCATGTGCGTATTGTCGTCGCTAGTGTGCATCGTCGTTCGACCGGTGAGTAGGAGTATTTAGGTCTGCCGATTAGTGTGTGACTATATGTGTGTATCCTGTTTTCCATTCATCGTCGTCGGAGATATGGGATCGTCGTCGTTCGTTGCTGTTGTTTGTGTGCTACGATATGTGTGTGTTTCGTTGTGTGTGTGGTTGGTGTCTTGATTGCATATGGGTGTGTGTGTGCTACTATCGACGATGTGTGTGCGTGTGATCACCGGCATTCAGTCGTCGGCGTGTGTGCGACAGAGTATGTGTGTGTTCCTCCGTTGTGCATGTGTAAAGGTGTGTTTGTCCAATGTGTGTGTGCAGATGATCGGCGATCGTCATGTGTGTGGGTGTTCCTCCATCGGCAGTGGTGACGGTGATGTGTGCGTGTGTTCTATTTTTTATTGGGCAGCTGTGTGGGGGTGTATGATCACCTGGGGTAAACGACGGAGGCAGTGGCGGCATGAGTTTGGCCCGCTGGTGTGTGTGTGGGTCGTCACGTTTGGGTGTGTATGTTTCAAGTGGGTAGATGAGATTGGTGGTGGAGTGGCCGGTGCTGGTTGGTGATCCGTGGTGGGGGATGGAGTAGGGCCGGCGATGAGAGCGACGAGGCGTGGGAGGCCTCTAGTGGACAGTAATAGTAGAGAGAGAAGAGGTGGCCGGCGGTATTTGAACCGAAACAGAAACAGTAAGCGCAAACGGAGGAAGAAAAGAAGAAGAAGAAAAAAAAAAAAAAAAAAAGAAACAAAAATGGGAATTTCTAGAAACCACCCCAGGAAAATCCAAAACCCATCTCGTGGTCGCCAAACGATTCGAAAACAGGTGAAATTTCAATCGATTATTAATTTTCATTAATTTAAATTTTATTTAGCGTTACAAATCTTAAAATCGTAATAATTTTGTAACGATTAATTAATTTTAATTACGTGGTACATAAAATAGTAACGATTCTTAATATAGAGTCTACATTGCATGATTAGAATGTTTTAGATCAGATATTAATTTAGGCTCTGTTACTATTAGGTTCGCAGGCACCGGTGTCAGTTTTGCAAAACGAATATCGAGGTGAGTGTAGTGTCTTCTTGCCAAACTATTTTCTATGTATATATATGATGACATTTGTGTTTACTTACACTGTATGATTTCATAAATGATATGGATCAAATAGGTTTTTGGGATGAGTTGGTAAAATGAATTTCCGGGAAATTGTGTCGGTTTCTAAAAATAATGATTAAAAATAATTTTCATTGGATATGGATAGTTTTGAAAAAAGAGTGGAAAATATATAGTTTTCTAAAAATGCTTGGTTTTCTAAAAACAAAGGTGGAAAAATAGTTTTTACTGAAATCAGTAGTACAAAGGTGGAAAACTGGTTTTACTGAAATTGGTGGTACTTTTAAAAAGGAGAGTGAAAAACGTGATTTTGAAAATTTTCCCCAAAAGGGGTGTGGTTTATATTCTCCACATAAGGGGTATGGATTTTTGACGATATGGTGTGAAAATGTATTTCTTCTCATAAGGGATATGGATTTTTAACTATATTAATGATTTTGACGATGCCATAGTTGTTCTCCCCGAAAGGGGTGTAGATTATATTTCTCCCCGTAAGGGGTGTGAATTCTTCCCATGAGATTTGGATGTTTCTCCCCGTAAAGGGTGTGAATTATATTTCTCCCCAAAAGGGGTGTGGATATTTCGTAGGAACGTATTCCTACGGATGTTACGATATCGTTGCAACTCCCGATCGTGAGGTTAAAATGATCACTATGGCTAGCCAGTGTGTGTTGTAGTGGAGTGGTGGTTTGAGATGTGTGCTTGAGATGTGGTGTTTTACTTATATTGGGTGATTTATTATTTATTATAGTGATTGGTTTGATTTTGTACTAGATAGATTTAGATGAAACTTATCTATATCGCTTTATTTTCACTGCTTATATACTGGAGATTTTACGAGCTATGTAGTGTTTATATACTTACGCTTGATCCATTTAGATGTTGTAGATATGAATTCTTATTATAAAATATTTTTACTAAGAAGACAGTACACTCGTAGGTAGAGCAGACAGGAGTCGGTTAGTCCCCTATTGGCACTAGGTAGAGTTATGCGGGTCAGGCGTTGGAGTCATACAAGAGTAATTTGAGATGAGCTGTCAGAGGATGAACCTAATGGAGGTTCATGAGATTTGTTTTGTTATTCTTATTTTGGGGCAGATGTATCCCTATAGTATGAACTTATTATATATATATGACGTGTAGATGAAAGTTTGTATATTTTCGTATTTAAGTTGGTTAGTCAAGTGTTGTCATGTCGATGTCATGCCAGCCCCACGGTGACATGTGTTCGGGGTGGGGTATGACATGGGTATACTAGTGTGAAAGGCTAGTATAGATTGTGTAGCCATTTGATGGGCAAAACTTAATGATTGGACAATTAGTTGAAGTGAATAGACATATTAATTCAAGTAATAATACAAACTACCTTTCTCAACACTCGATAGAGGGGGTGAGGTTACTATAGAGACCCATGGTTAATGATTGAGCATGAATTTAATTAACAAGCTTAAAGTGGATTGGCGTAGTTTACCAAAGTAATGTCAAACTCCCCTAGAGCTCTTATTCTATTAAATTTCCTTAAATCAAATTTTTCATTAGCTATTTACTTTCTTTGTTAATAATTAATTTAGTTAGTTTAATTTTCATCACTAAATTTTTGATAGTCTAGATAAAATTGAGTTATTCTAATAATAGTACTTAGTTGTTTCTAACTGCAATCCTTGAGGACGATACTCGATCTTTGGATTACTTTATTACTTGTTCAACCTAGTGCACTTGCGAGTACACACAACGCATAATTTTCGCAACACATAGACTATCCTATTCCTTCGTGGTTTGACCCAGGCTGTTGATTTGATACCACATTTTGTATAGTTCACCCTGCACAACATCTTGTTTAAGGACTTCTCCTTCTGATTGTTGATAAGCCAATGCTTCAATCATCGATTCCATGTCAGAGGTCCACTCATTTCCTAAGTCTTTTTTGTCGTCAGCATCATCTTCATACTCTTCTTCCCATTTGACGGAAGATTTGTTAACTTACTTCATTGGCTCCGAATAGGTTACCCAGTAGGCTTTTTCATAGTTTCCCGAGGCGATCCATTCTCCGTGTGGAGGTTTAGGGTTATTTCTCTAAAATCCTAGGTTACCAAAGTTATTACAAGATGTCTATTATAAAGCCAGAGGATTCATCTTTGTGGGTCCTAGGTGGAGATACAGGTTCTTGCTTAATTTTTCTGAGAAGTGGTGTCAGGTTATTTTCATTTTCGAATTTATTCAAGGCAGCTACTGTCTCTTGCATCTTAGCGTGGTAATATGATGTTTATCCCATCTTAATATCTCTAGCATACGAGCTTTAGCATTGCTGTTCGGCAAAGGCTATTTTGAGATGTTTTTTATTAAAGTAAGTTTTATGCGGATTATTACGGATGAAATGGGCATTTATAATTTGATGTTTATACTTGATGATTCATTGTATTAAGTGGAATAAGAATTCATGTTCTTTCCTGCAACTTGCTCCATATTCTGATTTTGAAAACGTTTTTCGATGTTAAGCAAGCTAGCAATACGTGGGATATAACAAGAATTCTTACATTGTTTATTATGTCCCTACTTAACCTAGAAATTTTATTTTGTCTAACTAGTATAACAATTATGTAAATAATTGTACATAAGATAAAAACAAAATCTCTCTCCAAGATAAGTGTCCTAAGTACATTAGGGTTTTGGTTATCCTCTATCCTAGGTTCACTATATGAGGTCATGGATTTTCTTCTATCTCATTCGAGAAAGCTTCAATTCCTAGACCTTCAAACCTCTGGCGTCCTCCCTAGGGGAACATCCATCTTTAGTTGGTGGTCCGAGTGAGTCGAGTTTCATAACCGGATCCTAGGGGAGAAACCCACTTGTCCTTCCTTCTACTAACTTCTCTTTCAATCCTAAGGGTTTCCAGAGCTTAGATCGGCGTCATGACCTCGCCAACTTCAGCCCCTACTGTCGGCCTCTCTATCCCTAAAAGGATTACGAATTGTGTTTTTCATCATGATATGCAATGCAAAGTGAGTGCTAGTGCATTAGAGAGAGTATACAAAAATGAAATGCGAGAATTTAAAGATAGTAATTTAAATGTGGTATTGAAAAATAGTAATGTAAATGTAGTAAATGAAGACAATAAAAGCAAGCATGCTAGTATAAGCAAGATATGTAAAAATAAAATTTAATTTAAAAAATATATATGTTATTATTATTATTATTATTATTTATTATTATTATTATTATTATTATTATTATTATTATTATCATTATCAGTAATATTATTATTATTATTATCATTATTATTATTATCATTATCATTATTATTTATTATTTATTTATTTTTATTTTATTATTATTTTTATTTTTTATTATTTTTTACTTTATTTTTTTTATTTATTTTATTATTCATTCTCATTATTATTTATTACTATTTATTATTTTTGAAAATTAATTAATTATTTTTAAAAATGAAAGACATATTTCTCGGGTTTTATTTATTGTGAATACAAATTTAGACTCCAACTAGGCATCACCCTCTAATGGTCCCTAGTAGAGTTGCCAGCTTACACACCCTGAATTTTGATAGCGAAAAAGGTGGACATTGGGAAGAAGATGAAACAAGTTTCATTCCACATTTTCTAAGTTCTCCAAATCTGTTCCTTTTGAAATGGTTTTTCGAAGGAGTTTCTAGGCGTCAATTTTGAAAAATTTCTTGGGCTGAGATTTTATGTTTTTAAAGGAGTTACCACCTAGATATTTTTTGAAATTCACTTTTATTTTAAAACTGCCGGTGTTTTAACTTCATAGAGGTCTTTGTACTAGATATTTTTTTAAGTTCGGGGGTTGGTTATGCTCAAGGAAGATTTTACACACCCCAAGACACACGTCTGTAAATGGTACCTTAATCTAAATGAATATTCACTTTCAAACAAACCCAAGTAATTTTCTTCGATTTACTTAACAAAATAATTCCTTTAAAAAAAAAACCTTTTCCTTTTTTTTATGTTTTTTTGACATAATGAGAGCCAGGAATATAAATGATTGAACCTTATAAAGGCTTCCTACATATCCCTGTTTTCACAAGGAATCAGGTCGACATGTAGTTCCAACAAGCAAGACATTTGAAACGAAATAATTTGTATTTTTGAAGAGACTCAACCTTATATAGATTGCCTACATATCCTTGTTTTCGCAAGGAATTAGGTCGACATGTAGTTCCAACATGCAAACTACACTAAATTATTTAGATATATGACCGAACCCTAAAGACTTAGTGTCAGGCTATGATCTTGACGTTTAGAAAATAATAAATTAGTTATTAACAGTTATATGGTAGGATCTACAGTTAGTAAGAGTTCGGTTTGAAGTGTTCATGAAAGAATTGTAGAGACTATGCACAACTTATGGTAAGATAGATGTTTGGTTTGGATCCTTATATGTTCTTAACATGTTCTTGGTTTATTGGGGTCCTCACATGTTATTAACAAGTTCTTGGATGTTCTTGATATTCTTGACATGATCTTGAACAGTTTTATTATGGTTTGGTTTATAAGACATAAAATTAATGTTTTTTAGTTATTTATTGGTTATTTATGTTATGTACATGAATTTAAAGCATGATATCCACATGATTCTATTATGTACAAGCAATATATATATGAAATTGAAGATAAGATCACAGGATTCTCAAGACACATACCTAGTTTAGGGGAGTAGTCTTTCCCTAAATAAGTACCTTCTTCTCTTTTATGATCTTCTAGGCTTGAACTCAATCAGTTGCCATCAAATTCTTCAATTCTTGCTCCAAGAACCTCAAGAAAACCCTCCGAGACCAAATTTCAGTAGAATAATGACGTGTTTTTTTTTAAGATAAATGCTTGGAAATTCTAGCACTTGAGAGTATTGCTCAAGCTTAGAGAGAGACGTTAAGGTTCCAAGACTTGAAATTATGAAAATAGGCACCTTGTAATAGGTCAGGGGCTTGCGTATTCATCCATGCGCAAGCCATTCCAGTCCCATCCTTAGAGTCTATTTGGCCTAGGGGACATATCCTCTTGTCTTGATCTTGATCACCTTTGGACGAATTTTAAAGTTTGTGCAATATTCTCTCAGATTTGGTAATGATTACCAAATCTTTCTAAAATTACTGTAATGATTAGCAATCATTTTCAATCATTACACAATATTTGATCTCATTGGTTGCACATGGGTGATGGCATGAAATGACACTTCCAGTTCAGTTTATGGGCTACGTACCGGTTAGTTTCACTATTTCGGTTTAGTTCCATAAATGTTTCCAAGGTTCATTGCGTTTAGTCTTGATGAGTCATTTTGCATTTAATTATTAATGATGACTCAAGTTACCTTGTAACAGGTAGTTACATTTCAAGGGTTTTAGTTAACCCTAAGATATTTTGATAAAAATGTCTTGATACTTTGAATTCACCCCTTCCATGTCATCCCAAGAAATAAATTATTGATGGGATTTACATTTAATGACCGTTAAATGCTTTGCCTAGGTGGTAAACCAAATTGGTTTGGTTTCGATAACGGGCAATCACATTTCAAGGCTTTCGGTTAACTCTTAGATATTTTGATCAAAATATCTTGATTCATTGAATGTGGCCTATCCATTTCATCCCAAGAATTTAATTATTTATGTTATGGGAATTTAAGGCATATTCAATGCCTTTCTTAGGTGGGGAACGGAATCGATTTGGTTTCGATAACGGTTTGTTACCTCATAAGTGTTTTGGTTTCTTCCCTAGATATTTTGTGTAGAGAATAAATTAGGGAATATTGATCATTTCAATGCTCATTTATGAGTTATTTAATCATAGGTTGGGCCCTTAATTCATTTGGCTTAGATGGTTTTGTCAAAACAACATTGTTTTTGTGTAAGTCCAAATCCTTAATCACTTTGGTAGTTTAGGATTTGTCATTGAATTTATAATCTTTTAATTTAGGTATTTTGGACTTGTTTTAATGATTTCAATATTTTAAACAATAGTTTAAATAAGTATTTTTGGTGTCAAATAGACAAAACCATGGATAGTAAATGTTTCAGGGGTCAAAGTAGATAACCGAGGTAATTTGGTGAAATTTCGTATAATTAAAGGGTAGTATCTAATATTTATTCATATTAGAGATTATTTAATGAAAATCAACCTTTAATAATGTCATCTTACACCCCCTTTGATTTTAGGAACTTCGTGGTTGACCCGAAATTTTTATTTTACTGAATTTAGTCAAATTCAACAGGTTTTTATGTTTTCTTATGCTTTTTATGGGTTTCTCTATATTGTATAGTTTTATCAAAAGTATAAATTCTTTCCTATAGCTTGCTCCGTATTCCAATTTTGCAAAACGTTTTCAGATGCATGAGCAAGCTAGCAATGCATGGGATAGAACAAAAACTCTTACACCAATTATTGTGCCCCTATGATGTGAACCTCACCAAGAATTTGTGAGATCCGAAACCAAATTAGGGTTTCTTCACGAGTATCGAACTAAATCAGATTTTTAAACAAAAAAGACAAGAACATGAAAATATGGAATTTATGATAGATTACCTTGACCCAACGTTTATGAACAAAACATGAACCAACGAGATATGTTGAATTTTCGTGATCCTCATGCCTTGGCCCATTTAAGTTCTTGTCTAAGTTCATTTACTTGCCTTGATGAGATGGATTAGGCCTTGATTGTCCGATAGGCCTAATTTGTGCTTAACTACTGTAGATATGAGCCAAGTCTCTTGAATTATCCCATTAAGTGCTACTTTGATTTTTCTTGGATCTTGCCCTAGTAATAGGCCCAACCAGAACATGTAGCGGATCCTTTGATGGTGATCGATGATTCTCATCATTCCCCCTCTCTTCAAAAGAATTTGTCCTCGAATCTTCACCATAATGTTTTTAATAGCTCAGCAATCAAAACACATTACCCAAGTTCCATTCTTCTTAGGCACAAGTAGCATTAGTACCGCACAACAACTCATGCTTTCTCTTACTTGTCCTTTGGCCATCAACTCATCAACTGGCCTGTAAAGTTCCTTTGTCTTCTCCAAATTATGCTTATAGGCTGGTTGGTTAGGAATCATTGCACCCAAAACAAAATTTATTTGTTACCCAATCCTTCTATTAGATATATATCCACTATGCACATCATTAGGAAACATGTCCGTATATTCCTTATTGTTGACGTGCCATCTAGTATAAAATATGTTCTCCCTTTGCTGTTCCATGTCATCCTCCGCAACTAGGGCACTTAGTGCACGCCTTGCCACAAGTGACTCTCCCTCTACTGGGCACTTCACATCATCATCACAAGCATTCTCAAGTGGTGGCATCTAGTCATCATCACTCTCGTTTTCGGTTTCCACCTCTCCATCAACACGTGCTATCATAGACCATTTATTTGGGCATTGTGAAGCTATGTGACCTACAAACAGCGAAAATATTTAATATCACGGTTACAAGTTTGAGTTTCGGTTTTACCTTTTGGTAGGGGAGGAATTGTGCACGCCTACTTACGCTCACAAGTATACGAGTTCTAAATTTTTAATATAGTGGATCTTTGAAGATCGGATATCGTTTCCATAGAGAAAAGTGTGAATAATTGAATTGAATACCGCAATTGACGTAGTCTTGTGTTATCCTAACGACGGAAGACGTGAATTGAAATTAAACTAAGCTAAACTACAATTAGTGGGTTAATTCTAACTAGGTTGATTAATTAGGGATTGATTTCGTTCACTTAATACACGTTTGATTTCGTTCGGTTAACAATAACGGAGTTTAGGTATCCGACAATCTCGGTTCGTAAACTCCTCCGCCACCTCTTCCGAGTGTAAGACGGGGGAATACGCGACTTCGTGTCAACGAAGAGGTCCCCCTCAATGTTTTAATGACTCGAGGTCACGTGAGTCTTGACCCAACGTCATGGATTGCACACTAACTAACGCCCTCCCGGGTCGTTAGGTCGTAACGATGTGTTTACCCTAGTCCGAATCCAAGGTTACCTCTCCCGAGTGTCAAACCCTAGATTCTCAAATCCAACCCTAATACCGTTACAAGCATATTAATATCGTCATCAAATGATAAACACAATCGGACTTAAAAGCTACAACCGTTAAAGAAACGTATATTAAACCAAACGAGTATTTACACAACTACACATTTCCCTAACTAATCTCTAAATTACACTAACATGTTCTTAGCCAATACAACAATAAATCAAGAGGAGATCATCATCATCAACAATAAACATTAAGTAGAAAGATGGAAACAAGGGAAGAAAATCCAAATCTCGAAGTGGAGTAGTCCACTTTTGCCAAAGAACAGTCCTCCCGAGCTTCCTCTTCTCCGTTGATGAACTTCCTCTTCTAGCTCTTCAAGGATTTGCCAAGAACACTCTTTAAAACTAATATAATCTACTTCCTAAACTAATCTAATCTAACTAAGGTGGAAGAGAGCTCTCAAGAACAACCAAGCCCTCTCCCACATATAAGGAATGTCTAAGGTCTTTTTAGGTTTGGTGGAGAAAGGGGTTAAAAGGAGGGATTTGGAAAATATCTTCAAAATATCTAAAAAGAGATATTTTTGTGCAGAGTGTCACCGCCTAAGCGGTGGACTTAAGTTGGTTCAGTTCTGTCGGTAACTTCGCCTAAGCGGTGGTTTTTCCGCTTAGACGGTGGCTGCTGGCATATTATTCTATCCTTTTCTCGCCTAGGCGGTGGTTTTCTTGCCTAGACGGTGGTTCAGCCCTATAGCACTCCAACATTCTGCCTCTTTTTTGCCTAATCGGTGGAACTTCCGCCTAGGCGGTGGTCTTCATTCACCGAAACCCTATTTTGCACATTTACTTCACCGTTTCTCCACCGTTTTCACTTGTTTCTCACCCTTTGACGTCCTTTCACTTGTTCTACACTAAAACACACTAAAACACAATTAAATATAACTAAAATGCTTGAAAACTAACAAATCTGGTTTAGAAATAGATAGGTTTTTCACACCTATCAATACCCCCAAACTTAGAATTTTGCTAGTCCTCGAGCAAAACACTAACACTAAACTAAACTAACTAACAAACTAACCACCTAAAAATGAAAAACTAAACTAACACGAAAGAAGTATATGCATGTAAATATAAAGTTCAATCGAAATGGCCAATTTGTTTCTCCCTCAACATCCCTAAATCGGATCAAGTTCGGGAAGTAACCCACACCAAGTGGTGTTCTAGAATTTCAACGATCAATATCAATAAAAACCATTCTAGATCCATTTGAAGTGTTTGTGTGAGAACTAAAATGTATAACTAGTCAAATACCGGATTCGATTATTCAATCGTTAAGCTCATAATTTAAATCGTTGAAGGATTCAGGAAAACTATAAGCTTGATTGGAGTCTATTATCCACCAATATAGGCTCAGATATACACAGAGATCAATAGGGGCTTGGTTTGGCTTTGGAGAACGACCACGGGTATCACTGGAATAAAAATAGCAATTTGGTTTAATCGATCGATACCCGAGGTAAAATCACTTGTCGCTATCCTCTCTCATGACCCCACATTTAAAGTACAATTCTGAATAAGAAATGAAAATCCTGGTATTCACTTGTCGAAAGAGAAGAAAATGAAAAACTATATTTATTCATTTCATTTTTTATTTTTATTTTTTATTATTTTTTTTTTTAACACTAACATATTCCTAAATTAACTCGAATTGTTACAGTTTTAGGAGAGTGCAAAAAGAAGTTAGAGAAACACACCCCTAAACTTATTCGAATTTATAAAATTTTAGGAATATGTAAAAAGAAATGATAGAAACACACCCCCCAAACTCATTTTAAGAGCGTGCAAAAAGAAATACAAAAGTGAAAAGTGAATTCACTAATACCGAATCAATAAAAATTTATCAAAAACCCAACCGCTCACTTGATTTCACTCAATTTTTAAATTTAGGCTTAGCGACATTGGGTTAGGAAAAATTTAATTGAAAGGAGTATTTGAACGTTTTTAGAATTTGATTACGTTATCGGTTTCGACAGGGGAAATAAGGAATTAACATTTTCAGGTTAGCTACAACGGTTCAAGCGAAAAATTGACGGCCTAAATCACGACTCCGGAATTACCTTACCTAGGATTCCGCCTCAAGTTTTCCCCAAATCAAGTTCTAGTTTCCTCATTTTCTATCATGAGGTTAATATCGAATAATCAACGTCTAATCGTTCAGATAATTATACATTGAGTTCAAATGTCGTGCAATTTTCGGATCGAGATAATTTTTACCCAATCGACATGTTAAGCACACAAAACACACAAGGAAGGTATTACCCCCGACCTCAATATGCAATTAGGGGATAATTCTCATCATCGGGTCTTGGCCCAAATGAACTCACATCTAAACATGCAAACACAACTTTATACATACACAATACTAAACTAATTCTAATACTAACATACATAAATTAATCTAACACTAAACATTCAAAAACAAAAATTAAACTAACTAAACTAAAAGTTTAAAAACTAAAATTTTCATTATAATAAAATACATACTCAAAATAATGGTTCATCCTTTTCTACAAAAAATCAAAATGGATGAACATCCACTAAACTATCATCTACTCTATGCCAATACAGGCTTGAACATGGCAGTGTTCCAAAAGCAGCGAACCCAATAAACATATAGCATTCATGCAAACAAAATGGGTTGAACACATACCTAGGAAATAAGACTTATTCCCTACTGTTCACCTGACGAGAAATTCCTCTCCACCACTATCACGTCGAAATGAAAATTGTGGCGGTTGCAAAAAGTGCGGCGTAATGCCGAAGCGGTCGCACATGAACCTGTGGAATTGATCTGGCGCACACACTAATCCCAACATTTAAACAAAACATGAACAATGTAGCATGCAATTTTGTTTCACACAATTCAACAATCCATAGAAACTAAGTTATCACCAAAAATCAAACCAAAATCCCGAAGTGATAAAGAAAATTATGAACATGGGGTTGAAAATTGATTTGTGGTGGATGATTTGGGGTGGAAAACACAAATTTTGGTAATGGAAGGATGATTTTTGAGTATTGGAACGGTTTGGAAGTGAGGTTTTAGAGAGAAGGTGGAGGATTTTGGGGAAGAAGCCTTGCGATTTGAATTTTTGAACGAACAGGGGCTGTTTAACTGCAGAAGGACCACCGCTTAGGTGGTGGAGCCCTTTTCTAAAAAAAAACTTTCTGACGATAATCCGCCTAGGCAGTGGTTTTTTTCGCCTAAGCGAAGTTATACCAGTGTGAAAACATTTTGTTCTACTGCAATTCCACCTAGGCGGTGGAGCGTATTTTCAAAATTTGTTGCATCCTGTATTTTTACTGCCTAAGCGGTGGTTCACCGCTTAGGCGGTGGGCCGTTTTTGCTGAAAAATACCCACTCTGTATTTTTACCGCCTAAGCGGTGGTTCACTACTTGGGCGGTGGGCCTGCAGCTCCCACTTTCATGTTTTTCTCAAATTTTCAAAATACGGCTCCACCCCATACGTTTTCACTTCGCTTGTTCAACGTGTTAAAACTTAAAATACTTCCCCAAACGTCCATACTCCTAAATTCACTTCCGAACACGTTTCGAAGCCTTTCCGGCTTCCAAAAAGAATAAATAATCAAATAAATAGTAACAAAAATCGGGTAATTTGATACCCTGAGTTTCATTTAAAAAAAAATAGCGCATGAGTTACCATCCCTAGCTGGACTTTTGTGTCACTAAGTATTTTTCACCAAAATTCCCCATAGATAAGGAATTTGGGCTCAAATGCTCAGTTGGATCAAGATCATGGCTTTGAAGTCGGCTTCTCCTCTCAATCCTTATCATTTTCAACATAAGCTCGATCTCGGGATTGAGAATTAACCTTCTTCATCTTTTCTCACACCGCTTGATCTCATTAACACAATGAAACAAAAATAAAAATTAAAAACAAAAGAAAAATAACTGTCAGGATTAACACTTGACCACTTAGTCGCAATATCAACTTAAAATTCACACTAATCCCACGTCAACAACGCCAAAACCTTGGTGCGTTGACGGGACTAGAATATGATACATTTGCTTTTCCTATTTAAAACTTAAGTCTTGAGCCGTTACTGCAAATCTTTTGCAATATTCAATAAAATTCACACTAATCCCCGAAAACGGCGCCAAAAATTTGGTAGGCGTTGACGGGAACAAAATTTGACAATATTCAAATAAAATTCATATTTTTCCCCGGCAACGGTACCAAAAACATGGTAGACATTGACGGGAACAGAATTTGACAACAACCAATCCTCGGCAACGGCGCCAAAAACTTGGTAGGGGCGGAAGTGTGCGCGCCTACTTACGCTCGCAAGTATACGAGGTCTAAAGTTTTAATATAGTGGATCTTTGAAGATCGGATATCATTCCCACAGAGAAAAGTGTGAATAATTAAATTGAATACCGCAATTGACGTAGTCTCGTGTTATCCTGACGACGGAAGACGTGAATTGAAATTAAACTAAGCTAAACTATAATTAGTGGGTTAATTCTAACTAGGTTGATTAATTAGGGATTGATTTCGTTCACTTAATACACGTTTGATTTCGTTCGGTTAACAATAACGGAGTTTAGGTATCCGACAATCTCGGTTCGTAAACTCCTCCGCCACCTCTTCCGAGTGTAAGACGGGGGAATACGCGACTTCGTGTCGACAAAGAGGTCCCCCTCAATGTTTTAATGACTCTAGGTCGTGTGAGTCTTGAACCAACGTCATGGATTGCACACTAACTAATGCCCTCTCGGGTCGTTAGGTCGTAACGATGTGTTTACCCTAGTTCAAATCCAGGGTTACCTCTCCCGAGTGTTAAACCCTAGATTCTCAAATCCACCCCTAATATCGTTACAAGCATATTAAGATCATCATCAAATGATAAAAACAATCGGACTTAAAAGCTATAACCGTTAAAGAAACGTATATTAAACCAAACGAGTATTTACACAACTACACATTTCCCTAACTAATCTTTAAATTACACTAACATGTTCTTAGCCAATACAATAATAAATCAAGATGATATCATCATCCTAAAAAATAAACATTAAGTACAAAGATGGAAACAAGGGAATAAAAGCCAAATCTCAAAGTGGAGTAGTCCACTTTCGCCAAACAACAGTCTTCCCGAGCTTCCTCTTCTCCGTTGATGAACTTCCTCTTCTAGCTCTTCAAGGATTGGCCAAGAACACTCTTTACAACTAATCTAATCTACTTCCTAAACTAATATAATCTAACTAAGGTGGAAGAGAGCTCTCAAAAACAACCAAGCCCTCTCCCATGTCTAAGGAGTGTCTAAGGTCTTTTTAGGTTTGGTGCAGAAAGGGGTTAAAAGAAGGGATTTGGAAAATATCTTCAAAATATCTAAAAATAGATATTTTTGTGCAGAGTGTCACCACCTAAGCGGTGGTTCAACGCTTAGGCGATGGACTTAAGTCGGTTCAGTTCTGTCGGTAACTTCGCCTAAGCGGTGGTTTTTCCGCTTAGGCGGTAGCTGCTGGCATATCATTCTGTCCTTTTCTCGCCTAGGCGGTGGTTTTCTCGCCTAGACGGTGGTTCAGCCCTTCAGCACTCCAAAATTCTACCTCTTTTCCGCCTAAGCGGTGGAACTTCCGCCTAAGCGGTGGTCTTTATTCACCGAAACCCTATTTTTCACATTTGCTTCACCGTTTTCACTTGTTTCTCGCCCTTTGACGTCCTTTCACCTGTTCTACATTAAAACACAATTAAATATAACTAAAATGCTTGAAAACTAACAAATCCGGTTTAGAAATAGATAGGTTTTTCACACCTATCACCTTTGTTGACATTGGATACATCATCTCTTCTTTTTGTTCGTTTGGTTTTGGACTTTGAAACAACCCATTCCTCTTTTCTCCCATTTGGCCTCCATGAAATAGAGGAGTTCGAATTTTGAAATAATTGAGTTCCTTTCCTTTTAAGCTATCATTCCACCTTTATGGCCATATGAACCATGTCCTCCAACTCCACGTAATATTGTAACTCCACCACGTTGGCAATGTCCCGATTCAGTCCATTTAAGAACCTTGTCATGGTAGCTTCTCTATCTTCCTCAACATTAGCCCAAATTATAGCGATCTCCATCTCCTTGTAGTAATCATCCATGCTCCGATAGCATTGCATAAGACTTCGTAATTTCTGATACAAGACCCGATAGTAGTGATTAGGGTCAAACCGCCTCCTCATGATGGCCTTTATTTCTGCCAACGTCTCAATAGGCCTCTCATGGTTTCTTCTCCTGTTCATCACAAGTTGATCCCACCATATTATAGCATGGTCAAGAAACTCGATTATAGCAAGTTTTACCTTTTTATGCTCGAAGTAGTTGTGGCACTCAAAGATCAACTCCACCTTCTTCTCCCACACCAAGTATGCTTCAGGGTCTTTCTTCCCTTGGAACGACGGAATCTTCATCTTGATGTATCCCAAGTTATTATCAATCCGATCCCCATATCTATCTTCTCTATTCCCATATCCACGCCCGAATCTTTCCAAGTTTGCATCAGAGGCTCAGTCTTCTTCATTAAGGTCATCCCCATCATCATCTTCATATTTACACCGTGACAGATTCCTCTCTCATCATTACACATTAAGAGCTTTAGGTGACTGACCATTTTGTGAACTATACTCAATTTTGTCTAGTTTCTCATGTATTTCATCAAATCACCAGTTCAACCGTTCAAACTTTTTCTCCAATGATTTGAAGAAAAGTTTGAAATCTAACATTTCTAGGGCTTTATTGGATGAGCCTTTGTTTGTTTCTTGAGACATGTTTAATAACCTACAAAACAAAGTTGGCAAACCTCACAAATACTTCCTCATGTGTTTTCCTCAAGATGATGGCACTCACGCTCATATTTCACTCAAATTCGACTTTTACCCTCTTATGAGGTCACACTCTCTTGCCTTTTTTCACTCTTTAATTCACTCTTTTAGTTCTTTATTGAACTTAACCAAACTCAATCAGAAATTTCTCGTAACAATTCAAACTCAACTAATCGATTTCACTAAGAATGAGATTTAGGACAAAAGTAAAGTGAACAAGAAGAGCACAAATGATAAGTTTGTGGAATAGAACAAGAAGAAATAAAATTCGAATTTCAGATTGGATTTTTTTTATTATTATTTATTTTTTTTTCTTTGCAACAACTTTGAATCAAGATTGAAGATGAACAGTATCAAAGAAAAAGAAACGAAAATTTGACCAGATTTGATTATATATTTCGACTAAGAAAAGTTAAAGTAGGAATTAATAGATAATGATAAATGAAAAAACAAAGGGATAGGTGAAACCTGATTTAGACCTTACTCTGATACCAAATGATGCGAAACTCACCAAGAATTAGTGAAATCCAAAACCAATTTAGGGTTTCTTTGCGAAGATCAAACTAAATCAGATTTATAAGCGAAAAAGACAAGAATACAAAAATACAAAATTTAGGATAGATTACCTTGACCAATGGTATAACAAATGATCTTGACCCAATGATTATAACGAATCACAAACCAAATATATAGGGTAGGAACACCATAAGAAATTCTTGATAAGTTTAGGAAATATTTTGTGAAAAACTTAAGAGAAAACTCTCACAATTATATTAATCAAAAAGTAATGTCTTTTTCCCATAGATACAACTCTCTTAAATAGGTGACCAAAAATAAAAGAAACCCTAGTGTCTAACACTACAAGACAAAACAAAAAAATAAGGAAGTTTCTGAACTTACCTTACACTCCTAGCCTAAAAAGGAAAATCCTTATTCGCAATCATGCCTTACAAATATTCAATTAAAATATCTAAATTAAATTAACAGACTAATAAATAAAATAAATTTGTTGGATTTTCGTAATCCTCATGCCTTGGCCCATTTAAGTTCATGTCTAAGCCAATTCACTTGTCTTGATGAGATGGATTAGGCCTTAATTGTCTAATAGGCCTAATTTGGGCTTAAATATTGTAGATATGGGACAAGTCTCTTGAATTAGCCCATTAAGTGTTGCTTTGATTTTTCTTGGATCTTGCCCTAGTAATAAGCTTAATTGAAAAATGTAGCAGATCCTTTTATGGTGCTCGTTGATTCTCATCATCCTACTTGTCCTAGAAGTTTTATTTTGTCTAACTAACCTTACAATTATGTAAATAATTGTACAAAAGATAAAAACAATATCTCCCTCCATGATAAGTGTCCCAAATAGAATAGGATTTTGGTTATTCCTCTATCCTAGGCTCACTATATAAGGTTCTAGTGCATCCTGAAAAGCTCGATTCCAAGACCTTCAAACCTTCAGAATCCTCCTTGAGGGAACATCCATCATTGGTTGGTGGTCCAAGTGAGGTGAGATTCGTTGCGGGCTCCCAGGGTAGAAACCCCCCAGCCTTACTTCTACTAACTCCTCTTTCTATCCTAAGGGTTTCGAAGCTTGGTTCGGCATAATAACCTCATCGACGTTAGCCCCTACTGCTAGCTTCTCTATCCGTAAGAGGGTCACAACTTGACTTTTTCATTACGATATGCAATGCAATAGTAAGTGCTCATGCGTTAGAAAGCGTACACAGAAGTGAAATGCGGGAATTTAAAGACAAAAATTTAAAAGCAATATTGAAAGACGATAATGTAAATGCAGTAAAAGATAGTAAATGTGCATGTTAGTATAAACAGGATATGTAAAATAAATTTAATTTAAATTATTATTATTGTTATTATTATTAGCATTATTATTATTATTATTATCATTATTACTATTATTATTTTGTTGTTGTTGTATTATTATTTTATTATTATTTTTTATTTATTATTTTTTTATTTTCTTTATATTATTGTTTTAACTATATTATTCATTATCATTATTATTTATTACTACTTATTATTTTTGGAAATGAATCATTTATATTTAAAATTCAAAGACATATTTCTCGAGTTTTATTTAATCGTGAATATAAATTTAGATTTTGTCTAGGCTTGACCCTCTAGAGGTTTCTAGTGGAGTCGTTAGTTGACGCACCTCGAATTTCGATAGTGGAAAAAGCAAAATTTCGGGAAAAAAGGAAACAAGTTTCCATTCCACTCTTTCTATGTTCTCCAAATCCATTCATTTTGAAATAGTTTTTCAAGGGTTTTTCTCGGCGTCGGTTTTGAAAAACTTCTTGGGCCAGAATTTAAGTTTAAAAGGTGTCGCCACCTAGCATAGGGTTAAATAGTGTGCAAGGTTACTCGGGTTTTTAAAAATTCATTTTACTTTGAAATAGCCCATGTTTTGACGTCATAAAGGTCTATGTATCATAAATATTCTTAAACTTTAGAAGTTGATTATGCTTGGGAAAGGTTTTTTGCACCCCAAGATACCCGTCCGTAAGCGGTACCTTAGTCTAAATAAATATTCAATTTTAAATAATACCCGAGTAACTTTCTTTGATTTTATTAACAAAATAATTCTATTTTTTAAAGTTTTTCCTTTTTTTATGTATTTTGACATAATGAAAGCAGTAAAAGTTTAATTATCTATTACGCAACTATAAATGAAAATGAAAATATTTTTGTATTTTTCTATGTAATGAAAAGCAGTAAACTATACTAATCTACACTATTCTAGGTAACGACAACACAATAGCAGTTTACAATATGCAGAAATATAACCGAACAAACCTTATGTAGGATTCCTACATAACCCTGTTTTCACAGAGAATCAGGTCGACATGTAGTTCCAACATGCAAGCTATACTAAATGAAATGTTTTTGTATTTTTTAGAGACCGAACCTTATATAGGTTGCCTATGTATTTTGGTGAGTAACCAAAGATCAGGTCATCACGTAGTTCATTTATTTAAGGTTAAAACTATATGGTTTTATTTATTAAAGGTGACGAAACCCTTATTAGGTTGCCTACGTAGTTTGGCTAGTAACCGAAGATCAGGTCCAATTTAGTTCCTTTATTTAAGGTTTAGAAACTAGTTTTAGTTGATTTTATTATTAAAACAAGGCATAAACCACAACATGATGCATACATAATCTCTTTGATTTTTGTTAAGAACACCATAACTGAACTCATTAGTTTAGAAAAGTTAGTGTTTTGTTTTCAAGTTGTTTTAGTCAAAAAGGAATGAAAATACCATATATTTATGCTAGGCCTACAAGTAACTAAGAAAAATGAGAAGGTTTTTGAAGAAGAATCACACATATCCTCAAAGGAATAGAGGCCCTCCCTTTATCCCTAGTTTTTAGGCACAAGGGTTTGTCGGTGTAGTATATATATATATATATGTGTGTGTGTGTGTGTGTGTGTGTGTGTGTGTGTGTGTGTTCCAATCCACTAGCCTACTAGGTTGTGATCTTGATGTTAGCATAAATTAAATCTGTTAGTAACAGTTTATATGGTTAGGTTTACAATGATAAGATTTCAATTTAAAGTGTTCCTAAGAGAATCGTAAAGACTATGCACAACTCATGGTGTGATAGATGTTTTGTTTAGATCCTCACATGTTCTTAACATGTTCTTGGATGATTTGGTTCCTCACATGTTCTTGGATGTTCTTGACATAATCTTGAACTATTTTAATATGGTTTGGTTTATACAACATAAATTTAACATTTTTTTTAGTTATTTATGGGTTATCATGATATCTATATTATTATACTATGTACAAGTAATATGCATGAAATTTAAGACAAGATCAAGGGATGTTTAAGACACATACCTAATTTAGAGGAGTGGTCTTTTCCTAAACAAGTACTTTCTTCTTCTTCTTGATATTTTTGGCTTAAACTCGATCTATTACCATCAACGTCTTGAGTTCTTGCTCCAAGAACCTCAATAAAATCCTTTGGGACCGAATTTTGGCAGAATAATGGCACATTATTCAAGAGAATTGCTTGAAAAGCCTAGCACCCGAGAGCACTGGTCGAGCTTAGAGAGAAAATCTAGGGTTCTGAGACTTGAAAAAATGAGAACCAAGCACCCCTATTTATAGTCCATGGATCTTGAGAATTCATCCATAGGAAGGGTATCCCAGGCCCTTCTTTAGGGTCTGTAACGATTACCAAATCCTTGGAAGATTCTTGTAATGATTGGCAATCGTTATTAATGATTCACAATCCTTTGCAATCACTACACTCTCTTAAATCTCACTGATTGCACATGGGTGCATTTTTGACAAGATGTGACACTTCCAATTCGGTTTAGGGGCAAAATACTGGTTAGTTTTACTATTTCAATTTAGTTGCCATCAATGCTTCCAAGGTGCAATGTATTTAGTCTCAATGATTCACTTGGAATTTAATTCTATATGATGACTCATTATTTGGTGAGCACACATTCGGTTGGTTTTGAATTGAATCGTGTTAGTTTGCCTTGTAACCGATAGTTGAATTTCAAGATTTCTAGTTAATCCTAATATATTTCGATGAAAATATCTTGATTCAATGCATCCATCCATTCCATGTCATCCCAAGAATTTAATTTTTGATGGTATGTTCATTTAATGACCATTAAATTCATAGGCTACGTGGCAAACCGGATTGGTTTGGTTTCGGTAACGAGTAGTCACATTTCAAGGTTTTCGGTTAATTCTAAGATATTTTGATCAAAATATATTGATTCCTTGAATTTGGACTATCCTTTCATACCAAGAAATTAATTCTTTATGGAATGGGCATTCAATTCATATTAAATGCCTAACTTAGGTAGCGAATTGAATCGGTTTAGTTTCGATAACGGTTAGTTACCTCCTAAGTATTTTGGTTTCTTTCCTTATATATTTATGTAGAGAATGTATAAGTGATTCTTGGTCATTACAAATATCCTTTTTGGTCCTTTAAATGATGGGTTGGGCCCTTAATTCATTGGGCCTTAATGATTAATCAATATGACTTCGGTTTTGGTTAATTTCAACTTGAGTCTTTAATCCTTTGTTACATTGTGTAACTTGGACTTGCCATGGAATGTTTATGCCTTTATTTATGTATTTTTGACTTATTTTAATGATATTAATATTTTAAACAATAATTTAAACACATATTTTTGGTGTCGAATAGACAAAACTGGTAATAGTAAATGTTTCAATAGTCAAAGTATGTAACCGAGGTAATTTGGTGAAATTTCCTATATTTTAAAGTGTAATATATAATATTTATTCATATTATAGGTTATTTATTGAAAATCAACCTTAATAATGTCATCTTAGACCCCCTTTAATTTTAAAAATTTCGAGGTTGACTCGAAACTTTTACTTTATCGAATTTTATCAAATTCAACAAATTTTATGTTTTCTGAGGTTTTTATGGGTTTTTATATATTATTTAGTATGATCTAAGGTTGAAATTTATTCCCTTTAAGCCTAAGTTTAGAGTTTATCTGAACTTATACTTTCAATTCAACATAGATGGGGCGACACAAAATGTGGTGTCTACATTATATTTCTTGATAATTCTTCAATATTGTCTTAAATTTATATATTTTTCTTGTACATAGCATAATCATGTGGTAACCATGATTTTATTTCATTTATAAAACACGTATAACCCATAATCAACCAAAAAAAACATTAAATTCATGTTACAATTATCAATCCATGTCCAAATCATACAAAACCACTTCAAGAACATCAAGAACATCCAAGAACATGTGAGGACCCAAATCATCCGAGAATATGTTAAGAACATGTGAGGATCACAACAAAACATCTATCACATCGTGAGTTGTGCATAGTCTCTACGACCTTTAATGAACGCTTCAAACCGAACTATACGAACGGTTAACCCAACCATATAATTGTTAATAACTTATTTACTTTATGGTATTTTCTTTTCTTTTTAACTAACAACTCAAAAACAAACACTAACTTGTCTAAACAAAAGAGTTCGGTTAAGGTGTTCTTGGCAAAATCAAAGAAACCATTCACATATCATTTTGTGATTCATGCCTTGTTTAATATAACTAAAATAAAATGAAACCAATCAATACATATTACATAAATGAACTACGTGATGACCTAATTCTCATTCATCTGAGATACATAGGCTGTCCACTTACGGGTTTGGTCATATATCTAAATAATTTAGTTTTAATTTGTATGTTGGAACTACATGTCGACCTGATTCTTTGTGGAAACAAGGATATGTAGGTAACCTTTATAAGGTTCGGTTATTAAAAAATACAAAAATATTTCATTTCATATAGCTTGCATGTTGGAACTACACGTCAACCTGATTCCTTGTGCAAATTAGGATATGTAGAGAGCCTTTATAAGGTTCTTGTAGCAGTGAATGGTAGTGATTGTGGTATGCTTTTAATTTTATACCCACATATTATGCGAATCTAAATATATTAATATATTTTTTTATTTGAATATTACATATAATGCATAATTGATTTTTTTTTATTTGATATATTTTATGAAAGTGTAGCAATAATAAATTGTAATACTGAGAAATAAAAATAAATTATAACCTAGTAAAATATTAATGTCAACCTCTAAGATTATTAATATTCATTAGTGTTGGCCTACAGATCTACTCAAGAGCAAGGTGAATTGAGTAATTATAAAAATTTAACCAATTAAATCTTCAAACATACATGTTGTCAATATTCGTAATTGATTATTTTTTTTGTATAACAACATAAAAGTATTTAACTAAGTGCACAACCAAAAATACACATCAACCTGATTCTTTGTGAAAACAAGGATATGTAGTACCTTTATAAGGTCTAGTCATTAAAAAATACAAAAATATTTCATTTCATATGGCTTGCATATTGGAGCTACATGTCAACTTGATTCCCTGTGCAAATTGGGATATGTAGAAAGACTTTATAAGGTTCGATCCTTTATATTTATGTACCTTATATACTGCTATTAGGTTGTCGCTGCTTAGTTTAGTGTAGTTTACTTGCTTAGTTTATGTACCTTATATACTGCTACAAATTGGGATATGTAGAAAGCCTTTCAATAAAATATTTTCATTTTTATTTGTAGTTACATAACAAATAGTTAAACATTTACCAGCTTTATATTACATCCAAAAATGCATAAAAAGGGAAAAACTTTTTTTAAAAAAAAAAAAAAGAAGAGGGGGAATTATCTAGTTTAATGAAATCAAATAAAATTACTTGGATGATGTTTAACAGTGAACATTTATTTAGACTAAGGTACCGTTTATGGACGGGTGTTTAGGGGTGCATAAAACCTTACCCGAGTATAATCGACCCCCAAATTTTAAGAAATTTCTGGTACAAGACCTTTAAGAGTCAAAACACGAGTCATTTCAAAACAAAAAATGAATTTCTAAAACCGCTGGTGACCTAGCACATCACTAAACCCCATGCTAGGTGGACATTCATTTTCAAACAAAAAATCTCGGCCCAAGAAGTTTTTCAAAATCGACGCCTTGAAAAGCCCTTGAAAAACCATTTTCAAAATGAATGGATTTGGAGAACATAGAAAGGGAGTATTGAAACTTGTTTCATTTTCTTCCCGATCTCTATTTCTTCCATTGTCAAAATTCAGGGTACGTCAATTAAGATGGGTTTTTACCACTTACATTTCTTGTTTTTTCACACATAGTCCCAAAATTCCATTGCCATTTGTAAAGTACCGGTCAAACCCAATACTTTGTAATTAAAGGCACAAATACCCTCACCCTTTCAAAAAAAAAAAAAAAATGTTCACCCCCTTCTTTAATAAATGAAAAATACCCCATTAAACCAACCTACCTCCAACCCCTTGGTTCTTTTTCTTCTTACGGTATGGTATCGATACGCCAATAATAGCAAAAAGAACTCGATCAAAAATTTCAACCCTCATATCCAATATAGAAAATAAAGCGAAAAATAAAAATGCATACAAAAATTGCAAATTCAAAACCCTGAATCTAGAAAGCGGGCTTCGCACAAAGCTGAAGCCCTAAAAAAATAATAGACTTTTGACAAAAAAAAAAAAAAACATACACTAACCAAAATGGATCGAACATAATATATTTGGTTCCCTTCGAACATCTAGTATGACTTAGGTTGTAATTTGAAGTTGTGAATCGTAGATCCAGTTATGATTAGGTGTTTCATCTTCTTGTAGTAGTGACTAGTAGTGATATTGGTATGATTTCAATTGTATACCCGCATATTATGCGGATCTAAATATATTAATATACTTTTTTATTTGAATATTACATATAATGCATAATTGATTTTTTTATTTGATATATTTTATGAAAGTGTAGCAATAATAAATTGTAATACTGAGAAATAAAAAAAAATATATAACCTAGAAAAATATTAATGCCAACCTTTAAGATTATTAATATTCATTACAGTTAGTCCACAGATCTACCCAAGAAGGGGGGTAAATTGAGTAGTTATAAAAAATTAACTAATTAAATCTTAAAATATTATCAATTTTTCTAATTGATTATTATTTCGTATAATAACATAAATGTATTTAACTAAGTGCACAATCAAACAATGGAAATAGATAAGTAGCAAACAAAAGATTTACAAGTTTCTTCTCACAATAACTTCTACCACCTTAAAACAATTATGCTCAATTAATGTCTCAAATACTACGTGAGAGAATGAATTTGATTTAACTCAATTTAAAGCACAGATAACATGTAATCAGATTTCGCAGGCAAAAATTATTTCTTAAGATATGCAAGTAATTCAAACTAGAAAATAATTTTTCTAACAAAAATATTCCAAGTTATCATTTAGATAATATACGAAAAGTACATAAATCAACTTGGAAAGATCTCACCGGAATTTCTTGAAAACAAATAAGATAGCTCAATGAAGAATATAATCGATGATGAAAAATTTTGCGCGCTTGTATCAAGAACACTTTAGGAATCACTCTCTTAGAAACACTTCAGCAAAATTTCACTATCTTAAAAACAAAGACTGATTTAAACTCTTTGTTCTTGATTGTCATTAATGAAATTCGTAGGTCTCCTTATATAGAATTCAAGCTATAACTATAATGGTTATTTCCGAAAAGATAAGACTAAAAATGACACTCTAAGATACCATAAATAATATACTCTTAACTTTTTGATTAAAAAACTCTTAAAAAACTCTTAACTTTTTCATCTAAAAATACTCTTAGAAAAGCTTGATTTGGTCTCCAAAACCTTTTTGATTAAAAACTCTTAACTTTATTACTAATCAATTCGTAGAATTAATTAATATAAGGACCAATAAAATAGTATTTTACTAGTATATGATATATAATGGTAATATACTCAAATCCCCCAAAATTCTAATTTTCCAATGTTTAAAACTATAGGATTTGGGTAAAAAAATCACAAAAACCAAAACAGTCAAGTTGATAGGATCAAAGCCTATTAGTCAACCGCCCATTTGCCAATTGACCACCCATCTGCAATGGTCCAATAGCTAATTGTTTCTCACTTTTCCATCGGTCGACTGCCTACCTAGTTGGTTGACCAATTTTTCTAGTGGCCTTCTTTCTCAATTTCCTTGAAGCCACTATTTACGTTAGTCGACTGACCTGTTTTATCGGTTGACTGAATTGATCAGTAGCTTTCTCACACATTTTCTTTCGAGCTACTGTTTCGGTTATTTGACCAACCCTTTTCGTTGGTTGACCGAATCGACCTGAAACTTCTCATTTTATGTGTTAAAAACATTTTCTCAATTCAACACTATATCAAAAATATTTTCATGATTTTAACACTTTATAAAATCTATGAGGATCTTAAATTTATAACTTCTGATGATCATACATATTATATTACTCATTTTAAAGTGGTGTGTGTGATCTTAATTGGGTTGCATTACGAGCAAATGAGTAATGAGTTGTTTTACCTAAGAACACAAAAAATCTTCATTGCTCCAAAGAATCTTCAATGTCTTTACTTTGCATCCATCTTGAATCTCTTATAGAACTCTTGTCTTGTATATCTTCAATGATTAACAAGTTTTTCAATTTATTCTTTTTCTCATTCAAACACATGGAACTTCTAATCTGAAATCAATCAATAAACACATTAGTTCCATAAAACATTAACGTTCAATTGTCCATAAACAAATTAGGGTCAACAATTACTCATATTTATTTTCAGAAAATAGTAAATAATAATTTAATAAGCTCTTAAAGAAATTTTTCAAATTTTGTAACTTTTTTTTCAAATAATAATTTTAAAATAATATTAAAAAAATATTTACATATTGTTTAATAATCTCTATTATTTGGTTAAAAATGTTGGAATACGTTTTGGAGCAATTGAAATTAAAAAAAAAATATTATATATAAATAATAGATAGAGAGAGAGAGAGAGAATTTTATTAAATCACTAGAAATAGAAAACGAAAGAAAATGATAAGATCACATATATGATAAAATAATCATGAAGCGAAATATGTGTAAGTTCCAGTAATGCACCTTGTCATTTGGAAAACCTACAATGATATCCCCCATTATTTAAACAATACATCTGACACGCCATTCCTTTGATGTTAAATATTGATGAAGCCTAAAATTGGTTCATTAGACACATCACTTTGGGATCTAGAATATTGAATCTCTCCCAACTCAGATTACTCTCCCAAGATATACTCCTAGAAAATAATGCACCGTAGGTAGGCCTGCCAGAGTTGCATATCCGGTATGAGAATCAGTTGAGTATCTTGAGGAAATTAATAAAAGTATTGTCTCAAAAAAAAAGTACTTATTTGGTCATCCCCTCTTTTGGTATTTGTAGACGATGGAAGACTTGTTTGATAAGTCATCCATGAATCTTAGCCCACTACCATAAATGTGGCGTTATCACGCAGGATATGGAGTTAATGTGTCATTCCTTAAGGAGTGTAAAGACTTTTTTCTTCGTAGGCAGAAGACGATACGGCCGCTCCCGAGCCGAAGTAGAAGGTCATCATGGCCCGGAGTAAAACTCGTCTTTCCTGGCGGGGCTAACATTGAAGTAGACTTATTTGGGGCATGGCTCTACTCAAGATGGGGCTCATCTTGGGATAGGCATGTTGTAGCCCCTCGTGCTTGGCACGTGCCTATTAACACATGACAATTATTTAGGTCCTGCCTAATTTCCTCTTATCATATATAAAACTATATATATATATGTCCATGTAACTATACTATTCAAAAATTAATTAAAGCTACCTAATAAAGGAATTACTCTTTTAACCCTTTTAAATGAATTATAATTTTGGACAAGTTTGATTTTTGTTTTAATTTTGTTTGTGTAATACGTTTTCAATTCCAATTTCTTTTATTACTTTGAGATCAAATGGTAGTGGTTTTAAATTTTTTTAGTGTTTAAAGGGTACTTCGTATTGAAATTTTGAAATTTAAAATTATTCAAAGAATTAAGTATTATTGATTTATGTAATATATTTCCTATTCAATTTTTTTCCTACTTTTGGGATCAAATGTTGGTTTATAACAAATTTTATTTATTTATAGTTTTACTCATATTAAAAAACAATGAACTTATAGATTTTCTAATTGTTATTTTTTAATCATTTATTATGTTTGTCCTTTTTAACTCATTTTGTATATTAAATTACTTGCTTAAAGAGGAAAATTAATGTTTTTCATTATTTCTATCAATACTTGTACAATAAACGAAGAATATAAAAACTAGAAAAAAAATAATTTTAAAAAAATCCAAATAAGTCGGGCATTTATAATTTTTTGTTATTTATTTACCATTTAGAATTCCTTTAAATTATATATATATATATAATATTAAATAGAGATCATTTGAGAGAAATCAATAGACGCGTTTTTGTGAGTATTTAATAGGGATTGGTGGTGTGAATAGAGAATCGATGAGAGGAAATAAATACATTTCTTGAGCTCTCATTAATTTCTATATGTAGTCTTCCAATTTTAGTTTTTTATATAGATATGGATTTTAGTAATTTTTTATATGGATGGGAACTAAATAGTATTTCAGCAAAATAACAAAAGGTTAACGATAGGTTGAAATAACCTATCTACTTCTAAACCGGATTTGGTAGTTTTCAAGTGTTTTAGTTGTATTTAATTGCTTTTTAGTTTGTTTTTATGTAATTCAGGTGTAGGGACGCAAACAAGCGACAAACGAGCGAAAACGGTGGGAAAATGGTAAAAAAATGATGAAGAAACAAGGTTTCAAGATCACAAGAGCCACCGTCGCGGCGGTGAGAAATGCAAAGAGTGTTGAAAATTAGCAAGGCCTACCGCCTAGGCAGTGGAATTTTCGCCTAGGCGGGAAAAGGGCATAAGGTTTGGAGCCAGTCCCACGGCCGCGGCCGTGAAAGATCAGAATGTAACCGACTTATCCCACCGCCGCGGCTATGGGCTCTGCACAGCAAAATAGATATTTTGAGATATTTTGAAACCTTGTGCCTATTAATACCTATTATCCCTATTCCCTTGAGAACACTTGGATGCTTGGAGACCCCTTACACCTTAGATAATTTAGGAGTAGATTAGATTAGTTTTAGGAAGTGATTTTGGCCAATTCTTGAAGAGCTAAAAGAGGAAGTTCATCAATGGAGAAGAGGAAGCTCAGGAGGATCGTTCTTTGGCGAAAGTGGACCACTCCACTTTAAGATTTGATCTTTCTTTACTTGTTTATATCTTTGTAATTAATGATTTATTGTAAATGATGATTTTCTCTTGGTTTAATGTTTCAATGGCCAAGATCATGTTAGTTTAGTTAGATATTAGCTAGGGTTAGATGTAATTCATGTAAATACGTTTTTGGTTAAATATAAGTTAATTTTAATGGTTTGTTATCTAATTCCAATTGTGTTTACCGTTATTTCACGTTTATTATGCTTGTTACGATAAACCGAGAATACGGGGTTTGACACTCAGAAAAGGTATCCCCGGATTCGGACTATGGTTAAACACAACACAACGATCCAATAACCCGGGAGGGAGTTAGAGAGTGGGCAAACCATGAGGTTGGGTCAAGACTCACGTGGCTATGTGTACGGAAAGGCATTTGAGAGGGACTTCGGCGTCAACGCGAAGTCATGTATTCATTCGCTTTTCACTCGGAAGAGGGAGCGAGTGAGTTGTAGATATCGAGATTGTTGGATGTGATAATAACCGTTATTGATAACTAAACTAAATCAAATAGGTACTAAGTGAATGAAATCGATCCCTAGTTAATTAATGTAATTAGAATTAATCCTTAGGAGTAGTTTTAATTAGTTTAATTTAAATATTAAATTAAATCGCCAAGATAATGTGAGACTGCGTAAATTGCGGTACTCAATTATTCACACTTTCCCTGTGGACATGATACCTGCTCTTAACCGATCCACTATTCTAAAATTTTGACCTCGTATACTTGCAAGTGTAAATAGCGGCTTATTCACACGCTACCAAGTTTTTGGCACCGTTGCCAGGGATTATGTGAATTTTAAGTTGATATTGCGACTTAGTGGTCGAATAGTAATCCTAACATTTATTTTGTTTTGTTTTTAATTTTTATTGTGTTAGTGTGATCAAGCCGTGCGAGAAACAATGAAGAAGATTGTAATTCTTAATTCTCAATCCAGAGATCGAGCTTATATTGAAAATGATAAGGACAGAGAGGAGAACCCGAATTCAAGCCATGATCTTGATCCAACTGAGCATTTGAGCCCAAATTCCTTGTCTTTGGGAAAATTTGGTGAAAAATGCTTAGCCACACGAAAGTCCAGCTGGGGACATTAAAACACTTGCCTCGCCCATCCGTGCCGCCACATCTGCTACAGTAATCACACTTTCCTTTCCAACGAGATGATGGTGATGACTCCTCGTCAGGTGGACAGTAAAGGATAAGACTTCTATGTCTTATTCCCGAGTTATGTGTTTAAACCCAATTTTTTCCAAAAGAATGTTATATGTTATTGGGTTCACTGATTTATAGTTAAACACTATCATATTCAGGCCTGGATAGGATGGAATGGATGTTAGTATAGTGGATGTTCATCCATTTTGATTTTTTTGTAAAAAATGATGAACCATTATTTTTTTGAACAAAATGCAAAAAAAAAAAAAATTGATGTACAGAATTATGTTTATGTATGTATTTTATTGTTTTAATTAATGTTTCAGTTTTTAATTTCCAGTTTAGTTTAATCCTTTTTTTTCCATGTGTAGTTTTTAAATTAGTATGTATGTTAGTATTAGATTTAGTTTAGAATTGTGTATGTATGAAGTTGTATTTGCATGTTTAGTTGTTGAGTTCATTTGGGCCAAGTCCCGATGATAAGAATTATCCCCTAATTACATATTGAGGTCGAGGGTAATGCCTTCCATGTGTGTTTTGTGTGCTTAACATGTCAATTGGGTAAAAATTATCTCGATCCTAAAATCGCACGACATTCTGACTCAATGTATAATAATCTGAGCAATTAGACACTGATTATTCAATATGAAGTTCATGACAAAAATGACGAATCTAGAACTTGATTTGGGGAAAACTTGGGACAAAATCCTAGGTAAGGTAATTCTGGAGATGTGATTTAGGTCGTCATTTTTTCGCTTGAATTGTTGTAGCTAACCTAAAAATTTTCATCCCTTATTTCCCCTGTCGAAGCCGATAACGTAATCAATTCTGAAAATGTTCAAATACTCTTTTCATTTAAATTTTTCCTAAACCAATGTCGCTAAGCCTAATTTTCAAATTGAGTGAAATCAAGTAAGCGGTGGGGTTTCGGTTGAATTTTTATTGACTCGGTATTAGTATATTCACTTGTCACTTTAGTATTTCTTTTTACACGCTCCTAAAATAAGTTTGGGAGTGTGTTTCTATCATTTCTTTTTGCATATTCCTAAAATTTTATAAATTCGAATAAGTTTGGGGGTGTGTTTCTCTAACTTTTTTTTACACACTCCTAAAATGGTTATTATTCAAATTAATTTAGGAATATGTCAACAAAAAAAAAAAAAAAACTATGCGAATATTGTTTTCATTTTCTTTTCTTTTGATAAGTGAATACACACGATCTTCGTTTATTATTCAAAGTTGTACTCTAAAAGTGTGGGGTTATGAGAGAGGATAGCGACAAGTGATTTTACCTCGGGTATCCATCAATTAAACCGATTATCTATTTTCAATTCCAGTGATACCCGTGGTCGTTCTCCAAAGTCAAACCAAGCCCTATTGATCTCTGTGAACATCTGAGCCTACATTAGTGGATAGTAGACCCCAATCAAGCGTATGGTTTTCCTGAATCCTTAAACGGTATACGTTATGAACTTAACAATTGACCTCAAACTTCTCTTGTCATATCTCTTTATTACCTTTGATCCAATCTGGTATGTGCGTAATTATGCATTTAAGTTCTTACACACACACATTCAATGGATCTAGAATGGTTTTTATTGATATTGAATGTTGAAATTCTAGAACACCACTTGATGTAGATTATTTCCCGAACTTGATCAGATTTAGGGATATTGAGGGAGAAACAAATTTGTCCTTTCGATTTAACGTTATACTTACATGCATTTACTTCTTTTGTGTTTCAAGTTTTTCATTTTTAGTTAGTTTGTTTAGTTTAATGTTAGTGTTTTACTCGAGGACTAGTAAGGTTCTAAGTTTGGCGGTATTTGATAGGTTGAAATGACCAATCTACTTCTAAACCGGATTTGGTAGTTTTCAAGTGTTTTAGTTGTATTTAATTGTTTTTTAGTTTGTTTTTATGTAATTCAGGTGTAAGGACACAAACAAACAACAAACGAGCAAAAACGGTAGAAAAATAGTGAAGAAATGATGAAGAAACAAGGTTTCAAGATCACAAGAGCCACCGCCGCAGCGAAGAATCCACCGCCGCGGCGGTGAGAAATGCAAAGAGTGTTGAAAATGAGCAAGGCCCACCACCTAGGCGGTAGAATTTTCGCCTAGGCGGTAAAAGGTCAGAAGGTTTGGAGCCAGTCCCACGGCCGCGGCCGTGAAAGATCAGAATGTAACCGACTTATCCTACCACTGCGGTCGTGATCCCATCGCCGCGGTCGTGGACTCTGCACAGCAAAATAGATATTTTGAGATATTTTGAAACCTTGAGCCTATTAATACCTATTCTCCCCATTCCCTTGAGAACACTTGGATGCTTGGAGACCCCTAACACCTTAGATAATTTACGAGTAGATCATATTAGTTTTAGGAAGTGATTTTGGCCAATTCTTGAAGACCTAAAAGAGGAAGTTCATCAATGGAAAAGAGGAAGCTCGGGAGGATCGTTTTTTGGCGAAAGTAGACCACTCCACTTTAAGATTTCATCTTTCTTTCCTTGTTTATATCTTTGTAATTAATGATTTATTGTAAATGATGATTTTCTCTTGGTTTAATGTTTCAATGGCCAAAATCATATTAGTTTAGTTAGATATTAGCTAGGGTTAGATGTAATTCATGTAAATACTTTTTTTGTTGAATATAAGTTAATTTTAATGGTTTGTTATCCAATTCCAATTGTGTTTACCGTTATTTCATGTTTATTATGCTTGTTACAATAAACTGAGAATACGAGGTTTGACACTCGGAAGATGTAACCCCGGATTCAGACTAGGGTTAAACACAACGCGACGATCCAATAACCCGGGAGGGAGTTGGAGAGTGTGCAATCCATGAGATTGGGTCAAGACTCACGTGGCTATGTGTTCAGAAAAGCATTCGAGGGAGACTTCGGCGTCAACGCGAAGTCATGTATTCGCTCGCTTTTCACTCGGAAGAGGAAGCGAGTGAGTTATAGATACCGAGATTGTTGGATGTGATAATAACCATTATTGATAACTAAACTAAGCCAAATAGGTACTAAGTGAATGAAATCGATCCCTAGTTAATTAGTATAATTAGAATTAATCCTTAGGAGTAGTTTTAATTAGTTTAATTTAAATATTAAATTGAATCATCAGGATAATATAAGACTACGTAAATTGCGGTACTAAATTATTCACACTTTCCCTGTGGACACGATACCTTATCTTAACCGATCTACTATTCTAAAACTTTGACCTCGTATACTTGCGAATATAAGTAACGGCATATTCACGCGCTACCAATTAACTAATATTTTATAAAGAACAAGGGATATTTATGGTATGTGATAAATGACAGGGGAGTGAAGTGATAAAAGTTAGATTATACCAACACAATTATTATATGTGGTATTTACCACTTGTCTATCCTGTCATTTGAAAAATACTAATCACCCCCTTTGATTAATTTTTTCTGGTAAAAAGACATGAATTCCATTCTCGTATTTAAAGAAAATATATTTTTATCCATTTACTTTAAAAATAAAAATAAAATAAAAAATAATCACTAACACCTCTATTTTTAAAAATATATTTTTATGCCTAATTTTTTAAACAAATATATACCTCATCCTCCTTTTCTCTCTCTCTCTCTCTTACCAAATCTGTCGTGTCGCGATCACAATGGGTCTAGAGAAAGGGAGAGAGAGAAGAAGGAAGAAAAAAGAAGAGGAAGAAGAAGAAAGCGAAAGTAGAAAAAAGAGGAAGGAAGAAGAAAAAAATTCCGCCGGGTCTGGTGGGTTGAGGTAGTTGTTCCAGCGGGGTGGGGTGGGTGGTAAGGGGAGCAAGTAGTTTTTTCTTTTTTCAATTTGTTAAAAATAGAGGGGGTGAAAAAAATATGTTTTTTTTCAAAATAGGGATGTTATCATAAAAAAATAATAATAATAAATAAATAAAATTTGTGGTTTTGGGCAAAATAAGAGAATATGTGAGAGTGATAAGTACATTATTATAGGTTGTACCAATTGACAAATGCGGAAAAAGGAAAGAAAAACAATGGTTCCCTTCCATGAAGTGCATTTGAAAAAAGAGACAATTACTCGAAGCTCCACATGAGAGGCTAAAACTACCAAACAAACTTTTTTTTAGTAGGATACCAAATAGCCCTTTGTAATTATTTGGTCAGATTTTCCTTTACAACTACGTACTTTATATATAACTTTCTAAAAAAGAGGGATTCAAAATCATTTATTAAAATTAAAATAACTATTGTTTTACACATTTTTTTTATAATCTAATTATTATTCAAATTTGTCTTAATAAAATCTTTAAAATGATATCACAATCACTATTTTTTTATTAGTTTTCATATTCATGTTATATTTAACATGATATTTTCATAATTTTCAATTTTCACATTCGTGTTACATTCATCATACTACTTTGAAGCCTTAGTAGTTTTTCATATCGTGTTGAATTCAACATGTTTTTTTTTTTTTTTTTTTTTTTTTGTCATGATTTAATAATATATTCAAATTCAACTAAATAAGATATTCATGAAGATATCATATTCATCATTATTTCATGAAAAAATCATATTTGTGTTACATTCAACATAATATTTCCAGAATTTTTTAATTTTCACATGTTGTGACATTCACCATGCTACTTCAGAACTTTCGTAATTTTTCACATCATTTGATTTCAACACGGTATTTTTTTTTCATGATTTAATTATTTATTCAGATTTGTCTGAATAGTATCTTCAAAATGATATTACGTTCATAATTTTTTTATCAAAAATTCACATTCTTGTCACGTTGAACACAAAATTCACGTGTGTTACATTCAATACAAAATTCACATTTCTTGTCATATTCAACATTACGCAAGAGAAAAATCATCCAAATCTAATTTTAAGTTTGAAATTGAGAATATAAGGTTGCGTTTGGGTAATGAATTTGATAAATCCAAAAAAATTGTAAAATGAAGAGATTTCAAAATTCTAGATTTTAAAATCCTTTCATTTCACAAATCAGTTGTTTAGATAATTGTTCAAAGTGAAGTATTTGAAATATTTTTATTTTTTTGATCTATTTTTTATCACTTCAAAAAAAAAAAAAAAAAAAAATCAATCCAAGAACAAATTTGGCCATCTTCATCGCTAAGAACAAATCTGGCCGTCACCGGTGATTTCTGGTCATCGCCATCGCCAAAAACCAAACAAGAGCACACTCACAATCATCGTCGTCATCGAAATCGTCACAATCGTCGTCGTCGTCAAATCGAAATCGTCGCAATAGCCATCGAAATCGTTGCAATCGAAATCGTCGGACGATTGATGACGACGAACAATTGACGACGAAGAGTGACGATCGATAAAGACCGAAGCAGACGACAAAGCAAAAGAAGAGGCAGAAGCAGACAACGAGCGAAGCAGAAGACCGAAGCAGACAACGAAGAATGAAAAACGAAATCGAAGCTAAAACGAATTCGAACCCTGAATAGGGTTCAATTTGGAAATCGATTTCGAACCAGCAGCAGAAGCAGAAGAAGAGGCAAAAGAGACGAAGAAAAAGCAGAAGAACAAAGAATGGTGATGGAAGGATTTCACAAATTACACATCTCCCAAATTCATTTCTAAATCCCTCTATTCACCCAAAAAGGAATTTCACAAACCCTTTCTCTTATTACCCAAACAAGAGATTTGACAAAAATTGATTTCAAAATCCTCTAACCAATTGAAATCCCTCCTACAAATCCTCCATCCAAACACAACCTTAACACAATTTTGAATAATGAAAACTATTTTGTCTAATTAAAAAGTTATAGGATAATTTAGTAGATTTGGACTCATATCAAAACCATCGATCATTTTTCTTTTTAAAAATCTCATAGTTAATTAATTGAAAAATGGTTGACCGCGTGATAAACAATGATTTTTTTCTCGAGTGAAACGCGCGTTTATAAAAAGAAATAGTGACTAATTTTCGAGATTCTAGAGGTGATGACTTTGACACCAGGGTCTTTACAAGATTCAAACTCATTTAAAAAATAAACTTCACAAGAATCTATATAATTGTATATTAGAAAATCAAATGAAAATATTATGCTTTCGTGATCATCTCGGCTAGATGATCAATTTGATTTTATTTATTTATTTACTTGTTTTTTCTTTCTTGATTTCAATTCTAAATATAATATAAGTTATTTCAATTTTGATTTCAGTAGAATTACTTTATTAAAATTGAAATCAATTACACTATATCCAAAGTTAAAATAAACTATATTATATATATAAATTAAAATCAATGAAATCAACTATATTATATATGTAAATTAAAACTAACTACTCTAGTTTGAAAATCAATCACATTATATTGATTAACAATTGGTTAATCATATAAGAAAATCTAAAAGTAAAAACTCAAGCTTTCAAATGAATAAGAACTCTCCAATACTATTTTTTCTCTCAAGATTTTGAGTATATTTAAATTAATAAAAGTATTTTCTAATTAATTTCATAGAAGAAAATCTAAAATTGAAAGTTCAAGTCTTCAAATGAATGAGACCTCTCCACCATTATTTTCTTTTTTTCTCAAAATTTTAAGTAAATTTAAATTAATAAAAGTATTTTTTAATTAATTTCATTGTCATAATTCTACTAATTAATTCATTTTCATAATTCCACTAATTAAATTTTGTTTTTAAAATTGAATTTTAATTAGTCATTATCTCTTCATCTTCCGTCTATAACATCCCAACTCATTAAGAGCTCGCCAACACTACTTTCCTTATTTCTCAAGATTTTGAGTATATTTAAATTATTGAGTATTTTTTAATTAATTTCATTATCATAATTCCACTAATTCATTGTCATTATTCAACAAATTAAATTTAGTTTTAATTGTACATTATCTCTTCTTCTTCCTTTTATAACATCCCTACTTATTCTTTGCATTCCATCAACTTGCAAATATCATTTGAACTTCAAATTCCAACTCTACTGAAAATTTGGAAAGACTTCACAATGATTTCGAAATTGAAAAGACTCCACAACGGCTCCTAAAATATCCTTCGTTAATTTGTGGGATTTGTAATATTTCATGGTTATCATTGAATTTGTAAAGATTTCACAATGCTTTAGAAATTGAAACGACTCCACAACGACTACTAAAATATCCTACATTAATTTGTGGGATTTTTAATATTTCATGGTCATTAGACCTTCATTTCCTTCTCATTCACATGCTCTCTCTCTCTCTCTCTCTCTCTCTCTCTCTCTCTCTCTCTCTCTTCCCTCCTATGTTTTGTCAGCATATGTATGATTTCCATTTCTTCCTCGTCATGTAAGGATTGAAGAGAAAAAATTTGATGACATGATGGTTGTGAAAGTTCTACAATGGTGGTGATGAAGATGCATAGGACGAAGAGAAAAAAAATGAAGATTAGTGTGACATGCAAATGTATTCATGGATTTTCTTCCAAATGGTAAGCCCCCATTGCTCACTTCTGTTTTTAATACTAAATGTAAAATTAATTTGAGGATCAAGATCTAGAAATAAACTTTCTTATTTTCTCCAATATACATTTGAATTTTTATTTTTTTATTTTTCTCTTTCTAGATAATTTTTAGGAAGTAATATAGTGGATTGATAATGACAAGTTTTGAGTGAAAATTAGAAGAAAAACTGGATTTAGAACTATGACATTTTATTATTTTTATATTTGTGTGGTATAGAGTAATTGAGATTTTGAATTTGATTTGTGCTTAAATTTTAATGATATATTTGAAATAGGTGAAGGTTTTGATCAACAAAGAAGGGCTAGTGTTTATTCTCCATGTTTATATGAAATGAGAAAACTCTCACCTTTATTGACTTGCGTTGTTACAAACTTTCATTCTTAAATCTTGAGGATATTTGAAATTTTCATATAGTAGTTTTTTATTCTTCATTTTGATTCTTTTTAAACTTATATTTATTTTTGTTTTCATGGTTGTGACATATTTCTTTTAGTGATTATTTCTTCAATTTGATAGGAAGGTGTGACAATGGACTAGATTTAGTTTGATTTCAATAGAAAACAAAACTAAACCTTTGAAAATATCAAACTCAAAACTGAATCATAAACAACAAGTATTTTAAACTCAGTTTTCAAATCGAACCACTTACTTTTATTAAAAAAAAAAAAAATCAAAAGTCAAACAAAATCAGCAATCCATTTACTTATTCTATTTCTTTAAAAATTGTTTATCCTAATTACTAGCAGTAGACGTTTATAAAATTATAAACACTTTCATCTCCAGGTATTCAAGGCAAAGATCACCGCTGCTAGCTCTAAATTATGGGTCAGATAATTTTGTTCATGAGGTTTGAATTGTCTGGGGGCATAAGCGACAACTCTTCCATGCTGCATCAGACCACATCCTAACCCTCTCCCCGAAGCATCAATATAAATTTCATATGGTTCATTTGGGTTGGGAATGATCAAAACTGGAGCACTTGTCAATCTGTCCTTTAGTTCTTGAAATGTGGTTTCGCATTCATTACTCCATTCAAACTTAACGTCCTTCTTAGTGAGTATAGTTATAAGCAAGGTGATTCGGGAAACGTTTTCCACAAAACACTGATAGTATCCAGCTAATCCTAGGTAACTTTGAACCTTCGTCAATATCCTAGGTCTCAACTAGTCCAAGATGGCTTCAATCTTAGATGGATCAATTGAAATTCCTTGGCGAGAAATAACATGCCTAAGAAACTTCACTTCTGTTAACCAGAAGTCACACTTTTCAAACTTTACAAAAAGCTGGTGGTCACAAAGTGTTTGCAAAGCAATCTACATATGTGCCTCATGCTCTTCTTGTGTCTTAAAGTAAATCAAAATGTCATCAATAATCACTACGATGAACTAATCCAGGTAAGGTCAGAAGATCCTGTTCATCATGTCCATAAAAGTTGTCGGAGCATTTGATAGTCCAAAAGGCATGGCTAGGAACTCAAAGTTTCCATACCGTGTCCGGAAAGCTGTCTTAGAAATGTCTTCCTCTCGGATATTCAACTGATGATATCTTGATCTCAAGTCAATCTTGAAAAAGAACTGGGATTTTCCTAGCTAATTAAACAACTCATCGATTCCAGGTAAAGGGTATTTGTTCTTCACTGTAACCCTATTAAGTTGCCAATAGTAAACACAGAGTTTTAATGTCTCGTCATGTTTCTTTGCAAATAAAATAAGAGCTCCCCGCGGTAAAGTACTATTTCTGATAAACCCTTTCTTAGCTAGTTCCTCCAACTGTTTCCATAATTCTGATAGCTCTGCTAGGGCTATTCAATAAGGGGTAATTGAAATTAGCGTAGTACCTGGGTAGAGGTCAATATGGAACTCTATCTCCCTGTTTAGTGGTAAATCTGACAATTCTTCTAGGAATACATATGGGTATTCATTTATTGCCAGGAGATTCATAAGTTGATTCATTTTACCCATTTCATTGTCCAATTCTGTATAAAGGACTAGTGCCTCTTTGTTTCTCCTACCAAAACAAGCCTTTAGCAATAGGCTAGGGGATGAGTGACTTGAATTCCCTTGGTATGGAATCGTAGTACTGTCATTCGAACAAACTGTCACTCTTTGTAGTTAACAATCCACTATAGCTCTGTATTTAGATAACCAGTCTATACCCAAAATAACATCAAATTGTTCCATGGGTAGAACTATCAAGTCGGCGAATAACTTCTTGTCTGCTATAATGATTCGACATCTTCGATAAATCAAAGATCCGCATAATCTCCAAGCGTAGTATTTACACATAAAGGCGTATCTAAATTTTCAACACTCAAGCCAAGTAATGAGGCAAATAGAATAGACACAAATGAGTGTGATATACTCGTATCAAATAATACATGAGCCCATGAGCGAGAGATAAGAAGCATACCATTAACCATGATATGACTACCCTGTGCCTCCGTACCTTTCTCGCCAATACCGTCACTTTGGACTCGAGCCTTTTCTTTTCCTTTATTGTCTCTTCTTTGACTGCCCTGTCCTCCCTGAGGTGTATTCTGGTGTGGTGTGGCTGATACTGCGGTGGAGACTAAGGACGGTACTGATATTGAGGCTGATAACCATATGTCTGATAATTTTGTGGTGGATAGCTTGGCACAGACTATTGAGACTGTGCAGGTCTCACTTGGTTACTTTGGCTAGAGTCCTGGAGGTTGGCAAATCGTTGCTACAATTGTTGTTGACGAATTGGGCAATTCTTCTTGATATGTCCTAGCTGCCCACACATGTAACAGGTATAAGGTCTGGAATGTCCACTGCTAGATGAGCTACTCCCGCCGCCACTACCGCTGGTGTTTCCAGTGCTACCCTGACTTTGTCCATGGTTTTGGTTCTTGAGAGTCATCTTGTGGGAACTTCAGCCTCTGTTCTTCTTACCCCCGATCTCTTTTAGATAAAGAAGATGATCTTACTCCACCCTAAGTACTGTTGCCACCAACTAAGAGTAGGTACGAACACTAATCGCCACTACTTGTCTTTGGATATTGTATCGGAGTCTCATCTCGAATTTCACACATCTCTCTATCTCGTTGGACATAGCTCCCGGTGCAAATCGACAGAACTCAAAGAATTTATCCTTGTACTTTGACACTATTATGTCTTCCTGAGTGAGGTTGTAAAATTCCCGTATCCTCTCTTCTTTCAATGACTGGGGAAAGAAATTCTCATAGAATAAATCACAAAATCTCTCCCAAGTCATATTACTAGTGTTATGGCTTCTCTTGGTTCGCTCCCACCAAAATTATGCTCCACCTTTAAGTTTATTGGCTACAAACTCGACTTGGTAAATCGCTAAGATCAAGAGTAGATCAAAATGATGACCCATAGTCCTTATCCAATACTCAACTTTGATGACATCTGGGCCACCTCAATTGGTAACCTTAGGAATTCCCTTAAGCATATCCGTCTTTCATTGTTTGCCCTACGATTCTCCCGGAAATAAGTGGTCATTCCTTGAAATGCCTCGTACATGGCTACGATGAAATTCTAATTCTCTCAAACAGGTGCATTTCTAGCTGGGGCATTGGCAGCTTGGTCACTGGTGTTCTTTCTTAGTGGCATGTTTCTAGACTGCAAAGAAAACATATTGCATTTACTTTTTAAATTCCCAAGGTTCTTAAAACCTTGGCTCTAATACCAAAAATAAGAACGTGTCACACCCCAAACCTTGGTGTCGTGAATCAGGCCCAGGGATGACCAACTTAAGTAGTCGACCGATAATCCTATTGTGATTTTTCTTATTCCTTGATACTTAATTTTATTTAATTACCTAATCTTACTAGGTGTGTTCCTTTCTAGCATCAATTTGTTTTATAGTTACCAAGTATGCCTAGCGGATGTTACTAATTAATTAAAACACTTGATAATACCATAGTGAAATTTTGTAATAAAAAACTAACTAAATTATTGGATTGGGCCTCTATATCATCTATAGAGCCCTCAGAAGCATAATTAGACACATTGTTAATAAAAGTTACAAATAAACCAACAGTCCAAATGTTTGGGCCTTATAGGGCCATTAGTACATCCCATGCTTTAAAGAAAAGAAAAGGGTCCACAGCAACAGAATGTACCAAAACAATCCAAATTTAAACTTGATATAGCGTACTTTCAAACCGGAGTTCACTCCTACTCACTATCATGTGCACTACCTGAGGATAGGGGGGGGGGGGGGATGGGTGAGCTCAATGTGCTCAGTAGGTAAATCCAACCATTTTCTTACCTTTTAATAATTTTTATACAAAATACGTGATTTTATAAACCATAATACCTTGAGTGGAACTTTATAAATAAAATAATATATAATGCACCCGCACATCGTAAGAAAACATGTACTCATAAAATTCAAGTAGAAAAATTTTAAAACACATACACAACAAGTGTATTACTGTGATGCCTGGTGACCAAACAATACCATAGGGAATCTATATCATCTAGTAAGATACTCACGTAATCTGGAGTATCCTTTTCGCAGGTTTAGGGATTTGCACCCAAGGTCAGCTCCACGGTGACCCAATCTCCTCGGTCCTTACATGATATTATCGGAATACCACCCAGTCAAATATATTTAACACAGAAGTATATATTTCTTTTATAATACTAGATTTACCCAAACTTCAACTTTTCACCGCAAATCTAATTTCATTTGAAAACACATGTTTCAATAAGCATACGAGAAACATACTTACACTACAACAAAAACGAGCTGTAACGGCAATTATTTTAGCGGCAATTAAAAAATAACCACTAATGATATGTTTTTAGTGGCAAATTATTTAATTGCCGCTAATTTATTCCAATTGCCGCTAAATGTTTTAATTTTTATTCCAAATTTTGGCGCAAAATCTTTAAATAAAAAAAAAACTAATCAAAATATAATTTTGTTTCCAATCGAATCCAATAAAATTAAGAGAATAATATCTAGAGGAAAATAGAAAAAAAGAAATCTATTCATTAAAAAAAATAAAAATAAAAAATAAAACTCCATGAGTTTTATTTCACATAAATATGTCAAAATATAAGTGCCCTGTTAGAATCAAAGAGCCAACACTTCCGTCTGTCGCTGCCGCTTTCTTCTTCTTCTCCACTCTTCCGTACTTCTCTCTTCTCCACTATTCCACTCTTCCAAAATCAATTGAATATTAGGTGGGGGAGGTTTTCTATAATCGATGTCAGACAAAACGGTGGAACAACATCAGATGCGCCGCCGCTTCGCTGCTCTGAATGATCGTCCACACGGCCACTCCATGGGGGTCATTCACTAGGATCTCAATCCAGAGAACTTCCTTCTCCTCAACAAGGACGAGAATTCACCGCTCAGCCTATCGATTTTGGGCTCTTCGGTTTCTACAAAAAAGGTGATCTCGGTTTTCATTTTTAGTCTTTTTTTTCTCTCAATCAAGTTCATGAACAGTTTCTATATGCTCAAAATTGCGAATTTTTAAGATCAATTTTGAAATTTGATTCTTCTGTGAATGCACTACCAAACAAAAGCATATGATTGATTATCCTGAACCGTCTAAATGTTCATATATGGAAGTAAATAAAAACTTGCAGTGACGGAAGTTAATGCAACGATAGGAATTCGGAGAATTTCATTGCGTCTTCTTCGCTTTCACTCAAGGCAAGCGATGGCGATGGAGCTCCTTCTTCTCGAACACAAGATGGAATGTCGTTGGTGAGGATTTGGTGAATTTTACTTACATTACATAGTTCTATGCTTCAATTTGAGATTAGTTATATATGATTGCTTAGTTGTGGTTCATATTTCATTACGAAATTTTTGTTCTTTTTCAATCAATTTTTTATTTTTTATTTTTTATTTTTTATTTTTTATTTTTTTTGTATGCAAACAAGCTATCAATTGTTCGTTCACATCATATATTATGAATGTATCTGTAAAATTCGGGAGCGTGAAGTTCAATTTCTTCTCCCAACGAGCTATCAGTTGGCATTTCTAAAGAGGCCATCACATATGAAAATTCGAATCCATGAAATAAATATGGAAGTAAACATCATGCTTCTAAAAATTTTGAGGAATTTCATGACATACTCTTTCTATTTAAGAACTTTAGTATAATTTATTCAAAATCTTATGCGCACATTTATTGATTGCCTATTGCTTGACATGTGTTGAATATGTAAACTTTTGATATCTATTATGTATATAAATTGAAAGGTTACATGCTGAAACATTTTCATCTCGTTGCAGCCAAGGATATTGTTCTACCACATGGAGATCTTTAAGATGGTGACAACCGGGTATAATAAGTTTCACTTATTAATTGATAGTGAAATAGCTAAGATAAAAATCTATGTTTCACTATCCTCACTTCTACTGCTCCTCATATTATTCATCACTATTGTTTTCTCATAATTCCTTCTTTCCCCTTGCATGTCTAACTTTTGATTATTACGCCTTCATTGTTGATAAAAAAAAAAATAGGATTAAAAAATTACTTCATGCATAAGGATGAGAATTTCTTTATTGTTTTTATTTTTCATGCTGACATATTCGGCTTGGATTAATAATGCTATGTTAGTCATATATCCATATATTTTGGGATGACAATAATGCTGCCCATATTTAGTTTGTTCATCCACCATTTATTTTTCTTGATTATTAGGTGTTTTTTCTTCAGTGAATAGCAGGGGGAGGATCAAATTGAGTTCCTAGCACACAGGTTGATGTCAATATTTCACTTTGTTTTTTCCCACTGGTATACCTAATTTTGTTTTCATTCCTTTTGTTTCTTTTCTTTTTGCTCAATTTCGTTTTTTACTGTTTATTATTTTTTTCATTGTAATCACTATTATATTGATTCCAATATTATATGGCTCTTCCCATAAATATGTCCCTCTCAAATTTATGTTTACTTAAAATATTATTGTTATCCTATTTCATTTTGGAATGTAGATGGAAAGGCTTAAGAAAAAGACACAAGTGCTTCCTCGTGAATAATGTAAGAGAGATTCTAATGTTTATAAAAATAAATAAAAAAAAAAAAAAACTATGCTTAAGGTATGTTCCAATAGCCCTGGGTGGTGGGCTCCAATGTCTTAGTTAATGAACTTATATATTGTTTATTTTGTTTATTTCGAAGACAATTGTTGAAAATTACATTGTTTGTTGTGATTGTGTTGGTTATTGGCTTGAGCGCACACATGATTTAGACACAGGTTACATTTCTTGTTTTAAATGGTTTCAGGTGGAGTACACTTTTAAAAGTATGGAGCATATATATCATGATTTTCACTTTGTTCCTTAATTCATTTATCAAAAAAAAAATCATATTTCGGACATGATCTAATTCTCATTTAAATGTTATATATATTTGTACTCATTACATGCATCTGGGTCTCTAAGAGAAATGCAAATCCCTAAGTTTCACCATTTTTTGGTAGGGTTAAGGTTGTTCATGGATCGAACCATTTTAGGCTCAAGTTGTGTTTCAATTAAAAACAAATAACTTATAAAGTTAGATCTAGGTTGGCCCGACCTCTAACTTCCAACTTTTGTTTTGAATCCTATGTTGATGTTGCTAATTCAGAAGAAATGGTGGGCCTCAGATTTGTTTGGTGTTGGTTGTATTTGATAGTGTTATTTAGATGACGAGTACTTTTAGAACGTTGCATAAACAAAGAGGATTATGCCAAATTTTTTGTATGAATGCCACTTTAATATTTATGTTCTCTCTATTTTTGTGTTTCTGATGTTTTTGTTTCTGTGTCTGTATACATACAGCTGCAATTTTTTGTTTGGTTAATGGAGCGTTTAATGTTGATTACACTTTTCTAAGGGAATTTAGAGATTATTAGGTTAAATTATATTAATTTACGTTGAATTAGGAGTTCAATTAAATATTATTGTATTGATATTTTTTATTTTTTTGGCATTGTTTGGGGATATCGGATTTACATTCTCAATTATTTGTACTTCGGATTTTTGTTGGTGATTAATAAAGTTCATCTTATTTCATTGAGATTAATAAAGCTCTTGAAACATTTCATTAAGATTAGTTGTACTAAATAACAAAATCGGCTTTAAATTTGTCATTATACGAAATCGAAATTAGCCGCTAAATATCTTACATATTTAGCGGTTAAATCGTTATTTATCACTAAATACAAAAATAAATATCTAATATTTTCATTTATTTTTAGTAACATTTAAATTTGCGCTATACAAAATCTAAATAGCTGTAAGTCTTTTATATTTAGCACCTAAATCATTATTTGCCACTAAATGTAAAAATAAATATTTTATATTTTTATTTATTTATTTATTTATTTATTTATTTTTGGTGGTATTTAAATTTGCCACTATACGAAATCTAAATAGCCGTTATATATTTTATATTTAGTCGTTAAATCTTAGCGACAATTATAAATTAGTCACTATAGCCTATAGCGACTGCAGTATTAGCAGCAACTGTATAAATTTCTGCTAAAACCTTTAGCGGTTAAAAAATAAACTTTTAGCGGCTAATGGAATTGTAGCTAAAGCTCGTTTTTGTTGAAGTGATATAATGCATGCTAAAAAAACATAAGAGAATGAATAGAATTCCCCACCTTGAGATGCAGGTGGTTACCTACTAATCTCGAATTACCCTACTTCAGCTCACCCAAGTAAAATTAAACATCCTCTCATGAACACCATTACTTTATGCGTGTACCCTTAAAATCCTATTATTTCTTAAGGGAGTATTATGCATTATGAGTGAAATTTACTGTAAGCAGTCATGTTTCTCACTCATTTTACCACTTTTAAAAAAAAAAAAAAATTGTTCTATTTATATTTTTCTAAACTAGACATCTGAAGAATTGAAACGCACTTTGAATCACCAAAGTTCAGTAAACAAAGTTGTTAAAATCTTACGGGATTACATTCAACTACCTTTTGGGGTTTATTCAGGTATCATATCAAGTTTAAAACACAACATATAATAGCTTGAAATTATCCTCATTGAGTCTAATTTCATTTGCAATAATTTTCATATCTGTCTAATTTTTCAACGAAATGTTATGAATTTTTTAAGACAGGTTGTTCAAATAAACCGAGTGCAGAATTTGAAACTTTCAGATTTCGGTTCTTCAATTCTTTTCGATGCCCCATGCTCCTAAACTATGTTTTTTTACTTTCCTAAGGCCTAGAGTTCATATCAAACCAAGATACAACCTTTCTAATTAATCTAAGGCTCATTTACATCATGATTTTCTCGGATTTTCTTTCCCAAAACCGAAAATAATGAAGTTAAAGTTCTAAACCATATTTTAAAAAGAAAATCAGATTTTGTGCATGGTGATTTCACTCAAAACTCATGTTTAATTCAACCTAATAAACTCATACATGACCAAATCCAAGTTTTACTAGGTTGAATCCAAATATATTTTACATCTTAACCTTTAAATTTATAAAAATTCATACTAGAACTTTTAATAAAAATTTCTAGGTTTAGGAACATACCAAGTTTGAGCTTAATCCTCCACCAAGACTTGATTTCACCTACGGATCTTCTCAAATTTTATACCCCAAATCTCCCAAGACCTTCCTTCTCCCTTTTCCCTCTCTCGATCGCTCCATTTCTCTCTCTTCTTTTCTTTTTTCTTCACTTATGTTGATGGAGGTTGAAAGAGAAGGTAAAAATGGATTTTTGTCTTGGTCTTTGGCCTCTCACGTAAGTTATAGAATCTTCATCTCTGTCTTTCTCTTTCGTCATGATATGGGTAGGGTCTTGGGTCATGGGTTATTGGATATGATATGGGTATGGATACTAACACTTAGGGAAGTGGATATGAATCTCGACTTGGATATTGGGTTATCTCAAAATTAATTTTGAGCTTTTCTAATACAACTTGGGCCAAGAATCATGTGCCCAAACCATGGTGGACCATTACATAATTTAATTTTAAGTTAATTCTATTAATTTGGCACCTATATTTTGTGATTTTCACTAGAGAAGTTTAATTGCACTAAAACTTTTATTTAATTGCTCTCACAATTTTATAATTCTAATTTCTAAAATTTAATAATGTTATATATATATATACACACACACTTAATTCCCTTGAAAACCTCACCTGAAATCGTAAAAAATAAGGAGATTTGACCCAAAAATCGAAATAGTCAAATTTAACTATTGACCTTGTCGGTTAACTGACCCATGTGTTAGTCGACTGACCATAATGGTAAGTCGATCGAATTGGTTAGTAGGTCACCCATTTAATTTCCTAAAGCTACTGTTTTGGTTAGTCGACCGATCTTTTTCGTCTATTAACCGAATTGACCCAAAAACCCATCATTTTAAGTATTAAAACTATATTTCAATTAGTTTCTTAACCAATAATATTTTTATGATTAACCACATTATAAAAAACTATTTTAAGATCTTAAACTTATCACTTCTTACTAAAACGGACATAAGATTTATTCATTTTAAATGTCATGTGTGATCTTAATTCGGGTTGCATTAAGAGCATAAGAGTAATGAGTTGTTTTCACCTAAATTTCTTCAATGCTCTGAACATCTTCAATATCTTCATCTTGCACCGTCTTAAATTCATTTGATTCTTCAATAATCACTCCATGACTTCTTCAATGATTAATCTTTTTGGCCCATTCTTTTTCTCATTTCAACCTATGAAACTTTTAATCTGAAATCAATTAGTAAAAATAATAGTTCCATACAATATCAAAGTTTAATTGTTCATATAAACATTAAGTTCAACAAAGGCGACGTGGGATGATTCAAATTCAAGTAGCTTCGAAACATCGAGCATCGATGAGGAATCAACAATTCTTTTCCTAATGACAAATGGGGAATATATATCAGATTAAGTTGTTCTATGTCATATCTAGTTAACTTTGATGATTCTTTTTTCCTATAAAGAACCATTAAACAATTACAAAAATCAATGTCAGAAAATTAATGCCCTTAAAAGTACACTTCTATCTTTAAATAAACAAATTGAAAAATGTGAAGCTAAAAACACTTCTCCTGAAAAGCAAGTTTCAAAAAATATCTCATCGGACTTCGAAAATGAAAACAATGAGTTAAAATCAAAAGTTGATGGTTTAAACTCTATTGTTCTCAAATTTACAAAAGGTTTGAAAATTTTAGAAATAGTTTTGGGAAGTTTGAGATGTGTTTTCAATAAAGGACGACTTGAAGTTCAAAAAATATTAAATAAAAACGATTTCACAAATTCTTTTTTGAAACCAAGAAAATTATCAAACGTTTTAACTGTAATGTTTTAGGGCATACAATTAAAAATTGTTTTAGGCATAAATCTAAGGTAAAACAAGTTTGGGTTCCTCATGGAATGATAAATGTTCAAGCTAAAAGATTAGACCCACATAGATTTGCTATTATTAAGGAACTATTTAAGGTACTCCTTGCAACTTAATCTTAAAACATCTATAAGTAAAGACAAATGGTTCCTATACAATGGTTGTTCTAGGCAAATGACAGGAGATAAATTAAAATTTGTGTGTGTGTGTGTGTTTTTTTTTTTTTAATCATTCCAAATGACCAAAAAAGAAGCATTTTTCAAAGTAATAACAAGTTTTAAAGGGGGACAATTTAATTTCTAAATAAATAATGTAAAAAGAATAATTGAAACCAATAAATTTAAAGAAAATCAATATTAACCCCAAGGTTCGGTTCCAAAAAATTGAGAAAATTGGAAATTATTTTAAATTTATTTTTAGATTTGAAATATCTAAACAACTATTGGATAACTCAATTTTACTATTGGCTCCAATTAAATGGGAAAAAATAATGAAAAACGAAACAAGAAAAAAAAAGGAAAAAAATAACTCAATTGAAAAGTTTATATATATATATATATATATATATATATATATATATATATGTTGGCCCAGTAGAATACCCAAGAGGGAGGTGAATTGGGTATTTAAAAAATTATCAAAATAAAATTAAATAAATCAAATAATTAATTTTAATCCTAAATTAATTATTATCTTTATATCATAGCAGAATAATATAATCAACTAAGTGCACACTCAAACAGCAAAAATTAGCAAAGTAAATATAACAACACACAAATAATTTATACTGATTTACCAAGCTACTCTTGGTTAATCCAGTCCCTTGAGCTCCACGGAGATCGCACACACTAAAACCAAGATCCCTTTAAAAGTAAGAACCAAACTCTTACATCGATCCCACAACTCACTTTTCTCCCTTCTAGAGCATTTAGCATAAACAACAGCAACTAGGAATTCATTCCTAATCTGTCTGTGAGTAATTTTTGCCAACACTAATTTATCTTTACTGATCAAGATATCACATTGAATAGGCTCTCTCCATAAAACTCAAATCTTTCTTACCTCATTACTAAAGTCAGCATCAAAATACACCTAACGTCTGAGATCCTGCATAGCTTGATTCTCCATTCTTGGGTCCAAAATTCTAATGAAAGAACAGGAATATAAACGAGATAACTTTTTAAGTCTTCTTCTAGTGGCTGACTTGGCAGCCATTCTAACATTCCAAAATAACAAATTAAACATTTGAGGAAGTGGAAGCTAGCCCTTGACCCTTACTTGCCTCTAATCTGGTTTTGATTGATTATAGGTTGACTTGTCTGCCACTTTTTCTGTTTCACTCTTTTCAAGATCTGTGCTATAGTTGTTTATGACTTTCCTCTTGCTGCTCTTGCGATTTCTTTTCTTGTAACATTGGTTCTTCCGAAGCATGTCCAATAATTCTATATTGTTGAATCACCTTCTTTGTTTTACTATCAACTTCCGCCGTCTTCTTGTCTTCCTTTGATTTTCCAGCCATTTTTAGAAGAGGGTTCTTTATTAAGCAATCTTGCTCAGAGTGACCCTGCCTATAACAGTGTGAGCAGTATTTGGGTAGGCCTTTGTACTTTATCGTTTTCCAGAATCCTGAAGATGCTTGTCCTATCCAAATTTTGCTCGGGAGTTCTTTTGGGAGGTCACCTTCAACACAAATTCTTACTGAGCTAGGCCTGGATAGCTTCGAGGTTGCAACATCCAATTTCGTAGGAGTACCCAACTTGCATTATAAGTATGTACCACCTGCAATATAGGTGGTACATCTTGTGCATCCATTAAGGCTCACGCATCCAAGGATGTACAAAGTGGTGAGGCTACCTATAAAAGACAACCTCCACTCCCACTCTCCATTCGACACACAATCTCTCTCTCTCTCTCTCTCTCTATGTATATGTATATATATATATATCTTCCCTAAAATTCTGGTCTCTTTCCAACCTCCTCGCACTTCTATTTCCTACCTCTACCATCCTAAAATCATCCCCCCTCTTAAACACAAAAGTAAATTTAAGAAAGGGACCAAGTTCCTCTTTAAAACGAGAGGAAATCCCTAAGGAAAATCAAACTATCGACTCCTCAACGGCAAAGGTATGTCAACTCCTTAATTTTTCTCCAACTACTTCTCAAATAAAGTTAACAAAACAAATAATAACCTATTTGTAAATCCCTTCAACATATATTTTGTTCATTATTTACTTTTTCTTGTTAAAATCTAAAAGAAAAACCTTCTTATGGAATTTTAGCACAACAAGAAAAAGTGGATATGAGGATGGATGTTTTGGCCCACTATATCAAATATGATCAATAAGGTGTTTTCAATACACAAAATTAAAATTATCCTATATAAATCAATTTGATATCGATAATAATACTAGTCTTATTAATTACATAAAAAATTATATATTCAAATGTTTACTAGACAAAACATAGTCTCCCAATAATATTGAATTTGTAATAATAAAAAATAAATTTTCAATAACATATAAAGATCAAGAGTAATGCTATAAAAACAAAAACTATATTAAAACACAATACAAGAGCTTATTATAATTGAACTATAGTTTTAAACGAAAAATAATAGTGTCCCTAAAAAATAAATAAATGATAATAAAGATTAAATTAAAAATATTAATATTCAAAACTATGCTGTTTTGGATTGGCACCCATATCATTATGCCCTATCCAGTCACATACTTCCACGATCTGCAAGCAATTAACCCTACGATCGAAGACCTCCTATCGAACCTTCAGCTCAAGCGACTATTGAAGTATTTTGATAAAGCTAGAAATTCCACGATATTTCTCTCTCTCAACTCACTAATCAACACCTACAAAATTTAAGAAAAACACTTGAAATACCAGTATGGTATCCTCGAAATACTCTTCGGTGTGAAAATAAATTTATCAAGAATTGAGTGATATATTTTGGAATTGTCCATTAAAACTAGGAAATCGATATATTTATAAACAGGAATCTTATTGGAATTTCTTTATTCTCATTATATGTTAATTGATCAACATTTTCAAGATCTTTTCAATCTCAAACGTATGTATGAGTATTTGAATAATAATCTCATGCCATATTAATTAACCTTCAAATCTCTCATGGGACTGTTTGACTCAGGGCCACATTCAGTTCCCTCCATTCCTAGACGTGGACTTATTCAAATCCATCATCTGACATTGTTTATATTAGTCATGGGTCTGTTAAGCTCAAGTCCATTGCTTTTTGTCTATTATATCTACCTCGTAGATCGTGGTTAACAACACTCATCATTTGTCTCTTCGCCTTCTTTGCTTGATTAACGAAGACAAAAAGTCAAATTCAGACTCCCACGTTGTATCCTTTCAAATTCTTCTTCTAGGTAATTCTTAGTTTGTCATTTGTGCTTTTACCGTTGCTCTTCCTTCACCATTCATTTCCACTATTTAATTCCATGGCTAAAGTAGGAAATCAATTAGAAATCGTTCTCAGTGGTTCTACTACTGCAAACGATACCTCTTCCCATGATACATCACTAACCTGGATTGACCATGCCCATTCCTTTTTCCCTCAAGATTCCCTAGCTTCATTTCGTAGGGATTTCGAAATTCCCTCTTCAGTTGTCATTAGGGTTCCCAAAAAAAATGAACGTCCCCAAACTCCTCAAAATGACGAAATTTGTCTATACACTTGAATGTTCGATTTTGATCTTCGTCTCCATTTTTCTCTTTTTCTATGTGAATTCTTCTATTCACATGACATCTGTCTTGCTTAGCTCTTCCCAAATATTTTGCGTCAGCTCCTTGGGGGCCTATTTCTTTCTCAAATTAACCAAGTTTTGCTCACATTGAGAATGGTGAGGGGTCTTTCCTCACTTGAAAACAAAAAAGACGCAAACCTGTTCTACCTCTCCCTTCCTTTCAGTAACCAATTTTTGACTAACCTTCCTAAATCCATGAAGGATTGAAAAAAAAGTTATCTATTTTTCAGTGTTGATCGGGAATTCTCATCGATTAAAGTTATTTTTCATATGTTCGTATACTATATATACGTGTGTGTGCGCGCGCGCGTTGTAAAATTGGAATGGCATGTTACAATTTTTATGATAAATGTTTGAAAATTGTTTATCGCATTGATTATTCAAAGGAATTATTATTTGGATATGTGTTTAGAATATTGACTTTTGTATTGACTATTTTGAAATAACTATTTTTCGATTACATATTTGAATTATTGGCCATGACATTGACTATTTTTAAAGAATTATTGTTTTGATAAATGTTTTGAATATTGACTATGATATTGCCTATTTTAAAAGAACTAATTATTTTAATACATATTTCAAATATTAACTATTGTATTGACTATTTTGAAATAACTAACAATTGGATACATCTTTAAAAAATTGACTATTACGAAATAAGTATTGGTTGGATACATGTTTGGAATATTGACAAAGAAAGAATTATTGATTAGAGAAATTTGAAGAATATGATCTAAACTTTGTATTTGGAGGCTAAATATTGGCACAAACATTTTGGAATTAATAGTAGGGATTGACATTGACACTTGTTCTTAATTTGACTTCCGCCCCCGCCACAGGGATTATTATAGCCATGGTCATGCTAATTAAACTTATTTATTTAATTAAATTAAACTTCTCTTCGATCATATAAAATATTCTTTGATTAGAAACTTATTTATTTTATTTAATATTATCAATATTTAATTCAAGCATATTTGTTCCACCCCGTTACACCTTGTTAGTTGTTGATTATTTACCAGCTGTGAGTTGATCCCAATTGAATAGCAATTATTTATCTTTTTCCAGATTAATCTGCTATAAATCTATTGATTGTTATATGCCATTGTAATTTTGTGATTGAAGATTCTAGTTTATTTATGGATTTTGAAAATGTACAATTTAATTTTTGGATTTAGAATTGTACAAACTAATTAAAATTTTATTTATTGGGGAGTTAGTGCACTATGTCTTCCAGCAACTTTTCCACTGTGTTGGGTTCTAATAGACCATTGATTAAAAATACATATTTGTGGCAAAGGTTAAGCAATGAGATAAAAGATTAGTTGCAGGGGAAACTTCTTATTTCTGTTATTAGAGAGTTAGTTAGATGAGCTGGAAGTTGGTTGAGTTTGTTATGTTGTTGGTTAGTAGAGTTTGTTAGCTGTGAGCTTAAGATTGAGATCATGTTTCAGCTATAAATAGCATTGAGGAGGGATAGGAAAGGTACCGAAATAGTGAGATCAAAAGGGAGAGACTAGGCTCTCGAATTCCTAACTTCATTTACTGTTTCTTCTGTATTTTTCATTCAATTGATTGAGTGATTTCAATACCGTTTCCTTTCATCTGTCAATTTTCTAGCCTAATAGTTGAGTTCATCAAAATTACTGAGGGTGTTCTAACAAGTTGGTATCAAGAGCAGTTTTATGTTATGGGGAAAAATGACAAAAAAAAAGTTGAGGTACTAGAGGAGAGAATGGATGTTGTCTGCCATGATATTGACGCTATTCGGACTGAGGTTCAGAAGATAGGAAGTTTGGAGAAAACAATGGCTATTATGATGGAGAAGTTGGATTTAATGGCACGAAGAGAAGAGAAGAGTCGAGTTCGACTTCACAAATGGAGGAAAAACACAAACAGTCACAGGAGAGGGATTCACAGACCATCGGAGGTGAAACTACTACTGAGACATTTGGGAATAGAGCATATCGGAGGTTAGAATTACCGATTTTTTCAGGCGTAGATCCAGATGGATGGATTTTTAGAGCATAACGTTGTTTCACGATAAACAGGATGAACGATGGAGAAAAACTAGAAGTTGTGGCACTGAGCATAGAGGGGAAAGCTTTAGCATGGTTTCAATATGTAGAAGATAGGTTCAGATTTCGTACCTGGAACGAATTCAAAATGGCCTTCTTACATCGATTCCGATCGAGGATGGAGGGATCCCTGTGTGAGAAGTTTCTCGCCGTACGGCAAGAAACCACCGTCGAAGAATATCAAGAACGATTCGAGGTCCTGGCTTCGCCATTGAAAGGGCTGTCAGAGGAAGTTCTTGAAAGTACTTATCTCAATGGTTTGAAATCGATGATTCGTGCGGAGGTAAGGCTTCTCAGACCTACCAATCTGATCGAGATGATGGAAGCTGCAAGGATGATCGAAGATAAGAACAATATCCTACAAACGTCGCGGGTCGGACCTGGATCCAATGGGTGGTGGAGCAGGTCAACAGGTTATGGGTCGGGTTCTTCTTATTCGAACCCTAGGTATACAGTCAACAGTGCAACGACGGCGTTTCGACCTTCAAACTCAGTACGATCATCTTCAACGGCAAGCACAGGACACGCCGGTACTGAACAGAGGAAAACGGCACCGGAGGCAGCGACGATGAACATAAATTCATCAACCTACAAGCAATTCACCGATTCTGAGTTGCTGAGCCGACGCGCAAGAGGATTATGTTTTCGTTGCGATGAAAAATTTTCGCTTGGTCATTTGTGCAAGAATCGGCAATTGCAGGTATTGATTGTTGATGATGCTGGTGCGATTGAAGAGACTGGAAAGGAAGAACTAGAAGTAGATGTTCCTGAGCTGGTGGAAGGAGCAATTGAGTTGTCTATGAACTCGGTAATGGGGTTGAACGATCCTCATACTATGAAATTGCGAGGGGAGATTGGAACTCAAATAATTATGGTATTAATAGATTGCGGCGCATCGCATAACTTCATCTCTAAAGATGTAGTACAGCGGCTGAATCTACCAATAACGGCAACCACGGCGTACAAAGTGATAATGGGAACAGGAGGCACAGTGTGTACTGATGGCATTTGTAAAGGTGTGCTACTATCTCTTCCAGAAGTAGAGGTGGTAGAGGATTTTCTACCCTTGGAATTAGGGAAAGAAGATGTCATTTTAGGCATGCAATGGTTAACAAAACTGGGAGCAATGCAAGTCAATTAGAAAACATTAACTATGAAATTTACCTTGAGTCAAGCCACGGTAATGTTAAAGGGTGAACCGGGACTTTGCAAAAGACAGATATCGCTCAAGGCAACGATGCGTACGGTGCAACATGAAGGATGTGGTTATTTGCTTGAATTGGGGACCTTAGTGTCAGGGAATGGAGAAGAAGCATTAGACGTGGAGGTGTCCCAAGCTGTCAACAAACTGCTACAAGAATATCCGGAAGTGCTGGAGGAGCCGAGGGGGCTACCCCCTCAACGGGAGCGAGATCATTGTATCATTTTGAAGGAAGGCATTGAACCGGTGAGTGTGAGACCATACCGGTATCCACAGGTGCAAAAAGATGAGATTGAGCGTTTGGTCGGTGACATGCTGTCAGCCGGTATCATACAGCCGAGCCACAGCCCATTTTCGAGTCCCGTTATTTTGGTTAAAAAGAAATATGGTAGCTGGAGGTTCTGTGTTGATTATAGAGCTTTAAATCGAGTGACTGTTCCAGACAAATTTCCAATACCGGTGATAGAGGAGCTCTTGGATGAACTACATGAAGCACGATTTTTTTCTAAATTGGATCTCAAGTCGAGATATCATCAAATCAGAGTGAGTCCTCGTGATGTGCCTAAGACAGCCTTCAGGACTCATGAAGGCCACTACGTGTTCCTGGTGATGCCGTTTGGGTTGATGAATGCACCAGCGACTTTTCAAGCTTTGATGAATGAGGTATTTAAACAATACCTTCGAAAGTTTGTATTAGTCTTCTTTGATGACATTCTGGTATATAGTTCATCTATGGAGGATCATCTGGACCACTTGAGAATGGTTTTGGAGACCATGAAAATCCATTCATTATTGGTTAATCTCAAGAAGTGCGTTTTCGGACAGAATGAGCTGGAGTATTTGGGTCACATTGTATCGGCTACAGGGGTGGCACCGGACCCTGGGAAGATCCAAGTGATGGTGGAATGGCCAACACCCCCTAACCTAAAAGCCTTACGAGGATTCTTAGGTTTAACAGGGTACTATCGAAAATTTGTCAACAATTATGGGCACATAGCGGCACCACTCACGAATCAACTCAAGAAGGATCGTTTTGGGTGGAATGAGGAAGCACAAAAGGCATTTGAGGCTTTGAAGGTGGCACTGACAACTGTGCCTGTATTAGCTCTTCCTAATTTCCATCAACCGTTTGTGGTGGAAACGGATGCTTCTGGTTTTGGCATCGGTGCGGTATTAATGCAAAATCAGAGACCAATAGCATTCTTTAGTCAAGTACTTAACCAACGGGACCGAACTAAGTCGGTTTACGAACGCGAGTTGATGGCTATTATGTTAGCAATTCAAAAGTGGCGACCTTATCTTTTGGGACGCAAATTCATTGTGCAGACTGATCAGAGGAGTTTACGATTTTTGCTTAACTAACGGTTGGTCTCGGACGAGCACCAAAAATGGGTTTCAAAGTTGTGGGGCTATAATTTTGACATCGAATACCGGCCTGGTTCTGAGAACAAAGCGGCTGATGCGTTGTCACGTAGAGAAGAAGGTTGCAAATTGGTTGTCCTCACTGTTTCATCTTGTGTGCAAAACGATGATTTAAACAAAGCTGTTGACGCCGATCTCATTTATGGGCCTATCAAACAACAACTATTACAAGGATCAGACTCCTTTCCTGACTACAGCATACCGCATGGCATTTTCTTATACAAAGGAATGATGGTGATTCCGTCGGAATCCACTCTCATTCCGACATTGTTAGCCGAATATCATAGGGGGAAAATGGGAGGACATTCTGGGGTCTTAAGGACATTTCAGCGGTTGCCCAGAGATGTCCATTGGCGAGGAATGCGGAAACAAGTGCAACGTTATGTGGCCGAATGCTCAATTTGTCAACGGAATAAACATGTGGCTCTCAGCCCTGCAGGGCTACTGCAACCACTACCGATTCCGGAACAAGTTTTTGAAGACTTATCCATGGATTTTGTAGAAGGACTGCCTAAATCAGAGGGGTTCAACTGTTTATTTGTGGTGATTGACCGTCTTTCGAAATACGCTCATTTTATTCCACTCAAACATCCTTTCAACGCCCAAGATGTTGCTGCAGTATTTGTGAAGGAGATTTTTCGCTTACATGGGTTGCCTCGCTCCATTGTGTCGGATCGCGATAAGGTGTTTTTAAGCAAATTTTGGATGGAGCTATTCCGTTTACAGGGCACAACATTGAAGCACAGTACAGCTTATCATCTGCAAACGGATGGCCAAACCGAAGTAGTTAATCGGTGCATTGAGACTTACTGAAAGTGTTTTGCGGGAGACAAACCCAAGCAGTGGGTAAAATAGCTACCTTGGGCGGAGTATTGGTACAATACTTCATACCATTCCTCCGCGCATACTACTCCATTCTACGTTCTCTATCGCCGTGATCCACCACTGTTGTAACGTTTTGAAATAGGTTCCACTCTTATGTCCGAGGTGGATACGCAACTACAAGCTCGGGATCATATTCTAGAGGAACTCAAATTTCACTTGATCCGTTCTCAGAAACGCATGAAGGACTATGCGGATAAGAAGCGATGCGAAGTTGAATTTACAGTGGGAAATTGGGTCTTTATTAAGCTGCGTCCTTATCGTCATAAGTCTTTGGCACAGAAAGCAAATAAGAAGTTATCTCCTAAGTTTTTTAGTCCTTATCAGGTGCTATCTCGAGTTGGTGCTGTGGCATACAAGTTAGACTTGCCTTCTACTACCTCCATTCATCCAGTGTTCCATATTTCGGTGTTGAAGAAAGCAGTGGGCATTACTACCAGGGTGCAACCCATCCTTGAGGTTCTTACAGAGGAGATGGAGTGGCAGGTGGAACCGGAAGCAGTGGACGGAATACGCTACAATGCACAAGGGAAGTTGGAGGTCTTGATTAAATGGAAGCACCAGCCGGATTTTGAGACATCGTGGGAAGCGTTCGAGTTTCTCAACGAGCAATTTCCCACCTTTCACCTTGAGGACAAGGTGAGATTCCGAGAGGGCGGTATTGGTAGACCATTGATTAAAAATACATATGTGCGGCAAAGGCTAAACAATGGGATGAAAGATTAGTTGCAGGGGAAACTTCTTATTTATGTTATTAGGGAGTTAGTTAGATGAGCTGGAAGTTGATTGAGTTTGTTATGTTGTTGGTTAGTAGAGTTTGTTAGCTGTGAGCTTAAGATTGAGATCATGTTTCAGCTATAAATAGCATTGAGGAGGGATATGAAAGGTACCGAAATAGTGAGATCAAAAGGGAGAGATTAGGCTCTCGAATTCCTAACTTCATTTACTGTTTCTTCTGTATTTTTCATTCAATTGATTGAGTGATTTCAATACCGTTTCCTTTCATCTATCAATTTTCTAGCCTAATAGTTGAGTTCATCAAAATTACTGAGGGTGTTCTAACAGGTTCCAGGTAGGCCGAGACAGCACTCATCGATTCCAGCTCTAATGAAGATCAGACTCATCTCAAAATTTTGCTATAAAAAGGGGCAGATGCGTTGGAGTTCATTGCCTATAATTTCAAGGATACAAAAGGCAGAGAAAGATGGAAAAAGATGTGGAATAAATTAAAAAAGGCTGATAAATGAATACAAAAATTCGTTGCAGCTCCGGTTCTTTAGCAAATTGAACTGAGGCAGTGTTTGTTTGTTTATAGGGAATTGGAGCTTCGAAATTGAAATTAGAAATAAACAGAAAAATCGGAATGAGATTAACAGAGAAACGCACCGAGTTCTTCAATTTTCAATTTTTGAATGAAATTCTTTCCACAATTTTTTGACCCCTTCTCTTCAAGGGAAATCTAATTTAACAACGCAAACATACGAAACGAATTCAATCACCAAAAAAAAATCAGCACATTTCGTGTGAGAACATCAAACTAATGGTACAAAACAACAGGAGGAAACATGAACTTGCTCGAAATGAAAGGTATTACCTGTGGCCTCTTCATCAAGTCCCAGTACAAATCGTACTCCGCAACATAATCATGTAATTTAAGCTCAGCCTTCTGATTCGTATGGTAATGATGCTTAGCCGAATCAGATTTACCAAACCCAAAAACACTAACTTTCTCACATATCCCCAAAGCAAGCATAATTGCCTGCATACCCGAAGAGTAATGAAAATTAGGGCCATCATGAACAGACCCCCATTCCTCAACCCCCTTCCCAGTCTCCTCCATAAACCTTTTCATCGAATAGTATTTCACAATTCTACCACACAAAACATCAAACCCAGGATCAGTAATGAGCAAAGGCGATTTATGCGAAGAATTACACAGTAAATAGTCCAAAAAATGGACGGGTTGGCATATACATAATCGTTGGCACAGTCACCCCATATGGATGGCAAAAACAGCCTTCTCTTCGAGCACAAGAATGCAATATATTGCTATTCACAAATGAAATGCTGGTTTTCTTACCCACATTGCGTTCGAAACTGCTAGTTCGGGCGTTGTTTAATCTTATCACCAGATCATTACTATCGATTAAATCTCCGTACTCTTTTTTCAAAAGAATCCCACTGTTCCCCACAACAGCACAACTCCTGTATTTTCTATCCAAACCCATTTCGCCGGTGTACCGATCAATTGAACCCTTTACAGAGTTCATCAAATTCAGCATGCTTTCCGATTCGAAGCGCCTGTTTCTGGACCAATCGCGCAAATGTCGCCGGAAATCCAACCACATTCTGTAGAACTGCGGCGAACGGAGCTGCACCGGCATACCTCTGGCTGACCTAGCCCGGATATCGATGCTGTACCTCCGAGATGACAAGAACGACCTGTGCCGAGCGCTGCTCCCGAAATTCCCTTCCATTAGCTGCTCGATTTCTTGCTTCAAACGCGGTTCCCCGACATCGACGGACGCGAACTTGAGTAGGGTTTCGTTGTAAATCGATATGGTAGATTTTTCAGTAAACGGGGGGTTGTTCTGGAGCAAGATCGTGCCCCGGCGAATCGCGACGCGGAAGCTGAGAGTGGCGGCCATGACCATTAGCAGCAACATGCTGAAGAGAGGCCGCACTGAGCCCTTCATCGGAGTTCGAGCGACTGATGGATTTGCAGAGATCGAAAAAAAGAAAAGCAAACCACCAGCTAAATCTTGGTGAAAATAATCCGCAAGAATTTCGAAGAGATTAGGCGAGCTCGATTCTTCCTCATATTCGAAAATTTACGAATCCGGATCGAACATCAACATTTGATTCGTAAGGAAACAGTAGATCTTGGCTGTGAAAACGACTCAGGAAGATAAACTGAATCTTGAATCGAAGTCAACATCCAGCAAACATAGTTCAGCTACAAATGCTGTAAATTTGAAAAATACATTGAGAAAGTGTTTCAACCAGTCGAAAGATGAATAAAGAGTTTAGAGAGAAGATTTAAGAGAGAGAAGAGGATTGAAATGGGACGCGTAGCCCAAATGGAGGAGACGGTGAACCTTTGGGTCTAGGGGAGAGTAATCGCTGTGGTTTGGTTGTTAAGGTGTCTGTTATGGAAAACTAAAACATTTAAAAAAGGTGTGTTTGGCAGTATTAATGGTTAGGTTAATATGGTAAGAGTATGGTTTCTGCTGGTAAGATGTTATTATCCAACTGGTACTCGGAGAAGGAAACGATAACCTACTTGCGTGGAGCTTTGGGCCCGTTTGATTAGTGTTTTTTTTTTCTCGCAGAAGTAATTAAAATTGATTAAATTAAATCCTAAATTGATTAAATTAAATCCTTAATTAATTAAATGTATTTAATAAATATTGTTAAAATTATTTAATTAATTAAATTAACTTAAAAATTAAGTAAAATAATAAGTTAAAAATTCAGCAAAACTCCATTTACTTTTTTTTTTTTCTTCAAAAAACACTCTAACACTTTTCAAATTAAAAAAAAAATTAAAATTAACCGTTTTGCTCTTCGTTCTATCTAAGGTTTCTCTCTCTAGAATGGCGTCGCCGATGAGAAGCTTGGTTCCTCTCTTCCTCATTCGCTTCATCTCTACCCTCTTCCTTCACGCTATCCACAACTACTCATCTTCCTCCTCTCTCTACTCTTCTCCGGCGAAAACCTTCTTTTCTCTCAAATCCTCCAATCTCAACCCCAACTTCACTCTCACAGTCAAAGTCCTCGCTTACAATTGCCTCAATTCTCTCTCTCGTTGCCTCAAATCTCTTTCAATTGCTTACTGCAACAATAATAAGGTCAACCTCCACATCTACATCGACCATTTCAAGGTTTTGGAGAATGAATCTATGGAATTGGACCGAAAATTGAATGAATCTAGGAGAATTCTCGATTTCGTCGATGGATTTGAGTGGAAATTTGGGGATAAATTGGCCAAGCTCCAACGATGAGTTGGCTTTTGTTGTTGAAGATGATCTGGAAGTTATTGCAAAGTTAAAAGAAAAGGTCCTCATGTGTACAGAAGCAAAACCTCGTGAAACGGCACAGCAAAGAGAGGGAGAATAACAAGTTTTAGTGAGAGAAATAGCAAGCAAAGAGAGAGGAAGGAGAGAGAGTTTTTCAAGTGTCGATTTCACGTTGGGAGCTCGAATTAAGTGTCCAGATTCATTTTCGGATAGTTTTGTTAAGCTCTAGGGCTTCTCAGGAATCATTTCCAGATGATTCCATACTTCCCGAACAATGCAACTTGGTGAGTTTCAGATTTTGAATTTCTATTTCATTACTCATTTTTTTCACTATTAAGAACAACAAGAGGGATTATATGTTTTGACTTACATGTTGAATGTTTTAGATTTTTTTTATTTTTTTATTTTTTTCTTCATATTATTGTAATGGTGTGATATTTGGATATAGCCCAATTGGATTTGTGATTTGTAATGAACATATTTGAGAATTGATTACATATTGATATTGAAAAAAAAATAAAAAAAATTGGAGGTTTCGCCTTTGTATTATAGTTTTGAGGTTTCTCAGGGTTTTGATTTTTGACTTCTTCTTCTTTTCGCACCATCTTGATTTAAGGACAATTATGTAAATTAAATACTTTTCAGCATTCAAATTTTTGTACTTATCATACAAGCAAAAAAAATTCAACACTTAAATTTTCAGCACAATTTTATCGAACAACTTTCTTAAATTTTCAGCACTTAAAAATTAAGTCGTTATCAAACAAACCCTTAGTTATATTCTTGCTTTCACAGTTTTAAAATTAATGTGTTTGGTAAATAATTTTTGTTCCAAAATATTTTCAAAATTTTGGGGGCAATTCTAGAATTTCTTAATAATTTGAGGGGAAAAAAAAAAACTTGATTCATATTCACTCCTACACTATTCTCAATTGATTTCATAAGGGTAAATCCACGCCAGTCACCTCCACACCAGCCACCACAATGTCGATCCACAACTACCATCGACATCGTCATCTTCTTCTCTTGTCTTCTCTCTCTATCTCTCTCTAATACACAGACACATCCACAAATTAAAAAATCAATCTAAGCTAAGTTGCAACTAAATTCATTTTTTATTTTTTATTCTGAGAAATTATCAAAACATTTTAAGAATTATTATCGTTATCAAATTCGATTATGCTTTTAGAATACTCCAAAAAGGATGCAAAATTCTCATCCGATTTTGTAGGAAGTAGAAAGAGAAAAGCACAAACATTTATCAATGACAACTTGATTATTGGTGTTTTTTATGGTCATATTACTACTCTGTCATTATATATATAAAAAAAAATAAAAAATGTAGGGGCGCTTAGCCTCGGTCCTCTCTTTTGGTATCAAAACTATTAAACGATATCAATGATTTCATGTATAGTATGAACCTTTTGAAAGATATTGACATATTTGCGCTTCTGAACAGTCATTGCATTTCATATTGATCGCCCAAAATTTCTCCAAATATGTATTCCAAAATCAGAGGAGCGATTAGAATAATTACTCAAAGTAAAATGTCTTCTAAAAAAACAACCAATTAATCAATTTGCTTTTGTTCTTTTCATCAACAAATTACACTGATTTGATCGCTTGTTTTAGAGCTTTAAAATAATAATTGATCCTATGTTTTGTGTGCAAGAAAAAAGATTCTTGTTGAATTTAATACAGCGGAATTGTTTAAGTGGTCGATCATACCTGTGTCAAATTCAACACAGTAAAAATCAAAATATAAACCCGTTTCTAATTCAAAAGAAACCATGACACGAAAATGATATAATTATAATTCTAATAAATTGAATTTTTTTAATGTAAATTGACTCAAAACATGAATGAAAATGAATTAAAATTATAAAATAATATTAACTTTCCATGTTAAATATAACATGACCTAAATATTGTAACATTTAATAAGTTACGCAAAACACTTGATTGTTACCTCTCCACACCTCTCCACTGCCAGTTTTCAATATTAAAAAAACCAAGATTGAAAGGACATGTTAGGAAATATCACTTCCTATAACGCAAACCCACAATTCAACCCTAAAACTTCTTGCACTAAAAAATCCTACTCTCTCGTTCCCAAACACACTTTGTATACTCTCATTCGCGATGGTTTCAACATGAAGAAGGATGGTGATAAGGACCCCAACACATTTAACAATCTCCCAATGTTGAGTGAAACAGGTTAGAAAATTACTGTGTAACCCTTATGTTATGTTTGCCGTGTCAAATTCAATAAATTTGTAGATGAACATGAAAGAGTCTTTCTTCCAAATCATTGTGTTATCGGTTAGGATTTTTTCAAAATTTTGTGACAATATTGTTTAGTACTTTCAAAATCAAATTTCAACATGATGTTATGTTGGTAAATTGCAATATGATCACCCATATCCAAACACAATACTTTTACAAATTATTTGATTGGTAATGCAATGAGTATGACATACACCCTGTGTCTGAAATTGATTCCATGAATTTAAAAAAAAAAAAATCATATAACTCTATGTATATATCAATTTGTTTTGATATAAAGCCCTTGTTGGTTCTCCGCTATCTATTATGAACAACATATCTAGATACAAAGGGAGGAGTCGTGAATTCAACATCTTGTTATTGCATTGTATGTTGAATTCAACACAACAAATGGTGTAGTTTCATACTCAACAACCAACTGGTGTTGAATTAAACACAATATATATTATTGTTCTAGATAAAAAAATTAAAAATTAAAAAAAAAATAATAGGCAAATTATGTTACACTCAACACGTAATGTGACCGCAAGGGTATGAACTCCTGAAAATGAGATTTTGATGATAACAAGATATTTGGGGTTTTATGTTTAGTGTAGGTGTTGAGTGTCTAAGTACAAGAAAGCATGCAATGAAGAAACGACACCAAGAATGAAACAAGATGAGGAAGATTGAGAAGATAATGATCAAGACTAAAAGAAAAAGATAAAATGATCAAGATTGGAGATTCAAGTCGAAGAAGATCGTGGTGAGGATCTAGAGGTTCGGAAGAGCTAAATTGTAATATCTCGAAAATTTTAAGTTTAATATTTTTGGAACTGTTTTGTAAATTTAAGTTATAAATAATATTTGATAATTTTGGAGACGGCTCTGTAAATTTGTAGTATAAATATATACTTGATAATTTTTTAAGTTAAATGTTAAATTTATATTTTTGAAAAATATTATTTTATATAAGTGTAATAATTTTGGGATTGTTTTGGCAAATTTACTATATAAATAATATTTGATAAATTTTTGGGGATTAAATGTTAATTTTGAGTGACTTTTAATAGTTTTGGGACTATTGTGTTATTTAAAATATATTTTTAAAAGTGTTGGGATATAATTAATATTTTATTTATTTTAAAGGGGTGTTTATGTAAATAATAAAATTACTAATATGTGATGTCTTCATATAATGAAAACAACACATAAACCAAATATATGTATATATGTTAAGATCAACGCGTGTTATGTTATATATTATTATTATTATTATTATTATTATTATAATAATAATAATAATAATAATAATGGGGAGGATAGTAATCAAAACAAATGGGATAGGCATTAATAGGAAGTTAAGGATACTGGTCAGGAAGAGTTAATTATATATATGCATATATGAACAATTATAGGTTATTAAAAGTTACAGGTTATTCTAAATGTTTTTCTTGAGCGAGAAAATAATTTTGATTCGGATTTCGGCTTCAGATTTTAGGTTGAATTTCTAACTCTTTTAATATATGTATTTAATTTTCCTATTATATGATTCATGCTATTATTATTGTTGAATTTTACTTATTAAATTTTATGAAATAATTATGACTGTGTGAGAATTATGTGGAAATCATGTCAATTTGTTTTATTTATTGTATTAATTAAATGCACGTATTAGAGGGGTTGAAATTCTACTGAACGTTGACTCACAACTCCATAGTTTTGATTGCAGGGCCGGTGAGAATGAAACGGTGCCGGAAATTATATTAGAATTTCTACTTGTAATAATGGCAGTTAATATTTACCGTTGTAAAATCGACGCGATAAATCGATATTAATTATCGAGATTAACTCCCGAATGAAATAGCAAATTAATTTGTTATTTTTGAATGTATTTGAAAATAGTGTAGCCCGAAGAATTTTATTCGGATTTCTATTAAATTTGTAAAAAATGGTATTTATTATTCACTGTTGTAAAATCGGCTAAAAAATTTGATAATTCTAATTATCATCGTCTTGTGCAAAATTTATCAGATTTTTATTGATTAAAATATTGTTTATTTAGTAAAATTATCATCGTCGATAAATAAAACTGTCGCTGAAATTTGTAAATTCCTTGGAATAATTCGAAATAAATTAGCAAATTATTCGGTTTTAATGTTTATTCTCCAAGCAGAGAAACCAATTGACGGCCCTGGGAAACCGAGTCGTTACATAAATAGTTAAACCTTCTTCCCTATAACTCCAAGACGCATCAACTCATCTAGAACAAACACACTCACACTTTCATTAATTATGTGGTGTATTTTTACTATGAATTATGTGTTCAATATGCTTATAAATGATGCAAATAATATCATCTCAATAAGGATTAAAAATGGATCAGAGTTGGTTAATAAAATAGGCTACAAATTAAATAATGCAGATATCGGTAAGCCAACCCCTACACTGGACAACTAAATATGACAGTAGTATATGAGGAATAGAAACCAGCTTGATCTGATCGATCGATAGGCAGTTTTGGTCAATCGATTTTGTAGTAGGTCATGATTTGTAAAGAATATATGTAATTGGACAATCGATTATAGGAACCAGTCGACCAAATTAGCCAGGATAAAATTTAGAATAATTGAGCGAGAACATCACTCGATCGATTATCAAACTAATCAATCGATTGCCGAAATCTGTTTTGATACATTGAGCGAAAACACAAATTTGAGTTTGAATTGGATTCTAGATTTATTAAAACATGTTTCTAATGTTAATTAAACTTTTTATCTATTGATTGAATCAATTATTTTGATTTAAGGGGCAAGATCAATGGGAAAATTCAGATGAATAAAGTTACTATTTTCTAAGCCCTAAAATGAAGCCTTTTTTAGCTACTTATCTCCAACAGATTGTTACTAAAATAGGAAAAATTAGAACTTTGTATAGAGTGTATAATAATTAGATATACTTTCCTAACGTTCAAATCATTAATTACAACTAATTCCAATGACAAGTTCAATTGCGCAGATCTAAGGCCTATATAAAGTTGTCAAGAAAACTTTAAAAAAAATAAGAGACAAACTTCCATGAAATTAACACACCTTGTACAATCTTAGAGTCAAATTATTGTGTTAAACACACTTAGTACTATATTGAGTTAAATAGTGTTTCTACAACTTTTCATTTAACAAAAGAGTGGGATTTGAGGTAGTCACCAGATTGGGCAATTCTAAGAGGAATCTTCAAATCAAATCGTTAATCTCTTTGGAATTGTGGATGAGGAAAATTCAATTTCGATATTATCCACATTATATACATCCTAAATATTATCAACAAGTTCATTCCATACTTATCAATACTAATTTGTGCTTAGTCGTCTTTGTGTAGAATATTTGTGAATTTAGTTGCATTTAGAATTATTTATATTGATTATATCTTTAAATATAGATCTTTTACTTCTTCATAAAACGATTTGAGATTTCACAGCTAGGTTTATAAGAGAAATTTTGCGTGCACTTGAAATCTGTCATGTTTGAGAAACCTAAGAGTTTTTATTAAAGAATCAAAAAGAGTTTTCTAAGAACATCATGAAATTATTGAACTTGGCATATTGGACATAGGAATAACTCACACCGCTGGCGAGATTAAGTTAATCATCAAAATATTAAATCTCTCACGTACCAATCTAACAAGATATAAGCTAATAAGATGTTTTCACTAATATTTCTAAGATTTCAATTTCTATCTTGAGAACAGTTTTAGCTTCATATTGAAAGAATCATACTTGTGTTATTTTGAGCTTAATTGATCATTTAATTCTATGTATCACTGTAGACACAGCATTTTGTCTCTCTCAATTACGTTTTCAAAGTATCGGGTCTAAAATGCAAATTTGAATAAAGTTTTAACTAAGGTTTAAAGGGAACGAATTTCTGGCTTAGATTACATTTGATACTACAAAAAAATGATAAAAAATCATAAACAAAATATAAAATTGTCAATTGGATCGAGATTCGATATAAACAAAGGTTTCAGGTTAATTTCGAATTTCATAGAAGTTAATGGAGACTAAAATGATAATATTAAAAGTAGATTTTTTATGAATATCACTTTTAATATATTTAAATTAGTTTATATCCTTTAATTTAAGGATATAATTATATCACTTTGAAGTATTAATATCCTAAAAACAAGCAATAAATCCTTGATTAGGCCAATAGGTGTCCAAGACACCAAGATTACTAAGACACACCCTTAAAAAAATCATAGGATTCTTTCACCGGTTGTGCCCTTAGTAAAGTTGATATTAAATTCAAGCATTTAACAAGTATCTTATGAAAATATCTCATCCATAAGAATACCATCCTTTTCTATAGATGTCATGATACCTATACTAGTAGAATTAACATATGCCATTATTAAAGATCATTAATGGCACTCAACAAAATATTAAATGTAGCAGTAAATGAAGTCATAAATGACATTAAATGAAGCAATATTATGGAAGATTTGGTGCATGAACCATCTCATGATGATAAAATATCATCATTCCATAGGTAATTAGTGTCTAAATCTAGTCTAAACTAACATTCATCATGGCTAAATATTTAAGGGCATTAAATGGCATTTGAGAGACAATATCTAGGCAATATTTTGAGCAAAATCTCATAATGAAGCCTAATTTCCTAGGTTAATTAGTGTCTAGAAACCTAACTTCCATCATGACAAAGTCTTAATGTCCATTAAATGTAGCATTTAATTTAGCATCAAATGGCATTAAATTAGGCATTAAATGGAAAATATTTGGCTAGATCTTGATTATCATGATAAAATCCTCATGATTACCTATATGAGCCTGTGTGAATCTTGATCATTGCCTACACCTTCTAGCCATAAATAGCATTAAATAGACATAAATAGTATTAAATAGCCAAATGAAATAGGTTGGCTATGTCTGCGCACTCCCCAATGCGTAGGCATGCCTTTGCCTATAAAAGGCAACTTGTTTTCTTTTGGAACCAAGATTTTTCAAAACACTTCTCTCTCTAGGCTCGAATTTCTCTCTTATGTCTCTTGATCTCTTATGTTTTCTACCTCATAAACACACATAAATTCTTCCAAAAAAGCTCCTAAAAGGTGTTCTTGACACTCTTTTAACAAGAGTTCAAGAAGTTCTTCAAGAACAACTAAGCAAAAAGGAACAAGAGATTAAAGAAAGAGAAGAATAAAAATCACTTTGGGAAAGACTACGCCCCTAAGTTAAATAAATTTTTCTTAAACTTCTCTTTAAGTTATGGTTGTTTCGTAACATTTGTTAGTTTGCACATATTTCTCTTTGGTCATTCTTAGTGTCTTAGGTTTGTATGTAGTGTATATAACTTGCTTTTGTGTCAAGAGCAACAAGACATTATGGTATATGCATAGAATCTTTGGCCTTTATCAAGAATATATGAAACCAAACTCAATGAACTTAAAATAAACCACCGACTAAGGACTACTAACTATGGACCACTAACCATTAATAACTAATATTTACTTTTCTCGTTTTACGCCTTTCCACCCTAGCCTAGATCACGACTTGGCTCTATGTCTTAAGTTGTGGACTTTCACCCTTATATATATAAGCCTAGATCATGGACTGGCCCTACGTCTCGGATCATAAACTAGCACTAAGACCCTTGTGGCTAAAAGTTGGAATAAAGAGAGGCCCTAAATTCCTTTGGGGATGAGTGTGTGCCTTCTTCAGAAATGTTTCCTTCTTCTTAGCTACGAGTAGAACTGATACTATATTCTGTATTTTCTTTTCTTTCGCACTAATAAAAGTAAACTTTGACATTAAACGTGTCTAAGTAAGTAAGTTCAGTTAGAGTGTTCTTGACAAAATCAAAGGATTATATCATTTACCATTTGTATCATGCCTTGTTCTTACTTTTCTTAAATAAACAAAAAAATAAATAAATAAAATAAGAAAAAAAGTTTTTTGCATAAGCGTTTTTCAACATGAAAACATTTTATGTTTTACTCTAAAAAAGAAAAAACATTTGTCTTCATAAAACATTTTCATAAATAAATGTTTTATATATTGTCTTAAATAAAACTTTTACTTCTTGTTATGTATTCTATACATAAAACATGGTGTTGATCATGAGATTTTAATGGACAATTAAACGTTGATGTTTTTTGTGGGACTAACGATTTGTTTAAGTGTTTCAATTTATTAGTTTCATTTGATGAAGATTTGATGATAAAGATGATGAATCATTAAGAGGTTGAAGAATTTGAAGAACCTAGGGAAAACAACTCAGATTTAAATTTCAACTCTTAATATCCCAATTAGGATCACACACGATATAAAAAGATTTTTAAATAATTTTTATAAATATGTGTGTTTTTAATAGGATCTTAATTAGTTGAAATATTTGCTCCTATGTGTAAATTGAAAAAAAAAATATTTATAATTGATTAAAATTGGAGTTAAGTATTTAGTAGAGCTAATTAAGAAAAGAAAATGGTTAAAGGGGCAAAAATGTAAATGAGATTGTATTAAAAATGAATTTAGAAAAGAGATTCAATATTCTTAAGTCGACTGATAAGCCAACCGAAGCGTATAAGACAAACTCTCTGTATCTCTAAGTCGACAGGTAGGTCGACCGGTGAAGAAAAATGAAACTCTCTGAATCTCTAAGTTGACAGATAGGTTGACCGATGGACACAAAATCCTTGGCTTGGCTACATCCTGAATCGAACGGTCGACTGGTTAGTCAACTGATGGCACAGTTTCTGGATATTGAGGATTCCGAATTCATATCTAAAAGTATCCATTTTTTGTTGAGATTTGTGAGAGATTTTAAGGATTTTATGATATTTAAGATATGTTTCACCTATTATTTAATTCCTATTAATTGGGTTCATTAAGTTTTAATATTTCTCAATTTGGTACATATAATTGTTTCTATTCTATTTAATTGAGATTGAGGAATATTTGGGGGATTTAATTGAGAGATTTAAAAGTTATAGTTAAGTGAATTGAACCAAAATGAAGCCATAATGATATAAGGGGTTTAAAAGAGCAATTAAGTGTCATGACATATGGGAATTAGCCGTTAAAGAGCTGATTTATATCCCATATATATAGACCTGCGTTTTTTTAATATCATGAAGAGAGATTAAGAGATCAAAAGATTATATTGAGCTTTTCTAAGAGATATCATACTGAGTTTTTTGTGAGAGTTATTCTAAGAGATAATCTTGAAAATCATTGGCTGTTAATCATTGTTGCTACCGGATCTGAAGTAACTACGCTCTAATTATTTTTTTCGGTGCATTCCGAGTGAGATCTTTCCAATTATTTTCTATATTGTATTACTTATTTAATTTTTGAAAATTGATCTTTAGAAATTGTTTTTGATTTTTATTGAAGAAAATATTTTATAAACAATTTTTTGAATCTGATTACGTGCTAAATTACATGTTACCCATCTTTTCTTAAAAAATAGATTTTGACTATCTCACATTTCTATCACTAGCTTTGGGATATTGATTGAGTTTTTAATTTATCTGGGGTGGTAGAAGCTCTGTGTGAGAAAAATCACTTCTCAATTTTTATTGATAAGTTGAGTGACGGATTAAATACTGTTGGGTGAATTTAATCAAAGGGTAGTTATTTTCAGTCTCTTCCTGTAAAGAGATTAAGGTAATAATTTTTTCTGGATATAATTGATTTGTGTGAACCTTACTAGGTAAAAGGATATTTGGAGTGTTGGTGAGGTTTTGATTCTTTTGCCTTTGTGTTAAAAAGAATTAGGTTATTCTTGAGCCTGTAAAAAGTAGAGGTTTTTCCTTAACCTATGAAAAAGATTTTGTAAAGGTTGATTTTGAGCTTGTAAAAGAATCGTTGTGAGGGTTTGGTTCCTACCTTTAAATGGATCTTGAGTATTAATGGGTGCGACTCTCTGTGGGACTCGGAGGATTGGATTAGGCAAAAGTAGCTTGGTGATCCAGTATAAATTTTTGGTGTGCTGCACACTATAAGAAAAATGGCATTTGACTACAAAACAATTTCGTAGCCAAAGCCTGAATTTTGTAGCGAAAACATTTTAGTGACAAAAAAATTACTATTCCGATTTTGTAGCCTATGTGCCGTAACCGAAGGTTTTTTGCGACGAATTTTACTTTCGTCACGCAAGACTACTATTTTGCGACGAATTATTTCGTAACTAAATTTGTAGCTAATAAATTCATTTCGTAGCAAAAAAGTGATAAAAAATAGCGGGACTAATATTTTAGCGACAAAAATGTTCGTCGCCAAAAACAAACTAAAATGGCGGAAAAATAATTTGGCGACAAAATTATTTTGTTGCCAAAAATATGTAATGGCGAGAAACAATCGGCAAAAATTGAGTTTTAATTTATCTGGGGTGGTAGAAGCTCTGTGTGAGAAAAATCACTTCTCAATTTTTATTGGTAAGTTGAGTGACGGATTAAATACTGTTGGGTGAATTTAATCAAAGGGTAGTTATTTTCAGTCTCTTCCTGTAAAGAGATTAAGGTAATAATTTTTTCTGGATATAATTGATTTGTGTGAACCTTACTAGGTAAAAGGATATTTGGAGTGTTGGTGAGGTTTTGATTCTTTTGCCTTTGTGTTAAAAAGAATTAGGTTATTCTTGAGCCTGTAAAAAGTAGAGGTTTTTCCTTAACCTATGAAAAAGATTTTGTAAAGGTTGATTTTGAGCTTGTAAAAGAATCGTTGTGAGGGTTTGGTTCCTACCTTTAAATGGATCTTGAGTATTAATGGGTGCGACTCTCTGTGGGACTCGGAGGATTGGATTAGGCAAAAGTAGCTTGGTGATCCAGTATAAATTTTTGGTGTGCTGCACACTATAAGAAAAATGGCATTTGGCTACAAAACAATTTCGTAGCCAAAGCCTGAATTTTGTAGCGAAAACATTTTAGTGACAAAAAAATTACTATTCCGATTTTGTAGCCTATGTGCCGTTGCCGAAGGTTTTTTGCGACGAATTTTACTTTCGTCACGCAAAACTACTATTTTGCGACGAATTATTTCGTAACTAAATTTGTAGCTAATAAATTCATTTCGTAGCAAAAAAGTGATAAAAAATAGCGGGACTAATATTTTGGCGACAAAAATGTTCGTCGCCAAAAACAAACTAAAATGGCGGAAAAATAATTTGGCGACAAAATTATTTTGTTGCCAAAAATATGTAATGGCGAGAAACAATCGGCGAATTTTTTTTTTTTTTTGTTGTCGCCAAAACAAGATTGTAAATTGGCGGAAAAACATTCTACGACAAGAATTTTTTGTAGCCAAAAAACTATTTTTCTTCAAGAAAAGTATTGGCTACAAAAATAAATTTTGTAGCAAATTTATTTGCTTAAAGCTAGAAATGTCAATTTATAGCCACAATTAATCAATAAAAGGTAAACAAAACCATACAACTGCATTAAAAACAAAATATTAAGTAAACAAAACCATACAACTGCATTAAAAACCAAATAGTCAAAATATACTAACTCTACCAATATACTAAAACACTATTATGACAACAAAATGTCCTACGAAACATCATTAGAAATAACCAAGAAACAAACGATACATGATAAGAGATCAACATCATCGATTCCATAATATGTCGAATCTACAAATTGTTAAAAAAAAATATAACTTAGAATAAATCAGGAATAGATATGTTGACAGTAGAATTTAGATTAATTACACAAATCTCACTGTCAAACCAAGTCAAAAACATTCCTTAATTATAAGCGCCCACAAGGCATTAATGTTGGCATAATAGAACCACATTTCCTAAAGAGGAACAAGAAGTTTCTACACAAAAGAAAAGAAAAAACAAACTTCGCACTAAATATGGTATAGCCACATGTAGATATTATATATGCTATCGTTTCATACTCATATCAGTCAGAGGATATTAATTCAACTATATGATCGCCAACCAAAAGAAGACACTCTCATTCTTGTCCACATCTGTTTTTTACCAGAAGGCAACAGTCGGTCTCCATACTTGTCCAAAAACAGTGGCTAAGAACAAGCATTCATTAATCAGTACCAAAAAAAAAAAAAAAAAAGACCAAAATTATACGAATTGTTGAATAAAGAGTGATTTTAACTTTAAGTACCATAGAGATTGATGATGGCGTTTGAAATTGCCAATGTTGTACAAAACCCTTTACCATTTCCTGAAATGTCTTCACCCAATAACATTTTTGCAAACCTCTCTTTCATTATCTTCAGTTGAACTGGGTATAATGAAAGCAAGGATTAAGAATATAGTCTGCAAAGAGATTATCTTAATCAAGAGAAGAAAAGTTGTTATTTGACCACATAAATTTAGGTGACGAAACCAGAATCGAAATCACTGACCTGATATAAAAGACATCGGGTATGGAGCACTTCTCAGAGTTATCCAAATGGGATTTGCTATCACTTCCTCCCTGAGAAATGAACAACTCAAAAAATAAAAAAATAAAAACAACTAAAAAAACTATCTCAAAACCCCACCATAGGACAAATCAGCAAGTAAACTAAAAAACTATAGCTAAAGAACTGGTAGCTAAAAAAATCAGCAACTTTAAAAAAAAAAAAAAAAAAAAAAAAAAAACATGTAGCGGAAAAAAAAAAAAAACCATTTAAATTGAACAAAATCAGGAAACACAACATTGCAGCAAAAAATATGCTCTGCTGATTCTACAACACCAGATCAAATAATTAGCCAGCATGCACAAGAAAACATTGATCGTAATGTATCCCATACGAGCTAGTGAAATATTAAAATTTTGTGGTATGGATTTATACATCAAAAATCAATACCTGAAAGGTTGAAGAAGTCTCCAAGATAGTAGGAGAAGTAAGCCGAATGACAAGATCTGGAAGGATCTTACCCGTCGAGATTTAGACAAAATTCATGGTAAAGAAACCAAGGGTGCCACAATGCAGCCTATGAGAGAACAAGAAGTGACAAAATTTAGGAATATAGTTAAAAACAAGAAGTAGAAGAAACTAAACTAGCTCCATTTATTCCCGTTAGAGTTTTATTACACCTTAGTCAACGAATTTATTAAACACCCTGTGTATGCCTTCAACAAGATTTCAACCAAACTTCAATTTTTTATCAACAAAAAAGTGGAGCCTCTTTTGATCTCCAAGAAGGACCACTACCAAACAATTTAGAGAGAGAAAAATGTGATTTCCAAAATGATGCTTCATTGAAATTGTGCATTTTTCTCATGCATACCATTTTTTTTTTCAAAACCTGCTAATCTTCTTTATAGTAAAGTTAACTTTTCTTTCTCTAATGCCAATTAATGATAAAATTAGATTTTCAACCCCCAAATAAAGCACACAGTGGCTCTATTTCCCTTTCATATTGCAAAATAAACAAGTAATAATAGCAAAAAATGAACAGAAACTGAACATAAATGGAAATGAAATAAAAAGTGCAGAAACAGAACAGTAACAGAGCGCTTAAATGGAACAAAAACAAAAAGGATCAGCAACTGAACAAACAAAAATAGAAACATGACAAAAAAAAAACCATATATTGCAAAAGAAAAGACACAACTAACCAAATAAAATAGGACACAGCAGAAGGAACAGTGCATCAGGATGGGTAGGACAATTACATTGAAAGCAAGCATTCCATTCCATGGATTCTTCCAGACATGAATTTAATTAGAAAAATCGCTATGTACACACCAAATATACCAATTAGAAGCACTATATTTGTGTAGTCTTTTTCTCTGTCGAAAAATCAAAGGTGAAATTCAGAGTATGAATTTAATTAGAAAACGCCAAAATGATATGAACAGTAACCCTAATCAAATTTAGACAAAATCATAGAAGTCCTCACCTGATTGAATCTCTTTAAGGTTGTTGACATAGTAATCGATTTTTTTTTGATTTGGAACTGAAGCCATCTCTTTTAAGCATGCATACATATGATACATAACATCCATTGGGAGTGTGGTTGCGTCATACCTAAATATTCAACTAAATCAACCATAGGAAAAAAAAAAAAAAAAAAAGGTAAAGAAAATGAAAAGGAAAATAACATAGCACTTCACTCTAAACCGAACTACCATTAATGGAAAATGGTCTCCTATGGACTGCTCAATTGAGGAAGATGGAGACTGTGGGGGTGTTTTTGATTAGGAGTAATATGTCAAGGGTGTAGATGAGTGCCCAGCCACGAAAGCTTCCATTGTTCCATAAATGAAACTTCTGAATGAACTCAAACAATGGCAACGCCCTATAAGAAGGTGTCTTTTTTTTTTCCCAGTAAATGCCTTATAAGAATGTTTGATAAGCAATTTCATGGATCAATTTCATTCTTAAACCTAGGATTTGCAAGAAGTACTAATCATTTTAAAAATCAAAAAGTAGCTCGCAATTAGAAATAGGAAAGCAATCTTTCTGATTTCATCCCATGCTTCCTCTGCAACTTTTCTTGGCGTATTCAGTATCGTCGCAAATAAAAACAGTGTCAAAGAAGATTCCTATTTTCACCCAAGCACGAGAAGTTCAATTAATTTAAATAAAGTAGAAATTAATGGAAAACACACACACACACACACACACACACACATAGAGAGAGAGAGAGAGAGAGAAAGAAAAGATCATATTCAACAATCAATGATTCAAATAAGAAAACAAATAAATACGAACTAAAGCAAGAGCACAGGGCGGCTTAATTGGGACTGGCGAAGAGAATAACTCTTGGATTGAGTCAAGCAGTGATCGACGGCGGGGATTGAACATGCAGGATGACCATCGATGTCTCTTGTCGATTGAGCAACGACATAAGGAGTAAAGCAATGATTGACCAGCAGCATAAGGAGTAAGGTGGAGATTGACCAACCACATGAGGAAAATGGCGATTCTGAAGCTGAGGAGAGCGACGAGGGTTTAGTAGTGACATATTTGAAGACAACGATTGAGCAGTGGAGGAGAGACGACGATTAAGCAGCGAAAGATATGACTGCACGAGGTTAGCAAATGAGAGAGCTAGGGCAGCAAAGTGGGGTTGATGTTTTGTTCAAGTAGTGAAAGTTTTGTTTCAGCTGAGGAGAAAGCTAGGGTAGCAAAGCAGGAATGAAATGTGAAGAGCGGGAGAGGGACTATGTTCAACAGAACAGGGTTTGGGGATTTTTTTTCACTTTTTTTTTTCCAGCAAATGTGTGAGCGAGAGAGAGTGCGCCAAAACCAAAACCACATCATTTTGGTGTCAAATAAGGACTAAGAGTGTGAGTATGGGAGAAAACAATTCGCGACGAAATTGGTTTATCACCGAATGTTAAATATAGGCGGTCACATTGGCAACGAACCTATTTCGTCGCCCATACATTTGAATTGACAAATAGCAATGAAAGGGGTTTTTCACCAAAAAAAAAAATATCTCGTACCACATTAGTAGTGAAATGTTTCCATCGCCAATACGCTAGCGGGAAAAGTTTTCTTTTTTTTTTGTTTGGCGCCAAGAATTAGTCGGACCAATAGCGACGAATTCTATAATTTCGTCGCCTATCAACTATCTTTGACTACAAATTTGTACTTCGTTGCCAACGAAGGTCACATTTGGCTACGACTATTCATTTCGTAGCCAATAGACACATTTAGCGATGATTATTGTGTCATCGCCAAAACATTTCGCAGCAAAATCCCATTTTCTTGTAGTGGTAATCTTTAATTTGTTTATTTTTGTTATTTGGTGTGCACCGAGTTGATTTCATAATTCCACTGTAATATAAAGATAATAATTAATTTAGGATTAAAATTAATTATTTGATTTATTAAAGTATTTTCTCTCTAATATTTTTAATTATCTAATTCACCCTCCCTTTTGGGTATTCCACTGGGCCAACACATGGTTTTCCACTTTCCAAATAAAAATATGTATTTCCTAAAATTATTTTAACTTTTAAAAAAAAAAAAAAAAAAAACTAATTTTGTTAAGATATGTTTCCAAATAAAACTCTCTCTCTCTCCCCCCCCCCACCCGGCTAAACTTGTTGATTCTTCCATAATCGATAGGCAGTCTAAAAAGGAGACATTTTTTTTTTTATCTGTTTTATCTGTTGCTTCTTTTCATAAGTAACGTTTCCTTGTTTTCTTACATAAAAGAACAAAAATATTAAAAATTGGAACTATTGTGTTAACCAAAACCGAAGTAAATTACTTAAACTTGTTTAAATGTAAAGATCTATTTAAACTTAAGTATTGTCTTCAGACATGTGTTTTGGGGTGCCTAACACATTCCCCGAGTATAACCGACCCCCGAACTTAAAAGAAATCTCTGATAAAGACATGGTATTTTTGGAGTCAAAACTTGGAGCTTTTCTTAAAATAAAAATGATTTTCAATAATCCCACTGATTTAGCACACTATTTAACTCAATGCTAGGTGGCAACTCCATTTTTTAAATAAATTCCAGCGCAAAGAACGTTTTCAAAATCCACGCCTAGAAAAGCCCCTGAAACTATGCTTTCTAAAATGAACGGATTTTTGAGAATTTCGAGAGGGACGAAACAAAACCTTGTTTTCCTCTTCTTCTTGCTTTCTCCTTCCTATTTTCCAAAATTTGGGGTACGTCAATCACATGGACTACATTTATTACTTCTCCTACATCAATATTTGTGTAGATAACTTGCATATCATATCATTTGTGCAAACACTTCCGTGAGCACCTAGTGAGTAAATATAGATTGTATTGCTTTATAGGTAATTGATAGAAGTTTTGAGGGTTAGCTTACTAAAACTACAAGAAATAAAATTCAACCTTTGAGGGTATGAATTGTAACATAAACTAGTGTGTTGATTTAAGTAAGAGAATTGTAGCTAGGTACAAACTTATCTTACCTTGTGAGGGAATGTGCAAAGTATAAATGTAGCTTAATTTGTGAGAGTGTATAGCAAGGTATAAATATAGCTTACCTTGTGAGAGAATAGCAAGTTCAAACCTATAGAGGTAGTGAACATGAAAGATCCAGTCATTTCCAAAAAACAAGTTCAAACCTATCGAGGCGAACCTGCAATTTTTTTCTCCGAAGATGAAATTACCAGCCTCGCGACTCCATTTCAATATGTGTTGGTAGGCAAGTTCACTCATGGAAGGCTGTCCTTCAAAGCTATCAAAAAAATATTTTATGCGCTGAACTTGAAATCAGGGTTCGACATTAGTTTTCTCGACCCAAAACACCTCATAATCCAACTCAAAATGGAAGAAGACTTCCAAAGGTTGTGGATTCAAGAATAATGGTATGTTTATCACTACCCTATTCGTATATCTAAATGGTCACCGTATTTCAGACCAAATGTTGAATCTCCGATTATCCCTATCTGGGCAAATTTCGAATCCCTTCCTATTCATTTCCATAACAAAGAATCTTTATACTCCATTACTTTTGCAATTGGTAACCTTCTCAAAATCGATTCGGCTACTTTTAGTTTGTCCAAACCTAAGCTCGCAAGAGTATGTGTAGAGGTAGATCTAAGAAAGCCTCTTCTCAAAAGACTGCGGATTGGATACGGTCTGCAAGGCTTTTGGCAATCAATCTAATGCGAGACCAACCCCTCTTATTATAACCACTAACCACTGTTGCAAGCTTGGACACATGGAAAGCCTCTGCAAGATCAAAAACCCTCATGTACAAGCTGCAAAAATCTCATCATCGCAAGCCCCAATCACCAGAACGCAGAAAAAAAGTTAGCAGCTTGCTTTTGCTAAAGGCCTAATTTCTAATGTTGTAAGAATTCCACCAAACCACCTCCAAGTTGAGGATTCCCCATTTTTCTCCAACTGGTTTCTTAAAGAATATGATGAAAACTCAGATGGTAAGGATCCAGACTTCACCATTCTAGCTACCCAGCCTTTATCCCCTCTAAAAAACAAAAAGAATTCTCCCGGACTTCTAACCCAACTTCCAAAACCAAAACAACCTATAAACCCTCTTATTTTTCCCCCACACAAGACCAAAACATTACCCCTGAACAGAACACCATCCCTGAACCCAATGCCGAAAAGTCATCCCACTCTAGACCCACAACCCCAAACCAGCAAAAATCCATCCAGCCTAATCTTCATGAACAAAACAAACCAGATAAAGATTTCCCTCACTCTGTTCAATCACCAGAATTGGCTCCAGAACCAACCAAACTGCAAACTCCAGACCCCAAACAACATCCCTCTGAAACTCACTCCCCTGGTGACCTCACCATCAAACAAAAACTCACCATATCTCCTTGAAGTGTTACAAATGATTCTGGTAGCCTTGTTCACAAAGACATTAAGGCCCCGTTTGGTAACTGTTTCCATTCCAAAAATTCTCATTCCATTCCCAGATTTTTTAGAATTCTGTTTGGAAATAGTGTTTGGTAATTTTTGTTCTCATTCCCATTCCATTCCCATTTGGGAATTATGCCCATATTTTTCTTAAGAAATGAGAAACAAACAAAAAAAGTTCTCATTATTCTCATTCCATTCCCAATATCTGTTACTGTTCATCCACCGCCGCCAGCAACCGTCCGACGGCCATCTCCGGCAACCGTCGTCAGTCGCCTCCAGGCATCTGCCCCTGTCACCCACCTGCCGATCACCGTTGCCACCATCACCCACCCGCAGGTCACCGCCGCCGCCACCGTCCGGCCAAAACAAAAAAAAAATCTCAATTTTGTTTTTGATTTTAGGATAAAATCGTTACCAAATGCGATTCTCTTCCCAAAACAAAAAAAAATTATCGTTATCAAACGCAATTCTACTCCCAAAAAGGAAACAAAATTCTCATCTCACTACTAGAATGGAAACAGAAAAGGTTACCAAACGCCACCTAAGTGGATCATCCCCAAAAAAACAACCAGAAACGTTGTCAACAATAAAGTGGTCACCAGATCAAGTTTGAAAAGTAAAGATCAGCCCTCTACCTCCTCCCATGATCAATAGCCTTATTTGGAATATTAGAGGGACCTCAAAAAGAGTAGCCAAAATTCGTCTAAAAAAACTGGTTAGAACTCACAAAATGTAAGTAATAATCCTATTAGAACCTATGCAGTTAGAGGAAGCTTTCATCCGACTTGCCAAATTCCTTCGTTTTGAACACTCTTACTCCAACCCCTCAAGCAAAATATGGATATTTTGGGGAAAATAATAATAATAAAAGGCAACATTTCTTTCTCCTCCCAACAATTGGTTGTCATTGACTTCACTCACCCTTTATATGACCACCCTATATCCATGGCAGCTGTTTACGCCAAATGCAACCACACTGACAGAAGACCTCTTTAGGCAAATATTTAAAGTTTTATTCAGGATGCACATCACCCCTGCCTTATTTTAGGAGACTTCAATTGCTATTCAAATGTAGAAGACAGAAAAGGCTACACATCTCATTCCCAAATCAGCTCTCTCGAATTCAACTCTTGTATCCAAGCTAGCAGCCTGATTAATGTTCTTTTATCGAGATCCAAATGCACTTGGTGCAACTACAACAAATGAGTCATTAGAAAATGGTGTAGATTGGATTGGTCCTTCATCAACAAAGATTGGCTCACCTAATTCCCAAATACTACTACTTCCCATCTCCCCAAAACAGGTTCAGACCACTCTCCCCAATTGTTGACCATCTCCTCCAACCTTTCCAAAGGCCCTACTCCCTTCAAATTCCAAAATTTCTAGTGCAAAAACCCTAACTTTTCAATCTCAGTTGCTTCCCATCGGCACAATCCCTATCAAGGCTTCGCCATTTCAGTCATTTCTTTCAAGCTTAAAACCTTCAAGCCTATTCTTAAGCAATGGAGCAAAGATACCTATGGTAACATCATCACAGCAGCCCACAGAGCAGAATTAGAAGTAGCCTGGTTAGAACAAATATGCCTCAATGATGACAATTATGAAAACTGGATAGCGTACAACCAAGTTGTAGCCAAACACAGATTGGCCATTAAAACAGAAGAGGAATTCTGGAAACAAAAATCGAATTTTAAATGGCTTAAAAAGGGGGACGCCAACACAAAGTTCTTCCATTCTACAGTCAAAGAACAAATAGTTAAGAGGAGCATTAAGACCTTAAAAGATAACCAAGGAAATTCCGTTACTAATCCAGAAACAATTAAAGGGCTGATTGTTCAACATTTTCAAGACACCATGTGCACTCCTCCAACTTAGATCAACATTGACTTTCTCTCTATGATTCCTAAACTCATCACAGCTGCCGATAATGACAAGATGCTTCATGACCCTACCCTAGAAGAAGTCAAAAAGGCTATCTTCAGTCTTAATGGAGATAGTGTTGCTGGGATTAATGGCTACATAGGGAAATTCTTCTCCCATTGCTGGGGTATTATTTAAGGGGACATTCTGCTAGCTATCAAAGAATTCTTCTATGGCAAAGAGCTTTATAATTCATGCACAAGCACTCTTTTGGCTCTCATACCCAAATCAAACAATCCTACTTCTCCAGCTGACTTCAAACCTATTAGCCTGTGCAATTTCTTCAACAAAATATTCTCCAAATTCTTGGCCAATAGAATCAAGTATGTTCTGCCCACTATTATTTTCCTAGAACAAAGTGATTTTGTGAAAGGTCGGAACATTTTCGACAACATCCTTCTGGCCCAAGAAATGGTTCATCTATTATCCAAGAAAGCGACAAGGGGGAACCTTATCATCAAACTTGATATGGCCAAGACTTTTAACAGAGTTTCATGGCATTTTCTTCTTACTACCATGAGAAAGTTTGGCTTCGATAAGAGAATCATTGGCATGGTTTGAAGGCTCATTCCAAATTGTTTCTTCTCCATTATTATCAACGGATCCTCCCGTGGCTTCTTTCACTGCCAAAAAGGCATTAGACAAGGCAATCATCTCTTCCCCCTCCTCTTTATTCTCATGGCCGAAGCCTTTTCTAAAGGGCTCAATCATATTTTTCAAATCAAGAAAATCCAGACTTATTCCCAACCTAAGTCCCTGACTCCCATAACCCACTTATCCTATGCCGATGACATGATCATTTTTCTTAATGGCTAAAAATCTTCTATAAACAAGCTTCTCTCCTTCCTCAAAGTCTATCAAAAAAACTCTGGCTAACTCGTCAATTACTCCAAGAGTTGCTTCATTCCTTCTAGCTACATCCCCTCCCATAAGTTCTCCTGGATAACCTCCAAAACTAGTTTTATTAAAAGCTCATTCCCTATGAAATACTTGGCCAGCCCCCTTTTTGCAGGTAAAAAGAAATCCTCCCTATTTGATCATCTTCTCAGCAAAATCAAAAATAGCCTTCAAGGCTGGCAAGCCAACCTTTTCCCCAGTGGGGGAAGACTAGTCCTTATTAAACATGTCTTGATCTCCCAAACCATTTACCTGTTCATGACCTTAGCTCCCCCGAAAAGGTTATAAAAACGATTGAGAGCTTGTTTGCTAACTTCTTTTGGAATGGTAGAATGCACTGGAAAGCTTGGCAATCCCTATGCTTCCCAACTTCAGAAGGAGGTCTCGGGGTTAGATTGTTGGAAGACTACATAAAGGCCTTCAAGTCCAAACTATAGTGGAATTACAGATCAGAAAATTCTCTTTGGGCTAAATTCATGAGATGTAAAAATGGGAGAAAAAACATGATTTCTTTAGCAACATCACCTCTCACCAAAGCATGGACTGGAGGAGCTTGATGGAAGGGAAATTTCTAGCAGAATATCTCATTCAATTCCAAATTGGAGAGGGCCTGGTCTCTCTTTGGTGGGATAACTGGATAATTCACACCCCCTAAGAGAAATCACGATGGTTCATGCGGATTATTATCATCTTCAAGTGAAAGATCTCATGGAATATGATGGTAGTTGGATGTGGGATAAAATTAACCACCTTATGCCTATCTTCAAAACCAATATTCTTCAGCTTCTCAATCTCCCCAAATCTGCTAAATATAAGATAATATGGACCCCTTCCACATCTAGTCTCTTCTCGGTCTCTTCAGCTTGGAAACTCCCTTAGACAAATCACTGCAGCCCCATATTTCTTCAAGCACATTTGGAATCCCTCTATCCCTTTGAAGCTTCAATTTTCATGTGGAAAACTCTCAAAAACCTGGTTCCCTTTGATGCCAAAATCCAATCTATAGGCTTTCTCATGCCTTCCAAATGTGTTTGTTGTGAAGCCCACTCTGAATCCAAAAACCATACCCTTTCCTCCTGTAATTTTACACAACAGGTTTGGGAATTTTTTGGTAGTAATCTCTATTCAAGGAGCCTCCTAGACAGATTGACTCACTAGTGGCACACCCCTTCTCTGCCAAATTCCCTGCCATCTATTATATGTTGGGAAATCTGGAAAAATTATATGCCAAGGAAATTTTGATGGCATTACCCCCCACCTCCCCACTATAATCAGGAACATACAACTTTTCCTAGTGTTTAAGTCTCCCAAGCCGCAAGCCCATTCTATAATTGCTGAGATCAAATGGATCAAACCAACCTTTAGGCTCCTCAAATTGAACATAGACAGCATCTCATATAGTAACCCAGGCCTCTCGGGTGCAGGAGGCCTCATCAGAAACAGCAGAGGTATTCTCCTTTTTGCCTTTGCTACCCCTATCGGCCTTCAGACCAATCTATTTGCAGAAACCTTTGCCTTGTGGAAGGGCCTCAATGTTTACATTGAAAATCACTAGCTGCAAGTTATTTTGGAAGTGGACAGCAAGATCCTAGTAGACATGATCAATAAAAAGGCTGCTATCCCATGGAGAATCTTCCCCCTTATTGACACCATTCATAAATTCAGACTATTATGTGACTTTCCCATACTCCACTGCTACAGAGAAGGTTACTCTTCAGTAGATACTTTATCTAAAATGGGAAGTTCAGGTACCACCATATGGACATATGTCTTCTCCTCTCTTTCCCCTTCGGTCAGAGGCAATTTGAACTTAGACAAGATTTGTCTTGCCAATAGTCGAATTATCAATCATGCTCTTAGATCAGCGGATCCGCACGCAGGTATTTAAGTGTTTGGTTCTTTTTTTGTGTTGGCCCCTTCTTGCCCCCTGTGTGCTGCTGCTTTTTGGAGTTGTTTGATGCTGTTGGCCTCTGCCCCCCGCTTCCTTTTTGGTCTACTCTGTTGGTACCGCTGCTGCTGTCTTGAGTATGGGGTGATGTTTACTTCCTGTTGTCCATATCTAGCCACGGTGCGGTTGGTCATGGTTTTTGTATAGGCTACTTCGTTCAGTCTGCATGCAGTTGATGTTGGTTCTTTTTTTGTGTTGACCTCTTCTTGCCCCTTGTGTGCTGTTTTTTGGAGTTGTTTGATGTTGCTGGCCCCTGTCCCTACTTCCTCTTTGGTCTGCTCTGTTGGTACCGTTGTTGCTGTCTTGAGTAGGGAGTGTTGTTTAGTTATTGTTGTCCATATCCATAGCCACGATGCAGTTGGTCATGGTTTTTCTGTCGACTCTTTCGTGTTGTCTATGTGTAGCTACTGTTTGGTTATGTTTGTCGTTGTTGGTCTCCTGCCGCTGCTTCCATTTTGCTCCTATCTGTTGGCTTCGGTAGCTGTAGCAGTGTCTTCCCCTTGCAGAGGACATCCCTTTCTGTTCTCCCTCTCGGTTGTTGTTGTCTATTTCAGCTTTTCTCTTTTTCTTAATTTGTTAGAGAATTTTGCTTGTATGGTTTTGTATTCTTGTTTCAATTTCTTGTACTTTTCCTGGGGTCTTTAATTCCTTTTTTATAAATTCTTTTAAAAAAAAAGTCTAAAGACAATGATGTTGATATCAAGTTATTATCTTTAAATGCCCAAGCTATTAATCTTTTTTTTTTTTTGGTGCATGAGATTGAAACGAATATAAGAGGATCACAGGATGTCAGTTAATAAAGGAGATTTGGGACATGCTCGAAGTAACTCATAAGGACACCAACCGAATATAATAGGATCAAAGGATGTCAGTCAACGAAGGAGATTTGGGACATGCTCGAAGTAACTCATAAGGACACCAACCAAGTAAAGAAGTTAAAGATCAATACCCTAGTACACTAATACGAGTTGTTCAAGATGGAGGATAATGAAGCATTCAACAAATATACATTTGCTTCAACAAGATCTACAATGGATTGAAAACTCTCCAGAAGCCTTACTCAATGGTGGAAAGAGTAACAAAAATACTTCAGTCACATTCCAAGGCGTAGGAATCGAAGGTAATAACAATTACGGAAGCCAAAGACCTAAACAGATATTCTGTGGAGGAACTAATTGAAAACCTCAGAGCGCACGAACTGTCCATCAAAGTTTACAAGAAAATACCGATGTCACCCTTTTACTTTTCATAATATCTTAGACACCTCTTATTACATTTTGTTGAAAAGAAAATCATTGCAACACATTTTTTTCTTATTCTTTTATATTGTAATTGTTGTTCTTGTTTTTATTTTCTATTTTTTACTTCTACCTTTATCTCTTGGTTTTCTTTTTTCTTTTTGTATATTGTGTTCATAGAAAAATAATTAAAAGTAAAAAAATTTAAAAACAAAAAAATGAAACAAAAAAAAGAAAAAAAAACTTTAAATTTTTAAAACAAAAAAAAAATATTTTTTTGGTTGTTTTTTAATCATTTTATTTTTATTTTTCAAATCATTTTTTCAATTTTTTTGCCTTTTTTTTTTTTTTTTTGGGATTTGGTTTCTAGATTTTTACTTTTGAATTTTTTTTATTTTTTCACAAATAACTACCAAAAAATTAAAAAAAAAAAAAAGCAAAGGAAATAAAAAATATAGAATAAAATTAAAAATTTAAAAAATAAAAATAAAAAAATAGAAAATAATAGAGAGAAAGATATAGAGAGTAGAAGATAGAAAAGATGAAATAAATAATAAAAAATATTATATTTCGGGAATATTTTTGCTAACCAAATATGATGAAAGGTGTCTTAGGCAACCAAAACTAAAAGGATAAGGGGTGTCTCATATATTATGAAAAAGATAGGGGGTGTCCTTGGTATTTGTTAAAATGACAGGGAGTGTCTTTGATATTTGTCGAAATGACGGAGTTGTTTTAGGTTTAAACTCTTAACAATATTAATTAAATTTTCTACCTATGAATTGAATCAATTATTTTGAATTAAGACACATGATTAATGGACAAAACGTGAAAAATAAAGTTTTTTTAATCCCTAAAATGAAGCCTTATTTGTAGCTAATTGTGTCCCAACATATTGTTGCCTAACGTTCACATAATAAATTACAATGGATTCATTCCACTAAACAAGCTCAATTTCTCATATCAAAAGCCTATTAAAGGCTATCTTGAATACCTCTGTAATTAAGAGATCGAACACAAAAGATTCCCCGAATTTAATGCGTCTTGTACATTCTTAGAGCTATATTCTTGTGTGTTAAACACTTTTAGAACTATACCGAGTGAAATAGTATTTCTATAACTACATTTTTAAAAAGAGTAAGAATTTAGGAGTCACCAAAGTGAGATTTTCTAAGAGGAACATTCAAATCAAATTAGTGATTTCTTGGAAGATTCAAGCTAAGATATTCATAATCCAGTATTATATACGTTGTACGCATTCAAATCTTTATCGATGACTTCGTTCCACATTTACTTGTATATTATCTGAGCTTATTTGCCTTGGTGTGGATAAACTTGCAAATATACATATATTTAGAAGTTCATAAATTGTTTACATCATTATTCTAGATTGTGTTAATTGTTAACTATTGAAATCTTGATAAACTAATTGAGATTTATATTGTGCTGATTTATATTGTGCTTTATAATAGGAATTTTACATACATTTGAAATTTGTTGTTTCTAAGAAAAACATAAGAGCTTTTATAAGATAAGTATTTTGTAGATATATCACGAATTCGTTAGATTTGGTATATTAGACAAAGAAAGAACTCGTACTGCTGAAGAGATTAAGTTATTGATTGAGATCTTAAATTCTCTACGTACAAATCTAACCAGAGGTAAGCTAAAGCTTATCATTCTTGAGCATTGTGTTACCTTCATTTGAAAAGAATCATACTTGCTATACATTGAGTTTAACTTGAGTAATTGATTATTTTGCATCATGTGAACTACATTGAATATATCTCTCACACGTTGTGTATGTGTTCTTACTTGTCATATCTTTTGTGCACACACTTCTACAAGCACCTTTTGTGAGTGAGAACCCCATGAAGGAGGTTCAATGGGTAGCAAGCATGACTTATAAAATAATACTATATAGTTTTGAGAAATCATTTATAAGATTTTCTTACATATCCTTAAGACCTTAGTGTTGTATAATGTGATGTTAAGAATTGGTTTAACCCTTAATGAGACTAAAGTAGAGAAACTCCTGCAAGGTACATAGAGGTCACATGTACCCTTGGAGGACATACCTAAGTGAGAGTTGTTATGGGGCCGCGACTATGGGATTAGGTTTTTCTTAATGACTCTCATGAGAATCAAGACACCTGCACATGGCCATAAAAGTGTAAAATCACGAAGATAATCTATTGCCCATATTGTGTGTGTGCTTGCTAAAGCTCGGTCATAAAATCTAGTTCAAGATATAGTTAACCATTGTTTCTTTGGATGAATGTTTGTTATACTAAGTGAGATTCAAGTCCTAAAGAAACCTACATCATGACATAATATTATAATGTCATTATTTTAGTTTAATTTTAATTTAAAATTATGTGCAGAAATGTTGAGAAAATAATTTAAATTTAAATATTTAATTATTAATTAATTATTTAAGTTAAGAGATATTATAAAAATTTATAACATTCTCTTATCTAATTTCATACTAATTAAAATAAAAGTTACTCTTTTATACTTAATACATATAATTAGTATTATTTTATTATTCATAATATTATTGTGCAAGAGTTATATTTATCATACACTATATATATGTGTGAAGATGGTGTATAAAAGGGTATGTAAGTAGAGAAAAAAATATTGGGAAGTATGATATATTGAGATGTGGTTTTATTATTTTTCATACTTTTACATAATAATTTGTGGTCAATTGAATTTGTGTTTGGTTCAATATAGTGATGTTCTACTTACACTTTGATTTCCTAGTATCTTGAGAAAGACTAATCATTTAACCTTGTACATAGAAGGAGTATATATTTTTTGAAGATAATGTTCACACGTTTCAATTCACTAGATATATTTTCTCTCTACTATATGTTCTAGACTTATTTATTCAATTATTGATATTCTAAATTGTTTGAAGATAATAAAATAACATATAATGTTCGTTTTTTATTTATTTGAGTGTATATATAAATATGTAAAAAAAAAAAAAATCCATCAATTTTTAGCCTTTTTTTTTTACATAAATGATGTTGGGTAGAGATTTTTTACATTGTGTGGGTAAGAGTTGAATTTGGAGAAGTAATGATGATCGTACATGGTCCTGAAGCTATTTAAAGATTCGTTGTTGCATCACTATCAAGGGAGAGAGATCTGGCTGAACCTTCTCTAGTATGGAAGTATAGTCAAAATGAATTCAAAACTTGGTTACGAAGCAAGTTCCATGTGGTTATCGCATAAGTATCCTTCAAGCCGTGTGTCACACTAATCACAATAAAACTCAAAATTGCAATCTGCAACCCTTTATATATATATATATATATATATATATATATATATATATATATATATATCCACGAGTGTCTCCGCACCTACACAATGTGTGAGACTAATCTCGTGCGTGGTTGTCCCTTCCAACAAGTAATTTTTTACAGATTCGAATTTCTAATCTTACAGAAGTCTCTCAATTAATTTAACATAAGCGGACCTTAATACTTACGTTACTATGTTATTACAATATGCACCTTTCAAGTTTACACCTAATATATTTTACATGTTGAATTTTCAATTGCAATAAACTGAACTCGAAGGTTTCTAATTTATAATTTGCTGCCAAGGAGCCCAAATAACCAATTATAACCAAAAGCTCACTGAAAAGTAACTCGGAATTGACACCACCACATGCCATACCTGGAGACTATGGAGGAGAGAAGGATTTGGAGGTTCCTCCTTTTTACATATACCCGACTTGAGGGTGTTCGGACACTGTAGCTCAGAACTTTATTCATATTTGAAGTGGGGATGACTCTTCCAGCACGTGTGATCTTCATGACTAAATTTACCTCCATCAGTTGCCCCCATGTCCTAAGCATTCGAACGTAGAGACGGATGTTCGGGACTATGAGTTCTTGGCCCGACGAATTTTTGACAGTCAATGTTTTTGAATTTACGACTAGGGCCCTCATGTGTGGCGCATTGGTGGCATGTGCGGTTACCTAGGCTTGAAAGAAAATCCAAATCATACTACCGCTAGATGAATGCCACGTGGCATAAGGCATAGGAATTGATATGATAATGTTCGTTGGGCCTTGTGACTCTTCATATGGGCACTTCCATTTTTATAAAAAGGGTCCCCTGCATTCATTTGACACTTGCAAAAAATTCTAGAGCTTTTTCTTCTCCTCGATCATTGGTACATTTTTTCTCCTCTGTCCGGACAAAAATGTCGCTCTCTTTTTCTTCCCTTTCCTCCTCAGGTTCGACCTCCGGCTTCAGGTCCAGTTCTTCGAAACGGTCATTCTCCAGTTCTATATCCTTCAGGGTGGAGCGTTGTCCCATTCCTAGGGACACCTTATCTTCTGTTCTATCTCGGCTCCACGAGACTAGCGGTGCGGTCCAGTCCAGCTTGATCGATTGCGTGAACATGGTAAGCCGAGGTAATGAAAGTGGCAGAGCATCTTGATCCTGTGATCCCTGTGCCAGGGTTCTCCTGGTACCACTACGGTGACAGAATTTCTCATCGCCCTTCCCCTATCCAAGGTCCTACGTGACAACGAGGTGCATAATGTTGGGCGGAGAAACTCTATGTCAAAGTCTCGATCACGAGCCCGGTATGGGACACCAAGACAATCATGAACGAGGAGTCAATCCACAAGTGTTAGAGTGAATATTTCTTTTCGGACACGGTTCAAACAATCGTTCCAGGGCTCAATGATCCGGCGTGTATGCCGCCAGCGGGCTACCTGATCGTCTACAAGCATCATCTGGAGGTTGGTCTTCGATTCCCCATCCATTGGTGGATCCAAGCTGTCTGTGCAGAGTATGCATTGTGTGTGTGATAGGTGTGAAATACCTATCTACTTCTAAGCCGGATTTGGTAGTTTTCGAGTGAATTAGTAATATTTAATTGTGTTATTATATTTTTTTATGTAATTCAGGTTGGTAGCACGCGAAATGACACGCCGCTACTTACGCTTGCAAGTATACGAGGTCTAAGTTTTAGTATAGTGTGATCGTTAAGATCGGGTTATCGTATCCACAGAGATTGTTGTCGTTACTATCGAATACCGCGGTTGTCGTGACCTAACTTTATCTAAGCGAAAACAAATGTATTTAATTACTTAAACTAATACTAATATAACCTAAATTAACTACACTAATATGCTAATATGTTTTAGGGTGAATAATCGCCTAGGGATTAACGTGTTTACAAATACGTGTTCAATTCTGATTACTCTCGTTTACGTTGTTCGACCTATTTGACAACCTCGGTACGTAAATTCCACCGCCACCTCTTCCGAGTGTAAGATGGGGGAATACATGACTTCGAGTCAATGAAGAAGTCTCCCTAAACGTCTTAACGACCTTAGGTCACGTGAGTCTCGCCCAGCGTCATTGATTGCACACAATCCAACTCCCTCCTGGGTTATTGGATCGTCGCGTTGTATTTACCCTATCGACAATCTCCGTTCTAAAACTCCCTCGCCACCTCTTCCGAGTGTAAGACGAGGGATATAACGTGACTTCGAGCCAACGAAGAGGTCCCCCTCAACGTCTTAACGACCCTAAGTAGCGTGTGTCTAGCCCCACGTCATCGATTGTCCACGATTCAAACCCCGACCGAGTTATAGAATCGCGGCGTTTGTTTACCTTAATTTGAATCCGGGGTTTGTCAAAACCCCGTATTCTCCATTTCTCAATCCAAGCATGATAAACAAATAATACGATAAATACAATCAAACTACGAAGAACAAACATAAACGCAACACCGAAATCATCCAAACAACGTATTTATAAATATAATGTTAATCCCTACTACAATCCATATTTAACTTGAGGCCATAGCCGAATATACAAGAAAATAACAAGCTAAACATGCTCACATACTCCTAAGATAAAGAAATAAGGAAAAACGATCGAAGAACTTAGCCTCGTCCGAAGATAAACCGCTAAGAACGCTCTACGATCGATTCGCCGTCTTATCTACTTCGGGATGTGAGCTCCACCACTAAAATTCCTAATCCTTGGCTTAAATATAGCCTAAGGGGCTCAAAAATGCAAGAGAGGGAAAAGAGTTTTCGTCCAAGGGGGAGGAGAGGGGATATTTATAGCAAAAATATCCTAAAAATATCTCAAGATTGTGCAGGGCAAATCCGCCTAGGCGGAGTTAGGTCGGTTCGGTCTAATTGCCTAGGCGGTGAAGTAGGCGGTGGACTGGGAGAACATTCTGTTGAAATTCCGCCTAGGCGAAGGAAACTTTGCCTAGGCAAGCAGCTGTCAGTAGCCCTTCTGCGTCCTCTGCTGGATTTCCGCTTAGGCGATAGAATTTTTGCCTAGGCGGTCGTCCGTTAGTAATATTTTGCTCTTCTCAGCATCTTCACCGCTTAGGCAGTGGTCTGGACGCCCAAGCAGTGGGCTTGTTTCATCTTTTAGCCTCCGATCTTATTTATCCACCGTAACTTCGAACCGCTTTGGTTCGATCTCATCATTTTAGCTCCAGTTTCCTATCTTTTTGCCCCACACACCTGATTTATACAAAAAGTACGAAAATTAATTACAACATAATAAAATACTATATAAACATATTCAAAAACTAACAAATTCGGATTAGAAATAGATAGATTTTCCACACCTATCATAGGTGTAGGTGTAGGGACACAAACAAGCGACAAACGAGCGAAAACGGTGGAAAAATGATGAAGAAATGATAAAGAAACAAGGTTACGAGATCACAAGAGCTACCGCCGCGACGGTGAGATTGTAGAGAGTATTGAATTTGAACAAGTCCCACCGCCACAGCGCAAGGCCACCGCGGTGAAAGGCCACTGCCGCGACGGTAAAATATCTGTTTGCTAACCGACTTACCCACGGCCGCAGTGGTGGGCTTTGCATAGCAAAATAGATATTTTCAGATATTTTGAAGTCTTGCACCTATAAATACCCATTCTCCCACTTCCCTTAAAAAGACTGGACACTCTTGGACGCCCCTAACCTTAGGAGGTGATCCTTGGCCATTCTTGAAGAGGATATTCATCATCCAGAGAAGAGGAAAAATTGGCAGATCGGTCTTTGGCGACAGTGGATCACTCCACTTTAAGGTTTGATATTTCTCTCTTTGTTTCTCTCTTTGTAATTTAATGTTTTATTGTAAATGATGATGAATCACTCTTGCTTTAATGTTTCAATGGCCAAGATCATGTTAGATTATATAAATATTAGTTAGGGATCGATGTAGTTGTGTAAATACTAGTTTGATGAAATATATGTTTCCTTAACGATCGTTTGCTTTTAATTCTGATTGTGTCTGTCATTTTATTACAACTTTAATATGTTTGTTAAGCTATTAGGGTTGGATTTGAGAAAACGGGGTTTGACACTCGAAAGAGGTAACCCCGGATTCAGACTAGGGTAAACACATCGTTACGATCTAACGACCCGGGAGGACGTTAGTGAGTATGCAATCGATGACGTTGGGGAAAGACTCACGTGACCTAGCATTGTTAAGACGTTGATAGGGACCTCTTCATTGACACGAAGTCATGTATTCACTCGTCTTACAGTCGGGAGAGGTGGCGAGTGAGTTTACAAACCGAGATTGTCGGATACCTAAACTACGTTATTGTTAACTAAATGAAATCAAACATGTATTAAGTGAACGAAATCAATCCCTAGGTAATCAACTTAGTTAGTATTAACCCACTAATTGTAGTTTAGCTTAGTTCTAATCATTTTAATTTAAACATTTATTGAACCATATGGATAATAGGAGACTATACAAATTGCGGTATTTAATTATTCACACCGTCTCTATGGGAACTGTTGGCCCAATAGAATACCCAAGAGGGGGGTAAATTGGGTAATTAAAAAACTTATTAGAATAAAACTTGAATAAATAAAATAATTAATTTTAAGCCTAAATTAATTATTATCTTTATAACACAGCGGAATTAATTAATCAACTAGGTGCACACCCAAACAGCAAAAATAGCAAAATAAATATAGCAGCACACGAAAGATTTATAGTGGTTCACCAAGCTACTCTTAGCTAATTCAGTCCCCCGAGCTTCACGGAAGTCGCACCCACTAAAATCAAGATCCATTTAAGGGTAGGAATCAAACCCGTACACTGATTCTTTTACAGGCTCAGAATCTACCTTTACAATATTCTTTTCTCAAACTAAGGAAGAACCTCTACTTTTTACAAGCTCAAGCATAACTTATCTTTTTACAAGCTAAAGACTAACCTAATTCTTTTTATACCTTAGGCTCAAGAATCAAAACCTCACAAAACACTTCAACTATCATTTTCTCAGGTAAGGATGGAACCTTTACAAATCACTCACAACGCAATTCTATTAAGGTAGAATCACAACCTCAATCTCTTTATAGGAAGAGACTGAAACCCAGCTACCCTTGATTAAATACTCCCAATAGTATTTAACCCGTCACACTACCCACCAATACAAAATGATAAGTTAAAAATCTCACTCAGAACTTCTACCACCCCAGATAAATAATAACTCAATTAATATCCCAATTAGTGATAGAAAAACATGAGATAGAAAATCTGATTTTAATAAGATGTGGGTAGTAAATTTGAGCACGTAATCAGATTTAAGAAATTGTTTATAAAAATATTTTCTTCAAAAATCAGAAATAATTTCTTAAATCAATTTCCAATAATAAACAAGTAATGCACAATAAAAATTAATTGGAAAGATCTCACCCGGAATCCACAAAATAATTAGATAAAGTAATACAACTTCAGATCCGGTAGCAGCAAAGATTAACAGGAGTTGATCTTCAAGATCGTGTCTCAGAAAAGCTCACAATATTTCAGAAGGATAACTTTTATAAAAGCTCACAAATGATATGATATGATTTCTATCTTGTTTTCTTCTTAATGATAAATGAAATTCGCAAGTCTATTTAAAGGAGTATGAAATCAACCTTCTAACGGCTAGTTTACATGTGTCATGACAATTAATAGCACTTATAAACTCCTTATAACATAATGGCTTCATTTTGGTTCAATTTACTTAATAACAGCTTTCAAATCTCTCAATTAAACCCCCCCAAGTATTTCTCAAACTCAATTAGATAGAATAGAAACTATTTCAAGTACCAAATTGAGAAATATTAATATTTAATGTACCAAATCAATAGGATTTAATTAATATATGAACCATATCTTAAATATAAGAATATCCCCTAAATCTCTCTCAAATCCTAACAAAAAATGGCTACTTTTAGATATGATTTCGGAATGCACAAGATCCTGAAACAGTGTCATAGGTCGACCTGTCAGTCGACTTACCAATCCAGAGAGTTTCATAGGTCAACCTGTCAGTCAACTTATCAATCCAAAGAGTTTCATAGGTCGACCTGTCAATCAACTTACCAATCTAGAGAGTTTCATAAGTCGACCTGTTAGTCAACTTACAAATTCAGAGACTTTCACCTTTAGAAATAGGTCGACCTGTCAGTCGACCGACTATGATTGAATTTTTTCTCAACTCATTTTTACTTACGTTTTCACCCCTTTAACCATTTTCTTTTCTCAATTAGCTCCACTAACTTTCTCAAATTTTATTTTAGCCATTTATAAATATTTCTTTTCAAATACACATAGGAGCAAATAAATTCATCTCAATTAGCTCCACTAACTTTCTCAAATTTCATTTTAACCATTTATAAATATTTCTTTTCAAATACACATAGGAGCAAATAAATTCAACTTATCAAAACACACATAAATAATAAAAACTTTTTGTGCCATGTGTGTGTTCTTAATTGGGATATTAAGAGTTGAAATTTACCTGAGTTGTTTTTTCTAATTTCTTCAAACTCTTAATTCTTCATCATCTTGATATCATCATTTAGCATCCATTTGTCATCACATCTTCATCACTGGAACTTAAATAACTGAGTTGTTTTTCCTAATTTCTTCAAACTCTTAATTCTTCATCATCTTGATATCATCATTTAGCATCCATTTGTCATCACATCTTCATCACTAGAACTTAAATAACTGAGTTGTTTTTCCTAATTTCTTTAAACTCTTAATTCTTCATCATCTTGATATCATCATTTAGCATCCATTTGTCATCACATCTTCATCACTGGAACTTAAATAACTGAGTTGTTTTCCCTAATTTCTTCAAACTCTTAATTCTTCAAAATCGTCAACTTCATTATTTAGCATCCATTTAATTTGTCATCTTCATCACTGGAACTTTAAATAACTGAAACACCCAATTAAAACATTAGTTCCACCAAAACATCAATACTTAATTGTTCATCAAAATCTTAGGATCAACAGGAACGATATCTGATCTTAAAGGTCCACTATATTAAAACTGGACCTCGTGCACTTGCGAGTAGTCAATACGCGAGCGTGTAACAAACCCTCGGTGTACAAGTTTTTGGCGCCGTTGCCTAGGACGGTGTTGAATTGGTTGATATTGCGACTAAGTAGTTGAATATTAATCCAAACAATTCTTTTGTTTTATTTTCTTTTAAATTTTTTTGTTTCATTTGTTGTGATCAAGCAGTGCATGCAACGTAGAAAAAGTTTAAATTCTTGACTCTTGATCCCGAGATCAAGAGTACGTTGAAAAAGATAAGGAGAGAGAGAATAATCCAACTTCAATATCATAAATCGAGATCCAACGGACTGTACTAACCCTAATTCCTTATTTATGAGGGATTTTGGTGAAAAATGCTCCACCAAGTCCAGCTAGGGACGTTAAATCAAGCAAGTCACGTTTTTTGATATGAAATTGAGGGTATCAAATTCTACCCTATTTTTGCTATTATTTATTTTTTGGAGGCCAGAATGGTCTCGGAGCGTGTTTAGAGGTAAATTAAGGAGTGAGGATAATCGGAGATGTGTTTCGCACTTAAAATCGTTGAAAAAGCGAAGTGGAAACGCATGGTGTGGAGATTTTGTGTGAAAACTTGAAGAAAAAATGAAAATCCAACAGCAGGCTCACCACCGAGGCGGTCAAAATGCAAGATGTCAAGTTTTCAGTATAATCGCTTCACTATCGCAGCGGTAAAACCCACCGCCGCGGCAGTGAAACAACAGAGTGTTATGTTTTAAAAAGGGTGCTTCACCGTCGAGGCAGTGAAACAACAGAAAGAATTGATTTTAAAAAGGTGCTCACACTGCCAAGGTGGTGATTCCCACCGCCGCGGCGGTGAGGCCTCTATTTGATTAAAACCATACCACTATACAAAAACACCACAACTACCTCTAAAACTCCAAAATTTATCCATTTTCATCTTTCTAAACCGTTTCAAACCCTCAATTTCATCCTTCCATCTACAAAATTTGTGATTTCCACCCCAAATTATCCACCAAAAATCAGGTTAAACCTCATTTTTGCGATTTTCAATTTCTATGGGATTTTGGTTTGATTTTTGGTGATGAACGAAGTTTCTATGGATTGTTAAATTGTGTGAAACAAAATTGCATGCTACATTATTCATATTTTGTTGAAACGTTGCAATTAGTGTGTGCGTAAGATCAAATCCAACAGCTCTTTGGCGTGCGCTTCAGCATTGACATGAGTGCTTATCCGCCTATGCCGTATGTTCCACCGCACCATTTGCAACCGCCATAATTTCCATTCTGATGTGATAAGTGGTGGAGATGACTTTCCTCCCAGCAAACGGTAGGGGGTGAGACTTTTACGTCTTAGCCCTAGGTATATGTCAACACCTAATTTTACTTGTCATTGCTATAAACTGTTATTGGGTTCACTGCTTAGTCAGTAAGGGCACTGCCTGTTTTTAAGTTTGGGGGGAATGTGCATCACGTTTTTTTTGTTGTTAAAGAAATATGAGAATGATGGAAAATGTTTTTTGTTATATTGTATCAAGTTTTAATTTCAATTTTTGTTTATGCATGTTAAATGTTTAGTTTAGTTTATGTATGTTAGTATTTAGATTTAATATAGTATTGTGTATGTATGAAGTCGTATATACTTGATGAGTTGTTGAATTCGTCTAGGGTCGCTTCCCGATGATGAAAATTATCTCTTAATTGTATATCGAGGTCAGGGATAATGCTAGTCATGTGTGTTTTATGTGCTTAGCATGTCTATTAGGTAAAAATTATCATGATCCTTAAATCGCACGATCGCATGGACTCAGTGTATAATTATTTGAATGATTTGACACTGATTATTCAATAATAAGTTCATGACAGAAAAGATGAATCTAGAACTTGATTTGGGGTAGACTTGAGGCGAAATTATAGGTAAGGTAATTCCGGAGACATGTTTAGGCCTTCACTTTTATCGCTTGAACCTTTTATAGCTAACCTGAAATTTTTTATTCCTCGTTACCCTATCGAAGCTGATAATCTTTTCTATTCTGAACATGTTTCAATACTCTATCCAATTAATTTTTTCCAAACTATTGTCGCTAAGCCTAAAAGTCAAAATTGAGTGAAATCAAGTAGTATTAGTTTATGCTACTTGAAGTGAGCAATTGGGGTTTCAGACAAATTGTTATCGGTTCAGTATTAATGCATTCACTTGTCATTCTTTTTGCACGCCCCTAAAATTGTACAAATTCGAATAAGTTTGGGGGTGTGACAATGTTTGCTTAAAAAAAAAAAAAACAAATTATGTGAATATAGTTTTTATTTTCATTTTTTTCAACAAGTGAATACAACGTTCTTAAATTCTTGTTCAGGGTTGTATTTTCAATGTGGGCTTACGAGAAAGAAATAGAGAAAAGCATTTGTACCTCGGGTATCGTTCAATTATAATGATTTGTTATTTTCTATTCTTGCGATACCCTTGGTCGTTCTCCAAAGCCTAACCAAGCCCTATTAATCTCTGTGAATGTTCGAACCTACATTAGTGGATAGTCGAGCCCAGTCAAGCGTATGGTTTTCCTTAATCCTTTAAGATTTAAGTCATGAGATTGTCTACTGAATGATCCAATCTGGAGTTTGGTTAGTTATACATTTGAGCTCTCACACACACACACATTTCAAATGGATCTAGAATGGTTTTTATTGAAAATGAGTGTTGAAATTCTAGAACACCACTTTGTGTGTATTATTTCCCGAACTTGATCAACTTTAGGGCCGTTGAGGGAGGACCAACTTGGCTTCTTCAATTGAATTTGGAACTCGCATGCATATACTTCTTCTTTGTTAAAGTGTTTCATTTTTAGATTAGTTGTTAGTTAATTAGTGCAGTTAGTTTAATTTAATGTTAGGGTGTTTTACTCGAGGACTAGCAAAATTCTAAGTTTTGGGGTATTTTATAGGTATAAAATACCAATCTACTTCTAAGTCGGATTTGGTAGTTTTCGAGTGAATTAGTAATATTTAATTGTGTTTTTGTAGTTTTTAATGTAATTCAAGTGTAGGGACACAAACAAGCAACAAACGAGCAAAAATGGTGAGAAAATGGTTAAGAAATTATGAAGAAACAAGGTTTCAAGATCACAAGAGCCACCGCCGCGACGGTGGGATTCCAGAGAGTGCTGAATTTGAACAAGTCCCACTGCCGCAGCGTAAGGCCACCGCCGCGGCGGTGAAAGATCAGAGAGTTTGGATGTTATTCCATCATCGCGGCGGTAAAATATCTGTGAGCTAACCGACTTACCCACCGCCACGACCGTGATCCCACCATCGCGGCGGTAGGCTCTACATAACAAAATAGATATTTTTAGATATTAAGAAGTCTTGTACCTATAAATACCCATTCCCCCACTTACCTTAAAAAGGCTGGACACTCTTGGACGCCCCTAACCTTAGGAGGTGATCCTTGGCCATTCTTGAAGAAGATATTCATCATCCGGAAAAGAGGAAACATTGGCGGATCGGTCTTTGGTGACAGTGGATCACTCCACTTCAAGATTTGATCTTTCTCTTTTTATTTCTCTCTTTGTAATTAAATGTTTTATTGTAAATGATAATGAATCCCTCTTGGTTTAATGTTTCAATGGCCAACATCATGTTAGATTAGATAAATATTAGCTAGGGATCGATGTAGTTATGTAAATACTAGTTTGATGAAATATATGTTTCCTTAACGGTTGTTTGCTTTTAATTCCGATTGTGTCTATAATTTTATTACAACTTTAATATGCTTGTTAAGGTATTAGGGTTTGATTTGAGAATACGAGGTTTGACACTCGAAAGAGGTAACCTCGGATTCGGACTAGGATAAACACATCGTTACGATCTAACGACCCGGGAAGGCATTAGTGAGTGTGCAATCGATGACGTTGGAGAAAGACTCACGTGACCTAGCGTCGTTAAGACATTTAGAGGGATCTCGTCGTTGATGCGAAGTCATGTATTCACTCGTCTTACACTCGAGAAAGGTGGCGAGTGAGTTTACGAACCGAGATTGTCGGATACCTAAACTTCGTTATTGTTAACTAAATGAAATCAAACATGTATTAAGTGAACGAAATCAATCCCTAGGTAATCAACTTAGTTAGGATTAACCCACTAATTGTAGTTTAGCTTAGTTTTAATTAATATAATTTAAACATTTATTGAACCGTCTAGATAATAGGAGACTGTGCAAATTGCAGTATTCAATTATTCACACC